>FR990100.1:25173362-26433362 GCA_905404275.2 Hedya salicella | reverse complement strand
AGAAACAGGTAAGAACACTCTTTCAATTCAAGTCTCCTTTCAAACAAAAAAAAACAGCCAAGTGCGAATTGAACTCGCGCGCCGAGGGTTCCGTACAAAATATACGCTACAAACGGCCCTATCTATGAAAATCCAATGTTAGCAGAGCTACTTTTTAGCAAAATATAAGCGATGTTCGGTCATTTTATATTGGTTACTGACATAGACACACATAAAATTATACTGTTGTTAGTATGAGTTGTTATAGCGGCAACAGAAATGCATCTGTGAAAATTTCGACTGTCTAGCTATGACGGTTGTACTACGAACCTGGATATACAGCCTGGTGACAGACGGACAGCGAAATCTTCGTGCTATTACTAAGACTTCGCTGTCCGTCCGTCAGTCCGTCTGTCACCAGGTTAAACTAAAAGTAGTTTTAGGGCTTAAGTTTATAGCTTTTTTATATAAACAACTAGCATCTGCCCGCGACTTCGTCCGCCTTAAATTCGTTTATCGCGGATAAGGGTATTTTTCCGGGATAAAAAGTAGCCTATGTCCTTCCCCTGGACTCAAACACTCTCCATACCAAATTTCATTCCATTCGGTTCAGCGGTTTAAGCGTGAAGAGGTAACAGACAGACACATTTTTACTATTAGTATGGATGAATTTAAAAACCGTGGAGTGCTTTTTGGTTATATACATTTTTAAAACGTCAACATATATTAATATTTGTGCATTTTTATATATTCCTTTATTTGTAATTTAGACTAAATTTAAATCAGTGGCTACTTTAGCGGACAAGTCACCCGGCATGCGACCAATATGTCCGGCCCAGTCGCACTTCAGCTTGGCGGCTGTTTGGGTTATTATCTGCTATCCATCCGAGTTTTTGAACGTAGCACTGTATTCTTGATCCGGTCAGTTACTTTCACGCCCAAAATACTACGCTCCATGGCTCTTTGGAAAACCTTGAGGGTAGATTTCTCAACTTGTGTCAGGGACCATAAGTCTGTGCTCCATAGGTCAAGATTGGAAGAATGGCATGTCCATGAGTTTCCGTTTTAATTTATAACTGCTTTTTGTATTCTTAAGTTTTCGTTTTCACGAGGTCACTAATATAGAATGAAACTCAAATTTTAATCAACTTATATTATACAAGGGACGGACTCTGAATTTGGATGTTGACTGTACTCAAGAAAGAAATCCTCAAAATATATATTTGGGTTCGATCCCTTACGAGCTTGTTTAAGGAGCCTAGTTGGGTGGGAAAGTCTATTTTTAAAAGAATGAAAATATTAATCTATACTATTATAAAGTTGTAAAAATGAAAAGTCTGTACATTGAAGATATTTAAAAAAATAAATATTGTAACGGACTATTTGAAGGTCACTAAAACAAAAAACATTTTTTTGGATTTTGTATGTTTGTATGTGTCGTTGTGGCTTGATCACGCAAAATCGGCTAAAAGGATTTCAACAAATTTTTGGTACACGGGTAGCTGGGTATCTCCAGATGGTTATAGGATACTTTTTACGCGACTACGCTGAAGAAAAAAAGAGGGGTTATGACTTTTTCTCCTCCGCGTACGAAGTTGCTAATAATACCATTGAATAACCCATGAAATTTACAGTAACTTTTGTTATGAAACCGATTTGATAAACGCAAGTTTTAACATGGCTGCAGAAGAAAATTCTTAATTACCCCATACAATGTAAATAGGCTTTAGTATGGAGCCTTCTTTGGGAGAGACAAAAAATTGTATCACGGTGAGTTTTATGACATTAAAGTAGTTTTTTTTCACAAATGTTTCTATTATCGAGAGGTCGTTGTATATCATACCACAGACAAAAAATGGTCAACATCCCAATTACAAAAAACGAATTCGACCCAGTTTTTTTTATTTAGTAAATCGATTGAGAATAAGTCAATATAGTCATTTTTGTTCAGTTTTCATATGATACATTTACTGTCGCAACTGTATACTTTGACGACCGGTTTAGCTCAGTGGGAGTAACGTTGCCTGCGAAGCTGAGGTCCTCGGTTCAAATCCCGGTAAGGGCAAATATTTGTGTGACGAGCATAAATATTTGTTCCTGAGTCTTGGATGTTTTCTATGTATATAAGTAATATATCTATTAAATACATCGTCGTCTAGTACCCATAACACAACCCTTATTGAGCTTATCATGGGACTAGTTCGATTTGTGTAAAATTGACCCGTAGTATTTATTTATTTATACTATCCCGAAAAAATATTAAATATACCTCTGAGAAGGGTCTCCTTCGGAATCCCTAATGTCGTCTGTTCTAATGTATCGTTTGTCATAACGCATGTTTCAGGATTTTTTAAAAGATCATCGTATAGATTAGGTTAGGTTAGTTTTATAACGATTCTGATAACATTACAGTTTCGTAAAAAAATGCGTTATGACAAACGATACAAATGACGTTAGGGATTCCGATATAATTTCCTCTGAGAAACTAAATGTTCCCAATTCTCAAATAAATATATTTCAAGACGTGTAACGGAAAAAAATGGCACAAATAAATGCAACCAGTGCAGTCGCCGGACCGCAGATACAAGAGAAAACGGCGCGACCTTATTATTGGGGTCAGCGGGTGCGTCATCTTTATGCATAACCGTGTTTAAAAGTAAATAAGTAATCATTGCAGCCATTATGCGCGCATGCGTCATCGTCTGCCCCGCGACGCGAGGATTCGCACACTTGCCAAATGCTTACTAATATTGTAAATGCGAAAATTGTTGGTTTGTTATCATTGTCTTCAGTGGTGAGCAGAGGCGAGGACCATTAAAACAAGTGGAGTAACCATCTCCATACTAAAAGCCGTTCCCTGACAAGTACAACGCCATCTATGTATAAGAAATATTTTTTACAATTATTCAACTTTGCAAGCGTGACACAGTTCTTAAATGTTACGATTTATTAATTACTAGAAGGCGCCCGCGATTTCGTTCGCGGAGGAGAAAAAGTCATAATCCCCCTTTTTTCTTCAGCGTAGTCGGGTCAAAAGTATCCTATAACCATCTGGAGATACCCAGCTACCCGTGTACCAAAAATTTTTGAAATCCTTTAAGCCGATTTTGCGTGATAAAGCCACAATGACAGATACAAACATACAAAATCCTAAAAAATGATTTTTTTTTTGTTTTAGTGACCTTCAAATAGTCCGTTACAATATTTGTTTTTTTAAATATCTTCAATGTACAGACATTTCATTTTTACAACTTTATAATAGTATAGATGAATATTTTTCATACTTTTAAAAATAGACTTTCCCACCCAACTAGGCTCCTTAAACAAGCTCGTAAGGGATCGAACTCAAATATATATTTTGAGGATTTCTTTCTTGAGTACAGTCAACATCCAAATTCAGAGTCCGTCCCTTGTATAATATCAGTTGATTAAAATTTGAGTTTCATTCTATATTAGTGAGATTCATTTTTACAACTTTATAATAGTATAGATTAGCTATTTGCAAACTAATTGTTACTATACTGTTTCTTTATTCAATTGTGCAGTCAAGGGCAAAGATAAATATCCACACAAAGTTCCAAAATATGTATACATATACCAATATTTTTGAAACTTTATATTGATGCTTGACTGTAACATAGGTAAATGTTTAGTTTTATAGCGCCATCTAGTTTTTGCAAGAATATCTCTTTGCGATCGGAACACGATCCGAAGGCAACTCCCAGTCCTCTTGTTTGAATGGTCCTTGGTACAGGGTTTATGGCCAAGGTATGCAGTTTCTCTGTGTCTATATGGAACCATGGTCGTTCAGGGCTTCACCACCACTAGCACAACCGAGTGTCGCGCGACAAAGATTGTCTGTCTCTTTCCTTTCAATACAATGCGAGAAAGACGGGTGATGCTGTCTCGCGACGCGTAGTCGCGGAGAGTTGTGCTAGACCGGCTGTCTCTTTCCTTTCAATACAATGCGAGAAAGACGGGTGATGCTGTCTCGCGACGCGTAGTCGCGGAGAGTTGTGCTAGACCAGCTGTCTCTTTCCTTTCAATACAATGCGAGAAAGATGGGTGATGCTGTCTCGCGACGCGTAGTCGCGGAGAGTTGTGCTAGACCGGTAGGGTAGGCAGTTTCTCAGTGCCTATATAGACAGCAAAAACCGGAAACGTAGTAGCCGCCAACTGAATCCATTGGCGATTACTACGTTTTCGCTTTTTGCCGTCGATATGTATACATAGAGCGCACGCCACTGATTGTCTTCATTTATAACCCCCGACAAAAAAGAGGGGTGTTATAAGTTTAACGTGTCTGTGTATCTGGTCTGTGGCATCGTAGTGCCCACACGGATGGACCGATTTGAGTGCGGTTTTTTTTGTGTCATAGATAATTTTATCCCGAGTGTTACAGATACAGACTGATGAAAATCGGAGCACTCGTCTCCAAGATATTCAGCTTTTAGTGGAACAAGTGACCGGATCGCAGCCAATATTGAAGCTAGGAACTCCAAATTTTGTTGTTATGTTCATTTGTGTCGGGGGGTTTTTTAATTTTTTACAAGTTTTTTTTAACGAAGTTTAGCTAAGTTGTTTGCACAACGAAGCTGGCGGTCCGGGGTTCGAATCCCAGCCAGGGCAAGTGTCTGCGCGATGAGCACGAATTTTTGTTTTTGGGTATTGGATGCTTTCTATTTATTTAAGTATTATAATTATCTATACACGTATGTATATCGTCGCCTGGCACCCATCGTACAAGCTTTGCTTAGTTTGAGCCTAGTTCGATGTGTGTGAAGATTGTACCTGATATTTCTTATTTATTTATATGTCTACTAGAAGATGCCCGAAAAAACTACAACCCTCTTCAATGCATCAGGTAAAAAGTATCCAATAACAATCCTATATCACTACTAAATACTACCTCTGGGTAATAAAAAAAACATCTAGTCGATTCGGCGTGAAGAGAAACCAACGATACTCGACGAACTTTGTCAGAGATGATGTACATCCATATCCCCCTTTATCTTTTAAACCGTAAGTCCAAAAAATATGAATAAAAAGGACGTAAGTAAAAGCGGACGATACGCCCTTTTGCTGGTGCACTTTTTCGAAACGTTTTTTTCATCAGTACTAACGGCTACGGAACCCCACACTCAGCATGGTCCGACATGCTCTTGGCCGGTTTATTTTCTATTCTTCTTGTCATGTTCAAGAAGAAGCCGCCAGCCGTTGGATTGGACGGAGTGGTTCTTAAGTTACAATAAGGCATATTATAGGGTAGAGGACTATTTAACAGACAAAAATGCATGACCAAAAACAGAAACCAAATAATTTACTTTTACCGTGACACTGTTTTTATAAGGTGGCATATCAAACTTACTCAAGTTTTATCTTCTATGATTTTTTGAATTTTTTGATTTTTTTTTACTGTTGAGTTTGTTTCGGCTTTCTTCTCTTCAGTGGTCTCCTCTTGGGAAACGCCGTAGAGTCAGACTTGTAAAAGTGCTCTTGCGGCCTACTTACAGAATAAAGATCATTATTTCATTAATATTCGTAATTTTTTTTGAGCGGAGTTCAAAAAGTTGGACACGTTAACTCACGTAATAAAATTTTGTATGAAAGTTTCCGTTGTAAGACAAACAATGAATTTCGTTCTTTATTCTGGAAGTGAAAAGCTGCATTCAATGAAATTACTTCATTATAGTTTATTTGCATTTAAGTACGAGTTGGCGTACACTTCTGCGCTATTGAAGTGGAAAGAATCTGAAGACAGTAATTAATTGACGGTTGACAAAGAATTTGCCTGAGTATTTATTGTGAATTTCTACTTTCTTAAGGCGATAAATTGGTTTTCCAATTTCCCTAAAATCTGTCAAATTAACTTGATACATATATGCTCAATTGAGAATGAGCATGTTAGCGGAAAATTGGCCGAAGTCTATAATAAACAATACGATAATAAACTGTGCCAGGTGCAACATCAACTTAACTGCACTCACGAAAACTTGTGGGTTGGGCCAATTATCCACATCCAGTCTCTAGTATACGGTTTTTTTTTATATTTTCCAATTGTGAACTATTTAAAGCCCGGCCAGGAAAATAAAATACTTCGCCATATTGCGGAAAACTATTGGAACTAATTTCTTCAACTAGCAATACTAACTTTACAGAAGTAATTAAAGCCATCTGTCAATTGCTGTCAAAATGAGGTGTTGATTGTGCCTGGTCTATTTCTCAGAAATTGTGAGTAAAACGGTGATTTCCAATGTGACGAAGTATTTGTTGGATAGAAAGTCTGAAGGATTAGACTCTATTCCTCTAAATAACATTTCCGACCTTGTTGTCAACATGATTAGTAGATACATCATAGTGTTGCCATAATTATTGCTAATTTAACGCCCCTAGAGCCGGTATTTTATTTTCCTGGTCAGGCTTTATATGATTATTTAAAGTAGGATTTTTAATTAGCTGGAGTAAACTGACGTTTACGGACACAAGTCGACCGTGATTACTTCATTATGGCAGAATTACAGTATTTCTTATGAATAAAAGTTACCATAATATCTCCGGTTACACGTATTTTCATGTACACTTTTGTAAAATTATTTCTAAACAACGAAATATTCACGTTGACACCTGTCAATTTACTCCAGCTAATTAAAAATCCTACTTTAGGTACTTGACTGACGGATCAAATCAGTTCCTTTTTATGAACTGTCAAAACGGTCAGAGAGTATGAAGATTGAAAGGAAGAAAGCTTTATGATGTCATATAAATGTTATATGGTCAAATTCTTCTCTGCAAAAATAAGTATTCTGCGGATTTTCAATAATAGCATTTAACTGTAACCGTGATTTTTGTCATCCATCTTGGACGGGCCACATGAATCGGTTTCGATTAACTCATTATTTTATTACTTTTAATCTAAAACCGTACTGTGGCTTCTATTTGACGTTGGCAAAATTGTCCTATTGGGCAGAAGCCATTAATCTTAAAAACAGAACAGAAAGCGTGACATAATTTATGTTGAATACAGGAAAGCAGGTACTTTAATGGCTCCGTTGCTAGAATGGTAAAAAAATATCATACAAGTATGAAATTTTATTAAAGCAGAATCGTCTGCTAACGAAATCTAAATGTAAAATACATTTTACAATCATTCATGTATGTACAGTTAGAATAATAAATAGGTATGTATACACTTTAAATATATTTTTTCTCGGTCAACCTGCGAACACGGAAAGCTGAAATGCTTAAGAAACGTCGGGAACTCAAATGACATAATATACTCGATATAATCAGTTAAAATATCCTATCTCAATGCGTCTGTTACCGTAATGTTAGTTTGTACGTGATAAGCATATAAAATGTAAATCCGTAATTGGCCAATGTTAAACACACATGTATTCGTTAGTAATAATTCTGTAATTTGTGCTGTGGATTTTATCTCAATAAAAAAAACCTTTTATTTAAACTTTATTAAGGTGTTATGGTATTAGAATGTTTATAATATATTTATGACTCTGGCTGTACTTCAATCAGAAGGCTGAAATGTCAGTACAGTATTACTCATAATGGGAATTTAAAACGCTTTGTAAGGAATGTTTCCATGGAAAAGTACCCGTCCCCCAGGACCGTCACTGAATTTAACGGCTTCCTCTGGCTAGGAAGTACAATTGGGATGTTGACTGTACTCAAATATCAATAAAATTTTGATGCAAAATCGTAGTTTCCATGATAGAAATCCTAAAAAATAAAAAAAAAACGATACCATGCTTGTTTCACATGAGCCTTTAAAGTTGATGAAAATATTAATAACTAATAATACCATTGAAAAACACAAAAACATTGTCAATATCCCAATTTTCTGCCCATATACTACTGTAATGATCAGGGAAACTGGAATACATACATTTTTACATTGTCATACGTGTTTCAATTTTCCTTACCGTGCATAAATATTCACCTAGTTAAATACTTTCACGCATTAATACGTGGGCGAACAGCCAATCCCCAACTATTAGCTCAAATACCCATACGGATCCCCAATGTCACCGCTAAACAGCTTCGCACTCGCCGCCGCGCCCTGTTCGCCATCGCGTCGGCTGGACGCGCACGCTCGCATGTTCTCCCCTGCACTGAGCCCTAACGCTACTCAATAAGATCCTAGACAGCGACAGCGAACTGGACATATTTTTCAGCTCTGAGTCAAAAATTTTGACAGCATCAATTCGATACTTGGGAACAATAGTGACAGCATTATCTAATCCTTAAATTTGTGTTTCTATTTTTGTAATTAATCAATGTATGGATTGAATTTAATTGGATCTAATGTACTTTGATGAAATAATCATAATTATAATCATAACACATGTATAATGTACTCACTTACAATTAGCACGTAAGGTATATCTGTTAGTGCTAATTATGTAACTTGTATAAATAAATAAATAAAACAGTGTGTGACTTACTTTGAGCAGCTGGCAGACTGATTTGATGTTGGTCTCGTTGTCCGTGTCCAGCAGATGCAAAAGTACTTTGCACAGGCTCTCTCCTAGCGATCGGATTCTTCCGCCCTGTACAAATACATTTATTTGTGAGAAAATATATATTCGCTCATGGCTCGGAACCGGTATATTTTTCATACAAAATAAAAGAATAACGATTCGTTACGAGATTTTCGTATATTTTATTAAAATTCTAGAACTTGAATCAGGTGGTTGGTGATCAATTTGTCTTCTCCTAAATACAGTCTTAAAACATTCCAGAAATAACTTGTATTTTAGAAGATTTAAAAAATACCCATTCCACGCCCAGGTTTCGCTGTTAGTCTAACCAAGACACTATTTGGCGGGAAAGCAAAGGAATCCATTAATATAATTGCAGACACACCGGTGGTGCCATCTACCAATACTAGTGAATACATACCTGGCTATCTTCCAGCTGCGTGTAGATCTCGGCGAGGAACATGGCGAACCCTCGCATGTTCTCCTCAGAGGTCTCTATGCCAGAGATGATCTTGTTCTCCTCGGCCGAGCACCGCTCGAGGAGGCACGCCCGGAAGGTGGACTCCTCGGGAGGGGCCAGCGAGTCGTACATGGAGCAGAGACGAGCCCCGTTGTAGCGGAAGTTGGGCTCGCCGATGGACTGCGAGCAAAGTTCTACTTTAGACCAAGGCACATGGACACATAATTATATTTTAAATACGCGACTTTGAGTGCCTTAATATATAGGACAATGAACTCCTCCAGTGCTCTTTAAACATCTACTCATTACATCAAAAACAAAAGTACTCACTCAGACCAAATGTTATGTACCTAGACTGTACACGTAAAAATCTGGCTATGCCTGAACTTTTTCTACCAATTACTTATTTTTAAACAGACCATTTTTTTAATCAGTCATAGATATATATACTACTAGCTTCTGCCCGCGACTTCGTCCGCCTTAAATTCGTTTATCGCGGATAAGGGTATTCTTCCGGGATAAAAAGTAGCCTATGTCCTTCCCCGGGACTCAAAGTATCTCCATACCAAATTTCATCCAAATCGGTTCAGCGGTTTAAGCGTGAAGAGGTAACAGACAGACAGACAGACAGACACACTTTCGCATTTATAATATTAGTATGGATTATAAAGTTGTAAAAATTGAATATCTACATTGAAGATAATGCAAAAAAAAATATTGGTTAAATGAAAAATATTGTTTCGCGATTTTTTTGTTTTTTTGTATGTGTTGTTGAGGCTTCATCACCCCAAAACGGCTTATAGGATTTCAACTATTTTCGGTACATGGGTAACTGATTAACTGAAGAGGGTTATGATTTTTTATTCTCCTTCACTGTCAAAGTAATACTATAAAATAAAAACACAATTATATATTATGTAGCTCAGAATCTACAAATCATTTATTTTACATGGTATTGCTTTTTAAGATTTGACTTTTATCGTGACATTAGTACAGATATGTAGATGATGACGCCGTGGTCGCTATTTTTTAGAAAGAGAATTTAATGTTCACATAAAGATATAATAAGTGTACACTCCTAAAACGTGACTCTATCAAAAAAAAACTATTAAGTTGTTTGTAAAAATAAAATGTTTGTATGTGTCGTCGTGGCTTCATCACGCTAAATCAGCTAAACGGATTTCAACTATTTTTGGTACACGGGTAGCTGGGTATCTCCAGCTGGTTATAGCATACTTTTTACCCAACTATGCTAAAGAAAAAAAGAGGGGTCATGACTTTTTCTCCTCGCGAAGTTGCAAAAACTAAAATGAAGTTTATTCCATTCTCATTATCATTACTTATTGACCGCGCCTTGTAGGTCCATTTTTCAAGAGCCTGAAGAGCCCATCTCGTCAGATGTTAATAGCCTAGGTAGAATATTAGCAATTTTCTAATGAACTATAACTTACTCATTGGTTGTTTACTTTGCGCCATCTCTACTACCTTAAGGTTGTCTGGAAGAGATCCATTAGCGATAAAACTGCCTGTTGTTTACCATTTCTCTGCTGTTTTAGATTTAAGTGTCTGATGATATTTTCTTTTGTTTTGCAATAAAGGGTCACGGGACAGCATATAATACAATATGATAAGCATAGTGACGAGAAAATGTTGATACATCTTAGGGGCGGTACACATATTACGTGACGCAAAATTATGACATTTTGCGTGATAGTTTGCCCTTTAGTCACGCTTTTTCCGATCTCTTTAACAAGTACTGTCACATTTGGTATGACCCCCTCCCCTATCGCTGTGACGTAATATGCGGATGGCCCCTTATACACAGTTACCTGGTTGATGATAGCATCGATCAGAGGCCTGGTGTGGCTGCGCTCATGCAGCATGGTCGCGAAAGAGTCCACCAGCGGGCCGCACAGGGTGTCGAACTTGCCGGGGTCAAAGGTTATCTCGCACATCACCGTTATCAGGTTCCCGATGTTCTCCTGCCCGACAATACATTGTACTTCATAGATAACCTCCAAAATAACTTTTAATTGAGTTCATAGATTTTCGTATTATGAAATTAAATTATCCAGAAAACACTACAGTTGAATTATGGCATTTCTCTGAGTGTTACAACCACTATCAGTCCCCTCTCAAAAATAAAACAGAATAAAAAAAAAAGAGTTACACTAAGTATTACACTTACATTTCATGATAAAGTAAGCTCGTCATTCTAGTCACTATTAGTATTATTTAAGTTGGATTGTGACTTATTTTTTTATATTTAGATCAAGGGACTGTCAGCAGTTGAACCGCGCTGAGAAATAAATACCCATTAAAAACAAGTGATTATTAGAGCGGAGGTCCATTTCAATATATAATTTTTCTAAATTATTTTCAGTCAAATCAATGGCAATTAAGTTCACTATTAACTAGTGGGGTGCTGATGTTCCCAAAATCTCGCAACAGCTTTTTTTGTAAAAACCTGGGGAGTTATTGCCTAACGAAATTTCAACAATTGTTATCCGAATCAACTGTCATAGCCCATACAAAATCATGACACTTGATTCAAAGGCGTTAGGCCTGAAGGGGGCCTGGCCATCAGCGCTGCGCCTGAAAAAATACGTTGCCACGTCGTTCAGGTAAACGGCGACGTGTCGTCGTATTAAACAGACGCACGTTACCGTGACTTTCTAAAGCAACGTTAAGGGCCCGCACACGACAACGCGCGACGCGGTGCGGCAAGCGAGTTTCTGATACATTTCGTGTGATGCCAATTAACTGTGCAGTGAGCATCTCAACCGCGCAATGAAGTGAAATCGCTCTCAGAACCGCTAGCCGTGCGTTGTCGTGGCCGAACTGAGACGAATTGCCTCGCCGCGTATTTCACGATACGGCAACGTGTTTCTCTCAAGCGCGACGTCGTTTTACGGTAATGATATCGCGCCGTAATGATGTAGCCAGGTTCTAAGATCAGAGACTCCGATAGTACTGGATACATCTTAAAAGCTTATTCGAATGCTAATCGTATTCTGATCATTTGAAATAAAGCTGTGATATTAAGTTCCCAAATTAAGATTAAAATTAGATCTAAATTTTTTCTCATAATCAGCATAAAGAAAAACCTATTAGATGTTTACTTAACTTGTGAAATGCTAAACACAAACTAAACCAGATTGTTGTTGTGGATGGAATTCTGGCAGAAAATAATAATTAACTATATTCTGAAAGTAGGCCACAAGGGCACTTTTAAAAAGTCTGAGTCTACCAGCATTTCCCAAGAGGAGATCACTGATGAGAAGAAATGCAAAAGGAAAGCCAACAGTCAGTTGTTTCATAGTAACATACCCTCAGGTCCATATTCTCAGCTTCCTCAAGCGAGTATGACATGTTGTCAAAGTTGTACGGGTTCTGGTCCTGCGCCTGTCGCAGGCGGTCCTGAACGGAGAACCTCTGAGGCCTATAGGGGGCTGGGTCAGCCCCATACGGTGTAGCCTGAGGAGTGTAGTTTGGTGGGTACCATTCCTTCGCCTCCGCAGACAGGTTCGACTTGGGTGCTTCCACTAAACAAATGTAATAACATGTTATCTAAAATATTCTTTTCTACAATTTATCTTTTGAAGTTGAATAACTGATAACAGCTTAGTTTTATAGATTATGCTTGCTTTTTGTTTTTATACAAATAGATTTAGACTATTTAATAAAATATGTATTAACATTATCAATTTGTACTTAAATGAGCAAACAATTACATTACAAGTGTGTCAACTTAAAAAAAAAATTGTACCTAGTTAAGGGCTTTAATTAAAATAAAATTTGAATCTCTATCTGTGAGTAATGAAAGTGATTCATATAACATATATTTGTAATTATTTTTACAGAGGAATCAATTACGTTTCATAATAATTAAAGGCCTTAACTAGGTAATTTTTATATAAAATGACCTTAATTGATTTTCCATTTTATAGTTGTATTGCCAGACATTTTGACAACATAGTGACCTGATTACAAGCTAATATGTGTAGTCTGAAAATTAAACCCATTATTCAATATGTCTGTAGTCAATATATTTTACATCAATATTTAAAACTGGTTGCCAGATAGATAGTGCTGCCACAGACAACTTGATTCTGATTAGCATAAACATTTTATATATCACATTATTTTACCTTATTTATCCATGATGTTTATCACATGTGAGTGACAATAACAACCAAATCCAAAGTCCAATTTAGAACTAGTTTGATTCTGGTGAAGCAATCCAAGGGGGTCTTTATAGGATATACAGAGGATATGTATATTATTTTACCATTATACCTCATTATTTAAAAAATAGGTCACTAGCTTATGTGCACTATACTACTTTTTTAGTACATAAAATATTATTAATAATGCTTACTCAAATGTGAATATAGGACAGCCTTTTCAAGTTCCTGTGTGGTTTTGACACATGTGCCTCCCTCGAAAGAATTAAAATCGCCGGCCACACGGCATCCAATTGTCAGTCTTGATAATTACGTAGGTACGTTTACAAATTGAGAACATTTAAGATATACCATGAACATAAATATCATGGAGATGGATCAAGAGTAGAGCGGAAAATACTGCAAGTGGTGCGCGGCCGGCCGTCTTGCTTCTGTCAAATTACGTCGACGTCATTAGAAATTGAAATCCTTACTTTCACCTGAAGTCTTGGATGAAAAACGCAGTTAACTGGCCGACTGGGCGATGCGACCGCGCGATGGATCGGTATGAGAAAGTAAGTTATTTTTGGGTCTGTTACCTTTAGCATCTTCCCCTACAATCTTCGGGCGGCGAAGCTCCCGTGGAGGGTTTTCCGGCTGCTGCCAACCGCGGCCTCTACCTCTGGACCCCCCGACGTCTCCGTTATTCATTTCACAAATTTTAATCTTCCGCAGTGACTCTGTAAGAATGTCTTTGTAGAAATTTCATAACCCACTAAAGGATGCTTCTTTGTACACTTGTTACATCCACAATTTCTCGTTTTCATTAATTCAACACGTAAACAAAGACTAATACGCTCAAGTCAGTTTCTACAGCGCTGCCTCCATGTTATTTGTGCGAGTGGGACGGATAATATTTCAATCGTACTTGTCCCTCATGGATGCGTTCGCAGTCTAGTAAATTCCAGAAAAATCTACGTTCGTAATAAATTGAAATGAGAAATATTTGTCCATAGCTATCTACTCTAATAATAAGATTCAAGTTTCCGTTAAAAAGCTGTAGTTATATGATATATGAGAAGTTCAATTTAACTATTAATATAATAATATGTTTTTATAACAAAAAAACACATGGTTGACATGGCTCTATGAGCTGTAGAGCTGAGGGGTTACTCCGAAACCCAAAAATCGAAGTTCGTATGGCGCTATCCCGCTCATTCAAATACAGCTCAACATGAGAGCGAGAGGGACGACAGTTACGAACTTCGAATTTCTAGTTTCGGAGTAACCCCTCAGAAAGGCCAATCCCGAACCCGAAAAACGAAGTTCGTATGACGCCATCCCGTTCACTCAAATACAGCTTCAAACGAGAGCGATAGGGACGGCATAACTTCGAGTATCAAGAAGGGCTAGTCCGAAATCGAAGTTCGTATAGCGCCATTCCGCTTACTCAAATACAGCACATGAGAGCGAGAGGGACAGCACGTTACGAACTTCGATTTTTGAGTTTCGGAGTAAATCCTAAGGTAACCTTCTGTAGAGGAGAACAGCAAGCCGGATATAATGTAGGATAAAATATTAGCAAAATCAAAGTGATACACAACTTCAAAACGCCATATAATCTGCCGAGTTATGAAATGGTTCTTTTTCGGGGTTATCTCTTCCAGGCATCCCTTGGGAAGACGTAATGAAAAAACTGTGTTTTTAGGGTTCTGTATCAAAAACCCTTATGGTGTGACTGTCTATCCGACTGTTAGCGCCGCCGTATCTCAGGAACTACTTATGCTATCTATTTGAATTTTAGAATAGTTATAAAGATGGCTAGCCCAAGTATATTGACGCTAAAACATAAATTAAAGATTTTAATTTTCTATAAAAACCGACAAATATGAGGGGGGCCAAAAATTCAAAGTTAATGTGGATAAATTTTGATTTACAAAGGAAAAAGTGAAATAAAACTACTACTGACGATACCTAATAGTTTATGGAGTTCGGAAGAATTTAAAATCTCGGCGTGCGCTGCGGAAACTTTTAGAGCTTCATAAACAATGTTACTCATAGGTCTAAAACAAGTCCGCGATTGCTTAGGTAAATCTACTATTTAGGCGAAAGCCGTTATTGGCGAGAGTGAACCACAAATACATAATATGATGACGATGCCTATTTACAATGCACATTTATTTTGCATTCAATAGTTTAAATATAAATACTTTAGTCGTTTCTGGTATTTAAACTAGATAAACTTTGTACTTTGCATATGTAATTTTGACAAATTGTTTAAAAGTTACATTGATTAGAATGTTCAAGGCGCGCTGCTATATCGTGAATTCGTGACAGTGCGTGCTTCGCCCAGGCTGATAAGACATTATCAGAGAAAACCGGCCAAGTGCGAGGCAGACTCGAGCACCGAGGGTTCCGTACAAAATAAACACTACAAACGGCTGTATCTATAAAAATCCAGTGTTAGCAGAGCCCTACTCCTAAGCAAAATGTACGCGATGTTCGGTCATTTTATATTGGTTACTGACATAGACAGACAGACATAAAATTATACTGTTTTTAGTATTTGCTGTTATAGCGGCAACAGAAATACTTCTGTGAAAATTTTCCACTGTCTATAGCTATCACGGTTCATGAGATACAGACTGATGAGAGACAGACAGCGAAGTCTTAGTAATAGGGTTCCGATTTAGCCTTAATTTGGGTACGGAACCCTACAAAAGTAGGCATTATATGCCCTGCTACCTGTGCAGGGGCGGATCGTGAATTTGTGGGGCCCTGGGCTAATACTTCTTAGGGGCCTACTTAATTGATTAAACTACTTGATTGGACTTTTTTTTTAACAATGCCGTTTATTGCTTTCAATGGGGACTGCGGGCTAGTTATGCTATTGCGTCTATCCAAAATTATGCTTTTTGTCCAGTTTATTGGCCGTAAAGTAGACACGCGGAGCGTAACAATGGTTTAGCGCTAAAAATCACCCTTATTAAGTCAAAAATCAGTATCACTAGCCACAAATTTCACAGTAATATGAATATTTAAGCATCTGCTTCAATAATATCTAGCCTTAACTTAATAATAACAATATCAACCTATTTACAGCCACACATGAAGACATGGTAACCTTGTCTCATAGTAAATATAACAAAATTAAATATTTTTTATAAAAAATAAAACAAATACTTTAACTAAAGGGACTTTTTATGGTTTTAATTGCCAAATCTAAGAATTTACCACTAATTTGGTCCATTGGATCATGATTCATGATCGTTCGTTTAACTTTGACCCCACTTTTCTTCTCTACTATGTAATATTTAATCAACTTTATTTATACTGTAAGAGGTAACATCAGCAATAATAAAATACTATACTCCCTTAACATTCGTAATATTAAACATACATAAAGAAATCTAATCAATAATCACATATCTATACTAGGTAAGAGACATGTTATAATTGTAATAACGTTAATTGAAAAAAAAAACTGTTTTTCTAATTTGAAGATCAAGCTATTTAATTTTCTTAAAATACATGGGTAACTTGATAAATTAACAAAGTTCCATAACTACGCTAAGCGCATAACTTAAGTATATTACAAAAATATATATGAATCACCAACATGAGATGCTATTATTCACTATTAATTTAAAGCCACATTATTAAGCTGTAAATCATGATTTTAGATGTACAAACAAATATGGAATATGAAGATTTGAGCATTAAAGGAAAGGAAATACTGATCATAAGTTGCATATATTTCTAAGGTATTTCAAAGATTTGATTAGGTAGTAGGTAGATAAAACAGCTATAGAACATATTATAATAACGGCTGGAACAAACTGGTCTTAAAATCCAAAAAGCTTGTAACTAGTGTGGTGAATTAGAGCTAGATTTTAGTTGTAGCTTAACCCCTTGTACACTTAGACAGAGATCCGTGCAGAGCATTTAAACTCTATTCTATGTTAAAATGTAATTTACCATCAAATTGATCGGCAAATTTTTGACATAGCAGAAAGACCTTACACTGACATGCCTCTAATCCTTGGAAGCCATCCAGGAGACTTCTTGCAAGTGTTGTACCATGCATACATCTGTAGTAAGAAAATCAGTTTATGGCCCAAGGCTTTAGCCTTGCTCTCTTTACAACTCAAACCTTTAAGACTGGAACTTATCTGACTAGACCAGGGGTCGGCAACATTTTGAGTGGGAAAAGTAAAAAATTACAATTTACCATATCTCAAAGTCTAAGAGCCACAATATGTTTTCGTGCCGATAATAAATAGTAATTTTTGATAAAAAAGCTAGATAGATTCACATGCATGCCGCATGTGGCTTGCAAGTCGCGGGTTGCGGACTACTGGACTAGACCAAGCCCTAATACACAATGCTAGTGTTAATGGATCAAGATTCAATTGATTCTACTATTATGGAGAGTGATAGTCTGCATATAGTGACTTGTCTAATATATTATTAGAAAGTAACTGCCATCTAATATTTGCTCTATATACTAAATGATTCCCCGCATCCACACGTGCCCTTGATGTTCGGGTTGTTAAACACAAACTCAGCTGATAATTTGTTCTCTACAAAGTCCATTTCAGTTCCTGAAATAAAAAATGTAAATGGTATTTATTATACCTTTGAAAAAAGCATACATGAATTTCTACTTTGATTCATTTGCAAGATAGATCAAATTTAAAATAACAGTGCCTATAAATTTGCATTAAGTCAAAATTATCTTGAAAGAGGAGAGATATAACAGTAGGTCTCAGTCCAGGGACATAGCTAGGCGTAGGCAAAGCGGGCCCTTGCTTACGGCTTCGCACTTAATGGAGCCTTGCGCAAAGCCCCCTTGTAGATGATGAACATTGTCTTGAAAGAAAAAGGGCCCTGTTGATGCGACTGAGCCCACATCTAGATTAGTCCATGCTATGCCACTGTCTCAATCCCCAACCCGACGGAACAACAGAAGATCAGTTATCCTTGGAAAGTATGAATACAAACCTAGTAATGTTAACTGTGCCTTCTTATCTATAATAATTGTGACTCCATCCTGTTTTACTTCTTCATCCAGTTTCTCTTTAGTCTTTGCATAGTCCAGTGTGTAGGATAGTCCGTTGCAGCCTCTTTGCCGAACACCTACTTTTAGCCCTATGAAACCTTTTGCTTCATCTTTGGCCATTAATTCCTTGATCTTGTTCACTGCAGTAGGAGTCAGAACGAGCGCAGCGCGAGAAGGTAGCAGACGTTTTTTTACAGCCCTTACAGTGGCACTTGCAATCGTTTTGGTTGCCATCTGGAAATAACATTTACGTAATAAAGTAACAAGACGGATGAAAAACAGAAATAGGACGCAATTGAACAAATATCGATGAAAAACAAGCATTATTGCCAAAAAAAGACTTGCGAAACATAAACGATAATATACAAACAGTGCGTAAAATGTTTTTGGTATTTATATAAACTTATTGTTAAGAGTGATGTAAGAGACTGAATTAGACTTACAATTATATTTTTTTTTCGCTTTAGTGTTTCATAATAATATTTTTTTGTATTATTTTTGAATTTTCATGGTAATCTGTCAATAGAGTGAAAAATATTATGTCAAGGTGTCAGATCAGCCTTAACTTATTTAAGCTATACATTTAAACGCTTACTTTTACGTTACTAGAAAATTACACGCGTCTCCTTAAACTGAAGACAAATGGCAACAGAATTTTGACAATGACGTTTAATGACACGTCTCCGCTACCGAGCTCGTGTTGCGTAGTGATTTTCGTTTTCTTCTCAAATGATTTGATATAAATGAACGATGGGAGGCCAAAAATTTGAATATGATGAGAGTGGATCGACATTCTTTTATTTTGTGTTATCATTCCTCGCTTTAACTTTAGTTCCAGCGACGTTTTACTATTGGCCGCGGAAAAGAAAAGAAGGTAAGGCTTTAATTCATGTTTTTTGAGGAATGTGTTGATAAATCGCATTTGTTAATGTTTATTTAATGGTTGGCCTATATTTCGGTGACGGCGCACTCGTATTCCGAGCCTTGTTGGGCGCCAGTACCGTTATGTCAATAGGTTTGTCGCGCGGCGATACGTTGCAGAGAACACGATAATGTATGACTGACACGGCCGCTGCACATTCTTTAGTTCGTTATTTTTTATAAGAATTCACTGATTACTTTGTTATTTGACTAATTTCATTCACCCTGAATCATTGCTGTGCAGACTTCAACCGGACTCATTCATCACTAGCTGAGTAGTCACGCCAATTAGCCCTGCCTTCTAAGGCAACTAAGCTATCAATAGCTTTTCTAATCCTCGAAAAAATACAAAGACACAAAACAAATGTGCCACACATCAACCAAGATTTGTATACATCATGTATAACTGGCTTTCATGCTAGGTACTGGAAAGAGATCTGTCCTTTAAGAATAGAATTATATACACTGTCGTAATAAAAAAAAATCCATGATATTTGAGAAGCTCAATTACTTTTGCGATGTATGGCACCTTAAATATATGCTATTGTAATAATAAATTTGTTTCAGATCCAGCAAAACAAGCAGAACGATGTCAATGTCCAAATTGTATAAAGAAACAACAAATAATAGAACAATCACAGCCGTACAAAAGTTTAAAAAATTTCTTTATAAAGCTCGCAATTATATTGGGATGGGTGTTACTTGCATTTTTAGCATATAAGGTGTCACAGTTTGACTATGAGATGTCTAATTTCGATCCCTATGAAATATTGGGATTACCGCCAGGGGCAACCCAGGCTGAAATCAAGAAGTCTTATCGAAAGCAGTCTCTTATACTCCATCCGGACAAGGAGACTGGTGATGAGAAAGCTTTCATGAAGCTTACGAAAGCTTACCAGGTGAGATTTTTCAGATAATTACTTGGAAGTTATTCTTGTGAGCTTCAGTGACTGACAAGTGTGATTAAGCCCCGTTTTGTTGTGTTGTGATAATGACAAGTGTGATCAAGAAGGCTGCAAAATTATGATATTGTTTAGATGTAAGGCATTAACCCAGCGAACAAAATTGCCCTTATGAGATGGCACAGATGATAAATGTTTTTTAACTTATATAACAATGATCTTTATTCTGTAAGTAGGCCGTAAGGACACTTTTACAAGTCTGACTCTACAGCGTTTCCCAAGAGGAGACCACTGAGGAGAAGAAAGCCAAAACAAACTCAACAGTCAGTAATTTTTTCGAAATAAGTCTTATATCTATTACAATATTTGTACTTAGCCTATTCTAAATATATGTTTTGAGTATAAATTCAATAAGTAGTTCTTCAAGAAAACATATCAAAACTTATAAAAGTAAAATATATATATTTATATATATATATATATATATAGTATATAAAAAAGCAAAATAATGTTTTTTTATTTAAAACAACTTAGATATGTTTGATATGCCACCTTATAAGAACTGTGTCCCGGTAAAAGTAAATTATTTGGTTTTTGTTTTGGGCCATGCATTTTTGTCTGTTAAATAGTCCTCTACCCTATAATATGCCTTTGCCATTAGAGACTCTTAAGTACTTTTTGAGAGCTGGAAACGGTAATTTTAAAGCATCATCTGGTAGCTTATTATAAAAATGTATACATTGGCCGACAAATGATTTGGCTACTTTACGTACGCGGAACTTTCTAATGGCGATTTTGTTTTTATTTCTAGTATTAAAATTGTGGATATCTGATTTCTTAGTAAAAGACTCTAGGTCCTTAATAACATAAATAATATTCTCATAAATATATTAGGACGCTACGGTTAATATGTTGATGTCTTATATTAAAAAGTGACCCAGTATAGATAGAGTTACGCATAACTTAAAGCTAGCTAATGATTCAAATGGGACAGTATGGACAATAGTATTGAACTTCAGTCAAGAGTATGCCTCGAAAATATATCTCTAAATGCCAGTGGCGTGGCGTCCATTAAAGCCGATTCCCACCGGATTGCCCAAAGATAGGCTTATCACCACCTTTTTCTTTAAATACAACATTCCTAAAGCTACGCCTCTGCTAAATGCCTAAATTTTGCCTAAATACCCGACATCTTGGTTACAAATCTGTTACTACATCTTGGTTATTTGTGGAGTGCATAGTGAATGCTGTGCAGGCTTTTATTGCAAGCATTCCCTTCTATGCCTTTTCGGAGTTACTAGAAAGAGACAAATGCGTTATAATCGCGTTATACTGTGCTGTTACCTCATTTGATAATATAACCATTGCTTTTTAGGCTTTAACAGATGACGAGGCACGTCGCAACTGGGAGAAATATGGCAATCCGGACGGTCCTGGAGCGATGAGCTTCGGCATTGCTCTGCCCAGCTGGATTGTGGAGAAAGAGAACAGCTTCTGGGTGCTGGGTCTCTATGCCCTAGTGTTCATGGTGGCTTTACCCACAGTTGTAAGTTTCTTTTAAATTCCATTCTACTTTTAAAGCGTCACCGCGTTACCACCTTTTTATGGCTGTAATGACTAATGTATGACTTTTTAAATATGACTTCTATACTATTATAAAGTTGAAAAATGAAATGTCTGTGCATTGAAGATATTTTCAAAAAAATGATTGCAAGTAACAGACTATTTGGAGGTTACCAAATCGGCTTAACGGATTTCAACTGTGTTTGTACACGGGTAGGTGTTATAGGATAATTTTTAGTCTACTAAGCTGAAGAAAAAAAGAGGGTAATGATTTTTTTCCTGATGAAACGTAAGATTCCAAAAATCGGAACTTTTGCATAGTATATTAATTTTATAAACTTTAAGTTGAATATTACCCAATATTCAAATCATTCGAGAAAGTAAAGTGGTTAACATTAAGTAAAATGATCCATTTACCTGTTCGTTACCGAAAACTAAGAAGCCTATGTTTTATTCCCCCATACAAACTTCTACTCCCTTTTTCACGCGCTTAAAGGATGATTTCGGGCATAAAAGCTATCCTACGTCCTTCCTGGGCTCACAAACCATGTCCATACCAAATTTCATCTAAATCGGTTCAGCAGTTTAAGCGTGAAAAGGTAACAGACAGATAGAGTTAGGGCCAGTTCACACCGAGAGGTGACGCGACGCTGCGCGCCCATTTTATTAGAGCGAAAAATCTTCAAAATCATCTTTGTTTACGACATGAAAAGTCAGAATTTCAAATTCATTTGAATTTCATTGTGAAAATTGAGACTACGTTGCACCAGCGTCAAGACGCCTCGCGGCGTAGAGCGATGCATCGCGACGCAGCGGGCAAGCGCGGCGCTGCGCCTGAGTCCGCGGGGCGACTTGTCTGTACTGCTCGCTCCCGCCACGTATACGTCGCGCGCATGCGCTTGCAAATGGTAGACTGCGCGTGGACGCGGTGGGGCGGGTGCACGCGTTGAGGAGACGCGTGGCGTGGTGCTGCCGGCGACTTGACGATGCGTCTCGCAACGTTGCGATGCGTCTCGCGGCGGCGCGAAATCACTGGGCCCTTCCAGTATTGTCGCGTCGCGTCGCGTCTCGGTGTGAACTGACACGTACTTTCGCATTTATTATATTAGTATGGATAATATAAATTATATAGTACAGTAAAATAAATTGACTCGAGCACCATTGTAAAACCCTGTCTCTATGGGGATAAGTTATTAATAAATTAAATTGACTATAATCCTTTCTTGAATTACTATTGTATTTAAATCGTACATAATGTTTATCACTCTTTTATTTAAATTGAATATTCCCTATAATTATATAACAAAAAACTTTTTAGCTGTGGTACCGTTTGTCCTGAGAGCATGTTCAAAAAGTTGGACACCTTAAAGAAAGTTGGAAAGTTTTCGTTGTGCGACGAACAATGAACCACGCTGGATATTTTCGTCGCACAACGAAACATTTGACTCATCGGGTTTGTATGGTTAACTACGGCTAATGATGTTCCAACTTTTTGGGCCTCACCCATTCTCTCTTAGATTTAAATTGTACACGTGCCCGCGAGGAATACGGAAGATTTTAACCACACAAACCTTGGGTCATTATATATATGAACTCCAGCAATGGCATAACATGGGCTTTGGCTACGGTAGGCAGTTTTTCTGTGCCTTTATGGCGCCATGGTCGTTCAGGGCTTCAGGGTAGACAGTGCTTTTGTGCCTATACGGACCGCACGCCACTGTACTCCAGTGGAATCCGGCTTATTTTTGAAGATTATATAAAATTTTCATGTAAAATATTTATTGTGATTACTTAGTGCATAGCGACGTTGCCACATATGTTGCCAAGTTTAGCGTCGCCATTGACAGACATGAAAGTGACGGCTACCACTCACTAAAGTCAACCTTTTTTAGATAAATAATCGTAACCGTTTGAGAGCGAGAATTTTTATATACAAAAATTTACAAAACTATTTATTTTCTATTTTCTCAATTTGACTTGGGTTCATATAACATTCTGTACTCCCAAGGACCTCAGGACTACGTGTTTAACACTTTCGAATTCCTTGCGAGCACCGTGTATGTACTTATATATTCACTTTAATTATGAATTTATAAAATTTTGAGGTTGGTACCTGGTGGTACCGCTCCATTCGTTACTCCGGAGAGCAAGTACTGCTCGACACAACCCAGATGTACTTCTACTTCTGTCACAAAACCCCGTCGATGCCCTTGAAGCGTGCCCTCATGATCCTGGCTGCGTCCTGTGAGTTCGACCGGAGGCACAACTCGGAGGTCATCGAGAGGATCACGGATAATGAAGAAGTGCCTATGGTAAGCGGTTTTGCGAAGATTTCACTTTTTGACCGCTAAGCGGTGAAGTAATACGATTTTATTCAGACGCCACAGAGACAAAATAAAAAAATCCTTAAAAATAAAATAGTGATTGCAGAACGAGGTATTGGTGCATTCCACCAAAATGTCAGGTACGTGAAGCCATTCTTTTCATACTTCTAAGAAAGTTAGGAAGTCAATGTTTGGTAAGTCAATATTTTATAACTTGGCTTTTGTATTGGTAGTGAATTCTTGGACTTTTTATTTGTTTTTTGGGCAGCTTTCATAGGCGTCACGTACTCGACAAAGTAGACGTTCTGTTGGAATGCACCATTGATATGATATTCGGAGTTTTTGAACCATGAAACTTGGTTGGCATGCCAGTGGCAGGAACCCTACACTGAGCAAGTTCCGACATGCACTTGGCCGGTTTTTTTAAATTGGTTGATAAAACCTTGCCATTATCTATCAAAGAATGTGTGAAATCTGATATTAATGTTTTAGTCCTAGAACTTCAAATGATCACAATAGTGAATATGCAATGCCTTTATTTTTCATGATCACTGTATTAACCAAACGTAGAAATAACGAATTGATCTCGCAAAGGTGAAATAAACGAAAAAATATATAATCATTTTAGATATTGCGACGGCAAATTACAGTTTTGTTATCCAGAAGAAAATTAAATTTTATCTTGTGATTCTTTAAGGTTTAATGAAGAAAAAAAATGACAACTTAACACTTTTAAACGAACTTTTTAACGACCAAAATATGAAAATGCACGTTTCTCCATACACTTGTCTGTGTTGTCTGTCGTGTGATGTGACGTCACTCGACACGTTCGATTTATGGGGGGCCTTTTAACGTCTGTCTTACTTTCAATGGGTAATATATATACATTTCATAGTCAAAAGAAACTGGATCGATTGGTATTGTGGAAAAAAATAATACCTATTCCATATTCCAGCTCCTTCGTGAACTCCCCAACCTGGGGGAGAAGAACAAAGAGCAGCCCCTCTGTAGACCCTACAGCATCAAAGCCCGGGCGTTGCTACACGCGCATCTGTCCCGCCTTCGTCTGCCTAGCGACGAGCTCGACGCCGACAGACGCTACGTCGTGTCACGGTGCCCCGACCTGATCGTCGAGATGGTCAACTGCGTCAACCAGCTCATCGCACTGGCTTATGCTAGGAGAAGTGAGTCAAACATAAGTTATATAGTAGCCTCTCTGTAGACTAGCTCGACGCCGAGCGGCGCTACATCGTATCGTACTTCCCGACCTCATCGTCGAGATGATCAACTGCGTCGACCAGCTCATCGCACTAGCTTACGCTAGGAGAAGTGAATCTAACATAAGTGATATAGTAGCCTCTGTAGACTAGCTCGACGCCGAGCGGCGCTACATCGTATCGTGCTTCCCGACCTCATCGTTGCGATGATCAACTGCGTCAACCAGCTCATCGCGCTGGCTTATGCTAGAAGTGAGTCTATCATAAGTGATATAGTAGCCTCTCTGTAGACTAGCTCGACGCTGAGCAGCGCTACGTCCTGTGGCACTGCCCCGACCTCATCGTCGAGATGGTCAATTGCGTCAACCGGCTCATCGCGCTGGCTTATGCTAGAAGAAGTGTGTCTAACATAAGTAGTCAACATAGAACAAGAATGAGCCTTTCTGCCGGTCCTAGAGGAATGTTATTCAACCTTTTATTTCGAACACATTTTCATGTAAAAATATTTTGCGGCCCACAGGTTAAAAAAATACTAACCCGGAAGCATAAGACATTATCAAATGGTGGGGTACCTTTTTTAGGATATGATTTGTAAAGGTGATTATAATGGATTAATATTATATGGCATTTACACGCGTTGAACTGTGACTATAAAACTTTCGTTTTGTGTTCTCGGTGGATTTAACTTATATTTTTTTGTAAACAGAACCTTGATTTTAGCTCATAATTTATTAGTACTGAAGTCTGGTTAGTAATTCAGTTTCAAACGTTAAACGATTCAAACCGTTCGGGTGGCGACCAGTCATTAATTTCAAAACAAATAATTCGAAGAAACAACTCTTCAAATATTTGCATATAATTTACACAATAAGTGTGACGAAAAGAAACTTGTCATTTGTAAACCGTGAAATTAGCGACACAGGAAAATTCTAGATTCGTCGCGAACCAATAGTTCCATAATATGTATACAATCTTTGTATTTCTTTGACTGACTTCAAATGTCCTTAAAAAGGTTCACTTTCGAAGCGGCATTATACAAACAAACGTACATCCATGTTACATTACAATACAATACAACATTTCTTTATTGCACACCAACAACAGAAACAGTACAATAGAGCCTTAACATAAAATATGGTAGACAATAGGCGTATATTACATTAGCACTGAAAATACTATACTTCTATTTTTGAGCAGTAGTACATAACCCCTCTATAACCATTTATTTCGTAAATAAATTGATAGTAATTATGTTTCAATAGTCATAGTCATAGTCCTTTATTGATAACATTCAAAATATTACATGTCATTATCATTATATTATTAAGATTTTCACATTGGTATATTACTTATATTGGATTGTATGTTATTTCGAAAAAATAAGTTATGTCATAATATGAGTGCTCGAGGAGCCACGTTTTCAATTTTCTTAGAAAAAATGTATGTTATAAATTTCCTTAAGTTCTACAGGCAGTTTGTTGTACACTTTGGGTCCTACATTTTGCATGATTTTAGAAGACTTGGCCTGTCGACTGTAGGGTGTGTTCAGCCGGGTTTTGGATCCTAGCCATGTACGTGTTATTTTATCATTAGGGAATACAGCAATGTTTTCCTTTGCGTATTTGACTACATCATATATGTACTGGCAGGGTAACGTTAGAATTTTTTTGTCTTTAAAAAGATTCTGCGCGGGGCTAACTGGTGGAACGAACGATATTATACGTAGGGCGCGCTTTTGCAATGTAAAGACACGTCGCCATTCAGCTGCTGCACCCCATAATTCAAGCCCGTAGCTCATAACAGAATGGAACAGAGAGTAGTAACTAGATATAACTCCTTTTGAGGAAGGACGTGTGCTAGTCTGCTTATGGCGAAGCAAGCGCCAGATAGTCAATTACACAAAGTGTTAATGTGGGCATCCCACTTAAGTGCAGAATCTATTGTAATGCCGAGAAATTTCGTGCATTGTAATTGCGGCAGTTCGGTACCATTTATGTTTATGTTAAGTGGGTGAGGAAGTTTTCCACCCAGATTGATGTGGAGTATTTGGGTTTTGGCTAAATTTAATACTAAACCGTTGGCGCGAAACCAGTTCAAAAGTTTGGCGATGTCCGATTTTATCGATATTTCCAACTGGTGAAGGGTGTCAGCTGTGATTACATTGCACGCATCATCAGCGAAAATATACATATCGCCATCTACAGCATTAGGAAGGTCGTTGACCTGTATTAAAAAACATAAATTTGCCAGAGGGGATCCCTGGGGGACGCCTATGTCGATGCCACCAGAGTTAGATTTTACTATGCCATTGTCCAGAATTACTGCTTGTTGTCGTCATGCTAGGGATTTGTAGTATTAATTTTAAGGCCGGGCCTCGTATGCCTATGTGCTCAATTTTCTTGGCTAGCACTTCGTGATTACACAGGTCAATAGGTAGGTTAAGCTTAGATATGTGTTTTCTTCAATCTGACAACGGAGTATTGAAGCCAGCATTGTTCATTCATTCATTCACCGGATGGGCGAATGACTTGTCATTTATATTTAATGTTGCCATGTTATCTTTTTACTTTTTATTCTAAATGCTCTGTTCTTGTGTTGTGAAATGTCTTAAAAATATGGTATATTTTCTTTGTTTTTATAAATTGGTTTAATTAAAGACATTTATGTAGGCTATGACGATGCAAAAGTGATAAACAAAATCCTACTTGAATTAATATTTCTTTATCTTTATCATCATTTCAAAACAGCGGGATAGATAACAACCATTTTTAGTACACGGGTGTAGCTGGCCATTCCCAGATAAGACACTTTTTACCCGATTACGCTGAAGCAAGAAAGAGTGTTATAACTTTTTCCTTCTCTGTGAAGTTGAGGGCACCTTATAGTATGGAAGAAATACATTTCTAATATGTTGGGTTTTAATTGAAAAAGAAAACCCTATCAACACTTTAATTTTAATAAACCTGGACATTCCTTTTCAGTACCCCGCCTACCGACCATAGAAACCATAGAGAACTGCATGAAGCTATCCCCGATGATCGTCCAAGGGCTCTGGGAGTACAAGTCCCCGCTCCTCCAACTCCCATACATCACGGAGGACCACCTCAAGTACTTCACCAACAGGAAGAAGCACATAAAGTCGCTGCTTCAGCTCGCTCAGCTACCTGGCGAGGAAAGGAGACAGGTGATGAGGTTTCTCAACGACAAGCAGTACGATGACGTCATGAAGGTGCTGGGCAATATGCCGTATATACATTTCCAAGTGAATACCGAAGGTGAGTCATGGTTGTCGTCTATCGTGTGCCCGGGAGGAATGGGAAAGATTTTAATTTCATTCCTTTTCCTTCCTGAGGCCATTAGTGAGTTCAAAATGTTATATGTATATGAACCAAGTCAAAATCAGCAAAAAAAAAACAAACTAGTTCAGTCGATTTTTATAAGCTTTTATTAAACTTTTCCGCCATGCATCCCTATTCAGCGTATACTCCCGCCAGCCCTTGGAAAATGTGTCCAAATCGTCCTGCCATCTCCTTTTCGGTCTGCCTCGGTACCGGTAGCCTTCCTGAGGGATCCATTCGGTACTTACCTTGGCCCACCGATCCGGGTTCATAAGGCAGACATGCCCAGCCCAGTCCCATTTGAGTCTGGCGGTTTTTACACCAACGTCTGTGATACCAGTTCTGGAGCGCAGGTCGGTGTTTCTGATGCGATCAGTTCTTCGAACACCGAGTATGCTGCGCTCGATCGCTCGCTGGCAGACCTTGAGTCAAAAAGTGATACTTTTTACCCGACTATGCTGTAGTAAAAAATAGGGGTTGTCCTCCGCGAACGAAGTTGGTATCTTCTAGTTATGGTTAAAGAACTTTAGAGGAGGCCTCTGCCCAACAGTGGGAGACACGTCAACTGGCTAGATTATTTAACTTGGAATGTATGTGTATGTAATGTTTGTTCGGGTGGAATCTTGCAAGTTAAATTTGACCTACTTCCCGTATTCCATTTGAGCTAAAATTTGGCATACTTATGTAAGTTTGGTGACAATGCAATAATATGATACCATCGAGCTGATCTGACGATGGAGCAGGAAGGTGGTCATAGGAACTCTGTAATAAAATAACTCAATCCTACCGAGTTTGGGCTCTTTAGAATCGTCTCGGTGAGTAGTTGATGGATGTTCAAAGAAAAGTACAGTCGGCAATAGAAGCTTGTGACAAAAATGAAATTTTGCCAAATCGACTAAACGGATTGCAACTATTTTCGGTACAGTCACCAGCGTTAACATCTGCCACAGCAAAGCGCGCATAAATATCTGACACGACTGTATTTCTAGGCCCGTTAGGACGTGTCAGATATTTTCACCCGCTTTGTTATGACAGATATTGATGCTGGTGACTGTACACGGGTGGGTATCCACAAATGATTATAGGATACTTTTTACCCGACTACGCTAGTAAAAACTGATGATTGACTTTTTGTCCTCTCTGAACGAAGTTCGTATACTCCGATTTTTAATTCAAGACCAAAATCTGACAGTTCTCATCTTGATTATTTAAACAAATAAACATTATTTCATAAAAACATGAATGAGAAATCGTGCAACCAGTAATATTAGGGTAAGTTTTATTGATAGAAATACCTATACTTAACCCAATAAGCAGTAATCACAGCGAATGTGCGCCCGTTGGCGTTAGATTTCGGTCTTGAATTAAAAATCAGAGTTTAGATCCCAATAAAAAAAAAAAATTAAACTTAAATTGATGTTAATATTCTCTTCTGTTTCCGCGATTATTACTCATTTAAATAAAACATTTTAACGGATTATATCGCGTATATTATCTCATTTGAGTTCCCGACGTTTCGGAAGCTTTTCAGCTTTAAATTGATGTTATTTTATTTTATTTTTTACAGTAATCGATGACGAGAACTCAACAGTGGTGACGGCGGGCGCCATAGTTACAGTGACAGTGTTCCTAAAACGGACTCATATGAAGGAGCTGTTCGGCGACACGACTATCAAAGAAAAGACTATCAAGTAAATTACCATATTCATTAGTACTGGCAGTAGAATTTTGGTTTTAGTATTTTAATGGCGTAAAATGTAAATTTGCCTGTCGCGTACTCATTAAAATGTATATGGCGGGACATTATCTTTGTGCAGGTAACCTTGTCCCAGCCTAAATAAGTCGTTTTGAGAACAAATTACACAAACATGCAACGAAAATTATAAGCAGGGGTCGGACAAAAAGCGCGGATGACGACAAACCACTCATAGGATGATTTCAAATAGTATTTTTGATTTTCATAAACAACTATCACTTATCATTTATCAACCTCTTTATTAAATGATATCGCGACTTGAAATGAGTACGTACGTTTTAGACTGACACATTGTCAATCAATGTTTAGCTATTGCACCTTCACGATTATATTTAGCTAAAATTTATATTTACTAATGTATAAAAAAACTTTCCATTTTTGGGTGTACGTGACAAACACGTTATACTGCTCTTGCTGTAATCAAATACGAAAAGATATCGGGCAATCCTATATTTATGTTACAGTAGATGGGACATAGACCGTTTGCAACAAAATGTTGCTAATGTCCTCGTTGGTGCTCTTAGAGAGCATAATGCAAGCAGACCACATGTAATTGATTCTAATGTTCTCAACTGTAAAAACGACCTCACCATAAAATATTTAGTTCTCAACTCATTGAACAATGTCACACGGAATTTTAAATACAAACATAATTCTGTGTGCAAGATTAGGTACGTCATTTTTACGTCATCCGCACTTTTTGTCTGACCCCTGATTATAAGTAAAAAAATAGAGGATATAAAAATGTAATCACATAAAGGCCGTTTCCGATTAAGGGAAGAAAATATGCCCTTTCGTGATAATGGACAGATTTTTTTTTCTACAGCCAGTTACGTCTAGTAGAGTAACTGTGTCAAGTTTGGTTGAAAAATTCTTTGCGGTTCCGCAGAAAAAAAAATTAAAACGGAAATAATGAAATATGGTTTTTCTCCAAAACTATTTAACTTTAATGTACTATTAATTTTTCATTCTGTAAAGCTTAGTCAAGTTCATGTTTTAAGTGAAAATGGTATTTCTATATCTAACGATTATGTAAAAAAATATGTAAGTCAAAATTTTAATGTATATATTTTATTACTTTTGTGAGAGATACCACTCTAATTGACATTTCAAAATAAGCTTTAGTTAACGTCCTGTAACACATGATAATTTGATGGATAAAATCGGAAAGCAACTGTGTCAAAATGAAATAAATAACTGGGTTGGATTTTATTACATTTTATTAGTAAGCTATTCTAACACTTCCAAATAACCAAAGCATACATCCTCTTTACAAATAAACAAGATTTGACAGTTACAGTGAAATTTGCTAGAAAATGTCACCTTATTAGTTACGTATAATGAAAAAATACACTTATTCTAATCCTCATCGCTATCTTCATTGACAGTAACGTGAATTCCGTGATTCAAAAAAAGTCCGCTTAAAGTTTCAGAAGGCCGAACGATTTTGGACAAATATCTGAAATAAAATATACTACTAATCAAAATAAAATACAACAAAGTAAAATATACGTAATCAATCTTGCTAAAACAAAAACGCTAATATAGTATCATAATCTTACCTGTTCGAAAAAAGTCAATGAATCTTCGAAAAAGTGGTCTGTCTCTATAATACTAATTACTTTTATCATTGCGAGGTGATATAATGATGTAGGTTTCTTTCTAAAAATTTTTTTGATAGCATTCGCTTTAGAATTCATTTTGTAAAGACGAGTTATCTTTCTAATGTCCCTGAAATGTCATGTTACATTTAAAAAAACAATTCATCTTTATTACTGTCATAAAATGTATTTATTTTAATTTCGGTAGAAAGAGGATTAATGCGTGGCGAAAAAAGAATAGTTTGTAATTACAATTTCAAGATAATGAAGTCATACCCGAAAAGTCTTTTAATTTCCATTTTACAGTTAGTGTCCGATTAAAACCTTTAAATTGATAATCTGGTATAATGTTAAGTAAAGCTTATATACCTGCAAATAGCAAAAATGATTAATATATGCATAGTTTTTATGTCATTAGAAAAATAATGACATTTTCAATAACAATAAAAGGCAAATGTCACTAACTGTCAAATCTTGTTCATTTGTAAAGAGGATGTATGCTTTGGTTATTTGGAAGTGTTAGAATAGCTTACTAATAAAATGTAATAAAATCCAACCCAGTTATTTATTTCATTTTGACACAGTTGCTTTCCGATTTTATCCATCAAATTAATATGTGTTACAGGACGTTAACTAAGGCTTTTTTAGAAATGTCAATTAAAGTGGTATCTCGCACAAAAGTAAAAAAATATATATATTAAAATTTTGACATACCTATTTTTTTACATAATCGTTAGATATAGAGATACCATTTTCACTTAAAACATGAACTTGACTAAGTTTTACAGAATGAAAAAATAATAGCACATTAAAGTTAAATAGTTTTGGAGAAAAACCATATTTCATTATTTCCGTTTTTATTTTTTTTCTGCGGAACCGCAAAGAATTTTTCAACCAAACTTGACACAGTTACTCTACTAGACGTAACTGACTGTAGAAAAAAAAACTAAGTCATAACATTAAAGGGCATTTTTGCTTCCCTTAATCGGAAACGGCCTTTCCGATTTCATATAATCACGGCAGTGCCCCCGCCAAGTCGAGGGCGAAGCAAACACTGCCGTACCATCCTTTACTGGAACCATTTCGCCGTATTTTCAAGCCCCTATTTGAGAACCTCTGGATAAGACCAGAACGCACAACTTTTCGTCACCCAATAAGCTATAATCACATACTTAAAATCCAAAATTTCAAGTCTGTAGGTCATTTAGTTCCGAAGTTAAACAAAAGCAAAGTTTCGCATTTATGACACTCACTCACTCATGATCGTCAGAATAGAACTAGTACTTCCCATAAACTCAGAGAGCTGAAATTTGGTACAGAGTTAGTGTTTAATTGCCACATAAAGGGAAAACTATCAAACTAGGATAAACGAAGATCTGGAGTACCTGGTGACCGTGATTAGAAAACACAAGAGCCCAACCAAACTATTAGAGATCGCCTTTACAAAAAATATTCAACTTGGTGGGCCGCTTCATTTGATGTCAAAAATCAATGGAGCTTGTTTGGGATGCTTTCTTATCTCTAAAAAATAATGAAATCTAGACAAAGTCTTGCCAAGTCTAAGGTTCTTTACTGCGATTTTTTTATTATTATAGTTAATGTTGTATGACTTGGCCGTTGAAGGGTACACAAGGGTACAAAACTAGGTGCTCCATTACACCGTCCGATGTCTGACCGTCAACGATTGGTGCAATGGTGTCCTCCATCGAGACTTGGCTAGTTTTTTACAGAATGTTTTTGGTGGGATAATCTATTCCAAAAGTTCCTCATTCTAAAAGAGCATAGGTGACAAGTAGAGCGTAAGTGACAGTCACAGCGTAGACAATTAAACAGAAGCACTATTACTAAGGCGGATTTAGTATAGAAATTGTACTGCTGTTGATCTTGTGCGCTGTGGCTGTGTCATATCCACCTAGAGACGTCACTTAGAGAATGGTATACTCTCTACACATTTTCCTAAATATCTTCAAAACTAGTAGCAATCAAAAAAATAACAAAATTCGGGCTCCTTGATAATGAATGAACAAAATGGGTGTCGATTTAATATTACTTGGAAATTTGAAATGATGTCAATTGATCATTTATTAACCTAAGAAACTTTCGTAATAATGCATGGTAACATAGTTGTAGCTCCATGCAAAAAGTAACAGAGTGGTCTGGTCTAAATTTTATAATGACCCAGGCCTTGGGTATGCAGATATAGTGTAATTGCCATCGGGAAAACTTGGAACCGGTACAAAACCCGAAGTATCAACCAATTATCTTGTTCAACGTGTTTGTGTCAATTAATATGAAACTTTATTAATCAGCTAAAAATCAGCAAATTCGTTCGCGGAGGTGAAAAAGTTATAACCCCTCTGTTTTTCTTCGCGGTAGCCGACTGAAGAGTATCCAATAACCATTAGTGAAAATCCGTGTACCCAAAATAGTTGAAATCTTTTTAGCCGTTTTGGCATGATGAAAAGACATACAAACATACAAAAATCCAAAAAAATATCCTTACCAGTAATCGGATTCAGTGGGGGGAGCGCAAAACCTTGTACGGGAGTGCCATCCGCGGCCACTTAGAGTTAGGGTGGAACGCAGTGCGTAAGGCATAATAACTGAGGGGGTGGGTTGAACCGGTTCAACCCTAGTCGGGGCGGGGTAGAGAGAGAATAGATTTTTGCGTAGGGGAGATTGCGAAACTACGCGCCGAGCGATCCCACCAACAGAGTAACCTGCCCATTGATAAAATTTAACATAAGACATTACCCACAGAGACGACGAGGAAGGTAACGGCGACGCGAAGAAGGAGAACGACAAAACCGAGGAGAACGACAAGGAGAAGAAGGAGGTGTCCAAGCGGCCGGTGTGGATGAAGCAGGCGAAGCGGGCTCCGGCCAAGAAGGGCAAGAAGCCCGCCCCGGCCAAGCAGCCTCCGGCCAAGGCCGCGCCCGCCGAGCAGCCCGAGCCCAAGGAAAAGGAGGTGAAGGAGAAGGAGCCGAGGAAGAAGGAACCAAAGAAGAAGGATGATGACGGTGAGTGGTCCCATCTAGTAGCCAGATTTGGTTCGTCGAAATGGGACAAATATTCCCGATTCGAACCTGGCTACGAAAGGGGAATCCTTGAGTCCTATCTCGTAGTCAGATTTGGTAGCTAGGTTCGAAATGGCAGAAATATTCCCCATTCAAAGCTAGCTACGAAAGGGGAATCCTTGACTCCTATCTCGTAGTCAGATTTGGTAGCTAGGTTCGAAATAGGAGATATATTACCGATTCGAAGCTGGCTACGAAAGGGGAATCCTTGACTCCTATCTCGTAGTCAGATTTGGTAGCTAGGTTCGAAATAGGAGATATATTACCGATTCGAAGCTGGCTACGAAAGGGGAATCCTTGAGTCCTATCTCGTAGTCAGATTTGGTAGCTAGGTTCGAAATAGGAGATATATTACCGATTCGAAGCTGGCTACGAAAGGGGAATCCTTGAGTCCTATCTCGTAGTCAGATTTGGTAGCTAGCGTCGAAATGGCAGAAATATTCCCGATACGAAGCTGGCTACGAAAGGGGAATCCTTGAGTCCTATCTCGTAGTCAGATTTGGTAGCTAGTGTCGAAATGGCAGAAATATTCCCCATTCAAAGCTAGCTACGAAAGGGGAATCCTTGACTCCTATCTCGTAGTCAGATTTGGTAGCTAGGTTCGAAATAGGAGATATATTACCGATTCGAAGCTGGCTACGAAAGGGGAATCCTTGAGTCCTATCTCGTAGCCAGATTTGGTAGCTCGTGTCGAAATGGCAGAAATATTCCCCATTCAAAGCTAGCTACGAAAGGGGAATCCTTGACTCCTATCTCGTAGTCAGATTTGGTAGCTAGGTTCGAAATGGGAGATATATTACCGATTCGAAGCTGGCTACGAAAGGGGGATCCTTGAGTCCTATCTCGTAGTCGGATTTGGTAGCTAGGTTCGAAATGGCAGAAATATTCCCGATACGAAGCTGGCTACGAAAGGGGAATCCTTGAGTCCTATCTCGTAGTCAGATTTGGTAGCTAGGTTCGAAATAGGAGATATTTTACCGATTCGAAGCTGGCTACGAAAGGAGAATCCTTGAGTCCTATCTCGTAGTCAGATTTGGTAGCTAGCGTCGAAATGGCAGAAATATTCCCCATTCAAAGCTAGCTACGAAAGGGGAATCCTTGACTCCTATCTCGTAGTCAGATTTGGTAGCTAGGTTCGAAATGGGAGATATATTACCGATTCGAAGCTGGCTATGAAAGGGGGATCCTTGAGTCCTATCTCGTAGTCAGATTTGGTAACTAGGTTCGAAATGGCAGAAATATTTCCGATACGAAGCTGGCTACGAAAGGGGAATCCTTGAGTCCTATCTCGTAGTCAGATTTGGTAGCTAGCGTCGAAATGGCGGAAATATTCCCGATACGAAGCTGGCTACGAAAGGGGAATCCTTGAGTCCTATCTCGTAGCCAGATTTGGTAGCTAGCGTCGAAATGGCAGAAATATTCCCGATACGAAGCTGGCTACGAAAGGGGAATCCTTGAGTCCTATCTCGTAGTCAGATTTGGTAGCTAGGTTCGAAATAGGAGATATATTACCGATTCGAAGCTGGCTACGAAAGGGGAATCCTTGAGTCCTATCTCGTAGCCAGATTTGGTAGCTAGCGTCGAAATGGCAGAAATATTCCCGATACGAAGCTGGCTACGAAAGGGGAATCCTTGAGTCCTATCTCGTAGTCAGATTTGGTAGCTAGTGTCGAAATGGCAGAAATATTCCCCATTCAAAGCTAGCTACGAAAGGGGAATCCTTGCCTCCTATCTCGTAGTCAGATTTGGTAGCTAGGTTCGAAATGGGAGATATATTACCGATTCGAAGCTGGCTACGAAAGGGGGATCCTTGAGTCCTATCTCGTAGTCAGATTTGGTAGCTAGGTTCGAAATGGCAGAAATATTCCCGATACGAAGCTGGCTACGAAAGGGGAATCCTTGAGTCCTATCTCGTAGTCAGATTTGGTAGCTAGCGTCGAAATGGCAGAAATATTCCCGATACGAAGCTGGCTACGAAAGGGGAATCCTTGAGTCCTATCTCGTAGTCAGATTTGGTAGCTAGTGTCGAAATGGCAGAAATATTCCCCATTCAAAGCTAGCTACGAAAGGGGAATCCTTGACTCCTATCTCGTAGTCAGATTTGGTAGCTAGGTTCGAAATAGGAGATATATTACCGATTCGAAGCTGGCTACGAAAGGGGAATCCTTGAGTCCTATCTCGTAGTCAGATTTGGTAGCTAGGTTCGAAATGGGAGATATATTACCGATTCGAAGCTGGCTACGAAAGGGGGATCCTTGAGTCCTATCTCGTAGTCAGATTTGGTAGCTAGGTTCGAAATGGCAGAAATATTCCCGATACGAAGCTGGCTACGAAAGGGGAATCCTTGAGTCCTATCTCGTAGTCAGATTTGGTAGCTAGCGTCGAAATGGCAGAAATATTCCCGATACGAAGCTGGCTACGAAAGGGGAATCCTTGAGTCCTATCTCGTAGTCAAATTTGGTAGCTAGTGTCGAAATGGCAGAAATATTCCCCATTCAAAGCTAGCTACGAAAGGGGAATCCTTGACTCCTATCTCGTAGTCAGATTTGGTAGCTAGGTTCGAAATAGGAGATATATTACCGATTCGAAGCTGGCTACGAAAGGGGAATCCTTGAGTCCTATCTCGTAGTCAGATTTGGTAGCTAGGTTCGAAATAGGAGATATATTACCGATTCGAAGCTGGCTACGAAAGGGGAATCCTTGAGTCCTATCTCGTAGTGAGATTTGGTAGCTAGCGTCGAAATGGCAGAAATATTCCCGATACGAAGCTGGCTACGAAAGGGGAATCCTTGAGTCCTATCTCGTAGTCAGATTTGGTAGCTAGTGTCGAAATGGCAGAAATATTCCCCATTCAAAGCTAGCTACGAAAGGGGAATCCTTGACTCCTATCTCGTAGTCAGATTTGGTAGCTAGGTTCGAAATAGGAGATATATTACCGATTCGAAGCTGGCTACGAAAGGGGAATCCTTGAGTCCTATCTCGTAGCCAGATTTGGTAGCTAGCGTCGAAATGGCAGAAATATTCCCGATACGAAGCTGGCTACGAAAGGGGAATCCTTGAGTCCTATCTCGTAATCAGATTTGGTAGCTAGTGTCGAAATGGCAGAAATATTCCCCATTCAAAGCTAGCTACGAAAGGGGAATCCTTGACTCCTATCTCGTAGTCAGATTTGGTAGCTAGGTTCGAAATAGGAGATATATTACCGATTCGAAGCTGGCTACGAAAGGGGAATCCTTGAGTCCTATCTCGTAGTCAGATTTGGTAGCTAGCGTCGAAATGGCAGAAATATTCCCGATAAGAAGCTGGCTACGAAAGGGGAATCCTTGAGTCCTATCTCGTAGTCAGATTTGGTAGCTAGTGTCGAAATGGCAGAAATATTCCCCATTCAAAGCTAGCTACGAAAGGGGAATCCTTGACTCCTATCTCGTAGTCAGATTTGGTAGCTAGGTTCGAAATAGGAGATATATTACCGATTCGAAGCTGGCTACGAAAGGGGAATCCTTGAGTCCTATCTCGTAGTCAGATTTGGTAGCTAGGTTCGAAATAGGAGATATATTACCGATTCGAAGCTGGCTACGAAAGGGGAATCCTTGAGTCCTATCTCGTAGTCAGATTTGGTAGCTAGCGTCGAAATGGCAGAAATATTCCCGATACGAAGCTGGCTACGAAAGGGGAATCCTTGAGTCCTATCTCGTAGTCAGATTTGGTAGCTAGTGTCGAAATGGCAGAAATATTCCCCATTCAAAGCTAGCTACGAAAGGGGAATCCTTGACTCCTATCTCGTAGTCAGATTTGGTAGCTAGGTTCGAAATAGGAGATATATTACCGATTCGAAGCTGGCTACGAAAGGGGAATCCTTGAGTCCTATCTCGTAGCCAGATTTGGTAGCTAGTGTCGAAATGGCAGAAATATTCCCCATTCAAGCTAGCTACGAAAGGGGAATCCTTGACTCCTATCTCGTAGTCAGATTTGGTAGCTAGGTTCGAAATGGGAGATATATTACCGATTCGAAGCTGGCTACGAAAGGGGGATCCTTGAGTCCTATCTCGTAGTCAGATTTGGTAGCTAGGTTCGAAATGGCAGAAATATTCCCGATACGAAGCTGGCTACGAAAGGGGAATCCTTGAGTCCTATCTCGTAGTCAGATTTGGTAGCTAGCGTCGAAATGGCGGAAATATTCCCGATACGAAGCTGGCTACGAAAGGGGAATCCTTGAGTCCTATCTCGTAGTCAGATTTGGTAGCTAGTGTCGAAATGGCAGAAATATTCCCCATTCAAAGCTAGCTACGAAAGGGGAATCCTTGACTCCTATCTCGTAGTCAGATTTGGTAGCTAGGTTCGAAATAGGAGATATATCACCGATTCGAAGCTGGCTACGAAAGGGGAATCCTTGAGTCCTATCTCGTAGTCAGATTTGGTAGCTAGCGTCGAAATGGCGGAAATATTCCCGATACGAAGCTGGCTCCGAAAGAGGAATCCTTGAGTCCTATCTCGTAGTCAGATTTGGTAGCTAGTGTCGAAATGGCAGAAATATTCCCCATTCAAAGCTAGCTACGAAAGGGGAATCCTTGACTCCTATCTCGTAGTCAGATTTGGTAGCTAGGTTCGAAATAGGAGATATATTACCGATTCGAAGCTGGCTACGAAAGGGGAATCCTTGAGTCCTATCTCGTAGTCAGATTTGGTAGCTAGCGTCGAAATGGCAGAAATATTCCCGATACGAAGCTGGCTACGAAAGGGGAATCCTTGAGTCCTATCTCGTAGTCAGATTTGGTAGCTAGTGTCGAAATGGCAGAAATATTCCCCATTCAAAGCTAGCTACGAAAGGGGAATCCTTGACTCCTATCTCGTAGTCAGATTTGGTAGCTAGGTTCGAAATAGGAGATATATTACCGATTCGAAGCTGGCTACGAAAGGGGAATCCTTGAGTCCTATCTCGTAGTCAGATTTGGTAGCTAGCGTCGAAATGGCAGAAATATTCCCGATACGAAGCTGGCTACGAAAGGGGAATCCTTGAGTCCTATCTCGTAGTCAGATTTGGTAGCTAGTGTCGAAATGGCAGAAATATTCCCCATTCAAAGCTAGCTACGAAAGGGGAATCCTTGACTCCTATCTCGTAGTCAGATTTGGTAGCTAGGTTCGAAATAGGAGATATATTACCGATTCGAAACTGGCTACGATAGGGGAATCCTTGAGTCCTATCTCGTAGCCAGATTTGGTAGCTAGTGTCGAAATGGCAGAAATATTCCCCATTCAAAGCTAGCTACGAAAGGGGAATCCTTGACTCCTATCTCGTAGTCAGATTTGGTAGCTAGGTTCGAAATGGGAGATATATTACCGATTCGAAGCTGGCTACGAAAGGGGGATCCTTGAGTCCTATCTCGTAGTCAGATTTGGTAACTAGGTTCGAAATGGCAGAAATATTCCCGATACGAAGCTGGCTACGAAAGGGGAATCCTTGAGTCCTATCTCGTAGTCAGATTTGGTAGCTAGTGTCGAAATGTCAGAAATATTCCCCATTCAAAGCTAGCTACGAAAGGGGAATCCTTGACTCCTATCTCGTAGTCAGATTTGGTAGCTAGGTTCGAAATAGGAGATATATTACCGATTCGAAGCTGGCTACGAAAGGGGAATCCTTGAGTCCTATCTCGTAGCCAGATTTGGTAGCTAGCGTCGAAATGGCAGAAATATTCCCGATACGAAGCTGGCTACGAAAGGGGAATCCTTGAGTCCTATCTCGTAGTCAGATTTGGTAGCTAGGTTCGAAATGGGAGATATATTACTGATTCGAAGCTGGCTACGAAACGGGAATCATTTAGTCCCATTCCTTAAATTTCTTTTTTATCTTATTGTTTATCTTATTTTTTCCTTTCAAACTGCTTATAGCTTGGTGCGATGTATTTTGTGACATCTAATCATAAGGTAACTTGATGTTGTCAAGTGCTTTTTTTATATTTGGTATTTTTTACCCGATTTCAAAAAAGGAGGACTCACTAGTCGTCGGTGGGTGTTTTTTTATTATACATGTTTAACCACGTGAACCAGAGTCAAAAAATAGTTTTGCTGAAGTCATTAAATCAGAAGGTTTTATTTTTATCGTGGATTTTTATCAATAATCTGCTAATTGATACTAAATATCTAGTTTCTAAGTTTGAAGTGTGGCCGAATTGGGAGTATGGGTGACTTCGGAATGTGGACGACTTAGGAATGTAGACGATGTAGGAATGTGGACGACATTTCCTATCTGGTCTGGACCATTTGAGAATGTTGACAAGATAGGAAGTAGACGATTTGGGAATTTAATGTGGACGAAATAGGATTGTCGACGAGCTCGGAGGTCGACAAAATGGGAATATAGGCGAAGTTAACCTAGAGGTTTAGAAACTTTGGTATTTATAAGACTTTATATCTGAAGTTAAACTTAAAATTTGGGACATATCCCGTCGTCCACAGACGTCGAGTCCGCGGACTCGTCGGACGCAGAGTCGTCCGCCTCGCTCGGCTCCGGCTCGGAGGAGTCGCGCAAGTCGTCGGGCGCCGAGGACGACGACGACCAGTGGGACAAGTTCCAGAAGCGCCTGCACAAGCGGGAGCGCCTCGAGGGCCGCTCGCGCTCCAGCCACCCCGTGCACTGCCCCTACTTCCCGCAGGTACGCTCCACAGTTTGTCACATAGGTGTCGGCGACGACGACGGCCAGTGGGACAAGTTCCACAGTTCAGTACATAGGTGTCGGCGAAGACGACGGCCAGTGGGACTAGGTCCAGAGTTCAGTACGTAGGTGTCGGCGAGGACGACGACCAGTGGGACAAGTTCCACTGTCAAAGTCGTATCGTAAGCCAAGTCGGACCTGGGTGGCTCGCTCGTTTCGCTCGCTCGTTAGGGTCGCAGTTCAACCTAACACTCCTCCTCGCTTCGCTCGTCGTCGTACCTAACCTTAGCCAAGTCGGACCTGCCTTAGAACTAGATTAATGCCGAAAAGTATTTCAATAGCAAAATAGGACCCGCCATAAAGTCGTATCGTAAGCCCAGTCGGACCTGGGCGACCATTTTGACGCTCCGCTATTTTTGGTCACAATACAAACCTTACCTAACCTACAGTTTTCGAACCTAACCTAACCTACTTTTCTAGTATTTTGTATATCATACGCTATTATATTTTATAATCATTATACTAAAAGATAGTATATACTATGATCGATATACGTTATGAATGTTATATAAACTGAATTTATAGTATTTGGATGTGATATAAAAAAACTTAATAAATCGTTTTAGCGAGCGTAGAGAGCAGACGTGTGTTCAATTTATTTAAAAATATTTAAGTATCGGACAATCAAATTGTAACTTTGTTTGTTAAGCTTAGGATTGACAGTTGTTTGTGTTTTCGTGACGACGTACGACTCTGTGTTTCTGTGAGCGACGACACCATAACCGCTCTTCACCCCCTTGGGTAAAAGAGAAGTCCTCGAATAATTTCCGTCTCACTCGCGAAGCGACGCATCGACAGCACTTTGAATACTGTGATCGTAGGTAAACACAGATCAATATGTTCGGTACGCGTTCTCCTACTGGAAGTGGCCCGAGCGCAGAGCGCAGTGGATCTTTTCCGGAATTGACCAGTGCAAACCTTTATCATGAAACCACAAATAACGCACAAGTTACTTTTCGTAACAAACGGAAGCAGAATGATGAAAATGGAGAAATTAAAACCGAGCTTGCTGAACTCCGAAAACAAATGTCAGAAATGATGTCATATTTGAAAACTTCAAACAATACGCAAACTGAAAATATTAATAAGCTTCACGAGGATATTACGTCAATTAAAACCGACATAAGCGACATGAGAACCGCAGTAAATACACTATATGCAGAACATAGCAAATTTAAGACGGAACTGGCATCTATACTCGACTCCACGAACCAAACTAAAGAAAAGATGGATACCTTAGAATCAAATGTACAGCAACTCCAAACACAAACCAGGACTGGCACAGCAAATGCATCTCTTATGTGTGAAGAAATTATGTTTGAAATTAACGATCGCAACCAAAGAGCCAAAAATGTTATTGTAGCCGGGCTACCCGAGCCGAGAGAAGCTGAGGGAAATGAAGACGATGATAAAGACAGAGTTGAGTTTATTAAAACTATTAAAACAATATATCCTTCTTGTCCAGATCCTATAAAGGTTTTCCGGTTGGGGAAACCACATGAAGGCAAAAATCGACTTCTGAAAGTAAGTTTTGCGACACAGGAGACTGCTGTAAGCATTTTGAAAAAAAGAAACCACCTGAAAAACAAAACAATTAAAATATTCGGAGACCAGACGCCAAAGCAAACAGAGTTCTATAAACAAGTAAAAGGTGAACTTGCGCTTCGTACTGGAAATGGGGAGAAGGATTTGGCGATTAAATATGTAAAAGGAGTTCCTAGAATAATTTCAAAAAACTACGAAGATTAGAAACGACTAGCAGTGTGGATACATATAAATCTAGCAGCATAACATACCAAGTGACTGATACATATCAAACTATTACGACCACTAAAGGAGCATTAAAATGTTTTTACGTCAATGCACGTAGTATAGTGAAACCAGGTAAACTGGATGAACTTAAGTGTGTGTTAAAATCATTTAATTATACAGTACATCTCATCATAATAACCGAAACGTGGATTAAAACCAAAGAAGAAGCACAAAGAATGCACTTAGACGGCTACACCCACTATTTTAACCATAGAACCAAGACTAGAGGCGGTGGAGTATCAATTTATGTGCATAACAATCTAAAGCATAACCAAATTGAGGATCTATCACTAAATGGCAATCATTTTCTCTGGGTATATATAAGTAAATTTAGCGTTAATATTAGTGCTGTATACAGACCTCCTAATGGAAACGTCAATGAATTTCTTGAAACTTTCTCACAGCAACTACAAAAGTATAAAAGGTCTATTGTATTCGGTGACTTTAATTTCGATCTGCTGAGTAAAGACAATAAGGTTAACGATTACAGAAAGGTCATATTAGAAAATGGATACAAAATTTTAAATAAAATAAATAAAAAATATTGTACACGGGAAACTTCTGACACAAAAACCATCATAGACCATGTTTGCTCCAATCTTATGGAAAACAATTTTCACATAGCAATTATGGATTCAGCAATGTCCGACCATAAGCAACTTTATTTTGAAGCAAAGAAATATGAACCTCCGTCAGTTAAGAAACTTAAATATTCGGCAATAAACTATGATAAGTTATACGAAAGAATGGAAGCAGATGACAGTAATAATAAAGACAGTGAATATGCTATATTAGAAAAGAAACTCTCCCTGAACATCGAAAAAAGCAAAATCTATAAGACTAAAACACTGAACCAGCCAAAACAAGATTGGATAAACAGAGAAATTTTACAACAAATAGATCACAGGAACATACTATGGCGAAAATTTAAAAATAATGTCTATAACAAAAAAAACGAAGAACAGTTTAAAAAAGCAAGAAATATGGTAACAAAGAATATACAAATAGCAAAGGACGTATACTACAACAAAAAGTTCAACGAATGTAAAGGAAAACCGGCGAAAATGTGGAAACTAATTAATAATCTTACTGCTAATAAAACAAAAGAGTTTTCTGTTCCTACAACCATACAAATTAATGACAAGAATGTTACCGAAGAAAAGGAGATTTGCGAAATTTTCAATGAATTTTTCTCAAGTATTGGGACCAAATTAGCCCATGAAATCACCAGTAAACATCAAATGACTTCAACACTTGCTCCTTATAGAAGTGAAGTACCAAACACCGAACTGCAATATTTAACATCAACTACATCAGACGAAGTTAGAAGCATCATTCATAATCTAAAACTAAATGTGAGTACTGGACTGGATGGCATAAGCGCAAAATCCATCAGATGCGTAAAAGATCTTATAACTGATGAGCTGACTAGATGTATAAATAAGTGTTTAGAAACGGGAACTTTCCCCGATACTTTAAAAATCGCGAAAGTCACGCCTCTGTTCAAAACAGGAAAACAATCTGATCCAGGAAATTATAGACCAATTTCGATACTTCCGGTCTTGTCAAAAATTTTTGAAAAAATAATCCATAATCGTCTTGTCACATATTTAAATTCAATAAACTTTTTGTACACAAAACAGTACGGATTCAGAAATAAATCAAACACACTTTCAGCTACCATAGACCTGGTGACAAAAATTAAAGTAAACATTGACCAAAAGCAAATAGTACTCGGAGTCTTTATAGACTTAAAAAAGGCCTTCGATACAATTAGTCACGAGATGCTACTTAACAAACTTAGCTCAATCGGCATTAAGAAAACTGCATACAAAATATTCGAATCATACTTATCTAGCCGTTATCAAATTGTAAAAATAGGTGATCACGAAAGTAGCCCAAAAAAACTCACCTGCGGTGTGCCTCAAGGATCCATTCTGGGTCCTTTATTATTTCTTATTTATATAAATGATATTTACCAGGTGGGTCTAAAAGGAGATATCACACTATACGCCGATGACACAAGTTTATTTTACTTTGGTGATAATATTACTAATGTTATAGAAGAAGCACAAAAAGACCTTAATCTTCTTAACGACTGGTTTCGTGATAACCTTCTTACAATTAACATTGATAAAACGAATTACATAATTTTTCACGCAAAGAACAAGAAAATTACTGATTACGATCCTTTAAAAATAGACAGTCAAATTATTAAGAACGTAGATGAAGAAAAATACCTCGGCCTTATTTTGGATAAAAACCTAAATTGGAAACCGCATATAGAAAAAATCAAAACTAAAATATCATCCGTAACAGGAGCACTACGTAGTACTGCTAAATTTCTCCCCCAACAGGTTCGGTACACTATTTATAACGCGTTGGTCAAGCCTCACCTAGACTACCTGGTTGAAGTTTGGGGAACAGCTGCTAAAAGTAATCTTAAGTCATTACAAATAACTCAAAACAAATTAATTAAAACACTGTTTCAGTACAACTATCTAACACCCTCGAGTAAAATATACAAAGAATCCAAGCTGCTTAATATAAAACAATCATATATATATAAGACTTGTATTTTAGTTCGTAAAATATTTAATAAAACAATACATACCCAAATGAACTTCGACAAAAAGAAAACTAAACAAAAAATTCATCTTCGAAATGCAAACGATATAATATTACGGTCATCACGCACCAATTATGGCAAAAAAAGTCTGTTGTATGAAGGGGCTCAGCTTTATAACAAGCTACCAAAAATTATAAAACATTGTAAGTCAATATATCGCTTTAAAAAAGCCTTATGCAACACGTCAGAAATATATACAGCTAGATATAATATGTGCATTTGATACTAATTTCTTCAAAAAAAACGAAGTAAGCATAATATTTCAATATAATTCATTAAATAAAAATAAAACAAAACTGTAAAATTAAAAATAAAATAATTATAATAATAATTAAAAAAAAAAAAACCATATATATTATCACTTCATAATATATATACTTTAAACATGTAAATAAATAATTGTAAAATATTTTTTGTTTTTACATTCATACTAGATACTTCATACAATAACCAACTACGCTAAGCCACTTCCAGGCCGAGTATCTCTGTAACATTCGTTATCTTGTTTACAATGTGAGCGCATCGCATGAACGCATTGCTTAGTTAACGGGTATGCATACATTAGTAAAACTTGTCCGCGTATTTTGTATAGAAGTACCTTCTTACTTTTTTCTAACGCTCGTTGTTTATTATAAGTATAATTTTAAGTTCTCATAATAAGTGAATTGTAAAATTCTTAATGAGAATAAATGATCTTTAAACCTAATACAAAATGAGTATTAGTTTAATTAACCGTTATTTCTAATAAAAATATTGATTTTGATGTTATAGCAAACGTTCATTATATCTTGTGAACGTTATTAATATGAAATTATATAGTATGTAGTTATATCTCGTGGAACGCACCCATAAAAATACGCCAGAAAAAACTGGAAATTGCAAGTATGCAAGTTAATATAAATTTATACGTAGCATCATAAAGATTATTGCTTGAAGCCATTTTCTTCAGTGATTGCTGTTTATTTTGTTAAGTCACGATAAATCACCTTTTTTTATTATTGGAATGTGATTCAGCCAGTTCCAAATTAATACCTAATACCAAACGTGTAAAAAGTATTAATTTCAATCTATTTTAGCGATATGATTTCGCTACTATCACATCCCTAGTTCGAATCGTTTTTTTTTTCAAATCTAGATAAATCTAGGTCTGTTAAATCAAAATTATACAAATTCACACTGAGTGTTTTCAAAGATAGATAAATTGCAAACGATTATATCAAATAAAGGTAAATCCAATCAAAATTGTTTTTTTTTTTGCAAATAATACACTAGTTTAGATGGTTTTTAAGCTGAGTTTGTCGAACAGGATCGATTTTTTAATGCTTAAGCCATAATAAAAATAATCTGCCTTTCAAATCACCGAATTATCACTTTTTTTCAATAATCTCCCAAGTGGTTAGAGTGGATTTATCTGAATTTGAAGTTAACCGACTCAATTGTGCTCACATGCGCATATTTTCATGCAGTTTCCACAAAAAAACGCATGCAAATACAACAAACCACCACCAGACAGTATAATCCTCGACACGTGTTTCGCCTCTCTGCGAGGCATCACCAAAGACAAGTTCCAGAATTTCATGCGCAAGTTCCTACCGTCCCGTCCATCTGTACTGCAAGTATCGCATTTTATTGTGCCGGTGTCAAACCGGACGGTGGTATCAGAGCATGCGTAGACACCTGTGTAACATTCCTTCGAATCAACTTGACATTCGACTCATCGAGGACGCTCCCACATCGAAAACTTTCCAGTGAGCGAATAAGGTCTATTTGACTCTTTCCTCTTCCTCGTATTACCATATTCGCTCCTTGCCCTAGCAAACTCTAAAACTGGCCGGTCTGAGTGTCCCTTACTCGTCCTGTTGGTACGGCTGAGTCGCGCAAGTCATCGGGCGCGAACAAGGCGACCGGCGGGACTAGTTGAACCCCAACGAAGTATTTGCATTTTTACTATTTCGAATTGTCAGAACCCATTATCATAGCACTTCACTGTTGGACATAAATATGTTCGATCCTAAGCTTCCCTTATCCGACGGTTCCTAACAAATGTCTGCCTAGCTTACTGCCTACCTACACTACAATTGCCTGCATTCTTTAAACATATAACCGATGTAGTCCATTGAACATCAGTACAACTTAGTGAAGTGAGGGTCGTTATAGCGATATCAAAACTTTACGGTATTTTTATTATAACCTGCTTTTACGATATTTTGTAACACAACACTCTCGGCGTCCGCTCTTTTGAAATCCAGAATGGACTAAATTTTTAAACTCTTCTCCGTCAATATCGAAAACGATTCTCGTGACAACTTTCAGCCCCACAGCTATGCATACCGCTTTTTTTAAACGCGCCGTCGACGTGCGTTTGTATCGATACAAACGTGATACGCAAGCGACTTAGTATGTCATTCCGTGGAAAAAAACCGCTCTATCCACGCGCGTTCCGGCTCTTAATCCGCGTCTATCAGAACGATCGTTCCGTCTGTCTAGTCTGCTGAGTGGGAAGTTTCTGTAACCTGTGCGTTTGTGTACAGGATAAGCAAGAGTACTGGTGGTGCTACATCTGCGACCGCAAGTCGCACACGCTGCTGACGGCTCCCGCGCACTGCACGGCGCTGCTGGGCGAGCAGGAGCTACAGCTACGCTTCACCGCGCCGCGCTGGCCCGGACTCTACACTCTGGCCGCCTGCCTGCGCTCAGGTACTGCTGCCACCTCCGCGACCGCAAGTCGCACACGCTGCTGGGCGAGCAGGAGCTACAGCTACGCTTCACCGCGCCGCGCTGGCCCGGACTCTACACTCTGGCCGCCTGCCTGCGCTCAGGTACTGCTGCCACCTCCGCGACCGCAAGTCGCACACGCTGCTGGGCGAGCAGGAGCTACAGCTACGCTTCACCGCGCCGCGCTGGCCCGGACTCTACACTCTGGCCGCCTGCCTGCGCTCAGGTACTGCTGCCACCTCCGCGACCGCAAGTCGCACACGCTGCTGGGCGAGCAGGAGCTACAGCTACGCTTCACCGCGCCGCGCTGGCCCGGACTCTACACTCTGGCCGCCTGCCTGCGCTCAGGTACTGCTGCCACCTCCGCGACCGCAAGTCGCACACGCTGCTGGGCGAGCAGGAGCTACAGCTACGCTTCACCGCGCCGCGCTGGCCCGGACTCTACACTCTGGCCGCCTGCCTGCGCTCAGGTACTGCTGCCACCTCCGCGACCGCAAGTCGCACACGCTGCTGGGCGAGCAGGAGCTACAGCTACGCTTCACCGCGCCGCGCTGGCCCGGACTCTACACTCTGGCCGCCTGCCTGCGCTCAGGTACTGCTGCCACCTCCGCGACCGCAAGTCGCACACGCTGCTGGGCGAGCAGGAGCTACAGCTACGCTTCACCGCGCCGCGCTGGCCCGGACTCTACACTCTGGCCGCCTGCCTGCGCTCAGGTACTGCTGCCACCTCCGCGACCGCAAGTCGCACACGCTGCTGGGCGAGCAGGAGCTACAGCTACGCTTCACCGCGCCGCGCTGGCCCGGACTCTACACTCTGGCCGCCTGCCTGCGCTCAGGTACTGCTGCCACCTCCGCGACCGCAAGTCGCACACGCTGCTGGGCGAGCAGGAGCTACAGCTACGCTTCACCGCGCCGCGCTGGCCCGGACTCTACACTCTGGCCGCCTGCCTGCGCTCAGGTACTGCTGCCACCTCCGCGACCGCAAGTCGCACACGCTGCTGGGCGAGCAGGAGCTACAGTTACGCTTCACCGCGCCGCGCTGGCCCGGACTCTACACTCTGGCCGCCTGCCTGCGCTCAGGTACTGCTGCCACCTCCGCGACCGCAAGTCGCACACGCTGCTGGGCGAGCAGGAGCTACAGCTACGCTTCACCGCGCCGCGCTGGCCCGGACTCTACACTCTGGCCGCCTGCCTGCGCTCAGGTACTGCTGCCACCTCCGCGACCGCAAGTCGCACACGCTGCTGGGCGAGCAGGAGCTACAGCTACGCTTCACCGCGCCGCGCTGGCCCGGACTCTACACTCTGGCCGCCTGCCTGCGCTCAGGTACTGCTGCCACCTCCGCGACCGCAAGTCGCACACGCTGCTGGGCGAGCAGGAGCTACAGTTACGCTTCACCGCGCCGCGCTGGCCCGGACTCTACACTCTGGCCGCCTGCCTGCGCTCAGGTACTGCTGCCACCTCCGCGACCGCAAGTCGCACACGCTGCTGGGCGAGCAGGAGCTACAGCTACGCTTCACCGCGCCGCGCTGGCCCGGACTCTACACTCTGGCCGCCTGCCTGCGCTCAGGTACTGCTGCCACATCCGCGACCGCAAGTCGCACACGCTGCTGGGCGAGCAGGAGCTACAGCTACGCTTCACCGCGCCGCGCTGGCCCGGACTCTACACTCTGGCCGCCTGCCTGCGCTCAGGTACTGCTGCCACCTCCGAGACCGCAAGTCGCACACGCTGCTGGGCGAGCAGGAGCTACAGTTACGCTTCACCGCGCCGCGCTGGCCCGGACTCTACACTCTGGCCGCCTGCCTGCGCTCAGGTACTGCTGCCACATCCGCGACCGCAAGTCGCACACGCTGCTGGGCGAGCAGGAGCTACAGCTACGCTTCACCGCGCCGCGCTGGACCGGACTCAAAAATGTCCTTCCTTGACAATAAATTAACGAAAGTGTCGATTTAATATTACTTGGAAATTTTAAGTGTTGTCCAACTGGACATATCTCCATAGGGAATATTCATGAATTTTATTTTTTAGTTTATTAAAAGCTCATTCATGTAACAAACAGTGGACAAAAATATTTTTTCGAATAACTATAAAAATAACCAAGATATAAGCGATCAAACATTTAATTCTATCTCTTTGTAGCAAAACAGAATTTAATATTGAGTTTATATGGCCGGAGTGCACCATGACGTAACCGTGCACGTCGGATATCTCTGTCTAATTAGTAGTTTAAAATGCCTATATCTTGCGTATTTCTTGGCCGATTTAAATTTTAATTTCACGTTTTGAAATCGTTTTTACGGCATTTTGATATTTAGTTAAGAAAAGCGTTAAAAAAATCATGCATGTACCCTATTGGTACCATTGTATATTTGCAGACTCGTACATCGGCATGGACCAGCAGCAAGACATGAAACTGGACGTGAAGGAGGCGGCCGCCGTCCCGCACGAGCACCCACAGTGGGACCTGTCCGACACCGACTCCGACACAAACGACCAGGTACCCTACTACATATACTATGGCGTTGGGGAATGACTACGCTACTGGCACACTGCGGACACTCCCTGCCGCCCGCCGCCCGCAAGCTCCGCCCCCCCGCGCTCTCCCCGCTCACAGTTCAGTTACCTCAGCCGGTAACTGCGAGGTAACCGAGCGCGGGTGGGCGGCACTTTCAGGGAGCGTCCATACTGTACGTAGTACTCTTTATTATATTTTTTAGTATATGAAAGGTCTTAAGTCTAGTGTTAACATACCTGTTTAAAAGACCATTTCTAAGCATTTTGGAAAGTTTCCGTAATTTGCACATCAGTAGGTGTAGCCCAATGGGAGTAGGTAACGTTGCCTGTGAAGCTGAAGGTCCTGGGTTCACAATTTTCACATCCCGGTAAGGGCAAATATTTGTGTGATGAGCATAAATATTTGTTCCTGAGTCTTGGATGTTTTCTATTCGCTCGCGCTAATAGTGCGAAAGAGATAGACCGTCATCGAGCGCTCGATACTCGCTCGTGCCGAACGGTAGGCGCACAGGCCGTTTTGTGTAAGATTGTACCTGATATTTATTTATTTAGATTGCCTATACCGTACTTAATGAATAATGAATGTGACGTGCTTGTTGCAGGGCGGGCAAGAGAGCGAGTTCACGACAGACGACGAGGTGGAGGAGGAATAGCGGTACTAAATTATTTTTATAGAGTTTATTATGTGCGGCGGTCCGGGAGTGAATGAAATAAATGATGTATTTATGTCAACCTACACTTTTTTATTACGCGCCGTAACGTATTTCTGTACCCCCCTCCCCCCTTAAAAAACGTTACGTAACCACCAAGTGACCTTTTTACCCAAAAATGGTCATACCATTTGAAATTTTGAAAAAAAAAGTTAAAATATGCTTGAGAGAATCTTTTAAGCGTGCTTCTTTTAAATTGTTGAATGAGAAAAAGACTAAATGTGTTAAGTTTGTCACGAGTAACGTAAAACACGAGCAAGCAAGCGTTATGGTTAAAGGTGAGGAACTGGAACCAGTTAATAGTACAGTCTTTCTCGGTATAACATTAGATTCTAAGCTCCAATGGGGTCCCCATATTGCTAATCTCTCGAATAGACTGAGTTCTGCAGCTTTTGCAGTAAGTAAGATTCGTCAATTAACAGACGTGATAACGGCTCGATTAGTGTATTTCAGTTATTTCCACAGTATTATGTCGTATGGCATCTTACTATAGGGCAGTGCTTCCGACATTAATACAATATTTGTTCTGCAGAAGCGGGCTGTTCGTGCGATATATAAAATGAACTATAGAGACTCGCTTAGAGATAAGTTTAAGGACATTAATATAATGACAGTGCATTGTCAATACATTTATGAGAATATTATGTATGTACATAAAAATATTACCGACTTTAAGAAGAACTGTGATATACATAATATTAATACTAGAAATAAGCATAAGCTCGCAGTGCCTGCTACTAGGCTCCATAAAATAAGGAGATCATTCATGGGTAACTGTGTGAGATTTTATAATAAACTTCCTAGCAGCATAACTGAGTTGTCTATTGGTAAATTCAAAAATATTGTGAAACGAAAATTATTTTCTAAAGCTTATTATAGCACACAAGACTACATGAATGATGAAGCCGCGTGGGATTAATATAAATTATAGCGTCATGTAGGTATATGAATAATTATTTTAACGAATACCTAAGGTATTATTATTATTTTAATCTTAATTGTTTTATATACTCTGACATTTAGAATTTTATTCTAGACACATTCTAGATTATTTATTTTTTATTGACAATCCTTTTGGGATTTATCTTATTGATTATTTTAATTTTAAAAATGATAATTTTATCAATAATATTACACTTAAGTTAAATGATCTGATTAGGTTTTTCTGGGTTTCCCTAATCCTTGCAGCAAATGTTGGATCATATTGTATTTCTCCCAGCAAACATTCACTCTCATGTAACTGACATTTCGAAAGTGCTTGTAACTAGGCCTACTTGAATAAAGAATATTTTGATTTGATTTGATTTGAAATTACATATTGGTTTATTAATGAAATCCAGTATCTCTTATCCGTTACCCAGTAGACATTTCACAACACTCGGTTCTCGAACATACGGTTATAATTCGTTTAAATATATAATCCTTAGATGCTCTCATTATAGTTGCAAGCAAGAGGGATGTCTTTATCAATAATCGTAATATTTTTTACAAATATCAATTTTTATTTTTAAACACAAAAAGTTGATTCGATACAAGAAATAGTTGATCCGCCCAATTTTATGTTTGTCTGTCAATGTCAGTAACCAATGTAAAATGACCGAATACCGCGTACATTTTGCTTAGGAGCAAGGCTCCGCTAACACTAAATTTTCATAGATACGGCCGTTTGTAGCGTATATTTTGTACGGAGCCCTCGGTGTGCGAATCCGACTCGCACTGGCCGGTTTTTTCAATGATTGCTTACCTACTTGGTAGACACCAAGCTTAGCACTCTCACAACTATGTTGGTACTCTGGTTCTGTATCTGATTGATAAACCATAAACCATAACGCGCAGGCGTCCGCGAACTTATAAAGCCTTTTATTTTTACGAGCCGAAGTTATTATAATTTTAATCGAGCGCAGCGGAACCTGTTGCCGGCTGTAATTCCAATCGGATTTAAACGGCGCAAAAAAAGACAACAGACTACACAAGTAACACATACACTACTCGTACATTTACTAAAAAAACCGATTCAAATTAACAGCAAAAGGCGACACATACTAAAGTCACCTACGTCCACGATATTCAGTACTGGAAAAGACTACACTTCAAATTGGCATACAACGTTTTCGAAGTGGGCAATAATATCTGACACGTCTTATCGGCCCTATAAATAGAGTCGTGTCACATATTTATGCGCGCTTTGTTTTGGCAGATATTAATACATTGACCCTTATAAAGTGTATTGGTGTTGGTGGCAACATAAACACGAGGAAGAGTTCTTTCAGATGTTAGAAATAGCACAGTAAAAAGTAAGTTGTTCGGATATTGGGAGTAAGAAATAAGTCGGCTTGTTGCAAGTCTAGGCATAACTGATCAAACTTGGAAACTATGATTATATTATATGTACTAAGTTAATACGTCTTAGAAAGTCATAACACAAAGACATAAGGTTCGAAAATTGTGCCCAAAACCTCTTCAATTTTAGCTCTGCGCTGTTTTCAAGACTTGCAAAAATCTGTAATATCAGCGGGTTTGTCAAGTTACGATACTGATGTAAGTAGATGTACTTACTGTGGCGTTGCGGATCGAGGCTTTATTAATCTGGCACTGCGCATCGCGCCGAGCACAAAGACTTAGGCTGCGCTAAGGACTTTTGTACTACACCCCGTGTGTAAAAGGTCGTAAGTGAAAGTGATTTGCTCAAAAACTTGGTTTAATATCAACAGGATGGAGCATCTACTTATACAGACCGGTTGGTCTCTTTGATTACAGATCGCGGCTACGAATCTCAATCTCATAAGAGAATCAGAATCAATAATCATGAAGAAGAAATGTGTTTTCCACACAACTTCATTCACAAAATTTGTCAAAAGTGATATCAGCACTGTGGCATCCCTATATTACCTACTAGTGCAATAAAATCACTAAAATATAGCTCAAAATCACCCAACCATACTCCAAATTAAATCAAACTTTACCGGCCTAGATGAGATATCTATCGATATGTCCATCTATAAGCACAATCATTTCAATAATCTATAAAATATTTGTTGTCAACAACCTTATGATCATTTTTTTCAGGACTATAGTTAATATGTTTGGGAGATTTTGCGGTACCCCCTAGGCTCGGTGTTATCATTATACAGGGTGCCCGCAAGAAACCCGAAAGATTTTAACATTTTTTTTATTTATTCCGGTCTTTAAATAGGATCACTTTTCTTTTTAAAATATCTTCAATGCACAGAAATTTCAATTTTACAACTTTATAATAATATAGACAATGATCTGTTATCCAAAGTGCTTATTCAAAACAAAACCGGCCAAGTGCGAATCGTACTCGCGCACCGAGGGTTACGTACAAAATATATAGGTACGCTACAATACAAACAGCCGTATCTAATCTAAGCAAAATGTATCTATCATTTTATATTGGTTACAGACATAGACAGACAAATATAAAAATATATTGTTTTTAGTATTTGTTGTTATGGCGGCAACAGAAATACATTATCTGTGAAAATTTTAACTGTCTAGACAGTTGAAATTTCTATCACGTTTCATTAGATACAGCTTGGTGACAGACAGATAGACAGACAGACACATATAAAGACGGAAAGCGGAGTCTTAGTAATGGGGTCCCGATTTACCCTTTGGGTACGGAACCCTAAAAAAAGACCACGACAGTATTTTTCTCCGAATTCGCCTTTATTATTGTAATCAATTGGGTAATTCAAACGTCATTAATATTTGATTACTCTTAATACTTTGGCATTAATTGCAAATCGCCAAGTCGAGCAATTGCAATGTCTTTATCGATCTCGACCAAATGATCTCGTTATGTGCTTCCATTTTTTGGACCATGTTGTTGTCCGTCTGTCCGTCTGTCAAGACCCTTTTTACTCAGGAACGCGTGGAGGTAATAAGCTGAAATTAATATCAAATACACAAATAGTCTACAATGGTTCCCTGTGTTTTGGCATAATATTTTTAGTCATAATTTTGCATGGCATAATCTATGTACGCAGAATTGACTTTCCGCATAGACTGTTTTGGCATAATCAAGATTCGCATATTTTGATTACGCAGATATTCATTTGTCATAAATTTATTTCGCATATTTTTGTTTGTCCGAATCATGTCTACGCGTAAAATAAATAGGCATATTCATCACATCGAAAATTTTATGGCCGCAGACATGCAACAACTACTACTATACTACTAATATACTAACCTAACGTAACCTACTTTTCTGCTAGCAGTTAGTTTTTTTGAGGGACGCAATTCTAACCTAACCTAACCTACTTTTCTGCTAGCTGATCGTTTTTGCGAGGGACGCAGTTCTACCTTAACCTACTCTTCTGCTATCATTTTGTTTTTTTGAGGGACGAAGTTCTAACCTATCCTAACCTAGTTTTCTGCTAGCAGTTCGTTTTTGCGAGGGACGTAGTTTTAACCTAACCTAACCTACTTTTCTGCTAGCAGGTTGTTTTTTTGAGGGACGAAGTTCTAACCTAACCTAACCTACTTTTCTGCTAGCAGTTCGTTTTTGCGAGGGACGTAGTTCTAACCTAACCTAACCTACTTTTCTGCTAGCAGTTCGTTTTTTTGAGGGACACAATTCTAACCTAACCTAACCTTCTTTTCTGCTAGCAGTTCGTTTTTGCGAGGGACGTAGTTTTAACCTAACCTAATCTAACCTACTTTTCTGCTAGCAGTTTGTTTTTTTGAGGGACGAAGTTCTAACCTAACCTAACCTACTTTTCTGTTAGCAGTTCGTTTTTGCGAGGGACACAATTCTAACCTAACCTAACCCACTTTTCTGCTAGCTGATCGTATTTGCGAGGGACGCAGTTCTAACCTAACCTACTTTTCTGCTAGCAGTTCGTTTTTTTGAGGGACGCAATTCTAACCTAACCTAACGTACTTTTCTGCTAGCTGATCGTTTTTGCGAGGGATTCAGTTATAACCTAACCTAACCTACTTTTCTTGTAGCAATTTAAGTATGCCAAGATAGATTCGGACAAAAGATAATATGCCAAATACCACTATGCTAAACCAAATTATTCGTAAATATAATCGGCCTAAACAATAGTATGCGAATACAATTTCGGGCAAACACATTTTCGGTAAGTTAGAACTTATGCCAAATAAGGTTTCTGCCACATTACCATTTGTCGAAAACTTAATATGCCAAGTCTGTTATGCTAAAACAGTTTCGGACAAACAAAAGTATGCGACATAGAGGGAACCCAGTCTGCAATATTTCGAAGCTGTGAAAAAATCAAACTTTCTAAGTCAACACAATCAAAAGATACAGTCATTAAAAAGGGTGTTTCCATACAAAATGCCGTGGAACTAAAATCTTTAGGCTTCTTCCAGTTGCCTTAGAAACCAGAAATTTGGTATATAAGGAAGTTCTTATAGAACAACCAATAAAGAAAAGAAGAATAAGAAAGAAGAAAATAAATTTATTCAGACGCATGGACAAAAAACATAAACAAATTACAAAAAACAAAAAAAAAACAACTATGCCCTGAAATTGTCCCCCCTCAACATAATGCTGGCTCGAGAGCCAGCGCTAAGTGCAGAAAACTAAAGTTTTTATGTCTGTCTGCCTATGTAATTAAACAATGTCTAATGACCCCACACTGCGTCTATTTTGCTTAGGAGCAGGGCTCTGCAAACACTGGGTTTTTATAGATACGACCGTTTATGGCGTATATTTTGAGACCTCGAAGCCGAACTATTTACCTGCAAATTTGTACGGAGCCCTCGGTGCGCAGGTCCGACTCATACTTGGCCGGTTTTTGTTAATTAACGATTTTCATCAGTCAATCTCCTTACCTAATAAAACTCTTAACCGTAATGTCCGTGACCGACAGACAACTCGCAGCCTAAACCAGTGAGTCAAGCATAAAATTATGCACAGAAGTTGCTTCGAGTTACCTGCGTGAACACTAAAAAACCGGCCAAGAGCATGTCGGGCCATGCTCAGTGTAGCCGTTCATACAAAAACTGCACTACTTATAGATGAAAATAAATGAAATGAAAAAGTGCACTACCAAAGAGCGTAACTCCACGGCACTTACGTCCATTTGTTGAGAATCGCCGTTTTTCGGCAATAACTCAAAAACGGTATATCCGATTATGTTGACACAATCAATGCAAGTTTCCGAGCTATTATGTTCGAAAATATCCAATAAATAAAAAGAAAATAGCAACTCTAAATGATTTTAAAAGTAGTGTCGAAATATGTGCCACACATTGATATTTACAGAATTTTTTTTCAGAGTCACTTACATGTATGGAGTGAGTGACCCCCCTAGAATTATATTTTTTTTATTTAACTATAAAACTAAGTAGCAAACAAGCATTAGTAGTTTTTGAGTAAAATGCCTGTGATATACGGACGGACGGACGGACCAGAACTATAAGGGTCCCGTTTTTGCCATTGTGGCTACGGAACCCTAAAAAGGATTTTTAGAATTAATCTTCTATAAGATTTGCTGTAGCATCCGTGCCTTCTAGTCGTTCTTGATCTCGTTGATTAAAATTATTAGCATTAAAACTTGTCCTCCGAAAATTAATATTGTCAAATATGTATGTAGAGTGGTGTTCTTTAGAGCCAAAATAAAAAAATATCCAGACCGACTGGGTGACCAAGTCCCCATGGCCTATCGAATCCAAAATGTCACCAAGAAATAAAAGAAAAAAAGAAAAAAAACCGGCCGAGCAGAGCCCTCTACTCCTAAGCAAAATGTACGCGGTGTTCGCTCATTTTATATTGGTTACTGACATAGACAGACAGACAAAAAAATATTTTGTTTTTAGTGTTTGTTGTTATAGCGGCAACAGAAATACATCATTTGTGAAAATTTCAACTGTCTAAAGATCACGGTTTATGAGATACAACCGGCTGACAGACGGACAGACAGACAGACAGCGGAGTCTTAATAATAGGGTCCCGTTTTACCCTTTCGGTACGGAACCTTAAAAATGAAAATAAAAAACACTTATTATTTTGGTTATTGCATTTGGAAATGCGGTTTGGCTGTGCTTCCACAAATGACCCTATTTTATCCAAAATGTCGCGAGAAGCTAACATTACAGAAAAATATGAATCAAACTAAAAAGTACAACGGTCATCCGGTTATTCCGTTATTGCATTTGGAGCATACTTATGTTGCAGGTTTTGCTGTGGGTGGTAGGGTATTCAAATCCAACAACGAGAAAGAATAACACTTTTTATACGAAAATCAAATGAAACTGCAGCGGGTTATTTATTGCATTTGGAGCATAGATCGCAAGTGTGTTTCCACAAATGACCGTATCGGATCCAAAATGTCGTTGGAAGCAAAAAAATACAGAAAAATATTAATCAAAATCAGCGATTATCGGGTTATTCAGTTATTGGCGTAATTGCATTTGGAGCAAAAAAAAAAAAACACTTTATAGGATAATCAAATATGGCTGCAGCGGTTGCTGGGTTACTAAATGCATTTGGAGCATGTTAGGCTTTGTTGTTTCCACAGATGACCGCATCGATAGCGCATCCAAAATGTCGCGAGAAGAAAGGAATTACAGAAAAATATGAATCAAACTGCAACGGTCATCGGGTTACTTAGTTATTGCATTTGGAGCATAGGTTGCAGGCTTTGTTGTGGGTGGGAGGGTATCGTCCTGGCCGGCGCGCCGGGAGGCTGCGGCGTGCGCCGGCGCCGCGCCCGCCGCAGTCTCAGTCTCACTCGCGCGCCCGAGCTCGCCCCGGCACCACGATCGAACGACCGCCGCCCGCCGCCGGTGTCGTATTACCTCTCTAAAAATACCCCGCGAGCGCGATCGCCTATTTTGAAACGGCGCGTCGTGTTTTGAACCAGTGATTGACAGTGCCAAGTGAACCCACCACCAGCAGCAGAACGTGAGTATCCTGCTTTTGAATATACTTTTTAAAATAAACAGATTCTGCGAATAACGCCGGTCAAGCTAAATTGGGATGCTTCAGGAAATTCGAGATGCTAGCTATCAATCAGCTATTCAAAGACTGCAGTGTGTATGTTAATCTGATCTATTTGCGTACCGACCTTTCGAAAACTGATCGCCATGCCGCATGAAACTAGGTTTCAGTTTTTTTTTACTAAATAATATAATAATTCGTACCCAGAGAGTTCTTCGTAAAGTTCTCCGTAGTCTGTATTGAGCCTAGATACTTATGTGGTTTCGTTACATCAACATTAGTCACTGGACGACGACTGCGCTTACCTAACACGCGCGTGATTAATCCCCTTTATTAATGCCTATGTCCAGGATTTATGTAGCACAGTGCAGACCAATAGCGGTGGCTTGCCAAGAATTGCAAAGGTTGTCTGTCAGTCCTGGCCAAACAAGAGTAGAATGCGACCACGAGAACGCGTGTGATGAAATCTTTCACCGCAGTGTAATTTTTCACTCACATGCATTGCGAAAATTATAGTAATCAATGTGAAAAGTGAGCCGATCGGTTACCTAATGAAGAGGACACTCATTTGTATGAATATCAGCCACTTAACATTTAAATTCACATAAATTTGCAAGATCTAGATGCAAAACAACTGTAGGTTCGTATAAATTAAACAATAAATGCAAATTAACAAACAATGACATCTATCAGCTGGAAACCTGCGGTAACGATCTTATTCATTAAAGCGACTATTTTATAGCAACAGAATGTATAATCGTAGGTGTGACATAACACATGGAATTCGGTAAAAGATGGGAAATTAGTGTTTTGTAACGACGTGAATTACGCCCAGTCCTGTTGGGCTTCGGCCAACCACCACCTACTTGCAAGCAAGTTCAATGTCTAGCAAACATAATGTCTCATTGAATTTGTTTTTCTGAATTTGCGACTGCGACATTTCAGTACGAGGAATTCGGTCTAAACACATTTAAATATTGATGTAAACAGGTGCGCAAATTTCAATTAAATAAGTAAATAAATAATCTGGGACAACCTTACACAAATCATCTAGTCTCAAACTAAGCAAAGCTTTTACTACGGGTACTAGGCGACGATATACATAATAAATAGATAAATTATAATACTTAAATACATAGAAAACATCCAAGACCCAGGAACAAACATTCATGCTCATCACACAAACACTTGCCCTGGCCGGGATTCGAACCCGAGACCGCCAGCTTCGTAGGCCGTTGTGCAACCCACTGAGCCAAATGTGTCGTCAAAAATTCGGAAATATAAAACTGGAAAACTAAACGACCATTGAGACGTGACTTAATGTCCATCTCTTTCTTGTAAATCAATCATCGAATAAGAATATTGTTTTAACTAATGAAGAATTTTTTATCCAGACTTCATCAATTTTCGTGTTGTTTGATAAGTAAATGTTGGCTATATCAATGCGCGATTGCAAGTGCATCACAAAGCAAATACTTAACAAACTCATGGCTGGCCCAAAGAAGCTCATTCAGAGAAACAAAACAAAATCGGGTCGTGAATTTGGAACCGGTCGATTCCAACACTTACAAAAACCAGACCTCGCAGAGTCCTGTATTATTGTGTAAAACCTAAGATGTCGACAACAACAAAATTGGCTTTATAATTAGGTAAGTATAGGTCCAACAAAGCAGTTTAGTCGTAGTTTCGTTGTCGTGGAGAGGAAAATTCTTTCGAACCTTGGTAAAAACATGGTGGCGTCGTGACGAACCTTGGGCTTCTTATCACATCTTTGATTCATCGTTGGACAGCATTCAGTAAAAAAATGTTTATTACTGTTGCTTTAAGATTTTATCGCTGGCTGTTGCGTTCAATTTCAATAACAATTATGTAATTTCGGGGAAGTTTCGATGATCTGGCGACAGGCGTTTTTGATAGTAGCTATATTATATTATACGTACTGTGACATTTCTGTTGATAGGATACAAATCCATACTAATATTATAAATGCGAAAGTGTGTCTGTCTGTCTGTCTGTTACCTCTTCACGCTTAAACCGGTGAACCGATTTGGATGAAATTTAGTATGGAGATAGTTTGAGTCCCGGGGAAGGACATAGGCTACTTTTTATTCCGGAAAAATACCCTTATCCGCGATAAACGAATTTAAGGCGGACGAAGTCGCGGGCAGAAGCTAGTTACTTTATATATCCAAATCAGTTCAGCGGTTTAAGCGTGAAGAGGTAACAGACAGACAGACACACTTTCGCATTTATGATATTAGTATGGATTTTTCAAACCTTACGTTTCTCAGCGTAGAATCGGTTACTATGGATATCATGGTTATGTATAGGTGAATATAGCCCCCGGCACGATGGGTGATAGCACATGGGCACGGGCTGGCGATGAATCGGGCCGGGCGATAGCGGGCCGGTCTGACCAGTCGAGTGCAACGGCCCAAACTGAAGGGAATTTTAAAACGATACGTACTCGCGAGACCTTTTCGTCGTGATACTTACAGTGCACGTAAAATAAGTCTGACGACAAAGTTGATAAACGTAGGCAGTAATCAGTGGAGTGTTAACTGTAAGTCTGGTCTACAGAAATGCTTAAGATGATCAAAAAGTGATGCTAAACTTGGGTTCAAAGATTCCTTAAAGAAATTAATTGCAGAAAATATTAAGAAGTATCTGCTACCTATGTGTATTGTTTCTCCTCTTTTACTTCGAGTAGGTAAGGTCAAAGTCCGAAATGGAAAAATATTTTGAGCAACATTTAAGTAAAGCGTATACATCAATCCTCATACCTACATAGGTACTTACTTAGGCTAGTAGGTAACTAATACCGATCTGTCGAGATGCAAGAAGAACGACACCACTTGGTATACATATACCTATAACGTTTGGATTCCTTTTTCTGCTCGGAAATATTTACTTGAAGACTTATTTACTATTATTTCATTTATTTCTCTCTAATTTATTTTAGGAATGGTTTTTTACACTAGTATATAAGTATAAAAGAGTAAAATACAAAAATGCTAATACAAAATGGGTATAAACATTATAAAAACCTAACCTTCGCCGGCAGTGGGGCAGGCACAGACTGGGGGCAGGGCTCAATCTACCGGTTAGGGCTACACAAGGAGGAAGCTCCTGGCGATGCAGGCCGTGCGTGTCCAGTAGGATTACTGCCTTCCGTATCTGACCCTTGATCCAGCCATCTAGCGAGAGCCTCTTGAGTTGAGGGTCGAGACTCTTCGCTATAAGACCGTTTATCGTCGATCGTCGAAGCAACATCCTACATGGCGTCAGTTATTATTAAACGAACGAATTCTCCAAATTCGCTAATTAAATATCCGAAAACCAATATTTTGCATATTTGCTAAGCGGTTCGCGATCGTCAAAAGTAAATAAAACATTACTCAGCTTACAGCGAGAACAAAGAACCTATAAGGAAAAAGGAAATGCAAATTTTAAAAGTGGTTCTTTATACTCATTTCAATGTAGTTTTGTTGTTCGTAAATGTAATATCACAATAATGAATAAAGAAATGTAGTCTTCAACCAGTGCGTATTACCGGTGATGACCTACGGAGCCGAGACGTGGTCTCTAACTATGGGCATCTTAAGGAAGCTCAGAGTCACTCAGCGAGCTATAGAAAGGACTATGCTTCGGTACTCTCTACGAGATCGAGTCTGAAATGAGGAGGTTCTTAGACGAACCAAGGTCACCGACATAGCAAACAGGGTAAGCAAACTAGTGGCAATGAGCAGGGCACATCGTTGGAAGAACCGATGGCCATTGGGGCAGAAAGTTTCACGAGTGGGTCGGAAGGTGGTCGGATGACCTGCTTAGGGTTGCGGGGCCTCTATCCAGCCCATGTGGAAGTCAATCGAGGAGGCCTGTGTCCAGTAGTGGACTTCCTATGGCTGGAATTATGATGATGATGAGTTATTATAAACGTAACCTCAATACTTTTAGGCATTAATTACCAAGATCTTTAATTCTTAACATATTATGATATGTCAATTGAATTTATAAATGATCATAAACCTGATAGCTTTGATGCGTAGTTAGAAGTGTAGAGAATAAACAACTTCGTTAATGTACATATCGTAGGTATCCTATGTGATCATAATATACCTAATAAAACGAATAACAGCCTATCTCAACCCATATGTTGCGGCGTTCATATGGATTCTTGCGAATTAAACATCTGCTGTGACACCGAGTAAAATTACATAGAAAAAACTAAGTCCAGGCTAACACCAACAAAAAAGTCTATTCATACATGCTTAAAAAAAAAAAAATTAAAATTAATTTATTTCAAGCGTCGATGGCTCATACTGATAGCTTAGGAAAGTTGTACTCAAAATGGTCTCCACGGACAGATAGACGAACGGGCGGAATAAGTGCTTCGATTTTCCTTTTGAGGTGTCGAACCCGAATAAATTGGGCGTGATCACTGTGATCAGGTAGTTTAAGGAAATTCCAACGGCTAAGCTATGCTTATCTTATCTCTAAATGAACAATGATTAATAATAAAACGATAGTACCCTAATCCAGAAAACACAATTGGCACCCGTAAAAACGTTTTACGTTCACTCTTCTTATTTGTGACTTAAATAAATAGAGAGATAAGGCGACAGTAACTTGTTAGTTGTCAAAAACTTCATTTCTATAGCATTCTATACGGGCTATTAGGTGTAATTTCTAATGGGATCGGTGTTAATAGTAGGAATTTATTTCTTTAGCCGAATCTACTAGCTTCGTAATTGACGAACAAATGTTTAATACCTACTCATATCTTAGGCTTATGAGTATCTAGATCTAGACTATAATGGAATTTAATAGCCTTAAAACAACTAGAAGGGGCACTGTCAGTCGAGGAGAAAAAAATCATAACCCTCTTTATCCTCTGTACCAAAAAGGTAAAAAAGGAACCCTTATTTTCTTTAGCGTAGGCGAGTAGGTATAACATATATATAACTATCTGGGGATGCCCTGCTACCTGTGTACCAAAAATTTTTGAAATCCGTTATGCCGTTTGGTGTAATGAAGACATAACGAAACATAAAAAAAATGATTAGACATAACATTTTTACAACTTTAGAATAATATTCCTTACGCTTGTACGCGATAAACTCGAAAAGTAGTGGACCGTTTTTCATACAAACACTTAAGTATATAACTAGAGTGTACTATAAGTAGAGTGGTGTGTGTGAGAGAGAGATAATGTGTTTTAGGATATTATAATTTTATAGATTCTGAATTTTTAATAAGTATTATGTTGACACACATGGTAGGGTAGCTCGAAACTAACTACTTAAAAATCTTGACGGTCGAATTGGCCATCTCCTTTTTCGAAGTCGATTAAAATCGGTGTCAATAACCTAAACTCGTGGTCAAAACGTGACCCGCGAAACCTAACACTCGTTCCATCTGTTTGGCCCTAAATTAGGGTTGCCATAAATATGGGGAGATCAACCGGGACAATTGAAGCAAAAATAGTTTAGGTAGAGATCAAAAAGGGAGTTTTATTAGAAAAACAGTATTTTTAGGGTTTCGTACCAAAACCGGACCCTGTTACTAAGACTTCGCTGTCCGTCTGTCTGTCTGTAAGTCACCAGGCTGTATCTTATGAACTGTGATAGCTAGACAGTTGACATTTTCACAGATGATGTATTTCTGTTGCCGCTATAACAACAAATACTAAAAACAGTATAATTTTATGTCTGTCTGTCTATATCAGTAACCAATATAAAATGATCGAACACCGCGTATATTTTGCTTAGGAGTTAGGGATCTGCTAACTCGACTTTCATAGATACGGCCGTTTGTAGCGTATATTTTCTACGGAACCCTCGGTGCGCGAGTCCGACTCGCTCTTGGAGGTTTTTTTATGTATTTGTAGGTGTAACTGTGTAACCTATAAGTTTAAAAAATTCACGCGAGTGCACCTGGCTCCGACGATGTCGCGCGATTGGTCGTCCGTATTACGTACATGCTTTGACAAATTATGATTACGAAACCGGGACAATCTCCTTAATGTCCGGGCCACCATACTTCAAGCCGGGACATGTACTGGCGTACCGGGACGTATGGCAACCCTACCCTAAATATACACGGAATTCGAACGCAACGCAAATCCATTTCTGGGTGTGTTTGGCTAAATCGGGACATTTCTGATAACGCTCAGTTTGCTCTTGCTACCGACTCGCCTGTTTGTGATCAAACTACCTATAGCTGACTAAATCCGATGCAAATTATAGTACTTAAATCTAAACCCGCATTATTTATGCATTTTCCTGAATAGTGAAGTGACTGTGCTGTGTGACACTCATACAGTGGAATATGAAATCATTGGCTTCAGACTGAAATAATCAATTCTTCGAATATTGAGGTGAGTCTCAGTATATAAGTAGCTCTCTATATTGTTATTTATTATAAGACGATTTCATTGTAAATTAGACTGTAATATTTCTGGTTATTGAAGTTATACTTTATATATAAATACTAGGTGATAATTTTGCAGGAATTGAACTAGTCTCAGTCTCATGATAAGCTCAATAAGGTTGGTGTTATGAGTTTTTACAAAAAAGTATATATTTTTTATCTAAAACAGTTCCCTACCAAAGTGCGAACAGTAGGTAATGCAGGCACGATTCTCTACACTAATAAATAAATAATACAATATAATATATTTATATAAATTACTACTAGCTAACGATATATTTAATAGATATTATATGGAAAACATCAAAAAATCGGGAACAAATATTTATATTCATTACAAAATACTGGTTGATTATTTCATATTGTGTATGAGTAGGTACTTATTTTTTATGAGTTCCTAAATACATTTAATTGAATGATTTCTTTGTTCAACACGCTATTTTGGCTAAAAATAATGATATTTTTTATTTCTATTAATCAAGACTTCGAGAGTCAAAGTTGTTTCATTGCCGATTTTAATTGATTAGGTAACAGTTTTAAAAATGCTTGTTATAGCAGTGGTATTCCATGTTGCGAGTACAGATATGAACCGTATGGATATAGATATATATGTATTGGATATTTCACTAGCAAATCAAATCAAGCCCTTTTATCAAGTGTCACGACGCTCAGAGAGTATAAAATTTCAAAGGAAAACTATGGTCAAATTGCCTCCTTTTTATTAGTTTTAAAATCGACCAAAACTTAAAAATTAATGTTCATAATGTTTTCTGGTTATTTTCATGAATAACATTTAGCTGCAAGCCTGGCATTATTGTGGCAGGAAAAGTACCCACTTATGAAAAAAAGGACATATTAGTTCGTTCAAATCAGTCATCGAGGTATAACTTGTATCTCACGTGTAGTAGGTAGATGTTCAAGAATTAAATGTTATGAATTTACAAATCTTGGATTTATCGTAGACACTTATCATTCGGAAATTTCTAAGCGAAGTCTACCTATACCATAGACATCTTGACGCCTCGCCACTGTCATGTTACGATAATTGTTTGTTTTTGTCACTGTTAGTGTTGTGGTCATTTATAATTATTCGGCTTACTCATTCGTAACGTAACAATCGTTTGTTTCTGACTCATGATATCTTCCGACGCTATTTACGTGAAAATTAGCGTGCGTCTGTCAAATTTAGTAATTGATACGGACAGAGTAGAATACTTACCAAGTACATATTAGGAGAAGCATAGGTATTTAAGGTTCCATACTACTGAAAGTATACTCTTATTGAACAAAGTTGCACTAAGGTCCTTTAAAGTAAAGTCGGTTTAGAATATATCATGACAATACTTTATTTAGCAGCAAACTAAGTTATGACTAAAGTTACTCAGTCATTTATGTCTGTCCGTTGCTTCTAAAGGTATTTAAGGGTAGCGTCTCACGAAACAAACCTTATTATGTATCCTTATTTTGAGTGTAATATCAAGGGCTTTATTGTATGAACAAACAGGTAGACGGACAATAGGTATGTTATATACCTACTCGTATTATGTACGATACCTAACTTAAGTACATATAAGAGTTGCGATTTACCATTGTGGAACCCTAACAACGCACGTGTACGCATTATAGTTATATTTATCTATTTCTATTTATATTAAATCTATTCTTAAAAATCCTAGTATGATAATGAAAACTACACTAATATTGTTACGCCACTTTCCGAGTCTATCAAGCACATTTGACTCCAACTATATTTACAGATAGGTACCTAAACACGTTTGACCAACACACATAATTAGTTTATCTTTCTGAGATAGTCGATTAAATTCTAGCTAACGATTTATGGCCGACGATCCGAGTAGATAATAGAATTTAGAAATTTATTTCCGAATAGATTAACATAAAAATACAAAGCATGATTTATGGCATGTATGTCAATGATTTTATAATTTCTAAATTTATTTTTATCATTACGAACCAGTTTGTTCTTCGTCTGCTTTCGTAGCAAACTTTGCTCATCCCCTAAAAACTATGTAGGGATAAAACGATTACAAAATAACGCGAATATACTATACATATACCTAGAGGACATGCTGTATACAAGGAGGAAATGCTTGTGGTGTCTTTGGAACCACAAATCATTAATCATTTCTTTGCTTGAATATGGTCAGGCTACAGATGTTAAATACATTGATTTGGTGTCTCCTAATTCAGCTGTGCACAAACAGCATGCAAATAATATTTTTGTATTCAATTAGATTGGGTATGCCCATGGGAGTAGGTACTATCGGGGAGGATCTTGGGGACGCTTAGACCCTGGGAAGAAACCGCCGATTCGAAGCGTAACCAATAAATGCCACAGCGGATCAGCATTGCAATGGCCATATTGGCCATGCTACCCACCGAGAGAAATTCGAGCCATTTTTTTACTTATAATAATTTAATATACAGATAGGATAGGAAGATTTTGGTACCCGCAAGAACAGAATCGACTTTGCAGAATCCGGTAGAACGCGGAAATTGAAGAGCTGATAGTGTCAGCGCCCCATATGATCTGTGAAAGTACCTAAATCTTCACGACTTCGCTGGCTCGGCCATCTAGAGAGAATGGACGGGGTGTGGGCAGCCAAAGGGGTTTACCTGGGAGCAGGAGCTTAGGCTTAGTTTCGATGGCCATGATCCACTTTAGGTCTCTGAGTCAGCTTAGTAAGTAATTTTTAACCTTAGTTTGAAATCCTAATTAAAATCTCCAGGCATTTCGGCAAAAAGGTGTCCATAAATCTCATGCGCAACAAACGCTCGCAATAAAGACCCATTACTCGTGTCGACCATTTCACACGTGTAATTAGCTGTTAATCAGCCATTAGCAATGAACAGCGGTGGAATAGGGTAGTGGAAAGTATTCAATATTTGAAAATACAAGTAATTAAAGAAACGGTCACTAAAGTATTTTTAATTTTACAATAACTAAAAGCGATTTTTATTGGCATTATGACACTTTGCAGCGAGGCCTGCTAATACGGCCCGTTATCGCACTTCGTACTTTATTTATATAAGAAGCCCGAACAAGAAAAACAGCTAAGGGGAAGCAATAGACCGTGAGCACTGTGACGTCACACGTCTCTGTATTTTCAGAAACAACATTTAACTGTAAGCGTGACATTATTTATACATATTGACTACATAGGAAAGTACCTTATAGGGAATATGCATGAATTTTTATTTTTTCATTATTATACATAACAAACTGTAGAAAAAAATATTTTTCCAAGAACTAAAAATAACCAAGATATAAACCATCAAACATTTCATTCTATCTCTGTCCTGCAAAACAGAATTTAATATGGAGTTTATATGGCCGGAGTGTACTATGACGTAAAAGTACATGTCGGACCTCTCTGTCAAATGGCTAGCTAATTAGTAGAGTGCGACAAAAAAAAGTAAAAATTAAATAAAATGGAACTAAAACATTTCCATACTAATTTGTTGCCATGTTTAAGCATTTTCAAAAATGTGACAGTTACGTAGTAAGTGGCGCCCCCATTTAATTTCTACTCTTTTATGTCGCCCTGTAGTTTAAAATGCCTATATCATGCGTATTACTTGGCCGATTCAAATTTTAATTTCACTTTTTGAAATAGTTTTTAAGGTATTTTGATATATTGTTACGAAAAGCGATAAAAAAAATCATGCACGCACTATTGAGCCTTAGCAGTCTACGTACTCGTATGTATATTTTTCACTTCCTATAGACCATGATTATGTTTAAATATGGCGCTTTCTTGGCTTTTAGTGTAGGGTTAGTCGTTGCTCATTGTTATTGTTGTTGCTTGGGGCTACCCGCGCTGTGACTCATGACTCCTAGCACCGTGTTTAGGCCGACGGTCAACCGGCATTACTCATACGTATCTTTTCGTACACAAGCATAGTTGCATAAGCTGTGTTGAATGTTGAAGGCTTCAATGAAAATGGTTTCAATCTTTGGCACGTGAGTGTTTGCGCATATAACGCGATCCGAAAATGAAATAACGATGGATCATTTGAAGATGTTATCATACTATCCCTCTCTCTTCATACAAAGTTTGAGTGAGAGAACAGTACGATATTTCGAACTAAGAGTTCCCTTGGCTTACATAAACGCAGGATTGTACAGTACCATTGCAGGATTGTTGCAGGATACCATTTGAATCGTGGTACAATAGATCAGCGATAGCTAAACCGTTGCGTAAGAAACGACCATATTGTGGTTAGGGACTTTCTTATTTTAGTATTAAAAATGTTAGTAACATTTTAGCGAGTCACTGTTTATGATACAGTGCGACATAAAAGAGTAGAAATTAAATTAAATAGAACTAAAAAAAATTGATACTTAATTGTTGCCATGTTTAAGCATTTTGCGTCAAAAATGTGACAGTTACGTAGAAAGTGGCGCCCCCATTTAATTTCTACTCTTTTATGTCGCACTGTAGGTGGGAATGTCAAAATATTAGTCATTTGTGAATATTCATAGCTGCTTACATCATAAATGTAAAATAATAGAAGTGATGAAAATACTGGAGTGTTCTGAAGAAATATTTAATTAATATTTTACTGTGGTCATTGGCACAGAATTCTATTTAAATATAATTAAAGTGACAACCTGAATGACTAGCGGTTGCAAGATAAATCTGCATACATTATGATATGACTATCTATGAATCACTGAGATCTGGAGCACAATGTTAAGGTTAGGATACTTTGGGATCTTAGAGTATTTAACTAACGGGGTAGGCAAGCCGCGTCATTCATTACCGACAAAATTATGCATGCATTTTTAGCGGGGGGTGAGGTAAACACGTACAGCACACTATGGATATATACCTATTTCTACAAACGCACACAATTAAAAGAAATCACCTACAAACAAAAAGCACCCACACATTGACAATTTAACGTATAAACTAACAGGAGATTTCGCGATTACTTTGGCAGAGAGGAATGTATTCGTATGGCATCTCCTGTGGTTAAAATGCTCTAGGCTTGGGATAGAATTAGACGATTATTATGTAAGTTACTTGAAGGCGCCCGCAACTTCGTTTGCGGAGGAGAAAAAGTCGTAACCGCTCTTTTTTTCTTTAACATAGTCGGGAAAAAGTATCCTATAACTATCTGGAGATACCCCGCTACCCGCGTACCAAAAATAGTTGAAATCCGTTTAGCCAATTTACCGTGATGAAGCCACAAACGACACACAGGTAAAAACATACAAACATTTCATTTTTACAACTTTATGATAGTATAGATTATACAGTGTTCTGGTGTCAATTTATAAATAAATCGATCTGGTTTGCCCTTTTTTTAGTGCTAAAGAATTGCATGCAAACCTCCATAGTCCACACTCCATCGCAGGGGAGTCGGGTCGGGGACCAAAGCAGGTATGACGGTGACCGAGGTACTTGGACTACCGTACCGTATAGAACCACCAACGTATGCCAACTCCGATCTGAATTTGCCCTTGGAAATTCGGGCTAAAGGAAAACTCTGATTGTCAATGCTTCGTCAATTGTTACGTGATTGAAATTCATTGATACGATATTGACCGCCAATTGGAATGTTTGATCCTTTAAATTCTTTATTTTTAACAAACGCCTAACCTCATCCTGTCAGGTGAAACATACGTGATTTTCTTTCCTTATTTACGGTGTGAGGCGTATGACATTGCGACGAGTACAGTATAGTATGTACATCCGGTGTAAGTAGAGGAGAGTTACTCAATAAGTTCGAAATACGAACTTCGTATCGTTCTGCTCCGCTATTCATATATTGTTTAACTAGAGAACAAGAGAGATGGCATGCACAACAGAAGCATCGAATTTCAATTGTTTTATGTTAGAAGTTTGACGTCTCTCAAATTTCGAACAAAGCTTCTCGCCAGAGTTTAAAGGGTGTTCCATTCATAAACATGCCAATATGGCACCGGGATCAATCGTGCACATCCGTTCTGGTCCCGAAGCGACGGCGAACAATCGCGTTCTGTTATCCTTATTACTCATATATACGTACTTGGAATAATGTGTCGTGACGTCAGCGTCTATCCCCGCTCGTTCAAGGGAGGGGGAAATAGGAAACAAAAACTGCATATAAAACTCAAGATACTCTGCAGTACTCTGGTAACAATAACTTTAGATTACCTAACCTATGGCATATAACACCAACTGTATGTATATTCTGACGTTTTTTTGTACATAGAATAAGTTAAGGTATATGCAGGCCTGTAATTAGTTTATGTAGCTTTCAGATACCATAGTAAAAAAAATATAGAGCATTTAAGTTTTCATACAAAACTTGTTTTTGCTGTATTTCGTTTGTTTTATAAACTGAAGCCATATAAACTAGGTTAACTTTTCGGTGAAGGAGAACATTACGAGGAAACCTGCATATATCTGCGAAGAAATTCAAGGGTATATGTGAAGTCTCAAACCCGCACTGGGCTAGCGTGGTATTTTGGTGGAGGCCTGTGCCCAGCAGTGTGCGTGGGGTGCGTGTCTAGACTGATGATGATGATTATGAAATATATATAGCAATAGAAGGCGCCCGCAACTTCGTTCGCGGAGGAGAAAGTCATAATCCTTAATTTTTTCTTCAGCGCAGTCGGGTAAAAAGTATCCTATAACCATCTGGAGATACCCAGCTACCTGTGTACCAAAAATAGTTGAAATCAGTTTAGCCGATTTCGCGTGATGAAGCCACAACGACACATACAAACATACATGAAATCCAAAAAAATATTTTTCGTATTAGTGACCTGCAAATATTCCATAACAATCATTTTTTTGAAAATATCTTGAATGTGCAGACATTTCATTTTTACAACTTTATTAAAGTATAGAAGTGAAAAAATGGGCAACAATTCGAAAGGAGAAAAAGGGAAAGACATCATTCATGTGCTGTGAAAATATAGAAGATAGGACAACAATAACGACTTTTTTAAGAAGATAATGAAATAGAGGGACACACACACAACACCAATAGGAAGAGCAGTCAGTCAGTAATAGTGAATGAATACAGGGCCCAGTTTATCGAATAGTCTTATATAACATGCTCACTCCTTGACCCAAATAGTTGTGCTATGATATTTATAATATCAATGTTTGCATAGGAAGCAGATTGTCTAATTCTAAAGTTTTTGCCATTAAATCATTGGTAGGTTGCCAAATCGTTTACCTATTTACGAAGTTGGTGGCCGAAAGAGATTGATCAAGCGATGCACGTAATTTATATATCATGACCATGGTTACATTTATGTATGAGTCGTAAATATATATATTATTTTTTTATGACATAGGAGGCAAACGAGCAGACGCTGATGGTAAGCAATCACCGTAGCCCATAGAAACTTGCATCACCAGACGAGGCACAAGGGCGTTGCCACCCTTTCAGGTGGGAGTACGTTCTTTTCTTGAAGGTTTGAAGGTCGCATCGGTCCGGAAATACTGCAGGCGGCAATTTATTCCACAGTTCAGTTCAGTTTGCATTCCAAACCCCGCTTTCATTCCAATGCCTAAAATCCGGGTAGGGAATGCAAACCGGTTGTAACCGAAACCGGGTAACCGCCGATAACCGCCCATATTGGCTTATTTTTATAACCGGTTATTAAATTGAAAACCGGGTTCCGTTCGGGTTTTTTTTATACATACATTGTGTTCATTACTTAGTCTTTTTTGTTTTCTAAGTACCATGATTTTGAATGTAGGGATCATAACAAACCAATACGACAAGGTAGTAATATATATAACTACATATTATAATTTTGATCATAGACAAAAACTTAGGAAACAAATAAAACTTTAAATAAAGAAATTACCGAACTCGATAAATAGGTAACTTCTATACTTGTTTCTATGATTTCTGCATCGTATAAACGGGCTTAACCGGTTATCGGTTAATTATTTTTCGATCATAACCGATCGAATACCCGCTGATGAGATTTCACCGGTTATTGTATTCCATAGTAAAAAGCTCTATGCAAAATGTCAGTGATTTCGGAGTAGTTATATTTCGATTAGGCACTAGGCACAGTCCTCATTTACCTACTTAAGAACCGAACGCTGATGGTGAGCGTTCAGGAGCCATATGCAGTCAGTTCAGGACATCTCTTTCAATTGATGTCACTTTTCACCTAAATAATTTATGTAAAATGTTTCCTTACTTAATATGTTTTGTTTAAAATGTTTTCTCCAGAAGAGAAAACTTTTCCGGATATTTTAATTGTGTAGAACCCAGCGTAGGTTGGGTACGATCGATTTGTTTTATATAAGCTCTGAAAAGTTGGCCAAATGAACAAGTTGGTTGAAACATTTTGAAAACGTAATTAGCCCAAAGTTATACCTTTACATATGTAGTTAGCCCTTTTAATATACTTATGTAGAATTTATAAATACGTATCCAGTGTGTATATCACGTGCTGACATAAACACTGAATAACGAGACGACATAAATGAACAATAATTTAAATAATTGTCATAATTGTGTTTAAAAATAGATCACATCTGTCCCACGCGGGTTAGTCATAGACTATTAGGTTTTATTTTAAGAAATTGCCGCAGCAATGTTCAGTACATTTATAAGTTTTCGTAGTTCGAAAGGGTGTTTACCCTCCTGTACGTAAGGTTGCCCTGCTCGATTATCCAATTACTAATTAAATGTCAATATAGATTAAGCGTCTAAGACTACTTAGAGTTTCATATTTAATTTGCTGTGGGCGGCGGCTCCTACGATGGAACCTGTCCTGTCGATTGGGTAGGATCACATACTGGACCTTGGTTAGCACCAGAAATCGAAGGATTTAGGAAACAGCTTTCAGTGTTTCTACTAGCAACAACATTTTGATTAGTGAGGTTAACAGATGAAGTCTGCTGGGAAGAAGACAAACTCATGACTGGAGGTGGAAAAATTTGTTTACGATTACTGGACATTTGAACGTTAGATTCAATGTTGTTGCGCACCAAACGATGACGAACCACCCTTATGTATTTCTATAACTTTGGCAGACTGTGTCCTTTCGTACTCCTCAAATGTTTTCCTACTCGTTTGCACAGTTGTACTTCCGTATTCTGAAACACTTTGCGATTGCATCTGTCTCTGATCATAGTTTTGATTGATTGCGGAGTCCTCCTGGATTCTCATATTCCCTTTATTATATGTCTCACTTTTGAATCCAACATTTAAGTGCTTCTGCTCTTTTTTATAACCGATGGCTGATTACCACGAGTACATGTACCTTACAAATAAAGAGAATAACATGCTTTAGGAGAACTATAACTTTAGACCACACTACCTAGGCTAGGTATTTAGTCTCACTAAACTGTATAAATCGTCAAGTGCAGACGCATCATTTAAATGTAATCTCTGATTACTTATTTGTAATTTTCTTAGGCAAAAAGGAGTCTGACTTGTAACAAGCAAGAAATAAATAAATGGTAAAAGATTTATTGACAATCATTATTAGTTTGAGAACGGTTAATATACCTACATAAATGTAATATATACTACTCAAAACAAAATAGGGGCCACTTTTGCGCGGATAATTAATATTTAGTTTTTGTGGTTACAATAAACTAATTATATGTCAATTAAAACAAATAAAACAACTGACTATTTAATTAATCGATTATTATTCTACACAAAAACAAAAGCTTCTTTACCCGTAGACTCTGTAAAGTGAATTTTACTAACTAATATATATTCACGTTACGATCAAAATTATTAGTGGCTCTTATATTGTTTTGAGCAGTATATGTAGATGCAATCATGGAAAGAATATTACTCATATGTGACGGAACTTCAAAATTAGCGTGATTCAACAAGCACTTGGCACGTCTCAATTACCACATATCACTCAACAGCAGGATCTTGCGTAAAACTTGGACTGTGTCATAAAGACTTTATAAACGTTTATTTTCTTCGGGGAAATCCAAGAGACCATAGTCAGGCCGATGTCATCAATATAAAGATAAAGAGAAATGCATACCTGACGGAAAGAACAAAAATATACAATGAGTTCAAAAGATCTCCCATTCCTTAAGTCAGGTTGAACCCACCTCTGTAGTTCTTGTGACTCGCACACCGCGTCCCCACCCTACCCCAAGTGGCCGCGGCTGGCATTCCTGTTTGTGGGTTTGCGCTACCCCCACTCACTGAATCCGATAACTGGTTAGGAGTTGTGGTGCTAACTGCTGGCACGTCCCCACCCTGCTCCAAGTGACCGCGGATGCCATTCCTGTTTGTTTGTGGGCTTTGGACTCCCCCCACTGAATCCGATTATTGCTAAGGAGGTCTGAGCTACTGAGTTCAAAGTAAGGTTCTAAAAAAACTGTAGTGTCACCATATTGTACAATGGCCCGGTGCGATTGCTGGCTTTCAGAGGTAGAAGCCATCCATGTCAAAGATTTGACTTTTTTTTTCAGCGCAGCGGAATAAGGTTTTTGAACAGGAAGAGGGTTTTATGGGCGCCTCAACCGTTGATATCCAATAGCATCAACTCTCTAAGAGTAAGGGTACTTAACCTGTAAGGTAAACACAGTTGTCGGCCTGATTTTTGTACTATCGATCGTAACGGCCTGCCCCGCCCTGTACACCGTGCATATCATTTCGAGTGCTATTTTATTATTAATGTAAAGAGTGTTATCAGAGAGCCAGCCGGTCGTCACAAACGATGGCTCAGCGCCAAATATCGCAACCACTCTATTTTTACCCAAGGTTCTTACTTTGCATTTTGGAGGTTATTGACACAATGTATTATACAATGTGTTATCCAATATTTTACGTATATCACAGATTGTGGAGAAGGGTCGAGAGTGCCAAGTTGACAAGCATACCGCACGACGCGGCTGGATCGCCGGACAGGGCCGTCTAGACGTCATTTGTGTCCACAGAAATAAAACAAGGCTATATTAAATACAAGTAAATTCTCTCGGTTTACGTAAACAGATGATGTGCTTAAAAACATGATCAGGTTTAAAGGCAGGAAAATGTGCTAAACCACTTTTTATTTGTAAAGTGAAGAATGCGTGCTAAAAAGTGCATGAAGTGTGTTTAAAAGGTTTCTCTGAAAACTTTACTTATTTACACAACGACATACCAATTCGTAGTACGCAACAAAACAGGTGTAAACTCCTCAGCTATGCACGTTAAGTCTACAGTCTGTTTTCAGGTCTTTCAGTATCCTGTGTGACGTTTTATTTGCCAGGTATTGCATTTGGTTAGTAGAAATAACAATGTGTCGTGCATTTCATTTATAAATTAATGCAAAATGGTATTTTATGGACATTATACATATAAATTTAATGGATAATTTAGAATATATTTTAAATTATTGTTAACGTCTAATATGATGCGTATACAAAATAATAGGGAACACCGAATTCATATGAATACAGTTAGAATTATCTATGTTTATTTAGAATAATTTTCTTGGACTTGGAGTTGTTCATATATACTTACGACGATGGTAATATAGTGACTAAAAGATAATAATCATGATTTATAGAGTAGCAATTCGAATTTAGAAATCTGCATACATTTGTATTTTTACACTTTTTCGTTTTGAATTCATGTTGGTCACTTTTAGACCCCCCTGCATTTAATATAACGGGCAGTTGTGATGATAAAAACAAAGTACTAAAGATTATGTTTAAAACGGCATTTTATGACACTGGACTTGCGAAAAACAAACGCCTACATTGGCCCACACCTATGCTCTCATCTTTCAACGTCCAGTTCAGCATTCACAAATGAAGATGAACTTTCAATATCTGTTTGTTTAACCTGGTCGGCTGGCGCAGGCGCCGGCTATAGCTGCGCTAGAGCTTGCGACACTACGACAAGACAATAGGTTAAAAAAGACTTAAGTACATTGACGTTTCGATATGTATACGACTTTTATTAGTGTAAACGTGACCCGTCTGGACACTGAACTCTGTACAGCCTCAATATTGTTGGCTATGCATTTGTTGATGCGTAAACAAATGCAAGGCATCAGTTTTTATTATATGCGTATGCGCAAAACATTATTTGAATAAGAACTAAGCGATCGTTGCGTCATTTCACTTTTACCTTACTGCGCCACACAAAGACCGGATTATTAAACATCAAAAATGTTATCATGAATTTAAGTACGTCATTACTTCTCATAGATAATTACGTATGTAATATGTATGGTTAATTTGATTCTAGCAAAACAAAAACGGTTTTGTAACATGGTGCAAGTCCACGGGCTTAAGGCTCCTAATTAACAAGTATTGATTATCTATAATACCCGTCATTTCTCACAAAGGCTGACCTCAGAGGCACGCTCGAAGGTTGAGCACTGCCGGCAGCACATCAGTGAAAGCCTGCTGCAACATACACGATGTTATTTCATGTCGGTGTAGTTCAATGTTGCCTTTTATGGACTATTATTTATAGCCACAATTTTCTGTGAAAAGCTATTGCCAACTTTTATTTGAATATTCATCAACTTCTCACCGAGACGATTCTAAAGAGTCCAAACACAGTAGGATTTCGTAATTTTATTACAGATTTCCCTTGACACACAGTTTCTGGTTCCATCATCAAATAAGCTCGGTGGTATAATCTATACTATTAAAAAACAGGTCTGTACATTGAAGATACAAAAAAAAATTGTAACGGACTATTTGTAGGTCGCTGAATAGTTTTATTTTTATTTTTTGTATATTTGTATGTGTCGTGGCATCATCACGCCTAATCAGCTAAACGGATTTCAACTATTTTTGGTACACATGTAGCTGGGTTCCAGAGATGGTTTGAAAAAAAATCACGTGATGTCTTCTCGGACGACCCCCCCCCCCCCTCTCCCCCCATCTTGATCATTTGGGATATTTAGATTTCTGGACAAGCCAGACAGGACAGTGCCACGGGTGACACTGGGGTCCCTAGCTATTCAATATCTTATTAAAAATCTCAAGAGTAAGTACTTGTAGTAACAGAAATAGTTAATTCTTACATATAGTGGCTGGCCATTCGCGGTTAATAATCATAAGTCTATCGACAACGCGACCCCAGAAGGCCGCAGCAACAGCTGCTCAAACAGCGCGTTTCAAACACGTATGTATTTTGTAATTACGGCGAATGAGATCACCGCCGTATCGTAGGTTCCACTTAATAATAACAATCTCACGGCATCGGCACCAGCTTACGGTACCCGTGCCAGACGGGAATAATGTGGTATTCTCAGGCAGAAGAAAGAATTTAGCACATAAAAATACTAGAAACAAACATTCTATAAAACCCTCGACCCTTCTAGAATAATGTAGATAACTTTTAAACGTCTGATTCGATTTTCTAACCATAAACAAGAACAATCTCGATGAAGTCATCTTTCAAACACAAAAAACGACGTCGAAATCAGTCCATCTACTTGCGCTATTATAACACAGACACACATACATAAACCCATAAACACACAGGTACACAGGTACTCAGTTCAAACTTTCATCACTCCTCTCCTTTCGTTAGGAGTTAAAAAACAGGAATAAATGGTGTATGTGTATGTGTTGCGGTAAAGAGAAAAGCTAGGGAGGCATTAATCATAATTTTTGCCGATCTTAATACAGGAACATAGTATTGTAGGTCATTAAGGACCTAAGGAGTCTTTAGGTAGTAGTATTAACCCTGCGTATGCAATGTCGAAAATTTGACAGTCAAATTAAAACGAAAAGCATCGGAGCCTAAAGGTGCGTCCACATTTGTATCATTTGCCCGTATCAGATCATCGTCGCGTAGCATGATCGCGTGTCACGATCACGCGTTTGGACGTTGCGCCGATCCGATCACTCGAAATCCATTTGCTACGCGTATCACACACTTGTATCGGAAGAGTTCGGCATTATCGGCGCGCCGACAGTAAGCGTCCAAGCAGCGCGATACGCAGTCATACTACGGCACGGTGATCGGATACGAGCAAATGATACAAGTGTGGACGCACCTTAAGCATACGAGGGGTTATGATAAAATTAGACATCGTCATTATTCATTGCTTGTAAATTTATCCGATTATATCCTGAACTCTTTCTAGAATTAAGTAATGTATATCAGTTCAATACCAGATATCCAGATAAACTTGTATTGCCAATCGAGTATAAAACCAAGCTCTGTAGCAAAACCAGTTTTCCAAAGGAAATCAAAATGTATAATCATCTCTACCAAATGAAATAAGGCATCTTGCCCTGAAATAATTCACATGTGCCCTCTACAAATGGTAGATAAATAACTGTTTCTACTCGCTACAGGAATTTATTTGAAAATAATTATTGTTAAAGGTTGGTTTTTTTTAATAATGTTTTGATGTTTAAATCGAATCGTGTCACTTTCTTGTTATTTGAAAGGAACTCTAAAATAATTATAATTAAATAAATGATACGACCTATTTAATTTTAAGAACTTTGCATGCCTAAATAGTTAGCGAGATGTGCTGACTAGGGAATGCAGTACCGGTACCATTTGTCAGTCCCGGGATTTTCGGTACTAGCCGGAAGAAGATCCGGGATTTCCCGGTTTTTTCGGCATTTTCGGGAAATGACTTGTGGTGGTTTCGAGACTTGAATAGTTTTTACCTTATAGTATTTTTGGGCAATAATAATATACTGATATGATACAAAATGAAAATACACGTTTTGTTATCAAACTCAAATAAACTTTAATTCTTTAAATCACAATGAACTTGCTAAGTTTTAAGTTTGTCTTAGCGGTTTTTAAAAAAAGACTAAAATAAAATCAAGCAGTTTGGTAAATGCTCACAATTTGTTCGTAATTATTTTGACTTGAATTATATCACCATTTTTGGACAGGTAATCCCTTAATCAGTAATAATTAAGTTAAGTACTTATAATATAATTGGTTGTTAATTGTATTACATTTATATATATTATTATATTTTTGTACCCACTTATGAAAATATTATGTCAGATGACGAATCTTACCACTCTGCTCGCGACTTGTGTCTATTCGCTAGATAGCACAGTATTATCTGAACCAGATACCCTCGGTACCTCCATCGCTCGTACATTTCAAAATGATCACAATAAATTTAATATCTGTCACCTAAATGCTCAAAGCATTCCCAGTCATTACAATCTCCTGGACACTTTTTCGCTACAAACGTAGACGCCATTTTTATTTCCGAATCCTGGTTCAAGCCGAATTTAGCTTCCATTTCGTACGGCCTACCTGGTTACGTGTTGCTGCGGAATGACCGTACGGGTAAAGGAGGCGGTGGTGTTGCCATATATCTACGTAGTGACATCCCCTATAATATTCTTTCGTCGTCTCCCTCACATTACTCAAGTTCCTTAGAATATATTTTCATAAAACTCTCCCTCAAAGGGGTAGATGCAGTTCTGGGAGTTGTTCACTGCTCCCCCGCAATTGATTATTTTCCAGATTTCGAGGCAGTAGGTACTTTATCCACTTAGCACAGAGTACACACACCATTTAATTATGGGCGATTTTAACACCGACCTGTTAAAAATGAATTCCAGGTCAAGCAAACTTATAGAGATCATTGAGTCTGTCGACCTTGCTGTGCCTCCGCTTAAACCATCATAACGTTGACACGTCGGACTCTTGGTTGGATCTTATCCTTATCTCCTCCGTAGACCGTGTGAGTAAAGTAGGTCAGTTTCCGGCACCAGGTTTTTCACACCACGATCTAGTGTTTTTGAGCTACAATATTCAGCCTCCTAAAACACAACCAGTTTCTATACAGATCCAAAGTTTTGCTAGGTTGGATATCTAAGCGCTGAAGCAGGATGCGCTTGCACAGGAATGGTCACCAACTTTGGAGGCGCCGTCAGTAAACGAAGCGGTGGACTAGTTGAACGCGATGATTCTAAAGTTGTTTGACAAGCATGCACCTTTTCGGACTGTGAAATTGAAGTGACCTCCTGCGCCGTGGATTACCAGAGCGGTCCGCATTGCAATGACGAAATGGTTTCGGCGACGTGAACAGGGCGTTGTTCAAATCTGCCAGGAACCGGTGTAATCAGTTGGTAAGAGCCACTAAGCGTAAATATATACATAAAAACATTATTTTCTTCTCCCCAGCTGATACCTGGAAATTCCTAAAAAACCTTGGTATTGGAAAATCAGTTAGCAAATTTAATTCACTATCGTCTCCTTCATTAAATGATCTTAACTCAGACTTGGCTAAACCTTCCAACTTAGACCCTACCACTAAAGCTCAAAGCATTTCTTACATTAATACCTTACCCTGTCCTTCTGAAAATACCTTTTCACTCACTCCAGTCACTGATGACGAGATCAGTAAAGTGATTTTATCGATTAAATCCAATGGTCTTGATAAAATAAGTAGGTCAGCATCCTGGAATATATTATCCCAGTTATCACTCATATTGTTAACTTTTCGATGTATTCTGGGGTTTTTCCTTCGTTGTGGCGTAATGCCCATGTCATTCCCCTACCAAAAGTGTCCAATACCTGTTTACCTAATGATTTTCGTCCTATCTCCATACTTCCTTTTCTTTCTCAGGTTTTGGAAGCCGCTGTACATAAACAATTATCTTGTTACGTGTACTCCGATCAATTACTCTCCCCTTTTCAATCTGGCTTTCGTTCCAGGCACAGTACGACTACTGCGTTACTGCGTTATTGAGGATGTGAGGAAAGGCATGGATCGTTCTCAACTTACTGTGGTGGTTTTAATCGACTTCTCCAACGCGTTTAATGCTGTCGACCATGACCTTTTACTTGCCACTCTAGACCACTTGAACGTCTCGTCATCGTCGTCTGAGTGGTTTTCCACCTATCTTCAGGATCGCCGGCAGATGATCCGTGCCGACAAAACTTTTTCGGACTGGTGTGAACTTGCTTCCGGGTTTCCACAGGGAGGTATTCTCTCTCATCTTCTTTTTCCCATTTTTATCAACCTACTTACTTCTAGGATGAAATGCTCTTACCATCTTTATGCTGATGATCTACAAATATTCATGCAAGCAAGTTAAGGTATTAAATTTAAGTCAAAAATTGTATTTCCCGAAAATCCCGAAAATACCGGGATTTGTATTTTCTAGTACCGGTTCTTATCTTGGCCAAAAAAACCGGGAAATCCCGGTATTTTCGGTTCCGGTATTTCCCGGGTGCAAACCCTAGTGCTGACCCTGACCATTTTTAACAATATCTTACGTTTATCATATCTCTAGCAAATAAATTTCATTTCATTGATTATGATTAAGCAGTTCAAGAATATGAGGAACTAGTCACATAATGATTAAACGACACTTTAACCAACCTCGAAAAAAAGGAGGAGGCTCTTAGAACGTCAGGATTTTGTCTTTTTATTATATGCCCATTTTGATAATTATTTTTGTACATTAGTTGTTTACATTACATCTTGTAGCTTCCGAACCCCATGAAACGATAACTGAAAAGACTTTCATGCAACATCGCACAAGCTACAGATAAGCGAGCTGTCTGATATAGCTTTGACCTTAGTACGGATAGTAGAAAGTACTTACTTAGTTACAGTATTGTCTAAATTGTTATCTTCTTTGTACATCAGCTGTTTAAGCGACGTAATTCTTACTAATCTTTAATCTCGTCTAGATTAATCAGATCTCAAGTCCGCCCACAGAGGCACCGTCAGATGGTCTATAAAAAGATCTGTTGCGATGAAAGTATTCAGTATAAAAAGCACCCCGGTCTAAGCGTTAGAAAAACTAGATTTTCGCAGCCATTTTTCTAAGAATAACGGCGGATTAATCTATTTTTACCGCCAGGCGTGCGCCCACGCATACCGCTCTGCCGTCTCGAAGAAAAAGACAGTAAAAATCCATAAGCTCTTTTCCTACTAGCCGGTTAAGATAAGTTTGCACCTCGTTTGTATGCCACACCATAGACTCTGGGAGCAAATGTAATCCAGTGGGGGTTATAGTTGTGTTTGTGAAACGGCATGATAGCTCCCGCTACCAGCATTGAGTAGGTGTGAAATTGTAGATGTTTACTTTTCATCTACTCGCTAACACCCATCGCTAGTGTAGATAACGTATTTTATGTTAGCACAGTTTTATTTGTGGAAATTAGAAATGTAGTTAGCGTCTAGGCTCAAACCATTGAGTAGCAAATAAGGGGTAATTACACAAAAGATCCCACTCGAAGTGGCTCGAAGTGTATCCGTAAGGACCTCTATTAGTAAGATAAGTTAAGATAAGATAAGATAGCCTTTAGGCTTAATTTTAACTGCTTCTTTAATTTATATACCTGCTAGCTGTTGCCCGCTACTTCGTCCGCGTAGAAATGCAATTTATAGCCTGCTAGAAGATGTCCTGTAACCATTTGTGGATACGCAGCTACCGGTGTACCCAAAATAGTTGAAATCCGTTGAGCCGATTTGTCGCGATGAAGCCACAACGACACATACAAACATACAAAAAATCGATATAAAATATTTTTCGATTCAGTGACCTCCAAATTGTCCGTTAAAATATATATTTTTAAATATCTTCAATGAGATGTTATTCAGATGTCTAAACAACATTACTGGAAAGTTTCGTTGGGATATGTTAAGTAGTTTGAAAATTAAGAGCAACGTAAGTACATACAAACAACGGCACAAACATTCACGTTTATAATATTATCGGTATGTTTAGATGTTTATTCAAAAATAATTTTCGACGGCTACAAAACCGTACTAGCAAGCCTCGATCTTCTGACCTACTTGCGGTTAATGTAACGTAAACCTAGATTTTATCTCGGAAAATACAATATCTGCAGTTCTACATTCCTACTAAAACGTAAGATTACATTGCAAACTTGATCTTCGTATTTGTTTAGATTACAGAACATGACTAATCTATATAATGATATTAAAGTGCATAGCATTCTTTCGTATTTCGGCCACACAATGCGCAGAGGCGACGCAACTTTAGAAAAACTGATTGTGGTTGGGAACACTGAAGGCAGAAGATCGCGCGGTCGTTCACCAACGCGATGGACCGATCAGTTGAAAGACTCGTCGTCCTCCAAATTCTACATGGTTGTGAGAGACGCGCTAGACAGGAACCGGTGGAGGCAGATCATCCGCTCCAGGTGTAACCTGATGCTGACCACGATCCTCATACATGAGGGACCGACCCCAGAGAGAGTATATTGTCTCCGGGTCCATTCGATTATAACTTACCCTAATCTTTCTTCTGTAATCTAAATACATATTTCTAAGTCTTGAGGACCTAGTTATCTTCTTCTTTGTCGTATCCTCATGACTGAGGGATGTGACGACCGTGGACCTTTTCACTACCGCTCTCCAAGCCGCACGGTCTTGCTGGCCTGCAATGTTTCTTTAGTCGCCGAAGTTTATCTTCGTATTTTAACTATATGTTCTCCATCAAACAATCTGAGAGACACCACTAACCCGTCTGATTATTAATGTCAAGAATACAATGACACCGTAACTGGACCATCTAACTAACCAGACTCGGCCGGTCGCAAAATACATTTCCTGCAACTACAAAATTGCGATGAACCAGATACTTGAAAAGTTAGAAACCGATCGTTCTATTTGCGGTTTTGATTTAGTTCCTGTCTGCTCTTATTTCTCGTATTCGTCTGACAGTAATTAGTCAGGTCAGGTAGTTGATATTATCAATATACATTAATTTGTAAGTTACCATTTAATTAATTGCCTCCCACATTTAACAATCATAACTGACATCGCAATTACCGAGTGTAAACGACTGATTGACCTTGTTTCAGACACTATTGTCAACGTCGCGTGCATCTCTATTGGTTTCTCAAGAAACATATAATTACCGTCTAAATAAAGGTAGAATTCCTTCACCAACTTCGTAGACAGCCCTAATAACAGTATCTTTATTAAACTCCTTCATAGACGTGTACCTACCTACTTACCTCTTAATAGACAGCCCTAGACTAGACCATAATAAAACCGGTTTGGTTTATTGGCATGTAAAGCCGAATTATGATTAAGTCAACCGTTAGAACTTACACGCTTAATTATAGTTCTTTATTAATTTACAACGCATCATCTAATACTATTATTATCAACTGTTTTTTGCCCGTCACATCATTAAGCGGCTAAGAGTCTCGGCTCCGGTCCATTCGATTGTCTTTCAACGACCGTCTGTCAGATTATGCATCATTTTTGTCTCACAAAGGAATCTTCAACTCAACTCACCCAAATACCGAGATAATCAGGTTTGTGGTCGCGTCCCTCATACGTTAGTCATAGGTGACGTCATCCATTAACGCATGACTAACAATCAGGAAAAAATCAAACATAGCGTTCTTAGAATTTTAACAACGAATCGGTCAGATGGTCAACGGTCAACCTATTTACTCTAGGTCAGAGGGACATCGTGTTTACCATTTTACTTTCATCTTGTGTCGGTTCAACAACTTGACAAGGCCGCGGTAAACTACGCAGTGCATAGGTTTATTTACTACGTAATGGAAAGTGGAAGGCAGGCTTGTTCTTATGTAAACAAAGTACAAACGGCTATCACTAGGTATACACACGTCGAGCGCATCTATCCATAATAGATGTAGGTAGCAATTCCATAAGTAAATTTAAATTAACGCAGTTGGCCGACTATCTTAGTCTACAAAGAAAAGTATGTCAAGTCCAAGTACGGATCATATAGACTTCTGGTGCGAGACGAATTCTATATTATTTTAGCAAACATATGCTGCCACAAGGAGGTAACTCGTTTCAGCGGGGAGTGTAATTATACATTGCATTCCTTAGATAAGGAAGGCCGTTTGTTCTAACGACGGGTCATCAAGCCGTGCGGGCCTCCAGATGACATGAGCCTGACAAAAGGACAAACTTGTTAAACCTCGTCACATTCTCGATGAGATTGAGCTCCCGTTTTGTTGGTTAATCTTGCCCTACCGAGTTCTTGCCAGGACTCTTGCGATTGTTTTGATAGTATAGATTTAAACGAAGGTCTTGAATCTTTTTGAGGGTTTCATCGATGTTGGCTTCTTCTCTTAACGTTGTGACCTGATTCCCGTACATTTAAATAAATCTAGAATACAGTATTATACAGCATGATACTTGAGGATATGTACACCTATACATCTCGATTTAACCGAAAAATGCATAATACTCAAATGCATAAAACTCAAAGACCATAATACTCGTAGACGATGAATCTTATTACTCTTATTAGTTTATTAAATTAGGATTACGAAACGCTCGTGTTGAGTGACAAAAATAAGTAATTGAAAACAATTGACATTAGAACGCACGTCAATTTAGTTTCTAATTCTCTAGTAGTTTTCATGGTGACTGCAGTACGATGTTCGGATGGCACATTCGCAGTTGTACGGAGTTATAATGCTCAGTAGAGACCCTGAGCCGCGTAGTGCGAAGGGTATTTTGTAAGCACACATTTATATGAACACAAAAAGTTGACAGTACGGCGCTTGAATGACTGGTCATTAATAACAAACGACTTGTTTAGTCGCTCACAATCTTTTTTATTGTGAATTGAAGTGAATTGATGGAGATGTCAGTTGAAGAGTGTCACGACCTTTTGATTGGCGCCGATGCATCGAAGGATGAGAAATGCGCAATTCACTTCAAGTGCATTTCGACGCTTGAGTGTAAAGAAAAAGAATATCTAAATGTACCTCGGCTCGCATTTGTGTACCTACACACATGTACTTATTATCCGTAGGTATTTTATCCTTTACCTTCATTTACGAGATGCACGGAGGCTGCAGACTAATGTATAGGTACTAGTACCTACTACTCGCATGTAATCCGATTTGCAACGTCTTGCAGATAATACATGTATCTATCTACTTTATTTGCTAGGTAAGTATGTTGCATTGCATACATCGACTTCAAGAGTATATTATTGTCTTGTTATGTTTAGATTGCTCCTACTAACAGGAGGCGATTTGGAGATTTGATTGACTAATAAACATACCGCTTTGATTTGTTTAAAAGAAGCCAGATTATCGGCCAGTTGTCTCAAAGGTTTCTGTAATCGTAAGTTACGTACGTTAAATACGTACGTACGGGAAAATTAACATTTCTCTACGGCTGAGGATTTTTCATGACGTGATTCCCCTGATGAAAATATATTCGCGACTCCCTTTTCTGCGCTGATTCTAATATATGTTTTACAATGAAACAAACCAAGGGTGGGATAACAGCAAAGTATCAGCGCCATTTTAAAGCTAGGTGGTTAAATTTTCCGATACACAATATAAGTTACGTCTCACCCTTATGTAGGTCATTATGTTCCGTCCTTGATTCTTTGTTTACATCCAATCGCCCGTCAATTTCTTGAAAGGCGTTTAAAGTTAGGTATACATTCACCAAATATTTTCTCATTACAGACGTTTATTTATGATGATTCAGTGAGTGCACATCGACGATTGTGATGAAGATATGACCCGACTCATTATCGCTTCGATCGAGAGAGTTGCGAGTTGCGACTTTGCCAATGTTTCGTCTGCCATGCGTCCTTTTACAAGGTTATGGCTGGCCCTTACTCTCACTTTCGAATGCTTTGTCTGAAAAAATACGAGTACTTATATGCGTCATTAAATTCCGGTCGGATGGTTGACGGAGATTCTCCAACAGATTTTCGGAACAAGACCCCAGTCTTATGTGTGTGTGTTATCTAGAGGATAGTATTTTGGTACTATCCTATAGATTCGTCCAGACTTCAGACAAATTAATAATGAAGACATGCCTTCTTACATATTTGGTAGGTGTGACTTAAATTAAATAGATAGAAAGCATTGATTTAAACTTACACGATCTTCACTCATTATCACAACACAACAAAACAGGGTTTAATCGCGTATAAATATGTATGTATGTATGTATGTAATCACTTTATTGCACAAAAATTAATACAAAAAAAATGTATTTACAATCACAGATATGTACAAAGGCGAACTTATCCCTGTGAGGGATCTCTTCCAGTTAACCTTTAAGCAAATGAAAGAAAAAAAAGTATACATTAAAGAAATATAATTTATTTAATTACCTTTCGTTGGTAATCCTTCGACGTTTCGGACGTCGCGTTACGTCCTTGGTCTCGAAGGAAACTGGAGCGGCGAATCAACGTCTTCTAGCCGCGCGAGTTTTTCGATCTACCCGCGCTTGATGTTTATTATTAGGTTGAACACTACGGTCGTCTCTAGACCGACACACTACACTCACGACGTCAGGCGATTTATCTGATGTTTCTTACATTTACTAATACTGGATTCCACGAAGATGAAAGCTTGAAACCATCTTCCCGGTTAAAATTTCGGTGTTTCTTTATTTCAATTGCTTTTTCTACTATTCTACCATAGTAATTATTACGTTCCGTAGAAAGGATCTTGGGATTATGAAGCTCAATCCAGTGGTTTGGTCCCGCTTCTAATAAATGTTCGGCAATAGCGGACTTTTTCACCTGGCGGTTCTTAACAGCTGCGATATGTTCCTTGACTCTTTCAGCAATAGTGCGCTTCGTCTGTCCAATATAAGAACTCCCGCAACTGCAATCGATCTTGTAAACGCCAGGTGATTGGAACCGAATAACATCCGTAGGTGTTCTTACATCATATTTATACGCGATTAAGCCCCGTTTTGTTGTGTTTTGATAATGAGATAGAAAGCATCCAAGACCCAGGAACAAATATTCGTGTTCATCACACCGATATTTTGCCCTTGCCTGGGTTCGAACCAGACCGACAGCTTCGTAGGCGGTTGTGCTACCAACTAAGCCAAGAGTGTCATCATTTCTCTAAGCTATACCTACTAGGACCATCTGAATCTTGTTTGCGTTTTATTTTGACCGGTTGCCCTTTTTGTGTCTTATACATCCATCCTTTTTTTAGATTTATATTTTAATGCATAACGTAGATTTTTTTCAATAATAGGTTTATAAGTACAGGTTTATACCATTTTGATTACGGAAACGGTCATCAATGATGATATTTGTATCATCATCCAGCACTAGTATTCCTTCTAATCACGAAAACCTACTTAGGTCTATTGTCTATACTATAATTACGATCATTAATCCTTGTTTATTTTACCTTTGCTATTACTAACGTTTCATTGGCTGCGACCTCATCAAGTAAGGCCCTGCTCAGTCAACGATGAAGGCATCCGAGATCGCACCACAGATTCCTTAATTAAAATCAGTATATCACGAAGTGAAATCAAACTTATCTAAGACCTGTTGAAGAAAATTGATAAATGATTCGTTTATTGTTTATTCTTTGTGCAAGTAAACGAAAGTTGTGCTCACCTCCTTTCACTGACGTCTTTTCGTTAGCACTCAGATTTTGATTGTAGATAAAATATAGATCGCACGATGTTCGCGGCCAGCCTGGGAGAAAATACATCATCAATTAGGTCGATCAAAGGCCGGCTAATGCTCCGTCATACTTAATCGCCAATTTACTTTCTTTCTCCGAGGATTTATGGCCACTTTTGTCTTATCCAGTCCTAATGGATGCCGATAAGAGCGAAGTCGGACTTGTCCTTATTCATTTTCGATATGTTAAAGTTATATAAAATATTCAAATAAGTTTTTTTGGATACTTTATAAATTATTTCCCTACAATATTTTGTACTAGAAGTGTTGCTAATCGGACGAGGTAGCAAGACATCGTTGGGCCGGCAACTGCAGCCTCTAAGGCGTCGCAGCGGCGTTACGATTCGGCCACGACAACGCGCGACTAGGGACGCGGTAAGCGAATTTTCTCTTCATTGCGCTGTCTAGACGCTCATCACACAGCAGTTAGTTGGCATCACACGCAATGTATAGTCATGGCTGGGCCTTTAAGCGGGAGCCCGCCGTGGCGCGTCTGCTGTGGATGCCTTTTCCTTTATATTCATAAAATTTCTGTACTAGGGCTTGGGAAGAACAAGAAAACTCAACATTAACAATAACTTATGCTAGAAATCATATTTTTTGAAATCTAATAATTGCAAGTACCTATTCTACGAAATGGTTGTTGTGGGACTTGGCAACAAGTGTATAACGTATCGTTCGTTGTCGACAGATGGCACAGTTGATAACTGTGCGGCTGAACAAGGCCGGGCCGGAGCCGCTGGGCTTCCGGCTGCAGGGCGGTAAGGACTTCGGCACTCCCCTCGTCGTACAAAAGGTAAGCTTTATATCATACTACCCAGGCAGCACACAAGCTGAATATGAGCATATACCGCCATTATACAGCCAGTTTGAGCGTTATAAGGGTTGTATAAGCTCTATATACAGCTTCTGTGCAACTTGCATTTATGCACTACATTAGCTTAATAGCAAAATCTCAAAGTATCCTTTAAATAAATCTAATCTATAATCGCTGAGCGTATCAGTATCGCCATACAGCGAGGAAATGCTGCCAGTATTTTTGGTACCATGCCGCGGGGGCCCTTTTTAGATATAATTGAATTTTTGGTTTTAGACATCTAGGAAATAGTAAGTTCCATATTTACATGTTCCAATAAATTCTTATTATCCCGCATCTAATCTTAGTTCTTCTAATGATTATAGCTATTTATTTTTCGAGTAAAGCTGTACTTTTACTACAGTTAATCTTGAGGGTACTCACAGTCATATTAACCTGTATTACTTAACGCTGGTACCATCTAACGACCAACTAATTTCCAGTCATTCTTAATAAGGTTACCCCAAACCATTGCTTCAAATACGCTGACGATGCTTTATCGCAGTGACGTGACTTATGCGTCACGATCTTTACGCATGCCTCCTAAACCGAAGCTTAAGGGTGCGTTCAAATAGTTATTACGTAACGAATTTAAGGGGATGGGGGTCTCGAAAAACTTACGATACTTACGATGCGTTACAGGGGCGGGAGGGAGGGTTTGAACTACGCGTTACGTTACATTGGTTTTTTTAACCCTTCAGAACGGTCGGGTACAGAGATTCTCTCAAGCATTAATTTAAACGTTTTTTTTTTCTCATATTTCAAATCTCCAAAAATTGCGTTACGTAATACTTAAACGGAATGCGTGACGTGTTTTTTGGTTCACGATTCCTCTATACATCAGCCGCGTAAACGCACCGTCAGCATTTTTTGGCAGCGGTGTGGAGGGCATGCAGTAAGACAGAAAGTCACGTCACTGCGATGCGGTAACGCATCGTCAGCGTATTAAAAGCATTGGTTTGGGCGAACCTTTACGTGTGTACAGTTTTCGCAGTACAAGCCTCATCGTGATCAAACAAACAAATCACCCGCTGTTAAATAACTGTACATTATTAAGGTGGATTTTACGCGTGGGTATGTTCAGTAAAAACATGTAGGTATAGTTTTTAGTTGTGTGTGTTAACTACTCGTACACTGAATGCGGTTGAGGTGCGGTGCGTCTATAACTAATCACTATAATTTATAATAGGTTCCGATTTCTTATGGGTAGTTTTTTGTCCTGATTTTGTAATGTATTTTTTTTGGAGATGGTCATTATTTTATTGTTTATTGATCTCATTGACTGTTCAGTAGAAATTAATAAGAGAACTAAAATATACATATACTAATGGATGCGCGCAACTTCGTTCGCGGAGGAGATCAAAGTCATAACCCCTCTTTTTTTCTTTAGCGTACTCGGGTAAAAAGTATCCTATAACCATCTGGAGATACCCAGCTATTCGTGTACCAAAAAGAGTTTAAATCCGTTTAGCCAATATCGCGTGATGAATCCGCAACGTCACAAAAAAACGTACAAAAAACATATTTTTCGTTTCAGTGACCTCCAAATAGTCCGTTACGGTGTTTTTTTTAAATATCTTCAATGTAGAGACATTTCATTTTCACAACTTTATAATAGAATTACAATAAAGCATAAAAATAAATATGTACAATTCAGCTAAAACTAAAAGAAAACAATTATATAATAAGTATTCTAAGCTAAATAAATCAATCCTAAAATGTACAAATCCTCCAAAAGTTAACCTAATCTTACTTAAAAGGCCCCACCCTGTATTGTACCTGGCTCAAAGGTGCCCATAATGCCAGCAGCGTTTCCTCGCTGAATGGCTATTTATAATAGTACAGATATATATACAGATTTTTTTTAGTTAACAAAATTAATTGCATTCTTATTAAATTTAAAATCGACGCCATGGTTCCTAAGAACAGATTTCGCTATCACTTATCATAGTTTCTGACTCTCCATACTGACCCATTTGGATTGATCAACCTGTATAGTGACCTTATGAATGTGTGGTCCAAATCTTGCGAGTTCCTCACGACACACCTTGTAAGTATAGCCGCGCTGCCGCGCAAGCGCGTCAGGTGTGCTGTAGTCTTTACGCTTATTGGTAACATTGGTTTTTATTGACTCAGTGTCCAATAGACGGTCGATAAGCTATCTCAAGCAGCTTTTACCTCATCATTAACGGTTAATGTCCCCGTTAAAGTTGTTTTTGACAGCCGTGACATATGTTCCATATATTTTAAAGACATCAATTTTATCTTTTCGTTCTACGTAAGCAAGTAGCACGTGTAAATCTGATTTATAGCTTGCAATTTAAATTACTAAAACAAGTGATGGTTGAAAATTTGACGCGGAAAAGACCAAAAAAAAACATCATATTTTGCGCAGGTAACTTTGTCCCAGCCTAAACAAGTCGTTTTCCGCACAAAATAGAACACAAAAAAAAACAAAAATTACAAGTTGTTGTTATTTGTGTTAACCGTTGATAATTTACAATCGATCATAGCAATAAACCATAGCTAACCTATGAAATTTTCGTAATAATGCATGGTAACAGAGTGGTATTGTATTGTATTGTATTGTTTATTATTGCTTAGCACTATTAAAATTACATAACAGGTAAGATACTTACCACTATATGCAGTAACAGTGCAACCCTGTTCGGGTATGGCAAAATTGATTTAAGAAATTAATCAAATAGGTAACTCATGCACATGCATTTTAAACTTCTCAATAACTCAACTGATTAACTTGGTCGCATTACAAGCAGATTTTTAACTATGTCAATACCTATATCTAAGCATACTTATTATCAACTATTTACTACAACATCATTTGATAAATTATCTATATATATATGTATGTCTATGTCAATTTATTATTATGAGTAATATATAACTGTAAATTAAACTATTAAGTGGGATCTGTAATAAATTCCTGATATGAGTAATATACTTTACTTATGAGCCAATTTTTAAGTTTATTGGTAACAGAGATGTAGCTCCATAAAAAAAGTAACAAAGTGGTCTGCGTTTGATAATGACCCATTTTGATACGAAACGACCTTATTAGTCGATATAATAAGTCATGATAGACAAACGACAGGCGTTCTGACAATTGTAAAAGGACGACGGGAAGACCAAGAAGAAATACTGCATCAAATAAATGGAGGCGAAGGCGAGATACATTGCCGATATTAAAACAGAGAAAGAATGCAACACTTCAGAATAACGTCAATGTATCTATCTCGCCTTCGACTCTACTCGTCTCTCCTTCTACAATTGTCGGAACATCCGTCGTGCAGGGATCGGAAACGGTATTTTTTTATACAAGATATCCGAAATAACGATTCGTTTTTTTCGTTTAATTACGAGATTTTCGTATATTTTATTTAAATTGTAGAACTTGAATCATGTGTTTGGTGATTAATTTCTCTTCTCGTAAATACAGATTTATTATAACATTCCAGGAATAGTGTGTAGTTTAGAATTTTATAATAATTTTAATGTAGATCCCTGGTGGTAATAGCAGTCCCATCATAACCCTCTTCTATTGTCCATCATGACTTGTATCGACCAGCACCGACACATTGTCGCTCCTTGAAACAATGTTAACAACAACTGTTGATTTATTCTCAATAGCCTTAACGGTGCATGCCTAACATGGCAAAACATTATCCACTGATTGCAATACGGCCGACAATGTTTTGCCATTTTATCGAATCAGTTTAATTTGCTTTCTCAATTAGCTTCAGTGTAGGATTGAGATATATAAATACGAGTTTATCGGACAAAATACGAAGGAAAACATTCTTTATTACATCTGTACAAATACTTGTGAGGCATCGGATAGTTCCGTATTAGACGTAGTGTATGTGTGTGTACCTATAGTCTGTCATCATCATTTCATTATGTATTTCCGCTCTTTCTAGTTTTTTCGACGATCATTTTTGACCGGATTAAGCAGGTCAAGTTATTAAATTAGAGCACCATCTGATCACGAGTGGCAAAGTAGACAGAGTACCATATTAATATAAAAGTAAAAGTTGATTGTTTTGTTTAAATCGCTTAAGGTAAGTCTTGGTATCCTAAATATAGCTTAAAGCTAAAGCTATAAAAAGTAGCCTATGTCCTTCCCGGGGACTCAAACTATCTCCATACCAAATTTCATCCAAATCGGTTCAGCGGTTTACGCGTGAAGAGGTAACAGACAGACAGACAGACACACTTTCGCATTTATAATATTAGTATGGATATGGATTACACGGATACTGGAAGTTCCACTTACTGCAAAAACAAGGATTCTCAACTCAACTAGGTATACATTTCTCTGTAGGATTATTTGTATTTTACAATCATCGTCAGCATCAGCCAAAAGATATTTACTGCAGGACATAGGCCTCCCTTAAACCCCTTGAGCGCTAAAGACGGCAAATCACGTCAACAGAAAAATGTGGCGCAGATCGTCATTTGCCGCTATACGGTATCATCCAATTGGTTTATTGGTTGGCGTGTGGCGCGCGGTTTCCCGTCAACACGCTGGGAGCTCAAAAGGTTAAGAATGACGCCATGATCGGTCCTGCGCCGCCCGCGTCCAGAAGACTCCTGCGACTTTCACCAGCTTCAACTTAAGGGGAGCTTATCCATGCTCACACGTTTTAACAATCGAAAATTTTTAAATTTCCACAATTTGTATTAATAAACATAAATATTACACAGAAATTATAGCCATGTCTCTAACTGGCTAACTTTTTTTTTAATTTGCAAAAAACCTATTTGAACAACCCGGTTGCGTTAAGGGGATGCATCGAAAATTTAAGCTATTTTGTAGCGCATTTTATGTCAAATCTAGTATACATATAAAACAGGCTGGTTTTCAGATCTGCGTTTCTTGACTATATAACCTATTCAGTGATTAACGCGGAAATATGTTTCATGAAAATTTCCTCGATAGAAAAGTTATCCGAAAACGCGTCTTCATTTCCCGTTTTTTGTCTAGTTTGTACAAACGACAGATTAATAAACGGCTAAATTATGTTAAAATGTCATTTTTCCCTTTATCTTTTAAGTGATTAACTTAAATGTTAACAAAACATAATAATATCTTCGATTTCATGGTAATTTTACATCTGGCGCTTACGCCAAAAAACCCCAAGCATGTAGTGTATTAGCTTTCTCTTTCTTTGATGCGCGCGAGCAATAAATGCGTCCCTTATTACAAATCACGCCTATTGGCTGGCTCCGCGTTTGGGGCGTGATTTACAAATGACGAAGTAGCCCCTTAAGTTTGCACCTGATTTGTATGCAATGCTATAGATATCAGGTGCAAACTTAACTCAACCGGTACCGGGTAATAAAGTTAGGGTAAGTAAAAATTTGTACGGAACCCTCGGTGCGCGAGTCCGACTCGCACTTGGCCGGTTTATATTTTTTAAAGTTGAAGGAATTTTGCGGAGGGTCAGGGTCGCACGGCCGTCTGCCCGCGCGTGGGGAGAACTATATCGAGCCATTGCACGCGACACTCTTTGCCATGCCAGAGAATTTTGCGGATGGCTTCATAATTCACAACTATATTCCCGCGTACAACACGCATAGCTAATCAGTGGCGTGGCGTCCATATAAGCCTAATCCCACCGGGTTGCCCAATAAAAAGGCTTATAGCCACCATTTTCTTTAAATATGAGTAAATGAATACGCTTCGGTTTCCCTTGTAATTTTTCTGACGCCACGCCTCTGGTCTGGTAGCTATAATGCGTTAGCGTGAATACTCTCTCTTTGGCCACATTTGTCTTTAGCATTTTCTGGCCAATTCAAACAAATAAATACTGACAACTTGATGATTATATTTTCTATGGGAGTCTTTCATATAGAAGCGCAGCGATTATACAAGGTGCACGGAGGAACCCGACAGATTTTAATCACGGATTCCTTAGGTCATTAAGGAACAAAAAATGTGATATAAGCCCCAGTCAAATCTGGCTTAGTTTTGAAGATATTATCAGTTTTAATGTAAACTATTCATTGTGATTACTAATTTGCTTGCCAAGTTTTGCGTCGCTATTGACAGCCATCAAAGTGACAGCTTACCACCCACTAAAGTCATCCTTTTTTGGAAAAATAATCGACACCATTTTGTTAAAATTTTCATAGAGAAGCGATAGTTATTCAAGTTTAATGTACAAAAATCGACGATCTGGATGCGTTTCTCAAAAACTGACTGGAGGTAGTTTCTGATAGAGAGTCGTGGAGATCTAAGGGAGAGGCCTTTACCCAGCAATGGGACACTCAAATAGGCTAATAAAAAAAGTATGTATGAGTTTTCTCCACTCATCGGTTATCCAGCAGCAATAAAAGATTCGGCTATGTTTGACACGCTGTGACGATAGGGACATGTCGTTGTGGAGATCCTGGCAGAGGCCTTTTTCCAGTAGAGTACATCCTTGGGCTGATATGATGATGATGATATGATATGATAAGGTCCACCTGTATGTACCTTTGGAAGACTTATGTAAGCTCGGTGACAATGCAATATTATGATACCATTGAGTACATCTGATGATGGATCCGGGAGGTGGTCATGCGATCTCTGACCCAAAATAACGCAATCCTACCGAGTTTGGGCTCTTTAGAAGCATCTGGGCGATTGTGCACTCCAAGGAATCCTCCGATTTTACACAAACTAGTATGGACATACTAGAAAAATCGGACGCCGGACGGTAAAATTCCTTAATGTATAGCACAATCACCCTCTCAATGAGTAGGTATTCGACGGGTGTTTTAAAGAAAAGTCCAGTCAGCAATAGCATGTCTAAAAAAAGGAAAATTTCGTCATAAACCTAATTTACAGACAGCAGAGCGAGCCTAAGTGATGGTTGTCTCTATAGTGCGATAGATGAATGACAAGGCTGGAGTGCGAGTGATAGATGCTTCATCAATTATTTATCGCGCGATAAACGCGGCCATTATGAGACCGCAGGCTTAAAAACTCATTTTGCAATTTCTACAAATGATCATTAGCATTACCATGAACAGAAGAACAGAAACAATGAGCAAAGAGCAAGATTACTCCGGGACATCGAACGGGCAAAAGATAATCGAAGTTCGAAATTCAAAAAGTTCTTTTCGTGCCGGTTCACTCGCTCTCGTGTTCAACTGTATTTGGGGATTGGTACGAATTCCTAAGTAGTCCCGAGGGACATGACTATTAAACAGTTGTAAAAATGAAAAGTCACAAAGAAGATATTTTCAAAAAAAATAAGTATGTGAAATGGACTATTTGAAGGTCACTGAATTGATAATATTTTGTTTTGATTTTTTGTATGTCTGAACGTCTGTATGCATCTTTGTGCCATCATCAGATCATCACGCATAAACGATTGCACAGATAGATTTCAACAATTGTATGGTACACTGGTAGCTTAGGTAAATGGACATCCACTGATGGTTAAGATACTTTTTACCAGACTATGCTGTACCAAAAAAGAGGGTTATTATTGTTACTCCTCCGCGAACGAAGTCCTCTATTAATTCTATATTCGCCTTAAGTCCCTGGCAATAGCGTTAATCCTTTGACAGTCAGTTCTTGCGAGAACATTCATTTCTTGGCTCATAATTTAATGTTACCCGAGTTTTATTTGTTAAACAATAAAAATATTTAATGCGCGTTTCGTTGCCTTTGAATTATGTTTCATTGCATACATAATTTCGTTTGTAACATGCTAAGCTGATCTTTGATTATCTGTATCGTTTTGAATGTAAAATTACGCAATAGCAATGTAATTTGCATGATATTTGGTTTTACGATCAAGAAAATGCAGTGTCATATTTATGAAACCAATTTTAGCTTAATTTACCAAGCAATAAGAATCATATTATACTGCAGTAAACAACCATTCTTTCTGTCTTTAGACCGAATATTAAAGACATATATCTATCTAAGGTTGACGAAGAAATTGGTCTAACACTTTTCGATTCTTTTGCATGTGTAAGTATTATTCAAATGAAATCTGAGATCACCCCTAGGAAGTAGTTTCTTGAATGAAATCAATCAAATTCAATTTCTTGAACGACTAAGTATAAAAAATCATTTTTTTTGACGTGCCCGTGCGTCGTTGTCCATACATAGTTACCTATACAAACATACAAAAAAATCCATAGGAATTATTTTTCGATTCAGTTGCCATCAAATAAACCCTTTTTCTTAAAGTTAGGATTTTTATTAGCTGGAGTAAACTGATAGGTGTCAACGTGAATATTTCTATGTTTAGAAAGAATTTTACAAAAGTGTACATGAAAATACGTGTAACCGGTGATATTATGGTAACTTTTATTCATAAGAAATAGGTACTTACTGTACTTCTGCCACAATGAAGTAATCATGGTCGACGTGCGTCCGTAAACGTCAGTTTACTCCAGCTATTAAAAATCCTACTTTACATATGTTTTGAAAATATCTTCAATGTACAGACATATAATTTTTACAACTTTTTAATAGTGTACATATTAGTGCACCGATGTGCCGAGGATGAGCACGTCTAATCGGGAGAGGGACAAGTTCGCTGGACTGCATTCCAGAAGATGGCGTCACCAATACTTTCACTCGCGCCACGAGGCATCGCTTAACACGCTCCAGAAAAATGGGTCATACATCGTTTAATTCTAAACGTACTGAGAAACCTCCAAGTGAAAACATAAGATTTTTCAATAATGTAATATAAAAAGAGGTAGATAGGTTTACCTACACGATAATCCACGTGTAAAAATGGCCAGGCTTACGCACACATAAATCTGATAATATTGCAATAAGACACAAATCTTAAATTCTTTTTCACTTCTCCTGCTCAAACAGTAGGTCATATTAGCTTCGCGAAGCGAGACTAAAATAGTAGATTTAGCCCCTAGGGTTTAAAAGAAAGCCATATAGTCCCATACAAATTTCTATGAAACTGAAAAAAAAAACTTGCGGCCAGCTACATACTACTTACGAATAATTAAAAACAAACAAACAACCTCATCAGATTGGCCAAAATTTCTGATCGTATTGCAGCCCTTCACATTAAAAAGTAAAAATTGTCTATGGCCATTATTACTTTTAAAAAAAATATAAGCTGTCAATTTAACTATAAAGAATTGCTCAAACTGTACTTTTTATTTTTCATGAAATATGCAATTTTAGTGTTAAGTCTTTTATTTTCTCGCAGTCGAAGTGAAAAGCAGAGTGTTTAACACGTGGCTAAAAGCCATTACGACACTCGGAGCGAATATTTCCGAAAATATTCACTAAATCAAAAATATTTTTCAATATTGTCTATGGCCATTATTAGTTTAAAAATATATATAAGCTGTCATTTTAACTATAAAGAATTGCTCAAACTGTACTTTTTATTTTTCATGAAATATGCAATTTTAGTGTTAAGTCTTTTATTTTCTCGCAGTCGAAGTGAAAAGCAGAGTGTTTAACACGTGGCTAAAAGCCATTACGACACTCAGACATATTTGTCCTCGCTCACTTCGTGAGCTCGTCCAAATAATCACTTCGTGTTATAATGGCTTATTTTAGCCCCTTGTCAAGCAATCTACTATTAGACGCTTTTATTGAGTAACTAGAAGGTGTCCGCAAACTTCGTCCGCGGAGGAGAAATAAATCACAACCCTCTTTTTTTCTTTGGCGTAGTCGATTAAAAAGTATCCTATCACCATTTGGAGATACCCAGCTACCCATGTACCAAAAATTGTTGAAATCCGTTAAGCCAATTTGGCGTGATGAAGCCACAACGACACATATAAACATACAAAAACTCCAAAAATTTTTTTTTGATTCACTGTCTTCCAAATAGTCTGTTACGATAGTTTTTTTGAAAATATATTCAATGTACATCCGGCAGTGCAAAATCTCATTATGCATGACGGCATTTTTGTTTATTTGACGCAAAATCCAATATATAACAAGTTACTCTGTGCGCGAGACTGAGTTAAGGTTTGCCAATTGGCGTAGTTTTGGTGTGCCATTTTCGGAGCCCGTATAACCTACCTCTTTTTATGTAATATCATTGCGATTTTTCATGGTTTTTGTTCTGTATCTATAGGCCTAACACATAGATAAGTCTGTTCCTGAGGTATAGGAGCGTCATATCACGTCACTTTTGTCACCCCTCCCGTACCGCTCCCATCCATACCTCAGGAACAGACTTAGTTAAGCGTTAGGCCTGTAGTCCCTGGAATGGCCAAAATAACTTTAAAAACCTGGTTTATATGATAGTTCAGTTTCTATTTAACACTTTATTGCATTCGGAAATTAGATTATATTTTTATGTATTTAATTATAGCTTTTTATAGAGATGTCTATGAAAATAATTATTGCCTATCTAGTCTCTCGATAAATCTTTAATAGACAGATGCGTTATTGTTACGAAAATAACTAACTTGCTTAAGCAGCCCTTTTCTTTAAGCATTTTAGCTTGTATTTTTCAAGGAAAGTTGCAAATACAGGTTTTTGTTCGTAAAAATAACAAAGTTTGCTGTATTTTATCTTGGTTTCGGTGACTCGTGAACATAACCTGTAACAGTATATAGGTAAAGACATTTGTTGTCAACATGATGATACATATTATATAAAAACCGGCCAAGAGCATGTCGGACCATGCTCAATGTAGGGTTCCGCAGCCGTTTATACAAAAAAAAATGCATAGGGATGAAAAAAATACGATATAAAAAAAACACTAATAAGAGAGCGTATCTCTCCGGCACTTACGTCCTTTTTTGAGAAGCGCAGTTTTTTGGCAATAACTTAAAAACGGTATGTCCGATCATGTTGAAAACCATTTTTAGGAAGTATTTATTAAGGTTTATATTTGTAATTTTTTTCATATTTTTTGAACATTCCGTTTAGAAAATAGAGGAGGGGGGGGGGACGACACAATTTTTGCTACTTTCGGAGCGAATATTTCCGAAAATATTCACTAAATCAAAGATATTTTTCATAAACCTAAAGTGTTTTTAAAATAACTGTTGAATGATGTGCCACATATTAATATTTGCTGATTTTTTTTTTTTCAGTTTCGGTTACATGTGTGGTGTGTCCCCCTCTACAAATATATATACTTTTTATTTAACTATTAAACAAAGTAGCGGCTCCAACAAGACATCTATGTTCCAAATTTCATCAATATACATCTTATAGTTTTTGAGTAAAATGCCTGTGGCATACGGACGGACGGACGGATGGACGGACGGACATGACGAAACTATAAGGATTCCGTTTTTGATATTTATGCTACGGAACCCTAATAAGACGGGAAAGCGAAGAGCTACGGATCGAAGGTCATTCAGAGCTGTAAGCTGAATTCAAATTCGAATCTTTATTCTGCAAGTAGGCTTCAAGAGGACAAGGATTTTCACAGAAAAAACTTTTGCTTATATGAAACCTTTTTTTAAAACCTGTGTTTGAACTGGGTAGGTCTGGGTAGAATCTGCAAATATTGGATATCATTGTATTGTTATAAATACATTTTATTTTATTTTATTTAAAAAGTTATCTGTAAATGTTGTTTTTTTTTCTTACTAATCTATGTAGGGAAATAAACAAATGTCAAGTCAGATATTATAACTCTATAAAAATAAACTATTTCTTGAGTATCAAGAAAAAAAAATAAAAAAAATATTTATTTCAGATAAATTTATCCATATTTTGTTAGTATTACAAGAGACTTATATAACTATGTTAGTACCCAAACTTAAATGAAGAGAGGCCCAGTGCCTGATTAGGCCACTGTCCCATCTGTACGGTACAACCCTCTGTGTCAACTGTGGCTGCCACCGCGCTCGCGGCGCAGCGCTTACGCAGCGTCGCGTGGAACCCGTCCACATGTGCATCCATATAAAACGCACACCTCTGAGAAACTTTTTTTATTTCATTCAATTACTAATACAGCAAAAGGATACATTTTCGTCTTAGCAGCGGTAAAAATGATAAAAGATTTAACTGTTGCTGTGTGCACTCATTTAAATATTAAACATTTTACTAGATATTACTAAGGCAAACGCCCCAGCGTTCGACACTGATCACTGATCCCATTCCCATTGCTGACAATACTAAAAACGCTACCTACATTTTAGAATATAATAGATTCTTAGCCACTACATAGTATCAAGGTGTCAAACACTGCTGCGCTCACCCTATCCAAATTATACATTATAATATAATGTACTTACCCAATCGTGGGGAGATGTATATTGTAAACACTGAAGCTTGATTTTCTGTTACTTATCTGTTACTTAGATCTAAATTTAGCATGGCGCTCTACATAGATATGTTTTTACTGTATCAAAATCGTGCGCATTTAATTTTCTATGTCCATAAATATCAGGAACTGGAAAGCCAAATTAGAATCTAACTCTATGTTTGACCTACTTGTTCAAAGCATATTATGAACTTTACGCGCACTTTGGTGTTTCTAGTATAGATAGAATTGATTTCTCCCTACAAAAACAAAATCCCAGGCACAACATACTTACCTTTCGACAACTTTTGTCTATGGTATGTTATAGAAAGATCTTTCAATATTAGAAATATTGGTGAAAAAAACTATTTTAATCTCATACAAACTTCCCGAGATACAACTATGTTAAAGCCACATGTTTGGACTTTCCCAAAACACGCTCCATACAACCTGACGTCACACGTTCCTACCATGTATGGGGAAATTAAGAATTTTGTTTTGCATCTATGTTAAAACTTGCGTTTATCGAAATGGTTTCATAACAAAAGCTACGCATAAATTACATGGGTTAATTAATGGTATTATTAGTTATTAATATTTTCATACTTTAAAAATAGACTTACCTACCTAAAGGCTCATAAAGCAAGCTACACACAAGGTATCGAACCAAATTATTTTAAAGGATTTCTATTATAGAAACAACCATTTCCCATCAAAATTTTATTTTCATTTGAATACAGTCATTTGATAAAATTTTCCAATGATAATTGGACAATTCCCTAATATAGTTTTATGTCATAGCTGGAATATGCCCGCAACTTCGTTCGCGGAGGAGAAAAAGTCAAAACCCGTCGTTTTTTCTTCAGCGTAGTCGGGTAAAAAGTATCCTATAACCATCTGGAGATACCCAGCTACCCGTATACCAAAAATTGTGGAAATCTGTTTAGCCGATTTTGCGTGATGAAGCCACAATGACACATACAAACATACATAAAATCCAAAAAAAATATTTTTCGTTTTAGTGCCCTCCAAATAGTCCATAACAATTATTTTTTTTGAAAATATCATCAATGTACAGACATTTCATTTTTACAACTTTATAATAGTATAGATAAAGGATTAACGTTTATACAGGGCGCCACTTTCTACGTAACTGTCACATTTTTGACGCAAAATGCTTAAACATGGCAACAATTTAGTATGGAATTTTTTTAGTTACTTACATTTTATTTTATTTCTACTCTTTTTGGTCGTCAAAAATTATGACCAATTAAAAATGATTTCTAATGTACCTTTTTTAGGGTTCCGTACCAAAAAGGTAAAAAAGGAACCCTTACGGTGCGACTCTGTCTGTCTGTTAGTCTGACTATTATAGCGCCATATCTCAAAAACTACTTTTGCGATCTACTTATTTCAAATTTGGAATATTTATAAACATGGTCAGCCCTCATGTATTGCACAGAAAACATTTTAACACATATCTTTATTATTATGTCAAGTAACCCTACTTGTCCTAGTCGCTAGACTTTTAATTTTGGCATCATATAAAAGGGCTTGATCTGATCATTTTCGATCAATTTTTTAATTTGTATGCAATGATATAGATATAGAGCAAACTTAACTAAACCAGAACCGGGCAATCCTATTCTATATTATAAACGTGAAAGTATGTATGTACGTTCCACTTAATCTCAAAAACTACTCGACGAATTTTTATGAAACTTTCCAGTTATGTACCTTATAAATGAGAATAGGACATAGGCTACAATTTATGTCAAATTTCATTCCTTTTATGGACGAAAAAGGGGATGAAACTTTGTAGGATATGAATTACATCTCTACGCGGACGAAGTCGTGGGTAACAGCTCGTAATATTATAAGTGAAAGTTTGTATGGAACCCTCGGTGCGCGAGTCCGACTCTCACTTGGCCAGTTTTTTATTTACATTAACACAAAATTATTTACACTTGCAACTTTTACGCAACTTGGCCGGTCTTGTTTAGTAGGTAGGTACTTGACAAACTATTAAAAGTCAACCATCCTCCTTATTTCAGCATTTTGAAATGGGTCACCATTTAATCGCACAACCATATCTAACTGCAATATTATAGCGATTGTCGTGTTAATTTGTCGGCCATATTTGTAGGAACAATGTGGCTCATAAAAATGCTAACACAATCCGTTTAGGGCACCACTCGACACTTTGGTGTTATCTTAACGGCAGCTCCTTTTAAGATTACCTACATATGGAAGATACCACATTACACTAGTCATGACTTGACAATCTTTAGTTTAAAAAAGTTGGGTTTGAGAAGGTTAGAATGGGTGTTATACATTTACTGGCCACTGGTTCAAGGGGTGCGTGGTGCAAAAAGTGTAACTTTGATGTTATTAGAAGATAGATATTACAAAAATTCTTTTATTGGGCCACGGGAGTAACGTTGCCTGCAAAGCTGAAGGTCCTGGGTTCAACTCCCGGTAAGGGCATATATTTGTGTGGTGTTTTTTATGTGTATCCATACTAATATTATAAAAGTGAAAGTGTGTCTGTCTGTATGTCTGTCTGTTTGTCTGTCTGTCTGTCTGTCTGTTACCTCTTCACGCTTAAACCGCTGAACCGATTTGGATGAAATTTGGTATGGAGATAGTTTGAGTCCCGGGGAAGGACATAGGCTACTTTTTATCCCGGAAAAATACCCTTATTCGCGATAAACGAATTAAAGGCGGACGTGTCTGTCTGTCTGTCTGTCTGTTACCTCTTCACGCTTAAACCGCTGAACCGATTTGGATGAAATTTGGTATGGAGATAGTTTGAGTCCCGGGGAAGGACATAGGCTACTTTTTATCCCGGAAAAATACCCTTATTCGCGATAAACGAATTAAAGGCGGACGAAGTCACGGGCTTACCATTGGACTAGTTCGATTTGTGTAAAAATTGTCCTGGAATATTTATTTAATTTATTCATTGGTAAAACACACACACGGTAAGGTAAGGTGCATTTGCCCGTATCAGATCATCGTCGCGTAGCACGATCGCGTGTCACGATCACGCGTTTGGACGTTGCGCCGATCGGATCGCTCGAAATCCATTTTGCTACGAGTATCACACAGTTATATTGGACGAGTACGGCATGATCGGCGCGCCGACAGTAAGCGTCCAAGCAGCGCGATACGCAGTCATGCCACGGCACGGTGATCGGATACGAGCAAATGATACAAGTGTGGACGCACCTTTAGTGCTTGAATTAAACGGTTTAAAGAAAATGAATACCTACACCTTTAGAAGAATAAAAGCAACAGTTAGTTTGACTTTTCAACTGTTTTAAGATACATTTGAGCAAAATAAATGTAAACACATTACTTTTTATAGTAAATTCATATTTTATTAAATGCTGAATATAATTTCTTGGACCTTTTGGTTACAATTTTGTACAGTGGCAAAAACAATATCAAAAGAAAAGAAAAAATTGTCTAGGTACGATTCTATTTTATTAAAATTAGAAATACTTTTATGGGAACCGAACGAGACACATCATCTTAACTTGTATGGCATGTATGCGTATCCGTTGACAGTAGGTACCTATAATTATTCTAGTCAACAAAAACTTGAAGATGCGCTTTATTTTTAAACGTAATGTCTGTCTATTTATGACTAATATAAAAATAATCGACACACATAACTAATGATTCATTAGATACGACCGTGTTGTATGTTTTTCTTTCATACTATAAAGTAGACATTGTTCGTTTGTTTATATTTTAATACATACGCATTCATAAGTTTTCCGCAAACATTTTCCTTATAACGGCTCTGGTTAAGTACCTGATTGGCTAACATTAAAACTAACGGGTTTGTATTGGAAAATATTAGGTAGGTAGGCATATAATATTTATTTATTTATTGTAGGAGAACCAACAGCTAATACAGTACAAATAGAAACTTATAGAAGTATAGAGCCAATTACAGGAACTCACGAATAAATATGGTTGGAATATTCTTTCTATACTTATTTTGTTTTACTTTGTCAATAAAGTAGCAGATGCAAATAAAACATAAAATAGGTTTAGGAACTGCACTCGGCGCTCAATTTATTAGATTTCGAAGTTCTTGAGACAAAATCTCTCCCATCTATGAGACAAAATAAAGATTCACGTTTCATTTTCAAGTGGTAAATGTTCACATCTACAATTAGATTTTCACGATATTTTAAAATATTTGTTGTACATGTTATGGAGAGCTAGAGGCTTGTCAAGTTCAACGCGTAATTGCTTCGGAACTCTGATCTAGTCAGTAAATATCGTCATAAATTCATAATCGTAAGTCACAATATCAATAAAATTAATTTGTTCGTCTTATCAATTGCAGAAGAAACTTCAGACGTTCCGACATGACATTAGGTTAACATAAGGTAAAGTTTATTAAGGTTATCTGAAGTAGAGATCCTCTTAGATACTAGCAGATGTTACGTAAATATAATATATAATAATTATAGTGACATCGATACTCTTCCCCGCTTCCTTCCAGCTATAGACCGCGTTAGAGAAAAGTAATGATACCAAAAATGTCGGTTTTTTAGGGTTCCATACCCAAAGGGTAAAATGGGACCCTATTACTAAGACTCGCCCGTCCGTCGGTCTGTCTGTCTGTTTTTCCGTCCGTCACCAGGCTGTATCTCATTGAACCGTGATAGTTAGACAGTTGAAATTTTCACAGATGATTTATTTCTGTTGCCGTTTTTATGTCTGTCTGTCTATGTCAGTGACCAATATAAAATGGTCGAACACCGCGTACATTTTGCTTAGAAGTAGGGCTCTGCTAACACTGAATTTTCATAGACACGGCCGGTTGTCGCGTATATTTTGGGTGGAACCCTCGGTGCGCGAGTCTGACTTGCACTTGGCTGGTTTTTATTGTACATATTTATTTCGATTCCTTACTATTTATTGATATTGAAAATGTTGCTTAATTTAAAAAGCGGTAAAATATATGCTAAGTCGATAATATCAGTTCTTCGGTTTGGAATGTTCGGATCCCTTGCTGCTATCCCATGGACTATATTTGGGTTCCAGGGGACCATACCATCATGGCATACTCGTTACCACCGACTTTTCCTGTTCAGTGTCCAGCATCGTTTAAAGTAACAACTTATCGGTGTGTCCATAGACCTATCAAGTAGCATTAGTATGGCTTGGTTAATTCTCCATTTGTTCGCCTGAACAAATACGTTGGAGGCACTGTCAGTCAAGCTTACACTGTGATACGACACGTTTGTCAACACTTCAAAGCGTATGATATCCATAAGTTTTGAAGTTCTGCGCGAATTTATAAAAAAAGAAAATCTCCAATGAGAAAAGTGAGTATTATACCATGAGGCTTTACACTGGATGGTCTGTCGGTCTGTCGTGCTACTCGTTTCCACCGTATATATATATATATACCTATTACTAGCTTCTGCCCGCGACTTCGTCCGCCTTAAATTCGTTTATCGCGGATAAGGATATTTATCCGGGATAAAACAAAGCCTATGTACCAAATGTCATCCAAATCGGTTCAGCGGTTTAAGCGTGAAGAGTTAACAGACAGACAGACACACTTTCGCATTTATAATATTAGTATGGACTTATATACATAGGAATCATCCAAGACGCAGGACCAAATATTTATGCTCATCTCACAAATATTTGCCGCTACCGGGATTTGAACCCAGGACCTTCGGCTTCGCAAGCAGGGTCATTACAAGCTAAACCGGTCGACCAAAGTAAGGGTGACAGAAGGGTAAGGAAGTATTGCGGTTACTTATTCTCCTGTTACCTCATTGAGGTTATAGTTTTACCCTCAGCATGACGCATGGTTTTGCTAGAAGTCAAGCACACGCACTTCAATTACAGGTTCTACATGCAGTCATGCATTAATCAATGGGTCATTATCCAGGGAAAAAACTTGAATGATATTGAGGCGAGGAAATAACCAGAATGTAGCCAGACAGACTTGACCGGACTACTGCCCGTTCTTACGCAACATTCTGGTTCTATCTCTGACGACACTGAGTCACGTACAACTAGGGTTGCCAACTATTCCTTAAGCAAATAAAGTATTTCCCAGCCCAAGGTACAAAAAATAGTACTCTAAAAAAAATGGTACAACATACTTAAGAGTGAAAATGTATTGAATAAACATCTATCCATACTAATATTATAAATGCGAAAGTGTGTCTGTCTGTCACTCTGTCCGTTACCTCTTCATGCTTAAACCGCTGAACCAATTTGGATAAAATTTGGTATGGAGATAGTTTGAGCCCCGGGGAAGGATATAGGCTACTTTTATCCCGGAAAAATACTCTTATCCGTGATAAACGAATTCAAGGCGGACGAAGTCGCGGGCAGAAGCTAGTACATAATATTTACTATTAGCACTCGGCCTGGTATTACAATTGGGTGGGGCAACTATCTGAGTTGATAGAAGCCCATTTCTCCAGTCCAAACCGAAAGTCCTGACCGAAATATATAGTATTTTTGCGTACTATATATTTCTTCAACAATATATAGTACACAGAGTCAAAATATAGTACAATACTATATATTATAGTATGGTTGGCAACCCTACGTACAACTCTGGAAATATATAAACAACTCTGTACCTTATCCGGTAGACTTAAGCTCCGAAATGAATACATATTATTAGGCGTGACTGGGATTTGTTTTGAAACCGGAGCGCGACAACGCCTTCTGTGGATTATCTTGGTGGTATTTTCTAATTACCTACCGTAGATATTGTAACGATCAAATGTGCACGACATTATTATTTTTTTCATATAATCATATTTTTCCACCCCGTCTTAATCTCATAAAACAGATTTGAACATCAAACTATAGTTGCTAGATAGAAGTGCCTAATTCTTATAGGTATACTACCTAAACTACAGGAGTAAACAAATCGTTAAATCATAAATGCCTACATACCTATTTTTAAATGTCCAATATGTCCACATAGTCTAACATGTGACAGAAGTACCACTTTTACAGGTAGTCTAATTTGTCAAGGATTTTTAGTATAAATAGGGAACATTTGAGGAGTTGTGAATCACTTTTTACTTGATCGTCGAACGAGTAACATAGTCTCTGGCATTTTGAGGTAGTAAACAATTATAAGGGGAATTTCTGTCGGATTTATGTTTCATTATTAAATTAATTTTGTTTGGGGATTTTTGTGTTTTAAGCTAGAAAGCAAATTTTATGCCAGAATGATGTTTTGGTACATGGTTATCAAATAAAATGTTCTTATCTGTAACAGTGATAAACGAGGACATTTTAGACTCGCAGTAATTTATCCAGATTAGGCAGTCTGGACACTAGCCATTTATAAGTGCAGTGATTTGCCTACAAGATTCATTGATCAGGTTGGAGGAAGAGGGGACCTTACGGAGGACATGTGGGATTTCCACACCCTTGGATACCAGCTATGGTTTTTGAATCTTGGTCTCCCGTTAAATTTATGTATATATAACCATAATACTACACGGACAGGGCCAATGTCTTACTTGAACGCACCTTGGAGTTTCATTATCCGCGTCAGGGGGAGACAATTAAACGAGTATTAGACACAAATATCGACTTACTCATCGAACGCATTTAGAAGCTTAATTAGGGTCCCATACACCACTTTACACGATTAAATGTAAATGTGAGGAATTTCCTCTAGTATTGCTCACAGTAGAATAGGCTATTTTGGGGTAGAGATAGGCACACACATTACTTATTTTGGGAATAAGGGTTTTCATTAAACTTATTACTTAACCTCCGAATATTCGGTCATTTTCATTAACCAAACCTAATACTTTATTTTAAACATTGATCTAATATCATTTATGTAATTGTATTCTCACTGTGTTTAATTTAAAACCGTTTAAAATTATTCTTCACAAAAATATTAAAGACATGAATCTACTGTTAAAATATAGTCTGTGACAAGTTACTAAATACAAACTTACACCATCTTTTGGTAGTTTTATCAAATCAAAATCAAGATTAAAAGTAGGAGATTAAATTCATATTATTATCAAAATCTTTAGACTTATATAAATAGAAATGTACCTGATAGACAGAATCTTATAATTCTTTAGTCGAATAATATAAGATTGGAAAATAAGAAATTTGGTAGAAAAATACGCTGTTCAAAGACATCACTCACAGAATTAGTAGATTTTGGGAGTTTTCATTTTTCAACAAAGAAAGTCATGATTACATGCTTTTTTGTAAATTAATGTATTTTTGAGATAATGTGCGATTCGATGAAGGAATCTGTTTTTAAAAGTAGTGTGATTATTTGTCTAAGAAAGGGCAAATACTCATTCCATTGATATTGTGGATCAGACCGATGTTTCGCTAAGAATGGCCGGGATATGAATCGTCAAACAAAGAGTCTTGACGAATCCTGTATAACATCTTGTTTGATTAACATTCATAAGGAAATAATGTACAAAAGGTTTTGTAGATTCCTTGTCGAAGCGTACTGAGGAAAATAACAAGTAATCAGTGCACATGTGTTCATCAGAAGGAATGACATTTAATTATCGTCTACGAATGGCGTATGATTTTCAAATACGAAAGGATAAGTAGTTTTCAGGGTTTGTTAAGGAATAAAAGTGTTCACTTAATCCATAAATAAGAGAGGAATGTCGTGATTAGAAATACGAAGTTGTGTTACATTGATTAATGTTTTATTGTGCAATTTGGTAATGGAACCTGATTTGTAATAGAGATGAGGTTAGTCTAAAGGAATGGACGAAATCTCAAATTATAAATGTATTATTGAACATCCCTAACATTTTGCTAAGAATGGCCTAAGATCTATCTTCTAGAAGAGAACTAGATGGGATCTTTGAACGGTGTCTAGTGTGATCAATAATCATGGTTAATTAAAGTAACTACGAAAGGTCTCCTTGTCAAAGAGTACAGTGAAATAAAAGAACATGTTTTAACATCAATTATATGAGAAACATAATAATTTTGCAAATAAAAATATATAGGTTATTGAAGCATTTATCAGAACTCTGATCGTTCACTCTATCCTTTATACAAGAAGGATTTATATTGATAATCGAAGGAAATCAATATTAGCATACCCGTGAGAAGTGTGTATGTGTACAGACCAGTAAAAATATAGTTATATGTTTATAGAACATAGCAGTGAACATATAATTCATTTAAGGAAATAATATTTATCGTCTATGTATGGCGCATGATTTCAGATATGAAATAATAAGTTTTCTAGGTATATAAAAGAATAGAAGAGTTCACTTAATCCATAAATGAGAGGATTTGTGTTGATTTTAACGTAGAGAACGTTTTCTTTCAAAATATCAAAGAAATTGAGAAAATGGCAAATTCAAGAAACAATTCTTGAAAACAGGTGCCATAAAACCTGTAAAAAGATCTGACTTGGTGTTCATTCGGTATCCGGGGAATATGACTTTTTTTATGGCTTGTAAGTTTAAGATCTAACATAGAAATCGAATCCAGGAAAGGGTTTTAAACAATATTTTGATTCCAAGTATGGAAATCTCTTGTATCCGATAAGCATGAAGGAAGCCTATTCTGTACACGAACGCCCTTAGTCCGGTAGCTGATATTAACTATAACAAAGTTATACTGTTTGGGAAAATAAGGAGATGATTCTAGCAGTTCAATATTATCTCATGAAGTGACATAGTTAGTCAACCATTTTTCATATATTAAAATTTAGTTTACAATTCCCTCTAATAATCATTTGACACAAAAATCTATCTATAATGGCATAGAAGATACTCATAGAAGTTATCCTAGCATAACTAGAGCTTAAGTTCAATTAAGTATGAGTATCATGCCAGCGCAGTTGATATTTTGAATCTGTACCGATCTCCAAAATTGTATTCGAGCTGACTACTTCTAATTATCTCTTGATATTTCATAATGAATTATATATGTTAGTGTTCTAGTTTCCACAATAGTTTGACATTTCAGAATAAAGAGTAATTTTGCTAAATAAATTCTTCCATCATCTCCTTATAAATCTTAAGTGTTACTTTTTTTATTCAGATCTTTTTAAGGGTTAATACTCCTTATTGTTGACTTTCTTATTGATTGAGGGAGCTCTTTACTATTCTACTGATTGAATTCTCTAATCAATGGATAAAAAGACTAGTTATACAAAAATTGCATAAATAATAATAGGATAGAGTAGTTAGATCTCAAAATCATATAAATAATTGTAACTGTCAGGTATATCATAATTTAATGAACAAAGTATGCAATTAGAGTATGTTTTAGGACAAGAAAGTAGGATAAAGATAAGTCAGGATATAAGAGTAGTATTTATTAACATCAGTAAAAGATAGGTTTATTTTAATTTAAAATATACTGAGCGATCATAATGGTTCTTCCATAAAAGAACTTCAGGTTACTATGCAACGTAGAGTCCTACTAAACTAGACGAATCACAACAGGTTTTCTGATCACATTTATGGCCAATATTATTATAATAGCGTAATTCAAATTCAGATGCACATTATTAAGGTAGAAAGCAGTACAAGATAGTTGGTGTAATAATAAGATTTAGACTGTGTTCATGTAGGTGTATTCCAGGTAGTGGAGTGTGGTATTAGGAATCTCAGTAGGCATTACAGTTGATTCCGCACACAGGATTAATAGGGCACATTAAAAGTTACATTTGGGTCCGTGACTAAGGATCTTCGTAGAGTTAGTTACATTTGGTCCCGTGACCATGGATAGTTCATTAGGATTTTCGTTAAGTTAGTTACATTTGGTGCCGTGACCAGGATTCTGCTAAATATAGCTGATAGTTATATTTGGCATGCCGTTATTAAAATTTCTTATCTTGTCTTGGTTTATTATTAGGTGTTATTAAACTCAGGTTTAATGATCATCAATGTCTTGTACTGTAAGGTGAATTTCTTAATTTTATTTGGTTCTTATATTAGTTTAATCTCTTGTTTCTTGTTAGAAAGGTTTCTTGTGACAGTGTTTCATATGCTCAGTTTGGTTTTCTTATGTGCATTTGGACTGTGAATTACGTTGCGAAGCCCTCTTTGGGTTACATTTGTTGCTTGTGAAAATGGAGATGGGGATCCATTGTGTCGCAAAAGTATTTTTAAAAACACTTTAAGCATGTGTTATGTTTTCGCCATATCTCTGCACTATCTTTTCAATTACAGTCACATTTTACAGTAGTACTGCACTTTTAGTAGTTCATTTCGTCCAGACAGTAATAATTACCTGAAACAAAAGAATACAATTAGTTTTTCAATGATTTTTATCTTAAATCAATATTCTGTCTTGTATTGATCGACATGACATGACAGGTATTGACAAAAAGAATTATATAGATATAGTTCATGAATAGAGTAAATACCGTTTAAGCTATAGTTTTTGTTGTCAAATTATCTTGTAGATTTTAAAATTTAATATACTTAAGTAGTCAATAGATAATGAGTCTGTCTTACTTTCATAATATAATTTAATAAATTTTAATAATTAACGATTAGTAATTATTAAACAATGTGGTACTTACCGATTTTATAGATTTTGATAGTCAACGATACGTATAGACGAGTCTTAAAAATAAAATAAAATAAAAGGTTGTTATTGATTTTACAACAAATAAAAGAGAAATATATTTAGACATACATGTAACATTATTTAGAAATAGAAACGATATATTTATTTAGTTTATAAATTTTCAACGAGTTATTAGTAATTCATGTTTGACGTTTGAAGACAGTTAAGCAGTTATGGAACGCAACCTAAGAAGTGGACGTTTGTTTTGGGAACTCAAGATTTCTTTGATCGGTCGATATGTGCTTTATTTTTAGGAATAATGATAACGAATGATACAAAATACTAGTTATAATAAGTATATGATTAAAAATCAGAATAATAACGAAATTGTAGGGTACGATAATTCGTAGGTTGTGTTCACAGAGCATTGGTTAGCATAAAGGTTAGAATAATAATCAGTCGTGATAATTAAGATCAGTGTTTGGATATAACAGAACTTGTAGAAGAAATTAAAATGGTATTTAAGAACTCAAAGACTGGGGGGGCGCAGTCATCAACATCATCATCATAGCAACAAAATTTCACTGCACAGTTCGTAGACACGTGTACAGATATTGTGTACATTTCAAAGAATAAATCTAGGTTTCTGTTAGAAATAGTATTTGTGACAAGCTCTTATTACTGGTTGGGCTTTTCGTTGAACATCTGTTAGCTGCACGTTGAGACAGTTCTATAGAGCCCAAGCTCGTTGGAATTGCGTTGTTTTGTTACAGAGTTCCTTTAACCATCTTCTAATTCCATCATCAGATCAGCTCAATGGTATCATGACATTGTATAGTATCTTAAGTCACATGGGTATGCTGAATTTTGGTTTAGTCGAGGCCTGACAGTGGGTCTTGTGAAATTTGCCCGAATAAACATACAAGCATTACAGGATAAATAATGGCTTGTTAAAAAGGATTTTAATCAATATAGTATTATAAGACCAGGATATTTTATTTAATAAAGAAATAACAGAGTGTATTACTAATTCCATATATCGGGGGGGCGTTCAATTCAATTATTTTTTATAAAACACAAAGATTATAATCATTAATATATATGATATTAAGTTATGACAAATAGCATTTAATAATATATTTTTCAGTAGCAGATACATTACGCGACAATGATTTTAGTATATAAAAATATTTTTTACCTTAGCGAGGCGCTTCGGATAGACAGAATAATTTTAGTTATGATTAAATAACCTAAGTAGTAGTTCTTTAAAGGTTATAAATATTAAAAACTAGTATCACATGAGATATAGGAAACCAGTTACATAAGTGTAAATTGACAAAGCCTTACATCTATGTTTGTTGTACATTCTGAAAACATAGGAATTCATAGTTTGAGTGCTTATTGTATAGAATTGTTTTGCATAGAGGATTGGAAGAATGTATTGGCTAGTGATGAGAACAGATTATGTGTCAGAATTTAATAGTTTTTAAAGACTTAAACGCTTGGGGGGCGGACATTCTGTCTTGAGCAAAAATATTTCATAAGTGTGCTTGGGTCAATGATGTGTGGTACAAGTATTCAGTAAAGAATTCAAAGAAGACAAAGAATGAAATTGAATAGAATCTAAATCAATATTGCATTTTAACAACAGGACGTTAGTTAAGAAATAGTAGAGAGCATTAGCAGTTTCATTGTTCCGGGGGCGGTCATCTTCAGATCTTATAAAAATAAAACCCAAGAGAATGTAATTTTTATACAGATATATTAATAAATAGTTTTAAGTAGTATATTTTATAGCAGGTAATACAGTATAAGACAGTAATACTCAAAAATAGTTTTTTAAATTTTTAATTCAGCTAGTCGGACCAGTCTGAGGCAGAGACATTCTGTAAGTATGTATGTAAAACCACTTTGTTGTACATATAAACAATAAAACTAAGACTGCAAAGTAATAAATATGTACAAAGGCGAACTTATCATCTTTAGGGATTTCTTCCAGTTAACCTTAGTTTGTAGACATTACATGTATGTTAGGACATTTATTATTATAAGATTATTCATAATAGATTCTTCTTCAATCATTTGTTTAATATTACTTAAGTAATTCAGTAATAGATGGGTCAGTTTCAATGGGCAGTAACTGAGTTTGTGTGCAACGGTGAGGTGGTAATTTTGCCAATCGGAAAAATTAGAATTAAAAAGTGTAGAATATAATAACATCATCATCATATAAGATTGGAAGATCTTGCAGTATATTTGTACAAGTTGTATCAGTGATAACATAATAATGGAGAACTGTATGTATGCCTGTGTATACAACTGCAGCAACAAGGGCTGCGCCACCATTAAAAAGGTTTTGAAATTTGTTTGCTGTTAGAATGCATAGTTGTATGAATAGAATAATATTTATATTGCCATAAGTAATGACACAGTAGTTTGAGAAATATCATAATAAAAAAAGTAACTTTTAATGTAGTGATAGCTAGGTTATGCTGATCAGTAGTTTAGTGCTTATGTCTTGCATGGTTATTGTAAGAAGATTTATAAAATTGAATCTCACCTGATTTATACATTGTGTTATGTATATAACTAGTAGTAGTGTAGTAGATTTAGCGCTTCAGTGATTTGTGGGTTCAGGTGATTTCAAAGTAGTGCTATGATTCAATTGCATCCATTTTCAGTTATATGCCTCATTTTGTTCTTAGAATATATGTAATGTAGTCCTTATAGCATGGAGTTTAGCGGTTTGCGTTGATCTGGAAAGAAAACATAAGTCATAATTTGCAGATTTCACGTACATTGTATAAAATGCATGCAAAGCATAAAAACATAGAAAATATTTACCTTCTATTATTGTAGATTCATAATTATAATAATTGTTTTGATTAATGTACAATTTCTTTGATATTTTGCCATTCATTATAATTTCAAATTCCTATATGGAATATTTTTAGTCACTTTCACTCTATTCACATATAATTTAGACAGGTAGCGAGTTATTGTCAGTTTATAAATAAATTTAAATAAAATAGAATAAATAAAAAAAAAAACATTACGTAATATCATAAAAAAATACTTACACATTCGCTATTGGAAAACAAATTAAATTTTTCAACTGTTAACTTAGTGATGACATCTAGTGACGGGAGGCGGAATTACGTTGATGAAGGGCATATGACACTTTTGAAGCAAAAATTAGCGATAAGAGTTCAGTTATGCTATTTGACGATAGATAACTCTTAATGTATCGATTGAAAGAAGTCTTCGAAACGGAAAATGTGACAAACAGGTTTAAAACGTAGAAATTAAATGAGAATATTTAATAATCAATACCAAATCATAATTTTAAACATAAGTTAATGTAAAATCTTTAGTCTCTAAATTAGTTTTTTTGTAACGCGACATCTACGTTCTGGGAGACTACTTATGTCTATTATGGTACTTAACTATGATGAGACATCTGGTGGGCAATAGTTATACTATTTATAAGTCAAAGGACCATAGAAGATTTCAGAATTTTGCTTTACAAAAACGGAAAAAGGTGGCGATAGTAGTTATGATTAGTTTAAATATTAAAAGTTTGCGTTGTTTCTCTTAGTTAAATGTCACGTGTTGGTGTGGTTGTAGTTAGATTATTTGAAGCGATTTATAATAAAAATTAGGAAACAAAACTTAATAAGATTAACTTGAATAAGTGTTGATTAAAATTAAAAGTTAACATCGATAACTCGATCTTTTTGATAGTGTGATTTATACAGGGTGTCAAATAAATAAGTGTCAATTTGAAGTATATAAGGTGGTCTAAGATGCGATATGTGTGAGGTGGATTGATTTTCTTTATTTTATAAAACTATAAAAAGGGGAAGTTGGGGTAAAATATATAAAAAAATATATATTTTATAATGACGAAATAATAAGGATATTGATTGCAAATTGGATAGTGACCATCTTACAGGGCCGTTGCGAAATAATGAATTCTGAAGCATGGAACATGTATGAAACAGGAATGAAATTATTATAAGGGATGTATGATTGTGTGAATAGTAAGAAAGGGACGTATGAGATGATTTGAGTAAAAGAGTAAATTAGGGTTCTTTGAGTTGGGCATTGTCTGAATGTAGTCAAACTAAGTTCGAAGGTATTCGGATCCGCCAAGGGGGGGTTTATTAATCTTTGAAGATACGTTGGGGGTAATCTTTAAAGGTTTCAATTATTTCTTACATTCTTAGAAGTTAGGATTAGTAAATCGATGTTTCGATTTTGACCCATGTCATAGGGTAGTTTGTGAGAAATAATACTCTACAGGTATTCAAGACTAACGACAAAAAAGTATACACACCCATGTTAACGAATGGTTTAGGCCAAATATCATGATTTAATTAAGATAAAATTTATGTATTGATTTGTCCAAGAAGGAAAACCAAATAATTAATACATTATAAAGTAATTAAAATATTACATCCTAAATTTATTTGCGTATGAGCAAAGTTAATATGATCGTTTTAATATAAAATCTTACAAGTAAGTCTATAGTCATACAAAAAAAGAAGCATTGGCAGAATGTAAGGAAACAACAATCTAACTCTACAATTATTGATATGCATGATATATGATATGGTTCATGTCAATAACTATTAAGAACAGGTATAATATAAGGTCTTAAATTCGATATGTTACATTGTGTCAATTATTCTTCATTACACACACAGTTGTATGTTTGTAGATCTGAAATTGGCCAATCTATTCTTGACGTGAGACATGCACCAGATGACGAAAGTTTCAAGTGAGATGGAGAAGGATTTGGAGTCGGAATTAGTTATTGAGGAGTGAACGCTTAGTATTTATGCCAAAGGATTTTGCTATGTTGTTTGGGGAGAGTTTTGTCAATTCGTCGAAAAGTTCGAACAACGTGAGCTTGCATTCGCCGACTGTACAATGTAGTCAATGAATGAGGTGTCTAGGCAAAAGTCGAATCATTAGGATTTGTTTAATTCACAACTAAGCACTTCTTACAACTTAGTAAGTCTTGAAAAACGGTAGTCATGACTCAATGATGATATTTTATGGTCTGATTCCTGATTTTATACACGGGTGACTTTCTGAGTTCTGGTTTAAAAACACACACATATGGGATTCGAATATTGACGAATTTAGGAAATCTTAAAATTATTGGGTATGTAAAAATATTTAATAATAAAAAAAAAAAAATCTTTTCTTTCATTTATTGGGAATGCAAAGTTTTACGCTATGTTGACGATGTCAATCCACTTCAAACTTTTGCATTGGGGCGAATTGTAACGATCAAATGTGCACGACATTATTATTTTTTTCATATAATCATATTTTTCCACCCCGTCTTAATCTCATAAAACAGATTTGAACATCAAACTATAGTTGCTAGATAGAAGTGCCTAATTCTTATAGGTATACTACCTAAACTACAGGAGTAAACAAATCGTTAAATCATAAATGCCTACATACCTATTTTTAAATGTCCAATATGTCCACATAGTCTAACATGTGACAGAAGTACCACTTTTACAGGTAGTCTAATTTGTCAAGGATTTTTAGTATAAATAGGGAACATTTGAGGAGTTGTGAATCACTTTTTACTTGATCGTCGAACGAGTAACATAGTCTCTGGCATTTTGAGGTAGTAAACAATTATAAGGGGAATTTCTGTCGGATTTATGTTTCATTATTAAATTAATTTTGTTTGGGGATTTTTGTGTTTTAAGCTAGAAAGCAAATTTTATGCCAGAATGATGTTTTGGTACATGGTTATCAAATAAAATGTTCTTATCTGTAACAGTGATAAACGAGGACATTTTAGACTCGCAGTAATTTATCCAGATTAGGCAGTCTGGACACTAGCCATTTATAAGTGCAGTGATTTGCCTACAAGATTCATTGATCAGGTTGGAGGAAGAGGGGACCTTACGGAGGACATGTGGGATTTCCACACCCTTGGATACCAGCTATGGTTTTTGAATCTTGGTCTCCCGTTAAATTTATGTATATATAACCATAATACTACACGGACAGGGCCAATGTCTTACTTGAACGCACCTTGGAGTTTCATTATCCGCGTCAGGGGGAGACAATTAAACGAGTATTAGACACAAAAATCGACTTACTCATCGAACGCATTTAGAAGCTTAATTAGGGTCCCATACACCACTTTACACGATTAAATGTAAATGTGAGGAATTTCCTCTAGTATTGCTCACAGTAGAATAGGCTATTTTGGGGTAGAGATAGGCACACACATTACTTATTTTGGGAATAAGGGTTTTCATTAAACTTATTACTTAACCTCCGAATATTCGGTCATTTTCATTAACCAAACCTAATACTTTATTTTAAACATTGATCTAATATCATTTATGTAATTGTATTCTCACTGTGTTTAATTTAAAACCGTTTAAAATTATTCTTCACAAAAATATTAAAGACATGAATCTACTGTTAAAATATAGTCTGTGACAAGTTACTAAATACAAACTTACACCATCTTTTGGTAGTTTTATCAAATCAAAATCAAGATTAAAAGTAGGAGATTAAATTCATATTATTATCAAAATCTTTAGACTTATATAAATAGAAATGTACCTGATAGACAGAATCTTATAATTCTTTAGTCGAATAATATAAGATTGGAAAATAAGAAATTTGGTAGAAAAATACGCTGTTCAAAGACATCACTCACAGAATTAGTAGATTTTGGGAGTTTTCATTTTTCAACAAAGAAAGTCATGATTACATGCTTTTTTGTAAATTAATGTATTTTTGAGATAATGTGCGATTCGATGAAGGAATCTGTTTTTAAAAGTAGTGTGATTATTTGTCTAAGAAAGGGCAAATACTCATTCCATTGATATTGTGGATCAGACCGATGTTTCGCTAAGAATGGCCGGGATATGAATCGTCAAACAAAGAGTCTTGACGAATCCTGTATAACATCTTGTTTGATTAACATTCATAAGGAAATAATGTACAAAAGGTTTTGTAGATTCCTTGTCGAAGCGTACTGAGGAAAATAACAAGTAATCAGTGCACATGTGTTCATCAGAAGGAATGACATTTAATTATCGTCTACGAATGGCGTATGATTTTCAAATACGAAAGGATAAGTAGTTTTCAGGGTTTGTTAAGGAATAAAAGTGTTCACTTAATCCATAAATAAGAGAGGAATGTCGTGATTAGAAATACGAAGTTGTGTTACATTGATTAATGTTTTATTGTGCAATTTGGTAATGGAACCTGATTTGTAATAGAGATGAGGTTAGTCTAAAGGAATGGACGAAATCTCAAATTATAAATGTATTATTGAACATCCCTAACATTTTGCTAAGAATGGCCTAAGATCTATCTTCTAGAAGAGAACTAGATGGGATCTTTGAACGGTGTCTAGTGTGATCAATAATCATGGTTAATTAAAGTAACTACGAAAGGTCTCCTTGTCAAAGAGTACAGTGAAATAAAAGAACATGTTTTAACATCAATTATATGAGAAACATAATAATTTTGCAAATAAAAATATATAGGTTATTGAAGCATTTATCAGAACTCTGATCGTTCACTCTATCCTTTATACAAGAAGGATTTATATTGATAATCGAAGGAAATCAATATTAGCATACCCGTGAGAAGTGTGTATGTGTACAGACCAGTAAAAATATAGTTATATGTTTATAGAACATAGCAGTGAACATATAATTCATTTAAGGAAATAATATTTATCGTCTATGTATGGCGCATGATTTCAGATATGAAATAATAAGTTTTCTAGGTATATAAAAGAATAGAAGAGTTCACTTAATCCATAAATGAGAGGATTTGTGTTGATTTTAACGTAGAGAACGTTTTCTTTCAAAATATCAAAGAAATTGAGAAAATGGCAAATTCAAGAAACAATTCTTGAAAACAGGTGCCATAAAACCTGTAAAAAGATCTGACTTGGTGTTCATTCGGTATCCGGGGAATATGACTTTTTTTATGGCTTGTAAGTTTAAGATCTAACATAGAAATCGAATCCAGGAAAGGGTTTTAAACAATATTTTGATTCCAAGTATGGAAATCTCTTGTATCCGATAAGCATGAAGGAAGCCTATTCTGTACACGAACGCCCTTAGTCCGGTAGCTGATATTAACTATAACAAAGTTATACTGTTTGGGAAAATAAGGAGATGATTCTAGCAGTTCAATATTATCTCATGAAGTGACATAGTTAGTCAACCATTTTTCATATATTAAAATTTAGTTTACAATTCCCTCTAATAATCATTTGACACAAAAATCTATCTATAATGGCATAGAAGATACTCATAGAAGTTATCCTAGCATAACTAGAGCTTAAGTTCAATTAAGTATGAGTATCATGCCAGCGCAGTTGATATTTTGAATCTGTACCGATCTCCAAAATTGTATTCGAGCTGACTACTTCTAATTATCTCTTGATATTTCATAATGAATTATATATGTTAGTGTTCTAGTTTCCACAATAGTTTGACATTTCAGAATAAAGAGTAATTTTGCTAAATAAATTCTTCCATCATCTCCTTATAAATCTTAAGTGTTACTTTTTTTATTCAGATCTTTTTAAGGGTTAATACTCCTTATTGTTGACTTTCTTATTGATTGAGGGAGCTCTTTACTATTCTACTGATTGAATTCTCTAATCAATGGATAAAAAGACTAGTTATACAAAAATTGCATAAATAATAATAGGATAGAGTAGTTAGATCTCAAAATCATATAAATAATTGTAACTGTCAGGTATATCATAATTTAATGAACAAAGTATGCAATTAGAGTATGTTTTAGGACAAGAAAGTAGGATAAAGATAAGTCAGGATATAAGAGTAGTATTTATTAACATCAGTAAAAGATAGGTTTATTTTAATTTAAAATATACTGAGCGATCATAATGGTTCTTCCATAAAAGAACTTCAGGTTACTATGCAACGTAGAGTCCTACTAAACTAGACGAATCACAACAGGTTTTCTGATCACATTTATGGCCAATATTATTATAATAGCGTAATTCAAATTCAGATGCACATTATTAAGGTAGAAAGCAGTACAAGATAGTTGGTGTAATAATAAGATTTAGACTGTGTTCATGTAGGTGTATTCCAGGTAGTGGAGTGTGGTATTAGGAATCTCAGTAGGCATTACAGTTGATTCCGCACACAGGATTAATAGGGCACATTAAAAGTTACATTTGGGTCCGTGACTAAGGATCTTCGTAGAGTTAGTTACATTTGGTCCCGTGACCATGGATAGTTCATTAGGATTTTCGTTAAGTTAGTTACAATATGTCAACGTTTGTTAACAAATGTCTGTGAAGTATAGAGCTGGCCACGCCGGCATTCCTTACTAAATCTATGCAAAGATTTAGTAAGTTTTTGAGTTTTTACGTGAACTTTATGGTAATCTATATTCTATAGGTTCTGTGTATTAAGTTATAAAAATAAAATGTCCACGTCCACATACACATTGAAGATATCTTAGTACCTACTAATATAAAATTTATATTTTAATAAAGTAACTAAATGGGTGCCACAAGATGGGCAACGTAGATGGGGCAGGCCTAGGCGGAGATGCGTTTCTCAACAACTGGCCGCAGGTAGCATCTGATAGGGAGTAGTGGAGATCTAAGGGAGAGGGCTTTGCCCAGCAGTGGGACACTAAAATAGGATAATAAAGTATGTAAAAAGAAAAAAAAAAGGTCACGAATTTGAAAAACTTTTTTTGTGCTTTTGTATGTCTTTATGTTTGTATGTGCCATTGTGGCTTCATCACGCCAAAACTGCTGAACGGATTTCATTTATTAATTCTTACACGGGTAGCTTGGCATCCACAGATGGTTATAAGATACTTCTTACACGACTAGGAAAAGTAAAAAAAAAGGGGTAACGGGCATGCACCTTCTAGTAAATAACATTAATATAGAAGGTACAACTTCGTTCACGGAGGAGAAAAAAACATAACCCCTCTCTTTTTTTTCGTTTACGCTTGAGCATCACATCCGTTAATCGCGATTCGTTTAATAAGTTATTGCGTGTGATGTGCGTAAGCGCACAAAAGTTGAATTCTACTCCCAAGTTTGGAATTCATGTCGTCCCTTTCTCTCCTGTTAAAAGTAGAATAAGTGAGCAACCGGAATGATAGGATATGCACTTCGAACAAAGAGTTCCTTGGTACTAGTATAGACTATTTAGGCACTGTTTGTACCTAAATACGCAATCAAAGCGTTACAAACACTATTTCCATTTTAGTATAACGCAATTCCAAGATCAAAGTAGCTTTGAGCAGAGGATTTTTCCAGCAAGCTTATCTTATTCATCCAGAGCTGTTTTGCATGTAAGGCCATAGCAATGGTGTTGCATTAATGTCTTGTTCTTGTTGTCCTGCCGTAAAAGGCTCGCGCATGCGCGTGACCGCAGCCACAAATAAATAATACGAGGAAAAGTACCGTGTAGTTCTTTCGAGAACTATTGAGCATAAGTCACGTTTTGTCTCATCACTGTTGCATTAGTGGTTGCACTAATAAAATGGCGCTGGCAAGTCGATACATTAGATAAGGGCGGAATTATTATACCATATTTGTTCAGGCACTTTTTGCGTCAGGAACATTGGCTTGCTTTTTATCCCCATATAAAACTGTCAATCACTTTTTGCGTCGATAACAGTGGCTGGCTTTGTATCCCCATATAAAACTGTCATGTACATTGGCTAGCTTTCTATCACCATAGAAGATTGTCAGGCACTGTCTCAGGAACATTGACATTATAATATAAGTATTAACTTAAACGTAACGCTCTCAATACTGAATGATTTTTCCCACTGCTCCATTTCCGTGCATCTCAGTTTGGCCCTATGGTTGACTGGTAGATAATGCCATTTGGCATGAAGTGCGCCATTTGTACTTACTTTTGTTTTGTACAATAAAGTTTAAATAAATTAATGGTCAGGAATACGTTTTCCTACTTTATTTCTAACACACTTGTCATAGATATGGGGTCAAAGTAGGCCACCTTTGACCCCATATCTATGGCATAACTAAATAAACGAAGTGTCTGGTTGACTGGCTAATAGTTTCCGATCTTAAGGGTCAAACATTCCATTACACAATTTTAGTAGACTAGGTGCGGTGAATATTTTTAAATCTCATTGCTGCAATATATTTAAGGTCTACAAATTGTGTTTTATGTAGGAAACTTACGATAAACGTTTCAATAATCCACCCAAAGCATGTCACACTTCTGACTGCTAGAGAATGCCATTTGGCATTAAGTTCGCCATTTGTACTTACTTTTATTTTGTGCAATGAAGTTTAAATAAATAAATACAATTAAGTGGACAAGTCTTTTTTTCTTCTTACGGCCAGGGGTTACACCTGTACCTTGAAAGAACATTATTTTTAACAAGGTCATGCTTTGTGCAATTGATGCTTATAATAGATAATTTCTTATTAAATACTTTTGGTCTTGACTGTAAAGTTTCTTGAAGTAGTGACAATTTCCAATTGTCTAAAGACTTTAACTTCATATTTTCCGTCTGAATTTTGATAACCGTGCCCTATACGTTCATTAGTTTTCAAAAGTTTAAGGGTTTTTTTTAACAGATGGACTGCATTGCAACTGCTGTTTTTATGCGACTGCACGCCTAATGCCATTAAGTGTGATTTAACTTAAACAAAAATCAGTTCTTAGTACCAATTTTGTATTTAATTTTATTTACCTTGGTAGTTGTCCTGTCAGCAATGTCAAGTTTACACATAACACAACTTCATTTCACTTATGAAAGCTCGTATCTAAAGCCTATTCCACATACAACTCTATTATATCGAACTAAAGTACAATATGCTACACATGTAAAGCAAGATACGAGATTCTAGAAATTATTATTTGACTTGCACTGGTGCATTATTATACATCCATAAGGTCATATGTATATTGGTTCAGTAAGCATTCATAGCCCTTTTATGGTCTACTCTACGGTCAACTGGCGCCAGTTCAGCCGAGGCCACCGGAAGGCTGCGCAGGAGTGCTGAACTCCGACAGCAGTGGGGGTTACACAACTATATAAACGACACGTAACTACGTGCGTGCTTTTCGAGATACGGCACGCGGAGATTGGCGAGCGTAAGGTAGATAAGTCGCCGCAGTGGCATAATATTTGTAACCGTTCGAACACTGGCATGTAAAAAAACTTTGTTTAAAACAGAAGAGCATCAAATCCGTTGGCTGCACCAATTTCAAATAGTAAACAGTACGTGTTGAAATAGTGTTGTGACTACCGAGATTCTATTAAAATTAAGTTAAGGGTTTCACGAGATCATTCCGTGATATTAAAGAAGGAACAGTATTTTCACTGTGGTGCGTTTTTATTTGTCGACAATAAAGTGTGATCGTAAAAGTGAAGTGTATAATTGTGTGGTCGCCTTCAATTAGCAGAGTGAATTTACACCTTTTAGGTTCCAAGGTAGGTTTCGTTTTAAGGTCAGATGTAAAATGCGTAAGGTGCACATTTTTAACGCACTTGACCCATTCCTAAAACTCGTTTTTGTTCAGAAATACAAAAAGCTGGTCTTGAAGTAAGCACTACTACACTTTTCCTGCGCAATGTGTTAATCATTTCATAACAGGCTGCATTTTTGTGTTATTAACATAGTATGTGGCTGGAGGTCAAACATCTGCCCTTTGCATTCTTTGTTTACGTCTGCGATAAAAACTGCAAATATAGAAGAAACGGCAGCTTACCTTGCACTTTTGATGCATACCGGACTAAATGTGTATAATAATTGAAATAAAACAATTTAACGGATTATATCGCGTATATTGGCGGGAGGACCACCCGTGACCATGGAAAGCTGGAAAGCTTCCGAAACGTCGGGAACTAAAATGAGATAATATACGCGATATAATCCGTTAAATTGTTTTATTTCAATGAGTAATAATCGCGGAAACAGAAGAAAATATTATGTGTATAATAATGTCAACGGATGTAGGTGTTTAACACCAACGAACTGCTTGAGCTTTTTGCGATAATTTCCGTCTAGGTCACAATTGTAATTAAATATGTAAATAAATAAATAATAACAGTATTAAGTACAGTAGGTATAATACCGACGAATCTAAGTAATACCTACTCGGATCTGAATTTTCAACACTTTCGAATTATTTCGTGAGAGTTACACAAAAAGTTCTAAATTTGAAAATCGTTTAATTCAACTAATATAGTTTGGCCGCTCTGGCAACCAGAACATCACTATTCTCATAAATATAACGACTGACAACTCCAGAAACGAACCGATCAGTCCGAATGGATGATATGAATAAAAAAATCAGGGTATTATGTTTTCTACATCGCAATATGCAATTCCAATTCTTAGAGTTTCTATTGGAACGGCATCTTAAATGGGATACTTTCTAATAGTCAAGTAGAGATGATATGGTTATTTATTAATATAATGTTAACGCACGCGTAAAAAAATCCGCCTGTTATTTGGGGATTGAAGTTACTTCATAGAAAATTTAAATAACCCGTCTGACGTCTGACGCAGTCAAGTAAATACGTAATAATTAATTTATATATTTATGATTAGATAAGTTTGATAATATATTGTGTACTGTAGAGTGGCGTCGCGTCAAACATGTTGGTGGTTTTCTTTAAAAGCAGTAGAATAAAGTGCTCAAATCCTTCAAGTAGCCGATCGGAATCGGGTTCTACAAACGCTCGCCTCTGATATGTACATACATATATATACTACCATTCTGAACTGCTTTGCGCCACCTATTTAGAGGACATTATTTTACTCAACGTCTCGCACTACCCAAAGGTTGTATGGAAGAGATCGCGTTAGCTTAGCGATAAGAACGCGTGACCTCTCCTTAAATATATTATTTTACTATGCCCTCTGCATTGTAAGGTTTATTGTAGATACGAGTAAGTAGATTATTTGTTCGTATTGTAAACATATATCATCGCGAGAGAAGTGTCACACGTTCTATTTTCTAACACCTTACAATGTCAAGTCACATTCACACGCAGCACATGTTCCGAAGCGTCTAGCGGTGATATTACCACGCTGTATAATTGTCGACGGATTTATAGATGTGGGTGGCTATAGAGTAAATTTGGATGACCGATAGACAGGTTGGCTTTCATCCAAAATAGCCAACACATGAACCACCTTTGAGATATTGTTTACCTTTTCTCCTTTATGACGTTGATATATGTAGTTTATTTGTCTTTTGTCCTATTGAGAGTTAGTAATCTGTTACTTGATTTAAGGCGATTGATCTGACATTTTATAAAGTTCTCAAGCACTTGATGACATGAAAATAGTGCTGTGGTCAAGTGACTGAATGATTAGTTGAATTAAAATCATAGTGTTATTGGATAGAGAACATTTTATGTTTTTTTAATTGCGCTACCAAAGTGTCGAATGCTCTTTACTTTTAATTGAACGATTTAAGACGTAGACGTAGTGGATGGACCTATTCGGTGAAATGAATATACTAAACATGCGTCCGAATGAATTTGACACAGACAAAATATAAATTTATAACTTAACACGATTTTTACTCATTCTAATGACGCGAACTCCAAGACTATGGGCGTAACGCGACGTCCGAACCGTCGAAGAATTAGCAAGGCTAGGTAATTAAATAAGTCATATCGATGTCTATATGTCTTCTATAAGCCGCTACTTAGTTTGATAGTTAAATACAATAAAAAACTTCACGCCATATATGTAACCGAACCTGTTTTTATCTTTAGTTTCGTCCCATGAAGATACACTCTTTTGCTGGTGCACTTTTTCACATCGTAGTTTTTTTCATCTACACTAATTTTTTTTTAGTAACGGTGTTGTGGTAATCGAACAAAAAACACCTACTTACTTGTAGATATGGGTCATTATTGGTTAGATAATAACTTATAATAACCCACATTTACCCCACTTTTAACATTCGTATTTTTACACATATTTTTTTGAGTAGATATGTTAATGAAGGACTTTAATCTTGTAGGTGTTTCCTTATCGTAATGGAGATATTAGCACTCAGAGTCGGAATCAACACTATTATAATTTACTACTTATTAGATAAACTCTTATAATACTATAATTATATATAGCATAAACTTGCTATATAATATATCTATTATAGGACGATGTGCGAAAACCCATATACCTATACCTCAAAATCAAAATCCACAATTTACTTTCACTGAATTGTGCGCGGCTTCGCCCGTGTGGCCTACTATTCTGCTTATTCCTCGGTAACCGTGCATTTTCAAGGATAAAAAAGTAATCTATGCCCCTCTCCAGCATCGATTCTAATAATTTGCAAATCACTTCAATTCGTTGCCCCGTTATCATGTGAAAAAGGACAAACAGGCGGACGCGTTCGCATTCATAATATAAGTAAGGACTCCTAGAGCCGGTCAGCCGTGTGGTGCTATAATGAATGATTCGCCACAGCCCACCTCTACTTAATTACCAGCTAAATATAGCTGCATAGCGGCTTGATAAGTGTGTCCAGTTTTTGCGACGTGGGCGCAGGCGCGGGTCGTGACGTCAGCTTCCTTCCGCCGGCCTGCTCGCATTCCACATCGGGAACATCCAGTATCTGGAACAGTGTGCTAGCTTCTAATCTAACACATATTTTGAGATGTTTAAACATACATCAAGTTTACTTTGATAACTTTAGCTCGGTTTAAAAATAAAAATAATCTTTATTTATCTCATAATTATATTTAGTACAGAATTAGAACAGAAGATGATGAGGAGACGCTGGGTGCTAGAAGCATCATCATAATTGTCAAAATCGTCAGAATCGACGATAACAGGAACCAACCGTACCGAACTGTACCGTAGTACAGTTCGGTACGGTTCAGTACAGTCACCAGCATCAATATCTGCCATAACAAAGCGGGCGAAAATATCTGACACGTCCTAATAACGGCCCTAGAAATAACGTCGTGTCGGATATTTATGCGCGTACGGGCGCGCAAGACGTCCGGTCCGGACTATGCGAGTTTGTTACAAAATGTAACCCTACATGTAACATTCCAGTAATGTGTACGGTAAATTGTTACATTGCTTGTTACAATACACCAGTCTGTCCGCAGCTTAAGGAATATTCTGATTGTTCCAGGTTAACGGCGGCAGCGCGGCCGAACGCGCGGGACTCCAGGCTGGCGATGCGCTCATCAAGGTGAACAGTACGGACGTGTTCACACTGCGCCACCAGGAGGCACAGGACGCTATTCGAGCCGCGGGGGGCGCGCTCGAGCTCATCGTGCAACGGTATACCGACACACACACACGCTACCAACGGTACACAACACACACTAGTCCGCTCCACATCACACTTTAACTAGAAATTTCAGTGAACGGGAATGTTCACTGTCCAAAATCTGCCAAAAGGCACATCGTAAATCGAGTGAAGTCATATACCTAGACTCACACTACTTAACTTTTGGCTATCTACGCGAAGCCTTAATACTTAGTGTAACTATACGTAATTCTTGTCCGCTACCGCCTATTCGAGACATTTTAGACAATTTGCGCGGTGCTAAGATATGACGACAATCGAGTAACTTTCTTCATTCCAATCTGTTTTAAACATTATTTCTCCAGCCATTATGAAGACTTAAGCTCTTCGACGCCGTCCAGCCGCTTCTGCCTGCCCTGATTGCCGACTGTCTGATTTTCTATCATGTAACTTTATCGGCGCAAATTTATCCGTTCACACGTCCAGCCTAGGCAAACATGAACGACAGACACAATTTCGTCTGCCTATTGTGAGCTATGTACACAACATACCAGCTAATTCAAGAGTATATGCGCACGCCGCCCTATACGCGTGGTCTTGTGCCTCTAGGGTTACCAGGTGAAAAATTGAAAAACCCGGAGAAAAAGCCTGATATCCATTGAAAAATCCTGAGATTTTGTTGCAGTTTGAGAATTTTCTCTTTTAGAAAGATTATTTTTAGTTTCTTTAAGTTTTTATGAAAAAGATCTTTAAAATGTACTGTATTTTATTGATAATTCAAAAATCCTTAGATTTGCTGAGATTTGCAAAATCCGGCCGCAATCCTGAGAAGAGTCCAAATCTCCTGAAATCTCAGGACAAATCCTGAGATATGGTAACCCTTATGCGCATCTGCTGCGGCAACTTTTCCCCACTGGTCACCCTTGATGCTTCAAACGACTATTGCCATGCAGATCACTGGAAAACATGAATCGATACAGTTTAGACGTGAAAACCCAAGTGATAGGAGGGATCCTTTCTCTTAAGCCTAACTATGTCTTTGTTACCCAGCGGCGGCGGCACTTGGCGACCAGCAGTGACCCCGACTGGCAGCCTGCCGAGGCCCGGCTCTCGGCCCCTGGGTGCCAGCCCCACCCCGGTCACGAACACCTCGCTCAAGGCCAACCAGCAGCCTTCCCTCGCCTTCGGTTCCGGCCACAACAACGTCGCCAAGCCTTTCGGCTACGTAAGTATTATTGGTGACTTTTACTGGTTGATAACTTGTTGCAATTTTGTTAAAACGAATCACTGAAACATAAGTAATGTTTGACGTGAGGGACCAGGAATAGCTCCCCGCTGTTGAATGAGATGTTCCCTAAATAACGAAAAATAATTAAGGTCAACAAACGAGACTAAGTCTTAGGGTGGCATTATTCGCTAAATGTCCATATCGATCAAATATATTGTATCGACAACGTCAAATGTGCTGGAAATGGTGATATGGACTCAAAAAAAAGAGCAGGGTCTTGACAAAGAAACTTAATCAAATATTGTATTAGCACCCCTTCTTCTATTTTTTCTTGCCAGCACACACTGCTAAGACATATGCTTCTCATGAGGGTATCCATTTTGATCTTGATACGACGATTTTCCTCAAGATCGGACTTTCTTTTTGATATCGTCCAGCCATCTGGTTTGCAAACATCCCTTAGATTTAACTCCCACGGGATTTGCCTACGTAGTTAAAATAATAAACATTGGGTTGTCTTCAGATGAACGGCGACAACGTGAAGAGCATCGTGAACAAGCAATACAACACGCCCGTCAAGATGTACAGCGACCAGACGATCGCTGAGACGCTCTCTGCCCAGACCGAGGTGCTGGCTGGAGGCGTACTTGGGTACGTCCTAAGATTTTATCCACATCCTTTCTAGTTCTGGATTCGTATACAAGCTTGTAAATTGTAGATGTGAAATGTTTTTGCTGATGCCTCTTCCATCCCAGGTGCATTCCACCAGAACGTATACTTTGTCGGGTACGTGACGGCTGATGTAGCCGTTAAAAACATATGAAAGGATCCAAGAATTCACTACCAATACAAAAGCCAAGCTTTAAAATATTGACATACCAAAAATTTACTACCTAAATTTCGTAGAAGCATGAAAAGATGGCTAATATAATGCACTTTTGGTGGAATGCACCCCTAGATAGTGGGTTGGGTATTGGGTAGTCACAAACTCCTGAGTATTCAAAATGAGGCATATATCACCAGTGTCACCACAGACCATTCTTGATTTAGAGAAAAGAAGAGATCATTTTCTGTCAGCAAGCAGTTTAACTGATCTGTCAACCGATACTGAGTTGCAAAATTGTTGACTGTAATAGCGGGAAAGTAAACCATTATTCTGGCACATTGACATAAGAAAGTATCTTTATTCTGGCATTTAAATAAATATTAAGTCGTAAATTCTATTACAATTGTCTTGTTATTCTGTTTATTTCGACGTTAAATTGCTTTTCAAATGCCTGTAATTTACTCCTTTTGCAAGTACACGTAGTAATATATCCCGACTAATAAGTATGTATTTGCTAAGTGCCAGTCTTTTGTTAGTAAGTGCGCAAGCAAAGAGTGTGTATTAATGTAAAATATTTTTCATCGACAGAGTTAACTTCAAGAAAAATGAAAAAACATATGATGCTGAAAAAAGCGCTGTATTTAAGGTTCTGCAAGAGGAGCAGAACGATCCCGAGCCAGGTATGACTGACTTGCATCCCCCACAAAACTTGTACATCTCTCTAATATCTGATGATGTAACGTGATTACTACATAACTTCTCTCATATGACAGACATCTGTAAATATATCATGGTCCCTGTCGTTATGGTTGAGAACCGTAGTTATTACACAACGAAATTGCGGGAAACTGGACAAATAAGACGCATAAGTGTGAAGAAATTCTTTGTTTAAACAAGTCAAGGTGTGCCTCAGATCGCGATGTTGAGGCCAGTTTGTAAATTATTTTTAGTTCTCGCATGAATCTTCTTCCCTCGATCAGGTTTTAAGAGCCCAATCCTTAGGAATATCTACAAATGAAAGAAAGTAAAGTGAATATCTATCGTTGTATATATTTTTCTTTCTACATAGTACCATAAAGATTAGCCTTGGAAAATATTTACGTCAACGCGCTACAGCATGATCGTAATTGGCAATTTTATGTTTCCTTCCTCCTATTTTATGACCACCATTTTAGTCTGAGCCCTTAGCATTGGCGTCGGGAAGCTAAAGTCTGATTGTAATACTTGGAAAATAATTGTGGAAATGAATTGGCGAGTAGAGGTGGGGTCGCCGGGCGCGCCGCCGCCACCGGCCAGCGGGCTGCGACACGTGGCGGCACCCGCGCCGCGCCCCGACGCGCCGCTCAACAACACCGGCGGCTTGCCCGTCGGACAGAACATTTGCGAGGAGTGCGAACGGCTCATCACGTAAGTCGGACGACACGCGCGGACCGACACGGGGCAAACACCGAATACGCGATAGGGCTGTCGTTCGATCGGGCGTCGCGTACTCTAGACGAGCCGTCGATGTCCAAACACGCTCGCGACGATGAATTCACTACCTTATACGAATCAAAGCATGACAGCCCCTATATAATTGATGTTCCTCATCGTGTTTACACATCGACGGTTCGATTATAGTACGGCGTTTCTCGGCATGGTTCCCGGCATTGCGTCCTCCCCTGTGCTGTTATTGTTGGTGTGTGTAACGGAATATTGCGGCCGCAGAGCCGTCCACGTTTTACTCGCGCGCGAGCGTGTGGCGCGCGGGCACGCCGGGCAGCCTGCACCGGACGCACCGCTCGCGGTCGCGCACGCCGCAGGTGCTGGCGGCCGGCACGCCGCTGCCACACGCGCAGGGCACGCCGCTGCCGCACGCGCAGGGCACGCCACGCCCGCAGGGCACGCCGCAGCCGCGCGCGCAAGGCACGCCACGCCCGCAGGGCACGCCGCAGCCGCGCGCCGACACGGGCACGCAGACGCCGGTGCCGGCGGTGGAGACGCCTGCGCTGGCGGTGGAGACGCTGGCGCCCGAAGCGCCGCACCGACCGAGCATCCCCGTGGGCTGCCACCAGGTGCTGCCGGACGGCCGCATCGCGCTGGGCGCGCCGGCGCTGCCGCAGCCGGACGCTGGCGCGCTGCCCGTGGTCAACGACACGCCCTATTGCTCCGAGTGTAACCGCTACATTATGTAAGGCGCCTCGTGGAATGCCGTGCCGTGTTTGCGACCGTGTCGATCTGTGCACTATTAGTTCTAATGTGTAGATTATTAAGTTCGATGTCATTCCTGTTGCGGCTCCGTTGACTTTTCGTTTCGATCTCTCGCGTACCTTGTTTGATGGAGCGGTAACTTGTAAATTAACTCGGCACATCTATTTGCTGTGTACTATAATGCGCACACTTCTAGATCCTTTTGCCGGTTAATTCTTTCAATCATTTCACATTACATCTTCCTACATACATCTTCTAAACATATTTCTTTCTTCGATACCTATTCTCTGTCCCATCTTCATCTCTATACATTAATCCTCTTCTTTCTTAATTGTATTCGTAGTTAGACAGAATGCGAATCACTTAGTCACTCTCGCTCAGCATGACTGTCATTTCGTTCACTTCACTACATTTCATGGTCGTGCACTTCCATGTTGCCTGGTAGATTTATGAAGCGTATTTCGTAGGCATGTTTGTAAAGTAGAACACTTATAGGATAGGTGCAGTCTCTATCATTTTCTCAGACATGTTTCACATCTCTATGACATCTTTCAAAAAGTTCAGTCAATCGGTAATCGAAGTAGCTACTTTGTTCGTTACGATCGTCCCATTGGCATCACCAGGATGTTCTCATCTTCTGCCTGTATATTAATGCTTGGTCTTTCGCTGTAGCGGTGTGTTCGTCCGCATAAAGGACAAGAACCTGCACGTAGAGTGCTTCAAGTGCTCGACGTGTGGCTCGTCGCTGAAGAACCAGGGCTACTACAACCTGAACGGCAAGTTGTACTGCGACATCCACGCCAAGCTCGCGGCTCGCCAGAACCCGCCGGCGCCCAACTTGGAGCCTGTCACCGTGCCACCGTGAGTATAATTCTTTTACCTTTTTCAGAAGTGAGCTTCTGTCCGACGAACCAATGTTTTAGTTTTTTACCAGATCTAGAAGGCGCCCGCAACTTCGTTCGCGGAGGAGAAAAATTCATAACCCCTCATTTTTTCTTCAGCGTAGTCGGGTAAAAAGTATCCAATAACCATCTGAAGATACCCAGCTACCCGTGTACCAAAAATAGTTGAAATCTGTTTAGCCGAATTTGCGTGATGAAGCCACAACGACACATACAAACATACATAAAATCCAAATAAAATATTTTCCGTTTTTGTGACCTCCAAATAGTCCGTAACAATCAATTTTTTGAAAATATCTTCGATGTACAGACATTTCATTTTTACAACTTTATAATAGTATATAGATATATAAAGGCCTAGGAAACACAGCCAATACATGAACCATGTTATGATTATGAAATATTATCAACAAAAATCAATTATAAATGCTGTGAGTAAGAAGACTTATTGAATTGTGGTTCGATGGATCAAAATAAATGGACGAACAAATTTTTTAAACGCTTAAAGCAATATAAAGTTCCATTTAATCACTCAACCCCGAATCCGTCATCGTGTTTAGTTTAGAACACAACTTCTTTCACATTTGTTTTTAAAGAAAAATCCGGTTCGAAGGACCAAATGCTTACCACAATTCACAGACCCTTAAGGATTTGAATAAATGTCCCTGGGTTTAATTCCATTGGCGGTTCTTATGCACACATTTTCGACCAACTGGGAGGGTGTAGCGCGTGAACATGTACAGTTACCTAGATTATAGAGACATCTGTCAGGTTTTGAGCCTACTTACCACGTTATTTTTTCTGTATAATATTCTGAAGTTCTTCATTCGTTGTTCATAAAATTTTCGTTTCCCCAGTGGTGGCAGGATCCCGACGAACTCGTACTCGACCCCACTGCCGCCGCTCGCCACCAGCAACTACAGCAACGGCTCATCGTCGTTGTTTAGCGTGAGTACACTCAGTCATAAACAATCATCAGATCTAGGGCAGCCGTTCCAATTAGTTTTATTTTATACAATTCGTAGAAACTCGTAGAAAAAGTATGAGTTGAGTGAGGAACCTGCCAGGAAATTTTCCACAGTCGCCAAAAAAGAAGACTTCAAGTTTTGTATTTGTTGTTAAACAGTCTCATCTGGATATCAAGTAGCAAGCTGACGGTCATATTGCGAATGTATAGCAGGCAAATGGGGATATCATCGAACATCTTTTCGTCATAAAAAAAAACCGGCCAAGTGCGAATCGCACTCGCGCACCGAGGGTTCCGTGGGTACAAAATATACGCTACAAAAGGCCGTATTAATGAAAATCCAGTGTTAGCCGAGCCCAACTCCTTAGCAAAATGTACGTGGTGTTCGAGCATTTTATATTGGTTACTGAAATAGACAGGCAGACATAAAATTATACTGTTTTTTAGTATTTGTTGTTATAGCGGCAACAGAAATACATCACCTGTGAAAATTTCAACTGTCTAGCTATCACGGTTCATAAGATACAGCCTGGTAACAGACGAACAGACAGGCACTGGAGTCTTAGTAATAGGGTCCCGTTTTACCCTTTGGGTACGGAACCCTAAAAAGGGGGACTCGATATTACTCGGATCTTGTAACGCAGTGTATTTTAACATGTAGGTGGTGACACCTTAGGGCGTCGCAAGGTTCTTAAAGTCAGTCGTGGTTACATTAATTATTTTAAAATTTGTTTGAATCAGCGCAGCAAAGCGGATTGCGAAATATTATTCCACTAAAGGGGTCACGTCATGAAAAAGATTGAAATACACTGTCGTAACGTAATGTAATATTTATCATTTTCATACAGCCGTCAAGCAACCTGTCCGGGCCGAAGCCGTTCGGCTCATCGATCGGGTCGGCGTATTCGCCGTCCCTCTCCCCGCGCTCGGCGCCGCTGTCGCCCGCGCGGCCGGTGACGGCGCCCGCGCACGCGCCCTTCACGCCCGCCGCGGCACCCGCGCCCGCTTACACGCCCGCACCCGCGCCGGCTTACGCGCCCGCGCCCGCACCCGCCTACGCGCCCGCTCCCGCTCCCGCTCATGCGCCGTTTGCGCCAAGTAAGCGAGTCACTTTTGCTATCTAGTGACGGGTGAGATCGATCACAAGCGTGAAGGGTGTCGAAATAAACTTGGTCTTGAAATTAACTGATTGCACATTTAAATGCCTAAGCACGTGTGACGATCTTTAACGTTTGAGATGAACGTCTTTACTCGTTCTAATACTCATAAATTGACACAAAACTTTAGTTTCTAATTTCGATTAACGTTTAAACAATAAATATAATACCGATAACATGACGTATATGTTGTTGATAGTTTTATATATACCGCACATGATATATTGACTAGCACAGATATGTATGTAAGTATTGTATGAGGTCTATAGATCTTTGTTAGTCCCAAGTGCTTATTGTCAAAGGTCAGGTAACGAAACTTATTGCTCCACGGCTATTTTTTAAATGAGTTTTCTCTTCCGGTTAAAAGAATGTTGTGTATTCTTTTTCTTTAACTTGGTTAGCACAAATACGGGCACTTTTATTTTTAACAAAACATCAATACCCATGTGGTTATCTTAAGTGCAGGTTTTTCCAAAAGCTTTCTATGTTACCATTTCGCAGGACGATATGGTCTTTTCACGAGCTAAACACCGAAAGATGAGATATGCCATCGTGTGTTTGGTTGGTATGTGGCTGTAGTAGAAATCTGTAAACACGTAAATTAGTTTTTCTAAAACATTATTATTTTTGGCAGAGTCTCCAGGTTCCATTTTTAAAGGTAAAATATAAATAGGATAATGAGTATAAGCGCAGCTCTGCTTATAACAGCTACTTTTGTATCTAAATACACATGTGTATGCGCTAAGCGAGCAGCCAATGTCAACCGCAGCATTAAAATAACTATTCTCCTGGCACTGATTTTCTGACGATCATTCATATTTGCGCCATCGTAAAACTTTTCGTTATTTTTGCTTCTAATCGTTTAGTTCATAGAATTACTTCTGCTTTTTCGAGATTACTAATTTACTTCATCAATTTTTTTCTTCCAACCACTTTTAAACCCCACGAAACCATGTAACGTACTAACAGGCAAGAATGTGAAAAGTGTTGTGTGGCCCCCACCGAACCCACCAGAAGATGAACCACCTAATGTATTATGTGATTCTAATATGAAAACCGTTTGTCAAAAACCTCGGGCTGAACCGGCTGCAGTTAGAGAAGCACCGACAGAGAAGAAAATGAAAACCGTATCATTGCCAGTCAGTGCTAAGCAGGACACTAGCTTAACACACTTAATTTCGACTTCTCAACAAATGTCAGAATTTTCATCCAGCGCTTCATATGCTGCGGCCTCTATGTCAACTGCTACTGCCTCCAGTCAATCGGAGACAGTTTCAGTGGTTGAAAGTAAACAATCACAACAAGTCATAAGTGAGACGAGCTGCACAGTACAATCTTTTACAGAACAAGCTGTTTCACAAAGTCAAATGTCGACTATGTATCAATCGCAGACAAGTCCTCCCGTTGAAAAAATTTTTGATGATCCCATGCGCAAATTTGAGTCGACATCCATGACGCGAAAGGAGTCGGCTACTGCTATCAAATCTGAAATGGTTACTGAACAAAGGTACCAAGAAAACAAAAGGGAATCCGTAACTGAGAGCCATAATAAAAGTGCAGATATACCAAAAACAGAAGTTGTAATCGAGGAAAGGAGCCAACAAAAAAGGGAATCTCTAATTGAAAGCCAAATTAAAGCTGTTGAAGTACCCACAGCTGATACTATTACTGAAGAGTGGAGCCAACAAAAAAGAGAATCTCTTACTGAAAGCCAAATTAAAACTGAGGAAGTTCCGAAAACCGCAGATGTAATTGAACAAAAATCTCCAGAATACAACAAGGAATCTTTGACTGAAAGTGAAATAAAAACTGTTGAAGTCGCTACGACAGAAATTATAACTGAACAAAGGTCCCATAAAACTAAAAGAGAATCATTGACCAGCGATCAATTAAATACTGTTGAAGTTGCGAACACAATGCAAGAGTCGAATGACACTAAACAGATTGAAGACAATAAAAAAGAAACTACCGAAAATATTTCAGATCCTGAAAAAATCCTTCCTGGAAACCCTACCAATATCAATGCCACAGAGCCAAATCCGCCATCAGCAATAAAACCGTTACCGCCAACAACTATTCCCAATCCCGTTCCTAAAGGGTTTACGTACTCCATGCTTGATGGCTTAACGACCGCTCCAGACAGACCATACTCCCCTCTGCCTGCACCGACAGCACCAAGTAATTTACTGATTCAAAGTAATGTAGTGACCGAAAATCCAAATCCACCGGTTTCGATCGAAAGTAAAGATGTTCCACAACAATCACAAGAACCTCGAAAGATAGAACTGCCACCTCAACCATCTCCCATGTTTACTCAGCAGCCTAATCGTGGTATAACACCTATTCCTCCCATAAAGACATATAATCCACCCGAAAAAAAAGATGAACCTATACCAATGCCTCCAGAAACAAAACCATACATTCCGCCAGACTTCAAAATAAACATTGAGCCTAAAGTACCCCGAAATGAGACCTCTTCTCCATTCGTCGAAGCTTTGACTACTGCGCCTGATAGGCCATTTACCCCAGGGGGTATGCCTACTATGGAAAGAGGATCTCTTGTAGATGCTTTAACCATTGCTCCAGAGCGATCCTATAGCCCCTTACCATTGAATATTACAAACAAATCTACGCATTATACGTCAACATCTACAGTACAAGTTCAGTCAACTTCCTCAGAAATCGTACGTCCTATTGCGACGCAATCTACAACACAAATGACTCATTCGGAAATATCAAATATGCAAAATACGTGCAAATTGCAATCTTCGTCAGAAATTTCTGCTTTTAGGCCTGTTCCCAAGCAAGTTCTCCCTCCTCCACAGCCAGAAGAGTTTTGTCAACTCGCGAATTTCCCACCCATAAGCCAAGAGTTCAAAACGAATTTCGAAAAATCTATTCGAAAACAAGAAGCTATGATAACAGAGTCTCAAATGATGCAGCATTCAACAAATACATTCAGTAACATGACTGCCCAAGGATATTCCTCCGTTAAATCAGCTCAAAGCTTTTTCGAACAGTTAGATCAAAGAGAAACTACTACAATACCCGTTAGATCAAAGTCTGGTTTGCATAAACCTGATAGTATTCCTTCATATCAAAAACATTTCGACCAATTACCATCACAAAGGGGTATCACACCAGAAATCTGTAATGCTCCTGCTGTCCTTCAAAGACCTGTCACTCCCACGACGAATCCACCAATTAGACCAAAAGACAAATCGGTAGAACCAAAACCTACAGTCCCAATGCCTCAGCAAACAGTTAAACCTGTACCACAGATACGAACTCCAGTGCAACAACCACCAGTTCATTTCCACAAAGATGCTCCTATTACCATGACATTTCAACCAGTCACTGATGAACATTTCTTAAGATCGTCTCCTGCTCGAAGCCGACCTTCAACTCCGAGTATGATAAACAAACCAGCTCCTATTATACCATATTATCAGATGAATTTAGTGACAGTTGAACATTCGGCACCAGAAACTCACCTTTATGAGCCCTCGAGCCCCGAGGCAAGCCGTTCGCCAACTCCAAGGATGAGATCTAAATCTCCAGCTCAAGGACCACCTCCAAATCCACTGAAGGCGCAGGCGCCTCGTATTAAAGAATCCACTCCTCAGAAACACGTCGCTCATTCTCTTTTAACTCAAGCTACATCCAATCTCCGTAAAGAGCACGAAATATCACAGAAAGGTTTTCAGAGTGGAATCGAAGTCTTTAACGCTTCTGGTGCCAAAAATTGGGGCCAAGATCAGCCATCGGTTATTAAAGAGCAGAGGCACTCAAACGTTGGATTCAAAAGCGAGACATATAATAAAGGGAATATGAGTATCAAGGAGGACTCTGCAATCAATCAAAACTATGGTCAGAGACAGATGCAATCGCAAAGTGTTTCAGAATACGGAAGTACAACTGTGCAAACGAGTAGGAAAACATTTGAGGAGTACGAAAGGACACAGTCTGCCAAAGTTATAGAAATACATAAGGGTGGTTCGTCATCGTTTGGTGCACAACAGCAAATTGAATCTAACGTTCAAATGTCCAGTAATCGTAAACAAGTTTTTCCACCTCCAGTCATGAGTTTGTCTTCTTCCCAGCAGAATTCATCTGTTAACCTCACTAATCAAAATGTTGTTGCTAGTAAAAACACTGAAAGCTGTTTCCCAAATCCTTCGATTTCTGGTGCTAACCAAGGTCCAGTGTGTGATCCTACCCCATCGACAGGTTCCAGCGTAGGAGCCGCCGCCCGTGGTAAAACCTTTGGGGTATCTTCAGCCCCAAAACGCGGCAGAGGTGTTTTGAATAAAGCTGCTTTGCCGGGGTCTCGTGTACCTCTTTGCGGTTCCTGCAATGGCAATATTAGGTGACTTGAAATAAAATGTCGTGTTGTGCGTGTTGCATGGTTTCGAGTGAATAGGTTATTTCGCGTGTTGACTCTTGTAAATATAATAATAAATTAGGCTATTGTTAACCAAAATTTGTGTTTTATGTGAGTGTTGTAGGTAGTTTTTAATAACCCTGCTTTTAACATTGTTTTAATTTGATGGTTTTGATTTTCTAACAGCTAACGAGACGCCCACTCATCATGTCCCTCACAAACCAGAGTTTAAAAGTGCAGCAGAGGAAAGACTTATCAGAAAAATGGCAAAAATGGCGCTAAATGGTTATGAGATTGGCGTGCAAAGAAAAATAAAGCCCGCCGATCATATTCAGTCTATGGCTGACAAAATCCAAGATACAGTTGTGACAAAACATCCCTTGAATACAGACAATTTGTCGTCAGGCGACAGCAGTCGAGAAAATACTCTGAGGCGTCCTTTAAATAAATCATTCGAAAGAAATTACAAACAAACAGAGAATAACATTCAAAATATTGGAGACAAAATCAAAGATACTCTTTTAAACAATCATCCGGCGGTAACTGCTAATTTTGTAAATGGAAACGCTACCGTCGCACCAGCTGTGCATATAGGAATAAGCGATAAAGGAAAAGATAGTTCTAACCAGACCACAACATCATTCAACTCGAATTGTATCCCGCCACCACCGCCGCCAATGTGTTTTGACAAGATTGATGATACTCCTAACAGAAACTTTTTGGCGACAAATAAAGTCAACGGCGCCCCAGTTCCACCGCCTATTCCAAATACTCCCATACCAACATTCAACGCCAGAACTTCTCCCACAGGTCAATTATTAGATATGATAGACTCAAAGGCATTGTATGGCGTTAGCACAGGAGCCAGTCTTACAGACAAAACACAAACTCTTGATAGGACTCCCACAAACAAGAACAAGAAACTTAACGGTTCCATTAGTTCTATTGGCGTAGAGAAGGAGAAAATAGAAAACAATTATTTGAACACATTGCGAAAAAACAATGCGAATGAAAAGTCATCTTTCCTTAACGGATTGAATAAACATGATACATCTAAGTCAGAACTGTATGTGGACTCCAGGAAAAATATATTGGGAAAAAGAAACTCATTTGAAAAAGAAAACATCGTTTGTGATCTAAATGGTTATTCAGATAGTACACACCAAAAAGACAAAATTATTAATATGGTCCCAGATACAAACACGTTAAAAAAAGCAAATATGTTTGAAAAAATTTCCAATGAAAAAAGTAACAATAAATTCCATAATGATGACACTCCAAAGACGGACACGCCATCACATAATCTATATGATAATACATTGTACTCTTTGAAGCCTGTAAAAGCGAATGGCAATAGTGTTACCAACAATCAACGTAATTGGAATATTTCTGATGACCCAGATTACGTTAAAGAAGAGACTGATATAAATAATGACATCCATTCAGAGAATGACAATGACGCCGATGTTGTTGTAAAGCGAAGACAGAAAAGGACCGAGAGAAATGCTGATGGCAGGAGAGACTCTCATATTATCGCTCGTCCTCTAAGCACAATGACATCCGCCGACGTTGCTGATGGACTCTTACCCGTGTGCCACATATGTGATAAAACTATAACCAGGTAAAACCCTTTTGTAAATAGGTACATTAAAAAAACAACACTATTCAAAGTAAGTGACATAGAGCATGTCTGTCTAAGAATGAAGCACGAGTGCGTTTTCTATTAACAAATTAACTGATAAAACTGTAGAGCAAAGAAATCAATGCTTTCAGTAAGAATATATTCACTGACGCGATTTGTTTGCACAGGGGGCCATTCATAACAGCGTTGGGTCGCATCTGGTGCCCCGAGCATTTCATCTGCGTCAACGCCACGTGCAGGCGTCCGCTGCAGGACATTGGCTTCGTCGAGGAGAATGGCCAGCTCTACTGCGAGTTCTGCTTCGAGCAGTACATCGCACCCGCTTGCGACAAGTGCCACGCCAAAATCAAGGGTGTAAGTGCTATTTTTCTTTTAATGATTATCATTAGTTAAGATATTGTTAGGTAAGGTCAGGTCATGTTATAATGGTCCCTTTGTCCTCTTCCTCTTAATCAATCGACGGTTTTTCTTTTATATTTTTCCCTGTCGATTAGATTTTTCTTTATCTGCTTTTTTATGCACTTCTTCTCGCCTTTATTTTGACGATAGCCAGCTCGACTTTAGTCTGTACTTCCTGGAGTGTATGTTTCATGTTGGGATGGCATTTAGCGGGAACTTCACATTCAGTGGTGTCAAATTGAATCCTTATCCTTCAATCAAGTTCCAACTTTGGAACAAGCCCGTCTTCGGACGTCGAGATTTCGATTGAATACTCGTATTTCCGGATTGAGTTTTTTTTTATGCATGATCCGTGTATGATTTTAGGATTGCCTGAACGCAATTGGAAAGCACTTCCACCCGGAATGCTTCAACTGCGTCTACTGCGGGAAGCTGTTCGGTAACAATCCGTTCTTCTTAGAAGATGGTCTGCCGTACTGTGAATCAGGTAACGCAATCTTTGGTTGATAGTGGGTATATGTGTAGATAGGGTTTTGAATCCAGGTCCATCTTGTATAAAAGATCCGATTCTTCCATAAAAAAAAGGATCTGGGTTTAAAAACTTTCTGCCTTCACATGTTTTCACGTATTTAGAGTTATTTAAATAAATAACGTGACATCATCAGATGTTATTTTCGACTTTTGTTTATGACTCCACACATTATTGTAGCAAAGACTGATGTCTCTCGACTCTGATATCTAAATATTTAAATTATAGAAATGTTAATGAAATATGCGGTTAGACAGAAATGTTTAAAGATTAAACTACCTATTTTTCATTTTCACTATTTATTACCAACGACACGATACCAGGACACCGGAAATGGGTCCAAACATTAATCCCATGGTTTTAAAATTGGTCAAGTTGAGTAGAAATAACATCTTTCCGATGGTAGTGCTTGGTGCTGGTTTCAATCTTGGCTGCCTAAATCACAAATCGCGTTGTACCCGTTTGAATAACATCTGATTGCACATGAAATGTGGGATTTATAAGCTTATGGGCAACTTATAGGAATAGGATATGTATTAATGTATTTTTTCAGATTGGAATGAGCTGTTCACGACGAAATGCTTCGCGTGCGGGTTCCCGGTGGAGGCGGGCGACAGGTGGGTCGAGGCGCTCAACAATAACTACCACAGTCACTGCTTCAACTGCACGGTGCGTATGATGCGACCCTTACTAAATATACACCACATTCACACCCAAGGGCAGGCGGAACCGATTCTACAGCCTCACAGATTGTGTAGTCGGACTGACAGGCCGAAGAAATGCTTAGAAGTACCTATAATGGGATAATAAATATAAAAAAAGTAATTATTCATATTACCTTAAGTGTATCTTTAATTACAAAATAGAATAGAAATACAAGTAAATAAAAGTATATGATACTTAGTTCTATAAGAAACCATGTCATGATTAAAATGAAGAGAAAAATATAGTTACGTATATTCCCCGATTCTCACAAATAGGATCGATCAGTACCTATTCTTGATCTGTCAGTCAGACTGCTAATCTATAGGGCGCTTTGACATCATCGAAATTTACTAAATCGATCTCACGATATGTGAATGTCGATGATATCGAAAATCGAGTTCTTATTCGATTGTAGAATTACATATTTGAATATTCGAAAATTTCTCCTCTCAGGTCTTAAAGGATTTGTAAATAATTTTCAAATTACATGAAATAGTCAAACTGTGAAACTTTTCACTTCAAGTTACAATTTTGAAGAATCGTCATCGTCACATTCCGGCATTATCTTTATCCTGTAACAGATTAATTTTCTCCAATACAGTTCCGTAACACCTCCGGACCATTGAGTACTTAATCCCTTGAAAGACAAAATATATACACATTGAGGTTTTGAAATGGGGTTTTCGTGTAAAAAATTCTCATTATCAAAATCGAAATCACAGTGTACATATAAACATTCACCAACAGGAAATTTTCCCACTTTTTCTAATTCAAGACTAGTAATTCAGGTACCAACATTAATTTTTCAGCAACTATGAATCTGGAGCTGACATTCTGATCATTTACCATGCATTCTTGTTTATAACTAGGTATATTGGAGTAAATATTTGCAGTATACAATACCAAGTCCCTTACACACAGCTCATTGCCTCTCGTATAACTTGCCAGGCGATGACAGTATGCGTCATACAGATATCATCATACGCAGTAACATCCGAGTTAAGTTTTATCCGATTAACAAACACCTATCATGCGTGAGTGTTCCCTATAGTAATATTAACTGTGTATATTAGTAGTTATCCCATATATATAACAATTGTATTCAAGCTTCCCAAAGTTCAGGAAGAATTGAATTTAGGCCATGATCGGTTGTCCCATGTCAGCTGCTTGAACAGTCCCCCGGCAATGCTTTCTGTTACGTCAAAATATAAGACTTTGAATGACTTATACATCAAGTTACTAGTAGCATCGTTTGGCTATTTTATGTATATACCTACCTACATACACACGACACATTCAATGAATTGTTTGTTGAACTGGTAGAGATTTCCATAGAAATGTTTATGCGCATTTACATCCCTAGATAAAGTTATATCAATTCATTGACATTACATTACTATGATAATGTATGTACCTCGACTCGTTTTAATACATATGTAGAAGTGTTCTTACTAATGAAACAATGTCGTTTGTTTAGTTTCATACAACAAGTCATTGTTACGATCGTTCGACTGTTTTCAGGTCTGCAAAAAGAACCTCGAAGGACAGAGCTTCTTCGCAAAGGGAGGACGACCCTTCTGCAAGACGCACGCCCGCTAAATGCATGTGCGGCCACGTCATGTACAACTCTGATACTGTTTACTCGACCACTACGTTCCGTCCCGTGTCTCCGCTGCCGCCCTCGCCGGCGTCCTGCTCGCCGCAGCGGACCCGCAAGCTGGAGACGCCGCTCCCCGCAGAGGGAGGGCTGTTCTCCGACATCCGCAGCGCCGACGGCAAGCTGCTCTCCACGCTCAGCGTCGACCGCGTGCACTGCGCCTCGCGCTGTGACGTCACCGCCCGCCCCGCGCGCCACGAGAGCGTCTCGGCGCACGGCAAGGACTACGTCGACGACATCCTCAAGACCGAGACGATCACGAACGAGGAAGTCATCAAGGTGAAGTTCACGCCGGTGCCGCTGGAGTTCGGCGCCTGCCCGCGTCTGCTCACGCCGTCGCAGTTCCGGGAGCGACCGGTGTCGCCGGTCCCGTACATCTCGGACGGATTCGCGGATCTGCAGAGCTACAAGATCGTCAATTCCGTTTGCAAGGAGAAATTATTCGAACGAAGCGATCTGTCGAAGAGCTTCGATAGCCTCGATGTTACGGACTCGATCGATAGGTCTCCTAGCCCCCTGGCGAGTTATCTCGCTATGGAGCCGGTGAAAAACTCACCCAGTCCTCTGGCGAGCTTCCTATCCTCGGAATCGATAAAAAGGTCGTCCAGTCCTCTAGCGAGTTTCCTGACGTCAGAGCCGATCCAAAGGTCACCTAGTCCTCTTGCGAATTTCCTTGTATCTGAGCAGATGACTAAAATAGACCATTATTTACAAGAGAGTTTGGACGCGTGCACGGCGGACGGCCGCGAGAGCCGCGCGACGCCGCTCCTGCGAGTCGACGGAGAGAGGCTACAGGAAGTCAAAGAAACACAAAAACTCCAAGAGACTAAACTCGATAGTGCCATTAATTCTAATTCGACGAGTGGTTACCGAAATGAGAACGTGACGAACTATGAGGCTCGATCATACGCACCGGCCGAGTTCTCTCTGGTGGAAGAATTCAAGAAGAAGTCTAGAGTAAACAGTGTCAAAGAGAAAGAACCGGGAGTACTACGCGCCATTTATAATATGCCCATTCACTATCATGCGATCATTCTATGTTTCTTCTTAATTGTATATAATCTTATTTATCAATATGTTAAGGAAAATTGTCATGGTAAAAAATAATACGTGTTTAAACTCAAAATTACCAATATTTAGTCAAATATATAAATGCATATTAAACTAGTCATCGAGTTACTTGTACTTTCAAAGAAGTAATTTTGGACGTCAGTACCCGACCCTACGCATATATTGTTATAAGACGTTGAGTACAGAGAACCAATCCCTTTAAACTTAACAGGAAGATGTACATAATTCATGTTAACCAATAACTCACTCGCCTCTGTGTATGAGTAATATATAAAATTAACAATTGGTGCTTATTAAAATGCTCGCATTAAAGTGATTATATAACTGTTTTCTATATTTTTAAGGAAGAATATTAAGTGCCATAAATTAGAGATGAAAAAGCTTTGTTTTTTCTTATCTATGGCACTGTATAACTTTCTTAAAATTGAGGGCTTTGTATACAGCTTTCGGAATGTTGCCAGTTGACTAATACTAACAAAGCACGTCACATTAACATACATGTTGCGTCAACATTCGGACTCGCAAGTACACTTTTGTACTTTTGCTGTCTTATGGTGGTGCAACGAGTGACGAAAGCTTAGTAGTTATTTTAATAATGTTTGGTTAATTTATGAATGATGAGAATAAAATCGAAAATGAATAATTGGACAATGATTGGTGCACCAAATGGAAGAATAAGTACATCATGTTTATAGATTTAATCTTAGCCACTTACTATCTTAATGAGGTATTAATATTGTTAATGATTATTTTAATGAATATAGCCCATTATAATACAATTAAATCTACCATTTTTTGATAGTTAATGTTAGTTTTAAGACTTTAATCGTAGCAACATTTTATTATGACACTATACATGGACGTAATGTAAGAACGAATTCAAAATTTGCTGTTTTTTGTTGATAATATTTTTTATCAGATATATTTATTTTAGACATTACTATAATTATCATTAGATTCATAAGCAATTTTGAGCTTAAATAAAATATTTTCTTGTAATATTGTTTTATTTTGTGCATGTTTTTAGGCCACGACCTTTTATGGACTTTTTGCATTTTTTTTAGTTTTTCTATCGCTCGATAATCATTCTTGTAACAATGGAAAAATAAATAAGTAACAAAACCTTATACTTTTTGAAAAATAAGACAATATCAGAAAAAGTCTAATGTTATCTTTGTAAAATCGTGGAATGGACACCCCAGTGAACACTTTTACCATGAGGAAAGCATTAATAAAATGACCCGTGATTTTATGTTTGAGGAATTAGTTTAGCATCAGCAATGTACTAACCTGGAAAGTTTTCCGAATTTAATGGAACTTTAACAGGTTGTTTGGGGATACTCTACGAAGACTTTCCTAGTTTTCAACCTCGAAGACCTTGTGCTAACTAGGGGGAGGGACAAAACCGTCAAAGAGTCTGACTTAATATTTTTTATAATGTCACGGTCTAATTTTGTAGGGTCTAGACTAGACGTATTCTACTAGTGAGAAATAAGATCAAAATTCCATGCAGAAAATGTATAATTAATTGAATATTCCGACTAGATTTTTAGTGGTGGGTCGAATCGAAGGCTAAAATTCTTAATTCACACAGAGTCGTGGTTCTACTTTCCTTTACGGATAGGTATGCTCGCCTTGAATAAGCCGTAGGTGTAGATTGCGGCCGACCGTACTTCGGCGGCCTCTTTCCGTCGAGGTGACGAGCGGAGTTTCCACAACCGGGGCAAGGTGTAGATGGTGTAGGAGTGGTCTGCGGTGGTACCTCCAACATAATTATCCATGTCATGAAAATCTAAGACCCCCCTCCCCGTTCCCCCAACGTGACGATATCCCATTATAATATAAGAAAGTAGTTTCTGCCTGTTTCGTGTTTGTACATGTTATGGGATCAGGGTATTTTATCATAAAAATGGCCTATGTCCTTCCCTAGGCTTTAAGTTTTGTATGTGCCAAATTTCATCTTAATCGGTTCAGTACTTGAGCCGTAAAAAAGAACCGGTAAATTGTATATTTCATTGCCGCTATTTTCTGATTCCTAGTTATTCAATTTGTACTTTGAACGCTGACTGTAACTGCCATCCATTTAGGGATACAGATTTCGGGATGTCATTCAAGATGACATCGCTTTTAATGAAAAAACCGGCCAAGAGTATGTCGGACCATGCTCAATGTAGGGTTCCGCAGCCGTTTATAAAAAAAATGCACTACAGATGAAAAAAATACGCTAACAAAAGAGCGTATCTCCCCGGCACTTACGTCCTTTTGCTGAGAACCGCAGTTATATGGCAATAACTTGAAAACGGTATGTCCGATCATGTTGAAAACAATTTTCGTTGGTACTGTTGGTAGTCAGTATTTATTATTAAGGTTAATATTTGTAATTTTTTTCATATTTTTTGAACATACCGATTAGAAAATAGAGGGGGGCGGACACAATTTGTGCTACTTTTGGAGCGATTATTTCCGAAAATATTAACTACATTAAAAAAGTTACTTAGAACCTCTGTCTTTTAAAAAAACTCTAAATATGTGCCACAGAATGATATATTTAGTGTATTTTTTTCAGTTTCGGTTACAGGTATGGAGTTCCCACCCAAGAAATATTTTATTTTGTTATGTAACTAAGTAGCGGTTTATACAAGACTCTTATACTGCAAATTTCATCAATCAAGACCTTGTATTTTTCGAGGAAAATGCCTGTGACATACAGATGGACATGACAAAACTAGAAGGGTTCTTTTTTGCCATTTTGGATACAGAATCCTAAAAAATGTAGTCTTAATAACTTAAACTGTTTAAGTTATTAAGATTATGGTGGATTTATAAGGGCAAGCTAAAAATAGAAACTTTTAGAGTAATTAACACAATAAATAATTGTTTTTTGAACCTAGTTTATTTGAATATGCAAACACATTTTGGAATTAATTCTATTAAAAACTATATTTAAATACATTACTTTGTACACATAATTACAATCAAACATATATAACTATTAACCAATTTTTGGCCAACTTTAGGGATGTCAATGGCAACCCCAACATTTGGCACCTATAACAATAGAATTACCCAGTGGCAGTTTTAGCATTACCAGCACCTTGGGGGAGATTTCGAGCGCCCCCAATGAACTGAGCAATTTACAAGAAGCTGACGCTCTGCCAGGTCCTCTGGGGGTCACACAATCATGCCCTACCCTAACACCAGTACTGACCAAGTCTATTATAAATAAGTACAATAGTTATGGATATTGGATTATAACATAACTTGAATTTACCTACTCATTCCTTTTGGATAGGGTCAGTGGGATCAAATGATATTTTGACTTCATCATCTCCCAACATAAATCTTGCAACCCTGAAAAAACGAATAATTAAATGACATGAACAAATCCTGTGCAAAACACCAAGTCGTATATGCAATAAAATTGTCTGTCTGTCTCAAATAAAATTGTCTTCATAAATCTTGCAATAAAATGCAATTAGGTCACTTGCAAATCACTTATAATATGTGACTTCAAAATACTGATAATGCCCCATGCCAGTATTGGGTAAAAGGAAACTTTTCAGAAATGATTGACTTCCACACGTAAAAAAATAACATAAGCTTATCATAAGTACATCAAGACAACTGTTTTACTTAATCAGGTTTAGAAATAAAAACCCAGAGGCACAGTTTTTTGTCTCAAATGTATGATTTTTCCTCCAGTGCGTTTTATTCTCAACTAAAGCTGTGACCTAAAGCAAATAAAGTACTAGTAGCTGTATGTACGAATTCCAAATTTAGTCCACATCAGTCTATTTGCATACAAGCCCCAACCCCAATAAAAGCAAGTAGTATTGGATTATATATTAAATAATATTATGTTTACGTATAAGTTACCTTTTCCACTCGATTCCAAGCCCAATGAAAGTAAATGTTAAGAATCCATGCCATAGAATTGTTACTGTGGCTGTAGGTTGTCTTTTATGACCAAAGTTTTTGTGACTTCTAGAATTAAGAGGCGCTGCCGCGGCAAATACGTGCTTTATTCTATTACTAAACATTTTTAAAACATTAATTGTTTACCATCACGAGCACACATAGATTAGGTTATTTTTTACATTTCATATGTCAGTGTCACTAGACCCACATAGACGTCAGTGGACTTGAATTCTTGACTATTCTTGATATGAGATTTAAGTTGCGTTCAGATATTGCTACATTTTTTAAGCAACCTCAGTTGTAATAAAACAATTTCCTCCCGTGACCATGGAAAGCTGGAAAGCTTCCGAAACGTCGGGAACTAAAATGAGATAATATACGCGATATAATCCGTTAAATTGTTTTATTTCAATGAACCTCAGTTGTTTTAATCACTGACGAAAAATATAGGTGTGTCTTGGCATAGCAGTATTAAATGTATTGAGCTGTATTTGGCACTCTGTTATATTATAGACTGGACATTTATTTGATGCAAACCAGTCTCCCAAAGTGAGCTACGTACAGTCAGCATCAGATATATCGTAGCGGTCGAGGTACTGAAATATTTCTGAGCAGTCTTAAATGTCAATAAATTCTTAGCACTAGATGTAACCAATAACATCTGAACACACAATCTATCGGAAAGACATGAACAGCTGATTTCTTATAAATTCTGAGCACACAACGAGCTAAAATATCTGACTGCACAAAACGCCAAATGTATCTACGCAGTCAGGGCGATCATAAATATCGGAGCATTAATGGAAAAAATACCCTAGGACGTTACAATAAGACAACCGGTTGAATACCTGTGACTGAAATGAATTACTTTTGAGCACCTCGACCGCTACGATATATCTGATGCTGACTGTACTTGCAGTATAAAAAAAGTTTTATTAAACCATTTGCGTATCACATAGGGATTACTTTTCTCCTACATTCATAGAAGGGGTGAAACTGCTCTACTAGAAGTCCTAGTACAAGATTAGGTAGGGTAGAACTTAAGGCTGCGAATCTATTGAAGCGGAGCGGTGCGAAATGAACCAATCAAGATGCGCGGTAGTTGAAACCCACACAAGCAAATCTGAATCTACGGAATGTGATTTCTTAAGAGTCGTCGGTAAGCGCGGTTTTCCATACAAACGTAGTTACGCTCTCATTCTAAAACGACTTGCTAGTTTGCTTTGAAACTTTGTACTTTGAATAAGGTATATCTAGGCCTGTAATTAGTTTCAAATACCATAGTAAAAAAATACAGCATTTTTTTAGTTTTTTCATACAAAACTTGTTCTGGCTGTATTTAGTTTGTTTTATACCCTGCAGCCTTAAATTGTATATGAAGAGTTGCGTTACAATCCACGTAGTGTTGAAATGAGAACGAAACTCCGTTTGTATGGGAACACTTTCCCATACAAACGGAGTTTTGTTCTCATTTTGCCGAGCTTACCGGGGACTTAATTTCACACAGCTCCGCTCCGCTCCTCATCAATGGATACGCAGCTTAAGGTGCGTCCACATTTGTATCATTTGCCCGTATCAGATCATCGTCGCGTGGCATGATCGCGTGTCACGATCACGCGTTTGGACGTTGCGCCGATCCGATCGCTCGAAATCCATTACGCGTATCACTCTTATATCGGAAGAGTGCGGCATGATCGGCGCGCCGACAGTGAGCGTCCAAGCAGCGCGATACGCAGTCATGCCACGGCACGGTGATCGGATACGAGCAAATGATACAAGTGTGGACGCACTTTAGGGATTACGCAGTTAACGAAATTACATCGGTTCGTGCAATAGTTCAATATTCTTTTAGTAAACGTTGTATCCGTGAACTGAAGATATTGAAAAACTAATTTTATAGTCAAAATCATTTTTTTATTTAGAGGCGGCTTATGTATCTAGATAAAACAACTTTTCTTAAGACTAATAACCTACAATATACGAGATGCGAAAATTAAATGAACAATATAGCTTATAATAATTACTTAGTATTTACAAGTTTTTAGAACTTATTTATTAGTCCAAAATTATCCAGGGCTTGTAACCGGTTACAAAGAAATCTATATTTATTTAGGTTGAACCGGTTTATTGTTTAGGTTACGTTTGAAAATTAATTTGGTGAACATTATGTACTGAGGAAGCGCTGTCTAACTGGTTAATGGATTTCGTTCCCTGTTAGCGCTCCCGAGATTTTAACCGGTTTTTTGCGAGCGTAATCGTTTGGGTTAGGCTCTCAAAGTGTGGCTCCAACCGGTACGGAAACTAGAATGGATTTCAAGCCCTCCTACTATCATATAAAACAATTTAGACAATGTCACAACTTTCAAAAACTGGTATCTTGTATATTTTATAAAACTTTAAAGCATGTTACGAAAAATTTTGAGAATATGATCCTAAAAATACAAGCTTCGGAAAGTTATAAACACTAGCCATTTGACTACCCACTCACACAAGCTGAAATTATCCAATCAAGCTATTTATGACGTCACATATTTTATGTCAAAAACGTACTTAAAAATAAAATGAATAGGCATGACGCCTAAAATATTTATAAAATATTATTCCTATATGTGAAAAATGCATCATGAAATAAAATTTTCATTTTCGTATGTCCAATGCAATTTTTTTTACACGAAACCATAGACAAACATAAGACCGGGGCGAGATAACTTCTAGATTAAACAAATTATAAAATTTTGGAATCTGTGGTCCGCTAACGGAATACTGTGAAATACTGGCGATACCATAACTTGTGCTTTACCATGGAAATAGAACAGAAAAAAATGCAAAACAATACGAGTCGCCATTAGAGACCGTTATCCGCACGCAAGCTCCGCCAAATCAAGGAACGGGGGTAACATCTGACTTAATGCATATTAAGTCAATCCAAAATTTGTACACCTGCATTTGTGGGTCAAGCATAGAGGATCATAATTTAAAACATGTCACCTTACTTATCTGTACTGTACCCTACCTTTTACAAATACACGTATTCTGATTGGGAACAAACAGCTGTTCATCAAGGTCTAAGAATTGTCTATTATGCATTAAAAAACAGATTTCATACTCTTCCAGATTTCATAGTCAAAGGCTTGAGTCCCAGTTTTTAAATCTCGGAGCTTGCGTGCAGGCAATATCAGTCTGCATTTAATTAATCATCGAACTTGATGGAATGGACCCCCGTGTCGATGGCGCCGCCGCGGTACGAGCCGCGCTTCTTCTTGGTCTTCTCATGCTTGAACGACTTGCCTCGCGTATGCTTCAAGTCCTGATTCGCGCGCTCACCCCACGAGCCGCGAGCACCACACTGTTGAAAAAAAACGTGTTAAACTCAATGTAATGGCACACACGCGACACTGTATTCTTGAATGAATAAATCAATGTCTTTATTCGTAAACATTTGACGACACGTTTGGCTCAGGGGGTTGCACAACGGCGTATGAAGCCAGCGGTCCCGGGTTCAAATCCCGGCCAGGGCAAGTGTGATGAGCATGAATGTTTATTCCTGGGTCTTTCGACGCACTTTGCCAGATACGCAAATTTCCAGATACGCATTTTACCAAACTATTAATACGCAAATTGCCAGACACGCAATAAGCCAAAGTATAACACGCAATATGCCAGATACGTCAATTGCCAGAAAACTGTAACGCAAAATACCAGACACGCAAACAGACGTATTAATGTCACCGCACTAATAATCCTGTCGAAGGATGGAATCATCGCATTAACACTCGAATTGGCAAAAACCCAGTATTCTGTGAATTCGTACAAAATTTAAAAATGAGAGCTAATATTGTGATCAAAAAATATTTGACCATATTTTCAAAAGAAGCCAAAAATACCACCGAAGAAAAATTTATATTGGTTTAGATAAATTGTACACAAAAAATTACTAAAAAAACTTTAGACAAATAAAATAACTCCGCTTAACTTATTTAGAAAAAAGATTTTTGCAAAGTTAATAAAATAAATAGGCGTGGCGTGCCTGCCATAGAATCATAAGACTTCAAAGTGCGTCATTTAATGAAGGCGAAGGCCTTTATTTTTCATTGACGTTTTGTTTTGTTTAAAAAGTGCTTATTTTATATTACCTACCTGATAGAATGTGACTTTCGCTTGTAAATTATAATATAAAACAAGACAACAGTTCTTAAATACGAATATATTTTGATACCATAGAAGTATGTTTATGGTATCAAAATATATTGAGGCCTTCATAAGCTATTTCCAGAAATTTTCTGCTGGCGATTCGCGAATCTGGTAAAATGCGAATATATTTTAAGTCTAAGTTACGATTATACGCAAATTACCAGAAATTTTCCGCTGGCAATTCGCGAATCTGGTAAAACGCGTAATTTGATATACACGCATTTTGCCAGTTTTGATGATGGAAATTTGCGTAACTGGCAACGTGCGTCGAAAGGGCTTTGCTTAGTTTGGAACTGGGTCGATTTGTGTAAAATTGTCCCTGATATTTATTTATATTTTATTTACTTATTTATAGGTATATACATTGTTATAGGTCATAAAGCTAAAGCGTATTGCGAATCACTATGTTTTGCCGATAGGCGTTCAAAATTGTTTATTACTTAGTGAGGTTTTTTAATACAAATGTTTAAATATCTTCATCTTCATGCATCAATAACAAAATCAAGATTAAAAATTAAGCTGAATGGCAGTTAATTAAATAAAAATCATTGTCAAGATAGAATTATATGATAGTTACTAATAATATTGTAATTTTAATGTTACAGTTTTCTATCAATGACATTCTCAGAAATATTATACGAATAAAGTCAAATAATAATTCAGTGTCATTCCAAAATTGTTCGATATTACAGTTTTTTTATTATTAATACCATTTTCAATGTTTTCTTAAAATGTCCAATGTTTAGTGGTTTAATACAATCGGGAATTTTATTATATATAGGCGGTGCCAATCCCACTTTTCCGCACTAAGCTGTTTTGGACTCTTTATGACGCAGTGTACTTCTATACTGTATTCGTACAGGGAGCTTTCGTGTGTGAACAAAGTTTGGGATTGCATTTCACAAAGATTATACAAACAGGGTAGAAGTAAGAAAGATTTTTTTGTTTTTAGCTGTTTAAGAGGAGTGTAAAACGGGAATATTTATACTAAATTTTTTAATAAGTAGTCGGACTATTAGGCCGAGAATTTGAAATTGAATTGATATGAAACCGTCAATGACTAAAACCAGCTTCTATGTTCTCATCGGCTCATATTAGATAACGTTAACAATTAATGACTAAACTTGCCTTCTATCCGGCCTATAAGGGCTAGTTTCACAAGCTTACCTGATTTAATCGAATGTGATTTTCTTGTTCTGAGAGTTTTCTCCGGCATCAAAGCTTTTTCTGTCATTGAAGCCCCCCTTGTTGAATCCTCCTCGGTCGCCCCCCCACGAGTGGCGGTCGCCGCCGCGGTTGCGGTCGAATCCCCCGCGCCCCCCGCGATCGAACCCGCCCCGGCCTCCCCGACCGCCGCGGTCCCCGAAGCCCCCACGGCCTCCACGGTCACCGAATCCCCCGCGCCCCCCACGGTCACCGAAGCCCCCGCGGCCCCCGCGCCCGCCACGACCGCGGTCGAATCCACCGCGGCCTCCCCTGTCGAATCCACCGCGGCCTCCCCTGTCGAATCCTCCGCGACCCCGCCTATCGAATCCGCCGCGGCCCCTGAAGCCCCCCCTGTCTCCCCCTCGGCCGCGGAACCCGCCCCGCCCGCCGAAGCCCGAATTGAAGCCGCCGGATTCCTCGGTCTCGTCACCGTCCTCCCCTTCTCCTTCGCCCTCACCCTCGCCCTCGCCCTCCTGCGGGAGAAGCTAATATTAGATACCAAGACAACCCTACGTAGTGCACGGAAGTACATTAAAGTAAATGCCCGAAATTATAAGCCACCGAGTTAAGTTTCCGACTCTCGCGAGGGTCCCGCTCGTACATAGAGTTGCCTTGGCTTTTTAAATTTGTGGGCATTTACCTTAGCGTCGAACGAATTGTCCGTAAGTCTAGGGTCCACTTCTACTTTTTCGGCCGCGACGCGTCGGAACGGAGTCGGTTTGTTGTTAGTATCGCCGGGAGTAGAGGTGTTGTTGGTGGTGCCCTAGAAGATGTTGTTGATTTTAAGTTAGTTTCATGCGCAAAATTCACTTTAAATACTATCGCGGTGAATTATTAAAATATTTGGTCAGCATACCTTTTCCTATTAAATAAACCAACAATGTCATCATCTTTCAGGCAAATTTAAATGACAAATGCCTGTGATGGATAAATATCCTCAGATGCTAGAATATCTACGTTTTGAACGGGACGCTCAAGACGCGAAAAACACAAATGTGGTTGTAAAAAACCGGTCAAGTGTGAGTCGGACTCGAGCACTAAGGGTTAAAACTTTCTCTTAACCTAACCTAACTGGCCGGTTAAGTTCAGTTTGCACCTGGTATCTATAGCGTTGCATACAAATGAGTGTGCAAACTTAACGCAACGGGATTGTTCAAAACTGATTTTTCAAAATAAAATAGAAATATGTTTATTTTATTCCGTTTTTAGTATTTGTTGTTAAAGCGGCAACAGAAATACATCATCTGTGAAAATTTCAACTGTCTAGCTATCACGGTTCTTGAGATACAGTCTGGTGACAGACAGAGAGACGGACAGGGGTGTCTTAGTAATAGGGTCCCGTTTTACCCTTTGGGTACGGAACCCTAAAAATGATGGCGACCAAAGTAGGTTCTTAAATTTTTGTAATTTGTAAATTATTCAAATAAGCGTTAATTTAATGAAAGAACCTGCCCCTAAAAATAATCTATGTATGGGGTCTGCTTGAACTGGCCACCAAATCGATTCATATTTCTAAATTAGTATAAAAATTCACAAATTTCGAAAGTACATTCCATATAAATAACAGTGTCTTTAAAATAACATTATTTTCTAGCCGCCCACCATTGCCCGTGGAATTTGAATCAAAAGTGTAGAGAGAGAATAAGTATGTATTGCCTCCGTGTTAAATTCGAACGACGAAAATAATATCATCCTGATAGAAAAATGACTCACAAGTTCAATGAATAGGAGAAGACCTTTTGATAGGCCTTTGGGTAGCTAAAGGTTATTATTATATTACTGTCTTCGAACCTGAATGCACTTTATTGTTTACGTCACACCTGGCCATAATGTGAAGCAAAATTGTGTACTTACCACAAGCAGTAAAATAAAAGCCCTCTAACGCATACTTACAACCCTCGCTTGCGGCTCGGGTCAAAAATACCTGCGATTTCGGGCGCTTTTTCTTTTACAGCCCTTGGTAAGTAATGTATTACTCATAGCACGATTATAACTGAAATCTTAAGTATGCATCTTGATTATGCAAATCTAGCTTAGCTGCTATTATGCACACAACTGTACGTCAATAACCGAACTAGCATGGAAGTCCATACAAGTGAATAAGTAACTCATTAACAAGTCAGTTCGGTTTTAGACTTAAGACAGCATAATGAGTTAATGAGACAGTGTACATAAAAATAAAGCCTACCTTCACAAAGTTGTTGTAAGGCTTCTTGGCTGGTGTAGCTTCACTGCCAGATGCTTTTCTCTTTCTTCCAACCTGTAAAAACAACATTATATAGTGTTGTTCGGATTTCAACTTTAATTTTAAAACTATACTAATTTCCAAACTAATTAAAATCATTGATTTAAACTCACACGATCTTCACTCAATATCACAACACAACAAAACGGGACTTAATTAAATCAGTTAGTGTCAGCAATTGGATTGGAAAAACGATTATTTGGAACTAGAAGGCGCCCGCAGATTCGTTCGCGGAGGAGAAAAAGTTATAACCCTTCTTTTTTTTGCATAGTCGGGTATAAAGCGTCCTATGACCATCTGGCGATACCCAGCTACCCGTGTACCAAAAATAGTTGAAATCCGTTTAGCCGATTTAGCGTGATGAAGCCACAACAACACATACAAACATTTTATTTTTACAACTTTATAATAGTATAGACAAGACATCAAACTTGTTTCTTAGAACTTTGAAGGCTGGATGAATCTCAGAAATTATAAATTAGCAGCAACCTTTGGTAACCATGTATAAGTGTGCATATGTATGCTTAAGAGTCCCCAGCAAGCTCGGCCGTATTTCACCTTCCCATACAAACGGAGTTTCGTTCTCATTTTAAAACTACGTGTTGGATTGTAACGAAACTTTGTATATACAAGGACATGAGGTATATCTAGGCCTGTAATTAGTTTATATGGCTCCAGTTTATTAAACAATCGAAATACAGCAAAAACAAGTTTTGTATGAAAAACTAAATTCGCTATATTTTTTTTACTATGAAACAATGAAATGATAAATGATAATTAAATAATGATCTTTATTCTGCAAGTAGGCCGCAAGGGCACTTTTACAAGTCTGACTCTACGGCGTTTCCCAAGAGGAGACCACTGAAGAGAAGAAAGCCGAAACAAACTCAACAGTCAGTTATTTTTTCAAAATAACTCTTATATCAATATTTGTACTTAGCCTATCCTAAATATATGTTTTGAGTATAAACTCAATGCATAGTTCTTCAAGAAAACATATCAAAACTTATAAAAAAGTAAAAAAAAATAGTATATAAAAATGGAAAATAGTGATTTTTTTATTTAAAACAACTTACATATGTTTGATATGCCACCTTATAAGAGAACCGTGACCCGGTAAAAGTAAATTATTTGGTTTCTGTTTTTGGGCCATGCATTTTTGCCTGTTAAATAGTCCTCTACCCTATAATATGCCTTTGCCATTATGGACTCTTTGAGAGTTAAGTTCTTTTTGAGAGCTGGAAACGATAATTTTAAAGCATCATCTGGTAGCTTATTATAAAAATTTATACTTTGGCCTACAAATGATTTGGCTACTTTACGAACGCGGAACTTTCTAATAGCGATTTTGTTTTTATTTCTTGTATTAAAATTGTGGATATCTGAATTCTTAGTAGACTCTAGGTTCTTAATAACATAAATAATATTCTCATAAATATATTGGGACGATACGGTTAATATGTTGATGTCTTTAAAAAGTTCTCTTAAGGAGTCACGGGAGGGGAATTCAGGTTATATATAGAACGAATCGCTCTTTTTTGTAACACAAATATAGTCTGTATGTCAGCTGCTTTGCCCCAAACCAGAATACCGTATGACATGATACTATGAAAATAACGATGATATACTAAGCAAGCAGTATCAACATTGGTCAATTGTCTAATTTTTCTAATAGCGTAAGCTGCTGAACTTAATTTACCTGCAAGTACTGCTAAATGGGGACTCCATTGCAGGTTCTTGTCCAGTGTTATACCTAAGAATAGTGCCCTATCCACCATTTCTAAAAATTCACCATTGACCGATTCAGTAGAATCCACTGCTCTAACATTCAGTAAAGCAAATATAATACATTTCGTTTTCTTAGCATTCAATAGCAGATTATTAATATTATAAACCAGTCAAGTACTTTAAATAGTACACTATTAATTTCGGCATAGTCAGTTGCTTTCCGGTCAGCTTTGAAAATTAATGATGTATCATCAGCAAATAGTACTATATCACAATATATGGTATCTGAAGCTACATAAACGAATTACAGGCCTGCATATACCTTAACTTATTCCAAGTACAAAGTTACAGAGCAAACTAGCAAGTCGTTTTAAAATGAGAGTGTACCAACGTTTGTACCCGAGCTTACAGGACTCTTAAATGTTGACTGTAGCCTAGAATTGATTGTCTATAGACGATGTATGAATTTAATTTTTCAAGTATATTTTTTTGTACTTGCCAAAGCAAAATTAAATAAAAAAATTACCTCCTGATTTTCTTCTTCGCTAAATGACTTCTTAGCTTGCTTTTTGGGGGGTTCATCTTCATCAGAATCATCTTCAGATGATGATTCTTTTTTCTTAGCTGGTGTAGCCTTTGCAGGGGTCTTTGCTGCCGGTTTTTCATCTCCACTAGAATCGCTATCATCATCAGAGGAATCTTTCTTTGCAGCAGCCTTAGCTGGAGTACCTTTAGTCTTAGCGGGAGTCTTTTGAGCAGGTTTTTCATCTTCACTACTGTCCTCACTGTCCTCAGATGAGGAGTCCTTCTTAGCTGCTTTAGCTACTGGTTTAGCAGGGGTAGCCTTAGGTTTTTGAATAGCTTTTGGTTTTTCATCCTCACTGCTATCATCCTCAGATGAGGAATCTGCTTTCTTAGCAGGTGCAGCCTTAGCTGGAGTTTTAACTGGGGATTTAGCTGATTGCTTAGGTTTCTCATCTTCACTTGAGTCTTCATCAGATGAAGATTCTGCCTTTTTGGCTGGTTTAGCAGGTGCTTGCTTAGCAGGCGTCTTCACTGGGGTCTTAGCAGCTTGCTTAGGTTTTTCATCTTCACTAGAGTCATCATCAGATGAAGATTCTGCCTTCTTGGCTGGTGTAGGTTTAGCAGGTGCTTTAGACGGAGCCTTCGCACCTTGCTTGGGTTTTTCATCTTCACTACTATCATCTTCAGATGAAGACTCTGCCTTTTTAGCTGGTGCTGGCTTTGCAGCTGTCTTCACTGGGGTCTTTGCAGCTTGCTTGGGTTTTTCATCTTCACTACTATCATCATCAGATGAAGTCTCTGCCTTTTTGGCTGGGGCTGGCTTGGCAGGAACCTTTACTGGGGTTTTAGCTGCTTGTTTAGGTTTCTCATCCTCGCTGTCATCACTGTCATCTGAGGAAGAGTCCTTTTTGGCTGCTGCGGGTTTAGCTGCAGGTTTCGCTGGGGTAGCCTTTGGCGCTGGTTTGTCATCTTCATCACTAGAGTCATCAGATGATGATTCCTGCTTCTTGGCTGCAGGTTTGGGTACATTGTTGACTTGTGGCTTCACTGGTTGCTTCTTGGGCTGAGATGTGGCATCGTCACTGCTGTCACTGTCATCTGAAGATTCCGCTTTCTTAGGGGCAGGCTTAGCTGGCGTTTGCTTCGGTTTCTGAAAATTAAGTTATTTCTTTCAGTTGTAGTTTCATTAAGTACTTAAGAAATCATAAGACATTAATATCAGAGGTAGTGACGAAACAGATTGTTAGAAAATCATAAATATTTCATAAGTAATTGTAACATCATTATAAAGCAAAGTAAATTACAAATTCGCATAGATTTAATCACCCAAAAAGGCTCACCTGTGCAGCTTTTTTTTCTTCTTTCGAGCTGTCAGAATCCGAAGATGAGTCCTGATTTTTCTTGGCGGCAGGTAGTTTACCATTTACCACAGGCTTAGCAGCTTGCTTCTGTTGAGCCTCATTGTCGCTGGAGTCATCTGATGAACTGAAATTAAATATTTACTTTTATTGTCATTTCATCCTGGAGATTTCCACTGCTGAACACAGACATGATCCTGTTTAGCTGACCAGTACGGTAATGTCTGTCACAGTCAAACATTTATTGCATACTTTGTGAATGCAATTATAGGTAGGTGGTATACAGGTGACACCCATTATGGGCACAGACTGCAACTGCAGGTCCCGCTGAACTCCATTGAATGTTAATCGTAAGTTGAAAAGGTTCAATTTCAGTGGAAGTACAGTGGCTGCATGGCGATACTTATTTTACCTTACCATTAAGGTTCAATTTGGAGTGCAGCGGCGGGACGTGAGGTTGTGGTCTGTAGCCCATCTCGGAATGCCACCTTTAGAGACCTAACTATTGTATAATTAAATACTGCAACGGGTTCAAAAGTGCATATTGTAATTAGAGCTTCAAGAGCTATTAAAGTATCCATTCATTTTTCACTCAAAAATCATCTAAACTCTAGAAACATTTACAATCATGCATAAACTAAGGTTTACTATGCCTTTACCCAGAACTAGCAGGTTAGATATTAATTTTTGGTACTTTACAGTATGCAACTTTCAAGTTTTCTGTAGACCTTGTTTCAACACTTCACATAGTATTTTAAAATGAAGTCGTATAAAGTCGTTATGCTATACATTTATCAACATATGAAACCTGATTTTGATATTGTAGTATCATACAAAAAGCCTTTTTTATATGCTCAAAAGGTGTGACACCCAAACCTCTTTTCTATGTGATAACATGGCTTAGCATGACTAAGCTTTTTGGATGCATATTAAGAGATAAGAAGACTATTTAGCTTCAAGGATAACATCTTTCTTTTCACTTGGTTTTTCTATATTACGCATATTTGGCAAAATGTCAGGAAAAAGATATTCGCTTCTGAAAATGTCTGGACTTCAGAAAAAGTTACTTCACTTAATCTGCTTTATAAAATAATGACTTAGGCACTTCTCTTCTAAACTGCCACCAAATGGAATCAGATATTTTGAAGATGTTGCCAGAAGTATGTTGTTATTTTTGCACGAATGGACGAGATACTTTAGACAGATCACTAAAATTGTTCATGTCATTTATTTTCATTTTGTGAGCATGAAATGTATTTTTACCTGCCCAAGTTTTTGCTAATTGTAGGTGTATTTCCATAATTTTAAATTTATTTTTTCTTTCAATCATTGCATGTATATCACACTCCATGTGAGTATGCCCTTTTAAAAGGAATTTATGGTTTATAGTTTGAAACTCTTTATCTTTGTTCATGATACATCAATATACCATCACCACTAAGATATTCTGGTTACTTATGATCAGCAGAATAGTCTGTCTAAGTAATTTCTTCCATTCCCACCTAACAGTGACGTCGCGTCAAAACACGTTTTTGGTAAAGTTTTCCTTAAAAGCAGTAGAATAAAATCCTTGCAGAGAATAAAGGGCATTTCAGTGCCCCAAATAAAGGGCATTTGAGTGCCTTAAAGTAGGAATGCCGATGAGAATTGGGTTCCATGAACGCCTTGCCACTGCCACCTAATTCAAATTCTTTTCTGCCCACTCAAAAGTGCAAGTAGCAATTTCCGTATTTTAAGATTTGATAACTCTTTGACCTTTTTCTTTAAATTATACTGCAGTTCACTTTCGTCCAAATTAATTCTTTTAATTTCCTTAATTTTTTCTTTTGTTTCCTCTTTTACTTCCAGATTCTTTAAATCTGTTTCAAATCTGTCACCATCACAAAAATAATCACATCACATAAATTAACCTCTTATTAAAAGTATCGTAATATAACAATTCTTTTGCTATTTGTTGGTTTTTCATCTCCTCCACATACTGTTTATACATAAGACTTCAATTTAGGTCGTAGGTAATGTCTTTTATTTGTTACTACACAATACTTGACTTCTATAGCTTAGATAAGTAGTGATATGATTCACAACACCTTCAATAACTTTTTTGTCATTTATTTAGCTGGTGCATGCAGTCCTCATTAATCTGGTTCAGTCAACACACTGTCCATCTTTTTCTCTATGCATATTTTCTCAAACATCTTGCCAATACATAAGGTTGTGGCATGATATGGACTAATCTAGTCAAGTTGCAAGTCACATCATCAGCCATGTTGGTTATATGTTTGCTTGCTATCTGCATATGCATATTGCCCTTTCTCTCTATCACTCATTAAATCAGGAACGTTCCCACCAGAGCATCCGCTGTTGAGATCTGACCACTAACCTCTAGGAAAAAATTACAAACATATCTGATATTTAGTGGTGGGGCATGATTCTGTAGTGCATAATGGTTGGTTATCTATTTCCACCTTTTTGCCTCCCAAGTACTAAAGCACTATGCACTGGCTAGCTTAGTAACTAAGAGATATAAAATGTTGAAAAGATGGATGAAAAGGAAATTATTTTAATAGAATAAAGAAACCGGTTGTTGACATCCGACCTGTTAGCTCTGGACTGTAGATATTAGCTATACGTACTACTTACACAAAGTATGTACAAAACACGTAGTGACATAACCTAAAAAAAGTGTTAATCATTTTTCTCACCTTTCAGCTGATTTCTTGCCCGGCGCCTCTTTCAGGTATTCTGTTAGTATGCTCGTCAATGTTGGTAAATTTTTAGCGCGTGGTTTCTAAAAAAAAAAAGACATACATGTTAACTGTAATATAAAAAGTTTGACTTATCAATAATAGTTAAGAGCAACTCAGAGGTAGTGACGATCGTTAACTTCAATCACAGTTTATCATGTAACAAGTAACATCATAGTTGAGTTCAGTTTATTATTAAAGAGTATTCAATACTTCAGACACAACATCCGCAGTCTGTCACGACATAGTACCTATTCGACATCAAAGCACCGATACAATATATCAAACTTTGAAGAGAGAAAAGCACCAGAATTGTGGCCAGTACACGTGGATAATACAGTCGGAGACAAGTATAGTACACAAAAAGTATAGAACAAGTCGTTGGTGCAATTTCTTAAATAACTGCTTATGATCTTTAAATTGCGTGTGGTATAATTTGCGCACTATACTGTACCAAAGTTTACAGCATAATTTAAATAATGCATACAAATGTTCCCTGAAAAACGTTAATGCAGGCGCCGGGTACAGGCCGAACACGTGTGGGAAGCCCACACGTGGTTTTTGGTTAAAGTACTCACAGCTTTAGTTTTCTTCAAAATGTCAGCAGCCAGAGACTTATCCACACCCAGCATAAACTGGTGTATCAGCGAAAGGGCTTCTTGCTGAATATTTGTCGGAACTGCCATATTTAATTTTAAACACTAAATTAATTTTATTTTACAGAGACGCGCGGCGCGGCCTCTTGTCTCGTTCTTCACGGCACAGATAATGAAAATTTTATATGAACTATAAAAAAAAAATCTAGTTACCATAAACACTTTCATAGTTGGCAGTATTCAGAGGGGCCACTTTGAAATTCGATATTCGAAGTTCGTATTGTCCCATCTCCCTCACTCAAATACAGTTAAACATGAGAGCGAGAGAAATGGCACGTTACTAACTTCGAATTTCTAGATTCAGAGTAACCCCTCAGATTTTACTCTCTGTTTTTTAGTATACAGAAACAATCACATCTTATAATTACAGATGGCGGTGTGTAGTAAATGAATTTCGTATTCTTATCGTTGTTGCCAACATTAATGCACTACTAAGAAGAATTAATTTATATAAAACCTTGCAGTAAAAACACAGCGTAAAATCTGAATGTGACCAACTATAAAAATGTCTATGGTAATGGTAATTAAGAGATTTTTTTTATTCACCTATCTGTGAAAAATCAGATTGGGTTTGACAGTAGTCGAGCAACTACAAATTTTTATTGATATTTTCGTGTAGAGCTATGATAATTACATGAAATGTAAATCTTCTTTGCCGTTAGTATCTTAACTCTTCGCGAAATCGTTGATTTGCTTCAAACAATAGTGTCAATAGAAGACAGTGTCATGTATTCGGATGGTTGCTTTGTCGATATCCGATGCGAGTGCAAGTTATCTAGTTTTTTGTAATTCTGTAATGTTATGAGTGCTCTTTTGAGCGTTGTTTCGCAATGCCAGTACAGCAGATTAATGTTAAGAATTCGTCGGAAATCGAGAGTTGGGAATGGAATGGTGGTTGCGGGCGAGAGGCAGTCAGGGGAGGGTCGGACAGTAGTCGAACCTCATGCAGCAACTCGAGCGGCGATATCTGCCGCATCTGCCACTGCGAGAGCGAGGTGCACAACCCACTGCTGGCGCCCTGCTACTGCTCAGGTTAGCTGGCGCTTCTGCCAAACAGACACCATGGTATCAAACATAAATGTTTCAAAAATAACATCAACACACGTCACGCGTTAGTAATAACATCTGATTGCTCAATCAGTACATTTGCATCTCAATAAACATCTGTTGTGTATTGTTTGGAAACAATCCCATTTATGTAAGCAAGGGACATTCTATGAAAATAAATTACTATGAAAGATGCTTCTTACATTTTAGTTACATAAACTATTTTTTAGCATTGGCTGCAAGTAAAGCTAACAGATTGCAACATCTTGGACTGGAGTTGACATTGACTTGTTACCAGGTGTTAGTGAAATGACACTGTGTACACAATATCAGGGTCTTGGTTTAAGGTCTAATCAAACAAGTTCAATACAGATGGATATTTTCATAAATACTTGAGACTATGTTTTCATATTATTCAAATAAAATGAAATAATGTTAATAATTAATGAGTTGCATTTATAAAACTGATTTAAATACTTTTTTATTGATACAGGAGGTTGCTTGAAGAATCTGTGGGAATTGAAAGAATTTTACCTAATACCTATTTTCATTATTTAAATAAATAACTCTTTCATTTCAGTATCTAAATACATCAAACACACACTTGTGATATCCATACTGTTTAATAATTTTATTAACAGGATCAAAGTGAATAAAATTATTCCTTTGAAGTTATTTATGTCTTGCTTGAGTTTCTTGCTACCATTTTTTTCTTATCTTTTATTCTTGTCTTGCAACAAATGTTTTAATGGTTTGTGCTATCTGAAATTGTTATAGGCAATCAATTAAGCAATCCAACAATATTTGTAAATGTTTAAATTACTGTCTAGTAGTGTGAGGTTAGAAAGTCCTATTTACATGATAATCTGGCTTGCCTACTAATGTAATTTACTTACATTGCAATTAAATTTGCCACATTTATTTAATTGTTTCCGACATCCGTTTGTAAAATGGAAATAAATTGCTTCTGAAAATCAATAATCAGGTGATTAAATCAACCAACTTCATTTAGTTTAAAATTTATTTGAATTGAATTAAACTATATTTTTGTAGATATGATTTTTCATAATCGGAATATAATTTATAAAAAAAAAATGGCATTTTTAATTAACACTAAAGTGGTTCTCAGCTCTCATATTGAAGATTCTTTACTCATTGCTTAAATTTGACATGGTCACTGAAGAACTGATGAACTCTTCCATTCTCAATTATTACCAAGATATAGCTTAGTTTTTATGGATTGATTAATATATTGGTAGTAAATACATATATTTTAATATAAATCATGGGCCATTATTGCCTGAAAACATACCTAAGTATTTACCTAATACCTATTTTCATTTATTAAATAAATAACTTGCATTTCAGTATTTAAATGTACACACACAACTGTGTATCAGTATCAGTTTATTTATTGCTTTCATAGGTATATTTCAAGATGGTACATTCACATTTACCGCTATGAAACCCTGTACTTAGGGCACTGCAACATTATCTAAATTACAGCTAGATGAATTTAATTATATGAACTTTCTTACTAATTTTTAATATTTCAAATATTTCAAACTGTGATATCCATACTGTTTAATTATTTTTAGTTAAATATACATTTTAGTCTGTGAGCATTTAACCCCTAGAGATGACAGGCTGTGTATTACTGAACAATTTTTCTTGCATTTTTAGCGAAAGCCAAGGTAACCCAGTATACTATGGATGTATTCCTATTTCAGCCAGTCATGCCAGACTGTGTTAAATTCAATTCAATTCAATTTATTTGTTGCAGTTCATGTTATACATTAAAGATCTTAAATTTAATTAATGTTCAAAACATGAGCCCTGTTGGGCACAGCAATATCTTATAACTAAAATGAATGTCAAAAATTTAAATAATAAAATAAGTATGTAAAATGCAAAAAAAAGTTAGGAAAAAGCGTGACACGGGGGGTTGTTCAAAAAATCTAAACCTTGATCTAACTTTATAAACAAAGATCAGAAAAAAATGAAAAAAATTTTTCGACGATACTGGACTTGAACCAGTGCCTTGAGCCAGACCGGGGCAGCACGCTCTACCATCTGAGCTAATCGTCCACACCAGTAGTCGACGAATTTTGTCATCTGTTCTTGCTTATGGATCTCTGTATGGTGCATCCGACTCTTTAGTCTGGTCTGGCTCAAGGCACTGGTTCAAGTCCAGTATCGTCGAAATTTTTTTTCATTTGTTTCTGATCTTTGTTTATAATAATAACGCTAGTGGAGTGATCCACTAATAAATTGCAAAAATTGTGATTATTATCATGATATTTGTAAAACAAAAAGTACAGTCTTGATAATAGCGCCACCTCTCGCCGAGCAATGGTACCTGTAAAGGTATCTGCTCGGGGTGAAAGTAACTTCATAGTTCTGCACTAGGCGGCGCTAACGGCTAAAGAGTCGGATGCACCATACAGAGATCCATAAGCAAGAACAGATGACAAAATTCGTTGACTACTGGTGTGGACGATTAGCTCAGATGGTAGAGCGTGCTGCCCCGGTCTGGCTCAAGGCACTGGTTCAAGTCCAGTATCGAAAATTTTTTTCATTTGTTTCTGATCTTTGTTTATAATAATAACGCTAGTGGAGTGATCCACTAATAAATTGCAAAAATTGTGATTATTATCATGATATTTGTAAAACAAAAAGTACTTGATCTAACTTGTTATATGTGGACTGCCCCTTTTTACAAACACACAATATAAAACACTTATCAATGCAACACAACTATGAGGAAACGCTGTAGTTCCCTGGCGCGCAGGGTGCGGGCTAGTTCCAACTTATAATTGCCATACGATCCACGTACTGGCAGCCAAGCCTTACTGAGTGCTAATCATATTTTAGTTATAAAGTATTTTATGTTTATGTTACTAACTTAAGGGTAAGATATTGTAACTAACTTAACTATGATCCTAGTTGGTCGAAATAAACTATAATATATAGAATATAGAAAATACTTTGGCAGGAATGCATCCATATGCCATCTGCATCAGTTAGATGCTCTAAGATTTGAATATGATGTTGTTTCAGGAAGCTTAAAGTTCGTCCACCAAAGTTGCCTGCAGCAATGGCTGACGGCATCTGAGACGCGCTCCTGTGAGCTGTGCAAGTTCAATTTCATAATGCACACCAAAATAAAACCTTTCAATGAGGTAAGTAACTTAAGTTATGTATGTAATAATTAATAAGTAATTTGTTTGAATGAAAAAAAGAAAGAAATATTTATTACCACACTTATACATTTAACATTTCGTTATACACAATAATGTTAATAATTCATTGATCATTACATTATATAAAATATATCATTCGTAAATTACTAATGTAACTGTGATTACATTTTTGAAATGGGTTTGGCTAGACCTTATACTTTTGACCTATATAATCTACTAGCTTCTGACCGCGACTTCGTCCGCCTTAAATTCGTTTATCGCGGATAAGGGTATTTTTTCGGGGTAAAAAGTAGCCTGTATCCTTCCCCGAGACTCAAACTATCTCCATACCAAATTTCTCCAAATCGGTTCAGCGGTTTAAGCGTGAAGAGGTAACAGACAGACAGACTTTCACATTTATAATATTAGTATGGATGCAGTATCTTTGAGCTAGGTCAAATAGTACAGTAATAGTATAGGTTAGGTTTGTTAATATATTTGCAATAAAATGAAGGTTTTTGATAATAGTTAGTAGAAGTCACTATGCTACACTACAATGCAAGATTTTTTACGGAAACTAAAAAAACATAACCTTTTTTGCTTGACTGTATTTGGATAAAAACAAGCATCCGTATGCTATCTCTGTACCAAAAATGGTTGAGATCTGCATAACATTTTCGCTTCTAGGTTCGGAATAACCTAATTTAATATTTTTAAGGGTTTTTGCCCAAGGTAGCCAGGTTTTCTGTGCCTATATGGAGCCATGGTCCTTCAGGGCTTCAGGGTAGATAGTTTCTCGGTGCCTATACGGAACCATGGTTTTTCAGGGTAGACAGTGCCTTTGTGTCTATATTGACCGCACGCCACTGTATGACTCTCTCTAGAAATTATCGGAAAAAGATCAATAATACACAGTGTTAGTTATTCATCCTTTATTTTGTCACCTTCAAAGTATGCTACTTCAGAAACGATACATTTACGCTATCGAATAATCCAATCTTCAAAACATTTTTTAAACGCTTTTTCCGGAATTGAGTTCAGTTCTCGGCGCGAATTCTCCTTTCCGTCTTCTACCGGACGAAAACGGGTGCCACGAAGAGGTAATTTGAGTTTAGGAAAAATAAATAAGTTGGCTGGAGCCATATCTGGTGAATAAGTTGGTTGCTCGATGGTAGTTGTTAAGTTTTTGATGGCCTTGTGCGAAGGCGCATTATCGTGGTGCATAATCCAAGAATTTTCTTTCCACAAATCTGGCCCTTTTCGTCGAATTTGCTCGCAGCATAACGCTCAAACAATATTCTCTATTTACCGTCTGACCTCCCGGCAAGAATTCAGAGTGCACAACACCGCTACAGTAAAAAAAAAAACAGTCAACGTGACTTTGACGATTATTCGACTTTGGCGTATTTTTTTCGGTTTTAGTTCAGTTGGAAGGCGCCACTCAGAAGCTTGTTGTAGTTTGCATATCAAAACCCACGTCTCGTCAACAGTAACAATGCATTTCATCAATGTTGGGTCGGAATTGACTCGTTCTAGCATGTCCTTAGCGGCTCTTCTGCGATTGAGTTTTTTGAGAAAATTCAGGTCATTTGGGACTAGCCGAGCGGCAACATGTTTCATACCCAAGCGATTATTTAAAATGGTACGGATCGACTCGTGAGAAAGAAAGTTCGGCGGCTATCTCTCTCAAACTTGAATGAGGATTTTCAGTCACTATTTCCTTCACTTTTGTGATGTTAATTTCAGTTGCCGACGTTGATGGCCTACCAGAGCGAGGCAAATCTTCCATCACATATGGACCGCTTTTGAACGCTTGGTGTCACTCATAAGCACGTGTTTTTGATAAAATTTGCAAAATTTAAGACCAACTCCTTGTTCGATGTTTTTATCCATTATGAAATTCGCAATACACAGTGGCGTGGCGTCGATAGAACTCGATTCCCGCCGAGTTACCCATTTTCAGACAGCTGACTACAAGTATCAGTATTTGAAGGAAAAACGAGTCAAATAAGCTCCGACTTGTGTAAAGATAATGTTTGATATAAATAAACAACAGCACTGTCTTTAATCTAAATAACAGATGTAACTCAAACTCCGCGCCAAAATGGAAAACAGTTGTGCCAATCTAACAACAAGAAAAAAAAATTTGGAATCATAAACAAATCATCCGTTCCTGATATTTTTTTGAGTGACTCACATACAAACATAGGTAAGTACTAAAAATAAAAATAAGAATGTAATTCAGTGAGCTTCAAATAGTCCGTTTCACACTTTTTTTTAATATCTACAATGTACAGACATTTCATTTTTACAACTAGTTTAACATACTTCTAGTTATTCTAAAACTATATCATCTTTTAAGGGCTTGTTCTTGCTGTGGGTTTTTTGTCATGATTTCAATTCGATAATTTAACTAATTCTGGGTAAGAAGGTTGATGCAACCGAGTGAGCAAACAATAGCCACCCACGTTTACGTTCCTTGAACTCGAATAGTCAGTCAGCATAAAAATATCAAAGTAATAAATATATTGGCATGGATTCTATTGTTATAGGAACAGAGTTTATACCAAGATTATGAAGGAGTTAATTACTTAGTTATTTTTGCAGCTGACTATATCAGAGGGGAATAACCAAAGTACACGATATTCGAGGTCAGTCACAGAATGAGTAATTAATTGCATTGATAGGGACAGTTACTCGCGAAATGGCACCTTATGAGGAAAATCATATGATACATCTATCCATACTTCCATACTTAATATTATAAATGCGAAAGTGTGTCTCTGTCTGTCTGTCTTTTTTTCTGTCTGTCTTTGTGTCTGTCTGTTACCTCTTCACGCTTAAACCGCTGAACCGATTTGGATGAAATTTGGTATAGTGCCGGGGAAGGAAATAGGCTACTTTTTATCCCGGAAAATACCCGTATCCGCCATAAACGAATTTAAGGCGGACGAAGTCGCGGGCAGAAGCTCGTACTATTATAAAGTTGTGAAAATGTAATCTCTGTACATTGAAAATATGTATTAAAAACCGGCCAAGTGCGAGTTGGACTCGCGCACCGAGGGTTCCGTACAAAATATATGCTACAAATGGCCGTATCTATGAAAATCCAGTGTGAGCAGAGCCCTACTCCTAAGCAAATGTACGCGGTGCTCGATCATTTTATAATTGGTTACTGATATAGACAGACAGACATAAAATTATACTGTTTTTAACCGACTTCAAAAAAGAGGGGCTTCTCAATTCGTTTGTATTTAAAAACAAAAAATATGTTTGTTACCTTAGAACTCCGTCATTTACACGACGATTTGGAAAATTATTTTTTTGTTCTTGAGTAGGTATATCCAAATTGGTCCCATAAAATTTTGGTGAAGATCTGATGCCGGGATCCATGAGGAATAGAAGGCATTCCTTGAATATTATGAGAACATCTATGGCTATTACGGTATTTATTACAGTAGTTTAAGCATTTACATTTGAAAATCAGCATTTGGTGAAGAGAAACCGATGATGAAGACACAACCCATCAGTTACCACAGAGGGCTCTTCCAGTGTTATTTAATTCGCGGATCGCGCGAAGTTAATCCCATAAAATTTTGGTGAAGATCTGATGATGAGATCGATGAGGAATCGAAGGAATTTTCAAATATTATATGCATATCTAAGGCGATTTTGGTGTTTATTAAAGTAGAAAAAGCATTTACACTGGAAAATCATCATTTGGTGAAGAAAAACTGATGATGAAGACACAAGCCACCAGTCACTAATTAGGGCTCAACCAATGTTATTTAATTCACTAATCGCAATATAATTGTTTATCATATTTTGCTTACAGGCAGAAATTGGTTAAGGTCAGGGTAGCAAAGTGGAGAACCAGAGAACTCCTTAACGGCTAACGGCCCTGATTCTGAAATAGCAACGTTCAGCTAAAGGTCGTGAGCAATTGACATTAGAATGCAATATGGCTGTAAGTGCCGTATAAAAGTCGTAGAAGTCATAAAAGTCGTGTATTATGTGTGGCTTCGATCGTCAGAAGGCAGATTTCGTAGTCTTGTTATTTCCCTTAACGATCTCTCAAAGTTTTGACACGGCTTAGTGCAACATATATTTGCCCTTTAGCGAAATTCTTTTTATCAGGGTCTATCACAGCTTTCTCGAGGGTGGTACCTTGTAGCTTATGAACAGTAACAGCCCAACTTAATATTAAAGGTAACATACGAGGCTCCACATCTCCGTATCACCTTGTCACTTGAAACGTTAGTACATGATGGAGATATGGGTATGCAACGGTCACTATCTTTTAACCTAAGACCAACAGTTTCATCGTCAAATTTTTACGTACGTGTTTTTACGTACACAGCTTCCGGGAGCTCCCCGCCTTCCAGCTGATCTCGTCTTAGGGCCGGCCATTTTTTTTATATGCCCATAGCTCCATTCACTAGTCCATCAGAGACGGAAATATTCCGTCTCAACATCACTCGAGATTCTACGCCAATTTGAGTTGTGAGATAATTCTTTAAATATTATTGGTCAGTTGAGACTGTTAGTCGTATTCTTTTTAACCAGCAAGCTACTGGACTTAACCATTTTGACCTAGCCAATTCTTATAATTTAGATTTTATTTACAATAGTCTTATCTACAATTGGTCTTATTTATTTACAATAGGGCCTCCTCAATCTTCCCATTTTGAGCTCTAAAAATGCTTTACGTCACTAAAATCCATCACTAAAAAGCAAAAAAAAATATTTTAAAATAAAAAAAGAACCGACTTCCAAATAAACTAAAAAGCCAAAAATGATATTTTATGTACAGTACGGATCACATGTGAATCACCTTTTGAAGACGATACCATATTATTGTATTGTCATCAGAACTACATACAGCTGCCAATTTTCATGACGCCGCGGTACTTGGAAGATGGTTAAATTAGTTACCTTAGATTCCATTACATAGTTAGTTACATACAAGTCGACCTAATAAAAGCGTGTTAAAAATAAGGATATAGTACATTACCACAAAGGCCGCGACGAAGGGGTTGCCGGCCGAAGACATAAACATGCAATGAAATAAACAACGAAAACATCAAAGTTTTATTTTTTAATACGCATAATGGCAGAATGTCATGATGCCTGTGCCACAAATTTAAGTGGAATGGAAATTAAAAAAAGGGCTTTGGCGGCCTAGGCCTGCATGATTTGTATGAATTTCCATTAACGACCCATTGTCGTAGCCGCACCTGAAACGTCATACTTCGCAGCATTATAAGGAACATAACATCAATATTTCATTGCATATTTGAAAATAATTTTTTTTTTCTCCTCGGCTGACGAAGTTGTGGGGATCTTCTAGTTAAGTAATAACTTATAAGTAAAGGTGATAAATAATTCGAATGGGTTTATGAAATTATACACGAAAACCTTGTTAAGACTCTGTTCAGCTATACGGCGGGAACCGCGCGGTTTCAGAATCGCTTTATACATGTTTTTTTTTATCAAACATCATCGTGTGGCACATATTTCGATACTATCCACTCCCCAGGTAGCACACAAGCATTATTCGCATATACAGCCATTATACAGCCAGTTTGAGCGTTATAAGGATTGTATAAGCTCTTATACAGCTATTTGTGCTACTTGGGTCACTTGCTTTCGGTAACTGTAGTTACCTGTCTTATTCCAGATATAAATAATCCTAAAATTGAAGTAAGTGAGTGGCTATAGCACTAAACCATAACTGAGTCTGAGGGGCTACGCCGAAATCCCAAAAAACGAAGTTCGTATCGCGCCATCCCGCTCACTCCAATACAGCATAACATGAGAGCGAGAGGCATAGCACGTTACGAACTTCGATTTTCGAGTTTTGGAGTAACCCCTCTGGTCCTGAGGTATCGGAGCGGTACGGGAGGGGTGACATGTGACGTATATCCGTATAGCGTGACAGTACACGTCATGTCACGTTACGTTAGACCTGTAAAACAACTCTTTACCTTTTAAACCGTAAGTCCAATAAATATGAAAAAAATTACAAATGTAACACTTAATATACTTTCAACGAAAACTATTTTCAATATGATCGGATATACCATAGATATGCTCTTTTACTGTTGCACTTTTTCAAATCGTATAGTTTTTCACCTGTAGGGCATTTTTTTCAAACATGCAATGAAATATTGACGGTGTTTTCTTAATAATACGCCACGAAGTCTCGCGTTTCGGGTGCGGCGCGACGAGTGGTGCATAATGATTTTTCATACAAAATTGTAGGCTTGGGCCTTCAAAGCGACCTTCTTTTGCTTTGAACGCTGCCGCGCCGCACCCCCGTCCCATGAAAGGAACTAATAACTACATTAAAAATAAAATATTTTCATTTGTGTTTTCATAAATTTCAGTGTATGTTGTGGGTTTTATATTTTTTTATTTCACTGCATAGTAGATGAAAAGCCTTGGACGTGCGGCAATCCGCTCCGCCCGTTAAACCCCCTATTGAATTTGAAATCAACTTTAAACTGTCAAACAATTTACACTTGAATCTACTCACTTGACATAACTTTGGATTAGGTTTTAAAATTCGTTTTTTAAAGTGTAAGTCAAGGCCGCCAATGAGCAGAATGACTCCATGCAGAAAATACCTATGTACTTATAATATTCATGAATATCATAGGTCAAAGACTTTCCATTATATTCTGGGTGCAGAGGTCGTGTACGGAAAGCGAAAACGATCGCAGCGCTTGATGTGGCCAAAAGTGGTAACTTTTGCTGCTGTGTTTCTGCCAAACGTCATACTTTTCAGTTACAATTCTTACGTTTTAAGCTATAAAATAATAAATTGAAATAAAATGGGTCACGATAGCTGTTGTGTGGTAAACTGCAATAATACAGGACGAAACACTAACAGCTTCCCTTTACTCTCGGCTTGAGGCTGAAACCTTATGTTGTAATCGAAGCTTTGGAAACCAGTTTTGATAATAGTAGTCATTTTTCAATTATCTGGAAACAAACATAATAAAACATTATTTTTATTCTTTAATTTGTAAGGAAGCAACACAGAAGTTAATTGACATAATAATACTAAACACACATATAATAGTTACATTCTTCAATAAAGCTAAAAACCTAATGTGATTCACATTAAAAACAAACAGATTTTGCACTTGTTAGGTGCTCTACAATCATTATTTTCAATTATTTAGCTTTATTTAACAGTTTTGACAGAGCTCCCAATGTTGCAAACGGTAGGCGGCGCTGACGTCGTGCACCCGGCCAATATTCAATACTAGAAGGTGACCATAGCTTCGATGCGGGGAAAAAACATATTTATTTTTGGTTTCAGCTTTGAACAATACACTTTTTAAATCCGTCTCCTTCTTGTCTATACTAATACCATCATCATAGATTTAACATAAGTTAATCCCTTGTCGGTATAGCGCAAGGGTCGCCAAACTACGGCCCGCGGGCCAAGTTCTACCCGCGAGCTCTTATAATCCGACCCGCGGAAAGGAAGCGGGAGAGCCCACAGTCCGGCCGCAATAGCGGTGTTATCTAGGTACCCCCTGAAGACTAAGACTACTTAACTAATGTATTACCATGACCAGCCATGAAACCAAAGTCTGGCCCGCACAACTTTAAGTGCAGTGTGGGTCGTGAGTCAGTCTTCTTTTTGAAAATATAAGTCCGAAAAAAAACAACTTTGTGACATTGTATCGGTACATTTTGTGTGGTATGCGCGTCATAAAACGCCGCGAACGAAATTGTATCATATTTAATAGTATAGATGTCGCGTGAGGGCAATAATATTTGCTACTGTCGTCACATTTATAGCGCTTAGGAGTTAAAGGTAAAAGTTTAGGCGTTAATTGGTTTGCGTGTCTTGCGTAATCGGTAAACAATCGTTATTTTGGCGGCTCGTGACCTCACTAGTGCTCTCGTGTAATAAGTTAATTAGTGTGTATGGAAATCCCCGCGATTACGTACGATTATGATTATGCTATAATATTACGGCATAATAGTCACGTACGAAGAGCTGTCTATTACATTGTTGAGACAGTGACGGTTTTAACAAGAATAGAAGTTTAAATTGCAATGTTTGTATTTTGTACCAGAAGGTGCCCGAAACATTGTTAGCGGGGGAAAAAAAAACATAACCGTGTTTTTTTCAGCGTAGTCGAATAAAAAATATCCTATAACCATATGTATATATACCCAGCTACTCGTGTACCAAAAATTGTTGGAATCCGTTTAGCCGTTATGGCGTGTTGGAGCCACAACCAACGACACATACAAATGAAAAAAATTGTTTGACTCTGTAACTTTTAAATAGTCCGTATAACTTATTTTTTTAGAAAATATCTTCAATGTTCAGTCATTTTTACAACTTTATAATAGTAATGTGGGTCAAATTTTGCAAAATAAAGGTTATTGGGCATTTTGTTCGGGCATATGACCCACGGCGTACACAAACGAAATAAGGCTAAGTATGTAGGTAAATGGAGAATTGAGAAACAAATAAAAGACATTTCTTATCATTATAGTATTTTTGCAAAGAATTAAGTCAGAACTATTGGAATTATTTCTAAAATACTTTGAATAGCTGCTGTTATATTGCGTTGCTGTTGTTATATTGTTTATTACAAAGAAGAACAAAAATTAAAAAATCCATGTGTAGACTTTTGACTTTTTACAGAGAATTGTGCATGAACCACACCTTTTCACAATGCTGAAAGTAAAAACATTAATTAATAGTATAACTACATCGTACACATACTGTTGAATATTTTTTTCTGCCGGTTGATACATAAAAAAATACATACTTAGTAAAGTGAAATTAAATTCTCTATTTCAAAACTAGTTTGGTCTTTGTACGCGAAAGTTCGGAAAGCGGGTCCAAAACGCCCAACGTTCTTTGACCCATTTCCCGTTTTCCGATTAAGCTAAAATTTCCTTCGAGCTGATCTGATGATGGGCTGAAGGATAGTCGTCAGAACTCTTAAAATAACGTTGAAGCCCTTTTTTGGAAAGCGATATTGCTCTTGCTTCGACAATGGAGGGGTTCTCTAGTCTGTTTTTATTATTATTTCAACTTTTTACTGTTATATCATAAATTCACGGACTAACATCTCAGTCCTAGAAGAGCTGAAAACGTCTGTCTACCACCTGTCTAAAACGCATAATACGTTACTTTGGCCACATCGCTCTCAGAGGTGCGGATAACTTGGAAAGTCTGATGGTCACAGGAAAGATTTAAGTAAATTAAATTCTAATATGGAACATAGCGATTTTAAACAGTCGGGACTCATTGTTGGGAAGGTTTGCGCCGATCTAGATTTCTTATGGGTCCCGCCGGACTGTTCAAAATCGCTATGTTCCATATTAGAATTTATTATTTGTTATATTGTGAGTGTCGATCATGAATCATGAAACATTTCCATTATAACTTAACAAATTTCTAGGGTACTGGACTTGTTTTTTTTATTTTTAGTTTTTTACGCAGTCGGGTTTTTTGTTTTTTTAATTATTATCTTTTTATTTTATACTTTTCAGTTAAAATTATAAAAGTCATTCAATTTTGCAGTCTTTATCATGGGGGTTATTGAGAAGCTTGCACAGATTTATTACAATACAATTAAATGAAAATTTAGTGTGAACGGCTTGCTAACCAACTTTAAATCGTTATAGTTCCTAACTGGTAATTCCAAATAAAAAATGATAAAAGAAACCTAACAATGATTTTTAAATCCCTATTCATTGATACCTCACTCGATATAGTGCGTCGATTTTCATTTTTTCTTTTTCACAATATGGCGTCTCATTATCGCCATTTTGAGTTTTCATCATTTTCATGTCTTCAGTGATATTCGGACAGTTAAAACAAATAAATTGACGTAAGAATCATCAAAATCGGTCCACGCGTTTGGTCTCTAGAGTGCCAGATAGGAACAAACATACATACATACGTACATACTTAGACTGATAAATACATTACCACTCCTTTGCGTCGCGCAGTCAGGTAGAAACGACCCTCGAGGCCGGAGAAAACATTGGTGTGACCAGATCTCAGAGCAGACCCACAAACCAATTAACGCTGCACTACACCAGGCAGCTGATCCTTACCGATGGAAGCATTTGACGGGTAGTTCCCATTTGTTTTATGGAACACTAGCTTCTGCCCGCGACTTCGTCCGCCTTAAATTCGTTTATCGCGGATAAGGGTATTTTTCCGGGATATAAACTAGCCCTCATAGCTCCTTCCCCGGGACTCAAATTATCTCCACACCAAATTTCATCCAAATCGGTTCAGCGGTTTAAGCGTGAAGAGGTAACAGACAGACATACAGACACACTTTCGCATTTATAATATTAGTATGGATGACGACATAGAACTAAATGACACATTTTGTTCCCTTTTTTTCCATAGAACGTATGGGAACTACTCGACGAGCTAGTCACCGAGTAGTATCTAGTTCTATGGAAAGAATAGGAAGGAAATGTGTAATTTTGTTCGATGACGTCATGTTCCATCGAGTTCCAGTTGACAAGCTAGAGCAGAGTCTCGATCCTCAGCAATGAGGGAGCGATTGAGAACAATCATAAATTCATATAAATCGAGAAATGGATGAATCTCTGTAGTCCACTGTACAATTGTATTATACGTGCTCCTTGTAATTGTGTTATTAGGTAGATATTCACTATTATTGTTTGTTTAGAGAAGCGTACCTTTGCAAAATCACTTCCGCCGGTGACCTTGTAACACAAACGTCAACAGTAATATAAATAAAACGTTATGAGCATGAAATGTATGATCAGCTACGGAGAAACGTGACCCCTGCCTTGTAAATTTTGTATGGTCGAGGCACTTTACTCCTCAGCTGCTTTGTACATCACATTACTGAAGTGACACATATTAACTGCTCCTAAGTATAGGACACTAGCTTCTGCCCGCGACTTCGTCCGCCTTAAATTATTTTATCGCGGATAAGGGTATTTTTCCGGGATAAAAAGTAGCCTATGTCCTTTCCCGGGACTCAAACTATCTCCATACCAAATTTCATCCAAATCGGTTCAGCGGCTTAAGCGTGCAGAGGTAACAGACAGACAGACAGACACAGGTTCGCATTTATAATATTAGTATTATAGTATTATTAGTATGGAAGTGTGGATTTAGAACGCACATATCGTAGATAGCGATGTTTTATTTATTTATTTATTTATTTATTTATTTATTTATTTATTCATTTATTTATTTACTGTAGGAGAACCAACAGCTAATACAGTATAAATAGAAACTTAAATAGAAGTATAGAGCCAATGACAGGAACTCACGACCTTTCCCATGACACGACACCCTTTAGTAAATAACATAACCTTTTATCTTATGTGCTTTAACCTTTAAGCCTAGTTCGGACAGGGCTAGTATTTTAGTGCAAGTTCATACATTTGCTACTAAACGTAAGTGCGAAACGCACTAATCACTAATCAAAGTGTGAACTGGACTTTAGAGGCGCCACAGTCGGCAAAGCCCGTCATCTAATATTCGTGTTCCTGACGCCAGCGTGCCGACCAAATTTCATGTTTCAAAACCAAATATAAATACTTCAGGTCTACGGTCCCTCGAAGCTGTGAAAACATCAAACCTCTTAGTTAACGTAAAAAAAAGATACGGTCGTTTATGTCGCTATAAACGTATATTTCGACACTTTGGAATCGATAGGGTGCTTCCAGTTGTTCTAGAAACTTGAAATTTAGTATGAAGGAAGCCCTTACAGCACAATCAACAAAATAAATCTGAAAATCATTTTTTTTTATGTGTGTTTGTCTATATCAGTAACCAATATAAAATGATCGATCACCGCGTACATTTTGCTTAGGATTAGAGCTCTGCTAACACTGGATTTTCATAGATACGGCCATTTGTAGCGTATATTTGGGTGTAAAGGAAGCTCTTATAGCACAATCACGAAAATAAATCTGACAAAATATTTTTTTTACGTCTGTCTGTCTATATCAGTAACCGGTTCGTTTTATTTTATTGCTGTGGCTTCTGGGTCATTATTACGACTACGATTTTCATTTTTTTTTTTTTTTTAAGTATTTTTATGGTGTCGGTTGTTATGTTCTAGTTAAAAATATATTTCATTTATAACGTTAGTATGGCTGTGTACATATATCCGGTATATATTATAATATAAAACCGTTGGTAATGATCGTGGCCCAGTTTTCCTGTTGTGACTCCAAAAATAAGTGTCCTTCCTGCTACACAGTCATGTGCAGGGGTCGGCATACTTTAGACGTAGAGCCAGATGCCGGAAAAATATAGTTTTTTCGGAAGCTCAAAGAGCCGTAGGTTTCTCTTTCAGGTTTACCGCATACCAAATTTTAATAGGACTGTTTTAAGGGCAACTTGAAGAGCCGCAAGTGACCCTTTAAAGAGCCGCATGCCGCGGTTTGCCGACCCCTGGCACGTGTATCGAGCAAGTACTAAATTTACTGCCAGTGTACGTGCTTAAGATCTAGCCAAATTGGAGTAATATTTTTGTCCCTAATCTTACGACGGTAACATTTATATTTATTTGTTTTAGTTAATTTAATGGTCAGGTGAGCAATTTTAATTTATTGGTTGTTGTTAGTGCATTTGGGTGGATCAACTTTCTATTCATTTAAATGAGACAATTTAACAGATTATATCGCGTATATTATCTCATTTGAGTTCCCGACGTTTCGGAAGCTTTTCAGCTTTCCATTATTACTCATTTATTTAAATGAGTAATAATCGCGGAAACAGAAGAAAATACAACTTTTTATTGTTGTGTATTTTGTCCCGTAACTCAGTGCGCCTACCATGAGTTCGGCACGAGCGAGTATCGAGCGCTCGATGACGGTCTATCTCTTTCGCACTATTAGCGCGTGCGAGAGAGGTGCACTGACTCTCGATACTAGATTCTCGCTAGCGCCGATCGTAAACTCAGCTCATGGTAGGCACACAGGATATTGACGGAGTTACTGAGAAAAATGTTAAAATCTAGGCTATTAATATACTGACCAGACGGGCACTTGAGTAATTGACCTATATTGGCAAGAAAATAGTTATTTGTAATACAAGGCTGCAAAGTTGTTATTTGGTGCGAGTGCTTCATTTGAAAGCTGAGTAAGCGAAGGAAGCTAAAATTGAACCACGAGCGGAGCGGGTGGTTCAAATATAGATTCCTGAGCGTAACGAGGCTTTCAAGGCAGGAGAAGCTAAATAATTTTGCAGCCGTGCGAAACAGACGAAATATTCTTATATTCGTATATGGACGAATAAATATCTATGTATACGTATAGTGTTCTAAGTTAAGACCAGGAAATATAAAAAAAACTAGCTTCTGCCCGCGACTTCGTCCGCCTTAAATTCGTTTATTGCGGATAAGGGTATTTTTCCGGGATAAAAAGTAGCCTATGTGTCCTTCCCTGGGACTCAAACTATCTTCATACCAAATTTCATTCAAATCGGTTCAACGGTTTAAGCGTGAAGAGGTAACAGACAAACAGACACACTTTTGCATTTATAATATTAGTATGGATGCAATACGGCTAAAAAGGCAGTTTAACGTGTCTACAAAACTAAGTATCAATCAATGTGTGTCTGTCGTATTTTGCACATACATGTAGACTAAACTATGTTATTTGGAAAGGCGCGCCCGGCAGGTTTATGCCTTATGTATCTCGGTACCCTGGAGAGTACGATACACGCCAGGGGCTTATCACAAGAGCGATATGCGAACGGTTTGCAATCGACGTGATCAGTGCGTGTTCTCTCTTCATTGCGCGGTCGCGACGCTAACCACACAGCAGTTAGTTGGCATTACACGCAATGTATCAGGAATTCGCTTGACGCGCCGCCGGTCGCGCGTTGTCGTGGCCAAGGTGCTCGCTAGAGAAGATGCATTATTTTTTTCAATGACACCAATCGATCCGGTTTTTTGTGACTAGGAAATGTATAAATATCCAGTGAAAATTAAACAGTCAGGCATAACGGCAGGTTAACATACGCCCCATACAAATCAAGCCAGACGTGTGACGTCACTCATGTTACGAGTGTATATATGAGTGAGGAGTGTACGAGCATTTTCTTATTTTGGCCTTCAGAGAGTACATTTAAGTGCATAATCATACATTTTTCCTTCTTTGAACCATTAAGAATCACAAGGTAACGTTTAACCGTGTTACTAAAGAACAAAAAAAACTAGTTTACAAAAAGCTAAATAAAATCTAAATTTTTTTTTTCGTATATACTTAATTGGTACATAATATAGTGGACGGTCCCTCCTGGTAAGTATGGTAATTATTATTATTTATTATTAAATTTATTTACACGGTATTATAGCGAACCAATTCACAGTGAAACCAGATTATTTAATTAACAACTATACAATTAATTGTCAACAATTATAAGTACTTTCAAAAAATTGAGTACACAAGCTAAAACAATTGACAATATTTTAAGTACATAAATTTTATACGTGTACGGAGGTCTGCCTGTTGTCCATCATCTCACAGAACCTCAAACATTCACGGCACACAGCTATCCATCTCCACGCAAACAGGTCATACTTGTGTTAGGAGGTTCCGCTCCTCTCATCTTGCGTCGCAATATCTAAAAGAGATAAAACAGTTTTTTCTTTATTCCAGAAGTAGTTTAAGTTTGTTATTATGAAAAATAAACGCATTGCATTTTCTCTATTGCATTGCTCACAACACGGAAGCGAATCGCCGGTGTGATATGACCCTTAGCACAATAGTGAACCCCTTACGACAGAGATGTTGAGAGGTTATTTTTTATTTGCAGTGGCGGTTGCTGGAGATGTCGGGTGTGGAGCGGAGGCGGCTGTGCTGCGCTGTGCTGTTCCACTGCGTGGCGGCGCTCTGCGTCATGTGGAGTCTGTTCGTGCTCATCGAGCGAGCAGTGGAGGAAGTGCATCGCGGGCTCATAGGTGGGTACCGCAGGGTATCTTGCAGTGGCGGTTGCTGGAGATGGCGGGTCTGTTCCACTGCGTGGCACCGCTCTGCGTCATGTGGAGTCAGTTCGTGCTCATCGAGCGAGCAGTGGAGGAAATGCACCGCGGGCTTATAGGTGGGTGTCGCAGGGCATCTTGCTGTGGCGGTTGCTGGAGACGGCGGGTCTGTTCCACTGCGTGGCACCGCTCTGCGCCATGTGGAGTCTGTTCGTGCTCATCGAGCGAGCAGTGGAGGAAGTGCATCGCGGGCTCATAGGTGGATACCGCAGGGCATCTTGCAGTGGCGGTTGCTGGAGACGGCGGGTCTGTTCCACTGCGTGGCACCGCTCTGCGCCATGTGGAGTCTGTTCGTGCTCATCGAGCGAGCAGTGGAGGAAGTGCATCGCGGGCTCATAGGTGGATACCGCAGGGCATCTTGCAGTGGCGGTTGCTGGAGACGGCGGGTCTGTTCCACTGCGTGACACCGCTCTGCGTCATGTGGAGTCAGTTCGTGCTTATCGAGCGAGCAGTGGAGGAAGTGCACCGCGGGCTTATAGGTGGGTGTCGCAGGGCATCTTGCTGTGGCGGTTGCTGGAGACGACTGGCCTGTTCCACTGCGTGGCACTGCTCTGCATCATGCGCTGTCTGTTAGTGCTCATCGAGCGCGCAGTGAAGGAAGTACACCGCGGGCTGATAGGTGGGTGCCGCTGGGTATCTTGCTGTGGCGGTTACTGGAGACGGCTGGTTTGTTCCACTGCGTGGCGGCACTCTGCGTCATGTGGAACCTGTTCGTGCTCATCGAGCGCGCAGTGGAGGAAGTGCACCGCGGGCTCATAGGTGGGTGCCGCTAGAAAGCAGTTCTGACCCTTACAGGGTTAAATAGGGTAGGAAAAGCTATAGTATTGTGTTCCGCATTCTTATAATATAGCTGTTCAGTGATGGAACACACTGTGAGCAAACCTGCATAAGCATACGATTCGAGGTCGTGTGTGTAAAGTCTACCTACCGCTATACCCTTCACCAACCCATGATTAACCTAGTTAAAAAAAAAATGTTTGTTGTTGCAGCGTGGCCATTCTGGACGAAGCTGGTGGTGGTGGCGGTGGGGTTCACGGGCGGCGCGGTGTTCATGTACATCCAGTGTCGGCAGTACCTGCACCTGTGCAACCGCTGGCGTGCCCACAACAGGTGCAGTGTTCTCTAGAGACCAGCTGTTGTTGCAGCGTGGCTCTGGACAAGCTGGTGGTGGTGGCGGTGGGGTTCACGGGCGGCGCGGTGTTCATGTACATCCAGTGTCGGCAGTACCTGCACCTGTGCAACCGCTGGCGTGCCCACAACAGGTGCAGTGTTCTCTAGAGACCAGCTGTTGTTGCAGCGTGGCTCTGGACAAGCTGGTGGTGGTGGCGGTGGGGTTCACGGGCGGCGCGGTGTTCATGTACATCCAGTGTCGGCAGTACCTGCACCTGTGCAACCGCTGGCGTGCCCACAACAGGTGCAGTGTTCTCTAGAGACCAGCTGTTGTTGCAGCGTGGCTCTGGACAAGCTGGTGGTGGTGGCGGTGGGGTTCACGGGCGGCGCTGTGTTCATGTACATACAGTGTCGGCAGTACCTGCACCTGTGCAACCGCTGGCGTGCCCACAACAGGTGCAGTGTTCTCTAGAGACCAGCTGTTGTTGCAGCGTGGCTCTGGACAAGCTGGTGGTGGTGGCGGTGGGGTTCACGGACAGCGCGGTGTTCATTTATTTGTTGTATAGTCATGTACATTGTATGAGGTTGGTGTTACATTACTTAAAGCTTCCATGACACCCTGTCAGGGCACACAAACAATTAATTAATATACAGTTATCTTAAGCCTAAGTTCGATCATGCAATAGAGGTTTACATAAGATGTTTACAATATTTGGCCAAGTTTAGCAGTGCAAATTATATTTACGTCTCGTTTGAATTAGCACTTCAATGTTACATATTATATCTCATAAAATTACTATATATATTAATAATTATCTATGTCAAGGTATATATTTTCAATTATGTTACATATAATATAATAATATTTTAGTTCTTTAATTAATTATTTTACAATTAGACAGTTTCGTCATTTAAAAACTCTTCCACTGTGTAGTAACATTTTTGTATTAACAGTGTTTTTAATTTACTTTGGAACAGTTTGTCATTAGGTTCGAATTTAATTTCATCTGGAATCTTATTTACTATCAGGGTACATTTATAATGGGGGCCATTTTTACAAATAGCGAGATTAGAGTTTGGTAGTTTTAATTTATTCCTATATTTGTTCCTGGTTTTGTATGTATCGGGTTTCACCTCAAATAAATCTGGGTGTTTCCTCACAAATGTTGCAGCCTCCATTATGTATATTGATGGCAGTGTAAGCAGTTTATACTGTATGAAATATGGACGGCAGCTATCTGGGACCCGTATATTTGCTAGGATCCTTATGCACTTTTTTTGCATGGCAAAGAGATTCCGGGCATCAGTGCTGGTTCCCCATAAGATCACACCATATCGGAGAATGGAATAAATGTACGAGAAATAGACAGAGAGTGCTGATTCGAAATTAGTGTTCATCTTTACGACGGTGAGTGCATAGATGTATTTGGCAAGTTTTGACTTTACTTTTTGGACATGGGCCTTCCAATTTACTCCAGAGTCAATGACCACTCCTAATAATTTGAACTCTGTAACTTCTTCTATTTTACTATTGTTCATGTACATCCGGTGTCGGCAGTACCTGCACCTGTGCAACCGCTGGCGTGCCCACAACAGGTGCAGTGTTCTCTAGAGACCAGCTGTTGTTGCAGCGTGGCTCTGGACAAGCTGGTGGTGGTGGCGGTGGGGTTCACGGGCAGCGCGGTGTTCATGTACATACAGTGTCGGCAGTACCTGCACCTGTGCAACCGCTGGCGTGCCCACAACAGGTGCAGTGTTCTCTAGAGACCAGCTGTTGTTGCAGCGTGGCTCTGGACAAGGTGGCGGTGGGGTTCACGGGCGGCGCGGTGTTCATGTACATCCAGTGTCGGCAGTACCTGCACCTGTGCAACCGCTGGCGTGCCCACAACAGGTGCAGTGTTCTCTAGAGACCAGCTGTTGTTGCAGCGTGGCTCTGGACAAGCTGGTGGTGGTGGCGGTGGGGTTCACGGGCAGCGCGGTGTTCATGTACATACGGTGTCGGCAGTACCTGCACCTGTGCAACCGCTGGCGTGCCCACAACAGGTGCAGTGTTCTCTAGAGACCAGCTGTTGTTGCAGCGTGGCTCTGGACAAGCTGGTGGTGGTGGCGGTGGGGTTCACGGGCAGCGCGGTGTTCATGTACATACGGTGTCGGCAGTACCTGCACCTGTGCAACCGCTGGCGTGCCCACAACAGGTGCAGTGTTCTCTAGAGACCAGCTGTTGTTGCAGCGTGGCTCTGGACAAGCTGGTGGTGGTGGCGGTAGGGTTCACGGGCGGCGTCGTGTTCATGTACATTGCAGTGTTCCCTAGAGACCAGCAAGCACCTTGGAACTGATCTGATGATGGAGCCGAAAGGTAGTCACAGGCACTCAAGAATAAAATAGCGCAATCCTACCGAGTTTGGACTCTTTAGATTCGTCTCGGTGAGTAGTTGTTGGACGTTCAAAGAAAAGTACAGTCGGTAGTAAAAACGAGTCACGAAAATTAACCTTTTGGCAGAAACTTATTTTTTAATACCTATGTAAAGAGACAAAATATAGAGATCTCCAAAAGAGATCAACTTTAAATGTTTTGTCTAGATAAAACAGTTTGGGTATAAATAACTTGACGATTATGACAAATATGAAGGTTCTGGGATATGTGTCATTTTACGAGTGTTTACGCGACCTTACGGCGCCAGCGATATCTATATATATCCATATTATTACTAGTTTCTACCCGCGACTTCGTCCGCCTTTAAATCGTTTATCGTGTATAAGGGTATTTTTCCGGGATAAAAAGTAGCCTATGTACTTTCCTGAGACTATCTCCATACCAAATTTCCAAATCGGTTCAGCGGTTTAAGCGTGAAGAGGTAACAGACAGACATTATTGGTATGGATAAAATTGTACAAACGAAATGTCGGTACATTGAATGTATTAAAAAAAACGATTGTAACGGACTATTTGAAAGTCACTGAAACGATTTTAATTTTGGTATGTTTGAATGTGTCGTCGGCTAAACGGATTGCAACTATTTTTGGTACACGGGGAGCTGCGTATTCACGGGTGGTTATATAGGATACTATTTACCCGACTTTCTGAAGAAAAAACGAGGGGTTACGACTTTTCTTCCTCCGCAAACGAAGTTGCCGACATCTTCTACTATTTAATAAACACATTTGTAGAATAATAAAACTGTTGATGCTATCGCGAGTTTGTAAACACGCAAAATTATATTCAATTAGGGTTTGATGATAAAAATAACTTGTTGTCCCCATTTTAATTGTTGTTTAACGATGATTTAAAAACTTACTATGACATCTATAGCATTAACAAAAAATGCGTCAGCGTCTCACGTAGGCGCAGCCGGACACGTCGCTACTATAATATGACACCTAGACACGTATAAACTATTCGTTTTCATAGGTCTGCGACTGGCTACGTTTTCTTTAGTGAGTTTTGACAACCTGCTTGACTGACCAATATACCAGGAGCCCGTCTCGAGATATACCACCGCTGGAGTTACGCACAACATTGGATGAAAATCTCTTGTTTAAAGTGATTTAGAGCCAGTGTTTTAGATGGTTAAGAAAGGAAATGTTATATTTTTCTAGAACCTCTGTTAGGGATTCTTTTGCAATAGCAATTATTTTTTTGTATCAGTCCCTACACTAAATATTCCAATCAAGAAGTTAAGGTAGCTTTTCAGTTTAGCACAAAATACAGTAATTTCGCTGGCGCGCAACTGAACAGAGTACGTAAAATACGAATACTGGCCAATGCGTCGCCTTGACTTACATAATGTATTAAAAGGGACTTCCACTTCTAATTTTTTTTATAGATTTTCTTGGAAAGAGATTTCCGCTTGTAATAAATACAAGTTACAAGCTTTTATGAAATTCGCCGCAGGTAACCAAAAATTATTAAACGACTGCTTAGGAGGTCAATCAGTACCTCATACTGATTACAAAAAAGCGGAAACTTTTTTTTTCGCCAAAATTATTTAGATTTTGGATGGAATGATGCGATCCATTTCGCCCTACCCATAGAAAAGGAAAATTCTTTTGGATTTTTTTCTTTCCACTTTTTAACCGATTCCAAAAAAGGAGCTCGTTCTTAATTCTTTTGTATTTTTTTTGTAATGAATATGGGGTACTGATAGACCCAATAAATAATTTTTGGCCACGTGGGACCCATTTCACAAAATCTTGTAACTCGTATTACAAGCGGAAATCTCTTTCCAACAATTTGTATTAAAAAGAGTCTTCCACTTTTAATACAAGTTGCAAGCTTTTGTGAAATGGGCCCCAGATATGTTGACCTGTGATCTGGAACAAGTACCACTACTACACGTGTCTACTCGGTTGGTTCATAAGCTCTGTTACAGTACGATTACTTTGAGTTTACCACTGACATATGGATATTCGATTTTAACACTAATACGAAAGAGTTTATGTTTGTAATAGAAACTCTTTTGTATTAGTGTTAAAGTCGAATATCCAATATATAAAAGCATATGTCAGTGGTAAACTCAAAGTAATCGTACTGTACGAGCTTTTATGGAACGGGCCCCAGATATGTTGACCTGTGATCTGGAACATGTACCACTACTTTACGTGTCTACTCGGTTGGTTCATAAGGTCTGTTACTAGATGTTTTGCACATAAAATAAAATTACGGCAATTTTTATTTTATGATATCAATGTACTTCAATTTAAAGCCTAGTTTTTGCCAACTAAGAAAACATACAATAAACATATCTATTTGCACTAAATACAATAACGTTTAAGATCATTAATCAACTTTTTGAATTCATATACGAACTCGTCGCACTTCCATATTTAATTTTTGTGCAGTTTGGTTTTGAGAAGAAATACAACTTTTACTTAATTTTAGTCCTTCTTTCTTTGCCAACTCTTAAGCTTCGAGATCTACCACCGATGGAGTTACGCACAAGATTTGATGAAAATCTCTTGTTAAAAACATTCCGTCGAATTGAGAACCTCCTCCTTTTTTTGGAAGTCGGTTAATGATCTAGAACCAGTGTTTTAGATCGTGAAGAAAGGAAATGTTATAGTTTTCTGAAACCTCTATGTTAGGGCTTTTTTATCAATAGCAATATTTTTTTATGTACGTCCCTACACTAAATATTCACATCAATAAGTTAAGGTAGTTTTTCAGTTTAGCACAAAATACAGTAATTTCGCTGATACGCTTGATGATGATTCGCGCAACTGAACAAAGTACGTAAAACACGAATACTGGGGATTCTGTCGTCTTGGCTTACATAAATTGCACCTTTAAATAAAGGTGAAGATATGTTTAAAGTCTTTCATAACCATAAACTCCACAAAGAAACTGTATTTCAAATTAGGGACTGATTATCCACTTGACTCTTGTGCGTATTTTTATACTATGTTTGTCTCAAGGTTTAGAGGCTGGTAAAGAAAATTGCGACGCAAAACTTTGAAAAAGTCACAATTTCCTAACTGACAAAAACTAAGCTTTGAACAGATGTATGGGTAAACTGCAAATAACTTATTAACCAACTAAGGCTGGATTTCTCCAAGCTTTTATTCCGAGAATTACGCGTATATGTCAATTTATTATGGAGTTTTGACATTACTATCCAAGAATAAGCGATATTCTCGGAATAAAAGTTTGGTAAAATCCGGCGTAAGTAGTTATATTAGGAACGAACTGAAGGCGGTCGAGTGCGTTTAACCTTTTGAGCGCCCAGCGTGTTGACGAGAAAGCGTGCGCCACACGCCAACCAATAAACCAATGGGTTGATACGGTGTAGCGGCAAATGACGTGGCGTCTGAGACACAATTTTCCGTTGACGTGATTTGCTGTCTTTGGCGCTCAAATGGTTAAGAATGACACCACAGAAGGGCTAGGAAAGGTGTCTTCGACTTTATTTGTCGTGCGTGAGGAAGACGCATCAAAACATGCGATTGTCGTTTAGATAGCGTTTTTGTACTGACCAGTAAATTGGTATTTAATGATGATATCACGCTTGACCTTGTTTGTACTTTACTTTGTTTATACAAAACAGCAAGGAGAAACTTTATCACACAAGTATCATATATTTTTAAAACGAATAGTTGTTTACGGAAATCATTTTTGAACCGCAGTATTCGGTTTAAACTACTTTAGGCCCAAAGTTTAATCAAGGACCATTGAAACAAGAGGACTCTCAATCGCGATACCAAAAACCGTTTCCTGATATTTACTACGCCATCAATAGACATCTATACTATTATGAAGTTTTAAAAACGAAATGTCCGTACAAGTTATTTTCATATAAAATTGTAACCGACTATTCGGAGTTCACTGAATCGAATATTTTATTACTAGAGATGCCCGCAACTTCGTCAGCGGAGGAGAAAAAAATCATAACTCTCTTTTTTCTTCAGCGTAGTCGGGTAACAAGTATCCTATAAGCATGTGCATTCGAGACACCCGCCACAAATGGAAGCCAGCAGCAAAGTTGTTTGGCTTCGACGATGGTGCCGCCCTTCCACACTCCAACTGACAGACCGATATACTCTTATAGCATTAAATTGATTGAATATTTGTACAACTGGATTGTTAAATATTAAATATATCTCTTTATTGTGATACTTGTCCTATAAGCATCTGGGGATGCCTAGCTTCCCGTGTACCAAAAACAGTCGAAAAACATTGAGCTGATTTGGCTTGATGAAGCCACAACGACACATGCGAGCATATAAATAAAGCACAAAAAAAATAATTTCGATTCAGTGACCTTCAAATAGTCCGTATCATCATTTTATTGAAAATATCTTTATTGTACGGACAGTTCATTTGTGCAACTTTATAATAGTATAGATTATTTTTGTATGTTAGTATTTGTCGTTGAGGCTTCATAACGCGAAATCGGCTGGGTATCCACGGATGGTTATAGGATTCTTTTTGCCCGACTATTTTGAAGAAAAACGAGAGTTTATGACTTTTCTCCGCCGCGAACGATGTTGCGGGCATCTTCTAGTATATTTTTAAAGCCAAAAGTTGTTTGAGGAAATCATTTTTGAACCGCAGTGTCCGCGTTAAACTACTTTAGGCCTAAAATCTAACCAAGGACCATTAAAACAACCGGGGCATGTAAATCGCCATACAAAAACCCGTTCCCCGATATGTACAGCGCCATCTATGGATAAGAATTATTATTTACAATTAATCAACTTTGCAAGCGTGACACAGTGTTTAAATGTTGCGATTTATATAATATTAGCTGTTTACGGACTAATTGTTTAAAGTTCTCAATGGGGAATTTATGAAAATTTTCAAAAATCTTGAAATTTTGTTTATAGGTTGAAATAAGTCTCCTTATCATCAGAAAAAATACAGATTTTTCTGTGGCTTCGAAAAAAATAAAAAGACGAAAGGGTGTTGGTGGGCCTACATGACAGCTTATACGGTACGGCAAGAATAACAGTACATTTACAGCCATTTTAATCGAAAACATCAATGGTGCATTTGCCGTACCGTATAAGCTGTCATGTAGGCCCACCAACACCCTTTCATCTTTTTATTTTTTTCTAATCCACAGAAAAATCTGTAATTGTTTTCTGATGATAACGAGACTTATTCCTACCTATAAACAAAATTTCAAGATTTTAGAAAATGTTCATCCATTGCCCATTATATGTTAATTATGCAGTGAAGAAAACTAAGGAGAACAATCTCTATACTGTGTAATCTCACTAATCCGACACTATTTAAAACCGGAGGTTGCCGGATTATTGGAATGTTCGGATTACTGGGTTATACTGAAAAAGCATGTCATAAAGCGTTTATTTGACATTTTTAACTATAAACTATTCTCACTTGAAAATAAAACAAATACGTTAGCACGTGCACGTGATAAGTTTTGAGGTTAGACTGCTAGTCGACGACGCAGCGACCAAAGCGCACAGGTATAGAGGGGTGAGGGGGGCGTGGGCGGAGGGTGCCGGATTATTGGACGTGCCGATCTATCGAAGTGCCGAATTAGTGAGATTGTACTGTTTATCCAAAGTGTCCGTTAAGAGGCATTTAGTTGGTGGTGCCACTGTAGCATGTGCGTAAAACAAATTATAATGATGCAAAAAAATCCACAACGATGTAAGATCATTTTGAACATGATTAAAATATTTACATCAGAAGAAGAACGAAGGATTAAGTATATTCCGATAAAAAAAATGTAATTGGTTGTTGACTTTATACTATATTGCTACTCTAGTGCCATTCTAGACGGATTTGGAACTATTATTTAAACAGTAAATAATGCTGCTTTCCGCTGGACACTTATTCATCTGTTTTCCTATAAGAGATTACCTCCTTACCTTTCTATACTCCATGATGTTTACGAGTAATAATCTAATACAACTTTATAAAATTTCAATAATATAAAGGGATATCTGTCAGCTTTTTTGTCGTGCTGTGTATATAGGTACACGTCTCATTCCATTTCATTAAGTATTGAACACTATACAGGAGTTAAAATGTTGAATATACCGTCCTTTTTACCACATTGTAATGTATCATTCCTTGTACCACATTTCAAGCAAATAAAGATTGTTGTATTTGTGTTGTAGGATACTGTTGATCCAGAACGCGCCGGAGAAGATGCCGATGTCGCACGGCTCACCGCCGCGCCTGCCGCGCCGCGGCCCGCACACGCACGCACGCGGACAGGTCGGTCACACACACACACACACACACACACACACACACACACACACACACACACACACACACACACACACGGAGAAGATGCCGATGTCGCAAGGCTCGCCGCCGCGCCCGTCGCGCCGCGGCCCGCACACGCACGCACGCGGACAGGTTGGTCACACACACACACACACACACGGAGAAGATGCCGATGTCGCACGGCTCGCCGCCGCGTCTACCACGCCGCAACCCGCACACGCACGCACGCGGACAGGTCGGTCACACACACACACACACACACACACACACACACACACACACACACACACACACACACACACACACACACACACACACACACACACACGGAGAAGATGCCGATGTCGCAAGGCTCGCCGCCGCGCCCATCGCGCCGCGGCCCGCACACGCACGCACGCGGACAGGTTGGTCACACACACACACACACGGAGAACATGCCGATGTCGCACGGCTCGCCGCCGCGTCTACCACGCCGCAACCCGCACACGCACGCACGCGGACAGGTCGGTCACACACACACACAGACACACACACACACACACACGCGCGCGCACACACACACACGCAGACACACACACACACACGGAGAAGATGATGATATCGCAAGGCCCGCCGCCGCGTCTACCACGCCGCGGCCCGCACACGCACGCACGCGGACAGGTCGGTCACACACACACACACACACACACACACACACACACACACACACACACACACACACACACACACACACACACACACACACACACACACACACACACAGAGAAGATGCCGATGTCGCACGGCTCGCCGCCGCGTCTACCTCGCCGCGGCTCGCACACGCACGCGCACACTTACATACATACACACATACACACTGCTATAGACACACACACCCAATCACAAACAAACACATACACACACAAACATACACTGTATACACATACACTGATTGAAAGCCTCGATTAGGAATTTTTTTTTTCTCTGGCAGTACGTAAATTTACTATATAACTTGATGAATTAGTGAAAGTCTCCTACTCTGACTCATCTGTTCCTTTTCATTTAGGATGAGTTATCTCGTCTCAACAACGTGTCGCTATTGTCTCAGGTGGTGGCGAACATCGAGCCGGTGCCGCCGCCCGCCGCCTACCACGAGGAGGACGAGAGCGGCGGCTTCGAGACATACCGCGCCGACACTCGCCGCACGCTCGCGCTCGCGGCGCACGCGCCCGCCGAGCGGCGCTGCTCCGACACCCGCCTCGTGCGCGTCGCCGTCGAGCCCGGCGTCCGCGCACACGTCTACCACATCAGGTACCCTCCCCACATACACACACACGTCTACCACATCCGACACCCGCCTCGTGCGCGTCGCCGTCGAGCCCGGCGTCCGCGCACACGTCTACCACATCAGGTACCCTCCCCACATACACACACACGTCTAGCACATCCGACACCCGCCTCGTGCGCGTCGCCGTCGAGCCCGGCGTCCGCGCACACGTCTACCACATCAGGTACCCTCCCCACATACACACACACGTCTACCACATCCGACACCCGCCTCGTGCGCGTCGCCGTCGAGCCCGGCGTCCGCGCACACGTCTACCACATCAGGTACCCTCCCCACATACACACACACGTCTACCACATCCGACACCCGCCTCGTGCGCGTCGCCGTCGAGCCCGGCGTCCGCGCACACGTCTACCACATCAGGTACCCTCCCCACATACACACACACGTCTACCACATCCGACACCCGCCTCGTGCGCGTCGCCGTCGAGCCCGGCGTCCGCGCACACGTCTACCACATCAGGTACCCTCCCCACATACACACACACGTCTACCACATCCGACACCCGCCTCGTGCGCGTCGCCGTCGAGCCCGGCGTCCGCGCACACGTCTACCACATCAGGTACCCTCCCCACATACACACACACGTCTACCACATCCGACACCCGCCTCGTGCGCGTCGCCGTCGAGCCCGGCGTCCGCGCACACGTCTACCACATCAGGTACCCTCCCCACATACACACACACGTCTACCACATCCGACACCCGCCTCGTGCGCGTCGCCGTCGAGCCCGGCGTCCGCGCACACGTCTACCACATCAGGTACCCTCCCCACATACACACACACGTCTACCACATCCGACACCCGCCTCGTGCGCGTCGCCGTCGAGCCCGGCGTCCGCGCACACGTCTACCACATCAGGTACCCTCCCCACATACACACACACGTCTACCACATCCGACACCCGCCTCGTGCGCGTCGCCGTCGAGCCCGGCGTCCGCGCACACGTCTACCACATCAGGTACCCTCCCCACATACACACACACGTCTACCACATCCGACACCCGCCTCGTGCGCGTCGCCGTCGAGCCCGGCGTCCGCGCACACGTCTACCACATCAGGTACCCTCCCCACATACACACACACGTCTACCACATCCGACACCCGCCTCGTGCGCGTCGCCGTCGAGCCCGGCGTCCGCGCACACGTCTACCACATCAGGTACCCTCCCCACATACACACACACGTCTACCACATCCGACACCCGCCTCGTGCGCGTCGCCGTCGAGCCCGGCGTCCGCGCACACGTCTACCACATCAGGTACCCTCCCCACATACACACACACGTCTACCACATCCGACACCCGCCTCGTGCGCGTCGCCGTCGAGCCCGGCGTCCGCGCACACGTCTACCACATCAGGTACCCTCCCCACATACACACACACGTCTACCACATCCGACACCCGCCTCGTGCGCGTCGCCGTCGAGCCCGGCGTCCGCGCACACGTCTACCACATCAGGTACCCTCCCCACATACACACACACGTCTACTACATCCGACACCCGCCTCGTGCGCGTCGCCGTCGAGCCCGGCGTCCGCGCACACGTCTACCACATCAGGTACCCTCCCCACATACACACACACGTCTACCACATCCGACACCCGCCTCGTGCGCGTCGCCGTCGAGCCCGGCGTCCGCGCACACGTCTACCACATCAGGTACCCTCCCCACATACACACACACGTCTACCACATCCGACACCCGCCTCGTGCGCGTCGCCGTCGAGCCCGGCGTCCGCGCACACGTCTACCACATCAGGTACCCTCCCCACATACACACACACGTCTACCACATCCGACACCCGCCTCGTGCGCGTCGCCGTCGAGCCCGGCGTCCGCGCACACGTCTACCACATCAGGTACCCTCCCCACATACACACACACGTCTACCACATCCGACACCCGCCTCGTGCGCGTCGCCGTCGAGCCCGGCGTCCGCGCACACGTCTACCACATCAGGTACCCTCCCCACATACACACACACGTCTACCACATCCGACACCCGCCTCGTGCGCGTCGCCGTCGAGCCCGGCGTCCGCGCACACGTCTACCACATCAGGTACCCTCCCCACATACACACACACGTCTACCACATCCGACACCCGCCTCGTGCGCGTCGCCGTCGAGCCCGGCGTCCGCGCACACGTCTACCACATCAGGTACCCTCCCCACATACACACACACGTCTACCACATCCGACACCCGCCTCGTGCGCGTCGCCGTCGAGCCCGGCGTCCGCGCACACGTCTACCACATCAGGTACCCTCCCCACATACACACACACGTCTACCACATCCGACACCCGCCTCGTGCGCGTCGCCGTCGAGCCCGGCGTCCGCGCACACGTCTACCACATCAGGTACCCTCCCCACATACACACACACGTCTACCACATCCGACACCCGCCTCGTGCGCGTCGCCGTCGAGCCCGGCGTCCGCGCACACGTCTACCACATCAGGTACCCTCCCCACATACACACACACGTCTACCACATCCGACACCCGCCTCGTGCGCGTCGCCGTCGAGCCCGGCGTCCGCGCACACGTCTACCACATCAGGTACCCTCCCCACATACACACACACGTCTACCACATCCGACACCCGCCTCGTGCGCGTCGCCGTCGAGCCCGGCGTCCGCGCACACGTCTACCACATCAGGTACCCTCCCCACATACACACACACGTCTACCACATCCGACACCCGCCTCGTGCGCGTCGCCGTCGAGCCCGGCGTCCGCGCACACGTCTACCACATCAGGTACCCTCCCCACATACACACACACGTCTACCACATCCGACACCCGCCTCGTGCGCGTCGCCGTCGAGCCCGGCGTCCGCGCACACGTCTACCACATCAGGTACCCTCCCCACATACACACACACGTCTACCACATCCGACACCCGCCTCGTGCGCGTCGCCGTCGAGCCCGGCGTCCGCGCACACGTCTACCACATCAGGTACCCTCCCCACATACACACACACGTCTACCACATCCGACACCCGCCTCGTGCGCGTCGCCGTCGAGCCCGGCGTCCGCGCACACGTCTACCACATCAGGTACCCTCCCCACATACACACACACGTCTACCACATCCGACACCCGCCTCGTGCGCGTCGCCGTCGAGCCCGGCGTCCGCGCACACGTCTACCACATCAGGTACCCTCCCCACATACACACACACGTCTACCACATCCGACACCCGCCTCGTGCGCGACGCCGTCGAGCCCGGCGTCCGCGCACACGTCTACCACATCAGGTACCCTCCCCACATACACACACACGTCTACCACATCCGACACCCGCCTCGTGCGCGTCGCCGTCGAGTCCGGCGTCCGCGCACACGTCTACCACATCAGGTACCCTCCCCACATACACACACACGTCTACCACATCCGACACCCGCCTCGTGCGCGTCGCCGTCGAGCCCGGCGTCCGCGCACACGTCTACCACATCAGGTACCCTCCCCACATACACACACACGTCTACCACATCCGACACCCGCCTCGTGCGCGTCGCCGTCGAGCCCGGCGTCCGCGCACACGTCTACCACATCAGGTACCCTCCCCACATACACACACACGTCTACCACATCCGACACCCGCCTCGTGCGCGTCGCCGTCGAGCCCGGCGTCCGCGCACACGTCTACCACATCAGGTACCCTCCCCACATACACACACACGTCTACCACATCCGACACCCGCCTCGTGCGCGTCGCCGTCGAGCCCGGCGTCCGCGCACACGTCTACCACATCAGGTACCCTCCCCACATACACACACACGTCTACCACATCCGACACCCGCCTCGTGCGCGTCGCCGTCGAGCCCGGCGTCCGCGCACACGTCTACCACATCAGGTACCCTCCCCACATACACACACACGTCTACCACATCCGACACCCGCCTCGTGCGCGTCGCCGTCGAGCCCGGCGTCCGCGCACACGTCTACCACATCAGGTACCCTCCCCACATACACACACACGTCTACCACATCCGACACCCGCCTCGTGCGCGTCGCCGTCGAGTCCGGCGTCCGCGCACACGTCTACCACATCAGGTACTCTCCCCACATACACACACACGTCTACCACATCCGACACCCGCCTCGTGCGCGTCGCCGTCGAGCCCGGCGTCCGCGCACACGTCTACCACATCAGGTACCCTCCCCACATACACACACACGTCTACCACATCCGACACCCGCCTCGTGCGCGTCGCCGTCGAGCCCGGCGTCCGCGCACACGTCTACCACATCAGGTACCCTCCCCACATACACACACACGTCTACCACATCCGACACCCGCCTCGTGCGCGTCGCCGTCGAGCCCGGCGTCCGCGCACACGTCTACCACATCAGGTACCCTCCCCACATACACACACACGTCTACCACATCCGACACCCGCCTCGTGCGCGTCGCCGTCGAGCCCGGCGTCCGCGCACACGTCTACCACATCAGGTACCCTCCCCACATACACACACACGTCTACCACATCCGACACCCGCCTCGTGCGCGTCGCCGTCGAGCCCGGCGTCCGCGCACACGTCTACCACATCAGGTACCCTCCCCACATACACACACACGTCTACCACATCCGACACCCGCCTCGTGCGCGTCGCCGTCGAGCCCGGCGTCCGCGCACACGTCTACCACATCAGGTACCCTCCCCACATACACACACACGTCTACCACATCCGACACCCGCCTCGTGCGCGTCGCCGTCGAGTCCGGCGTCCGCGCACACGTCTACCACATCAGGTACCCTCCCCACATACACACACACGTCTACCACATCCGACACCCGCCTCGTGCGCGTCGCCGTCGAGCCCGGCGTCCGCGCACACGTCTACCACATCAGGTACCCTCCCCACATACACACACACGTCTACCACATCCGACACCCGCCTCGTGCGCGTCGCCGTCGAGCCCGGCGTCCGCGCACACGTCTACCACATCAGGTACCCTCCCCACATACACACACACGTCTACTACATCCGACACCCGCCTCGTGCGCGTCGCCGTCGAGCCCGGCGTCCGCGCACACGTCTACCACATCAGGTACCCTCCCCACATACACACACACGTCTACCACATCCGACACCCGCCTCGTGCGCGTCGCCGTCGAGCCCGGCGTCCGCGCACACGTCTACCACATCAGGTACCCTCCCCACATACACACACACGTCTACCACATCCGACACCCGCCTCGTGCGCGTCGCCGTCGAGCCCGGCGTCCGCGCACACGTCTACCACATCAGGTACCCTCCCCACATACACACACACGTCTACCACATCCGACACCCGCCTCGTGCGCGTCGCCGTCGAGCCCGGCGTCCGCGCACACGTCTACCACATCAGGTACCCTCCCCACATACACACACACGTCTACCACATCCGACACCCGCCTCGTGCGCGTCGCCGTCGAGCCCGGCGTCCGCGCACACGTCTACCACATCAGGTACCCTCCCCACATACACACACACGTCTACCACATCCGACACCCGCCTCGTGCGCGTCGCCGTCGAGCCCGGCGTCCGCGCACACGTCTACCACATCAGGTACCCTCCCCACATACACACACACGTCTACCACATCCGACACCCGCCTCGTGCGCGTCGCCGTCGAGCCCGGCGTCCGCGCACACGTCTACCACATCAGGTACCCTCCCCACATACACACACACGTCTACCACATCCGACACCCGCCTCGTGCGCGTCGCCGTCGAGCCCGGCGTCCGCGCACACGTCTACCACATCAGGTACCCTCCCCACATACACACACACGTCTACCACATCCGACACCCGCCTCGTGCGCGTCGCCGTCGAGCCCGGCGTCCGCGCACACGTCTACCACATCAGGTACCCTCCCCACATACACACACACGTCTACCACATCCGACACCCGCCTCGTGCGCGTCGCCGTCGAGTCCGGCGTCCGCGCACACGTCTACCACATCAGGTACCCTCCCCACATACACACACACGTCTACCACATCCGACACCCGCCTCGTGCGCGTCGCCGTCGAGCCCGGCGTCCGCGCACACGTCTACCACATCAGGTACCCTCCCCACATACACACACACGTCTACCACATCCGACACCCGCCTCGTGCGCGTCGCCGTCGAGCCCGGCGTCCGCGCACACGTCTACCACATCAGGTACCCTCCCCACATACACACACACGTCTACCACATCCGACACCCGCCTCGTGCGCGTCGCCGTCGAGCCCGGCGTCCGCGCACACGTCTACCACATCAGGTACCCTCCCCACATACACACACACGTCTACCACATCCGACACCCGCCTCGTGCGCGTCGCCGTCGAGCCCGGCGTCCGCGCACACGTCTACCACATCAGGTACCCTCCCCACATACACACACACGTCTACCACATCCGACACCCGCCTCGTGCGCGTCGCCGTCGAGCCCGGCGTCCGCGCACACGTCTACCACATCAGGTACCCTCCCCACATACACACACACGTCTACCACATCCGACACCCGCCTCGTGCGCGTCGCCGTCGAGCCCGGCGTCCGCGCACACGTCTACCACATCAGGTACCCTCCCCACATACACACACACGTCTACCACATCCGACACCCGCCTCGTGCGCGTCGCCGTCGAGTCCGGCGTCCGCGCACACGTCTACCACATCAGGTACCCTCCCCACATACACACACACGTCTACCACATCCGACACCCGCCTCGTGCGCGTCGCCGTCGAGCCCGGCGTCCGCGCACACGTCTACCACATCAGGTACCCTCCCCACATACACACACACGTCTACCACATCCGACACCCGCCTCGTGCGCGTCGCCGTCGAGCCCGGCGTCCGCGCACACGTCTACCACATCAGGTACCCTCCCCACATACACACACACGTCTACCACATCCGACACCCGCCTCGTGCGCGTCGCCGTCGAGCCCGGCGTCCGCGCACACGTCTACCACATCAGGTACCCTCCCCACATACACACACACGTCTACCACATCCGACACCCGCCTCGTGCGCGTCGCCGTCGAGCCCGGCGTCCGCGCACACGTCTACCACATCAGGTACCCTCCCCACATACACACACACGTCTACCACATCCGACACCCGCCTCGTGCGCGTCGCCGTCGAGCCCGGCGTCCGCGCACACGTCTACCACATCAGGTACCCTCCCCACATACACACACACGTCTACCACATCCGACACCCGCCTCGTGCGCGTCGCCGTCGAGCCCGGCGTCCGCGCACACGTCTACCACATCAGGTACCCTCCCCACATACACACACACGTCTACCACATCCGACACCCGCCTCGTGCGCGTCGCCGTCGAGCCCGGCGTCCGCGCACACGTCTACCACATCAGGTACCCTCCCCACATACACACACACGTCTACCACATCCGACACCCGCCTCGTGCGCGACGCCGTCGAGCCCGGCGTCCGCGCACACGTCTACCACATCAGGTACCCTCCCCACATACACACACACGTCTACCACATCCGACACCCGCCTCGTGCGCGTCGCCGTCGAGCCCGGCGTCCGCGCACACGTCTACCACATCAGGTACCCTCCCCACATACACACACACGTCTACTACATCCGACACCCGCCTCGTGCGCGTCGCCGTCGAGCCCGGCGTCCGCGCACACGTCTACCACATCAGGTACCCTCCCCACATACACACACACGTCTACCACATCCGACACCCGCCTCGTGCGCGTCGCCGTCGAGCCCGGCGTCCGCGCACACGTCTACCACATCAGGTACCCTCCCCACATACACACACACGTCTACCACATCCGACACCCGCCTCGTGCGCGTCGCCGTCGAGCCCGGCGTCCGCGCACACGTCTACCACATCAGGTACCCTCCCCACATACACACACACGTCTACCACATCCGACACCCGCCTCGTGCGCGTCGCCGTCGAGCCCGGCGTCCGCGCACACGTCTACCACATCAGGTACCCTCCCCACATACACACACACGTCTACCACATCCGACACCCGCCTCGTGCGCGTCGCCGTCGAGCCCGGCGTCCGCGCACACGTCTACCACATCAGGTACCCTCCCCACATACACACACACGTCTACCACATCCGACACCCGCCTCGTGCGCGTCGCCGTCGAGCCCGGCGTCCGCGCACACGTCTACCACATCAGGTACCCTCCCCACATACACACACACGTCTACCACATCCGACACCCGCCTCGTGCGCGTCGCCGTCGAGCCCGGCGTCCGCGCACACGTCTACCACATCAGGTACCCTCCCCACATACACACACACGTCTACCACATCCGACACCCGCCTCGTGCGCGTCGCCGTCGAGCCCGGCGTCCGCGCACACGTCTACCACATCAGGTACCCTCCCCACATACACACACACGTCTACCACATCCGACACCCGCCTCGTGCGCGTCGCCGTCGAGCCCGGCGTCCGCGCACACGTCTACCACATCAGGTACCCTCCCCACATACACACACACGTCTACCACATCCGACACCCGCCTCGTGCGCGTCGCCGTCGAGCCCGGCGTCCGCGCACACGTCTACCACATCAGGTACCCTCCCCACATACACACACACGTCTACCACATCCGACACCCGCCTCGTGCGCGTCGCCGTCGAGCCCGGCGTCCGCGCACACGTCTACCACATCAGGTACCCTCCCCACATACACACACACGTCTACCACATCCGACACCCGCCTCGTGCGCGTCGCCGTCGAGCCCGGCGTCCGCGCACACGTCTACCACATCAGGTACCCTCCCCACATACACACACACGTCTACCACATCCGACACCCGCCTCGTGCGCGTCGCCGTCGAGCCCGGCGTCCGCGCACACGTCTACCACATCAGGTACCCTCCCCACATACACACACACGTCTACCACATCCGACACCCGCCTCGTGCGCGTCGCCGTCGAGCCCGGCGTCCGCGCACACGTCTACCACATCAGGTACCCTCCCCACATACACACACACGTCTACCACATCCGACACCCGCCTCGTGCGCGTCGCCGTCGAGCCCGGCGTCCGCGCACACGTCTACCACATCAGGTACCCTCCCCACATACACACACACGTCTACCACATCCGACACCCGCCTCGTGCGCGTCGCCGTCGAGCCCGGCGTCCGCGCACACGTCTACCACATCAGGTACCCTCCCCACATACACACACACGTCTACCACATCCGACACCCGCCTCGTGCGCGTCGCCGTCGAGCCCGGCGTCCGCGCACACGTCTACCACATCAGGTACCCTCCCCACATACACACACACGTCTACCACATCCGACACCCGCCTCGTGCGCGTCGCCGTCGAGCCCGGCGTCCGCGCACACGTCTACCACATCAGGTACCCTCCCCACATACACACACACGTCTACCACATCCGACACCCGCCTCGTGCGCGTCGCCGTCGAGTCCGGCGTCCGCGCACACGTCTACCACATCAGGTACCCTCCCCACATACACACACACGTCTACCACATCCGACACCCGCCTCGTGCGCGTCGCCGTCGAGCCCGGCGTCCGCGCACACGTCTACCACATCAGGTACCCTCCCCACATACACACACACGTCTACCACATCCGACACCCGCCTCGTGCGCGTCGCCGTCGAGCCCGGCGTCCGCGCACACGTCTACCACATCAGGTACCCTCCCCACATACACACACACGTCTACCACATCCGACACCCGCCTCGTGCGCGTCGCCGTCGAGCCCGGCGTCCGCGCACACGTCTACCACATCAGGTACCCTCCCCACATACACACACACGTCTACCACATCCGACACCCGCCTCGTGCGCGTCGCCGTCGAGCCCGGCGTCCGCGCACACGTCTACCACATCAGGTACCCTCCCCACATACACACACACGTCTACCACATCCGACACCCGCCTCGTGCGCGTCGCCGTCGAGCCCGGCGTCCGCGCACACGTCTACCACATCAGGTACCCTCCCCACATACACACACACGTCTACCACATCCGACACCCGCCTCGTGCGCGTCGCCGTCGAGCCCGGCGTCCGCGCACACGTCTACCACATCAGGTACCCTCCCCACATACACACACACGTCTACCACATCCGACACCCGCCTCGTGCGCGTCGCCGTCGAGTCCGGCGTCCGCGCACACGTCTACCACATCAGGTACCCTCCCCACATACACACACACGTCTACCACATCCGACACCCGCCTCGTGCGCGTCGCCGTCGAGCCCGGCGTCCGCGCACACGTCTACCACATCAGGTACCCTCCCCACATACACACACACGTCTACCACATCCGACACCCGCCTCGTGCGCGTCGCCGTCGAGCCCGGCGTCCGCGCACACGTCTACCACATCAGGTACCCTCCCCACATACACACACACGTCTACCACATCCGACACCCGCCTCGTGCGCGTCGCCGTCGAGCCCGGCGTCCGCGCACACGTCTACCACATCAGGTACCCTCCCCACATACACACACACGTCTACCACATCCGACACCCGCCTCGTGCGCGTCGCCGTCGAGCCCGGCGTCCGCGCACACGTCTACCACATCAGGTACCCTCCCCACATACACACACACGTCTACCACATCCGACACCCGCCTCGTGCGCGTCGCCGTCGAGCCCGGCGTCCGCGCACACGTCTACCACATCAGGTACCCTCCCCACATACACACACACGTCTACCACATCCGACACCCGCCTCGTGCGCGTCGCCGTCGAGCCCGGCGTCCGCGCACACGTCTACCACATCAGGTACCCTCCCCACATACACACACACGTCTACCACATCCGACACCCGCCTCGTGCGCGTCGCCGTCGAGTCCGGCGTCCGCGCACACGTCTACCACATCAGGTACCCTCCCCACATACACACACACGTCTACCACATCCGACACCCGCCTCGTGCGCGTCGCCGTCGAGCCCGGCGTCCGCGCACACGTCTACCACATCAGGTACCCTCCCCACATACACACACACGTCTACCACATCCGACACCCGCCTCGTGCGCGTCGCCGTCGAGCCCGGCGTCCGCGCACACGTCTACCACATCAGGTACCCTCCCCACATACACACACACGTCTACTACATCCGACACCCGCCTCGTGCGCGTCGCCGTCGAGCCCGGCGTCCGCGCACACGTCTACCACATCAGGTACCCTCCCCACATACACACACACGTCTACCACATCCGACACCCGCCTCGTGCGCGTCGCCGTCGAGCCCGGCGTCCGCGCACACGTCTACCACATCAGGTACCCTCCCCACATACACACACACGTCTACCACATCCGACACCCGCCTCGTGCGCGTCGCCGTCGAGCCCGGCGTCCGCGCACACGTCTACCACATCAGGTACCCTCCCCACATACACACACACGTCTACCACATCCGACACCCGCCTCGTGCGCGTCGCCGTCGAGCCCGGCGTCCGCGCACACGTCTACCACATCAGGTACCCTCCCCACATACACACACACGTCTACCACATCCGACACCCGCCTCGTGCGCGTCGCCGTCGAGCCCGGCGTCCGCGCACACGTCTACCACATCAGGTACCCTCCCCACATACACACACACGTCTACCACATCCGACACCCGCCTCGTGCGCGTCGCCGTCGAGCCCGGCGTCCGCGCACACGTCTACCACATCCGACACCCGCCTCGTGCGCGTCGCCGTCGAGCCCGGCGTCCGCGCACACGTCTACCACATCAGGTACCCTCCCCACATACACACACACGTCTACCACATCCGACACCCGCCTCGTGCGCGTCGCCGTCGAGCCCGGCGTCCGCGCACACGTCTACCACATCAGGTACCCTCCCCACATACACACACACGTCTACCACATCCGACACCCGCCTCGTGCGCGTCGCCGTCGAGCCCGGCGTCCGCGCACACGTCTACCACATCAGGTACCCTCCCCACATACACACACACGTCTACCACATCCGACACCCGCCTCGTGCGCGTCGCCGTCGAGCCCGGCGTCCGCGCACACGTCTACCACATCAGGTACCCTCCCCACATACACACACACGTCTACCACATCCGACACCCGCCTCGTGCGCGTCGCCGTCGAGCCCGGCGTCCGCGCACACGTCTACCACATCAGGTACCCTCCCCACATACACACACACGTCTACCACATCCGACACCCGCCTCGTGCGCGTCGCCGTCGAGCCCGGCGTCCGCGCACACGTCTACCACATCAGGTACCCTCCCCACATACACACACACGTCTACCACATCCGACACCCGCCTCGTGCGCGTCGCCGTCGAGCCCGGCGTCCGCGCACACGTCTACCACATCAGGTACCCTCCCCACATACACACACACGTCTACCACATCCGACACCCGCCTCGTGCGCGTCGCCGTCGAGCCCGGCGTCCGCGCACACGTCTACCACATCAGGTACCCTCCCCACATACACACACACGTCTACCACATCCGACACCCGCCTCGTGCGCGTCGCCGTCGAGCCCGGCGTCCGCGCACACGTCTACCACATCAGGTACCCTCCCCACATACACACACACGTCTACCACATCCGACACCCGCCTCGTGCGCGTCGCCGTCGAGCCCGGCGTCCGCGCACACGTCTACCACATCAGGTACCCTCCCCACATACACACACACGTCTACCACATCCGACACCCGCCTCGTGCGCGTCGCCGTCGAGCCCGGCGTCCGCGCACACGTCTACCACATCAGGTACCCTCCCCACATACACACACACGTCTACCACATCCGACACCCGCCTCGTGCGCGTCGCCGTCGAGCCCGGCGTCCGCGCACACGTCTACCACATCAGGTACCCTCCCCACATACACACACACGTCTACCACATCCGACACCCGCCTCGTGCGCGTCGCCGTCGAGCCCGGCGTCCGCGCACACGTCTACCACATCAGGTACCCTCCCCACATACACACACACGTCTACCACATCCGACACCCGCCTCGTGCGCGTCGCCGTCGAGCCCGGCGTCCGCGCACACGTCTACCACATCAGGTACCCTCCCCACATACACACACACGTCTACCACATCCGACACCCGCCTCGTGCGCGTCGCCGTCGAGTCCGGCGTCCGCGCACACGTCTACCACATCAGGTACCCTCCCCACATACACACACACGTCTACCACATCCGACACCCGCCTCGTGCGCGTCGCCGTCGAGCCCGGCGTCCGCGCACACGTCTACCACATCAGGTACCCTCCCCACATACACACACACGTCTACCACATCCGACACCCGCCTCGTGCGCGTCGCCGTCGAGCCCGGCGTCCGCGCACACGTCTACCACATCAGGTACCCTCCCCACATACACACACACGTCTACCACATCCGACACCCGCCTCGTGCGCGTCGCCGTCGAGCCCGGCGTCCGCGCACACGTCTACCACATCAGGTACCCTCCCCACATACACACACACGTCTACCACATCCGACACCCGCCTCGTGCGCGTCGCCGTCGAGTCCGGCGTCCGCGCACACGTCTACCACATCAGGTACCCTCCCCACATACACACACACGTCTACCACATCCGACACCCGCCTCGTGCGCGTCGCCGTCGAGCCCGGCGTCCGCGCACACGTCTACCACATCAGGTACCCTCCCCACATACACACACACGTCTACCACATCCGACACCCGCCTCGTGCGCGTCGCCGTCGAGCCCGGCGTCCGCGCACACGTCTACCACATCAGGTACCCTCCCCACATACACACACACGTCTACCACATCCGACACCCGCCTCGTGCGCGTCGCCGTCGAGCCCGGCGTCCGCGCACACGTCTACCACATCAGGTACCCTCCCCACATACACACACACGTCTACCACATCCGACACCCGCCTCGTGCGCGTCGCCGTCGAGCCCGGCGTCCGCGCACACGTCTACCACATCAGGTACCCTCCCCACATACACACACACGTCTACCACATCCGACACCCGCCTCGTGCGCGTCGCCGTCGAGCCCGGCGTCCGCGCACACGTCTACCACATCAGGTACCCTCCCCACATACACACACACGTCTACCACATCCGACACCCGCCTCGTGCGCGTCGCCGTCGAGCCCGGCGTCCGCGCACACGTCTACCACATCAGGTACCCTCCCCACATACACACACACGTCTACCACATCCGACACCCGCCTCGTGCGCGTCGCCGTCGAGTCCGGCGTCCGCGCACACGTCTACCACATCAGGTACCCTCCCCACATACACACACACGTCTACCACATCCGACACCCGCCTCGTGCGCGTCGCCGTCGAGCCCGGCGTCCGCGCACACGTCTACCACATCAGGTACCCTCCCCACATACACACACACGTCTACCACATCCGACACCCGCCTCGTGCGCGTCGCCGTCGAGCCCGGCGTCCGCGCACACGTCTACCACATCAGGTACCCTCCCCACATACACACACACGTCTACCACATCCGACACCCGCCTCGTGCGCGTCGCCGTCGAGCCCGGCGTCCGCGCACACGTCTACCACATCAGGTACCCTCCCCACATACACACACACGTCTACCACATCCGACACCCGCCTCGTGCGCGTCGCCGTCGAGCCCGGCGTCCGCGCACACGTCTACCACATCAGGTACCCTCCCCACATACACACACACGTCTACCACATCCGACACCCGCCTCGTGCGCGTCGCCGTCGAGCCCGGCGTCCGCGCACACGTCTACCACATCAGGTACCCTCCCCACATACACACACACGTCTACCACATCCGACACCCGCCTCGTGCGCGTCGCCGTCGAGCCCGGCGTCCGCGCACACGTCTACCACATCAGGTACCCTCCCCACATACACGCACACGTCTACCACATCCGACACCCGCCTCGTGCGCGTCGCCGTCGAGCCCGGCGTCCGCGCACACGTCTACCACATCAGGTACCCTCCCCACATACACACACACGTCTACCACATCCGACACCCGCCTCGTGCGCGTCGCCGTCGAGTCCGGCGTCCGCGCACACGTCTACCACATCAGTTACCGCTCTCAACACGCCTACCACATCACGTACCCTACCTCCACGTCTACTACATCAGACACGCTTGCGCACTAGTCTTACGACGGATACTCTTTTCCTGCCCATGTGAACCTTTTTATGAATTTAATTACTACAGTCAAAGAGGAAATAAACAATTGTGAAATCACACAAGCAGAAACCTAGTAAAATGATGCGAGTTTCCTCCCTTTGAATGACGGTGTGTTGGCCGGCAGCGCGGACCCGCTGGAGGCGGACATCCGCTCGCTGCTGGCGCTGGACGCGCGCGCGGCGCGCTCGCTGCCCAACCTGCCCGCGCTGCCCGCGCTGCCCGCGCTGCCCGCGCTGCGCGCCTCGCGCGAGTCGCTGCTGCCGCCGTCCTGAGGCCGCCTCACGCTGTTCCCCGACCCCGCCGTCTACTAGCGGCCGGCCCGAGCGGGACGGTCGTCTGTGCATACTGCGTCCCTCCCGGTGGCCGAGCGCGTCGGCGAGGCGCCCCGACCGTAATGTGAGGAATGAATCTACTTGAATGTGAAAATTGGACTCGAATGCGTATCCGGACGCGATTTTCGCCGGCCGATTCGTTTCCCCGGTGAGTCGACCTTCGGCGCACTTCGGAGTCGACGCCGCGGCTCGAAGTCTCCCTATGAATATCTAGAATAGAAATCGCTAGTCGACGAATGTTTTACGATTTTAAAAATGAATTATTGATACGGAATCGCGTGTATGTACCCTGCGTATGCGCCCGATCTATTATACATACTTAATTACGGATGGATGCGACGTGCATTATATTTGTGTAGCCGGTAAAATCTTGCAACTTTACTCATCCGTGACGATTTTGCCCGGACCTAGAATTGATTTTAAATATTTTTTACTTCTTTTCGAATCAAATGTGTATGCCTCTTTAAAGGAGATTAATTTATTGTATTTTATATGGGCAAAACTAGAATAAAATTGCAAAGTTTATGGTTGCAATTTGTCCACTAAATTAGCGAATTATTTTAGTGCACTCGACCCGGGTCGGTTTTTTTTCGCTAATCGTGCCTACTGACATTATAGATTGTAAAGTAATGTAGACTAAACGTTTTAATTGATTCTAAATCTATTCTAGTTATTTATTCGATTGGTGCAGAGGCAATGAGTCAAAGGAATAAAAATTAATGAAAAGTAATCTATAATTGGCGCGGCGTATAGCGATGTACGAGACGGTATAGTAACGTTTACAAGGAGCAAGTAGCTGTACAGACTCACTGTACATTCATCGAAGAAATAAAGAAAACTTGAGTTAAAATGCGATTAACAATTTCGTATTTAATCGGACCATTTTTGCTTTGATCTAGTTGTCATTGTCATGTTGGTGCCTGCCAACTAAACTTGTCAAAAAAGCATTTTTTTTTATTATGGCGACAAGAAAACGTTGACACTGGCCGAGTAGCTGGTTCTTAGGTATAAACGTGAACGAATAAAACAATAGGACTGCCAAGCGCCATACAAAAAGCCGTTTCACAATATTTACGACGTCATCTGCTTATGTTTAAAATAAGGTATTTTCAATGAAAATGCAATAATATACACGGAAAGCTGAAAAGCTTCAGAAACGTCGGGAACTCAAATAAGATGCAATAATATGGTACCATCGAGCTGATCTGATTATGGAGTCGAATGAGTTTGGGCTCTTTAGAATCATCTCGCGAGTAATTCATGGATGTTCAAAGAAGTACAGTCTGAAATAAAAGCTTGTTCAATGCGTAATTGCTCTAACTCTCGCTTAGTCTAGCATGAGCCACTGACTCCGTGTAAACGAGGCCTTAGCAACTTGGTTTTCTAAATATAAGATAATAATCAAAAATTTCGTGATCGCTTCAGAACCATCGTCATCCTGAAGTCATGGGCCATTTAGTGCTACTTTTCAGCTAATGAGTGACTGGTAGAGTACTCCTTCAGGAATTAAGTCCGCCATTTGTATTCTCGAATTCTGCAATAAAGTTTAAAAAAATAAATTGTGGCGGCTATACATATAAAGCAATTCCGAGCCCGACAAAACGATCTATAGGCAACCATGTAGGAATAAAATAAGAGGACTGCCAATCGCCATACAAAAAGCCGTCTCCAATATTTACAGCGCCATCTATGTTTACTAATGATTAATTGCAACCATTCAACATTGCATGCGTGGTAACTTTACCTCCCATAAGAGATGGCACACCGCTGCGTACGCATACTTCACGCAAGTGGTGTGTCATCTCTTATTAGGATTCGTGCTTTACAACGCGTACGCCACGCGCACGTCACGCACACGCATCAGGTGTCGCTCGGCCTTAACACTGGACGCACGTTTCATGTGAGTCTCGCACGAATTGCGTACATTCGTATTCGCCATGTGAATGAACCTTGGCGTGCTAAATCAACTTTGTAGTCCGCGAAGCACTAAATATGATTGAAGGCGACAGCCAATTATTTCTAGTACAGTCACCGTCAAATAGTCTGTAGCATCGAAAGCGCCAAATATCGGCCAGACAACTTTTTTCTTATCTCGTTGCCATGGTTACTCTTTACTTACTCTTACAACTACGATTTAAAACAAAATAAAGATAACATTTTTTTTTTTCTAGCCAAAGGGTCCATCGTCAATATTTTTCTAATTTAAAGGTTAGCAAAGAACTATTATTTATAAACTAGAATATGCCGGCAACTTCGTTCGAGGAGGAGAAAAAGTCATAACCCGTCGTTTTTTCTTCAGCGTAGTCGGGTAAAAAGTATCCTATAACCAAACCAAAAATTGTTGAAATCCGTTTAGCCGATTTTGTGTGATGAAGCCACAACGACACATCAAAAACATACATAAAACCCAAAAAAAAGTATTTTTCGTTGTAGTGACCTCCAAATAGTCCGTAACAATCAATTTTTTGAAAATATCTTCAATGTACAGACATTTCATTTTTACACCTTTATAATAGTATAAATAAGTAACTTCTAAACTTGCGCAATTGGGATGTTGACAATTTTATATACAAATATTGGTGAAAACACTCCCCGAAATACAACTATATTAAAATCACATGTTTGGACTTGACCAAAAAACGCTCCATACTAAAGCCTAGGAACGTGTCACGTCACACCTCGTATGGGGAAATTAAGAACTTTGTTCTGCAGCTATCTTTAAACGGGTTAGGTTCGTAAGGACTAGATTGCATAACGACTCTATAAGCAAAACGTCTTGGTTGCATAAGGTCTTGGTAGCTAAATGTCTAATTGTACAAACGTCTTAATAGTAGAATGCCCGGGTTTAAGATTGGACTTAGTTCTATTACGTCTTGTTTGTATAACGCCCTAATATCAAAATGTTGTAATAGCAAAACGACTAGGTAGGCATATCGTCAAACATTAATAACGTCTAAATGGCATAACGACTAGATGGTTGAATGACAAGAAAAACTCAAATGTAGTTTGTGAAGGAACTTATTCAATTATTAAATTCATCTCATATTACCTAGCCGGTATGCAATCATGACGTTTTGCTACCAAGACCATATGCTATCCAGACACTTTTCCTTATGCGTCGTTTTACAATCAAGACTTATTAATAACTTGGACGTAAACTCTATTAGTCATTTTGCAACTTCGGGCGTTATGCTATAGCTGTCGATCGAACAACTAAGACATTCTACTCACTAGGGCATTCTGCAAAGAAGACATTGTGCTTACCAAGACCTTATGCAACTAAGACGTTTTGCTTATAGAGTCGTTATGCAATCTAGTCCTTACGAACCTAACCCCTTTAAACTTGCTTTTATCGAAATGGTTTCATAACAAAAGTTACCATGCCCAATTAGTTATTAATATTTACATACTTTAAAAATGGGCCACCCAACTTTAAAGGCTCATAAAACAAGTTACACGCAATGTATCGAACTCAATTTTTTTGTTGATTTCTATCATGAAAAAAGCCCCTTTTGCATCAAAATTTTATTTTTATTTCAGTCATCATCCTAATTCGATCTAGTCTCAAACTAAGCAAAGCTTGTCCTAATATTTTCTTCTGTTTCCGCGATTATTACTCATTGAATAAAACAATTTAACGGATTATATCGCGTATATTATCTCATTTGTCATTCGAAACGTCGGGAACTAAAATGAGATAATATACGCGATATAATCCGTTCAATTGTTTTATTCAAAGCTGGTCCTATTATCTCCTGAGTTGCTGGATAGAATTACGACAAGAAACATTCCCAAGTAGCACACGAGCTGTATTAGAGCTTATAAACAGCGCTTATAACACTCAAACTGGCTGTATAAAGGCCGTATAATCTACTACTACTAAGCTATTGGTGGGGCGTACAGCTTGTGTGCTACCTGGGTTTGATCCACCCTTATATCGACACTTATCCTTATGTCCATAGGAATAAATTCAAATATTTTTATTTCGACCACCCTGGGGCTATAGATCGAGTTAGTACATACATTGAAATCTTAAGGGGAAAGCGAAAATGTAATATAATATTTTTAACACGCTTTTATTAGGTCGACCTGTATGTAACTAACTATGTAATGGAATCTGAGGTAGCTAATTTGACCATCTTCCAAGGATCGTGGCGTCATGAAAATCGGCAGCTGTATAGTTCTGATGACAATACAATAATATGGTACTGTCGAACTGGTCTGATGATGGAGCCGGAAGATATGAGCTGGAACTTCATGATAGAACATCGTATCGTAGTTTTTGTTTTTACGTGCATTTAGAAAAGCTTGTTTTTGAAACGATTTCCTTATTTAGTGACATTTTTGTCAAATCTAGTATATGAAACACACTGGTATTCAGATATTAGTTTTTTGACTATATAAGCTATTCAGCGCCTAACGCGGAAACATGTTTGTTTAAAATTTCCTCGATAGAAAAGAAATCTGAAAACGTGTCTTCATTTTCCGTTTTTGTCTAGTTTGTACAAACGACAGATTAATAAACGGCTAAATTATATAAAAATGACATTCTTCCCTTTATCTTTTATGTCACTAACTCAAATGTTAACAAAACATACTAATTATCTTGGATTTCATTGTACTTTTACATCTGGCGCTTACGCCAAGAAACCCCACGCATGTAGTGTATTAGCTTTCTCTTTCTTTGATGCGCGCGAGCAATAAATGCGTCCCTTATTACAAATTACGCTTATTGGCCGGCTCGGCGTTTGGGGCGTGGTTTTTCCTTGACGATGCAGGCCCTTAAGTTAGTAACAAAACAACTCAATACAATACATTTCAATTAAATTATATTCTAATAACTATAATAAATATGTGTAATTTAAAGATGTGTTGCGATATATTTGGCAATTTGGACGCTACAGACTATTTGATCCTGTCTATACTGTTGCTCTGCTATACAAACATGTGTTACAAGGGCTTATTTATCGGCATGTGACTGTACTATTTATTGTACATGTCATTTTAAACTGCGTAATATACCACCTATCGCCCCTACCATAGTGTGCAGACGTTCGCGTTGTAAATATTAATGTGGAATTCTGTAAATAGACTCGCCTTATTGTATGGGAATGATACGTACTGTGTAATATAAGAAAGAGTACGAGTTAACTAAAGTTGGCTGTTCACGAGGATTCAAATTTATTTGCCCAAGTTTTACGTATGTTATGTTTATGTATTTCGTGTCATTTTTATTTTCTATCAACGATAATTTTTAATTCGATTTCGGGCCCTCCCGGTGTACACTGTACACTGTTGTATTAAAATTCGTACTATCGATATCTATTACATATGTGGGACTTTGGGCGTCACGAGGATTGATTAACATTTACAATGTACATTCATTTGCACTTAAAAGAGTCCCCGGCGAGCTCGGTTTTCCATACAGACGTAGTTACGCTCTCATTTTAAAACGACTTGCTAGTTTGCTCTGAAATTTTGTGCTTAGAATAAATTAAGGTATATGCAGGCCTGTAATTACTTTATGCAGCTTCAGATAGCATAGTCAATAAAATACTGCGAATTTAAGTTTTTCATACAAAACTTGTTTTTGCTGTATTTCGCTTGTTTTAGAAACTGGAGCTATATAAACTAATTACAGGCCTAGATATACCTCATGTCATTGTATGTGCAAAGTTTCGTTACAATCCAAAACGTGGTTTTAAAATGAGAACGAAACTCCGTTTGTATGGGTAGGTGAAATTCGGCCGAGCGTGCCGGGGACTCTCAAAAACTTGTCTTTCGTATGGTAACATATGATATTAAATCGATTATCTAAATGCAAGGAATAATGGATAGACAGACACTCATTAATCTCATTTTCATGAAACAAAAGAAAAATGCTACTGAATCTTTTTCAACCTTTATACGCATGAAGTATCAGTAACGATACTGAAAGGAATCAAGTATCAATTAGATTAACTTTAAAATAAGATTCTATTGACATGACAGTGAAGTTATAATTTGAAGTGACTTCGATTGGCACTTGTTTCGCTTTAGTAACATTATTGATACTTCTTGCATGGGTCAAGTCTTTTGACGCCTAAACTATGATAATGATGTTGCAAAATGGAACTTGGTCATCTATCTAAATTTGGATTTTCACGTCAGATCTCAAAAAAAAGCAATATATTTTATTCGACGTTTAAGAGCGTTTTTATCTGCTTAATTGGCAACACCGGATATTTTTTGGTTTTATAAATTTTTATTCTGAGAAATACGAAAGTAATATATAATGTTTTCGGTAGTTACGCTGGGACAATGCAAAAGTTTATTGTTACAACTAAAATCTCTAAAAATTAATTGATGTGAATATCTTGTTTGTAAGAAAATAAAGACAAACGCTATGAATAGTTGAATTAAACGCAGTATAAATGCTAAAGATGTAGGGTATGCATTGAACATAACTTTAAGTTTCATTCAAATATCTTTAAAAAAAAACTGAAAAAATATATCTGTTGTCAGTTAAGCAGGTATGAACACAAGGTCTTAAAGCGAGCATTCTTTACTCTGCAATAGGTTCAAGAAACATTGCATAGTTATTTATTTTAAGTTATTGGATCGAATGCTTTTTATTATATGTTTTTATTTTACTAATGCAATATGAACAATTCCTTAAGTTCGCAACGTGAACAATGTGTGTTGGTGTAAATGAGAAAATATTCTTTTCTTAGACGTTTCGATATTCTGATCTCTTAGACCGCCTACGCTCTACTATCAGACGACGCGTTTTTGCGTAGTTCTTTTCGAACCGAGTCTTCGACCAGAAGTTTAGTTCCAGGAACATGTGAACAAGTAGGTTTACCCTTAATCTGGCATATTTTTTTTGTCATAATCATCATTTGGGATAATTCACCATTTGGATTGTTATAAAACAAACCTATCCTAACCTAATGCATTTAACAGGATGAAGCCTTAAAAAGTCCTGAAAATTCTACATTTCAGAAAACAAAATGCATTATGCCAAATGATGAATTATGCCAAATGATGATTATGACAAAAAGTTTATGCCAGATGAGAGTAACCGAAAAAAGTATCGTCTAAATAGTAGCTAATTAGTCCTTATTTGTCAATTCTATCATTACCTAAGGCATGGCTTGGAGATTTCAAATTAGATAATGAAATGTAGTTTAATATTTTAAATATCGAATCTCCTCGTAACGTACATCTCTTCTAGAGCTCTCTTAGTAACTCTGTAGTTCTATACAAATTAATCTATTAACCAATATGTGTTATTTTTGTAAAGGAAAACAATATTTATTTAATTCCATGTAAAAAATCACGCCATCCACGCCTGTAAAAAAAACTTTTATAAGATTAGCAATAAACGGTTATTATCTCTAAACTCAGTCGTTCCGTTGTAATTATAGTTCCAGAGGGTTTCTCCGTAGTTTGAAATTCTTTTGTATACCGCCACCCCTTTCCCTCTCATGTTTATCTATATTTGAGTGAGCAGAACGGTAAGAAACGAACAACGACATTTCGAATTTCAAACACCGTAGAATCCGTTGTAAATAAGTACCGGACAAGAACAAAGGAACAACTATGAGTAGAGGATATATTTCGGAATAATAATTGGTGATATCCTTGTTAGTGCATTTAGAACGCATTTATACATTGTGAGTTGATAATAGACGCGTCCTTTTAACCGTTTGATATTAAGTATTACTTCATTTTGAACCGCTACCGCTGCACTTGCTAGTGCAATGATAGTTAAGGATCTATATCGGAATCCCTAACGTCGTTTGTCCTAACGAATTTTTTTATGAAACTGTAAACTTTTCAGGATTGTTATAAAACAAATCTAACCTAATCTATACGATGATCTGGTAAAAAATCCTGAAGAATTTACGGTTTTTGAAAAAAATGCGTTATGACAAACGACACATTAGGACAGTTTACATTAGGGATTTCGAAGGAGACCCGATAGTCAAATGTAATATTTGGTTGCTCCAATCGACTGTTGTATAACTCCATCTTAGAGTATTTAACCACTGGAGTAAACACTGCGGAAATATTCCTATTTTAATAAACGCACATAATCAAATCATAATCAAATCACCTACAAACTAGAATACACCCACACACTGACAATTTATTGTATAAATCGATCAGCGATTTCGCGGGTACTTTGGCAGAGGGGAATCTATCCGTAAAGCTCTCCAGTGGTTAAATCCTCTATAGGAGCTACATATATTTATATCGTAAAATGGTTTTGTTTTGTATAGCAGCTTTAAAGGGTTAATTCAGTTTAGTTTTTCGCTGTATCGAACGGTTATACAGGTTAGGGTTACCATATCGTAATTCACACAAATAATGTTCATTAAAATATGCAAAATCTTTTTGAAACAATTTGGCAATGCGATCTGTAAATTTACGTTATTTTAGTGATCGTTTATAATATAGGTACGGATACCCCCGGATGGTAACCCTAACACAGATAACGGGCATTCCACCTGAATAAGACCTCAGTCGGACACGTGACATGACGTAGATGGCAGCTACCTTATCAAAATATACAGGGTGTCCCTAAAACCACCGCCAAACTGAAGAGGAGTCATAGAACAGATACCATATGAAGTAAATATGACCTCAATAAAAAGTTCATGGTTTTCGAGACATTGGCACTTTAAAAAAATCGTGACTGGTTCATTTGATACCCTGCGTCAGTATGTCGATTGCCACAACTGCAAATTTAAGTATTTCGTAAACCTTTTTTTATGATGTTACCAATAACAAATCATGATGCTTTGTCGGTAAAAAATAAATAAATAAAAATATAAATCAAAAGTCACGAATTTTTGTTTTGAAGTACCAATATGTCGAAACCAAGAGCTTTTCATTAAGGTCAAATTTACTTAATATAGCTTATGAGCTGTTTTATCACCCCTCTTCATTTTGGCGTTGGTTTTAGGGACACCTGCATAAAATTCTAAGACACTGCCAATGCCGAAGTCATACAAAAAACCGACTCTCATTGTTAGATGTATCAAAAAAGTTAGTGGAATACCCCATAACGTAGATCTTGGCCAGTAACATTTAGAAATGTAACAATCTGAAAGTTTCATCTAGATTCCTACTCACTAAACTATCCAATTCTATTGTAAATACTTCTAATTTAAGGTAATATTATTGTTCATTGAGATGGTTTTAATACCTTCACAGTAGTCCTAATAAAATGTTGCAATAATATACACATTACCTACACATAATATTCGTATGTGTTGTCGGCGATGCGTGAGAATTGTTCCGTGTTTAGTGGTGGTTGAAATTTTGTGAGCATTCCTCCATGACAATGCGTAGTGTACGGAACATTACCTTCATGCCATGGTTGAATATGTAGAGTCACACTATAGTGCCAACATGGACTTGTCAGGTCCAATGCCAATGTAGCTTTCGTATAATATTAAATTTTACAATTTGCGGGACAGTATCAACTCTATTTTTTAATACATAAACGTCAAAAAAAGAGTACGTGTGCAAGGATTACTGGCACAAGCTCGGTCAGTCAGTTCCTTAAAATGTCCGTTTCTCAAAATGAAGTTCCAACGAAGTCTCTTTCCTATATCTGCTATTTGTTTCATATGATGGCATTTTCTTAAAATGCATACCTTAAAAAATGGCCTGCTTTCTTTAATGTCCGCTTATTATGACGTCTAAATCATGTATCCGATGGGATACATGATTTAGACGTCATAATGATGATAAGAACTGAACCAAATAAAAATAGAACCAATCCGAAGGTACGACCTTTAGAATAAAATCGGTTTACACTTACTATTTATTTATTTTCGGTGAACATATACCTACAAAAAAAGATTCTACAGACACTTTAAGAATCATCCATCATAGGAAACTGACAATGTGGGAAGAAAGCCATATTGTGAAATAGAGATTTTAGGAAAGTAACAGAACGAGCCTGAGCCGGATTTCTGGGATTTAAGCCAGATTTGAGTCTGTATGCGTTGACTTTAAAATTAAGTCTGAATGCATCATAAGGCACCACGAACATTAAGCATCGTCTATCCCATACTATCCTGTGAAGGTATTAATTAAAGTCTAAGTGTAATTTATGTTATCGAAAGTAGTTCTTTAATATATTACGCACTTACGTCGATGATTCAATAATACCTTGGATAGGAAACAAATAAATCATAAATGCGTCACACACGTGTATGTTGTACGCACACCGCCACAACTTGTAAATGTATGTATAATTTCGAATAAAGCATGTTTAAATATAATGTCACAAATTATTCACAGCTCATATTATTATATCTGTAGTTAGGTAGTTAATTAATAGTTTGGACATTTGGTGCTAATGAATTAAACAAAAATGAAAATCAGTCCAAGATTAGGTATTATTGTGTACGGCTATTTTTTTACTTATTGGTCTAATTGTTTGTCCTAATACTTGAATTAGTTCAAATTGTTTAACATATCTCTCTTCAATCATGACGGCGTATCAGAAAATCGTTGCAATTTGTTGCAAGTTTATTAACTATACATTATATATTTATATTTAAATGCACTCAATTATTTACATTTTTTACTGTTTGAGCGATGGATTTTTTATTTGGACGGTATACCTGGGTTTAAATAGTTTCTTTAGTAGACGTCGAAGTCCATAACGTCAAAAAATTCTAGTGAGATTGACATTTGACTGACTGAACTTGCTGACTGACTGACTGAACTGACTTCATTTAATCCCAGGCTAACAGTCATTAGTCGTTACTTGTAGGGTTTTATTATTTGTATATCATTATAAGTTGAACATTGTTTTAACTAGTAGCGTCTGGTCAAACTGTATATTTTTGTAAAAAGATGGGGTGTAGAATTCGGGCGCTTGGCGGTATGTTGAAGTTACATGCAAGTACCGGCGCGGATTTCGAAAGGTGAGCGAAAATTCACATAGTTATACCCGCCTAGACCCGCAACATTTATTTTATCGACATCATTGATAAAATTCAAACGTGGTCATTATTAAAATTTGGAACACGACTTTGGTTTCGCAGTCAGGCGCTTGCGTTACGAAATTAAGAAAGTTAAAGGTCTTTTTGTTCCACATTTGGAACAACGGGCAGTAGGTACATTGTACCATGTGAATTTTCACCAATCGTTCAAAATCCGTGCGGGTGATCAGACACTCTTGTAGTGTGTTCACTACGTGTGTCACATATCACTATATCATTGTGTATCTGTAAATGTATGTTCTGCGGCTGTGTGTAAATAATTATTTTCATGATATTGATAATTAAAGCGTTCATCCGATAGTTTCCAGATTTCGTCATGTTTCGACCGTAGTTAGTGCCTTATTTGAAAATACGTGAATAGCTTTGTATCACAATATTGTTACCTATTGCCCCATGATTTGCGATCCGAGATTACGGTACGTTGGGGGTTTCTGGCAAACGACGACGCCTTGTCTATGTAATTGTGATATAGTTAAGTTTATTTTTGCTCAAAATTGATTTCCCTCTGACCTGTGTACTTATCATTCATGAAATTTGTAAGACTGTATTTTATTTTGTTGTGTAACATTGTTAGTTAGCTCCAGGTTATAAATATAGTTATTTTGAGATTGTATTCGTTGTTTTCATTTAAACAGCATAAAATTATATGTATTTTGCCTTTCGCAGCCTGCAATGAGTTAATTGCACACCCATCGATGAACCTTAATTTCACCCCAAAGGTTTGTAAATTAGGTTCGATTGGACCGAAAAAGTTTTCTTCATAGAATAGAATATTTTTCTTTTTGCTTTATTAAAAACTCGTTCGTGTAACTAACAGTGGAGATTTTTTTTTTCGAGTCGCTATAAAAATAACCAAGATATAAGCTATCAAACATTTCATTCTATCTCTTTTTAGCAAAACAGAACTTAATATGGAGTTTATATGACCTGACTTTTAACATTTGACTTAGTGGTGTTGCCAGTTACTAAACTACCACAGTATACATATCTACTATCTTCCTGCTGGCCACAGGACCGCTGCCTCCCCTATGACGCAATCACATATACAGGGTGAATGAGGGAGGACGAAGGACCTTCCCGAAAACGGGAGACAGTTTAGCCTTAACACTAAACTTCTCCATACAAACTATGTCAATATATGTAGCCGTTTTCAAATTATAGCTAGTAAAAATTTCACACAAAAAACTACTTATTTCAACACTAAATATGTGATTGGGTCAATGAACTAACTTGTGAACTATTTTGAATTACAGGATATTATTACGTTTTTTTTTGTTGATGATACATACTTAGGGCAGTGCACTACAAGAAATGTTACTGTCCGGGCGTCCGATATTTCTAGTTTGTCCATACTAGTTTGTGCAAAAACGGACTGTCCACAGAATCGCCCTTAGATCTGCTTGCAACGCGGTAAGAAACATTGCAGGGTTCGTGGAGGCGATTCTCTTTGTAGCTTCACCTTGCACAACTTCTTTATTTATAATATTTTCTTCTGATTCCGCGGTTATTACTCATTTAAATAAAACAATTTAACGGATTTTATCGCGTATACTTATTATCTCATTTGAGTTCCCGACGTTTCAGTCACCCGTGGCCATAGAAAGCTGAAAAGCTTCCGAAACGTCGGGAACTCAAATGAGATAATATACGCGATATAATGATATAATTCATTAAATTGTTTTCTTTATTTATGTTAATCCTAAAATTATGAATAATACTGACCGCAACACATTGTTGGAATATTGACATTGACAGCCACCAAAGTACTCGGTCGTCGTAAACAACCTATTTCATCGTATCTTAGTTTAACTAATTGATAAAAAGATTTTAGCTCGTTGACACATTGAACAAAATTATTTACGAATAAATTGAAATTATGCTGCTCAGCTGATATTTTTCATCCAATTTCATGGTTCAAAACATGTATGTGAAACATTATTTGTTAATATACCTACAAAACTGCGTAATATAAAAAAAAGTGATAAGAGTTTGTCATTTCGCCAATCAACGTAATCTTTTGTATCTGCTGTGGTAAGGGCTAAATGACCCGAGTCACGTGGTTCTCTCGTTCACCTTTTTTAGTAGGTACCTAAAATAATAGACCGTATTAAGGACCATTAAAACAAGAGGACTGACAATTACCATAAAAAATCCGTCTTCCGATATCTACAACGACATCTATGTATGTACCTATACAAGATTTGATTGAATTATTCAAATTTGCAAGCGTGACGTATTTAAATATTACGATTTATTATTCGCTGTTTACAATCGAATTGTTACTGTACTTTTTTGTTCAATTATAATATCGTTACATTGTTTGTCGTAAAACGCCATCTCGTTTTTGCTTACGTATGTTCTTACGTCAGTGTTCTTGCTTTAATGGTCCTTGACAACATTAAATAAAACATCTTGTTAGATAAAAATAAATAATTTATTAAACTGGTCGAATTCAATACGCGCGGGTCGACCAGAGCTCGGGTCGGTGACTAGACTGTACACTCAACATCATTATGTATACATAAACAATATATTTCTGTCCAAACAGAAAATCAACACTTAGTAATATACGTTACATCGCTACTTAATATAATCCATATCGCTAATACTCGAGTATTAGAATTAAATCCACCGAAAAATATAACACACTGCCGGGAGCATTTTATTAAATAATAGCTTCCTTAAATAGTTTTGTTAGTCTTATCGTACGTTCCTAACCGAAGTCAGTGATCTAATGATCGGCGCCTGTCTCATCGCGGCGAACCATTCTAAAATCAGTCAACTGTATAGAGACAAGCTTCTGCTTCCAACTCAACACTACACAGAGCCTATGTAGCGTGGTTTCTAGAAGCACGGGGTTATTTTAGTGTTAAGACGTGGTTAGAACTCCGTGTCGCCGAGAACGTTGTACATGAGACGTTTAAATGAGTTCGACTGTTGGATGTGCTCTTCGTGTAATGAGTTCACCTGAAAAAAAAAAACAGAATTGATTCAGTTGATCTTTAGTATTGATTTTGGCATTTCGCAGTAACTTTGCCCAGAGAGAACATTTTCTAAGGAGATTTCCCAATAACGCGCATATCTTCGGTAAAATATTTGATAATATGGCTTGCGAAATCGATGTTCAGTATAGGGAGGTTAATATTAAAATACCGGTTTTAAAGGCTTAGTTAACACATTCACTACCAGTAAACCGTAGCCGATACCATGCGGTTCCTCGCATGTAGAGGAAATTGCGGAGCGCTATGAAAAGCTTGGCAACGAAAGTCTTAATATTGTTTGCGGGGTAAATCTGACGGCAGAGGGGTTACTCCGAATCTCGAAATCCGAAGTTAGTAATGTGCCGTCCCTCTCGCTCTCATCTTAAACTGTATTTGCGTGAGCGAGATAGCACCATACGAATTTCGAGATTCGGAGTAGCCCCTCAGAATCAAAAAAGGCGTTGGAGATATTTGGGTGAATCAACTTTTTCTTATTATTCTGTCTTGTAACTCATGAGACAATAGCGATAGAGTTACTTAAAAAAATGCTTATTATGTAGGCTGTTACTGAAGAGTGATGAGGTAGGCCCTGGAAAAAATAACCTATATTGGCAAGAACAAATATTTTTTGTTTCCATATATCGTTTAACGTCGTAGTTTTAAAGAGAAACTATGGCTACGTAACCATAGCAACGAGGTACAGTAAAAAATTAATTGACCCATTTATAGTTTAACATAAAATAACTGGTAACTTTTAATTTTATTATACACAAACCGAACTAGTCCCACGGTAAGCTCAATAAGGCTTGTGTTATGAGTTATGAGTACTAGACGACGATATATTTAAGGCACTGGTCCCAACAAGGGCGAGGAAGCGATTAGCTATCGGCGATTTTCTCGCCTAAGAAACAAACAAAAGATATAGATCCTGTGTTAGTAAAAGAGACACATATATTAATAGTTTATCGCTGGCTGTTCACACTGCCGGCGAGAACTCTCATATATCTATCTCTTTTATTGATACGGAGTCTACATCTATTGTGCGTTTCTTGAGCGAGTTGGGCGAGAAAATTGTCGATAGTCGCTCGCTTTCTCGCCGGCGGTGGGACAGTGCCTAATAGATATCAACTTATATCTATAGAAAACATCCAAGACTCAGAACAAATACTTATGCTCAGAACACCAATATTTGCCCTTACCGGGATTTGAACCCAGGACCTTCAGCTTCGCAGGCAACGTTACTCCCACTGAGCTAAACCGGTCGTCAATTTTGTCATAGCAATGTATGGAAACCGCATAAGTTTAAATCAATAACAAAACCAGACTTAATATCGCGTATAAATATTCCCAAATATGCATGAATTTTAATTTTTGCTTTATTAAAAGCTCAATCATGTAACAAACAGTAGACAAAAATATTTTTTCGAATAACTATACAAATAACCAAGATATAAGCCATCAAACATTTCATTCTATCTCATTCTAGCAAAACAGAATTTAATATGGACTTTATATGGCCGGAGTGAACGATGACGTAACAGTGCACGTCGGACTTCTCTGTCTAATTATAATTTCTTAGCCGATTTAAATTTAAATTTCATATTTTGAAATCGTTTTTACGGTAATTTTATATTTAGTTAAGAAAAGCGATAAAAAAAATCATGCATTTACCCCATTGTCGACTCTTCGGGTCGTAAACAAGACTATAGTTATTTATTATGCAAGGCTGCAAAGTTGTTGTTTGGCGCGAGTCCTTGAATTGAAAGCCGAGTAAGTGAAGGAATCTAAAATTAAAATATAAATTTCTGAGCGTAACGAGGCTTTCAAGGCACGAGACGCCTAATTATTATTGCAGCCGTGATAAACCATGAAATTATAAGAAACTGATTATTTGTTCATTCAAAACTAGATCTACGGTACACACTCCTTACAAAACAAACAAATGAACATAAAGAAATATAAATTTGAACTTTAAATGAATTTTCCAGGCTTGCGTATAAATCGAACTTTTCCACGCAGATTTAGGTGAAAAATATTGTTTATACAAGCCGTTGTCACTGTTTACGTTCCCTGTAAGTTTATTTTGTCTTAACACATTCACGACCGTCATTTTCGTAGCGCTACGCAATGCTGATAACATGGAAAAGTGCGTATGTATATATGTTTCAAAAAGTTACTACGAGCAGAGCGCGTTCTGTAGCAGGTTCCCGGTCGTGAGTGTGTTACGGAGTAATAGTAAGAAATAAAGTAATGTGAACTTACGAAGGACGTTTGTTTTCCATGGCCGTTCGTCTCGGGCTGCTTCGTAGGTTTCGGGGTGGGCGCGGGCCTCTGCCAATAAACACATTTTTTATTAATTTTCTTTTCAAGATAAGAAATGTGTGATAAATTAAAATTACAAAATTAATATTTTTCAAATAATTTGTTACACTAAGCTTCACACTTGTTTTACGACTACCATAGGTACAGTCAGCGTCAAATAGTCTGTAGCATCCAAAGCGCCATAAATATCGCCACACATCTTTATGCCTTTAGTAATAAAGATGTGTTGCGATATATTTGGCGCTTCGGATGCTACAGACTATTTGACGCTGACTGTACACTTAGTAAAATACATGTAATTACTAAATTGCTAACTTTTATCTCAAGTAGATCTACTTGGAACTAAGAAAGTCTTTGAGGATGATAATCCGCTTTCGGCTTTTAATACTTGATCAATGATCAATCAATGTTTTTTTTATTCAATAGCTGTCTAGCCATTTACCAAAGTAACCTGATGGTGAATGGGTAATGGCTGAATGGTAACGCTAGCTTCGGTAGTAGCCACTTTAATTTAAATTTGATTAATGCATTCCAATTTTTCCTCATTCATCATCGATAGCATCCCCACACTTTTTTTCCCACATGCAATTGTTCGTCTCCGGGTCTGTGATGGTCTCTTTTATCGCGTGATAGACGCCTTCGTCTCGATGCCGTGTCTATTGTAGGGCCAACAACAAGTGAACGTTAGAGTCATAATCATAAACACTAAGTCGGACCACTCGCTTGCACTTGCTGTTTCTTCTAAAGCGCGAGCGAGAAGGCCTACTTAATGTTTACGACTTTAGAGTCAGTTGATTTTGGCCCTGGTATAGTAAAAAATATTTTTCTTGACCGAATCCACTTAGCTTTGTACCCGATGAACCAAACTCATTATCTGCATTGTTAACTGTGGCCACAACCACCACTTCGAAATGTAAAGGCGATTGTGCACTACAAGGAATTTTGCCGTGCGGCAGTCCGATTTTGCACAAATTATACTCTGATTTTATTCAAGACCAAAATTCAACGTCAACGGGCGCACTTTCGCTGTGATCACTGCATATTGGTTTAAGTGTCAGTATTTTCATCAATAAAACTTACCCTAATATTACTCGTCGCACGATTACTCATTCATGTTTTTATGAAATAATGCTTATTTGTTTAAATCATCAAGATGAGAACTGTCAGATTTTGGTCTTGAATTAAAAATCAGAGTTTAGTATGGACAAACTAGAAAAATCGGACGCCGGATAGTAAAATTATTTGTAGTGCACAATCGCCCTAAGGCGTTGTAAGTGGAAATGACTTTTACACAAAATTTTTTTCACTATAAAAGAGATGGGAACTCACCTTGTTGGGCGGCGCCGTGAAGACCTTGGTCTCGACGGGCACGGGAACCTCCTGCACCACATCGCCGAGCCCGTCCTCCTGCAGCGCCTTGAAGGTCTCGGACTTGGCGGGGTCGTACAGCAGCGTGGGCTTGTGGCTGCGGGCGGACGGGGCGGCGCGGAGGGGGCGTTAGTGTTTAGTGGTTAGCGGGCGCAACACAATAGACAGAAACATTAGACCGACGCGGACCGTTAGCGGGGCGCGGAAGCGGTTAGTGACGTACCGAGTACGGGGCCATTAGTCGTGTTTGTTTTTGAGGAAGGACAGGTCGATAAAAATACTGACATCGATCATTTAGAAATATACTTAGAAGAGACATGTTCGCTTATAAACTAGTGTAATTATCGCTACTCCCACACACACACAATGTTCATCGCGTGAACGTGGGGCGGATGAAGTGACGAACGGTCGCCGGGAGATCCAGAGTTTCGCAAGAGTCGAAAGATAGCAAAATAAAAATAAAAAGAAGCATTAATGCGTAATGAGATGGGCGTCGACTTGGCGGTGTCTAGTAAAACACTTGCCTCTTGACAACGTGTGGCCGTCCGTAATGGCCGTTAGCGCTAATAAGCAGAGAAATAGCCCATTATTAAGCATAATTTACATTTTTGAAGAGAGACCTGTGGAGTTATCAGCTCATGAATGTGCTAAACTGACACTTTTTAATTAGTTCAGGTTAAGGTTAAGATGTAAGGGTTCCATGAAACCGTTACAGCGCCCAATGTCTCGGTGTGAACGTTACATGGGTTGGGTAGTTGTTTTATATTGTCCTGTCTGTGTATTGCACACAAAGCATAGGAATTACTATCTCTAGAATCACTAGTCTAATTTCGAAATCTAATAAGCCAATCCATAGTGTATCTAGTGATCTAGCAATTATAGTATATACAACATTCATAAACGTCACAGGTTAAGAGCCCTCTAACAGGGAACATTAACATTAATTCAAGAATATACCATAACTCGTATATTTTTGAAGTAAGTTACAATAATTAAACGAACAGACGGTCAGGCGGGCATTGAATGTGTGGACATAACATAACTGGCTTGGCATTCAGCCATGTTTCTGAATTTCAGTGCCAAGATATTCGTAATCTCAGAATGACACTCAAAACATTTTCTAGATATCTCTTTACTCTGATATCCCGAGAGTAAACAAAATTCATATTTTAAATAACATTGACCGCCCTGCGTAGTCAGTGTTCTTAAAATATTTCTAGTCGCAGTAGTTTAGTAAAAGTAGTGCTCATTTATATTTAAGACTGAAGCCGATGATCGAAACCGGCTCTATAACTGGCACATATTGCAGCACAATTCATAGTAAATTACTGATTTTTTCTTCCAATATATGATTGGATTCTAAACAATGCACTATTTTGTACGCTACAGAATGATCTCTATACTCACGGCAAGGGCGAAGATTGTTGCCTAATCGAGTTGGCGATGTTTTGGTCCGAATATAGATTGATCGGGGAGTTGAACTGCTTGTGAACAACCTGTAAAGATAAAGTGTCGCTCTTAGACACAAATAAACACGAACTGAATAATGTATTAGAAAAAAGCCGACACATTTTAACTGTTCTATTCTTGAACTAAAACCACATAAATAAAAGAGACCTTATCACTTCATTATAAAGTTCGATTCGAGTCGTATGTTTGTAAATTTTTTTAAACTCGTGACATAAATAAGAAGAAAAGCACTCAAGAGTGACGCAAACAATGAACGATGTTGTGTGAAAATCAAACGATGAAATGAGAAGCTTCAATCAAGATGGCGTATAGACACATGAAGAAATTGAAGAATGGCAATCCCTTGTCAAAAATAAATAAATTTCATTAAATTAAATTAACAGTAAATTCGGTTAATGCTAGAAGTGTCAGGGAAAAGGGATTCTCAAACCCAGATCATACAAACATAGATTTCTATGTTTTCAGATTAGCGTAAGAAACACAAAATCCTGAATTGATAGCTGTCTGGAATAGCTGAACAATTGATAGATTCAGGCGTAACTTTGCGGGGTTCCAGAGAATAATAGATGAGAGGTCCTTTGCTTTTCTGCGAAACAGTGTGTCATAAAAAATAAAACCGGTCAAGTGCGAGTCTGACTCGCGCACCGACGGTTCCGTACAATTTTTTACTTACCCTAACTTTATTACCCGTTACCGGTGGAGTTAAGTTTGCACCTGATATCTATGGCATTGCATACAAATCAGGTGCAAACTTAACGCAACCGGGTTGTTCAAATAGGTTTTTTGCAAATAAAATAAAAATTACCTAGTTAGAGACATGGCTATAATTTTCGGGTAATATTTATGTTTATTTATACAAATTGTGAAAATTTCAAAATTTTCGATTGGTAAACTTCTTGGGAATGGTGTTTTTTTTCACACTTTTCTTAATAAAACAAAAACTAATCACAATAAAAAAATGTAAAAAAATGTTCATGTCAAGCCTTTTCATATGATACCCCATTTGACCCAGTAGCTAGACTTTAAATTTTTACCCCCCTCATATTCGTCGCTTTCTTAGAAAATAAAAATATTTTTAAATATTTCCTGTGCAATACATGTGGGCTGACCATGTTTATAAATATTCCAAATTTTAAACAGTTAGCATAAGTAGTTTTTAAGATATGGCGCTTTAATAGTCGGACAGACAGACAGACGGACAGACAGACATACAGAGTCGCACCATTAGGGCTCCTTTTGTACCTTTTTGGTACGGAACCCTAAACATGCGTATGTTGCATGCGTAGTTTTTGTGGAAACTGCATGAAAATATGCGCATGTGAACACAATTTATTGTCACATCTAACCAAGACACTATTTCGCGGAATAGCAAAGGAACCTCCAATAATCTGAATGAGCTGACCCAAACATTATGAGTGCTCTCATAAATTCAATCCAGAGTAGAGAATGACATAAGTACAATACAGCTGCTATTTGCTGGTAAGTCTCAGTAGGTAGTATCTGCGGTTGGTTGATTTTGAATAAACTGTATTAGACTTCCTCGCTTGAACAGACGTGTTGACAGAAATTGAAAAACCGAGAAGTAATCGCTGGTAAGGCGCGTAGTGTACTGAGCCTAAGCATGCTGTTTTTCCGAACGCATTCACGTGTAATGTTTTTTCTATATGGTATTAATTCACGTGACATCTATATACCATACACTAAACGGTTACATTACACGTAAATTATACGCGGTAAAGTAACATTCCAACGGTAACCGAACGTAATGAATAAAATAAAATCGAGAAGACGAATGCAAGGGATTGCTGTAAGCTGACAGGACCATGCTCGAAGCCTCTAACACGCCACACTCTAACCACCTTGTTGCCTTCATCACCGACCACTCGCTGCATCACCGATTCGGCCACCTGATTTATCACCAAAAATTCTAAATATAGTTTGCTAAGCCGTGCAAATTTTACAACAGGTACATAGTATTTTTTCAAAATAATGACTGGATAGTAACAGGATATCTACAAATTCTGTTATGGGAAATATCTTGAGTGATTCATTAGTCCTGAGCAGGAGTACGGCAGATGAGGAGGGTCATACTCACACTGACCAATTTTTTTTTCATGTGGCCAACCACGAAACCGCGAAAAAAACAGCTAATTAAGATCTATTGTGATATAGATACCTACAAGTCAAAGCGCAAAGAAAAATACGATTGCTCTCGCACGTGGTCACACCAGGACTCGAACCCGGTACTTCTCGGTAACGCGTCGAGTGTACACCCTTTCACTAGCGAGCACTGTGCTGACCGCCTCGAATTTATTAAAAAAACGAAACAAAAAAATTAGATTCATATTAAGAAAAGCTAATTAAGACTTAATTGATAGCTAATTATCCGAAATTTACGGAGCAGCTGGTTTTTTTTTCGTGATTTATTGGTGGGCCCCATAGTAAAAGTTGCTCAGTGTGACCCCGTCACTCCTACTCATGACTCATGAATAACCCAGTATGGCCATGTTTGTCTCTATGTGTGAGATAACTCTTTCGTATATTTATATGTTTTTATTATACCAATGGTATGGTAATTGTACTAACTCAAAATGAATAAATTTATATTGAATTAAATAATGGTAAATATTTATAATTGAAATAAAACAATTTAACGAATTATATCGCGTATATTATCTCATTTTAGTTCCCGACGTTTCTTAATAATCGCGGAAACAAAAGAAAAAATATTTACAATTTTATATTGTATTGTCTCAGTCATAATGTTGAAAAACAAAACTACAGCTAATGCTAATGTGTACTTCAATTTAACTATTTGGGAGCTGCCTATGTGTCTAAAACGGTAACCATAGCAAAAATGAAATACTACAGGTCTAACGCTTAACTGAGTCTGTTCCTGAGAGGTATGGAAGCGGGACGGGTGGGGTGACAATGACAAGTATCGTAGCATGTTGTGTCCTGACTCGCTATAAGCATATACGTCACTTTTCACCCCTCCCGTACCGCTCCCATTAGTTAGGCCTATAAATATGACATCTATAACTACTAGAATTACTTCATGACTACCCTAATATAAATAGGGACAGCCAAGCTAAAAAATACGCCCAAAGCAAAAGATATTTTAACACGGCAGAAACTAATTTATGATCTTTATGTATGTAGTTGCAATTTCAATAAGGGATAACAATTGTGTACCCATTGGGGTAGAGTGTATCCATGAATACCCCAATAATTATCTACAAATAATAATAAGACAAGTAACATATGTATTTGTATTGGGACAATGGTAAGACGTAGGTCTCTGTCGTGTTAAGATTTTTTGCTAAGGACGACTAGAAGGTGTAAAAGTTGTATATGTGTGTGTGCTGTTATGTGTGCGTGCACGTGCATTTGTAGTGCATAGGAAAGTTAACTGCAAAAAAGTTGTCTTTGGTGGAACCACTCAAATCCATTAAATTGAATATTTGTTTCTCTATAAAATTACTTATATAAGAGTACTTATTCAAATTATTACAATTATTGCGATAAACGTCCCGGGCGAAGTTGCAATACGATTGGTAAAGAAGGAAATTAAAATTCACCAAAATGTGGACACTTATTTTCAACTATAATTAATCTAAATAAAATATATTTATATTGCGGCGGTCACTGAATCAAAACATAATTTTATTTTAATTTTTTGTATGTTTGTATGTGTCGTTGTGGCTTCATCATACCAAAGCGGCTAACGGATTACAACTTTTTTTGGCACTCTGGTAGATGGTTATAGAATTTTTATCCGACAACGCTGAAGAACTAAGGGGTATGAATTTTTTGTCATCCGCTGACGAAGTTGGGGCGCCTTCTAGTTTTACAATAAAATGACTGACTGTTAGGTTTCTTTCGGTCTATCTTATCAACAGTGGTCTCGTTTGGAAAACGACGGAAGACTCAGACTTTTAAAAGTGCATTTGCAATCACTTACAGAACAACGTTTAGTTTTTTTGTACCCGTGTTGTTCACACATCTCCTATTTATATCAGCGTAGGGTACAACTTGTTTACAATTTTACCACGTAGGTAATAAATTCTAAAATAGAAGTCACATGTCCATGGTTTTTAGTGTCTACCTTGAATTTAACTTCCACTGTTAATGCATTAGTACGCCATAAATTTGGTTTAATTCTGAATATTTCGACAAGGATTGTTCACTGTTGCCTTTACTCATGGTCCAAGGTACATCACTATGGCCCTACTATCTTTTTGAACACATAACGTGCCAACTTTTGCTCAATTTGCGAGAATTTGGTGCAACAATTAAAAGCAATACATTTAACATTTAAGAACTTCCAGGCAACTTTCTTACGTGATGACGACGCAGAAATATGGGTTTTCTGAAATGGAAATATCACCAGTTGGCGCCACCATGACGTAAGGTCTAACTGACAAGAAGTGTCAACATCCACCAATCACAGCACAAGATTTTGAAACTTATTGCCTATTATAGACCTTACGTCACGATTGCGCCAACTGGTGATATTTCCATTTGAGAAAACCCTCATTGCATGATTTAATCACGCCATGCCCGTTACATCATCGGATATCCACGCGTGGGGAACGAATTATACCACGACGCACGCATAGTAAAAGTAGCGATCGACATAAATTGATTTTAGTGTGTTGTATTTTCCAACCTGTCACTGGGGAGGCATGGCTAGACCTCTTTACTAGTAATCGGATTCAGTGCAATGACGTAGGTACAGGAGGGCTAGACAGTGCCATGCACCAGGGTCTCAATGACCATAGGGGCCTTGGCTCTTGATCAGCTAACTTTGATTGCCCAATTGTGATGTTGACTGTACTCATGTAGTAACTTTTGTTATGAAACCGTTTCGATAAACGCAGGTTTTAGCATACCTAGCTGCAGGTGCAGAACCAAGTTCTTAATTTCCCCATACAAGGTAGGACCTTGTGACGTCACACGTTCCTAGGCTTCAGTATGGAGCGTTTTTTGGGAAAGTCCAAAAATGTCATTTAAACATTGTTGTGTCTCGGTGAGATTTTATGAGATTGAAGTAGTTTTTTTCACCAATATTTAATAGAAATTGAGAGGTCGTTCTATAACATACTACAAAACAAAGTTGTCAAAAATTTACAACATCCCAATTACGATTCAGTACCCACTGAAGAGGAGCGCCCATAAACGGGAATACCATCCGCGGCTACTTAGGGGGATGTTGGTGTGGTGTGGTGTACCTTTTGTCTCATTAGTGTGTCGCGGTAGTCGTGGCTGGGAGGCGCGCGCATGGCGGGGTTGGGATGGTGGCGCAGGTAGGACTCCGTGGGGCCCGGCTCGCGGCGCACCTTCGCGCCCGGGAGCACCAGGGGCGTCGTGCGGTACGGCTGCAAATATATCACACATTTAAGTATCCTGGTGCCAACTAATTACAAAATTGTTGTACTAGGACGGTGACAAGTTAATGCTTAAATGAAAACAGTCAAACGGAAATAGCACCAACAAGAGCCTAGCTCAAATATATGATGATATTGATGATGGTAAGCAGTCATCAATCATCATATGCTATGGGCTGGCAACGCAGCATCACGTGCGTGCTGCCACTCTTTTAGGTACCTATCCGTAGCAAGACGAGTCTTGCAATAATGCGAACATTCCGACCAACAGCACACTGGCTGTTTCACGTAACTTGTAAGTACAGTTCTAACCATTACCTATAACAACGTTTTGAGAAATAAGGCGATGGCGGTTAATTACGTCCCTATAATATATCGCGTGGAAATATGGCGTTGATCTCGTGTCGGAGACCAAAATTCACGGTTCATTCAATTCAAATTTCGGTCGCTCTAACGGAGTAAGTAAGTAAAATATTGCACCTAATAGAATTATGGTGACCTCATCCAAAAAATTAAGTTTCCGTCAAAAAAACCCTGAATGGCTTCGTTCATCGTTTTCCAAAAACGTAGAATTTTCAGTTAGGTCACTATATAATTCTAAGGATGCGATATTTAAAGAAGAGAATAGAAAACGTTTAACTGTAGTATGTAAACACACACAGATATTTAAAATACAAAATTAGAACCTGCATTGTTTATCAATCACGGACGTACTCGTACAATATTAGAAAAAAATACTGAATGAACTTTATACATGCATTATATATTATATTAGTTACGATACGATACATTACTATAAAATTCATTATATAGGTATTTACTAATGAGCCACACAGCATGTGTGTGTGAACGCGTGGCGATGATGAATGCACTGTTATACGTTACTTGACTGTGGACCTTAGAAATACGATAATTATGTCTACACTTACTGACTGTGCAAGTTGTCATTAAGTGACGATATCGTATTAACATAATACGAAAAACTTTATTCCGATATTTTTTATCACGAATTTTAAATAGGTACCGATTCTTATAATTTCAGAATGCATCAAAATTGCGAATATAACGATTCCGATATATCATTAATCCGACTTTCATATATTCGAAATTACAAAATATCTAATGTTTAAAATTACGATTTTCAAAATGCTGAATTTCAATAAGCCGAACAATAAAAAGGGTATTATTAATATTGTCTCGAAGCTGTGAATTTAATTTAGAATCTGAAAACAAAAGTGTAGCATCATCAGCGAATGGCACGCATAATAGCAGTTGTAGTTCATTAATATAAAAAAAATAGTGGACCTAGTATACCTCCTTGAGGAACCCCTACATTCAATGTTTTAAAAGTCAGATCGGTCCTGTTCTATGGACCCTGTTAGACTATTATGGTAGGTTTTGAAATTGTATTTACCTCGTAGGCCCAAATTTTCCAGTTGACATAAAACGGTAACATAATATCTACTATGCAGTCAAATGCTTTAGACAAATCTAATAATAGGGCAAAACAAGGTCTTTTGTTGTTTATCTTCTCCCTGATATGCATTAATATTCTCATATATTGTCAAAGAAGTAGATTTTCGTTATTGAAATTGGAATTGATTTGGAGTGTGTTGTTCGCTTGTAAAAACCCCATTTAAATCTTAAAAATGACTTTTTCTAAAATAAAATAGAAGATCAGAAGTAAAGTGATATAAAACAATTTAATGGATTATATCGCGTATATTATCTCATTTTAGTTACCGACGTTTCGGAAGCTTTCCAGCTTTCCATGGTCACGGGTGGTATGGAAAGCTGGAAAGCTTCCGAAACGTCGGGAACTAGGGACTTTATTTCAATGAGTAATAATCGCGAAAACAGAAGAGAATATTAAAGTGATATACCTATAATATAATTACAAATTTGATCCACAGCATTTTTTTTATGCTAAGGCTTTTTTAAGTCATCACGATATATTCAGGATTAGATAGAATTCTCTAATAAAACACTTATCCTGACAGATGGTGCTTATCTTATCAATAATGTGGATCACGTAAGAATTATTTCAAGAATACTCTATATGTTGACTCGGAATTCAAATTACTTATATCAAAATGTTAATTGTGATCGATTTCTGCATTCTGTATTTTTATGCTTTTGGCAGCCAAAGTAACCCCTATCTCTGTGGTTAATGTATTATCAGCTGTATGAAAAAGTTTTCTAGGATTTTCCAAAATCTCGACGGAACAGCTAGTAAAATCTCGCTATTAATTACACGAATCGAGGTTATAAGCAAACCGTAGCGTCTGCTATTTTTACCCGAGGTTACTTCATGTGGGTTATGATTTCTCGCTTGCCACTATTTATACAGCGTGAGAATAAAATTCCAACCAAGAATTTCGAGAACTCGTAATTTGATGCTTAGGAGACTGTTGTAAAGCTAATATTCCTTCCATCAACTTTATAGCTGTTAGAACCTTTTGTTTCTACAGTTAATATGCAGAATTAAATGTGGGTCGTGGTCGGCTGTAAACTCGAACCACTTCAAAGATAAGTGAGGTGTAAAATATTTATGGAAAGAGACAATTCTTTATAGATAACTGAGGTGGAGAACTAGGTAGTTCGTTTGAAGATGCATGCGATAAATGAAAAGTTAACGCAACTAATCAAATGCGACAAACAAGAGAAAGAGCGAAAAACTACTATACGATTAGGTTAGTAAGACTATACTGCTTTGTATGTAAGTATGCATGTTAGTTATAGGCAAGGAGAAACGAATATATCACTGACTGCTCGTAGAATAGAAATGACAACAGCAACAAGTTGCACATAATTTTTAATTCCCTTATGTCTAGTTGCTGTACCGTACAATTAGGAACAAAAAGTCTGTAAGCATCCAAAGCACCATATATATATATTATCTTCACATATCTTTATACCTATAAGAATAAAGATTTCTTGCTTGCGATAGATTTGGCGCTATATTATGCTAAATGCACTTATATTTAGAAGCGAAGAATTTCTACACCAAGTACTTAGTCATTGCTGTAGTTGAGAAGATATTTTGCTAATTTAACCATTTACTACAATATATAACAGATAAAAGCTTGTTCCTATAAATAATTTGATTTACTCACTAGCTAAATTAGCTGTAAATGTATTGATCCGTAGATTAGTCGCCCCGGCGTAGCAACAAACACATACTGTTTCAAATACAGTTAGGTCGAAAATTTTTTTAGTTGCATTTAAATCTTCAATGATGGAAAACTTCCTCAAATAAAAACTATGCCATTGGCCAGCAAATGGACGAACAAAGCCCAATGTCTATTTCCGTCCAAATGTTTACCTACTCTACTAGAAGCTTAGCTGACGCAACGCGTTACTCACGCAAACGCCTATAACCCTCGCGAATTCTTGCCATTTCGTGTTATTATTAGATCTACTTCCAATATAATTCACATATAGCAATTGAGGCCATTACTTTTTTACTGTAAGCATTCTTCATTCCAATGTATTTCCAGCATAAGCTTGTAAGACTTGTAAATATACAATTGGTTATACTTATTATTGTTAAAAAGCAGAAATAGGACTATAACACCCGTATCCGGCTCGAAGGACCATATAAATATTTAATACGAAAGACTTTATGCAATTGTGCATTGTAAACGAGAAACGTGAGATATAAATATTGCCGTTGTTTCGGTAATAAACCTTGTAAAACTAATAATATTTACTACTCAGGTCGGTAGCGATCGAATATCTGGAACGGGACTATTTAGTGTCAATGCAATTATGGCTCACCTTACCGTGTAATGGTCACCACATCCTACCTTCCCCTGTTAAGTCCTGTTATTACAAAATGTTATACAATATCTCAAACATCATCTTAAAATATTTTATCGTAAACATGTATATTATTTACAAAAATAGCGCGTCTAACGATGGAATGTATATTGGAAAAGTTTACGTTTAAAACTAATAAGCATAAAACTGAGTTAGAACGGCAATTATATCTCTGGTAATATTCCGTTATAATTACAGAAATGAATGCCTTATTTTATTATTTTTAATGCGTAACTATAAAACCGATATTAAAGTCCTGAATTAGTTATCCATACTACTTAAGTAATTAAACCTCTCTCTTATTAATTAAATCTGATTTTAAGTGGAACTTTGGTTTGTTTTAGAACGCGTGATAACTTTTATTTATCGCCACCATCATTTCAGCCAGAGGACTCCACTGCTGCAAAGGAAGGCCTCTCCTAAAAGTGTACACAGTGACCGCGCGCCCTCATCTAGAGGTTTCCTGAGAACTTTATTAGATTTTTGGACCAATTTATTGGGGTTTCCCATGCTTTCGTTCCATACGGGGTCGCTACTTAAGAACCTGACGTTACGCGTAATTATTTTTTAAATTTATATAAAAGATGAATCATGGATAAAAGCGATCCGATAGATACGATCAAGAGTTCAAGTAGGTATCGGCTAGAGCTTTCTCGTTGAGATTGTATGTACCTTAATATGTGACGCTCTTTATTGGTGACCTAAGCAACAGCCTATGCAAGCTGCATTTAATCGTCGTCAAACGCAAATCGTCAGATTTAGGATTAGAGCCTACTTTGCATTTTCTGATTACACGTGATTTTGATTAAATTGGAGATTCTGAAATGCACGAATGACATATCTACTCTTCAGAAAAGGTGTAGGAAGGTTGATGTAAGTTAATTTGAACAAGTTAGAATTTATAGATGAGGCCATATACATCTGTACACTTAGTGCCTTTTAGTACTCATATCTTTTATTATTTTGAGCTAGAGTCTAGCAGCCTTATTGGCCTGTATTCCAGAAAGGTTTATAAATTCCAAATGGGATACCAACATTTCCGACACTGACTATTTTTGCCAGAATACTTAAAAAGCGCTTCAGTAGTATTCAGTCCTTTAACTTTCATATGTATACCCATTTTGCACACTGTAATTACAAGACTTAACAACAACATGTTTTTAAATATTATTAATAATTAGATTACAAGCTGCGAGCCAGTAAAATTTAGGTGGGTGTCAGAAGTTTCGCTACATGACATTGCGACGCAAATAGCGTACAGCTGACGAATTATATCAAAGGGTGATATTGAAATGGAAGGTGATATTTTATTTAGATTTACTTTCGATCTTAGAATAGAAACAAGAGAAGAACCCATGATGATCGCGAGGAGTGGAAATACGATTGGACAAACATCATAAAAAAGAAGATGAAAAGAAATATGTGAGTATTGTTCAAATAAAAATAAAAAGCTTATTTTATCAGGATGGCACAAAATAGGAAAAGATTCAGTAACGAAGAATCGAATAGTACCATTAGAGACTTGAAATTTTAAAGGAGAAATAAAAGGTTGTTGAAGAAAACTATGGAGTTAATTTTAAGATGTGGGGTAAAATTACGACGAAGCCCGAACATTACGATAGCGATATAGATTATGCGGAAGATTTGTGAGCCATAAGCAAAATAGAAGAATGATAGGATAGTAGGAGCAGGGGAGAGGTTGAAAAACTGTTAGTAAGAGAGAGTGAATATTAAGAGCAACCAAGGTTAGGATTTTTGAAAATGAAAACATGTTTGTGAACAAAACATTATTTACAGCCTTGATGAAACCTTTAAAAAAATCTAATAAACATCTCCGACGTATCACTCACAAGCTTCTCCGCGGAAAATTACGTCGTAAAGCTCACGAGTTATTACATCACATATTTTGTAACACTACGCGTTTCAAGTGCTCCAAAATTAGCTCGGTTTAGAACATACGAGAAATCCCGAATCTGTTTAATCGTATTGCTGATACACATCTGTTTCAATTAATTGATACATAAATCACTATGCTAAATCGTAAGTTAGGTGCGATGCGACACATTTCAAATGGTGTTAATTCGTTTTAGTTGGACGCACCCAGTTGGTAACGACTTCATCCTCAGGATGCATGGGATCCTGGTAACCGTTGGGGAAGAAGTTGGGGTTGACCGCCATCTTGGAAGCACTGATTTTGAGACGCGGACGTGAGTCGTCGACGAGCGAGCGCGAACTGCCGCTCCAGTCGTACCTCCCGAGTAAACAACGCGATTTTGATGCATTCTATTTTGGAAATATAGAGGGAAAATAGGCGTGACGTGGGCGTGAGCTGAGCCTTGCGCCATTAAACTATCATTATTTATTGTCCGACACTTGATCAGCGCTCCAGAGGTTAGTTTGGGCACGGAGTCCCTGTGAATAGGTGGTCAGATAAGAATTTCTCCAAAGAAAGCAAGCTTACACGAGGTGAGATTTTTTATAATGATTAAACAGATTAACATTTTGACCTCGTAGATATTAAAACTCGTAATTAAAGATAGTGAGTATAAGCTTAAATTTGTTGAGTGGATTACTACTGTTTGACTATGTGCCTGAGGTCACGACACCCGAGTGCAATAATCCATCTTCATCTGCGAAAGATCATGGGTAGACTTATATATTTACGTTGGGTGTTGGTTAGTTATAATTTTTACCGTAGTTTACGGATTCAAGATGCAGGAATTTCTAGTTCAGGCCATTGGTTGAGACTCAATTTGTGACATTAAATACGCATAGCGTTAGGCTTATAGCGCTTAGGTTGTAAACAAAACAGCGTTTTAGTATGTAGTAGTCTTTTTCCATTACCATGTAAAGAAAACATTCCAATGTAATTTTGTGTAAGTAATGTCTGCTCGCTTGCCATCTATAAAATAAAAAAAAAGAATGCTTTCTACGAGTTCGCAACGGGCCTTTAAAAATATGCCGGTTTCATTCATATAAACAGACGTAAGAATTAAGTTGCACACTTTCTATATCATTATTTTCTATAGTTCAGTGCAATTTTTCCACACATCAACGAAGTGAAATTTGAATCGCTGCCACATTTCTGTGTAGCTATTACCTACACCACTAGTACGCAGGGTCTAATTGCGTTTCATGAATCAGAAATCGCATTTAGACGTGTGTTTGTAAGTATTAATGAATAGCGTTACATGTAGCGTATATTTAACCCTGCTTGATCGTAAGTTAGTGTCGTCAGCGTACCTCGATTTAATTAATAACGTATCTTTAGACATAATAGAGTTTTGGCGACCGTCCAAAATGGCGGTAACGCATGTACCCGTTAACCTATATCGCATAAAACGCCAAGGACGAAATACAGAGACAAAATGGTGGACTTATGGCTGAGAATAAATAGGGTATTCGTCATTTACTTATCGTTGGCGAAAACAAATTTATCGTCCATTTACTTAGGCTGCCTACCCTCTGCAGCGCAGCTGTGCGAAATTAACCAATCACATTTCGTAAATTCAAATTTGCTTGTGTGGGTTTAAATAGCGACGTACATTGATTGGTTAATTTCTCACAACTCCGCTCCTTAACGGCCCGGCCATGACATCGAGCGGCGGCGGCAGCGGCAGCGGTTTTTCTTATTCATTGCGTGTGATTCCAACTAGCCACAATTCGTTGCGCGTCTCGACCGCGCAATGAACAGATAAAACGCTTGCCGCGCCGCTCAATGCCGTGGCCAGGCCGTAAGCTGCATAACCACCGAACCTGCGCGAGGTAGCTAAGCGGTGTGCGAGAAGAAAATCCATTAGCTCTGGTAGGCTCAGCAGTATATGGTTGTTTGTATGAAAAAATGTGAGAAATGCGTGTAAACGATGGGAGCGAGGAATGTGTGCGAGGGATATGCGATGGCATGTGCCGTACTACCAGTCAAGAGACGGTGTTTTTTGGAGGCGGGTGCGTAGTATACCTATACCTACCAGAGGCGTGGCGTCAGGAAAATTACAAGGGAAGCTGAAGCGTATTCATTTACTCATATGTAAGTAAAATGGTGGTAGCCTAAGGAAAGGCTTATGGTGGGAACCGGCTTATATGACCACGGAGACTCGATACATCTCCATTAAACATAGTATTTCATGTATATAGGTTTGCTGAAAGTGTAGATTAAGTTATATAATCTAATGAACCCGGTGACTATATACATCTTCCTGTAAAGTGTGTCCAGGTATTTGTTTCTTGCATTAATATGGACGAAACGTTTGGCTCAGTGGGTTGCACAACAGCCTACGAAGCTGGCGGTCCCGGGTTCAAATCCCGGCCAGGGCAAGTGTTTTTGTGTGATGAGCACGAATGTTTGTTCCTGGGGCTTGGATGTTTTCTATGTATTTAAGTATTATAATTTATGTACATATTATGTATACAGTCGCCTAGTACTAATAGTTCAAGCTTTGCTTAGTTTGGGACTAGGTCGATTTGTGTAAGATTGCTCCCTGTGTTATTTATTTATTGTTGTTAACTATAATGTCATTATGTAGATTGTTAAACTTGTTCAGTTTATTGTAAAATCTGACATGTAAAGGTGCCCTTGCGGCCTACTTGTAGACTATAAAGTTTTCAATGTTGAGACGTCAAAAGTGTCATACAACCTAAGCTTAGTAATTCTGCCAATTTTGCTCATTGTCATTTACGATTATTCGTACACTTGTTTACGATATGCACGTTACAAAATTCGTCGATAGAAGCAACTTAAAATCAAACGCAACCTCGACACAGCGTTCGCAATCACCTGTCACATGTTTTACATCTATCATATTTTAATTATCGTTGTCATAGTCAATGTAAATGTTTAATAGCAATGACATGACCGATGCTCTCATTGGCAGGGCGTCAAGTCGAAGATGATGAGTGTAATGGACGAGTGGGCCGGATCCATGAGCAGCGACCGGAATAAATCACGCGTCTAATTGACGAGCATAATGGAATACCTAAATTATTATAGAACTCGTGATTACGGTTGTAATAGGATAAAATTTTGATATGGATTTGATAAATAATTATAGAACTGCTAGAGGTACTGGTTCGGTCCTCTGAATTAAAGCTTTTGGACATGTTTACGTAGTTATCACACCACAACAACACGGGGCTGAATCGCGTATAATGCTTATGATTTATTTAATTACCTTTCGTTGTGTTGTCGTGTAAGTTTAAATCAATGTTTACGTAAATATAAGTTTAATTATCAATACACACAGCGAATGAAGTATGTGCATCGCCGCTTCACCAAAACTTTAGTTATGAATTCTATAAATACATACTACAAACTATTATACCGTTCTATATATCACGACACATCGAATTTAACCATGTGGTAGTGCGGGACTATCGACCTCTGTATCATTTTCCCCACTGAGTGTTGCAAAAGAAGATAGTTTGTAGTTGAAAATGCGGTTGCGGCCGCATTTAAATAGCGCACGTTAATAAGCGGCCCATTTTAATAAGTGGTAATCCCGCTTGGCGGTAGCACCTGTTTCGCCTAATCAAACTAACCTGGCTGTTGGGGGAGTCGTCGAAGATCTCGTTGGTCCGCGAGGAGTAGGTAGGCGACAGCATCACGGAGCGGTAGTTGCCCGTGAACGGCGGCAGGTGGGTCTACATGAGGGTAGCGACTCTGGCCCGCGGCCTATCCCGCTCGTGGGGAGCACTGGCATCGCCTAACCAAAGTACCCTGGTTAGGCAATGCCAGTGTCTGTCCGCGAGCACTAGAGGGCGACAGCATCATGGAGCAGTACGTAGTCCGTCTGAAACTGCGGCGGGCAGATCACGGGAGTACTGCGGAGCAACGACTCCAGCCCGCGGCCCCTCCCACTCTTCGAAAGTACTGGCATCGCCTAACGAAACTAACCTGGCTGTTGAGGGATTCGTCGAAGGTCTCGTCTGTCCGCGACGAGTACGTTGGCGACAGCATCACGGAGCGGTAATCACCCTCGAACTGCGGCGGGTAGGTCTGTACGGGGGTGCTTCGGGGGAGGGACTCCGGCCCGCGGCCCATCCCGCTCGTCGGCAGCACATGCATCGGGCTCGGGGTTCTGCATGAGCAAACCATTTTGGTTAAATGAGGAAAACAATAAAGGTTATCAGATGTTGCTTGATAACGAGACGACGCGTCGTTTGTCTACTAGTCTCCCATTTTAAGGATTTACATGCACAGAGAAGTACCGTATAATCCTGGAAAGTGGTATAAACTAAAAGAGACAAGCCACTCTAAGAACATGAATTGTAACCGATTGTAGAGGGTTCTTCTGGTTGTTGCTTTTGCATTTGTCTATTGTTCTGATTCCGATCAGGTGGCTCGTCTGCTTGTAATTCGTTGTACGGTCAAGGAATTTAATTTGTGTACCCTTTCTTACCTTGTCATAGTGACCTTGATATGTAATCTCTATCGGCTCAGCTTTCATATTGATTTTGACTGTGACAAGGTACGAAATGGTATATAAATTAAATTCCTTGACTGTAAGTAGGTACCGGGCGCCAACAGGCCCTGTCAGCAACCGCTTTCTCTTGCACTCCCCTAGAGTATCATGTCATTTATAGCTCAGCTTCTTTTCCGTATATTCAAGGACATGTTCTATTCAACAACGTAACTTCTGTACCCTACTATCTATAGTAGGGTACAGAAAGTCTAACGCCCCAAAATCCTCGAGGCGATCTTGATCTGGTATTGTATAATTGCCGACGCGATAACTTACATAATGGCTACGACATCACACGTCCACAAGGGCACTGGGTTTAATGGAATTTGACATTGAAATGTTGAGAGTTATGTGTGCCAACAAATATTTGGTGTGTGCATAACATTTTTTAATTTAATCAATGGTTAATTAGTTGGACTGACTTTTTATGCGGTCGCCCAATTGACAAATGAAACATAATTATGTGGTGTTGAATAAAATGGTGATACAATGTAGCAAATTTTGCTGCACTTTGCAGTTCATACTCGTAATTTGGGTACCGGACAGAATTTTGAAAAATCAGAAATTATTGTAGATGAAAAGGTTAAAATACCAGATTACAAAAACCTTGTACGAGTATCGCTCATGTTCCATTCATTTAATAATTAGGGTTGAAACATACATACAGTACAATCCTACAAGTATGAATTAAGTTTTTTTAAAACCCTTAGTTTGATGTTCAAGGGAGTGATCATGATAACCACACTTGAGGAAAGCCTTGAGCATCCCTATTTATTTAAGACTGACTGTGGTCGGTCCTAATTTTGACAGGAATACGTAGTGTAAAGGTTAAACATCGGTAACAATTGTACAAATCGACGACGACCAAGGATGCATTCAGTTGGAAATCGATAAGATTGCAATCGCCTTGTGTCATAAAAAAAAAAATAAGTTCGTCAGTTACATTATTAGAAAATATTGGACACATATTTTTTCTATAGTCAATTAAACAGAAAACTATAATGATATAGTCCGTTAAATTTCCCTGTGACGCCAGCCCGTGCGGCCGTTTTTCGCACGGCGTACCGTCATACGCCCCCACTCCCAAACTTTGACGCGCTTTATCTTCTCCTTCTCTTTTTGATTGACAAAAAAAAATACGAGTCCAATATTTTTTTAATAATCTATCTGCCGGACTAATTAAAATATTGTATATCTCTAGAATTGACCGCGGATTGCACGATAGTTACCAATGTTTGTTAACACTTTCGCAACCGACATTTTCGTAGCGCTACACTCGTAGCCAACATAGGAAAAACCGTATGTAGCGAAAACTTGCTTCGAGCAGAGCACCCGACGAGCGGGCTCGCAGTCGTGAATGTGTGTAATGGTGGCGTACCTACCTGTAAGGAGAGTTAGCGCTGAAGACGGGCGACCGCGGCGCGAGCGAGGAGGCGCTGCGAGGTTGCTGGTCTCGGTCCACGTCCCTACAATGACCATGGGTGACATGAGATATGGCCCTGGCGCCAACACGGTGGTCACAATGCGGCGAGACTGGAGTGTTGGCGTTGGTGAAAACTTGGTCAGGAGTATCTATTTCCTTCAGTGAAAATGCAACTGTACGTTGGTTTTTGTTTTAGGTTCGGCGGGTGTGTGCTTAGGTGCGATTGTGTAATTGATAATGGGGAATGGATGAAAATTTTCAAAAATCTTGAAATTTTATTTATAGGTAGGAATAAGCCTCCTTATTGTCAAAAAAATACAGATTTTTCTGTGGCTTAGAAAAATTGAAAGGTGAAAAGGTGTCAATGCTGCTCTTGCCGTACCGTATAAGGCGGGCTTATAGGCCCACCAACACCTTTTTTCTAAGCCACAGAAAAATCTGTAATTTTTCTCTGACAATAAGGAGGCTTATTCCTTACTATAAACAAAATCTCAAGATATTTGAAAATTTTCATCCATTTCCCATTTGTTTGCAGGGGAGTATTTTGAAATTTGGCGCCCTGGGGCAATAAGTTTCGCCGCGCCAGAAGGTCCAGCTAAGTACGAGTTGGAGTCGCGCACCGAGAGTTGTTACGCCGCCCCGGGCCATGGCACCCTTGGCCCTAGGGTAAATACGCCCCTGAAATATTTAATATTGCACTAGCTGTTTGTGATTACAAGGATTTGACCCATTGGGAATTAAGTAATAAATGCAACCGTATTTTTGGTTTAAATCATAGGGAGCCTTTGTGCAATAATTATCTTAGGTAAACAACTCCTCTAGGGCTAGGCATTGATGTGTCAATCCCACTTTTTTCACATATTTGTAAATATGTTTATATCTGCAAACATATTCATTGAGCCGTCGACTATTGATACGGAAATCTTGTAAAATTAAAAAAAAACATTTCCTTTAAACAATTAAATTGAATATAGAAACAGATACTCCTGTGAACCATTCTACGACATTTACACAAATAGTTTACAACATAAATGGATTTCTGGAAAATAAACAAAAGCACTGAACGTTCAGCTGGCGGGTGCTTGCATGCAATCGTGCTGGTTAAAGCCACATGGTAACATGTAAACATAGATGACCTACTTCGGAATATCAAAAATATATGCAAACGAAACTTTACTTTAATAACATTGGGTGGTTTCATAAAATGCGCTAATACGCGTACAGCATTAAATAGACTGTATAGGTAAAAAACTTAAGTAAAGCCCCTCTTTTATCTAGTAGTGTATAAAATTGATATGAAACTTACGTCACTTTTCTAATATGGAACGTCAAATTTCCTATACGGATACGCTACTACTACATACAACAGGTTTACTTGAGTTTTTCACATATAACATCCTTAGCACCACAGGTGCGTTGAGGTAAGACAGAGGTAGGGAGAAGTTCGATAGGTAAACTTTATTTCAACGCCTTTAAGAGCATTTTCGGTAAATTTTTAGTCTTTCCCATACTTCCGTTTTACCGCAACGCACCTTATATAGTCACGTATATTTATGCTTATAAGAATAAAGATGTGTCGCGATATATTTGACACTTTGGATGCTACAGACTATTTGATGCTGACTGTACTAAAACTGATTACATTTATGCTTGAAATAAGTTCTAAGATTAAAAATATACAACACTAAAACTTGTTTTGTAGATAGTTGGAAATTCAAAAAATATTCTCCAAGTAGGCCTTGAGAGCTTTTATGTAAGTATGATTTTACCACCGATTCAGAAACGAGTAGTTAAAAGGGTCATAACAAAACTCAACACCACGTTAACAATGAATACTAATTCAAAGGTTGAATAAATCATTTTGTTAACATCTACTCATTATATTTTCTTCTGTTTCCGCGATCATCACTCATTTAAATAAAACAATTTGAACGGATTATATCGCGTAGGTATATTATATATAGCTTTTCAGCTTTCGTGTTCACGGGTTCGGCCTACTCATTGTTAACGTGCTTTTTTCGGACCGGGAACGCTGACATAATACCACGCGGCGAGGTGGACTGATATTGTCACCCGGTTGTAAATTTCTCCTATAATATAACATTGTCACAAATTCATTCGAGACGTTTTTTGCGTTATGACTAACTACAGACATAGTTTGTGGTTTTTTTTATAAAATTATTTACATTAATAACAAAAAGCATTGACATTCTGTTTGCAAATTTTCTTGAAAGTTTTGAAGCAAAATCTCTCGAATAGTAACATTAACTACTATTTTATTTAGGGTGTTAATTTGAGCGTTTTCGAGCGAGGCACCTATTACAGAACTTCTAAAATGGTCTTGTAGACCAAGAAGGAGACAAGGAAACAATAAAAACACCATATTATTACTCTGTCCCCAATATTAACGAATTCCATATGAGTTGTGGCGCCATTTTTATCAAATTGTCATTGTTATCAAAATTAGGTTGATTGCTTTTATAAATTGGCCAATATTGCAAACAGAGTAAAGTAAACGGTTAAAACTGTCAAATAATCTCCCTTTACCTATTCAAAGTTTGTTAAAGTCTATTTGTAAAATCAATGTAATTTTCAGCCTGTAACGATTTTAAACAGAAATATATATGTATAAATACATATATATTTCTGTTTAAAACATTGTTGCATTTAAATGTATTATTTACGCAGTTGTTTACCTACTCTGCTGCATGTTTCGAGCATAATTGCGAAATGCAATTTGCATGACATCATACATTTAACAACTGTTTAAATTTATATTAAGCTACATGACGAAATACAGGTTTGAAAGAAATGAAGGTGAATTGTGCGGAAAGTTCGAAGGTGCTACAACGGATATTAATACAAGGTGCCGGCGTAGAACCCGAAAGATTTCACCCATGCTATCCTTGTTTTTTTAGAGGCCAACTTTTACACAAAGCGAACTAGTTCCATAATAAGCTCAATAAGGCTTGTGTTATGGGTACTAGACGACGATAAAATAGATATATTTACATAGAAAACATCCAAAACTCAGGAACAAATATTTATGCTCATCACACAAGTATTTGCCCTTACCGGAATTTGAGCCCAGGTCCTTCAGCTTCGCAGGCAACGTTACTCCTGCTGAGCCAAACCGGCCATCTAGAGTTTGTCCTTAGGTCATTAGGAGCAAAATAACACACGGTGCAATATTCATTGTACACTGTTTATTTTGATTACTAAAGTACATTAAAAGATCTTTTGATCGCAACGTTGCCACATATGTTGCCAAGTTTCGCGTCGCTATTGACAGACATCAAAGTGACAACTACCACTCACTAAAGTCTTCCTTTTTTGGAATAATAATCGCCACCATTTTATTAAAATGATAAATTTTCATAGAAAAGCGAAAGTTATTCAGGATTTATGTACAGACATCGACAAAATTGGATTTTTTTGCTGAATTTGACTTGGGTCTCTCTAATGGCCTCAGAAATGCGTGGTTAAAATCTTTCAGCTTTCTCGCGATCACCTTGTAGATCGTAAAAGTATGGTTTACTCTCAAATTCAATATTCGAAGTTCTTATCGTGCCCTCTATCTCACTCTTCTGTTAAAAGCAATATTTAGATGAGCAGAATTGCAAAATAGGGACTTTGAACGAAGAGTTCTAAGTACCAGCATCAAGAGTTTTAGGCCTAACTACGAGAACTATTGCAGAGCCAAAATCAACGTGCCGATAGAGCCATAAAACATTAAGCTGAAACTCTCGCTCGCACTTCAGAAGAAACATAGGCTTCATGATTTATGACTCTATCGGCACGTAGACTTTGGCTCTACATAGGGGAAATACATCGGCGTTGTTGCACACCGCGATATGTCCATCCATTAATTGTGTTATTTAAAAAACGACCTATTATACTCAACTTTAAAGTGCAACTGCATTGGCTACCACTGCCATTTTTTATTAATAACGCAACCAGAATTGGCAGTATTAAATTTCTCAGAGGTGGGCATTTTCATACTTTTCCCCGATAATATACTGTAATGCGCACTCAAAATGTATAAATAGTTTATTTTTACTTCATATTATTTTTAAGTATATTTTTTTAAACACTCGTCGTGACTGGGTTACAGTTCCCTCGTATGAATACATTTTTACTTTGGTCTATGTAAATTAGTAAGGAAATTAAAAAAAAAAAACATAACATTGACAGCTAACTTTTTATTAATACGGCCGAGCTGTACAAATGTCACGTCGGATGTTTGAACAATGATATCCAAATAACAATTCGATCTAACAATAAGATATTTGTTATTGTTAATTCTGAGTTCTCATAACCTATACTATCGGAAAAAAAATAGGTTGTAAAAGGTTTTTTAATAGGAACGCCCCTGAGAAACTTAATGTTCTCAATTTTGTCGATGCAAATCAAACTCATTGAAGTCCTTTAAATTTGGTCAATTTGAAGTGTATTTATTAGACTTCTGAAAAAATTACTACTTAAACTTTACTTGAACTTTAATTACTACGTAGTACAATTAATACTCGGGACGTCGCTTATACCCAAGTTCTTATGTAGAGGATTTTATTTACGAGAAATATTCAGGCAGAAAAGGGTGTTTTAAGGTTACAAAGTTGTTTACTGAATAAAACGGACTGTTCGACCATTTAAATGGGCATTTTTCTGAGCGTGACCGGTCTGACTTCGGTGGTCGCATTAGTGCCAGAATCCCGTCACATCAGCATGTTTTCTTTGTTATTTATTTGACAGAAATCACCGACGTCTATAGCTTTACCAACAGCGCTGTACCGCGCCTTAGGTATGCGAGTGGCGAGACGGGGGGGCATAGCAGCCAGCGGCTGCTCTGCCCCCCCCCCCCCCCCCCTGCCGTCTCGCCAGCGGTATTGACCAAGCTATGGGATCCCAAGGGATGTGCACGTTTTTTTAGCTAGATACCTAAAACGTGCACATCTCTTGGGATCCCGGCAATAATGCGAACACCAAAGTAAGGGCTGTTGAAACACTTTGAGAAATATCCAATTACGTCCTCATCCATGGTAGAGGCACGGGGGTAGAGCGACCAAGGCCTCTCCTTCGATTTTTTCCCTCCATCCCTGCGTCTCTTTTACCGCAAGCGAGGACTTATTAAAACGGTTAACCTATATATTAGACGTTATCCTTGGCTCCTGGAGGGTACAACACCTAAGATGCGGGGCGGGTATTTGCTTACTCAGCAAACTCGTGATAGAAGGTGGGCGTGTGGACTCGCCCTACGTAACCGCCGGACGCCCGCGGCAGTGTGTAAAGATGCGAGCTGGAGCCACCCCTGCGATTACATCTTCAAATTTAAGGCTTTTAGTCCCCAATGATCTTGATTATTGCTCATTTAAGAGTCCCCAGTAAGCTCGGCCGAATTTCACCTTCCCATATAAACGGAGTTTCGTTCTCATTTTAAAACTAAGTCTTGGATTGTAATGAAACTTTGCATATACAATGACATGAGGTATATCTAGGCCTGTAATTAGTTTATATGGCTCCAGTTTATACAACAAAATGAAATACAGCAAAAACAAGTTTTGTATGAAAAACTTAAATTCGCTGTATTTTTTTTACTATGGTATCTGAAGCTTCATAAACTAATTACAGGCCTGCATATACCTTAACTTATTCTAAGTACAAAATTTCAGAGCAAACTAGCAAGTCGTTTTAAAATGAGAGCGTAACTACGTTTGTATGGAGAACCGAGCTTACCGGGGACTCTTAAATAAAATAATTTAAACGGATTATATCGAGTATATTATCTCATTTGAGTTCCCAACGATTCGGAAGCTTTGCAGCTACCGTGCTCACGGGGTCGACCGCGAGAACATACACGCGATACAATCTAATTAAATTGTTTTATTTAAATAACGATACATGGTTTCATAAAGTTACTCCAGACTAGAAAGGTTTGGGTCGAAGCATGTTAAGCTTCTTTAAAAAAACTTGAATATTAAGTATTATTATTAACCTTTTGATCGCCAAGCAGCAAAGTAAGACCCAGACGCAAAGACAATATAATAAAATGATTCTTCAAATATAAAATTTGCAGCAAATCGTGATTGCACAACGAGGTATTGATATAATATTCTGAGTTTTTGAACCATGAGGTCGGCATATGCCGACGCTATAGCGTCAGTGGCACAAATTGTCAATGACGTGATTTGCCGACTGTGGTTACATTTTTATAGATATCTCGCAAAAAGAACATGGTAAGTAATTAAAAACTACACTTTTTGATATGACAATATCGCGTGTAGCTTTGTATATGTTTATAACAGAAAATAGTACACAGGGATGGAATTAACCCCAAAACGCTGTTTTATACTATTCCTCCAAAATGGGATCATTTAATTTTAAACTGCTCAGTTTCCAGCTGTTTCATTTCCGAACTCGCGCCTCTCTCCGAAACCGAAAAAAAATCCAAACATTTTTTTAAGCCATTGTGTAGGTTAGGTTAGTTTTAATAGAAAAACTGATAATTTTACGGTTTCCGAAAGAAACTAAGTTTGGGAAATGAAATATTTGAGAAATGAAATTGAAATTTATTAGTAACCCCTTCGAAATTGTTAAACTTATTACTGATGTACAAAATAATGAAAACAAAAGGCTAAATTTTCATTAAACATACAAATTACATTACATTTATTATGGCGGTATTGGAAAGCCAATAGGTTTTTTAGTTTTTATGTTTCGTTATTAAGAGAAAATTAAATGAAAACCATCAAGATCATTGATGACTATAAACACCTATAGAAAATATCAGTGTCTCCACTCTCCACGTCTCTTAGCACCTGGCAGATTGATCTGACCTTAGTTATTTCGGTTTATTTTTAATTATGCCGGAATGATCAAGGTGGAACACATTCCTTGGCGACTTCGTGTAGCTTTGACGTATTTGATGAAAGTGACGTGATGGATCAAAGCGTTTCGCAGCCAGGGTCAACAGAGGGTTTTCTGAAATCGAATAATCATCACAGGCGGGTGGCACCGCAAAGTGAGGCAGCTGTCATTTCGCCGACGAGGAAGCGACTTACTATCGATTAGTAAATAAATAAATACTATGGGATATTTTTTTACGCAAATCTAACTAGTCCCAATGTAAGCTCAATAAGGCTTGTGTTATGAGTACTAAATGACGATATATTTTTACAAGCTTTTATTTAACTTGCAATGTATGTATGTATATATGTTTGTTCGGGTGGAATCTTGCAAGTTAAATTTGACCTACTTCCCGGATTCCAATTGAGCTAAAATTTGGCATACTTATGTAAGTTTGGTGTCAATGCAATAATATGATACCATCGAGCTGATCTGATGATGGAGCAGGAAAGTGGTCATAGGAACTCTGTAATAAAATAACTCAATCCTACCGAGTTTGGGCTCTTTAGAATCGTCTCGGTGAGTAGTTGATGGAGGTTTAAAGAAAAGTACAGTCGGCACTAAAAGCTTGTCACAAAAATGAAATTTTTGACAGAAACATTATTTACTTATATACAAAGACAATATCCAAGACTCAGAACAATTATTTATGCTCATCACACAAATATTTGCTCTTACCGCGATTTGAACCCAGGACTTTCAGCTTCGTAGGCAGCGTTACTCTCTTAAAAAAACGTACAGACCCAATAGACGTGATCCTCGTGTCAATAAAATACAAACATATATCAATATGCGATCGCCGACACCTATAGGTACGTTGTACGTTTTTCAAGGTTTTATGTAACTTGCAATGTTTTTATATTCGGGTCAAATCTTGCAAGATTGACCCAAGTCCCGGTTTCCGATTGAACTAAAATTTGGTATACTTATGTAAGTTAGGCGACAATGCAATATCCAGCTGATCTGATTTTGGAGCCAGATGGTGGTTATAGAAAATCTGTAATAAAATAATTCAAACCTACCGAGTTTGGGCTCTTTAGAAGTACGTACAGTCGGCAATAAAAGCTTGTCACCTAAAAGATTTGAGTTAGAAAATAGTTGAGAACTATATTCGCTTCCTCGTTGAATCGCGGCGGTGGGACTACTGTCTAAGGTCTATTTGTCATAATTTTCATCATTTTATGCCAAAAGACGACCACTGCTGGACACAGGCCGCCCCCAAAGAGCGCTACCTTGACTAGTCCTGAAGGGTTATATTTGAAATGTCAGAGTAGCCCCTCTGTGCCGCCCGCACACATCTAGCGGACAAGTGGCCGTGCCCCGGGGCCCAAAGCTCAGGGGGCCCTCGGACCCTGACCCGTAACGTAGCTACCGAAAGGTTAGACGCAGTGCCTTACACATGCCCCACAACATGGGACCGGAATCTTTTATTTTGTCCCGGGGCCCTTGGTAACCTAGCTACGCCACCGCAGCGTAATCAGTCTACCTTGAGGAGGCGTACCCAGGCTGCGTCTTCCAGTGCATGAAGTGCCAAAAACCAAACAGGTCACATAATTTTTGTCACTTCTTGTCAAATAGACCTTACGCTGCGGAGCCATTAGATGATTTTTCGATTTTAGCTCGGTGATGGCAGTGCGCGTCGCGTCAAAAATAGATGGGTTAATCAACTTTTTTCTGTAAATCGTTGCCATGGTTACTCCTCAGGAGTTACTCTTTAAAACTACGGTTTTAACCGACACAAAGGCAATAATTAGACTAGATAAATGTAGGTGTCATGACGTACCAATAAGTTACAGAACTTCCATTAAAAAGAAAAACGGGAGGAAACTGCACAGACAAGAGTTCTTAAATGTGGTTCATTTTTAAAAGGCCCATCTCATCAGTATGTTAATAGACTAGATTATTAGCATTTCTAGAAAATTTTATATAATTGAACAGAGTTCGATGTGTTCGATTGCAAAGGAAAAAAATCAATGCGACCTACTACATTGCAAGCAGGATTTGAACCTCCGACCTCTTCTTTGTCGCAGAAGTGCTCTGACCAACTAAGCTATCGCAACTTTACGAACGTGATTTGAAATTTTCGAACACAATCTACTTAGCACTAGTAGCCCCTCTGTATTTTTTATTTTGAAATGCTAAGCGCATTAGCCATACTCCAAGACGTGCGTATCACGCTATGTCTCTGTCCCATTGCTTCTCCAGCAAGTATTACGACAGCGAGAGAGATTTCTAAGTCACTCTGTCACTGTCACTATTGTCTCCTGACTACTCCTGAGTTACCGGGCAGAAACACAACAAGAAAAAGTTGATTCACCTATAGCTTCACAAGTTCTTCCGTGACACTCCCATGTCTTGCGGGAGACGAGGGGAAAGACAGCGGGAGCGAGTAAGAAGTGTGCGCGCGGCAGAGCCATCGTGCCCCGCCGCGCGCACACTTCATACCCACCCCCGCCGTCTTTCCCCCCGTCGCCCGCAGACCATGGGAGTGTCACGGAAGAACTTATCAAGCTACAAACCCATCACTTTCTCATAAGTCTGTAAGGGAGAAAGTGATGGATGCTAAAAACACGACCATCATCAAACCCTCAATGGCAAAGCTTTCATCATTGCTGTCGGCTTTGATGATGTAATAAGCTTAATGACTGCTTAAAAATTACACTCAAGTGACTCAAACATTTGTTTTTCTTTGACAGGCCGAGCTAAGCGATAAAATAAACTGACCCGACATGCAGATGACAAAATTGTAACTAAGCCTTTAATCGGGGGCCAAATGTATTGAGTGTTCACTACATTTGGCGCCCGTTCAATAATTCCAGAAGACAAAATTTTCATTCTCCATATCATTTTCTGCTGAAGGATTTCAATGAAGATGACTTAAATAATATCATCATATCATTTATGGTCTTCGGAAAAAATATTGAGCATCAGAAATTAGGTATTTCATTGAAACTTCAATCATTTCAAATACATGTCATTTGCATGTCACGTTTTTTTCATATTGCTTAAACTCTTTGCAGGTGGCGCGACTTTTGGATGATCCTGGACAACATCTAAGGATTCATTTGAATATGAGAGAATAATCAAAAGTGGTGACGTCACGTGTGAGAAAGTGACAGATTTTCATTTCAGCCTTTCGATTACGAAGCAGTGCCACTAGACGATGGACACAAGTTCAACAGGCTAATAGGCATTTTTTGGGACATTTCTGTGGTTCTGACTCCGATGGTCGCATTTACGTCAATCTTCCGCAAGATTTTCATGTCATTATGAGGTACGAGTTGGTAAACTTTGTCCCAGCCGACATAAGTCGTTTTCCGCACAAATTACACAAACAATAACACAACAAACAAAAATTATAAGTTATTGTTGTTTTTGCAATTAGTTACAGTCAGCAATAAACCGTAGCTAACCTATGAAATTTTCGTAATAATGCATGGTAACATAGTTGTAGCTGAAAGTAACAAAGTGGTCTGCGCTAAATTTGATTATGTCCCAGATACTTAGTCTGAGAGCCGTCGTATACCAAGTATATACAACTAAAATCTTGCAGTATTACGTTATCTGTGCGACCATCGAAGTAGCGGCAGCCCTAAGGTCTTACTCATTCGCATTTTCACTCTGAACCCCCTTCTCAAGCGCTGCCTATCTAAGGGCCACCCGAAATTGACAACATTTCAAATTTCGAAGTAATATAAAACCTTTACTATCAACGAACACAAAAATACTTTTTTATCATACGAACCTCTAAATGACGTCACTAAGTGGATATGACACAGTCACAGCGCACAAGAAGAACAGTGGCACAATTTCTATACTAAATCCGCCTTATTAATACTACCTGTTTGATTTTCTTCACTGTTATTGTCACATACGCTCTACTTGTCAACTTAACTCTTTAAGAATGAGGAACTTTTGAAATTTATTTATTTTTTATGAATTCGTGATATTTTCGATTTTATTGAAATGTCGTAATTTTGTTTACCTCTATTTCATTCTTAGACCATTTAACCACTGGAGATTCCCGTCTGCTAAAGTAATAGCGAAAATGCGTAAAACTTTGTTCGGTAAGACACGGCTTGTCACCTCCTTTAGTTAAATCCTCAAAGATATCATACCATCTGAAAATTTCCATTAAAAGAAATGTTGTCAATTCAGGACCTTAGAAATGCTCCAAATAATGCTCTAAAGCCTGTCCGTATAGCACCAAGTTTTATAATCAGACTTTACCTCTGTACAACCAGTTTGATGTGGTTCTGCGCATTCTTGAAGAGGTTCTGCGCGTCCTCGTGTCGCAGGTCCCGCGCATCGTAGTCATCGATCTTCGCGATGATATCTCCTCGCAGCAGGTCCTTGCCGGCCGGAGTGCCTGGAGTCACCTGCGATAGCAACCAGTACTTGAATTCTTTGGTTTCGGATATGGCTGTGTGCGCCTACGCAACTCTACAAATATTTTAGTACGTTAAAATTAATCAGCTTGACACGTGAAACAATCTGCGGTTAATTGATTGAATATATCGCATTATTAGAATTCTCTTATTGCCGACTGTACTTTCTTTGAACATCTGTTAACTATTCATCGAGACGATTCTAAAAAGCCCAAACTCGGTAGGATTGCGTTATTTTATTACAGAGTTCCTATGACCACCTTCCAGCTCCATCATCAGATCAGCTCGATGGTGCCATAATATTATATTATCACCTAATCGGAAATCGGGAAGTGGGTCCAATTTAATATGCAACCGAACATACATACATACAATGCAAATAAAATAAAATATTGCATATAAAACGCTCTTATTTGACCGACTTGGACAACTTTATTCAACACACATAACATAATAGATATAGTTAGATAGAAATAGTTCAAAGAGAATTAGGAACATTAAACTCATAGGTATATATATTATATTTCTACGCCGTAGTATACGTTACTTAAATGCACACAGAATCAACAAATAGTTTATTTTTATGTCGTATCGTTTTTATAAAGCTTTCAAAATATCATATAGAGTATCTCTATATGATATTTGTACACGCTAATTGACTGTATACATTTCTCCTTTGGTCTATGATTTAGTAAGAAAATTAAAAAGTCGTGATATTGACAGCTAACCTTTTAATTTGTCTTGCTAATCTGTACAGACCACAGTAACGACGTATACAGCCGATTGTCTTGAACAAATGTCACTTCAGTGATTTAAAACATATTATTAAAACCCAATATGACAAAAAATCTAAATCTAAATCTGACAGGGTATTGTATATACTGACTGCCACTGTACCTTATTTAAAATGGCAGTAATAAACGAATATAAATATAAGCTGACCGGTCAAAATTTCGGATATTATTACATTGTGGCGACCTGTTTGGCTCAGCGGGAGAAACGTTGCCTGCGAAGCTGAAGGTCCTACATTCAAATCCCGGTAAGGGCATATTGAGTGTGATGAGCATAAATTAAATTGTTAAAACATTTTAATTTGAATAATTTGATGCATAGTAAGCAATTCGGTTTTACGCGGGGTCGCTCGACATCCAACGCCGGAGTTGAGCTCGTAAAACACATTTTCGATGCCTGGGAGGAATCGCGAGATGCTTTAGGTATCTTTTGTGATTTATCTAAGGCCTTCGATTGCGTTAATCATGAGACACTGATCAGGAAGCTACACCACTACGGAGTTAAAGGATCAGCACTAAATTTATTAGAGTCTTATTTAAATGGTAGAATACAAAGGGTTGACGTGAATGGAAAGCGTTCACCGGGGTCATTAGTCTCTATGGGTGTGCCGCAGGGATCAATATTGGGACCTTTCCTGTTCCTTATCTATATAAACGACTTGCCACACCTCGTAAAGACCCACCACGAGATAGTTCTGTTTGCAGATGATACGTCTCTAATTTTCAAAGTCGTACGAAATCAACGATCCTACAATGACGTAAACAATGCTATCTGTGAAGTAGTAAATTGGCTGAATGTAAATAATTTATTGTTTTATGAGAAAAAGACTAAATGTGTTAAGTTTGTCACGAGTAACGTAAAACACGAGCAAGCAAGCGTTATGGTTAAAGGTGAGGAACTGGAACTAGTTAATAGTACAGTCTTTCTCGGTATAACTTTAGATTCTAAGCTCCAATGGGGTCTCCATATTGCTAATCTCTCGAATAGACTGAGTTCTGCAGCTTTTGCAGTAAGATTCGTCAATAAACAGACATGTTAACGGCTCGATTAGTGTATTTCAGTTATTTCCACAGTATTATGTCGTATGGCATCTTACTATGGGGCAGTGCTTCCGACATTAATACTATATTTGTTCTGCAGAAGCGGGCTGTTCGTGCGATATATAAAATGCACCATAGAGACTCACTGAGAGATAAGTTTAAGGACATGAATATAATGACAGTGCATTGTCAATACATTTATGAGAATATTATGTATGTACATAAAAATATCACCCACTTTAAGAAGAACTGTGATATACATACTATTAATACTAGAAATAAGCATAAGCTCGCAGTGCCAGCTACTAGGCTCCATAAAATAAGGAGATTATTCATGGGTAACTGTGTGAGATTTTATAATAAACTTCCTAGCAGCATAAGTTAGTTGTCTATTGGTAAATTCAAAAATATTGTGAAACAAAAATTATTTTCTAAAGCTTATTATAGCACACAAGACTACATGAATGATGAAGCCGCGTGGGATTAATGTAAATTATAGCGTCATGTAGGTATATGAATAATTATTTTAACGAATACCTAAGGTATTATTATTATTTTAATCTTAATTGTTTTATATACTCTGACATTTAGAATTTTATTCTAGACACATTCTAGATTATTTATTTTTTATTGACAATCCTTTAGGGATTTATCTTATTGATAAATTTTAATTTTTAAAATGATGATTTTATCAATAATATTACACTTAAGTTAAATGATCTGATTAGAACAATTTAACGGATTATATCGCGTATATTATCTCATTTTAGTTCCCGACGTTTCGGAAGCTTTCCATCTTTCCATGGTCACGGGAGCTGGAAAGCTTCCGAAACGTCGGGAACTAAAATGAGATAATATACGCGATATAATCCGTTAAATTGTTTTATTTCAATGAGTAATAATCGCGGAAACAGAAGAAAATATTATGATCTGATTAGGTTTTTCTGGGTTTCCCTAATCCTTGCAGCAAATGTTGGATCATATGTATGTCTCCCAGCAAACATTCACTCTCATGTAACTGACATTTCGAAAGTGCTTGTAACTAGGCCTACTTGAATAAATAATATTTTGATTGATTGATTGATTGATTGATTGAAATCTTTGTTTCTGAGTCTTGGATGTTTTCTATATATATAAGTAAATATATCTATTAAATATATCGTCGTCTAGTACCTATAACACAAGCCTTATTGAGCTTACCATAGGACCAGTTCGATGTGTATAAAATTGTCCCATAATATTTATTTATTTAATTTATTGTTTGAAATCCTTTTAAGGCCGGGGTGGTTTCACCCGCCGTCAGCGGCCGACAGCGGCCCGCCGCCCGCGGCGTCTCTCGGCGTCAAAAGCAAAAACCCTCGGAATGCCGCGACTGGCCGCCGCGGCTACGTTCTCAAAACGACCAAACACCCGCTGTCGGCGGCGTCTAGATTCAGACGCCGCGGGTGGCGGGCCGCTGTCGGCTGCGGGCGGCGGGTGAAAACGACCCCGGCCTAAGTCTGTATGAAGAAACAGAGGACGTGGATCATTTAAGGTAAAAAAAGCTTCGCTGTACGCAACCAAAGGTATGTTTTACGTTGTTTCCAATCGAATCAAGAAGAAAGGCCCTGAAAAATATTTTTTTGGACGTTAAGTACCTATGTGATACTCGTATTGTTGTAAGTACTTCTCAAACATGTGGACCAAACATAAGATTGTCTAACGAAATTTTGACAATTAGTATTCGAATCGACTGTCATGCCCCACTCTGTGCATAGCCCATACAAAATCATGACACTTGATTCTGATTCTGAGCGTTAAACGCGTTAGGCAATGGGGGGGCAGGGCAGACGAATCGAATGTCGTTGTTTTATTTGTAATTTACTAAATTAGATTAATGTCAAACTTGTTGTTGGTTTATTAAAGGGTTTATGTTGGTCCGTATACTGGATTCTGTATCATCTAATAGCATTAGTATTTTTCCGACGCCTTCAATTAGCGCTCAGACCCAGACATAAACAAGACTTCATTTCGAGAAGTAAACGTAGGCTACCGGCAGCAAAATAAATAACACTGAAGTATGGTTTGAACAAGTCAGGCCAATAAATAAGGAAACAACAGATCGTATTTCAAAGCTTTGGCTATGGCACTTATGTTGTCCTAATTAAAACCATGATTTAGTTATAAATCTCCATGTCATTATAGTTTAATGTCTTCTTCCGTCTGTTTATTTGTGTCAACAGTAAAAAAGCTACTGTTTTAACAGTTGAATGTTCCTACTGGCTTCTACAGTGGCGTATCTTTTCCTAAACAGGCCCTGTAACAAAATTAGTCCGAGGGGCTTTTCTATCCTACTGCGGCAAAGCCACATTGGGGCCTCTAGTAGGCCCTGAAGAAAAAAGGGGGCCCTGCACCATTGATATGGTAGATACGTCAGTATGCCCCTGCTTGAAGGGATTTCAGTGCCTATTCTGTAACTTTTGTCGAAGCAGAGAAATAGTAAATCAATTAATACGTTTCGATTTACCCTGGGATTGACCTGACGCAACGCTACTAAGTACGCTATACTTGTACTACGAGTATGGTTTCCCGAAATACATTGAGAAATCTCAAACAAGAAACTCATTATTTCATATTATGTCACAACACTTAAAGGTTAAGAGAGATGGGCCATGACATTCTGAAGTTTCGTTCGCTCACCTCCGAGATATAAACAGAAACGCAGGTGCGTACGATTCGTATTTCTATCACTGGCAATGTGATATCACATAAAACTTGTAATGTTGGACGCTCGAGATTATATTCAGATGAAGGTAACTCGGGCTCATATTGCTAGGGCCTCGAAGGGAGGCTAGAAGTGCATTGATTGCTACGACCTTGTGGCTACGCGACTCGGGAGCGACGTATGCACCAGGTTTGGATCGCGTCCAGGCTAAATGCGGCCGCCGGCGTCGCTTCGCCAACCGCCGTGGACATTTTTATTGAAAACAACCGGCGGATCGGATGGAGGCCGCGTCGCATCGACGGCTCGACCTGCGCAAATCCATCACACTTCCTCAAGTCAATGGCGAGGACGTGGGTTAAATATAAATATATCCATCAACACGGAGCGAGTGATGGCAGCCGCGCGGAATTCTCGCCCCGATGTTAACTCGACCTGACGGGCGCGAATGCCCGAGCAACAAAACTTCGGGTGGTATTTGACGATCCAAGACACCGCAGCTGGCGGAAACGTTACTCTTACGCATTTCACTTGCGTTCAATGACGCATTGCGCGGTTGCGTCAACATCCAAACTATGCATGACCTAGCCTAGAGACGAAAGATAGCCGATGAGTACGCGAAAAGTGGTCATTAGCTTGATGCACGAATTTTGGCCACTTTGCACATTTTATTAGAACGCTGATTAGGGAACCATTTGGCCAGATGAAACATGTGTAAATGTACTTAGGCTATAAACAAGATTCAGGCGTTTTCTAGCTAATATTAAAATATTCGGCTTATTACCATTCTATATACCATGCGAATAAATTCAATTTTTGTATGACAAGACCATGAAACCTTTTGGGTTTCACACGTGTCAGTTTTCATTAATTATTTGGGCCTACAAAGTTGAACGATTACGATATATTTATATAACAAATTAACTTTACAGAAAATACTGAAAAATTACACCTTTTAGAGAACTGTACATTGCTAATATGAATTTGAAATACTAGACTAGAATACAATACAAAAGCCCATGGCCCAGGGAAGGGGGCAAGTTGACATAAATGGAGGATAGTGAAAGTATGAATTGTGGGTACAGTCAAGAACACATGAATATCCAGAGGGTGGGGGGGGGGGGCAGCTTCCTTCCCCTCCCCTGGCGACGCCATGGAAACAATACTTTAAAGGCCATCTTATATACCTAGTGCAACCTAAATACATAAGAAGCATACTCGTACGTGTCTAATCTTGCGGTACTGTGTTGGTTATTATGTTTAGGCTAATTCAACAACCAACCTACGCTTATACCGGGTTTGAGTGAAAACTAACGAAATAGAAAATGGGTCGTTCGGAAAGTATTTTTAACTTAAACAAAAACGTGTTGCACTTTTGGTAATAGGGAGTATGCATATTTTTTTTTATATTTGCTCTATTAAACGCTACAGTAGAGATTTTTTTGTTTAAATAACTTAAAATATTTTTTCAAATAACTAAGCAAAACAAAATTTAATATGGAGTTTTTATGGCCGTAGTGTACTATGACGTAAAACTACATGTCGGACCTCTCTGTCAAATAGCTGTCTAATTAGTAGTTTAAAATGCGTATTTCTTAGTCGATTTTAATTCGATTCTTTTTTTACGAAAAGCGATAAAAAAAAATCATGCATGAACCCTATTATTATATGCCTACAGAGTCTTATTACAGCTTCGTGCGAGGACCTAAATTTAAGATGGCTTCGTTCATCGCGCTATACAGATAAATGGTAGGGCTGCGATCTTAATTATAGCCGGACCCGGACAAAAACCTCCAAAACCCCGAGTATTTCAAGTGAAACGCATTTTTCTCCTAACGTGTTAGATTTACGACGGTAAATTATTTATTATTTATTTATTTATTTAAACTTTATTGCACAATACAAGAAAGTACAAATGGCGGACTTAATGCCATAAAGGCATTCTCTACCAGTCAACCATTAGGCTAAACATAGAAATTATATCAGACTTGTACAAAATAATAATTACAAGGGCGAGACACCCAAGTTACATAGTATACAAACTATACATAATATATATAAACATGATTCATATATACATAGATATATATACATACATATAGGTACCTGCTTCTAAACTACTATGAAGACTCTTAATCTTGAAGATTTCCCAAGAGGTGCTTGCACAACTTACACTTGAGGGAGAATTTACTCTGAGCTTGTCGTATATTGAGGGGAAGGGCGTTCCAGAGACTAATTGCCTGTACGGTGAAGGAGTTGGACATGGTACCAGAGCGATGAGGAGGAATGGAGAGTTTGAGTGTACGGGAGGAACGGAGCTCACAGCCCAGGCGGGCCGTGACAAACTGAAACCTAGAACTTAGATAATCGGGTGCAGCTGGATCATATAATATGGTGAAAAGCGTACATAGAATTTTAAGAGTTCTGCGCTCTCTAATATGAAGCCACTTAAGCTGTCGTCGGTAAGCAGATACATGGTCGTATTTTCGGAGTCCGAAAATAAATCTGATGCAGTTGTTCAGGAGGCGGTCTAGCCTGTCTAGCAAGACCTGCGTAACGCTCGTATAGCACACATCATCATAATCAATAACAGGTAGCACGAGAGATTATTCAGTTCAATAAGGTTTCCCCTGACACAAGTGCCCGAATTTTACCCGGATGACAGCCCTAATAGATGGTCCTATATCCGTCACTTTCCCACACGTATGTGAGTGCGAGAATGATGGATGCCTTATTATTTATCTATCTTACAATAGGGATGATGACTAAACTTCAATAATTAGTCTGCCAGGTAGATGAATAAAAACATATTGGAAACGTATTTTTTCTTTTTTTACGAAATCTAAAAATAAAGGCGATACATTGAGTCAAAATGTCGGCTGATTTCACTCTTAAGTACAGTTGTACCTAGTTAAGATGACGCCACAAGGCCCCACTTTTTAAACTTTAATGCGATTCATCTTAATTTTTTTTTTATTAATTTGAAAAAGCAAGAGTCTAATATTTTTTTATTATCTTATTGACGGACTCATGGGAATTATGATTTTCGTGCCTCATCATCATGCCTATTAACATGACCATCTAGCCTATTGTTATATAAAATCTTATGTCTCTACAACACCAATACTAACAATTTCTTATGTAGTCAGTCTATAATATTTTCTTCTATTTCCGCGATTATCACTCATTGAAGGGGCAACTGAGCGGGCATTTCAGTATATAAATACTCTATCTATTATAAATTTGCAGAAATGAAATTTCTGTACAATGCAGATATAAAAAAAAGATTATTTCGGACTATTTGGAGGTCACCGAATCGAATTTTTTTTTTGTGGCACATCACGCCAAAACTCCTAAACGGATTTCAACTATACTATCCACCGATAGTTATAGGATACTTCTTTTCCGATTACGCTCAAGAAAAAAAGAGAAAAAACTTAATGCCATAAGGCATTCTCTACCAGTCAACCTTAGGGCAAAGCAGAGAAATTGTGGGCGGTGCTGAGGCTTGTGTAATTACAAAAACACATATTTATATACTTTAAATACATGAATAACAAAATATATATAATACATACACCAATATATATAAGGTTAATAAATATATAACATATCATGTATGGCATCATATATGGCGATGAACCGAATTAAGCAGATAAACTAAGAGTCTTCGTTTCTGCCAGAAAAGAAGTTGCTCACGGACTTTTTGAATGCAAACTTATTCCTTTTAGTAACAAAATAAAACCAATTATTGTTAAAATGCGTATCGCGGCATAAAAGTTTACTCAACACGTAGATGTTAAAGTATGATAAATTTACAATTGTGTAGACTTTCATTTCAACCCTTAGTAGTGCCGTTCCCGCTCAACGCTCTCTTTGTGCATTGTATGGTAATAGCCCTAGGATAGTTCGATGTAGAGAAAGATGATCTGTTTTTGGCGTGAATTGTACCAGAGACCGATCGCTACCGACTTTTCAGTAAAGTTTAACAGACAAGTATATAATAAGAGCTCTGAAACCGACTGTAAAATGTTATAGCCTATGTCACTGCCACCAACAAGACAAATCTAACGACACCTCATACGTCAAAATTCATCAAGCCGTTTAGGCTGAAGCGCGTGCCAAATAAATAGATACATACAAATACCCACATACATACTCTCGAAAAACATATTAAGTAATCACTTATGACCATAAATAAATAACATACAGGGACAAGCTTATACAAATCGACGTAGTCCCAAACTAAGCAAAGATTGTACTATGGGTACTAGGCGATGATATATGCACATAATAAATTGATATATTATAATACTTAAACAAATAAAAAACATCAAGACCCAGGAACAAACATTCGTTTTCATCACACAAACACTTTGCCCTGGCCGGGATTCAAACCCGGGACCGCCAGCTTCGTAGGCCGTTGTGCAACCCACTGAGCCAAACGTGTCGTCAAACCCTCATGACGGAGTCATAGTAAAGTGAATGGCAATAAATATCAGGACAATCTTACACAAATTTACCTAGTCCCAAATTAAGCAAAGCTTGTACTATGGGTACTAGGCGACGATATACATACTGATATAGATAAATATAATACATACTTAAATAGAAAACATCCAAGACCAAGAAACAAACATTAATCACACAATTACTTGCCCTGGCTGGGATTCGAACCCGGGACCGTTAACTTTGTAAGCCTTTGTGCAAGCAACTAGCCAAACGCGTCGTCAAACCCTCATAAAAGTAGTCTGGTAAATTAAATATCTTTCATCAGACAACTTATCCATACTAATATTATAAATGCGAAAGTGTGTCTGTCTATCTGTCTGTTACCTTTTCAGGCTTAAACCGCTGAACTGATTTGGATGAAATGTTTTAACTAGCTTCTGCCCGCGACTTCGTCCGCCTTAAATTCGACAATCGCGGATAAGGGTATTTTTCCGGGATAAAGCCTATGTCCGTCATCGGGATTCAAACTATCTCCATACCAAATTTCATCCAAATCGGTTCAGCGGTTTAAGCGTGAATAGGTAACAGACAGACAGACAGACAAACACACACTTTCGCATTTATAATATTAGTATGGATACACGAGTAGCTGGGTATCCACAGATGGTTACAGGATGTATATGACATTTAACTTGACTACGCTGAAAAAACAATACGGGTCATGATTTTTTCTCCTCCGCGAACGAAGTTGCAGGCAACTTCTAGTGATTCTTAAAAAAATGTATGAGCGTTATGTAAGAAGTTCACATTATTTTGGTAAATTCTGTTGGAGGGTCTACCGTCTGTTATGTGGACAATACAATATATAATTGCTTTAGTACCTACATATAACTTATTTGTATCGTATAGGTCTTGAGTAGTAGAGAATTTGTATATAAAGTTGCGATAGTTCAGTTGGTCAGAGCACTTCTGCATTAAAGAGGAGGGCGCAGGTGCAAATCCTGTTTGCAATTTAGTATGTCGCGTTGATTTTTTCTTGTAGATACAATCGAATTCTGTGTTTTAATATTAATTTGAATTTTTATATGCCCATCGGGTCCTGCAAGAAAAACTTGAATTTGAAGGAAAGACACATAACCCTAACTCATCTATACTATTATAAAGTTGTAAAAATGAAATGTCTGTACATTGAAGATATTTTCAAAAAATTCATTGTTACCGACTATTTGGAGGTCACTAAAACGAGTTTCTTTTTTGGATTTTTGGTATGTTTGTATGTGTCGTTGTGGCTTCATCACGCAAAATTGGCTGAACAGATTTCAACCATTTTTGCTACACGGGTAACTGGGTATCTCCAGATGGTTATAGGATACTCTTTACCCGACTACGCTGAAGAAAAACCGAGGGGTTATGATTTTTTCTCCTTCGCGAACCAAGTAACGGGCATCGTCTAGTATTAAAATATATTTATGACCCGGAACGTACGTAACTTACAGCGAGTATGTAACAGTGGGTTTGCCTAGGAATACCTATGAAATGTCCCACAGGAGTTTATACATAACATGCGAGCAATTATAAAAGGTTAGGGACTAGAAATTGCACTTCCTATAAATACATTTTCCATAAGAAGTAAAAGTCTGTCTGAAAATTCCAGTGGGCTCGCGATGCATGAATAATATTATTTGTATACTTGCCAATGTCTAGTCAAAATAGTCTTTAAATATGAGACGGGTTTGATGACTGAGTCACCGCCAGATGGAAAGGAAGCAATGAAATTATTTTAATACAAGCACGAGAAAGGGATCAAGGCTGCTATCGATGATTTATTGGAGCCAAGGTCGGCAGATAAGCATTAATGGATTTGTATGTTATTGCAATGAGGAAATGAATATATGTATCTATTACTATGATTCATCAAGAATTCTGAATGACGAGAAGCGAAACAATAGAACATTGTTTTAAAATTGGCCATTTCGTGTCTATATATATATATATAAATATACAATACAAAACAGTAACTGTTTATTGCAAACCATACAAAACAGTGAACAGAAAAAAATATATTCAAGGAGAGGTAAACAACAGGCGATCTTATCGCTAAACAGCGACCTCTTCCAGACAAAAAGAAACTGTACGAATAAGTATGTAAAATATAGTGATTGTTTGTAAGAGCGAAAGAAGCAGGCGAGGGCAAATACAATCTGAGTGTCAAAATGGCTTTTAGCCTCGAGTAGGTACAGTGCTTTTGATTTCGAATGTGAGAAAAGAGCGAAAACCTATACAAAATTATTATTTAAAATCTCGAACGTTCATCACAGACCTGTCGTTATACCGATACATAGGACCCTTCGGTCCTGGGGTCCTGGAATCCTGCCGATGCCACGGCTGCCAGCACCGGGGTTAAAACAGTCACTTTAGTCGGCTCTCTTCACAAAGCTATTATGGCGAACTTTTTGAGAGAATTGAAAAGATATTTGATTTCGATGCCACTCAAGAACCAGAGGTTTTGATGATAACCACCATTTGGTGATATCAGGTCCTTGTTCTTCACACTCACTACAGAATCGTGAATTAGCTTAGTACTGTCAGGCACAGAGATTGCTCAACGTTTGCTTGATGACATTCTGGTGCCATCATACCAGGGTTTTGTACAGTGTGCACTGACGGTTTAATCAGTCCATCGCGTAGAGGATGTGTCACGATGTGGCCTTACTCACAATACGTGACCTAGTTGTAGTGATATATTCATTCCTAAAGAAAGAGCGTAAAGAAGACCGAGTGGAAGTCGCTTCCAGCATACCTTTTCTCAGAACAATATAGCTTGGATCTCTTCAAGACGAGTGTGAATAGGTACTATCTACGAATACTTCAGCGTTGGTATCATCGTCGCTTACCAACAGATGAGATTGAAGCCAAATGCTTGCCTATCTAACATAAAAAAACCGGCCAAGTGCGAGTCGGACTCGTGCACCGAGGGTTCCGTACAAACTTTCACTTAATATTTTCTTCTGTTTCCGCGATTATTACTCATTGAAATAAAACAATTTAACGGATTATATCGCGTATGATATCTCATTTTAGTTCCCGACGTTTCGGAAGCTTTCCAGCTCTCCATGGTCACGGGTGGACTGAGAAAAGATGTATTTTCCTCTGTCAAAGTTACAATTTGTGCAAACTACCCATTTTTGAAAAAACACAAATAAAGATGTACATACATGCCAGATGGGCCTAAGCTGTAAAGACAGTTACACATGTGCCAGAAGGGCTTAATTATTTTATTTTAATAATTTACCAAGCAGCATTTCACAAATGAGGTGTAATGAGGAGAAAAGAAACGCTGCAAAGAAAAACTCCCAGGCTACCTCATTACTAGTCTCTGTCTTAATAGTCTCTGTTTTTTAAATATTATAATTAGTAATGAGGTAGACTGTCTTTACAGCTTAGGCCCATCTGGCATGTATGTACACCTTTACTTGTGTTTTTTTCAAAAATGGGTAGTTTGCACAAATTGTAACTTTGACAGAGGAAAATACATCTTTTCTCAGTCCACCCGTGACCATGGAGAGCTGGAAAGCTTCCGAAACGTCGGGAACTAAAATGAGATAATATACGCGATATAATCCGTTAAATTGTTTTATTTCAAACTTTCACTTACCCTAACATTATTACCCGGGTCCGGTTGAGTTAAGTTTGCACCTGATATCTATAGCATTACATACTGATGTGCAAATTGCGGAAACTTTCCAAAGCATTACATATAAATGAGGTAAAAAAATTTGCTAGTTAGAGACATGGTTATAATATACGTGTAATATTTATGTTTATTTATACAAATTGTGAAAATTAAAAAAAAATAACACAAATCGGAGGTAAACGGAGAAGGGAGGTGTTTTTTTTTCACATTTTCCTTAATAAAACTAAATCTAAACACAATACAAAAAAAAATGTTACCAGATACCCTCCTTGAACTAGTGGGACAGACAGACAGACAGACAAATCGTACCATAAGGGTTCCCTTTTTACCTTTTTCGTACGGAACTCTAAAAATGAAAAGGTCATCGTATAGAAATCATTAGGTTACCTACATATGTTATATAACAATCCCTTAAAGGTAACGGATTTAGAGAAAATGATAAATCGACGAACATTCGAAGTCTGTCGATAATGGAAGAGTAAACAAAATAAGTTTCTGTCAAAAATCTCATTATTGTGACAAGCTTTTACAGCCGAGTGTATTTATCTTTGAATATCCATCAAATACTCACCGAGACGATTCTAAAGAACACAAACTTTTTAGGATAACATTATTTTATTACAGAGTTCCGGTGTCCACCTGACTGTATCATCAGAGTAGCTCCATGATGCCATGACATTGTATTGTCACCAAACTTACATAAGTATGGCAAATTTTAACTCATTCCGAAACCGGCAAGTGGGTTAAATTTTACTTGCCACATTTGAGCCGTACATAAGTTCATACATTGCAAGCTAAATAAAAGCTTGTAAAAGATAATTAAACTTGCTTCCGACGAAAAAGGGGGGTGTCATAAGTTTAACATGTGTATCTGTGTCTGTCTCTGGCATCGTAGCGCTTGAAGAGATGGACGGATTTTAGTTTCGTTTTTACAGTCAGCATCAAGAGTACCTGAAAATTTTACTAGGTACTAGCATATGTCAAATTGCATACTAAAATTATCACTTACTTTAGAAGCTGACTGTACCTATTCTTAGCTAAGGATCGAGAAAAAAGTTCATGCGTTTAAAAGTTGTTCGCATCTTTCTATATGTATCGATTCACCAGCGAACGTCAATAACATATGTCCACAGAACTGTAAATTAGTGGATCAAGTAACATAAAAGTAGGGTTGCCATCTTTATTACTGCCGAACGCGGACAAAGACTTCAAAACCCCCGAATATTTGGATGCTGGAGCTCACATACGTTGGCTTTAAGTTTTGTATAGAGAAGTCGATTTTTTCACAAATTCGAAATTGGTCTCATACTAAAAGTTGATTGTCATTGTAAGAAACCTCGGAAAGTAACATTTTGTATTACGTCTTAGATATTACCTTGTATGCAAGTAAACATTTTTTGCACATACACATATTAACACGATTACAGAACACAGCCACAAAGGCGAATATCCTGTAAGGGAGATCCCTCCAGTTAACCTTTGAGCAAATATAATATCTGCCAGAACATTTAGCTTTTTTTTTTCGATCTGTGATTTAGCTTGTATATTACACATTTGTTTGCGAATTTTCTACTAACACTATCATTAGTTCTATCTCTAGTCTAATACAACTACAAAGAGACGACATTTTAAAAATAAAAGCAAATTCACGCTCGCACTTCTGGCAACAACAATACAATGGATTGAGCACATGACTCTCCTTCTTTAATCGTAAAAGCAACAAGGTAACCAGGTTTAGAGCTAGATTCTCAGTACTAAATAATGGTTTAACCTATTTAAAAATCTGACTTCCGTGAGAGATTTGTAACTCTTGGCTATCCCATTAAAATGGGGTCAAGCCAAAACAATGACTTCGGCGCCTGTCGAATGCGCGACACTCATCCAAGAATACATCGGTTATAAAGAGACATCGTTGTTCTGGATTTGATGTTGATCTAGTTAAACAACTCATTTAAAACGAAACAAATTACTAGACATTAAAAAAAACTTCCGATTATTCATATGTGATAATCTGAACTTTATCAGATATAGGAATCACTGCAAGATAATTAATTATCTAAAAAAAAATGCATTTAAAACCGTCTACGAGTGTGAGCGCTACGGTGCCACAGACAGACACTCATAAGCTTCTAACTTAGGTTGAAAATATATGTGTATGCACTTCAAAATCGAAGACTCATAGCAAGACGGAATGAAGAGGTTGCTAATTGCGACAGAAAAAAGTTAAAATAAAACAGCTATTCATTAATCACTGTTCCACCAGCTACCCTACGCGTTCTAAATGTAGCTGATCGCCTTCCAGGCATCAGCGATGTTTGTTTACATCGGCATTGTTATCATCTATCAGTGCGTACCCTCGTCACGATGAGAGGCGTCGCGAGGTCCGCGCCGCCGACCAGTCGGAGACCCCAGTTCGTCTCCCTATGGTCCCGACGCAGGGTCACCACGAACGTATGCACTCTCCCCATGGCCTAGGGTCCCGATGCACTGCGCGCGCGCACACTCTACGGCCAGACGCGACGTTGTGCGCTGAATTAGCATACGCCCCCCCGCCCACAACCCTGCCTTCGTAATCGACCTAGTTTGATTTACGGAAAACCTAGGGCAATGTGGTGGTTCTGAGGCCAACGTTTCGTTTTCAATTATCGATTAATGAACGTGATTATGAAAACGTTCAACATATAGCTCAAAGTTTTATCTCTCTAATAAAACTAATTTATTGGTGGCACTTATCAATTCAATGGCAATATCATATAAAGAATCGGGAATTAATTCACTTAAATAATAATGTAGGTCAGTTAAAATTGCTGTGGAGAGTGGAGATGCCCAAAGTAACACGGTTTTGCCAAAATAAACTCGTAGCAATCAGCGCTAAGATGCAATCGTTTTAAAGCTAGAATTTGTCGTAGAATAACATTCACGAGATTTTAGAAAAATAGCCTTGAAAATAGGCACTCCAGTTGCAACATGCAACTTGCATTGTTATGATATGAGCATCAAAAAAAGAGTTTCATTCGATAAATGTCTATAGGGCGCCTGTAGATATTTTTATAGAGACAATATATTCTTAACCATATTATTACATTCAAAAATGAACATAGTAAGTTTATTGGTTTGTTCGTTTATTTGTTCACATGGATGCAGAGTAGTGGATCGTTTTTCTTGCATAAGGTGGCGTCGAAAATTACATAAACTACTTTTAAATTTTTATTATATGAATAAATGCATACTACAAAAATGCATTATATTCAAGGAGCATAAAAACGTTTACTACACACAATACCACGCGAAAAAACTTGTATGAAAAAATAAATAAGCGAGATGATTATAGGTGACAGGAGATTTGTAAACACTGCGTACCCGCCAAATATACCTGTCTGTTGGTAGGCAACAGTGATTTGTCTCGAAAACATATGATTCATGGAAAGTAGGAACGTACTATGTTGCTTTTGTTTACTTTTTATGCAAAATTTGCAAGCACTTGTCATCGATCCCACCTGATACAAGAGTGACGATCAATTCTAAGATGACCAGACATAGAACTTATAGTGCCTGAACTGGTATTTTTTCCTACCAACTACTTATTTTTAAACAGCCCATTTTTTAAGTAATTCGTAGACATCTATACTATCATAAAGTTGTAAAAATTGAATATCTACATTGAAGATATTGAAAAAAAAAAACATTTTTAGGTTGAATGAAAAATATTGTTTCGTGTTTTTTTTGTCTCTTTGTATGTGTCGTTGTGGCTTCATCACGCTAAATCGGCTAAACGGATTTTAACTATTTTTGGTACACGGGTAGCTGGGTATCTCCAGATGGTTATAGGATACTTTTTACCCGATTGCGGTGAAGAAAAAGAGGGCTTATGGCTTTATTTCCACCGCGAACGAAGTTGCAAGGCCTTTTAGTAACAGTATAAAGTCCTTCGGACTTCGCTCGCGTTACGTATCCTATGATTTAATCCGTTTCAAGGCATACGTATTATTGAGTAACAAAACATACCATTGGGTCATTTTCGCATTTAATATCACTAACTGCAATGTAGTATCAAAAATCAGGTGTCACGAGGGTGAATAAGTTTTTTATGGAACTGTCGACATATAAATATTGCGTGGGTGTATCTCTAATTTGATATACTAGCCAAAACACCTCTTATTCACATTATTATAGAAAAGATTTGTTTTTACTTGTTACAATAACACATATTGTAAAAAAAAACATCTTATAAGAGATGGACAGGTTTGATAAAGATGTAGAGTTTTGCCCGATACACAAAATAAGTTGTAAGACAGACATACGATATGTTTCTTGTGGTTCCCCCTGTTTTGGCATAATTATTTTAGTCATAATTTTGCATGGCATAATCAATATAGGCATAATTGACTTTTCGCATAAACTGTTTTAGCATAATCAAGGTTTGCATAGTTTGATAACGCAGATATTAATTTGTCATAATTTGTTTGCGCATATTTTTGTTTGTCCGAATCATGTCTACGCATAAAATTAATAGGCATATTTTTATCAGACCGAAAATTATTTGGTCATAAATTCGATTAAGTTTTTGTTAAATATACCTACTTAATTTTAAAAATAAAACCATGCTATTTATATCTTCATATGTTTCATTTTCTTGTGAAAAGTGTTTAGCATTTTGCATGGTCATAATACAAACCTAACCTAACCTACAGTTTTCGGTTTTTGACCCATTTTGACGCTCCGCTTTACTGATAGCAGATCGTTTTTGCGAAGGACGCAATTCTAACCTAACCTAACCTACAGTTTTCGGTTTTTGACCCATTTTGACGCTCCGCTTTACTGATAGCAGATCGTTTTTGCGAAGGACGCAATTCTAACCTAACCTAACCTACAGTTTTCGGTTTTTGACCCATTTTGACGCTCCGCTTTACTGACAGCAGATCGTTTTTGCGAAGGACGCAATTCTAACCTAACCTAACCTACAGTTTTCGGTTTTTGACCCATTTTGACGCTCCGGTTTACTGATAGCAGATCGTTTTTGCGAAGGACGCAATTCTAACCTAACCTAACCTACAGTTTTCGGTTTTTGACCCATTTTGACGCTCCGCTTTACTGATAGCAGATCGTTTTTGCGAAGGACGCAATTCTAACCTAACCTAACCTACAGTTTTCGGTTTTTGACCCATTTTGAAGCTCCGCTTTACTGATAGCAGAACGTTTTTGCGAAGGACGCAATTATAACCTAACCTAACCTACTTTTCTGCTAGCAGTTCCTCTTTGCGAGGGATGCAGTTTTAAGCTAACGTAACCCGCTTTTCTTGTAGCAATTTAAGTATGCCAAGAAAGATTCGGACAATAGATAATATGCCAAGTACCATTATGCTAAACCAAATTATTCGTAAATATAATCGGCCTAAACAATAGTATGCGAATAAAATTTCGGAGAAATACATTGTCTGCCATATTACCATTCGTCGAAAACTGAATATGCCAAGTCTGTTATGCTAAAACAGTTTCGGACAAACAAAAGTATGCGACATATAGGGAACCCGTTTCTTGTACCTAGGTAGTAATTTTATCATTCGCTGTTTAGTCAAAAATTTTAAATCAATCGTCAGTAACATTTAAAAAGATTCATAAAAAAATCCATAGTCGCAGCAGTCGATAAAAACAATTTTCAATTCCTTTTGTCAGTTGAATATTGCTACGATTATTCCGCTCTTGGTTAGTAAGATGGAGATAAATATTGCAGGAATATGAAATGACCGCTTTTCGCGCGGTCTTTCATATCAATGTTACATTATTAATCATGACCTAAAATGATCGACGCAACGCAATGATTTGGCAGCTGCGCGGCTAAATCCGTCCTGCCCGCTTCCTTACTTATAGCAAATCAATGGAGGATATTGCCAAAGCCTTATGGCCCATATATTACGTTATATGAAGCACGCATAATAGCTATACATAAAATTTAGTGCTCAACCATTTATCTATAATGACAATAGAAATAGCCAATCGTTTAAACTCTAATGAAGCGATCCTTCATAGAAATAACGCACAACTATGGACTAAGGGTATATAAATTAAACCATTGACATATCTTCTATCTAAGATTACCTTGGTCTATGTGGCGTCAGGAAAATTACAAGGGAATCCGAAGCGTATACATTTACGCATATTTAAGTAAAAAGGTGGTCATAAGCCTTTCCTTGGGCAACCCGGTGGGAATCGGCTTATATGGACGCCATGCTATTGCTATGTATAAACAGCCAAATTACTGTTTTCCAAGCTTATATTGTAATACATGAAAGACCTCAAGTAACCACCACAGACTATAAAATTTGAACCAAGAGACACTAGTCAAATGCAACCTAATCTTGATGCACTAACACAAATTTGTTCAGGGTATATGAAAATTGAAAGACTCACCCGCCTCCGTTGTCCGAAGTCCCTGGTCGTGTCGGGTTCTGGTCGTTGGTGGGGCACGCGCCAGAAAGGGGGTCTCTGGTATAGCGGCATTTTAGTGGTCTCTCCGTCAAGCTCTGGTCGAAAGTGATAAAAATATGCGAGATAAATAAATATTGGCATAAACCGTTGCAGCGAAAGCCGTGGGCGGTTGGCAAGAATTTCAGCTATAAATCAGTTTTGATAAACCGGTCACATTATAGCTTGAAGATTGGAGTTTTTAAATTAACAGGTAGCTCTTATTAATGGAGTTTTAGACTCACCAGAGGTCGTTCTGTCGCTGGTTTCACGCGGTCAGTGGCGGTTTTTATGATCTCGAATTATTCCGAGCAATCTCGTCTATTTCCCGGCGGCGGTCCGTCGGTAAGGCGGCTGGCTCCCCGAGTGATTTACAGCGCTCCGTCGAGCTGTTTCTGGGGCAATACAATATTCGCAACAATCCGCTCGAACGGCTCAGATCGAGTTCAACGGCCGAAAATTCGGCTTTTCAACACTTTCTTCATAAATTCTATCTCACACGTATCAAGGTTGCTTTTACTGGCGAGTATTCGAGATTAGAGTTTCGCGAAGCTTTGTGTTAGGACGTTCCTAGGATAGCACGTTGGATTTGAAATTCGCTTTGTAATGTAATGGAGTGCGAGAAACGGTTTCTTTTGGTGGCTCGTAAAGTGGAATGGTTACTCGTAAATAGAGGACTTTCTCAGATGTGACAGTGCTAGTTTTATTTGAGTTATGGCAAAAAAAAATTAATATTATCGGGCGATCTAAAAAAACATAGCTCCAACCCTTTTTATTATCTTTTTAAAATCAAGAGCTTTTGATCCTAGTAGGTGCCAAAGTCTCTCTAATTATTTTCATTCCATTTCAGTAAGTACTTACCTTTTCTACAGGATATCCCAAAGACCGATGATATCCCACGAGGGTTGACAGAGCAGCTCAAAAGCTACCGATTTGACCCCCATGTATGTTCTGCGATTTTTAGTAGTTTCCGAGATATTCACAGTTAAAGTAGCAATTTTGGGTGTTTTTATTTATAACCGTGTTACAGATAGTCGTGAAATTTAAGTGAAATTTCCTTTTTTAGGGTTCTGTAGCCAAAGGGTAAAAGGGGACCCTATTACTAAGACTCCGCTGTCTGTGTGTCTGTCCGTCTGTCTGGTGACAGACGGGCAGACACGCTGTATTTCATGAACCGTGATAGCTAGACATTGAAATTTTCACAGATGATGTATTTTTCAACGTTTAAATTAAAGTTAATAAGATGGCTTGTCGAGCAAGCGTATTATAGTTTGAACGAATTTTTACACAGCAACTGAAATAAATAAAAAATGTATGAATCGTACTGTTAGCCAAATATCCAATCATATATAATATGTACAACGATAGTTTTAATATGAAGTGAATTTGGAAAAAATATTATAACATATATAAATGTAAAAATAAGATGGAATGAAAAACTGTAATTGTACCTTAACTGACCTGTGATATGTACCTATCACAAAAAAAAAAAAAAACAGTTCTGTTGCCGCTATAACAACAGTATAAGAATAGGGCTCTGCTAACACTGGATTTTCATAGATGCGGCTGTTTTTAGCCTATATTTTGCACGGAACCCTCGCACTTGGCTGGTTTTTTCCATCTGTATCCTACATCATTTGGACCATAACGAAGTACTCAAGTTTTTAAAAACATGTGCCATGCTTTGAAAAGTTGAGTGAACAAGAGGCGCTCAAAATGTATTATTTTTCATTGGCGTGACACTTTTATCTCACTATAGGTAAAATATAATTACAAGGAATTTTTAAATTCAAAAAAGATACATTGATTATCAGTTTAATTGCTATTTATCACCTGTATAAACTTATTTTTAATAAAACAGATGCAACATATAGTTAGTATAATTAAAAAAAAAAACAATATTGTACAATCTTATTATGGAAAGAGATTAGGTCATTGTGAGTGTCAAACATTCTTCAATACAACTGATCAACTAGAACTACAATTATGTATGTAGTCACTGAGGATAAAGGGGCTTTTAAGGGGGAAAAGAATGTCGGTTACGTCACACCATTCTTTTAACACTTCTAACAATGTTTGAGAGTGTTTTCTAGGGTTTTATATATGGCGCTAACAAATTAGGCACCAATACTAGGTAGGGCTGATAGTATTCGTCTCAAGGAGTAGACTTATGTATAAAATATTTAAAAGTTTATGTTAAATTTTGGAGAAGTTTAGGGAAAGAACTTTGCTACGTAAAAACACCCTGTTAATGAGAAAAATCAATGGTGATTACGACCTCTTTGCTTATCTTATGGAACCTCTTAAGCCTAGTGTTGTTAAAAAGCTAGTCTTGAAGCCTTTTGAACCTTAAAGACTCGCAAACCTTGAAGGTTCAAGCTTTAAAGGCGTAAGCGTTGAAGGTTTGAGCTCTACGGTTCTGAACCTTAAAGGCTCGAGCTTTTTATAAGCTCTTAAGAGAAAGTCTTTAAGACTCAGGCCTCATAGAGAGCTCAAGCTTTAAAAACTCGGGCCTATTGAAAGCTCCAGCCCCAAACCTCTTAGGACTGACACAAGCGTTAAAAGCTCAAGCAATGAGCGTTCTAAGCAGAAAGTATTATTGTGTATTTATCTGGGGGCACGGAAGTGCTCCCGCCAAGTCGAGCAAAAAAGCGGCACAGCCGTAACATCCTTTTCTCGAAGCAAGTCAGGCCATTTTTGACCCTCCTATAACTTTGTTGTCGATAAAATTAGAGCCTACTTTCAGTAACCAAGCAGGCCTTGTATAAACACGGTATATTTCAAATTTAATTCAATTTGAATCAGTAGTTTAAGAATTATAAGTCAAAGTTTCATAATTTTGTCACTCACTCACTGACTTACCGATCATCAAAATTCTAAGGTACTTCTAGCAGACATAGGAGCTTTAAAATTAGAATATATTTAGTGTTTAGTGTATGAATCAACGAAAATCTAAAATATTTTTCAATATCGGTCCAGTTATCTATAAACATTAACTGCATACATAGTTTTTATGACAAGTCGACAAGCAATCATTATGCATTGTATATTCTTTTTTAATATTTGGAAGATATTCAGCCAAATATTTATAGAGAACCTATTCCTGACAATATTTAAAGATTACGATTTCACCAACATGTAATTTACACGACCTACCGACGGCTACCCCTGTATAACTTTACTCTAACGATTTACTCTTATGGTTAACTTCAAGTTCGTTTCACCCCGCTAGTCTATGGATCGCATAGTTACTCGTACTGTGCGTATTTCTGAAATGTTTTCGTGTAATAAATCAATTGGGAAATAATATGGAATTCACTTGACAATGACAGAGACGATATTAATCTACAACTAACAGTTTACTCAGCCGAAATTGGCCGTATAGGATTTTATCCATAGGTTAAATATTGGTGAAACGTAAAATGAGTTTACTCCCGTGTAATTAATAATATATTTTTTGAATAGACTTATACTACGTTGATGAAAAAGACCCTTAGACAGTGTTACACTCTCAACCACGTACACTCTTCACCAGTTTACACAAAAAATCCTAGTTGTTACCAGTCGTAACAAGTTGGTGGTAACAGGTGGGACTAACTCCAAGACGGCAATATTTTGCGGGCCAACATTTTTTATTGCCAAAATGTATCACACGTCGTACTATACAGAAATGCTTGAGCCGTTATCATTATCAGAAAATATTTTTCACTAAGATTTGCCAAAGAGCCATGGAACGTAGTATTTTGGGCGTGAAAGTAACTGACCGGATAAAGAATACAGTACAACTTTCCAAAACCCGGATAGCCGACATGGACCAAACAGACGCTAAGCTGAAGTGGGCCTGGGCCGGACATGTAGTAGTATACTTCATTTTTTTAGCATTATAAAAAGGGCAAACAATCTTGACGTGTATTTTTATCGAAAAACACTTTCGAAAAATAAGTCACAGCAAATATGTAACAATAGGGTACATGCATGATTTTTTTATCGCTTTTCTTAACTAAATATCAAAATACCGTAAAAACTATTTCAAAACGTGAAATTAAAATTACAATCGGCCAAGAAATTCGCATGATATAGGCATTTAAACTAGTAATTAGACAGAGAGGTCCGATGTGCACTTTTACGTCACAGTCACTCCGGCCATATAAACTCCATATTAAATTCTGTTTTGCAAGAAAGAGATAAAATGAAATGTTTATGGGCTTATATCTTGGTTATTTTTATAGCTATTCGAAAAATTATTTTTATCTACTGTTTGTTACATGAATGAGCTTTTAAAAAAGCAAAAATTCATGCATATTTCATATTATAATAGCAAGGATGGTAATAGTTACTATTTTTTGAAAGCGTTTTTCAATAAAAAGACACATCAAGATTGTTTACCCTTTTTCTAATGCTAAAAACAAAAGTATAGTGGGTCCCACAAAAAAAGAATCCGGCGTCTCGGTAGGCCTCGACGAAGATGGCGGAACTATAGGTGAGGAGAGACAGCGGAGGCGAGTAAGAAGTGCGCGCAGCAGGGTCATCGTGCCGCGCGCACACTTCATACCCCTCTCCGCAGACTCCCCCCCCCCCCCCCCCCCCCCCCGTCGCCCGCAGACCATGGGAGTGTCTCGAAAGAACTTGTTAAGCTATAGCTTGATTCTTTCCAAAAGAACTGGGTTGAGATTGCCCAGGACCGGGAGACGTTTAGGTTTTTACAACTTTATAAGAGTATAGATGAGTGCTGCAGTACGGAGACGATTTGGTTAACAATACAAAATAACACTTAATAATTGTACTATTAATCATAATAAACATAATTATCTTCACTGAGATATAAGGCAGTGATGTATTTAAATTGACCAGAATAGAGAGCGGTAAAAATAACTTAAAATTAATTGAGGTATAATAACTTTTACACTTTAATAATAAAATCGATCGTCATAAAAATCTATACAATATTATTTCAACAAATTCATCTTAACCCAACAATTGATGGGTAAGGCCGCGAGCGTTTCAACCGCCAGTACTTTTGTGTTACGAAATATTCACAAATGCGATGACAAATATCTGTAATTTTAGGGTTGCAGTTTAAATTAAGTTATCATTAAGAAATACTTATAACAGCGCCATCTCTTCGTTCGATTTGACACTGCTGTAAAGGTAGGACAGTCGGAATGTGAATAGGTGTAATACGTGTTCTCAAAGATGGCGCTAAGGTTATAATACCTTTCAAAAATAAAAATATGTACAGGGGTCAAAGCGGATGGATAAATTCGAAGCGGATGGCACAGTCTTTGCTGGTGGAGGGGTGACACGCTCGACGCGTAATCGAGAGGTACCGGGTTCGAGTCCTGGTGTGACCACGTGCGAGAGCAATCGTATTTTTCTTTGCGCTTTGACTTGTATCTATATCACAATAGATAATAATGTGGTGTTAACTTTCCCACATTAAAATGACAGTTTGTGTTTCATATTAAGAAATACAAGTTCTCATTTAAAGTTCATTTATTTGTCATCACATCTGACAATATTTCGTAACACAAAAGCACTGGCGGTTGAAACACCCGCTCCCTTACCCTGATAGGTAACTATATGAGCCACCAGAATACATCGGTTCTGGATGCTCAGATAGACATAACATTAGCTTTAGAAGACTAGGATCAAATGCAAGCCCTTAAATGTAAAAAAGATGTGATAATATGACACTAAAAGTGTCTGAGCCAAATCATTCATGTATCAATTTTAATGAAGCATAGAAAAACATGTAGGCTTCAATATGATACTGATCATTCATAATAGCATAGAATGAAAATAAATATAAGCAATATAATTCAAATTCGTACAAAAATTATCAATATTATCTAACGGACATACTCATGTAATAATTTTACTAAGGCAGATATACTTTATTAACGTAGATACTATAACATTCGTTTTATATTAGAAAAGATTCAATACAGATCTTATTCTTCATGTCCAAGTTGAGTATACTTTTCACTATATAATTCATAATTATATATACAAAAGTTCAAGTTTACATTAAAACCTAGTGACTGTGAGTTCTAGACCTCGTCTAAAAATATTACAGGTTTATAATTTTTTAGTCTATCTAGTTTTTGGAAACTATCCAAAATGGCGGAGATATGGGGATGGTAAGACTGGTCTACAGCTCACAAAACGACACGAGAATCGCTTCAGAAATGCGACCTGAGTCACTCCGAATCTCGAAATACGAAGTTCGTAACATGCCATCTCTTCCGCTCTCATGTTAAACTGTATTTGATTGAGCGAGATGGCGCGATACGAACATCGAATTACAGAGTAGCCCCTCTGTAGGGAACATTCTGACATCCGCATTTTTGTCCAAGCAGAAACGGAGACGCTTCGCTAGTTGCGATGGCTCGGTCAATAAGTGCGCTTAAGGTGTCTTTAGTTTTCTATACGACATTCCATCTCAATTCCATCTTCATGGGTTCCAAATTAAAGTTCGGGACTGCGCCGTAGGCATATAGAAGAGTTAAATTTGCACTGCATTTTCTATTTGACATTTCCTTCCCCACCTAAAAGTCCAAGATAGCGGGCGGCCTTGGTGGCAAACTGATGACGTAGCCATGTTCAATCACGTCACTTATTCGTATCAGTATATCTTTTGGTCTTGCATCATGCCTACGTATAAGCGAGTTGCATTTGTTAATTGCTTTAACTATTTAACATAACGGTCGGGTTAAAAGTCCAAGAGAGCGGGCTTGGTGTCCCGGGCGCACTTGATGAGCGAGTGCATCAGTTTCACGAAGCCCGTATCCTTGGGTTTCTCCAGTCCTCGCAGAAGTCTGTTCTTCATCACCGCCACGAATTCTCGGTTACTCAGCTGCCCGTCCACTGTAAAAAAAAACCATAATGTTATATTTCATTCATTTTTGTGTAATTTATCAGCGATATATCCTGTAGTACGGGGTAATCTTGTGGGTCTTAGGAGAGGCACTCACTGTTCTTATCAAATACAGTGAAGACGACGTTTCGTGATGTGGTAGTACGCCAGCAGCCGTGTCCACGTTGTTTATGTTGTTGAGTGAGTGAGACATGCAGGGTAGTCTCGTGGATCCTAGTGGAGGCACTCACTCTTCTCGTCAAATATAGTGAAGACGATGTCGATTATGTGGTAGAAGGTCAGCGCCGTGTCCACGTTGTTTGTGTTGAGTGAGTGAGACATGCAGGATAGTCTCGTGGATCCTAGAGGAGGCACTCACTGTTCTCATCGAATATAGTGAAGACGATGTCAATGATGTGGTATAAGGTCAGCGCCGAGTCCACATTGTTTGTGTTGTTGAGTGAGTGAGACATGCGGGGTAGTCTCGTGGATCCTAGAGGAGGCACTCACTGTTCTCATCGAATATAGTGAAGACGATGTCGATGACGTGGTATAAGGTCAGCGCCGTGTCCTCGTCGTTTGTGTTGTTGAGTGAGTGAGACATGCAGGGTAGTCTCGTGGATCCTAGAGGAGGCACTCACTGTTCTCATCGAATATAGTGAAGACGATGTCGATGATGTGGTATAAGGTCAGCGCCGAGTCCACATTGTTTGTGTTGTTGAGTGAGTGAGACATGCGGGGTAGTCTCGTGGATCCTAGAGGAGGCACTCACTGTTCTCGTCGAATATAGTGAAGACGATGTCGATGATGTGGTATAAGGTCAGCGCCGAGTCCACATTGTTTGTGTTGTTGAGTGAGTGAGACATGCGGGGTAGTCTCGTGGATCCTAGAGGAGGCACTCACTGTTCTCGTCGAATATGGTGAAGACGACGTTGATGACGTGCGCGTCCAGGTCGACGTGCGCGACGGTGCGCGCCACGTGGCGCAGCGTGGGCTGGTCGATGGACGCGCCCGCGATGTGGTAGAAGGTAAGCGCCGTGTCCACGTCGTTGATGTTGTTGAGTAGGTGGAAGAACTTGAGGTAGTCGTCCTTGGTGATGCCGACGCCGTGGTCGCGAAAACTGGAATGGTTTTTTTTATACTGACAAGGTGGCAAACAAGCGTACGGGCTGATGTTAAGCAGTCACCGAAACTTATTGAATAATGAAACAACGACAGAAACATACAAAAGAACCAAAAATATATTTTTCGTCTCAGTGACCTTCAAGTAGTCCGTATTACTTATTTTTTTGAAAATATCTTCAATCTACAGACATTTTATTTTTATAACTTTTTAATAGTATAGATTAAACACAAGCGGGTAGCGTTTAGTTGAGCGAGTACACTAACGATTGTGTTTTGCTCGTGGCTTCGGTTTATTACATTATTGCATGGTTGCTTGAGTCGTCCCAGTTTATTGTTGTATGGACCAACCACCTAACTTAACATACATCCATGACCATGACTATCTACCCTGTACTTTTGATTTTCACCAGTAGTCTTATGTGGCACAGCCCCGCTGAGGCTTGGCAATCTCAACACGCAAATCTACGGTCAATGATATAACATAAAAATTGGTAGATAGGTTATACGGGCTCCAAAAATGGCACACCAAAACTACGCCAATTGGCAAACCTTAACTCAGTCTTGCGCACAGAGTACTTTGTTATATATTTGATTATGCGTCAACTCATTGTCTACGGTTAACGAGTTAGATAGCAACTTAAAACATTTTTAATTTCCAAGTAATATTAGATCGTACCTCGTTTCGTTAATTTATTATTATTATTATTATTATTTTTATTGTTAAGGGAAACAAACAGCATACAATTACACTTGAAAGTATACAAAACTAAGTTATACAGAAGCCAAAACAGTTTCCACTAATAGTAAGTACAGTTTTTGCTCTGAGAACAACATGCATTAAAAATTAGTTAAGTATGCACCTGTGTAGTTAAAATTTCAATTAATAATTTGAGATATGATTAAAACGAAAATAAATTACAGTCAGAGTTAAAATAGTTACAATTTCGATGTTGAAATAATTAAAAATAGATCTACGTATATCACAGATGTACCCAAAAGTAGACTTTTATGGTTTATCTATTACTTTCAATGCAGAAACAAATTTACGTTGATTTAATTGAAATAAGTCTATATGTGAATATTTCTTATTATAAATTTTGCATGTTCTTACTAAATACTTGTTTTTTACATATCTTTTACGGCTAAACGGAATTGAAAATAAGTCAGTGGATCGAGTTCGAAAGCTATGGCACCGAAATTACACTTTACTTACTAGGTATTGAGAATCGACAATGTTATTTAACAGGTTAAATAAAAATTTAACATCTCTATTTTCTCTTCGCATATGAAGACTTTCAATATTCTCACAATCGAAGGAATTGAATTTATATTTAAGACGATTTAGGAACTTTTTTTGAATACGCTCTACTGCGTTAACATGAACTGAATAAAAATAAAAAAAATATTAATAAGAAACCCAAAACTATGTGAAAGTATAAGTGACGACACGTTTGGCCCAGTTGATTGCACAACGGCCTACGAAGCTGGAGGTCCCGGGTTCAAATCCCGGCCAGGGCATGGCAGGGTGTTTGTGTGATGAGCACGAATGTTTGTGTCTGGGTCTTGGATGTTTTTATGTATTTAAGTATTATAATTAATCTATATATTATGTATATCGTCGCCTAATACCCATGGTACAGACTTTGCTTAGTTTGGGACTAGGTCGTTTTGTGTAAGATTGTCCTTGATACTTATTACATCTATTTATACGATTCTCTAAATGACACGATTGGATAGAAGAAGAAGACAATACTTTAATTTCTATTTATAGTAAACTAGCTTCTGCCCGCGACTTCGTCCGCCTTAAATTCGTTTATCGCGGATAAGGGTATTTTTCCGGGATAAAAAGTAGCCTATGTCCTTCCTCGGGGCTAAATATATCCTTACGAAATTTCATCCAAATCGGTTCAGCAGTGTGAAGAGGTAACAGACAGACAGACAGACACACTTTCGCATTTATAATATTAGTATAGATTCGTCTTAGTATGCTGTATATGCTTCTCGATGATATTTCATGCCGAGACTGTCACCTACCATTTATATTTGTCGTCTATGGTTTTTTAGAAGATTAAAAATGTGGTCTCAGTTTTTTTTTGGTTGGTAGCTTGGTTGAAAACATTAAATGTCGCCAATTGGTGTTATTTGCACAATCAATATAAGTACAAACATCAACACACTTAAATGACCATTTGTAGTTCTTATGACAAAATATCAATAAGGTCTACCAGTGGTCACTTAAATGTGGCTGATGGTACAGTCACAACCATCAATATCTATACTATTATAAAGTTGTAAAAATGAAATGTCTGTACATTGAAGATATTTTCAAAAAAATGATTGTTACAGACTATTTGGAGGTTACTAAAACGAATATATTTTTTTTGGATTTTTTGTATGTTTGTATGTGTCGTTGTGGCTTCATCACGCAAAATCGGCTAAACAGATTTCCATAATTTTTGGTACACGGGTAGCTGGGTATCTCCAGATGGTTAAAGGATACTTTTTACCCGGCTACGCTGTCGAAAAAAGAGGGGTTATGACTTTTTCTCCTCCGCGAACGAAGTTGCGGGCGCCTTCCAGTCTGCCTTAAGAAAGCGAGCAAAAATATCTGACAAGTCCTAACGGCCCTATACTCTATTCATCCTTACTTGCCCTAAATATTAAACAACATTCTAACCCAAAAATATGTATTTAATGCCAATACCAGCTGTTTGCTTGCAAGGAAATCAATTTAATGCATGAAATTGGCAACATGGCACTAAAAATATTAATTCACCAGAAGATGCCCGCAACTTCGTTCGCGGAGGAGAAAGTCATATCGCCTCGTTTTTTATTCAGCGCAGTGGAGTAAAAAGTATCCTATAACCATCTGGAGATACCCAGCTACCCGTGTACCAAAAATCGTTTAAATCTGTTTAGCCGATTTTGCGTGATGAAGCCACAACGACACATACAAACATACAAAAAATCCCAAAAAAAAATATTCGTTTTAGTAACCTCCAAATAGTCCGTAACAATCATTTTTTTGAAAATATCATCAATGTAGAGACATTTCATATTTACAACTTTATAATATTATAGAAGTTACTTTACTTACGAGAACATGGGAGTTTAAGACAAAAAAGGTGTACTTTAAGGTTAGAATGTTGTTTATTATTTAGGACAAGCAAGGATGAACAAAGTATAGAAATGGAGTCGTGTCAGATATTTATGCGCGCTTTATTGTGACAGAAATTAATGGTGGTGACTTCACTTGTAAAATATATTTTTTACTTCTCCTGCTCAAAAAGCACGTCAAATTAGCTTCGCGAAGCGAGACTAAAATAGTAAATCTAGCCCCTAGGGTTTAAAAGAAAGCCATATAATACCATACAAATTTCTATGAAACTTTGCGGCCAGCTACATACTACTTACGAATAATTAAAAACAAACAAACCAACCTGATCAGATTGGCCAAAATTTCTGATCGAATTGCTCAAACTGTACTTTTAATTTTTCATGAAATATACAATTTTAATGTTAATACTTTTTTTATTTTCTCGCAGTCGAAGTGAAAAGCAGAGGGTTAAACACGTGGCTGATCAGGTTGGTTTGTTTGATTTTAATTATTCGTAAGGAGTATGTAACTGGCCGCAAGTTTTTTTTTTCAGTGTCATAGTAATTTGTATGGGATTATATGGCTTTCTTTTAAACCCTAGGGGCTAAATGTACTATTTTAGTCTCGCTTCGCGAAGCTAATATGACGTACTTTTTGAGCAGGAGAAGTGAAAAAGCCATTATGATACTCAGACATATTTATCCTCGCTCACAACGTGAGCTCGTCCAAATAATCACTTCGTGTCATAATGGCTTATTTTAGCCCCTTGTCAAACAATCTACTATTTCATCTCTCCTGTTCGGAAAGTTAAATTTTCATGGGTATTTAGCCGGGTGGAAAATAGCTTTTCCATTCCAAGGGTGGAAAGTAATTGAGTTACGTCATATTATTAAAATAAATGTTTTCCATATCGCGAATGCGATTGTGGTGATCATGATGGTGATGGTGATGGTGATGATGATGATGATGACGGATGATGATGGATGATGATAATGATGATGACGATGGTGATGATGCTGATGATGGATGATGATGAAGATGTATAATGATGATAAGTGATGATGATAGATGATAAGGATGATGATGATGGATTATGATGATGATGGGCGATGAAGATCATGGTGGATGATGATGATGATGGATGATGATGATGATGATGGATGATGATGATGATGATGGATGATGATGATGATGGATGATGATAATGTTTTTTTATATTCACAGTCGAAATGAAAAGTAGAGTGTTTAACTCGGGTGAAATGGGTCACTCTCAATCCTTGGTTAACAATCTACTATTTTACATTTCGAATTTAATAAGAAGACACTCACGCTTTCTTGACTCGCTTCAGCATCCTAGCCTTCTTCTTGGCCGGGTAGCCGGCGTATGCCAGTAGGAGCTCGGCAAAGTCCGCCTCGGTGATACGCCCATTTTCATCTGGAAAATGTAGGACAGTGTAATAGGGAATGTCCTATGCTATGCGTTTATTTTTTCTAATTATTGTATTAAACAAACGAAAGAAAGAAAGAAATATAAAATTTTCTACAACTGTTATGCTAAAACGAGACCTTTGCGGTTGTAGAAAATGTATGTAAATTATTTTATGTAAACATTTATCCATGTTCTCCCACAGGTATAATTTTGAAAAATAGGGTGTGTCACAGGTGAAAATCATTTGATTTCATTTCATTTTCATTTCATTTTCATTTCATTTCATTTCATTTCATTTCATTTCATTTCAAAAAGTTGGAGCAGTCTCTAACGTGGAAGTAAATAAAAATAAAATCTGAAAAGTTCCATCAGCAGCTTTTTTTTATGATGTGATGTATATTTAAATGCAATTTATGTCATATAATCATCCTTAGTAAATGTACAACATATGTGACGCACGCTAATATCAGTCGGCTAGAAAAAAAAAATTGAAGAAAAATCATATCTGTTTTTTTTAACTATAGAGTTTACGGGCTGAAATTCTGCATATTAATAATGACTAATGTAGAGCCACACCATCCATAGAAATTTCAAGCCCAAACAAGAGGGGCAGAATCACTTAGCTTATCCTGGCACGGCCTATAGGATTGAACTCTATTTATCTATACTATTATAAAGTTGTAAAAATGAAATGTCTGTACATTGAAGAAAAAATTTAAAAAACAAAATATTTTTCGATTTAGTGACCTCCATCACTAAATCAAAAAATATTTTCTATAATAAATCGACTAAACGGATTTCAATTAATTTTAGTACACGGGTAGCTGGGTATCTCCTGATAATTATAGGATACTTTTTACCCGACTACGTTGAAGAAGAAAAAAGAGGGGTTATGACTATTTCTCCTCCGCGAACAAAGTTGCGGGCGCACCTTCTAGTAATTAAAATAAGAGTAGTGACAGGTAACTACAGGTACCAAAAACTAATGAGTTGTTATTGAAATCGGATTATTTTTTTCAAAAAGGCTGGGCGGATTTCAACCATTTCTGGTATCCAGATAGCTGGACATACGTGGATGGTTATAGGATGTTTTTAATCCGACTACGACGAAGCAAAATACACAGTTGGTTATGACTTTTTGCGGAAACTTTCTAGCACTGCGTTAAAAATAATATAAATCAATATGAATAATAGAGGGCTGCAAAACTGGTTGTACCTGGTTGTTTTCTCTGGAATTCGAGAGATAAGATTTCCTTCTGGAGTTGGTGTTGGAAGTCCAGGAACTTCTCGATCGTCAATTTCTCGTTGAGCTTCTGGCCGAAGAAATAAGTGGTGAGTGCAGAATTGATACCCTGAAAACAGAACATTAAAGATTAACATTAGTAAATAAATTAAATGTCGTTCTAAGTTGTATTAAATGTTGAAACGCTGGGAGAATTTCAACTGCACCTTTCGCAAATGCACCGTAACCATGATACAAGCACAGCAATAGGAAATAGCGTTTAATTTTGAACGTGTTTTCTAGTCAAAAATGTTGCTTCTGGTCTGGTCATTTCTATGCCCTAAACAAGTAGTCCATATCCTTGAAGGTGTTCTCGGTGTTGCGTGGTAGCTGTGCTTCAAGCCGATGCTGCTCTAATGACTGCCGTCTCCAACTCCTCAGTCCAGTGCCCTAGTGTACCGTTACTGAGCCCACCGTGAAGTTGTTCTCGGTGTTATAGCGGTCGCGGTGCCGCGAGCCGATGCTGCTCTAATGACTGCCACCTCCAACTCCTCAGTCCAGTTTATCTGTTTGATGAGTCCTTCAGGATCCTACCGGCTGCGCCAGTCTTAACCTTACTGCTCACCTTGAAGGTGTTCCCGGTATTGGCGTGGTCACGGTGCCGCGAGCCGATGCTGCTCTGCTGTCGGATCAGGGCTGCCACCTTCTCGAACTCCTCGCAGTCGACGTCGCCGTCGCCGTTGAGGTCGAACATTCGGAACGCGATCTCGAAGTGACGGCGGGACGCTAAAAAAAAGAATACATTTAGAGCCAGTTGCACCACATTTAACGGACTGGTAAAAATTACGCTGACAGCTGTCATTCCATTGGAGCTATGCCGGTTACTCTAGTTCTTCTACGGATATCTTCATTCCTGATTTGATCTCTCAGAGAAACTCCGGGTGTAGCCCCCTCTTTTGTTCTCTGGGTGACTTTGAGCTTACTTATAAGGGCCATGGCAACGCGCGACCAGCCGGGCGGTGCGTGAATTAATAAAACATTGTGTTTGTTGGCATCACACGCAATGTATTAGGAATTCGCAAACTACTGTGCGGTGAGCGACTCGACCATGCAATGAAGGGAGAATTCGGTCGCCGCGCCGCTATTCGCGAGTTGTCTAGGCCAGGCGCATAGTGATTATCCACGTTTCAGTCCCATAAATGACCCAAACATTCACTGTTTAAAGACTGTTTGTGGTCTGTACTAGACACAGCGGGATATTGAAAGAAAAGACTTTCTAACCTACGTCATTCTTACTGATTACTTTTCAATTCGTTCATCAACGCCGAACTAGACGTGCAAACTAAGTTTAAATGGTCAGTCTGCATTAATTAAATAATGATATCTATTCTGTAAGTAAGCCGCAAGGGCACTTTTACAAGACTGACTCAACGGCATTTCTCAAGAGGAGACCACTGTTGAGAAGAAAGCCGAAACAAACTCAACAGTCAATATTTTTTTCTAAATAATTTGATTGCTATTTAGCGAAACACCTTTTGCTATTTATCTGTGCTTATTTTTAATTATTAATCACATAGGCTGCATTTCTACGTATTTAAGGTGTACAATAAACAGATGATACCTATTTGTATTGTATTATGTAAATGTGAATGTCTCATTTGCGGGCAATATTGAAGAACTTCCCGTGCCGACTCATCTACAGAATATTTTTTTTTACAATTTATTTATAGTAGTAATGGAGGACAGTCAGCATCAAACAGTGTGTAACAAAGCGCCAAATACATCGTAATCGTAACACAGCTTCATTACTTCTATAGGCACAAAGATGTGCGGCGATATATTTGCCGCTTTGGCTGTTACAGACTTTTTGATGGACTACATAATTGAAGCTTATATCAGAGGTAAATTTCAAATTTGAATGAGGCCTGACCGATTGAGCACTCGTCCCGTGATATTCTGAGACGCTTAGTACGACAAACTCTAAATGGCAGATTTAGAACCGATTAGCGTTAAAAATGGCACAGTCAACCGTCATCCCATTGAGAAACGTCTAATTCCCTAAACAACAGGTTAACTTTAGTAATTTAATATTACAGACGATTTGAAACAACTGACCCGAACTATGACTACTCCTTTTGAATTTTCTTTAGACAGCTAAGAATAGCGCTTAAATCATATTATAAAGTTGCAAACATAAAACGTCTGTATGTGTCGTTGTGGCATCATCACGCAAAATCGGCTAAACAGATTTCAACAATTTTTGGTACACGGGTAGCTGGGTATCTCCAGATGGTTACAGGATACTTTTACCCGACTATGCTAAAGAAAAAAAGAGGGGTTATGACTCTTTCTCCTCCGCGAACAAAGTAGCGAATTACGAACAAGCATTCTGTAATTATCATAAATTATCACAGCTATACGGGACATAATCGCGTATAATTAAAATTGCGTTGTTTGTTTTCACGTTTCAGACATCGTCAACGTTTCAATGGGATTTAGTCCCTTTGAAGCAAGGTTAATAACTATGTAATATTTATTTATAAACGAATAGCGGATTCGCTTCGTCGTGATAACATGTAATAAAATGTTTAAATCAATACTTTATTAAACCTTAAAAACAATCTATACTATTATAAAATGCTAGATTTGTATTGAAAAACAGTTTTCTATGGAGAGGGGTCATGTTTTCAGGAAAAATCTTAATAGCGCGATGCAGGATCGTCTTTTGTTTTGTACGGCCGCGTGCCGCCTTGGCAGTCTGGTGCCATGTGTTAGCCAGAATTTCTTTGTCCTCTCATCAAGCCAAAACTGCGAGACGGATTTTAACCAATTTTGGCAAGGTTAAAAAAAAAACATCTTAGGATGTCCAGCTATGGGAATAGATGAGAAAGAAGATGTTTTTTTTTTAACCTTTTTCTCTACTACGGTAAACGTTTACGCGGACGAGGTCGCGGGCACCTTCTAGTTTAAAATAAATAACAGTAAAGTAGAATAAATATAAAAACTATTGCATAGATTTTTTACGAAAAATCTTGATTTTTTACCATCACTATCTTCGTGATTTTTAATAAAAGTGAATTTCTTCACTTAGAAACTATATTCTAAGAAAATAGTTTCGTTTTTATAAGAATCTATTGTATATTTAATAAAGTAAATTAGTGATTATATTATAAGTACATTTTTTATAGATATTCTTAACTCGACACCCCCGACGATTTACGATGACCTACATTCGCCGGCATCCCTCAGGACCCCGCGCCATCTCAAACCGGCGGGATAACAAAATCATTAAAACCGCTCATGCTCCGTACGCTGCTCGGATGCTGCGAGTCCAGTCGACCAAAACATAAACCGAACATGTTTTAGCCTTCCCCGAGTACAAATAAACAAACCTATTTCTTGCTAAACTCTTCAACAAACCCAACCACATGACGCTAAACAATGATCACAGTGAAACGTTTAAGAAGGAGACTCAAGACCAAAACGGCGCAATATCTACGATGTGGAGCGAAGACCGTGACGTTCCTGTTCTGGGCTTCGCTGTACATGGTTGTCATGAAGATGACCATATTCAAGGGGAACGCGACCCCACCGGTGAAGGACTGGGCGGTGGTACCTGACAATTACACCAAGTGGCTGGTAAATACTTGTGACAATACTTTATTAGTTTGTAGTGTTTACAAATAAGGCGGAACCTACTAAGTATAACCGAATACTGTTGGCAGGGGAACCCCAGAGAGAAGGTAAATAGCTGATAGATTCAGGCGTTACTTTGCGGAATTCCATATTAGATTAATGGATTATATATAGTTCCTTTGCTTTTAGCGAAATAGTGTCTTGGTTAGATGTGACAATAAATTGTGCTCACATGCGCATGTTTTCATGCAGTTTACACAAAAAAATAGCATTTATTTATTTATTTATTTATTCGACACAACAACAAGTAAAGGGTTTACATTTAATTTACACTAAAAACTAGGAGCACTTCTAGCCCGCACCTCAATAACAGATCTGCAACAGCATTTACAAATATTGGACAGTTCTACTTCGACGTGAAATATAAATTTAGTTAACATGTAAACATAACATAACATTTCGACTAGTAAAGCCTGGTTGTCTACATCTCAAACATAATTTCTCAGCATATTTTCAGCGCTGTGCTCTTACTTTCGGGGGTTTTGGGCCGGGTCTTGATAAATCAAGAAAAATAATACTTATATGGTTTCGTCTGCGTAAAAAACGTGTTAATATGTTCTATAAACCGTGCATTTTACTGGGATGAAGTTTCACTTTAGACATCATTCGACCTAAATTTGTTGAAAAAACATGTCGATCTTTTTCACTGTTTTTACTTAACACATTCATGCCTGCCACTTTCGTAGCGGCGTTTCGTAGCCGACAACGTGGGAAAATACTTTTGTAGCAAAAACTTACAATAAGCAGAGCGCCCACCTACCGGGTTCCCTGTCGCGAAAGTATTAAAAGAAGGTATCAACAACAAATAAACCAACAAGCCAAGCTAGTAAAAAGACACTTCGACGTAATATTGCTAATAAGCCTTTATAGTAGTACTACTATAGTGATAACAAACCCACAAGCCAAGAAACACTAATAGCTCAGTATTCTAGAGTAGACGATTGCCGATAGCCTTTGCTTGACCTTGAGCTCCTGGGGAATAGATATATTGGTTCGGCACTAAGCATGATATCCGCAGCATACCTTTCCAGCACATTTCTAAGGCATCGATGCGTTTCCGTTGTCTCTTTCACCGTCCGCGTTTCTGCACCGTAGAGCAACACAGGGAACACTAAGAGCCAGTCCACACGGCGCGATGCGTCAACGTAGCGCTGTTGTGCGTCATATTACATACTAATAACCACAGTGTACACATATGACTGACTGCAGCCTCGACACGAAGCAGGAGGGGTGTATTCGTTGTTACGATATTACTGTTTCGATGACGGAGCGCCAGTGTGGCCGGCAATGCGTCAAAATATTTGCGTTGCGATCTATTACGGTTTTAATCTATCTCCATTCCAAATTTCATCTCCAAATTTCATCTAAATCGGATTACCGGTTTAATTGTGAAAAGGTATCAGAGAGACAGAGTTTTTCGCATTAATATTAGTCTAGTATAATTACCAGCAAGACGTCATGTGTAAGCGCGGGTAAAGATGCAAGTTTTTCTGGCCAGTTGCAGGGTCCCGTTTTAGGCGACGATGAGAAGGAGCCGGAGCCCAAGATGGAGTGGGGGGAGCCCGACAACGCCACGACGCGCGAGCTGGAGCGCCGCGCAGCGCGCGCGCTGGCGGTGTGCGGGGCGCGCGGCGTCTCCACCGAGACCATCAACAGCAAGGAGTTCTTCGTTGACCACGCCCACAACCTCGTCTGGTGCAACATCTTCAAAGCGGCTAGTTCTTCTTGGTTGTACAAATTCAATATTCTAGGTACGTACCCACGAGTCAGTCAAGAGTATTTGTTGCATTTTCAAATAGCAAGGAGTTCTATGTGACCACGCTAATAACTCGTGTGTCCAACATTTTCGAGGCGGCTAGCTCTTCCTAGCTGTACAATTTCAACATTTTTGAAAAACTACGCATGATAAGGAAATCTACTTTGGACAAAATAAACATTTGACTCTTTGGGAAAGTATCCATCGGATTTATACGAAAATTATGATGTCACTATTTTTATCGCCATTTTTCTAGTGAATTTCAACGTAGTAGTATACAAAACTTAAGTAAATGAAAAAAAAAAAAACTGATTAGATTTGAACTGATATCTACGTGGTTTAAATCCAGTCAGTCTTGATTTTTTTTTAATTGATGATCTAATGATTTAGATCTTGTATTTATAAGTTTTCATTCTGAATCTAATTCCATAATAAACAAGCTACAAATTCGTTAGCAAAGTGTTTGAATAGGTGAATCGACGCATCAGTTTGAAGTTGGGCGTGACTTTAGAATAGTGGCACTGATGTAAGAGGTGCCAATCATAACGATTCTTTGATCTACGATTACCATGAACAGACAAAAGACCCAACGAGTTTGAATGCACAACTTCTTTACGTCGACTATTATACTTTGGCAATGAAGTGAAAAGTAACAATTAAACGTTCTTTTTCAGGCGGATACGACAAGAAATTCTTAGCGCGAAGCAGACACACACCCCTCACACTTGCCCGGAGAAAATTCCCGAGACCAAGCGAGGAAGAAGTGCGAGACGCCGTCAACACTCCAGGAGTCATATCCATGCTGATCGTCCGCGAGCCCTTCGTCAGGCTGCTGTCCGCCTACCGCGACAAACTGGAGAACATCACACCTCCGTATTACAGGAAGCTGGCGAGAGCGATCGTGGCGGAACACAGGGAAAAAGCAACGAGAACCCTTGGACCAATTAAAAGCTTCGGACCCACCTTTTACGAGTTCGTCGCGTATCTAATACAAAAACATAAGGAGTTCGACAGAGAATTCGATGAGCACTGGGCGCCGTATTATCACTTCTGTTCGCCGTGCGCAGTTAACTTCAGTGTTATAGCGAAAGTGGAGACTCTTTCGAAGGATTCAGGGTATGTGATTTATCAATTAGGGCTGGGACACGTTTTGGGACGAAGAGTACGAGACCGCAGAACCAGGCTACGCACAGTTATGAACAAATCTAGAGACGGAAAGAACACAACTGCATTGTTGAAGTACTACTTCAGCCAGCTCGATGAGAGGATGCTTAATGACTTGTTGAAAATATATGGTATAGATTTTGAGATGTTTGGATATGATCCTAAAATTTATAGTCGTTACGTGAGGAAATAAAATTTATGTGCAGTGTTCGGTGGTGTTGTTTATTTTTAAAAAAGTTAGCCATTTTTGATCAAGTACTAGGTTCATCAAATTATAATTTTTAAGATTTTGGTCACTGGATAAATAATGAGCTTACTCTTTACAATATGAAAAGCCGAAAGAGAGGATGTTTACGTGAATAGGAAGTGGGCTAACAAAATAGTAGCAGCATACAAAATATTGCAAGCATAAAACAATGCTGCAAATCTACATTAAATAATAAAACATATATAAATTTTATACGCGCCATAATTCGACAAATTTAACTTATCAACGAGCATCGCTGAGAGACGGGATGCAATGTGCTTTTCCGCAATTTGTTTTTTTTTTATAATCTTAAATCCTTATAGTCAATGAAAAATGGCCTTAATTTAATAATCAAAGACATGTAGTCTACCTACATTTCGAGAGCCTTGCCTGTTGTCGATGTCGAACTAGGTGTATTTTCTAGTAGTAGTAATTATCTAGTCACCTGAACTTATTAGAGCATTTTCATTTAAATATGCATCTTTAACTAGAGGTTAGTGGTTGTCACAAAACTGACGATGAATGTCAAATAAAATTTTATAATGTAATGTATGTATGAGCCATCGACGCTTGAAATAAATGTTTTTTTTTTTTTTTTAATTTTTAATGTCATATGTTTAGTTACAAAGCTGACAAGCTAGACGTCATTAAAATGTAGTAATGTCTAACCGTACAATTTTAAATAAAAATGCCCATTCTCTAGTGGAGATTTTTTTTAAATGTTTCTAAGACCCGTTGGTGTTAATAAGCAAAATACTGCTCCTTTTCCGGACCACTTTTTAATTGGATAGGTCCCACAAAGTAGGGTCCGGCGTCGCGGTAGGCTGTGACGAAGGTGGCGGAACGAGCTTGATTCCTTCCAGAAGAACAGGTGGGAGATTACCCGAGACCGGGACACGTGGAAGAATGAGAGGGCGGCCTTTGCCCAGCAGTGTAACGCTCTTAAATAACACCGGTATTTTTTTTGCGCTTGGGTATATCTTAATATATTTTGAGTATATAAGCATACATGTATAAAAAAGTGCAATTACAAATCGAAAATATTTGCTTTTTAAGTTTGGTATCATTTAATGAATCATCTTTATGGTAATTTTTTCATGTATTTTCATTGATTTCAATTTTTCCATTTTTTACACATAAAAGCAAATTTGAACAATTTAGTACGAAATAAAAATAACGTATTTATAACCCGTGCTGAACTTTAAGTGTGCACTTACTTGATAAAACGGTCAGTAGGAAGATGTAGTCACTGAATGTGATCAACCCCGAGGATCCAAGCTTGAAGAAGATGGAGTCTTCATCGAGATCCAAGTTTAGACGTTGGCTGATGTTCTGCGCAAAATAATAACTATATCAATAATAAAGCGTACACATATCACAAAAAAAACTATATATCTACGAGCTTTTAGAAAAACACTACGCAAGTAAACTCTATTTAGCAAATTGTTTGTATGTTTCAGATGATACTATTATTTTCTTTTTACACAACGTTCAAGTTGTGTTACTTGAAGTTTATTTTACATTACTGAAAGTTTCTAATATTAAACAAAACACAAACACATTTGGATGGATGGTTAAGCAGTGGTAATAGAAAGTAGAGCTGAACCTATATGTGCATGATATTTTAGAAGAGTGCGCAACTATCTTGCAACCACGAGAAGGCTTGAGCAGAACCCCGTGACTATGACCATGCCAAAAAGAAAACTAATGGCACTTTTATAAAAGAAATCGAAGAAGTGATAGAATAAAAAGAAGTATTGACAGGTTAAGTATAGCTGGAACAATACCGCTGTACCGCGCCTTAGGTATGCGAGCGGCGAGAGGGGGGCAGACGACAGCGGAATGACAAATCAGCGGCTGCTCTGCCCGCCCCGTCTCGCCGCTCGCATACGTAAGGCGCGGTACAGCGGTGTTGGTCAAGCTATAATAAATGAGCGAATATTTTTTCCGAAACTGTTTAATTTCTCAAATATTTTATTTCCCAAACTTAGATTTTTTCGGAAACCGTAAAATTTTCAGAATCTCTATAAAACAAACCTCTATTGGGTTCTTCACAATAGCTTAAAAGGCTTCGACTAATAATGACCTTTGAGCCGTAGCTCTCCGCTTTTACCGGGTTGTATATCTAAAGGGTCGATCGTTTTTCTTTTTTCGAGATTTTTGAAATGTAATGGTTGACAAAAGTTGCCTTTTGGTTTGGATAATCTGTAGATATTTTTATTTTATTTTTAATTTTTATTTAATTTTCTCCGCAGTTCGATTAAAAAAATACAAAATGTATGAACCACAAAAACAAAAGATGTTTTTATTTTCTTTTTTTGATCGTATTAAATTTTATAAGAGTTTAAAACTATATTCAGTTGAAATAAACATTCAGTTATTGACAAAAATTTGAAATAATAAAATAAAACATCATAGCCCTCATTTAGTATGGACTTTTCCATACTAATTTAAAGATGGATGCGGAGGCAGAAGAAGAAGTTTTTTACATTAACTAAAAAAAAATATGCCCTATGCCTTTATTAGACACATTTTTTTTGGTATTACGAAAATGATTTTGAAATTTTTATTTTTCTTCATACATGAGCGATCCACTCTAATATGCAGTCCGACTCGCACTTGGCCGGTTTGTCTCTGGTTTCGGAGAGAAGCGCGAATTGGGAAATGAAACAGCTGGGAACTAAGGCAGTTTGGGAAAAAATATTTGATGAAAAGAAAGGATCCCGCAAAGACAACCCATTTTCTAACGACTTAAAACATTTCAAGACGCACATTGCACTATAACAAGCAATTCTAAATCGTTAGTAAAATTTGGTATTTATACTGCTATTGACAGGCTAACGCTTAATTGAGCTTGTTCCTGAGGTATGGGAGCGGTAAGGGAGGGGTGACAAGTGACGTGACACGACATGTCCTAACCGTCTCGCTATACAAGCCTGACGCCCGGCTGATGTTACGCGTCGTTTGACGTTTCGTAAACACACCCCTACCTTGGAGTATTTAGTAAATGGAGACGCCTTCATGTCGTTTCCCCTCTGCCAAGGACGTTGGTACAATGTTCCAACCGCTTTATAAAAACTACTTCATTCATCGATTATTGGCAGTCTTGTAATCGTTATAGACGGGTGACAAGCTCCGTCAAAATGCCTGTATGTGCTGTGTATGGGTGCAAAAAGCGTTCAAATATATCAAGCATACAAAAGGATGAAATATCATTTCACAATTTTGCTTTTATGATACCATATCACAACATATTAATACATAAAACGTTTTCAAGATAATCAGGCATCTTGGAATCGATTACAAAATTAGTTTGTATAATATCGCATACAATTCGTATTTCATTTTGACAGATCGAGAAAGTTTGACGTTTACAGCTCCCCGTATTTAAGGTTAATTAGGTCTACCGGCCTTACATATTTGTATGAAATTACAAGCAAATATCAGCCTTAGCGAATTCAGTATGGGAGAAACGTCTACCTTTGTCTTAGAATTAGTCTTATTTATACACGATTAAGGTTGAATATTTATTGCTCCTGTTTACATATTGCAGTGTGCGATAAACTAAAATAATAGTATTGTTTTAGTGTGAGTGCGTAGTAACGAGCGACAAAAATGCATTTGTAGTTAAATTGTTTATATGTGTGTTACCTCGCCCCCCTCGAAAAGCGGCAGAATTTTTTGTTAGGAAAATTGTTTGTATTTGTACTCCATTACTAAATCCTCCAAGCACCCCTCCCGTTCCGCTCCCATACCCTTAACAACAGAGTCAGTTATGTGTTAGGCTACTATGTCTTAGTGAAAAATGATGGAAGTTTCTCGCAACTAAGGCTCGTGAGTTTATAACTGAGACAGCAGTTCCTCAGGGTACTATTCTAAGCACAAACTTATGCCCGCTATAAAAAATTAAACTCAAGCAAAGGGCTAATCTACATCTAGCTACAGGTCATATAATATATATAGAATTGGTCGGGAAACAAAACAAGTCATGGGTAGTGGTCACAGCTGTGGCTTGCACCGAGGGACTGAACCGATTTGAAACAGTGCAAACTGAATCGACAGTGGTGGGATATCAAGAAGAGAAAGGACAGTACCTCATCGATGGTCTGAAAAGAGAAGAAAGTGGTGTGAGTGGCGGGGAAAATGTGCCGGTGCGAAGGGGTAGGTAGATAGCCAGGTAACCACGAAATTATCTCATCTGAAGAAAGGTTCGCCAAAACCAAAACTTAAAATACGCTTCACGATTTTACCGCATGTCCTCAAGACCGCTGTTCAAAAAACGCTGACGGTGCGTTTACGCGTCTGAATGCATAGAAAAATCGTGACGTATAAATACACATCACCGCGTATACGCAGCGTTAAGCTTCGGTGTAGGAACATGCGTATAAATCATGACGCATAAGTCACATCACTGCGATAACCCACCGTCAGCGTATTTTAAGCATTGGTTTCGCCGAACCTTTAACTTTACAATTTAATATACTTTTTGAGATTTATTTTTTGCCAATTACGTATGTGAGATACAAACATACATATATATACACACTATAAAATCCGATGTCAAACAAATTGTTTTTCAAGTTTTAGTATTACATTTGCCTATAATTTTACTAGATGTGAAATAAATTTTGTCAACTTCTTTACAGTTCCGAAAGATCAACTTGGCATAGCACTAATTAATTCAATACCTAATTAGAAAAGATGATTTTTAAATTTCTTTCTGTACACAAATAGCCATCATATATAGGCTGAAAAATAGTGCAAGGTATTTTTTGTGAGGCCGACCAGAGAGAAGCATAAGTAAGATAATTAATAAGTATATAATTATAATAATAAACGTAGACAGAGCTGCAGATAACACAGTAACATAGGGCAACGTCAAAGATCAAATAATAATAGGTAGATAGAAGAAACACAAAAATATGTACGATACGTTTATTTATTCAAGACAGCCATTAGGTGCCTCATTAATCTATGGTCATTATATTCCCAGATCGTTAAGTAATTAGGTATTAAAAGTATATGAAATTAGTTTTTGAAGATGGCAGAAGAACGTGACAGCTGTCATACGATAGTCAAGAACTAATGACGCTTGCGAGCGTCACGCAGTCAGATCCGACAACTGCATGATCTTGTAAACGTCACGCAGTCATTGTCTGATTCATCAACTTCGTGACGTCGTTGTGAGCGTTACGTAATCATTGTCAGATCCGACAAGTGCGTGACCTTGTGAGCGTCACGTAGTTATTGTCAGATCCGACAACTGCGTGATCATGTGAGGGTCACGTAATCATTGTCAGATCCGACAACTGAGTGATCTTGTGAACGTCACGTAGTCATTTTCAGATCCGACAACTGCGTGACCTTGTGAGCGTCACCTAGTCATTGTCAGATCCGACAACTGCATGATCTTGTGAGCGTCACGTAGTCATTGTCAGATTCGTTAACTTCGTGACGTTGTGAGCAGTACGTAATCATTGTCAGCTCCGACAAGTCACTGGCTCAATATTATTTAGCGTCAAGTCGTTATTGTCAGATCCGACAACTGTGTGATCATGTGATCGTCACGTAGTCATTGTCAGATCCGACAATTGCGTGACTTCGTGATCGTCACATAGTCATTGTCAGATCCGTCAAATTTGTCACATCATGAGCGTCACGTAGTCATTGTCAGATCCGACAACTGCGTTACATTGTGAGCGTTACGTAGTCGAGCGAATTACCGAGTGTTTTAACTGCTCCGTTCTATCGTCATTGTTATCTCATGAGTATTACCACAATGGAAAGATAAATCGTGATAACTTCGACCAAAACAAACTCAACCTCGAAACCGTCTTTCGGATTCATAAAAAAACAAATGAAATAAAACAATTTAACGGATTATATCGCGTATATTATCTCATTTTAGTTCCCGACGTTTCGGAAGCTTTCCAGCTTTCCATGGTCACGGGAGGACCATGGAAAGCTGGAAAGCTTCCGAAACGTCGGGAACTAAAATGAGATAATATACGCGATATAATCCGTTAAATTGTTTTATTTCAATGAGTAATAATCGCGGAAACAGAAGAAAATATTATAAAACAAATGAAAGTTAGATGTAAGTGTAGAATAAAATATATCTGAATATCATTTCTTTTCACGATACTTGCTGAAACAACGATGACGAAAAATAAACGTGTGCCTACTATTAATTTTTTCGGAGTGTGAGACCAGTGTTATTCCAACTTATAAATGTTTAAAAATAAGTATTGCTTATTAAATACTAGAAGAAAGTGCCCGTAACTACTATATTTTAATTATTATTTTTGAATGTTTGTATGTGTCGTTGTGGCTTCATCGCACCAAAACGGATAAATCGATTTCAACTATCTTGGTACACGGGTAGCTGGGTACCCACAGATGGTTATAGGATATTTTTTACTCGACTACACTGAAGAAAAAACGAGGGGTTATGACTTTTCTCCACCGCGAAAGAAGTTGCGGACACATTCTTATAATAATATACTTGTACATAATGAATATAACACGAGTCACGTCACGTCAACGAAAATATTACATGACGCCGTGAGCGTTACGAAGTCACAGATGTATCGGTATTATTAAGTCATAGCGTAACCACAAAATATTATGAGACGAGTCACGTTGGCTGCTTATAACACGTGACGTCGTGAGCGTTACAAAGTCACAGTCCAAGAGTGAAATTATCATGACGCGAGTCGCATCTTTAAAATATTACGTAATGAATTGAGCGTCACGAAGTCGCTGTGAGATATCAAGTCGTAACATTACCGGAAATTGAAGTTTGCTAAATAAAAGTTAATCTTAGATTAAAAAGACACATAATTTATTTACCAGTTCTATATTTACTGTCGGTAATATATTTGTGTAGGCTCACCTTGGGGTCATATCTCCTATACTGATCGAGTCCCAAACCTGTGAATAAAAAAAAATACAAATAATAATTCCTGTATTACAATATATATATATATTTAATATAACTATTCATTTATATTCTAAGATAAGACATCGAACAAACTTTGTGTATTATTTACAAAATTTTATTGCAAACACAAAAACTCAACATCCAAGTCAATTTCTTTCACATAAGTAGCAGAAATTCTGGTGCTTGATTCAGCCCCGGATCTAAGAGGAGACAAACCCGGGCGGTAGTTTCATGGAGGCGCCAAATCCTTGAGACAAGAATTCGAAATATCGTACTAATGAAGCCTCTTTTCCTACAATATCATAGGTTTTTGGTGATAAAAAATACTACTCATTGGCAGTTTTAACAGTTTTTCTCAAACATGAGAAGGGAGGGGGCGCGACAATCAAGGTTTTGTCCCGGTTCGAAAAAATCGTAGATCCAGGGCTATATTTGGTTACAAGCATGGCTAGATTAAACCATACAGAGGCCTCTAGTTAAGCAATTGTGAGCTTCGAGGCACCTTTTTACCTATAGGTAGGTAGGTCTCTAGGTGGGTGGGGGGCCCTTAGAAGCGTTGGGCCCATTTGCAGTTGCCTACTTTACCTTATGAATAATACGGCCCTATGATTTGTATTGTAGATGAGAAATTTATTCAAAATACTCCATGAGGCGATACAATCACTTTTGCCTTTTCACCAAAAACTTATAGACACCAACTTCTGGTGCCTTCCAGTTGCACAAAGTGGTAAGATTGGGTCGCCAAAGATCGGATGTGACATAAGACCGGATTCCATAGAATTTACCGCAAAAATGGAACGATATTCTTCACTGATGGCAACATAGTTTTCTTTTGAACAAAATGGCGGAGAACATTATGTTGCCATTCATGAAAAATATCGCTCCATTTGCGGTAAGTTCTATGCAATCCGGTAAACCCAATCGTACGCTACGCTATCCTGTTTTGCCGTAAAGCCAAGATTACGATTGGAAATTACAAAGCAGTGTTTTGTTTCATAATTTCGTTAAGGCTGAATAGATTGAGTCAAGAGCAATCGCAAAAATTGTATAAAAAACAGCTAATTGCGAGTCTTACTTGCGTACCGAGGGTTCCGTACGAGTTTTTACATAGTACGTCTATCACGAGAATTGAGTTGTCAAAATATACGCTATAAACGGCCGTATTATAAGAATCCAGGTTTAGCTGAAGCTAGCTCCTAAGCAAAATGTACACAATGTGAGATCATTTTACATTTTGAAATGAAATGAAATGAACGGGCAATTTGTATCGAAACACCTTCTTTAACCTTTTCGAACAGAAAAATAGCAAATCAGACGCCACGTAATAAGTGTCAAAACCGAATTTGAACTGTCTACTGGTGCATGTAGGTTTATATCGCTCTGCACTCTGTGACGGATGAATCTGTCGTTGGCGTTAAACTTGCAGTGGGTGCGGCTATATCCGTCATTGGCGTCGAAAAGGTTAATGAATGTATCTTTTGATTACGTTGACTTAGAAATTTGTTTTTTTTCAGAATGTATTTGATATTAATTTCAGCGTGATACCCCTCCACGCATTCCTGAGAAATAGGGTTGTGATAGATGCACAGACGGACAACAAAGTGATCCAATAAGGGTAACGGATTTGCCTTATGATGTACGGAACCCTAAAAACTACGGCAAAATGTAATCGGTTTCATATTCACCATCAGGCTGTTTCACACCGGGCGTCATAGACCGGAGGAAGTCGTCCGGAGTCATGAACACCTCATGCTGGTCATGGTGCTGAGCCTGGACGGTGGCGAAGTAACGGAATACCTTGTCCGGAGTCGAATACTGGCGCATGCGGTTCTCATACTCAATAATCTGGCAGCGTCCGGGGGTGAGAAATGTGGATGTGATAAAAATACTAGCTACTGCTTAAGAACTAAATGTGCAACACACCTTTTTTTGGACAATATGTACAGATTACTGGCTTAAAGTACATACAATAAGGTATTTATTTATTTAATCTTTATTGCATAAAAGGAAACTTATTGTACAAAAGGCGAACTCTTACCCATATACAGGGTGTAATCGTTAAATATGACCCGGCGATTATTCCCTAACTATTACAGATATCAAAAAACTTTACACTAATATCGAATGTACGTTAGTTACATACTGAGTAAAATAAAATGGCATCAATAACTTTTTAATATAGGCAGATTAGATAAGGAGTTATTGAGATCCAAGGGAGGGGCCTTTGCCCAGCAGTGGGACACTCAAATAGGCTATTAAAAAAAATTAAGAAACTTTTAAAATATCAAATGAGAATATCCAAAATTTTGACATTAATACATTTAGTATCAGATTAGTAGAAAGGTATTAGTTTCCTTATTTTGAGTGGTCCAGTACTCATTGTACCTTAATCATATTTTATGATTATGTATGATATGATAATAATGATTTTACTGATAAGGTAACGTAATTTCGATATTAGTTAAAAAATAAAGATATCTGTAATAGTTACAGAATAATCGCCTGGTCACACTTAAAGATTACACCCTGTATATGGTATACGTATGTTGGGAATATGTAAGTCCATTTCGTATTTGTTACAGAAATACTTTGGTAGATAAAGACAATAGTTTCTAATATTTCTAGACACAAAACTGCAATTTTAATCACCAATAAGCAATTACAATGGTTCTATTATCTAATTCTGCCTATGGAGGCTTTAAAATTGATAATTCGTGCTATGGACTGTCTAGATTTCCGTAACATTTGCCAACACGTACCAATTTATTGAAATTATATTCAGTTTTCAGATTGCTGCGCGGACGGATTAATGCAATAGTTTAATCATCAGTAAAATTCTTTGACATTGATATACAGATAAAAAAAAGCCCATGAAAAACTTGAATTTAGTAAATAAATAGATAAATATAAGGGACAACCTTACACAAATCAACCTATTCCCAAACTAAGCAAAGCTTGTACTATGGGTACCAGGCGACGATATACATATTACATATATAGTTATAAATTAAAAGAGAAAAAAAGTTTAAAAGAAAAATAAAAGAAATAAAATACCGTCCGGTTGTTTCATGCCCGGAGTGATAGCTCGTAAAAAGTCATCAGGAGTCATGTAGACCTCCGTACTTTCACTTATGGTTAGTTTCACCGTGGCAAAGTAACGGAAAATTTTATCCGGAGTCGAGTATGACCTCATTCGGTTCTCATATTCAATTATCTGTGGCAAATAAAAATAATTAAAACAGAAATTTGAACAGGAAAGCTACCGTAAGTCTGAGACATATTAAAGGTGGCATTCCGAGATGGGCTGCAGACCGCAACCACACGACCCACTGCACTCCAAATTGAACTTGATTGATTTGAACCTTAATAGTAAGGTAAAAAGGTTCAATTTTCAGTGAGCAGAGGAGGTGCAGCGGCTGCACGGCGACACTTCTCAGCACACAGAAAATTGAACCTTTTTACCTTACAAATCAAGTTCAATTTGGAGTGCAGCGGGTTATGTGGTTGCGGTCAGCCCATCTCAGAATGCCACCTTTAGATTACATTAGCGGTTACTCACGTCGTAAAAGCAGAATGCTGCTCGACATGTTTCAGTTTATTTGCTGACCTTTGTCACGAGTGGACCCTGACGCTTTCCTTCTTGCACTGAGTAAAATGAGGTGAATTGCTAGAAGGGCAGTGTTGGGGTCCTCTTGTGTCTCATGGCTTCAGAAGGTCTTCAGAATGGACCAACAAATATTGAGCAGAGGGGCCACTACGAAATTCGAAGTTTGTATAGTGCCGTCCCACTCACTCAAGCACACAATAATAACATGAGAGCAAGAGGGACAGCTCGATACAAACTTTGGAGAAACCTCTCTGTACTCCTTTTACGATGTGAGTAAGCGCTGATGTTGTTGCTGTGATCTAGATAAAACATATAATGCTAAGACCGTCTATGCTACATACCTTCCTATCTCTAAAACCAATTTTTTCTTTCCTGTATCTCTTCTTTTTAGTGTCCGCATCACTGTCTTCAGAGTCAGAGTTGACTAACTCTTCAGCTGCCGTTATTGAAGGGAAAATTTGATACCGTATCCTGAAACATTGTATAAATACAGGTAAATAAAATCTGTAACTATGTATATTGACAGTGGAAAGGAGAAATGGTATAAGCAACAGCTTGGTGGCAGTTAGTAATATACCCGTTTCACTTATTTAATAAGGTGTATAATTCAATGTCTCGAAAATGTTGAAATATACCATTTCTGTTTTTTTTTTAATTGACGTAAACAAACAGTCGTCACAAAATAGTTATTTATATCTATTAACTACACTATTTAGGTATATGTGTGACCAACACAGTTCACCACTTAATTATAACAAAAGTTGATCATTCGTAATTTCAAAAGTGTGTTCAGCCAGCATGCACTCAAATTGACTAAGAGAGGAGTAAGTATAATTTGAGTAAATGATTCGTTTGATTCAATCAGCCTGAAATAAGGGTTGTTATTAGAATTCGTGGAAAATTTGATGTTATTTAGTAGCATTAAGCTCGGGACAAGCTCTATTGCAGTCCGGTTGAATGAAATCTTACTTTAATTTACTTATAATAGATAAAAAAATGATAAACTAATTATTTAAACATAGGAATTTTCAGTTACATTTGCATATTATGCAAGCGAAGACTTACAAATTAACTACCTATTGTGCAATAGAATATCTATAATATGTTTTTTATACTTGCTGACATTACAACCAAAAATATCTATTTCATGGAAGCGGGTGTTGTAGGTATGAACGAGCCTGCGCAGAGGCGTGCGCGCACCAGCGTTGGTGCGGCACCGGCCGGTCACGAACAGTCGGTGCGGGCGCGTCAAGCGCTGTCTACGATTAGGGATCTTGTAACTCAGTTTATTGTTGAGAGATATGCAGTCAAATTGGTTATTGCAAAGACCAAACAATACAATTGCTTCGAGCAGCGATCGCCTAGAACTAAGATCTAATAGTCCATATTTATTTAAGAGTTGTGAATAAGATAATCTAGTCTGATAACATCTATAATGCATAGTTTTAAGAAACTTCTTTTGAACAGATTCAAGTTATTCTTGTCAGAATACTTTTTGTAATAAGGATTCCAAACTGATACAACATGTTCTAGTTGAGAACGAATTAGGGACTTAAACAGGTATATATATGTATTAGGACGCCGAAATTCAATACTAGAGCGCATAAAAAAGCCATACATTTAGAAAGCTTTACTTATAATGGAGCCCACATGAAGGTCAAGATGTAGCTTTGAATCAAGTATTACACCCAGATCTCAAATGGATTCAACTGTATCTAGTTTAGTGTTACATAGGTAATAGGCGTTATTTAGGTTAATAAGTTTTTTTGTGAATTTTATGTGTTTACATTTATCTAAGTTAAGTTTTAGTTTATTTATATAACAATAGTCTGAAAAGCATTGTTCCTCTGACCTGTTCTTTATATTTATAACACTTTGCCAAGCACCATACTGCGTCAATTTGGGTCCAGTTGTTTCCAAATTTATCTCACACCAACAGATAGAGACAGACGTGGTTAGCAACAGTCTTTGATATATACAGAATAGGCTAGTTCCAAGATACAATTTGGTCTTGGCCATTAAAGAAATAAAGTAATATAGTTTAGGTCCATTCATAACTTTATATTTCAACTATAAATAACACATCATTATTTTTCAATTAGTGTCAATAAGGTCACAGACTTGGTGATAGGAAAATCTTACCAGAGTGTATAAGACGAGTATGCAGCAGCTCCAAACAGCAAAGAATAACATAGATACTTGTATGACCTTTGACGGAAGCTTTCCTTATTGTCATATTTCTTGAAATCCTGATTATAATTCCGTACTAAATTATGCGAATTAGAAGTAAGGAAGGGTTTGGATGTGTCGGTTATCAATGTGATTCGACGCAATGTGGCCAAGTCCTTTGGCATTTTCAGGAGATAAGACGATATACTATACATTGTGGCCAAAATAGCACACACACTCACAATTTAACACTATTCGCCCAAGTAATTACTTTCTATTTCTATTCTTATTCGTCGTGAAAAATATAGTGTATAGGAATCCATAGACAATATATTTATTATGAACTGCCAGTGTCAATGTCAATATGAGGAGGGATAACTTGCCTAAAATATTAAAAAGATGTATTGAAATGTTTTAGAGTTGGCCAACATGACAAAGTAAATTGAGATTTCTTTTGTAGTCATTTTTTTAACGCTTAATGTTCTTAGATTTCGACTGCGTGAACTTTCTGCTGTTTGTTTTAATAACGTCTACTATTTTTTCTGTAGTCCGTTGGTGGGTTGGCACCAGATAATTAAATAAATGAATGTCAGTATATGGAAATTAAATTAGCTCAAATTATGGCCTTATTAACAATGAGCAGGCCTAGTGTAATATTTATTTTCTGAGGCTTTAAGTCATTGGAGTCAACTCCAACACACACTTTTATCGAAATATAAGGTAAAAACGTATCACTTATCGTATAGCAGTACATACAGTATGGAAATATTCCTACTCCGACAAACCCGCATAATAATAAAAATGCACACATGCTGACAACTTATATACTTTGCGACGGGTAATGCGTCCAGTCCGTATACCATCTCCAGTAGTTTAATGCTCAAATTTTATTTTTTACTAGGAGGCACTTGCAACTTCGTTCGCAGAGGAAAAAATAGTCATAAACCTTATTTTGCTTCAGCATAGTCAAGTAAAAAGTTCACGGAGGTCTATGCTTGCACACAACATGGTTAAAATTAACTAAGCCATTTTGGCATGATGAAATGAGGCCGCAAAGACTCATAATCATAAAATGTTTTATTTCAGTATTTTAAGTCTTCCGCTCTCAAAAGGTTTGCTCACTTTGTTGTCCGTCTGTCCATCTGTCAATACTTTTGTCAGGAACGAGTCAAGGTATCAAGCTGAAATTAATATCTAATACTCAAGTTTGCAGTCCCTTGAAGAAATCAACGTAATCAATAGATACAGTAATTAAAAAAGTGTTTCCATACAGATTGTAGTCAAGTAAAAACCTATATGGAAGTACTTTAAGTAGGTACTTCCAGTTGAGCTAGAAAGTTGAAATTTGGTATGAAGACATTTTAATTTTTATTGTCTGTCTATCTCAATATAAAATATTTGCAAATGCAATGTTTAGGTTAGGAGCCAGGCTCTGCTTAGTCCGCCAAAACTGGGTTTTCATGTATATAATATAATATAGAACAGTGTTTTTCAACCTTGTGACCCCTAACGGATCTAGCCTTTAGGGATCACGAGGTCTCTTAAAATACATGTTTGAAATTTGAATCAGAAAAAAGAAGTCGTTACTTTTTTTCTACTCAAGAGGGTCGCGTCATGAAAAAGGTTGAAAAACACTGCTGTAGAAGATTGCCTTGCTACACGTTTCCCCATTCATGGGAAAACTGTACTTTTCTGTCACATGCCATAGACAAAGAAAACATGTTGTGAAAATTCCGCAGAACGTAATGTAGTTCTATCAGACTTTATCTGTGGTTGTTCTTTAAAATCAAAAAATTGACTACGCTTGCTTAGCAAGATCTACTTTTGAATAGTGTCAAAGGTAAATATCGTTCAAGATAAAAAATAACTAAAAAAACTGAACTATGTTACAATAGTGCCATTTGGATAAAACAATTTATTGTGTGAATTTGTGTTCATAACTTCATCGCATACGACAGAGTTACATAACCTTGAATCACGGGACTTCAGTATTGATCACATTAAATTTTATTTAATTTTGTTAATAAAATATAAACGATTCATATAGAAGGTATGTGTTTTGAAAATGTTTTATTTGTATGACAATTTAATTACGAATAATTTCACGTTTTCGCCGCAAATTAAATTAATACAATAGTTTATTATTTTATGACTCGATTTCCGATAAACTTATGATAATACTGTTTGTTATCATTATCAATACACTCGATACTTGAGTATATTCTAATATAATAAATATTTTAATAACACTGTTCGCATATTGTTTAACTTGGAAAGTAACCTTGAGGATATTGCCTTAAACCTTTCATTTACTAATAACATACTTAGAATGTACATGTTAATCGTATAGTATCAGTTTGTCTTAACTTTAACCAAAATTCCATGCACACACTGACAAGATCACATTATAATCGGGATTTCCCAAAAAATCTAATTAGCTTAACCCAAGGGGATTAACTATTGGTAACTAGTTGCTTTTACGCTAATGATGTAGGTATATGTATTTTTCTTCCTAACATAATTATAAATTTGGTATGACTGGCTTTAACAAACAGGACTGATGATCTATTTACCTATTTCAATGATTTTCACTCAATTTTTTTAAATTTCACCTGAATTTATTTTATGTTCAGGCTATGTTACATTAAAAAAATAAAAGTGAAATTATAAAAATTACATATGACTTGCATCTAAAATTCATACTTTGTCAATTAGGTAATCTGAAAAACAATAATGTAATATTATCAATCTCTTTTCAAAACAATTTCTCCTATAACCTTGAACTATGTTTAGAAACAATTTCACATAGACTACACTGAAATAGCATTCCGCAAAACTTGAATCTGTGCCAAGTTGAAAGATATAAAAGTTGATGTCCATACGAGTTTTAAATCAACCGTCAATGACTAGATTTATTTACTATTGTTAGTGTAGTTACTGTAGAAAAAATCATTGATAATAGATTACATAAACATTTGGTGTCAGTGTGCCAGTTGCTTGGCATTGTGGTTGTCAAGGTGGCCTAAATACAGGTTTTATTATAACTTTTTCATTACACTGTTAATAGACCTTGACATTATTGTGAACATTTCTTTTTTATCTTTTATTGTTGAGTTAAGTTAACACAGATATTATGCAGGAGATTGTATATGTTGAATAAATTATAAATAAGAATAAAAGTGGCTAATTATGTTGTCGTAAACTTTTATACAAATGATTTGATAGAAAAAAACAAGTATAAATTTTTTATTGTTCTATCAGCTAGTGTCACATATCATGTATCATCATTTGACATACTTTTGTATAGTATTGTATATTTGGAGAATTTCATCAAGCATATTTTTCTAATATTATTTATTTGGACTTTCTAATATTATCAGTTTTCTGCATTCGCACAATGTCAAGCAGAAATTATACCACAGACATGCTGACATTATGGAAAGTAGAAACAAGAAGTTTAGGAAAACTGAAACTTCAGGCCCGAGCCAAAGCCAAGCCAAGAAAAAGTTTGAACACATACAATTGATAAACTTAGTAGGTAGTCGTTTTATTATAGCACTCTTTATAAGGATTTTTTTTAATAAATAGAGAGTTATCATACTAAAACTATACATATATACATAAAGTTAACACATTCAACATTATTATCATGGAGTATAGAAAAGGAAACATAAAAAATCTCATGTATGAAAATGTGTACAGGGGAGAGCAGTAAATAATGGTCCCAAATCCGTCTAAAGTGGCACTAGAGTACCAAGATAGTATGAAGTCAACAATCAATTACAGAACATATTTATCAAAACATTACTCTATCCTTCGTTATTGTTCAAAATTATTTTTCTTGTATCATTGTGGTTTATTTTGGTATTATTATGGTAATTTATTTAACGCACTAGCTACTGCAGCACCGCCAATTTAACACCTTCTGACAGACACTGGATATATGGATATTGTTCTCCTCTTAGTTTTTTACACTCCATAATTATTATAGATACAACATCAGAACTACCCAAGTATACAAGCCAGAGCTTATACACCTTAGAGCTTATAGACCTTCAAGCCACCAAGAAAAGAGTGTACTCCCTCCTGAAAGGCCGGCAACGCACTTGTGACTCCTCCGGTGATGCAAGTGTCTATGGACGAAGGTGATCGCTTACCATCAGGCGACCCGTCTGCTCGTTTGCCTCCTGTCATAAAAAAAAAATACAGCCCTTATATTGAAATAAAACAATTTAACGGATTATATAAATAAATAAATAAATAAATAAATATTAAGGGACAATTTTACACAAATCGAACTAGCCCCATGGTAAGCTCAATAAGGCTTGTGTTATGGGTACTAGACGACGATATATTTAATAGATATATTACTTATATACATAGAAAACATCCAAGACTCAGGAACAAATATTTATGCTCATCACACAAATATTTGCCCTTACCGGGATTTGAACCCAGGACCTCAGCTTCGCAGGCAACGTTACTCCCACTGAGCCAAACCGGTCGTCAAATTATATCGCGTATATTATCTCATTTTAGTTCCCGACGTTTCGGAAGCTTTCCATGGTCCTCCCGTGACCATGGAAAGCTGGAAAGCTTCCGAAACGTCGGGAACTAAAATGAGATAATATACGCGATATAATCCGTTAAATTGTTTTATTTCAATGAGTAATAATCGCGGAAACAGAAGAAAATATTAGCCCTTATATTGCTCAAACTGGCTGTATAATGGCAGCATAAGCCCTTATACGGCGTGTGTGCTACTTGGGTATATATTTTGAGCCATAGATTTAATATTTTATTTTTGTCCTCAGACCTGACACTTTGTCAGTAAGGAGCCAGGCATACCACAGCAAGCATGCATCGCGCAAGGGTAGTTTTTAATATTTCCAACAAAGTCGGCAACACAGAGAGATTCGCATCATGGCTCCTGAACAAACCACAGGTAAGAGATCATTTAAATCATTAAACTATTTAGGTTTTACGTTTCTGTTACAAATCGCCTTCTAAGTCAGAAGTAAAGACAACGAAGACGAAGTTTGTATGGCACCATCCCGCTCATTCATAGAGTGAGAGGGACAGTATGTTATGAACTTTGATTGCCCTCTGGGGCTTTTTACCTGAAAGATGATATGATAGAGCGGACTCTACTATTATTGATACTAATATAAAGTTGTAAAAATGAAATGTCTGTATTAAAGATGTTTAAAAAAAAATCGGCCAAGAGCATGTCGGACCATGCTCAGTGTAGGGTTCCGCAGCCGTTCATACAAAAAATGCACTACAAATGACAAAAATACGATATAAAAAAGTGCACGAGCAAACGAGCGTATCTCCATGGCACTTAAGTCCTTTTGAGAAACGCAGTTTTTTGGCAATAACTCAAAAACGGAATATCCATTTAACATGAGTTGAAAATAATTTATGCAACTTTCGGAGCGATTATTTCCGAAAATATTCACCAAATCAAATTTTGTTTCTAGAAACTTCAAATTTTTTTAAGACTTGGGAGTCAACCCCCTAAAAGTATATATTTTTAGTATTCAACTACTAAACTAAATAGCGGCTTATATAAGACATACACTCCAAATTTCATTTTGTAGTTTAAGCGTAAAATGCCTGTGACATACGGACGGACGGACGAACGGACATGACGAAACTATAAGGGTTCCGTTTTTGGCTACGTAACCCTAAAATCTAACGCCGGCTGATCGCACACGACTGTGCGGCGTATGGGCCGCTGCTAGTTCAGAGCGCTGCAGTCGCGCTTCTGTCGTTCACATAAATATGTGTGGATACGTGTCGCCCTACTGCAGCGCGACTTAAGGTGCGTCCACACTTGTATAATTTGCTCGTATCCGATCACCGTGCCGTGGCATGACTGCGTATAGCGCTGCTTGGACGCTCACTGTCGGCGCGCCGATCATGCCGCACTCTTCCGATATAAGTGTGTGAGCGATCGGATCGGCGCAACGTCCAAACGCGTGATCGTGACACGCGATCATGCCACGCGACGATGATCTGATACGGGCAAATGATACAAATGTGGACGCATCTTTAGAAGCGCCACAGTCGCGCGACAAAAACGTCTTCTTGTGAAAGCGGTTTTAGGAATTCGCTCGCCGCGCCCGCTGGTCGTGCGTTGTCGTGGCCGGCTCATACATTGAATACTCGAAATACGATATTTTTTGCACTTGTTTACTATTTTTATGCTCAAACCGCCTTCGATAACTCGTTTTAACCTCGTTTCATCATGCGTGACTCGGTGAAATATTAATCATACTGTCTACGAAAACAAGTCTATGTATCGTTACAAAACGCAAATGAGTAATCCATATGAAATCAAGTGAATTTTTAATTAAAAATTAAGTGGGGACTGTCTTTGAGGTATGAAGTAACACTTATAATGACCCTATTAGATTAAGAACCCATTTTTAGGGTTCCGTACCTCAAAAGTAAAAACCAGCCAAGAGCATCTCGGACCATGCCTAGTGTAGGGTTCCGTATCTATCGATACAAATCTCAAATGAGTCTGTGAAATGAGCAAATAAAGTAAATGATTTTTAATTTTAATAAAAAAAAGGATGGACGTTCTTTGAGGTACGAAGTAACACTTATAACGACCCTATTAGATTAAGAACCCATTTTTAGGGTTCCGTATCTGAAAAGGAAAAAACGGAACCCTTACAGGATAAATTTTTCCTAGAAACTGGAAATTTGGTATGAAGGTACTTCTTATAGCACAACCCACAAGAACAATTTCAAAATCTTATTTTTTTTGTCTATAATATGATATGTTGGTAACAAATATAAAATGACCCCACACCGCGTACATTTTGCTTAGGAGTAGGGCTCTGCTAATACTGCATTTTCATAAAAACGGCAGTTTTTAGCGTATATTTTGTACGGAACCCTCGGAGCGCGAGTCTGACTCGCACTTGGCCGGTTTTTAATTTATTTATATTATAAAAAAGTTTGTTATGATTTTTCTAAAAGTAGCACTTAAAAAAACAAACTTCCTAAAGAATTGAAAATAACAGATCGGCACTAAGTGGATATGATTAACGAAGATCTAGATCTAGACTATACGTACCGTAAAAACCACACTTTTATTATTTCCGTGGAACCGGTATTTTTAAAATCTTCTAAAATACACGCTATTTATGGAATGTTATAAAACTGTATTTAGGAGAAGAGAAATTAATCACAAAACACCTAATTCAAGTCCTAGAATTTCAATAAAATATACGAAAATTTCTTATTGAAAGAAAAAACGAATCGTTATTTCGGTTTTTTTGTATGAAAAAAATACCGGTTTCGTGCCCTGTTTCCACCACACGGTTTTTTAGTGGTCAAATATAAGCATTTTTGAATATTATTATTAAAAACATATTTTTTTCGTAGAAGATACCATTTAGGGCAATGATAATATTTTCATAGCATAATAGAGATGTTACCTGATTTGTAGTAGTATAAATTGTGGCTTCCCCCCCCCCCTCTATTTTCTAAACGGCCTGTCCAAAAAAATGAATAAATTTACAAGATGAAACTTAATAAATACTTTCATCCACAATTATTTTCATCATGACCGGATATACCGTTTTTGAGTTATTGCCAAAAAAACTGCGCTTCTCAGCAAAAGGACATACGTGCCGTGGAGATACGTTCTTTTGCTAGTGCACTTTTGCTGTCGTATTTTTCATATGTAGTTCATTTTTTTATATGGACGTCTTTGGCCGTTTTTTTTACTAAATTAAAAAAAAAACATGCGGCACACTTGATTTGCTGACCTCATATGGGATGACTCAAATGACACATGATAAGATGTGATCTTATTTCTCATTAATCAATTTGAATGACGAAAAGGACTTTCCATGCAGATATCAATAAAGATTATTATATCTAATCTATATTATACTTCTCTAAACTGCTGTATCATGTGAAAAATTATTTTTTCCTCAAATTCGAAACGGTTTTCAATTTTTATGTAATGTTTTTTTTATGGTCCCTAATTCTCGGGAAAACACGTGACACGTCACTAGATAATAATATATTGGACAAATATTTTATCCTATATCAAATTCATAAGATAAATAAATCATAATTAATATTACAGGTAAATTTTTACACAAATCGAACTAGTCCCATGGTAAGCTCAATAAGGCTTGTGTTATGGGTACTGGACGACGATATATTTATTAGATATATTTACTTATATAGGTACATAGAAAACATCCAAGACTCAGGAAGAAATATTTATGCTCATCACACAAATATTTGCCCTTACCGGGATTGAACCCAGAACCTCCAACTTCGCAGGCAACGTTACTCCCGCTGAGCCAAACCGGTCGTTAAAAAGTACTCAGATAAATCGCACTAAAGTTTAGGAGTGGGGTCTCGTGACGTCATAACTAAGTACCAGAGCTCGGAAAGGATGAGCTGCTTTGAGAGTTTGCATAACATGGACATACCCTGTCATTTAATGGTAGCTGTCCCATGTGTAATTTAAACTAATGAAATGATATTATTTAGGCTGCCTTTCTACTACGAGCTTTTAGGTGCGTCCACATTTGTATCATTTGCCCGATCAGATCTTCGTCCCGTGGCGTGATCGCGTGTCTCTATCATGCGTTTGGACGTTGCGCCGATCCGATCGCTCGAAATCCATGTTGCTACGCGTATCACACACTAAGATCGGACAAGTGAGCCGTAATCGCCGCGTCGACAGTGAGCGGAGCGTCCAAGCAGCGCGATACGCAGTCACGCCACGCCACGGTGATCGGATACAAGCAAATGATACAAGTGTGGACGCACCTTTACGTTGCCTTGAAAACGAACATAAGTGAATTAGAATCTACGGCATGTGATTGGTCGATTTTGCACAGCTCCTTTGCAGTCAGCTTAAGTGGGAAGACATTTTTAACTATATTAAAGCAAAGGTACAAAGATAATATAGCCTTATGAACGTGACTTTGAAGTTTTTGACGTGATAATGATAACGTGTTGTAAATTGATTAACGCCGGCTGCACGCATGAAAAAGTGTCACGAGCCGTTTCACCAATCCGCTTGTGACAATGAGCCGAGATAGAGAGAGAGGGGGAGGGAGGGATGGAGAGAGAGACGGAGGGAGAGAGGGGGGTGGGGCAGAGAGAGGGAGAGCGGGAGGGAGAGGGAGAGAAATTATGACGCCGGTTTTCTGATGACGTTATCACGTAAAATTATCGTTCTTAAACCGACTTTACAGACAACCATTTTTTATCTTTGATAAATACTTCCAAGACGTTGTAATCAAGTCTTATACATTCTCAATGGAAGAATGTTTATTTAAATATATATAATTTTTTGGCGGATTCATGTTATTAGTATCATTTTTTTGTTTGCCTAAGAATGGACTACAGGGGGTACACAATATAATGTCCGAAAATGATCCTGTTTGTACAAAATGTATCCCTAAAAATATACTTATTTTACAAAGACTACATTATTACATTACATTTCCGACGAATCCTCATAAGAGATGACACATCGCTTGAGTGACGTGTGCGTACGCAGCGGTGTGTCATCTTTTATAAGGATTCGTACTTTACAACGCGCACGTCTACGCCCACTTGCTCGTTGCGCCCACGCATCCCGTGTGGCTCTGCCTGTAAACGGACCGGCATGTCACTGTAGGGTTGACCTTGGATGCGGATTTAATTCAAAGTAATTCATTGTTAAAGATAAGTAAACACCTCAAAATTTCATACATGTATATCCAACTATGACAGTAGAGTCGGTGTGTACATATTTTTGAAACTTTTGCCGTGTATTTATCTTTGCTTAACTGTGCACACGTAACAAACATGCACACTATTACTTTTTCTATGTAGGAATAATTATAAGAATGCCCAAATCATGTTTATGTTTGGCTCAGTACCTATAACGTGTACTTAATTATTAACTAGAAGGTGTCAACTTCGTCAGTGGAGGAGAAAAAAAACATATCCTTCTTATTCCTTCAGCGTAGTCGAGTAAAAAGTATCCTATAACCATCTGTGGATGCCCAGCTACCCATGTACCAAAAATAGTTGAAATCCGTTTAGTCGTTTTATTGTGGACACATCATAAAACAACAAAAATCCAAAAATAAAAAATCGATTCACTGACCCTCAAATAGTCCGTATCACTTATTATTTTCTAAATCATATTGAATTTACAGACATTTCATTTTAACAACTGTAATAGTATAGATGTCTCGTCTACCATGGGTTTGTTTTGAATTTGCAGTCAATGCCGAGATATGAAGCCCCATAGCAAAGACGAGCCTCCAAGATAGATAAAAATGATAGTGTTATCAGACGGGTAGTCTGAATAGAATTGCTCGGGTTATCTACGCTACTATTGTTAACCGTTTTTAACCGACTCCCAAACCGACATGTTGGAATCGTCACGAGATATACTTTTATGTAACGTTTGTTTAACTAAAATCGTATTCTTTTTTAACAAAATAATCATTCTAACTCCAAAAAATGCACTAAAAAGTAAGAAAAAAAGCCTTGTAACCTTTTTCAACTTGATGCATTATATACAATTAATGTTATTTTGCAATTGTAGTGCAATACTTCGTTCGCGGAGAAAAAAATGTCACAACTCTCTTTTTTGCTTCAGTGTAATCGGGTAAAGGTTTCCCAAAACCATCTGTAGATGTGCAGCACCCATGTAGGTATCAAAAATAGTTGAAATCTGTTTAACCGTTTTTCGTGATGGATGAAACCGCAAAGACAGACATTTAGATACAACCGGCCCCATATCTTTTACTAGAAGGCTTCTTAACTTCGTTCGCGGAAGAGAAAAAGTCATAACCCCTCTTTATTATTTAGCATAGTCAGGTAAAAAGTATCCTATAACCATCTGCAGATACCTAGCTTTCGTGTACCAAAAATAGTTGTAATCCGTTTAGCCGATTTAGCGTGATGAACCCACGACGACACATACAAATATTTCATTTTACATCTTTATAATAGTATAGATGTCCCCTAATAACCTTGTTCTATTATTCCCAGACGGCTGCTGTGACAGTAAACGCCAACAGGCTGAAGAGTTCAACAGCGGCCGAACCATTCCTCAACGGCTCCAGCTCGGCGTACGTCGAGACCATGTACAACTCGTGGCTCTCTGACCCCAACTCCGTGCACGCCGTAAGTATCTAGTTTTTGTTCCTAGACGGCCGCTGTAGCAGTAAACCCTAGGCTGAAGAGTTCAACCAGGGATTGTAACCGGTTACAAATAAGCCGGTAGTTATCTAGGTTAATTATTTAGGTTACGTTCGGACGAATTAATTTCGAAGCGCTCTGTAACCGGTTATTCCGTGTTCGGATACGGGATCAATGATCGCTGTCGTCGCGCCGATAGTGGCGCAACGACAATCAACTACATGAAAAATTGAATCCTGTCTAAGCAAGCGGTTATTCACCCTAGACTCCGCTCACACGGAGGAACCGCTCTCTAAGCGGTAAATGGATTTCGCTCCCTGTTTTGCGCTCCGAGATATTAACCGGTTAGAGCGATGTTCTTGCGAGCGTAACCTTTATTATGGGTTAGGCTCTCAGAGTGGCTCTAACCGGTATGGAAAATAAACCGGGTTACAAGCCCTGAGTTCAACAGCGGCCGAGCCTTTTCTCAACGGCTTCAGTTTGTCGAGACCATGTAAAACTCGTGGCTCAATGATGCCATCTAACATGATTTTCACTCATTATCACGACACAAATGGGGCTTAATAGCGTATAAATAAATTCTTCATGACTATGAATGTAACGCGACGTCTGAAACGTCGAAGAATTACCAACGAAAGGTAATTTAATAAATAATTTTTATACACGATTAATCCCCATTTGTTATGTTGTTCTGATAATGCCGTAAGTGCTTACATAAATAATTACCCTTAATCATAATCATTTTATTTGCAATAAACAGTACCATTCGTTTATGTTCAGTTCGGTCTTAATAAAGTGTAGGGTCTAAAAAAAAATCTTGCACTTGCTGACTCAGCTATGATTTATTTAGGCTTATTTTGCTCAGAAAGTAAGAGCGCTATCGATTTCATAAAAAAATGTTCCAAATTTTTTATGGACCAAATCCAATCAAATCAAATCACTGTTTTTACCTCCTCTAAATATTACTTGCAAAAAATATTACTTGATAAGTATACAATTCGCGCCTAAACGACTGCAACCATTATGTGACGTCATAATAACAGAAGCAAACAAACACACTGTCTCCGGTCAACAAATGTTTTTGCTGCAGTAGTGACGTCATTCGCATCAATAACATGGCGGTCGGCTTTTTTCGGTCTCGTGACATACAAATTGTAAAAACACGATTTACAATACCATACAGTAAAATAACTCTTTACGCCCTAAAAAAACAGACTTCACAAAACAATACGTTCAAGAAGAGATAAACAAACAAATTTATATTTTTGAATAAAAAGAAGTCTTGTGTTTTTGTGATAAGAAAACGATAAATTCGTTTTTTTTAATAAAAAATATTTTTAATACCACCGTATTATCACCGTCCTTGCTCGGCAGAGTGCGTGCCAGTCTCAACAGCATCTTGTCCTTGATCGCGGGCAGATTTGATTGCCCATATATGAGTCACTGCATGCAGATTCATGTACAAAGTAATGCATTGTACTAATCTAGTTTAATTTAATTTAATTTAATGAAATTTACTTTTAACGTTATTGTGGACCTGTGTTATTATTATTATTATTACAATAGGCTTGTGTCCTAAAAATATAATTAGTCCGCCAGTTAGATTATCAGAAAATATTGGACACGTATTTTTTCTTTAGTCAATTAAACATAAAATGATGAAGATATGGCCTGTTAAAGTTCCCCGTGACGTCACGCGGTGCGACCGTTTTCCCCACGGCGTGTCTAAGTAATCTACACGTCGCAAATGTCACAATGACCAATTTTCAAAACACAACATACGTGATTTAGAAATTAAGCAGATTTGTGACGATAGTCTGGTAGCTCCATGAGTCAGTCGCTTCTGAATAGTAGAAAAAGGATTTATGTCATTGAATATATCGAACTTACGTTGGTACAATAACGTAGGGTCGTACGTAGTCTACACAATATCCTATGTCCTATGTTATATTATAAACGTGAAAGTATGTATGTACGTTCCACTTAATCTCAAAAACTACTGGACGATTTTTTATGAAACTTTTCAGTTTTGTATCTTATATATCAGAATAGGACATAGGCTATAATGTATGTCAAATTTCATCCCTTTTAGAGAAGAAAAAGGGGGTGAAACTTTGAAAGCTATAAATTGCATCTCTACGCGGATGAAGTCGCGGGCAACAGCTAGTATATACATATAGCCAAGAAAAAAACAATGACTACTTCTCGTTCGGTTATCTTCAAATGCCCGTATTTAATTTTTGATAAAACTCATTTGCCTTTTTCTATTTCATTTTGCTATTTCTTCTGAATGTATGAGGATTTCTTGGAAATAACATAAAGGTGCGTCCACATTTGTATCATTTGCCCGTATCAGATCATCGTCGCGTGGCATGATCGCGTGTCACGATCACGCGTTTGGACGTTGCGCCGATCCGATCGCTCGAAATCCATTTGCTACGCGTGTCACACACTTATATCGGAAGAGTACGGCATGATCGGCGCGCCGACAGTGAGCGTCCAAGCAGCGCGATACGCAGTCATGCCACGGGACGGTGATCGGATACGAGCAAATGATACAAGTGTGGACGCACCTTTAGGTCAGGAATTAATTAAGTTAGGTTCGCCTTATAAAAACTATAAAGAAATAAAACCTTTTGGGCAAATGATGTTCTGGTGATGCAGGTTCCCATTTATTTCCCAACAGATGTCACTCGTTTTTGCGAAAAAAAGTTTACGTATCAGTTAAGCTCTTTTAGAAGCGCAAGCATGCACGGTCAATTCTCGAGTCGCGTCTAATTCGATCCGGTTAACACTCGTAACATATGTACCACGAATCCTGCGCATGATTACGCGATTATTGCGACACAATCGTATATGTACACGGATTAAATTCGAGTCATCTACGGTTTAACACTGGAAAACTGTAGGTACTTGACTGACATAACAAATCAGTTCTTTTTTATAAGCTTTTATATAACATCTCGTTTGTAGGTATGTTTATAATAGGGTGCATGCATCATTTTTTTATCGCTTGTCTTAACAATAACAAAATACCTTAAAAACAATTTCAAAAAGTGAAATTAAAATTAAAATTGGTCAAGAAATACGCGATTTGACAGATAGGTCAGACATGTACTTTTACGTCATAATACACTACGGCCATATAAGCATGAAATGTTTGATGCCTTATCTTGATTATTTTTATAGTTATTCGAAAAAATATTTTTGTCTACTGTTTGTTACATGATTGAGCTTTTAATAAAGAAAACATTACAATTCATGCATATTCCCTATTCTTGCTGCTTAAATTTTGACCCACTTCCTGGTATCCTTATGAGCTAAAATTAAAAGTCTAGCTACTTGATCAACTGCCTCTTATCTATACTATTATAAAGTTGTAAAAATTAAATGTCTGTACATTGACGACATTTAAAAAAAAAAAGATTGATACGGACTATTTGGAGGTCACTAAAAAGGATTTTTTTTGGATTTTTTGTATGTTCGTATGTGTCGTTGTGGCTTCATCACGTTAAATCGGCTAAACGGATTTCAACTATTTTTGGTACACGGGTAGCTGGGTATTCTCCATGGTTATAGGATACTTTTTACTCAACTAAGATGAAGAAAAATAGAGGAGTTATGACTTTTTCTCCTCCGCGAACGAAGTTGCGGGCGCCTTCTAGTATATTATAAAGTTGGAAATTGAAATGTCTGTACATTGAAGGTATTTTCAAATAAATGAGTGATACGGACTATTTGAAGGTAATTGAATCGTTTTTTTTTTTCAATTGTTATTTGCTTATATGTGTCGTTGTGGTTTGTCACGTCAAAATAGCCGAATAAATTTCTATTTTTGGTACAAGAGTAGCAGTTATAGCATTCACAAAATGTGCGTCAACTTCGATGCTAGTATACGTATAAACTATTAGTTTTCATAGGTCTCGTCCTTGGCTTCATTTTCTTAAGTTAGTTTTGACAACCTACTTGAGGGTCCAATATAATGGAATAATAATGAAATAATGATCTTTATTCTGTAAGTAGGCCGCAAGGGCTTTTTTACAAGTCTGACTATACGGCGTTTCCCAAGAGGAGACCACAGGAGAAGAAAGCCGAAACAAACTCAACAGTCAGTAATTTTTTCGAAATAACTCTTTATATCTATTACAATATTTGTACTTAGCCTATCCTAAATATATGTTTTGAGAATATTATATTTTGACCTGTGATCTGATGGAACATGTACCATTACCTCATGTGTCTTGTAATATTAGGGACGAACTGAAGGTGGTCGAGTGCGACTTTTAAGAATGACACCCCTGATCATCCACAGATCGTTATAGGATATTTTTTACGTAGAGGACGTTGAAGAAAAAAAGATGCTTATTTTTTTTCTCCTCCACTGACGTTGCCTACCTTCTATTTACAAATAGAATCTTACTCGTAACCAATTTGTGATAAATTCCAGTTACGTTATGTATAAGTGCTGGCATATCTCTAAGGTATTTGCCTTGTGACGTGTAGAAACTGCGTTGATAAGCGACATGGAGGCGCCAATGCATGTTGAAAATAAAACTAATGAACCGAATACATGGGGAAATTTACACTTAAGCTGTTGACAAAGGGAACACACTCACCGACAAAAAAAATTAGTTAGTAATACTTTGAGAATTATACTGGTAAATCGGAGTCACTTGATAGGTTTGCGTGCAGTTTAAATTTTTTTATTTAGGCGACTTTGTTTCAAAATCCCGCACAAAATACAAAATTAAAGTACACATTGTACAGTAGTATCCATAAATGTATTTCTATAGGTTTATGGATTTCTAAACAAATGGAGGGGTATGGGAGGGGTGACAGAGTGACCTAACATGACGTATCCTAAGTCTCTCTATACATTGGCGTTCTGTAAACACACCCCCCGTACCGCTCCCATACCTCAGGAGGACTCAGTTAAGCGTTAGACCTATAGTATAGTTCCCAAAGTGTTCTGTATAGAATAGTGATGATTACTAAATTTTAATAATAAGTCCGTCAGTAGATTAATAAAAAATATTGGACACGTATTTTTTCTTTTTCACATAATCGAAACATAAAGACGTTACATTGAGTCAGACTGTCGCGTGACGCCGCTGCTAGGTACAAATTTTACTTAGGAGTGATGTCACGAGCCCCCACTCCTAAACTTTAATGCAATTTATCTGAGTATTTTTTTATTGTTTTCAAAGAACAAACAATACGTGCCCAATATTTTTTTATTATCTAGACGACGTACTAATTAGAATTTTGATTTTATTATCCAGTCATCATTCCTATTGTATGGAGGAAACAACGTGTGGGCCGATTTTTTGCCGGTGAGCGTATGAAATGACCTTGCAAAAGAACTCATTATTATTTGATTCCCCGAATGTAGAACGTTTTGTGAACTCGCAAGGTTCACTTTAGGATAACTTAAAAACAAGCACTTTCGAAAGATATTCGTCAAATGGGCTTCCATTGATGCAGTCTCATTAAGTGCACGGAATGCAATTTCTTCCGCCGCACTGTGGGGTGAACATCGGCATTCGTAGACATAAGAGGGCATTTTAAAATTGTACCGTTAGACGAAACTTAAACTATATTTTAATGGCGTCTAGCCTGTCAGTTTTGTAACAAAATATATGCTATTTGATATTAATAGTCAGTTTCGAGACAACCACTAACCTCTAGTTAAAGATATATTTAAATGAAAATGCCCAGGAATGAAAGTTAACATTTTAAAGTTATTGAAATAAAACAATTTAACGGATTATATCGCGTATATTAACTCATATTTCAATGAGTAATAATCGCGGAAACAGAAGAAAATATTATTTTAAAGTTATTTTGCTTGAAATGGTTATCACTTGCCTTTATTATGCTAATTTATGTTCTTGGCGTGATTTGGCACGAAAATTGACGATTAATTATTTCCATTTTCTTTAAAATATGTATAGAACTGGAACAAAAAAACGGATATCTCGGGAACTGCAAAGAAAAAAACACAAATATCCTCACAGCCTGTTATACTACAAATTATTCCAGATTTTCTGACCTACTATGTAGTTCAGTCATAGGTGCGTTTTTTTAGTTAATCGATTTGATCTTACAGACATAGAAAAAAGAGACAGGACCGTCAAGTAGGTGGTCAAAATTTACTTAGGGAAACGAAGCCAAAGGCGAGACCTATGAAAACGAATATTTTATACGCGTCTAGGGGTCATATTATTTTAGCGACGAGTCCATCAGCCCTGAGGGGCTACTCCGAAAAATGAAGTTTGTATGGCGCCATCCCGCTCACTCCAATACAGCATAACATGAAAGTGAGAGGGACAGCACGCTACAAACTTCGATTTTCGAGGTTCAGAGTAACCCCTCTGCGTTCGACGCTGACGCACATTTTGTGAATGCAGCAAATTGTCAAATTTAACTGAAAGTAACGATTTCAAGGTCGATATTCTATGGTAACGAGTCTATGGGTCGATTATAGCAGGAACAACGTAGATGTATCACATTTGGCAAGTTTTGTGAATAGCTAGACAGAGCTCTAATGACCTTGTGCGTAGATTTTTCCTACAAGCAATAAAATTGATTTTTATGACTGTGGGCCAAGAAATTGGTCTACTATTTACCACTCTATTTCATGTGTATCAAGGTTCCAAAGTGGTAGACCAATCTCTTGGCCGATTACTGGGATGTTATTCTATAAAGCAATAGAAATAGTGCATTACTACAGAGGAACAGAGGCCGCGAAAAACGAGATTGCCTGACGAGTAGTTATAGACGGACGAGTCTTAACGAAGCCGGCTAGAGATACAAGGCAATCCCTGTTCGGGCCGAGGTACGCCCCATAATTTCGTTGGATGTTTGAGAAGACGTTTTTTAAAATATTTTATATCTACCTCAGCATCTTCAAAAAATTTTAAGATTGTGTTAGTTATTTTTTTTTTCAATCCTTAATCTAATTTTGCAATTTGTTTTTATATAGTCCTGGGATGCATTCTTCCGCAACGCGACAGCGGGTGCCGCGCCGGGCGCCGCCTACACGTCGCCCCCCAACCTGGCGCCCTACAACAAGAACGAGATGCCGCTCAGCGCGCTCGTGCCCGCCTCGGGCGGCATGCCCTCCATCGCAGCTGGTACAGTACCACACAATACCCTCGAGACTGTTCTGTAGTCCTGGTACCCGCCTACACGTCGCCCCCCAACCTGGCGCCCTACAACAAGAACGAGATGCCGCTCAGCGCGCTCGTGCCCGCCTCGGGCGGCATGCCCTCCATCGCAGCTGGTACAGTACCACACAATACCCTCGAGACTGTTCTGTAGTCCTGGTACCCGCCTACACGTCGCCCCCCAACCTGGCGCCCTACAACAAGAACGAGATGCCGCTCAGCGCGCTCGTGCCCGCCTCGGGCGGCATGCCCTCCATCGCAGCTGGTACAGTACCACACAATACCCTCGAGACTGTTCTGTAGTCCTGGTACCCGCCTACACGTCGCCCCCCAACCTGGCGCCCTACAACAAGAACGAGATGCCTCTCAGCGCGCTCGTGCCCGCCTCGGGCGGCATGCCCTCCATCGCAGCTGGTACAGTACCACGCAATACCCTCGAGACTGTTCTGTAGTCCTGGTACCCGCCTACACGTCGCCCCCCAACCTGGCGCCCTACAACAAGAACGAGATGCCGCTCAGCGCGCTCGTGCCCGCCTCAGGCGGCATGCCCTCCATCGCAGCTGGTACAGTACCACGCAATACCCTCGAGACTGTTCTGTAGTCCTGGTACCCGCCTACACGTCGCCCCCCAACCTGGCGCCCTACAACAAGAACGAGATGCCGCTCAGCGCGCTCGTGCCCGCCTCAGGCGGCATGCCCTCCATCGCAGCTGGTACAGTACCACGCAATACCCTCGAGACTGTTCTGTAGTCCTGGTACCCGCCTACACGTCGCCCCCCAACCTGGCGCCCTACAACAAGAACGAGATGCCGCTCAGCGCGCTCGTGCCCGCCTCGGGCGGCATGCCCTCCATCGCAGCTGGTACAGTACCACACAATACCCTCGAGACTGTTCTGTAGTCCTGGTACCCGCCTACACGTCGCCCCCCAACCTGGCGCCCTACAACAAGAACGAGATGCCGCTCAGCGCGCTCGTGCCCGCCTCGGGCGGCATGCCCTCCATCGCAGCTGGTACAGTACCACACAATACCCTCGAGACTGTTCTGTAGTCCTGGTACCCGCCTACACGTCGCCCCCCAACCTGGCGCCCTACAACAAGAACGAGATGCCGCTCAGCGCGCTCGTGCCCGCCTCGGGCGGCATGCTCTCCATCGCAGCTGGTACAGTACCACACAATACCCTCGAGACTGTTCTGTAGTCCTGGTATCCGCCTACACGTCGCCCCCCAACCTGGCGCCCTACAACAAGAACGAGATGCCGCTCAGCGCGCTCGTGCCCGCCTCGGGCGGCATGCCCTCCATCGCAGCTGGTACAGTACCACACAATACCCTCGAGACTGTTCTGTAGTCCTGGTACCCGCCTACACGTCGCCCCCCAACCTGGCGCCCTACAACAAGAACGAGATGCCTCTCAGCGCGCTCGTGCCCGCCTCGGGCGGCATGCCCTCCATCGCAGCTGGTACAGTACCACGCAATACCCTCGAGACTGTTCTGTAGTCCTGGTACCCGCCTACACGTCGCCCCCCAACCTGGCGCCCTACAACAAGAACGAGATGCCGCTCAGCGCGCTCGTGCCCGCCTCAGGCGGCATGCCCTCCATCGCAGCTGGTACAGTACCACGCAATACCCTCGAGACTGTTCTGTAGTCCTGGTACCCGCCTACACGTCGCCCCCCAACCTGGCGCCCTACAACAAGAACGAGATGCCGCTCAGCGCGCTCGTGCCCGCCTCAGGCGGCATGCCCTCCATCGCAGCTGGTACAGTACCACGCAATACCCTCGAGACTGTTCTGTAGTCCTGGTACCCGCCTACACGTCGCCCCCCAACCTGGCGCCCTACAACAAGAACGAGATGCCGCTCAGCGCGCTCGTGCCCGTCTCGGGCGGCATGCCCTCCATCGCAGCTGGTACAGTACCACGCAATACCCTCGAGACTGTTCTGTAGTCCTGGTACCCGCCTACACGTCGCCCCCCAACCTGGCGCCCTACAACAAGAACGAGATGCCGCTCAGCGCGCTCGTGCCCGCCTCGGGCGGCATGCTCTCCATCGCAGCTGGTACAGTACCACACAATACCCTCGAGACTGTTCTGTAGTCCTGGTACCCGCCTACACGTCGCCCCCCAACCTGGCGCCCTACAACAAGAACGAGATGCCGCTCAGCGCGCTCGTGCCCGCCTCGGGCGGCATGCTCTCCATCGCAGCTGGTACAGTACCACACAATACCCTCGAGACTGTTCTGTAGTCCTGGTATCCGCCTACACGTCGCCCCCCAACCTGGCGCCCTACAACAAGAACGAGATGCCGCTCAGCGCGCTCGTGCCCGCCTCGGGCGGCATGCCCTCCATCGCAGCTGGTACAGTACCACGCAATACCCTCGAGACTGTTCTGTAGTCCTGGTACCCGCCTATACGTCGTCCCCCAACTTGGCGCCCTATAACAAGAACGAGCTTACCTGTGTCTGCCAGGAATCAAAACCGGTATTTTTTTCATACAAAATAACCGAAATAACGATTCGTTTTTTTCGTTCTATTACGAGATTTTCGTATATTTTATTAAAATTCTAGAACTTGAATCAGGTGTTTTGTGATTAATTTCTCTTCTCCTAAATACAGTTTTAAAACATTCCAGAAATAGCGTGTATTTTAGAAGATTTAAAAATACTGGTTCAGATCCCTGGTCTGAACCAACCATTTCCACAATTTAACGGTGATATTTATAGTCTAAACTAAATCTACGTAACTGACATTTTGTCACGACTTATAATGTTTTATATCTTTTGGAACTCGTGAACAAGATTCAAAATTGCGTCCATGTTTTAAATTTTGTTTCGGTGTTTATGTTATTAAATCGGTGTTTTTTTTTAGAATCAACTGAACTGGACATTGGTCATGTATTTCAAATGTAGGTATTTTTAAATAATATATGTGTTAGAGTAAAACCACTCAATTACCGTGAGAGTAGTTTATTCCGTGGACAGCAAGGATGAAGACGTTCGATAATAGTACAATACATAGCAACCGTCACAGTTTAAGTCTAACTTTACGTTATCACAAAAAGAGCCACACATAGAACATGTAGTTTATATAGGTTCTGACAATATGGCTATCTCTAATGCTTCTCATTTCCCACAGGATCTCCAATCAACGAGAAAATCATTGACGACCATCTGGCTGTCCAGGCCATCATCAGGAGTTACCAGGTGAAACATGTTCCATATCAATCTACTTATAAGTGTTATTATGGTTTGCACATTTTGTTTAGATCCACAGTTATATACCCTGGCTAATGTATTGTCCGTTTCCTATTAAAATGTGGAAATAATACTCATTAGTACACTTACATAATTGCCAAAGAATTATTTGGGTTCCTAACATATAAATTATAGGGATTTAACAGTCAGGCGGTCGGTATTATCATGGTACACAAACATTATATTAGAGAATGGAACTGCATGTTTATAATTGGCATTGCGGTTACGACCTTTATCGTCCAAGCAACATTACACGAGTTTGGGAATTGGGATGTTGACTACACGTAATATTGTGTGTGTAAGTTTTAAATATAGGGTCAAGGTAATTGACTCTGTATTAATGAGATAAACAAATGTCTGTTACAAGCGCTCCTTTCTATAGTCTAAGGATATAAGGAGTACGAAGACATCGTGCGAAATGGAATGTATAGCCTGACAAGCTGCAGTACGACCCTGGGATAGTGTCGCTAAAAACATTTTACAAATGGCTATAATGTGCATGGATCACTAAACTTTTTCATGACAATTAGTTTTTTCTTCTTTATAAGTTATAACAACATGTTTATTGGATAAAATATATTAGTTCATATAGCCAGATAAACAGCATATTAGGAAAAAAAACTAGCAAAAAACCAAGGGGACAAATCACTATGTTCATACAAAATTGGGGGACTGACGTCTGCTGGACAACTTATGAAATTGAAGGTATTTTTTTTAACTATTGTCATGTAGTTTTACGATATAATTAATTGAATAAGAAATGTAAGAACAATTAACAACATCAGACGTCGTATTTTCCCGTAATTTCCTTTTAAGGTGCGTCCACACTTGTATCATTTGCTCGTATCCGATCATCGTCCCGTGGCATGACTGCGTATCGCGCTGCTTGGACGCTCACTGTCGGCATTCCGTATCATTTGCGCCACACTAAGCCGTAGCGTATCACCGTATCCGATCACCGCGCCGATCATTTTGCATGCTCCAGTTTGGACGCTAGCCGTATCGTTTCACCGCTCCGATCATTTTGGCGTTTCGCCGATCATATCATCATTTTTCGCGTGATCGTTCTTCTGTAATAGCGTTGTGTTCCGTGTAAAACTGTTGCACTCTGCGATCGCACAAGCGACTCAAGCCACGCCTCTCGGCCATCTCTTTCACGCGTAGCTGCAATGGACGAGACAGAAGATGATCGGGAGAAAACCGACTCGAGATGGATCGCGGCGTATCATAACCGCGTAGCATGATCGCGTGTCATGATCGCTAGTGTTGACGTCGCACCGTCGCGATCATGCCGCGTTTGTCCGATCCGAGTGTTTGATACGCGTAGCAACATGGATTTCGAGCGATCGGATTGGCGCGACATCCAAACGTGTGATCGTGACACGAGATCATGCCACGCGACGATGATCTCATACGGGCAAATGATACAAATGTGGATGCACCTTTAAACAGCAATTAGTAGAAACATGGAGGACACTAAAAGGTTGATTTAACCGAATATGTCATATATAGTCAGGACAGTGTGAATTGGCTTTAATGTTAATATTTGTAAAACCATTCTTTTTTCAAAACGGTAAACGGGTGTTTAGGCTTGGTACTTGTTTTCAAATTCATTTATTTTATTCCTAAGGCATATTTTATCGATGTTGTCGATATTAATTTTAATTGTCGTCGCGGCGAGAATGACGGAAGCGACTCATTATTTTTATATATCTTGTTTTGTTTTGTTTACATCGGTGACATTCGATGACTTTCAACGTTTGTTATCAAAAACACATCCTTGCCAGTAAATAAAGTAGTGCTATTGAAAATCCGCAATATGGGAAGGGCCGTAAAGCAACTTGTCGGTCTATAGCACAAACATGATTTTAGTTGCAAACAAATGGCGCTTTGTGTATGAATTCCACTACAATTATCAAGTATTGCGCCTCTAAAGTAGCTCTAATCGACCCACTGTCTAAAATGTCGAAAGCCTTCAAGAAAAGAGCGTACTCCCACCTGAAAGGCCGGCAACGCATTTGTGATTCCTCCGGTGAGACAAGAGTCTATGGGCGACGGTGATCGCTTACCATCAGGCGACCCGTCTGCTCTTTTGCCTCCTATGACATAATAAATAAATAAATAGCGATTGAATACTAGTCAACATCCCAGTTTTGCGAACCGTCTCGGAAGTGGGTGTGAGTGTGTGTGTTGCTTGCGACCCGTGTTGACGTGGTGACGACGCAGGCGCGCGGCCACCTGGCGGCCGACGTGGACCCGCTGGGCATCATCACGGCCAACCTGCCCGCGTTGGGCATGCGCGCTCCGCGCTCCGAGCTCATCATGAGGAAATATTTCAAATTCGGTACGCAGGAATTGTCGAGCCGTGTTAAGGTTTGGTTCCATCGGCGACCGCGGTCTCATGGCTTTCTTTGATTGCGTTGGCAAGTGTGATCCAGTTTTTGCCGGCGAGCCGCTGTGTTGGATGGGGTGACGTGTAAGAAGCTAAATAGGGATGTTGACTAAATTTAAATTTCTAGTCCGTCATGTAGAGTAATAAAAATATTGAAGACGTATTTTTTCTTTTGTCATGTAATCAAATAATAATGGCGAAATGTTTAGTCAAAATGTCGCGTGACGTCACGCCTCTGTACAGTTTATACAGAGTTAAGACGTCATGAGCTCCCACTACTAATTTTTTTTTATGAATTTGCAAAAGCATTTTTTATTGTCTACGATTAACTTTTTTTGATACTGTACTGATCTTTACCAACGATGACTGAGACCCACTGTTATGAAGTCAGCTATCTAATGAAATATTGGTTTACGCATCGGAGATTACGAATGATGAGACAGACGCACAAATATAGAAAAAAGTTTTTTACGTCGCGGGGTAAAATGTGGCTTGCTTTTAAATTGTACCGCACTTCTGATAGTACTCATTGCAACGATAAAATCAGTGACACTAATAAATGACGTCACCTCAATCCAATCCAGTGCCTGTTTGTGAGCTGGTTATTATTTGCCCCCATTATAGAAAGCCTATGCTTTCTCTCGCGGTCGACGACAGAATCATACCTTTATCATGTGTGATTCTCTAAGGTCAACATAAGTAATGCATCTTGTAAACACTGCGCTCCTTTTTTACGGATATTGACAAGAGTTTACAGAATCGGTGCGTTTTAAATGTTTGCTTTAGAGAACACATGGCTGGAGGCATCCACTCGGCTTTGAATCTACGAGCGGACTCCGAACTTCATGTCTTATTGAGATGTAACAGTTGTTTAGCGACATACGCTTTTGAGATCGGTGTAGTGTTATTGAGCTTGTGTGAGTCGAGTCTAGCTTAGCGTATCGATGTTCATGATTCTCGGAACCCGTTTGTAGGTGCAATCGTTCATTATCATTGAAAATGTAAGTTATATACCAGTTGTGAACTCGTTATTATCGGGCATTGTATCAATGTTTCTTCAATATCTCGCTTTTTCAATTGGTTGTACCGAGTGGCTGTTTCCGATTCGTTGATGTAGGAGCGATGTCTCAGATCTCGGTAGACAAGTACTCGAAATTAACTGTTCTAATTAACTAAAATCATCAGTCTACCGAAATCAATTTGAATAAATTTCATGGCAGACGTAATTAATTTGATCGTAATGTAGCGTGTTCATTAACTGTTACGTAATCTTTGTTTCTGCATCTGATACTAAATTAACAACTCATAATCAACTAAAGGTTTCCCTTTTCGACTAACGCGACTTTAAACCGACTTAAAACAATTGCTAGTCTCAAAACTAGATTTCATAATAGAAATGTTAATCATTCAATGTGTAAAGTAATAATTATCTAGGTTAGTTTGTATCGATTGAAAGTCTGATAAGTGGAGTTTGTTAAGCTAGGTCAGTAATGAAATAGTAGTAGCTGATTTCATAGACTAATAAATATGTATGACTTCGAAGGCCAACCGCGGATTGACGCGTAGCCGCCCGGCGTCTATTTTTACCAGCACTATTTTTAAACATAGATTATTGTACTCGAAAAATGCAGTTACTTGATAGATTACATTTTTGTTTTATTACAAACAACTTGTGTACGTACAATTATTGAGACCGTTTTTATTATCTTTGCCATTAATAATCTATAAATAACCGTAAAAAAATATTTTGTTTTTGAGAGAGTCGCAACCGGTAAAAACATAATTCCTCGCAATCGTCACCGATGTTTCAACTAGCTAAAATGTTGCAATACTAATAGACACAGGACAGGGTCAAATATATAGAGATACAAGTGTAATGTTTTTGCATTTCATGATATAGAAAAGTGAAGCGCTGTACGGGTGGCAGAGGGTGAAATGTGACGTTTTGTTTTTGGGGTATAGTTCAGTTTAGTTTCAATTTAAATGGCATTTGTCCAAGAAGATAATGTTGCTAGCATCAAGGATAAAGTCAGGTGCGGTTTTATCCGAGTTTTTGGGAATTAATAGGTTATCTCTAGACGTGTCTGAGTAGTGTTTCTGGGGTTAAAGGTTAAGTTTTGTGTTGGATAGTCCCGCGGTCATCTGGTGGCGCATCTAGACCCGCTGGGCATTTCCACCGGCGACCCGGTGGAAAGCAGCGAGTGGCACGGTGGCTTGCGTGGATTCGCTAGCGAAGCGGTCGTTAGGCAGCACGTGCGATTCGGTATGAACTAATGATTTTATGAGTATCGAGATTGGTGGCTAGCGGGATGTCGGCTTTCGTCAACGTAAATTGTTATGGAGGTATCTTACCGCGTGTCTGTCGCAGATCGCGACTGCGGTCGCTTTTGACCAGAGGCCGGAATTCTCGTAGCACTTTTGAGCCGTCATACGGATTTCTCGTTTATCGACTTCCCATATACATATTTTATCGATACATAGAATACAACATATTAAAGAAGATTAAAAGTAGACGTAAACAACAGGTGGTCTTATCGCTAAAGAGCGATCTCTTTTAGATAACTTTTGAGTAGCTAGTTGGAAATGTTAAATAGAGATTTGCAATGAAAGCAATGAAAAGCGAATAGGTAACTATTTTACGTTTAATCAGTTCAGTTCAGTGTTTTAACATTTATCAATATCCTTTTAGAATTTCCTATAAGTTGGTATCCAAAGGTTATCTAGAAGAGATCGCTCATTCGCGATAAGACTGCCTATTGTTTACTTCTACTCGTAATCATATTTTAAATACTTTATTCTGTATTTATCGATATATATATCGGAAGTCGATAAACGAGAAGTCCCTATGACAGCTCAAAAGTGCTACGAGAATTCCGCCCTCTGCTTATGACAATCTGCTTATTGTTTCATAAAAATACGGGGATATGAAAATGAAATTACTGTCGTTTCTCTTCTATTTTGATTGCGGTCTGGCGATGAAGTCAACTCCAGTCGTGTTATAAAAAAATCGACCACTACTGTAGTATAATCCCAGAATGCGAAGAAGCAGTTGCTTTCTTCGACTCGTTATAAAATAACTTTTCTGCAGTCCTATATTAATAATGCAAAAAGTGCCTGCAGTTACGGTTTGCGTTCAAGCGTCGTATGATACCTTTATGGGTTATTCTGGTACAAAATGATATAACAACAGCATATGCAATATTGAAAGCATCTATATATACATATATTTTACTTAATTACCCGCATGATTACTCTTGCCCTTTGAACGCCGTAACTGTCAAATCGTGGCAAGAAACAAGAAATGACGGGTAGAAAATATGATAACAATTAAGAGTAGGTAAAGCAGAGTAATAATAATCAACGATTCCGACACGAAAATTGATTGACTGCAGTTGCAGTCATGTGCGATCAAAGGGTTTATGCTCAATAAAAAATATTTTGACATATATATTAATACATATTTTTCTAAATATTATATTTATCACTATTTTCGAACTGCTTTAAACGGCTGTACCAGATGGTCGATGCATCCCTCTAACTTTCAATTTGCGATACATAACAAAGTGGTGTAGGGATCTTTGCTTCGGCACTCACATTTTCGAACACTGAGCGTAGTGAGAGTATCTGGAAGCTCCCTTAGACTGTGGGTTTAATTATTAGCTTGTAATTTTCGGTGTTTTACACTCAGTTTCTTTTCACATCATAAGAGCGATACATGCCAGTTTTTTGTTTTATTAATAGGTACTACTCCTGTTTTATTTTTTTTGGCACAATATATCTCAAGTTTTTTTTACCAATTTTTGCGCGATAAGTAAATTTGTTAATTCAAAATACGAAAGAAAGACTGTAAATTTTCACTCTTACGCAGAAACACTTAGAAAAAAAATTAGTTTAAGCAACTTCTAGCCTTTGCATCTAATCATGTAAATAGAAACTTAGTGTACTCGATAACTCATTATTCGTTTTAGTTTCCATCTCTCACACTGCGGGCCCGTGGTCGCGGGTAGGTTAGGTGTTAGGAAGGAAGGAGCAATGAGTTATTGTAAAATACCTGAGAATTATAGTTAATAATGTTGGTTTAGGTGTGGAGTTATTCCCTTATTTTCGTCCCAGACTGTCCAAGAAGCGAATTAGCGTTTTGGCGCTCCCAGAGATAAATGCCCCGGTTTGCCCCAAATTTAGACCCGACACCGGTTTATCATAGTCGACAGCAAACATTAACCATAATATACCGGGTTCGGACTGTTGCTACGCGTCGGGCGTGCGAATAATTATATTGGTTTGCTTCTGGCACAGCGCCTATCCTAATTAAGAGAATAACATCACTGATGAGTTAAGTTTCGTAACAACGAACGACTCATACATATGGAAGGGATTTTCACTCTTACTAGTAGACTGGGTAGTTTCTTTAAATGCTTTATTTTTTGTGGCTTTTTATGCTAGTTTATCGTTTATTTTAGTAACTTAATCTGTTTATTTTATGTCCTATTGTATTCTTTATGTATTACGGTGCTTGGTAAATAGTTATTTTATTCGACTAACTATATTTATATTGACGAAATGGGGAGTGCATATTTCGAAATCCGTTTATCACAATATATGAGACTAGCTTTTCGAAGTATTCGGTAAATCTATTTCTAATCCGCAAAGAAACTGCTTTTACTAACAAGCTTCGAAATTTTCTAATTTTAGGTTAGCATACAACGTATAGCTTTAACCGCAATGCTCACAAATTCAGTCATATTCCTTTACTAGAAATGAACACACATATAACGCTACGTAACACACACATGTGTAGAAATATTTGCCTCGACGTTTCGGCAGTTTAATTAATAATATAATGTGGGTAACGATTAAAAACGTTAAAGTACATTAATTATGAAACATATAATGTAAATAATTAATCATAAACTAAATAGGTTATAGCGCTTCCTACGTTAGGTATATCACTAATTATGGAATAATTATCAGCTGACGTTAAAGCATGAGTATTTTTAATTAAATTATTTAGAGATGGAGTACGAATTGTATAGTCATTCTTTTGCTCCTGCGATTGACTTAAATCGCAATCTATTACAATGTTGCGTATACTATTATTTAAAAAAAACCCACTGGTTTTGCCTTTCTACGGGGCATCGTCAGAAACCACGCAGAAAAATACATCATCTCTACATACACAATTCATAATTATCTACTACTTACATGGAAACCCATAAAGTAACTCCTGAATGAATCAATCACTTAAGTATTTTTCCCTTATTGTGAATAATAGGTGAAGTCCTCGTTAAAATAATAAAACTCAATGTTTATGTGCACGTTATATTTAATTAGTAATAACTAACGTAATAGCATTTCGTTAGATGCTTACCTAATTAACAAACCTGTTAATTATCGTTTGATGTGATCATAATATTGCATATTATGTATTAGCAAGTGTTAATGATTATTTAAGTCAGTTTTTCATTATTTTTAACGGTTTAGTTTATTTTTTAGGATGACTATTTACAAATTGATTGGTAATGTGGAATTCGCGGCAAGCGGTAAACGGGATGTAATTGACCATCATTGTAGAGATGCAATTCGACATCCCTGTAGAGATGTAATTGGACATCCCTGTTGTGCCAGGCCTTCAATTATACATCCTTAGAGCTCGGGCACGATAACGCTCGACCGGTGACACGGCAAGCGAATTCCTAATACATTGCGTGTGATGCCAACTTACTGTTGTGCGGTGAGCGTCGCGAACGCGCAATGAAGAGAGAATTCGCTCGCCGCATTGCTATAGTTTGACAAATTCTTCCGTGAGACTCCAATAGTATGCGGGCGACGGGGGGCGGGAATGAAGTATGCGCGTGGCGGAGAGACGATGATCCTGCCGCGCGCACACTTCTTACTCGCCCCCGCTGTCTTTCCCCCGTCGCCCGCACACCGAGGGAGTGTCACGAAAAAACTAGTCAAGCTATAGTCGCGCGTTGTCGTGGCGGGACCGTTTTTTTGGGTTTGCCGCGAATCACACGTTTATTGATATGTAGTTGAAAGAAGTATTCTTTTCTTCCCGATACTAATACACACTTTTTTATTAATGTAAAACTGACTATATATATTACATCCGGCGTCCTACTCATTTATATATAAATTTTCTTTGCTTCTTATCTTGTTTTCAATTAATTTCTAACGACAATTGCACAAGCGGTTGTACTTTCGCATACTAAAGGAAATTGTGAACTAAAAAACAGATCCGTGGACACCATATAGCAAATCTCGACCCGTTGGAAATATCGAACGCCGATCTGGGTGGTAAAAATCCGAGGGAGGTGATACACAACAGCTACCGGTTCGGTAAGGACCCTGATTGAGGTAGCATGTAGTTATGGCTGGCAAACTAGGGATCCCGCGGAAATGGGAGACGGCAAATTTGCTTACAAGTTGATGTAATAAGTATCGTGAAAGTCGCTTGCTTGGTCACAATTTTGGGCTTATAATACCGGTTATCACAACAAAACAAACGGGTATACCGGTATTTTTAGCATGGGCAATACCGGAATCATGACACTCAAGGCGTTACGGGCAAATTGGAAAACATGTAGGTATGTGGCCCGTTCGGTAAATTTTCACCTTTGAGAAAATCCGTTTTCGTTTGCATTATGTGTATACAATATTTTTCATAAAGGTTAAAAATTTTTGACCCGTGACGCTCTTTTATGACTTTTTGACGCCCTTGAAATAATTGACACAGATTTATGTTTATTAGTGTTATGTTTATCTAGAACATTGTAATGCCGGGAAATGCATACATATATTGCATACTGACTCTTATGCGAATAACAGTACTTTTGTAGCTGTGCCAAATGTATACCGGTGTAATGTTTATATACAAGTAAATGAGTCACGATAATTAAATTAATACTATTGAACTAAATTTGCCGCCTGCCATGTTCACCTGATCTCTAGTAATAATTTATGAACAGAATATAGCGAATCAACTGCAGTGCAAGATTTTGACGATTTAAATTGCGTTCGCTTTTTGTTTTGAGTTTGTTTCTGTTCGTAATTTATTTGTTCGGGCGCCATAACTATAGATTCACGTTTAACGCGCCGAATCGAATCGCAATTAGTGAGGGGAGAAATTTAAACAAATTTGCCACGTCACTGTCCGTGGAAATTTGAAATGTCTAAACTCATTCTAAATTGTACAAGGTTTCAGTAAGGTTGGTTTGAGAAAATACGAAATAATGTATGTCTTAGAAATGAGATTTAAATAGTTCTCCTGTTTTATTTTCAGTCCTTCAAACTTTTTGCTGAATTTGTTTAGAACAAGATGATGTACCGTCTGTGTTTTATTATATTGAACATTTATAGATTGGAATTCGAACTTCGGACTATCAAAAAAAAACGTAAACATTGCATTTCTGATAACCGCATCCGGTAATCAGCAAACTTGAACTATAACTTTGATAGCGGTACCAGAGTGAGGCGGATTTGAGAAATATTCGTGTTAGATCTCTTTTATTTTCTATGTCTAACAAAAGGTATAAAACACGAATATTTGGCGAATAAAAGAGTGGGAGAAAATTGTGGTTCCTAGCCTGACGAATCAGTTTTTTCTCTAGTCACAACATTGCGTTTCGATTCGGCGCGCTAGGTGGTAATCGCATACCATTCAAAAGAATGTAACGCACTCCAACACACTCGCAACTCCCCGGCTCGCACGCTGTATGTTCATCTGTCGCACATATATACTTTATATATCATTCATCGGTGCATGATATGTAATCCTGGCAGTTGACTTGGCTGCATCTGCCAAATATTCATGTTGCTCTCGTTGACATTGAAGAGAAAACAAGGTGATATTAGAGTTTAAACCAGAGACTGTTACAGGTATTAATTTAAACATCTTTCCTGATTTGCAATATTTTAATTTTTTTATGATATCGTATGTAGGTACCGTAAGGGTTTATTCAGACGTACCAAATCCACACGACATCCACAACCACACTTTAACGACAAAAATGTGTTAATTTATATGAAAATAAATACTTTTCACACGGACCACATTTTGTCGTCAAACGCAAGTGTGGACGATCCGACTACATCAAAACAACTGCAAGAAGCTGCAGCGTGACTGACTATTCACGGGTAATCACTGCTTCGTTGTCGTGTGGATGTGGTATGTCTGAATAGAGCCTAAGTTCGAACTAAAAAGTTCCTTTGCCCACTCATGAAAACCCTGTTAATAAGCAAAGTACCGACATTAAATACCGGTTATATTGTATGGAAATAATACTAGTATTCAGTCACTGGTTTAAATAGACGCCTGTATTCCAATTGCAACTTGTATCTGCATTTCAACTGCCGGCGTGCAGTTCCCGTCACGGGTACCAATATGTATACACCACAAAGTTGCAAAAATATGTATACAGGTTTATTATTATGGCAGTATGGTTTATGTATACATATTTCGGAACTTTTTGTGGATATTTATCTTTGCCCTTGACTGTACATAATTGACAACATTTCAAATTTCCAAATATTATTAAATAGACGCCCATTTTGTTAATTCATTTATCATGAACCCAAAATCACGTTATACATTTTTTTTAATAGCAACTGGTTTTGAAGATAATCGTGAAAATGTGGATGCATACGATTCTCTAAATGACGTCACTAGGTGGATATGAATATAACATAGTCACAGTAGCAGAAAAGCTGTATAAGGTCTTATAATGCCATTATACAATGTATGTTGCGCAAGCATCTCTTGGGAAATCTTCAAGATTAAGAGTCTTCATAGTAGTTTAGAAGCAGGTACCTGTAAGTATATATATATATCATGTTTATATATATTAAGTATTATGTATAGTTTGTATACTATGTAACTTGGGTGTCTCGCCCTTGTAATTATTATTTTGTACAAGTCTGATACCGATATCCCGCATCAATAATTTCTATGTTTAGCCTGATGGTTGACTGGTAGAGAATGCCCTTATGGCATTAAGTCCGCCATTTGTACTTTCTTGTATTGTGCAATAAAGTTTAAATAAATAATATAAATAATAAATATACAGCCAGTTTGAGCGTTATAAGGGCTGTATATGCTCTAATACAGCTTGTGTGTTACTTGGGAGTGCACAAGAAGAACAGCAGTACTATTTCTATACTAAATTCGGCTTAGTATTAGTGCTTCTCTACGATTTTCTACGCTGTGACTGTCACCAATTGTTTTTAGAATGAATCCTTTTAAATTGTTTGTGTATTTTGAAAATTTTAAAATGTGGTTACATTAATTTATTTCAGTAAAAGGCAGGATAATAAAATGAAACGTTGTCAATTTGCAGTGTTTATAAACCCTCAGTAAAATGCCAAGTGAAAAGCTGTAGAACAGTCGGCATAAGATAATCTGTAGCATTCAAAGTGCCCAATATGTCGCAACACATCTTTATTAGGTATAAAGATATATGACGATACAAGGCGCTTTGGATGCTACAAATTATTTGATGCTGACTGTACTATATGATGCTCTAATGCATGTTAAATGTATGGAAATGTTTTTTTTTTAGTTACTTCTCATTATATCCGATATACTTTGTTATTTATTAGAATATTAATCTCGTATTCTCTGCTTTATAGATACTTTGTAACAGATCTGCAAATGCAGTATCTTATGTAGATTTAGTTTTTTGATTGTATTAGAATCGATTGAGATTTATTGTAGACTAAGATTTTCCCACAACCCTCGTGGCCTATTATTCTTACCTCGTGGAAATTGTGCATTTTTCGGGATAAAAAATATCTTCTTTCTAGAATCTCAAATTATCTCAATACCAAATTTCATCTAAACTTGTTCTGAGGTTTAAGCGAGAAAAGGCAACAGACAGACAGAGTTACTTTCGCATTTATATTAGTATGGGTGTATGAATTTTGTATGTCTGGCATATATAAAATAGTACTGCGTATAAAAGCCACGAGGGCTTTCCTTGAACTCTGGCCAAAACAACAAAGTTACATTAAAAATAAGTGACGTATTCGGCCCTCAATACTTGTTGCTATTTGCAATGATATAACGACTTAATGTCATTGATTCAATTAATATTTTTCTAAAATTATCAACTTATGCCCAAATAAGGGCAGTAATGGTCTTACATAGTAGGTATCAAAAATAAGTAGCAACTAAATTGGCCTTAGTCGAATACGCGGCAACACTATGTTATATATACATAAATGCCTAGGAAAAATCAATGTTTGATGAGAATAACATTTTGGAAATAGCAAATAAAAAAATCTTTGATTTTAATAACAAGGAATGTTTTACAAAAATGTTTGTTTTTTATATATATATGTAATGTATTTATTCTACCTCTTTGATAAATTATATCAATGTTGTAAATTTGATAAATAGTGTTGCCGCGTTATTGCACCATATCTGGTTCAGCTTGGGTTTTCTAGAATATGGGTTACTTATTTCGAATCAAATTAACTTATTATAAACATTGAAATTATATTTTTAATACGTATCGAACACTGCGCTATCATTGTCTAGTTCTATAATTGCATTCTATATTTACTACGTATCATTGTCACATTTCCATTATTAAAAAAAGTACGCGGTCGAAATCTAAAAGTAAGGCATCAAATTTCATAACGCACTCAACATTTCATCGTTTTAGTTATTTCCTTATGCCCTGTTAATTCTATTCATCGGTTATAACGCACGTGGGTTTTGCCATACATGCACGAAAATCCAGGGAATCGTGTGATCAAATCAAGGTGTTCTAGAGTTTACCCCGCCATTGTGGTGTTATGACGTCATTAGGACATGCTAGTAAAGGGATATGATATTTATCTTTCACTATCTGCTTTAATGGTATTGCTGTGCTTTTCTCCTTTGTATGTGCTGTGTAGATGTTGTCAAAATTTGACAGCTTAACTAATATACTCAGAGGTAAGAAACAGAAGACTGCGGTTATGACTGTTATAATATTCCTATGGACTTGCATTATATTTATATTAAATATGGAACCAATATCAAAGGAATTTTCTACCGCGCACACTCCGAATGTGAAATGACCTTCCTGCCGCGGTTTTCCCTAGAGGTTACAGTATGGTGTTCTTTAAGAGGGGAATGAATAAGTTTTTAAAGGGTCTGCAACACGCATGTAATGCCCCAGGCGTTGTAAGCACTTATGAGCTGCAGTGATTGCTTAACATTAGGCAAGCCGTACGCTTGTTTGCCACCTTAGTAGTGTACAAACAATAAAGTGTTTCTAAGCTCCCGAACACTTCTTTTTTTAAATTCACAAACTGATCCGCGATTGACCCCAGTATCACTTCTATTCTGCCTTTGAACTCATGCAAACTTCAGTTTCTTGCCTCTAAAAGTAAAGTGTCATAATTTTGATGGCGGGTACTGTAGTAATCTGAGATATTATATCATGCAAAATTACTCTTTGTCATTGAAAAACATACCGGCTGATCGAATTAGAGTTGTTCCTAAGAATTTCTGAAAACATTTGGATGTTAAATGCTGTCTAGAACGTTCTCGCTCAATACCAACAGGAGAACGTTTTCGAGAAGCTAAAACGAACTGTAGTACGTGAAATGTTCGTAGTCTTCAAGTCATAAGAGTAGTTCAAATTGATGTGATATCTCTCTAGTCATCGGGCTCTGGGTATGTTGGATGTAGCGGCGAACCAGATGTTCCTTCTCTTATTGGCACTTATGTTTTAGATGAAGCTGATATGGACAGGGTATTCAAACTGCCCTCTACCACTTTCATTGGAGACGGAGAAAAGGCACTTCCCCTCAGGTATAAAACACTCATTGTCTGTATAAAATTTATCACTATCTTAGAGCATAAGCTTACTTTTAAAAGTTTTTTTTTTTCTTATGATATTTTTTATCTATTTAGAAATATATAAAAATAATGAGTGGATGTTTTGCTTCTATCTGTGCATTTTTTTACACCAATATGTCGTCCTTATAAATTGCCGAAAGAGTAAGAGCGAATTAATAAAAATATAAACTTTGCTCATATAAACGTTTAAATAAAACTTTCTCAGATATGAATGTCAAGGACCACGCACTGTTTGATTTTCAATGTGAAATTCCAATAAAAATTATACAGATTTTCCAAAGAACTATCGATTTCTAAAGTAACCTTACAAATTTGACAAGTTGCCGTCAGCTTATTATGATCATGGATCGTAAATTCAGATACCTAAAGTTGGCAAAATACCGAGAAAAGGTTAAGGAAATATAGAATCGAAACATCCGTTTCTTTAATGAAAAATAAGCACAGGGGGCAGATTTGCAGAAATAAATATCTTAAGAGCCCCCAGCAAGCTCGGCCGAATTTCACCTTCCCATACAAGCGAAGTTTTGTTCTCATTTTAAAACTACGTGCTAGATTGTAACGAAACTTTGTATATACAAGGACATGAGGTATATCTAGGCCTGTAATTAGTTTAATATGAATCCAGTTCATAAAACAAACGAAATACAGCAAAAACAAGTTTAGTATGAAAAACTTAAATTCACTGTATTTTTTACTATGGTATCTGAAGCTACTTATACTAATTACAGGCCTGCATATACCTTAAATTATTCTAAGTACAACGTTTGAGAGCAAACTAGCTAGTCGTTTTAAAATAAGAGCGTAACTACGTTTGTATGGAAAACCGAGCTTACTGGGGACTCTTAATCTGTCCCACAAAAAATATTTCACAGGTGCGTTACGTTCATAGAAACAAAAAACATATTAAAACGTCACAAAACTGAGATGGAAATTTGGAACATTTGGAACAAAATAGTGTTTTAGAAAAATATTTCTGAGGTGTGTGTGTTACGTTTATAGAAATAAAAAATACCATTTATACAAAAAATTAACGAAACTGAGATGCAAATTTGGGTCATTTTTTTTGCATGCGGTTTGAATGAACTATAAAGACGAAGGATTTTTAGTAGGATCTCTGTATACTGCTCAGCACAGAGGCAATGACGTGTATGTTCGCGAATCGTGTCTGTGGGTCTGTGTACATAATAGTGTTTGATTGGGGGTGTGCAGCACCATTGCTCAATCATGGGAGAAACTGTCTCATGTTACTTAGGTGCATTATGATTTCATTCAATTCATTCGTTCAACGTTACTAAGTAACTATGCGAGTGAGTGTTATCCGTAGACTAGCGTGGTGAAATGAAAATGAAGTTAACCATCGAGTAAATCGTTACATTAAAATTATACTGGGTTAGCCACTCTCGTGTAAATTGATTGTTGGTGAAATCGGCCCTTAAGAGAAAAACTTCGATTGGTCGGTGCACGACTCAAAACAGACTATGAGCAGGACCAGCTAGCATGTAACCGCGAAATTTCCCGACTTACTGAGAAATAATCTTCTTTTAATTCACGATGTGATTTATTTGTGTGCCAATATTCATCTGAATGCGTTCGACAGTTAACTCGTTATCGATTAACATACATCTAAACGTCTTCACAAACTTTCTCATCTATACTATTATAAAATTGTTCAAATGAAATGTCTGTACGTTGAAGATATTGTCTGTACATTGAAGATATTTACCAAAAAATAAATGTGACACATGACTATTCGAAAGGTCACTGAATCTATTTACTTTTATTTTATGTATGTTTGTATGTGTCGTGGCGGCTTCATCGCGTCGAAACGGCTGAACAGATTTCAACTATGTCTGAGACATGGGTAGCTGAGCATCAACAGACGGCTAGGAAACTTTTTACCCTACTACACTAAAAAACAGGAGGCGTTATGACTTTCCCTCCTCTGCTAACGACGTTGCGCCTTCTAGTTTCTAATATTTATAAAATTGCTTACGTTATCCTCATTTGTTTCACAGGGAAATCCTATACCGGCTCGAGCAGGCGTACTGCAACAACATCGGCATCGAGTTCATGTTCATCAACTCGCTGGAGCAATGCAACTGGATCCGGCAGCGCATGGAGCCACCGAATGTCACCAAGATGAGCCCCGACCAAAAGAGGCTTATTCTTGCTCGCCTTACCAGATCCACCGGGTAATTGTACACTTAGTCTACCTCTCTACCGAACTGATACATAAGAGACATGTTCATCAACTCGCTGGAGTAAAGCAACTGGATTCGATAGCGTATGGAGCCACCGAACATCACCAAGATGAGCGCTGACCAGAAGAGACTCATTCTCGCCCGCCTCACCAGATCCACTGGGTAAATTATAAACTTAGACTATCTCTCCACAGACCTGATGCATTAGAAACTTGTTCATCGACTCACTGGAGCAATGCAACTGGATTTGGCAGCGTATGGAGCTACCGTACGTCGCCAAAATGAGCTCTGTACTGAAGAGGCTCATCCTCGCCCTCACCAGATCCACCGGATAATTATACATTTAGACTATCTCTCCACCGAACTGATTCGTTAGAAACATATTCATCAACTCGCTGGAGCGATGCAACTGAACTTATCACCAAAATGAGCGCCGACCAGAAGACTCATTTTCGCCCGCCTTACCAGATCCACCGGGTAATTATACACTTAGACTACCTCTCCACCGAACTGATGCATAAGAGACATGTTATCAACTCGCTAGAGCAATGCAACTGGATCCGATAGCGCATGGAGCCACCGAATGTCGCCAAAATGAGCTCTTTACTGAAGAGGCTCATTCTCGCCCTCCTCAGCGGATCTACCGGGTACGCATGTAGCTTTAAACATCTATGCCCTTTTAACACATTCACTGCTGAGCCACGCCCCACGAATACATTTGTATAAATTTAAAAGCATTGCGTTGCCGTCAGTGAATCAACCATTCATTAAAAAATCAAACCATGAAAGAGCAACGCACAGTGTGGTAAACAACCTCCATTTTGATTCACCTCGATTTCGTTTCCAAAATACGATACTTATTATCATTTCTTTAAATTTGAATTGAAAACTTCAACATTTCTAATATCATTTATTTTTGTATCTAGATTCGAGAACTTCCTTGCAAAGAAATGGTCTTCGGAGAAACGGTTCGGTCTCGAGGGTTGCGAGATCCTCATCCCGGCCATGAAGCAGGTCATCGACATGTCCACGAAGCTGGGCGTTGAGTCCATCATCATGGGAATGCCACACAGAGGTGAGTCACTGCGTTCATAGGTTAGGAACTTTCTTTTGAAGAAATTGCGTTAAAAGAAGCGAGTAAAAGTATCTCGAATAAAAATGAATTATTGCCAATATACTAGGTATGTAAACGCTAACGATCTATACAGGGTGGCCGCGAGAAATCTGAAAGATTGTAATCACGGATGCCTGAGACCATTAGAAAGACATCTTCACCAAAAAAATAATTAAATAATCTAGTTTTGCCGATTTCTGTACATAAAGATTTTTGTGAATGCAAAACTTTCGCATCTCTATGAAAATTATCCCTTTAAAAAAAAAGTAACGATTATTTCCGTGCATGGCTCAAGTTACTCACGCCATGCACAGATTTTTCCAATAAAGGATGACTTTAGTGAGTGGTAGCTGTAACTTTGATGTCTGTTTGTGGTGTGATAGCGACGCGAAATTTGGCAACATACGTGGCAACGTCACGATTAAAAGAGCTTAATGCACTTTAGTTATCACAATAAGTAGTTTACATGAAAATGTATAATATCTTCAAAACTAAGCCCGATTTGACTGGAGTTAATACAGGGTGGGCCAAAAATGTTTGCACTTTTGAAACATCGATAAAAATTAAATTATACATGTTTTCCAATATTTTATTCATTTACCCTAGTAACAGATAATTGCAATTTATTTAAAAAAAATACATTATCCAGAAGTCCTCCGTCTCGTCGTTGGCACTTCTGCAATCGACTATGCAAACTTTGGAAAATATATATAATATAAATAAAATTGCACGATGTGACCTATAGTTTCCCGCCAATTTCCCGCCGCTCACTCTCACAGAAAAAATCAGTTTTGCTATTTGCAAAAATTTATGGCCCACCCTGTATTACATTTTATGCTCCTAATGACTCAAGGAATACGTGGTTAAAATCTGTAGGGTTCCTCGTGGGCACCTTGTATTCATTAATTCATTTAATCCTTTATAAAACATGGTTTTACACGTCAACTTATAAATCATGAAACATTAAATTATACATGAGTCGCATTATTATATAATACAATATAGTTACTAATTATTATTGATTTATTTGTTGGAGCAGCGAACCAGTTAGAGTTACTGGATCGTTTTTATTTTTGTTATTTTTTTTGTATGTGTTGTAGTTTCATCACGCCAAGTCGGCTATAGGATACTTTTTATCCGATTACGTTGAAGCAAAAAAGAGGATTGTATTTTTTTCCTCTTCCGCGAATGAAGTGAAAGATAAACACATTGCATATTCCCTATTGAGTCGCTGGAGTGATACATACTTATATCCAAGATTGTAACGACGTACTTTCTCAGGTCGGCTGAACGTGTTGGCGAACGTGTGCCGTAAGCCACTGCATCAACTCTTCACACAGTTCGCCGGTCTCGAAGCCGAAGACGACGTAAGTTTCACTAATACTTTGTGACCTAAGGCATCCTATCCACTCATTGTCATCATTAGCCACAGGGCCATGAATGGGAAGGTGATGTTATCCATAGTTTTTGTCTCAAATGTCATCCCAACCAGTGGGGTGCAGGAGAAGGTCTTTGGCCAAAGTAGGCAGTTTTTCTGTGCCTATATGGAGTGATGGTCGTTCAAGGCTTCAGGGTAGGCTGTTTCTCTGTGCCTGTATAGAGCCATGGTCGTTCAGGGTAAGCATTACCTTTGTGCCTAAATGGAACGCACTGATCCCAACCTACACCCAAGGCCCAAAGTATCGAAATAAGATTATACTTATGATGATCAAAGCCTGTTATTTTCAAACAAGAGGCATTTTGGAAATTTATATAGGTTTGGTGATATGAATAAAAGTGTTCTAGACCTTTCGGTCTGGCTTTAGTCCCCGATTCTGCAATGTTTCTCCATTTTGAAACATATGTTGCGTTAGTAACTTATTTAAACTCATACATGTCTAGCAAACCTGAATCTCCTGTTATCGCAACGTGTAACGTCTATCTCTAACTATTATGAGACTTCGGGCGGTTATTTTTTGCAAGGCTCTTGTCTTTTAGCATTTGGTGATTGAACGAATTTTACTAGAAATAATACATAGATATCAGTAACAATCTTACAAAAATTTACCTACAAACTACATTCCCAAACTAAGCAAAGCTTGTACTATTGGTAGTATGTGAGGATATTCATACTTATATGGATAAATTTAATTCTAAAATAAATAGAAAACATCCAAAACCCAGGAACAAACATTCGTGCTCATTACACAAACACTTGCCTTGGCTGGGATTCGTACCTGCGACCTACAGCTTCGTAAGCCTTTGTGCAACTAGACAAACGTGTCATCGAATTTGCTCCGGTAGATTGGCCTGTTTGCCACACTCCAAGGTTGCCCCTGTATAAACGGCTGGCAACAGAATTTCCCAAGTCCTATTTGACGAATGTACCGCTTCGACAGGGCTCCGGCGACGTGAAGTACCACCTGGGCACGTACATCGAGCGGCTCAACCGCGTCACCAACAAGAACATCCGCCTGGCGGTGTGCGCCAACCCGTCGCATCTCGAGGCCGTGGACCCCGTGGTGCAGGGCAAGACCCGCGCCGAGCAGTTCTACCGCGGCGACAACGAGGGCAAGAAGGTACCCCTCTAGCTAATAACTTACTTTTCACCTCAGCAGCTCAAACATGCCGCTTTTGCTGCGAGACAACAGTGAACAAAACGCGATTTTGATTCGAGCGTGGGTCAAAGTAGCTTTTTAATTTTTCAATCTTCAGTGCCATGAATTGACATTTTTCAGCCATAAATGAACCAGAGCGCAGTAAAATTCGAATGTTTCAAATTCGAATTTTACTGCGCTCTGTCTCTTTCACATGCATATAAAAAAACAAACGATTTTGGAATTCGACCTCAAAGAAAACACGTTCGGAAACGCGTAATACCCTAAAATTTAAAGATATTTGTAATAAAGAAACTGTTACTTTTAATGATTTTGATTCATTTTAAATAATAAACGTTATTTCAATCTATTCCTGTTCATTTCTATGTCTCCTAAGTAATATGTGTTCTCACTGCTGAGGTGAAAAGTTATGTATGCTACACTAGAGCCAATTTTTTTTGCATCTCGTGCTGTTGAGTCCCTCACTACGCTCAGGATTCTAACTTTGAAGCACTCGCTACGCTCGTGAATCAATCATAGGATCCTTTGCTTGCTCGGGACTCAAAATCAGCATTCGAAACAAAAAACAGCTGCTCTCTTGTTGCACAAATAACTAGTCACCTCACTAGCTCGGAAAAGCTCCATTTACAGCGCCAAAACTGCGTGGTTTCAAAAAAAGTTCGTTTTATCCTCTAGCGTGGAAAAGTAAATGTTTATTTGTTTGTTCTATAATGAGTGTGTTTCGTAGGTTCATTATCACTAGTTTTTAGTTAGCAATTAGTTATAACTTCATAGTTTTTCTTACATCTCACATTTGTGATCACATGTAAGATGAAAACTTGTGTGTTTCGCACGGCTGCAAAATTATTTGGCTTCGCGTGCCTTGAAAGCCTCGTTACGTATTTTAGATTCCTTCGCTTACTCGGCTTTCAATAGCACTTGCGCCAAATAACAACTTCGCAGCCTTGCATAACAAATAACTATTATGTACACCCATATAGTTAATCCTCTTTTCTCAAACATGCTGTGAAATATTGACTTTGTGTTTCTTATAATAGGCACCGAAGTGTCACGTTTTGCGTGCGGCGCAACGAGAGGTGCATAATGATATTCCAAACAAAATTGCAGGCTTAAGCCTGTAAAGCGACTTTCTTTTGTTTCAATTCGCTGTGAGCGCTGACGATGCGGCGGGGAAAGAAACGAATAACTATGTATACAAAAAAACTTTTATTCAATTTTTCATAGATTTGTTTGTTCTTAATTCTATAATTTTTTATTCCGCTGCATGTTTGAGAAAAGTACTATACATATCGCGGCATGGAAATAGATTGCCTGCCTCTTATTCTCTACAGGTATGTACTAGTCTATTACTATGACAAATGATATTCTTAAAATGATTTCTAATAATTAAATGCCACCTGGCATTTGATTATTAGAAATCATTTCACATTTCACGGAAATATGACGCTCACCTTAATAAGTGCTGGTACGAATGGATTGAATGATTGAGCATAGCTGAATCGTTTCCGATGATTTCTCGAATCATGTTGCATGATTTCTCACCATGCTTACTACTGGGCAGGATACAGAACACAAGATCTAGTTTTAATATTATGAAATTCAGTCTAGACATCGGATCTAATCTCACTTTCCGATACTTGAAGTGGTCTATAGATTATTTGGTTATCTAATATAGATAAATAATATATCGGTAAACAACGGGTGTGCCACATTCGACGTCATCCGCAAATGAAAAACAAATGAGAAACATCCAGTGTGACTATTCTCCTTCTAAAAGATGTGATGGGCTACTCAGAAGATCCAATATTTTTTATTAATTTACATGACGGACTAATTATTACATTTTAGTCATCATCCCTATTCTTTATCTAGATGGTAGGTGTCCATTGCTACAGAAGCCCTGCCATTTAAAACCTTTCTAATCAACACGCTTTTATTAGGTCGACCTGTATGTAACTATGTAATGGAATCTAAGGTAACTAATCTGACCATCTTCCAAGGATCGTAGCGTCCTGAAAATTGGCAGCTGTATGTAGTTCTGATGAAAATACAATGGTATGGTACTGTCGAACTGATCTGATTATGGAGCCGGAAGATATGAACTGAAACTTCATGATGGAACATCGTATCATAGCTGTATTTGGGTTTGTTAGAAAAGTCTTGTTTAGCGTGTTTTTCTAGTGTTTTTTAGACTATTAATTAATTTTCTTACAATTATCCCCTCAGGTGATGTCCATCCTGCTTCACGGTGACGCGGCCTTCGCCGGCCAGGGCGTGGTGTTCGAGACCATGCACTTGTCGGACCTGCCCGCGTACACCACGCACGGCACCATCCACATCGTCGCCAACAACCAGATCGGCTTCACCACCGACCCGCGCCACTCGCGCTCCTCTGCCTACTGCACAGGTATGTCAAAGCCTAAAAAATATAGTCGTCCAACGGAGTAGTCAGGTATATTTTTTGAGCAACGTCCAATAGGGATTATGAACGCATGTCAAAGCTTATAGCCTACTCTAGGTAGATGATTATCAAAATTCCAATGTATCATGAAAGTAAGTGAAAGAAGACGAACAATCTAAATTGAATGGCTTTGAAACGAAACTTAAGTTCCAAATATTAAGTTTTATTTTTTTAAATCCTTATAATTCAATAAAACAATAATTGTATGGCAACGGTGTACTTGAACGCAGGTTTTCACGACTAAAATGGCAATTCTTTACGCCCACTCAAGAATGAAGTCACACTTGAGAAGTAATAAGTATGGAGCGTTTTCAGTGCTCAGTAGGAATGCCGAACTTTAACTATTATTTCTGACCTTTAGAGTACTTTACTCGTATTAATTTTAGACTCATATACCCATTTGATCCTTACGAAAAACAGAATCGATTGTCATCTAAAAAAAAAACCCTATTTGATGGGCGTTGTTTTTTGGTATAATGCGTATACTGACAACCCTATAAACGTACTCTCGTGGCGATTTTATATATATATAAATTAAAAATCTCAAAAACCAGACTACAATTACGTATGTCATGGTTGATTGATTGTCAGTGCGCCTCACGACTTAAAAATGTCGGCTCAGTGGTAATATTTTCGCTGTGGCTATATACTCCATGGACAGGTAACGTCCACTTAATCGAACTTGCCACTTTCACCAGGCACTGTTCGTTCGTTTATTGTTGCTCAGTGTATAATTTCTCTTGTTACTTCCAGACGTCGCGCGCGTGGTGAACGCGCCGATCTTCCACGTGAACGGCGACAATCCCGAAGCTGTGATGCACGTGTGCAACGTGGCCGCCGAGTGGCGCGCCACCTTCCACAAGGATGTTGTTATCGACATCGTCAGCTACCGCCGCAACGGCCACAACGAGGTCGACGAACCCATGTTCACGCAGCCGCTCATGTACCAGAAGATCAGGAACACCAAGCCAGGTATACTGTTCGCGACTGTGATCACCAATAAGTAATATAGAAACAAAGTATATCACATGTCTGACATCCCAAAAACAAACGATCATCATGCTCATTTTTGCCACGAACTTGACCAACAACAAACAAACAAACAAGAGCTCTTAAAAGTCTGTAACGTATGGGTGGCACATCCCGTGTTGGCTGGTAGGTTTAATAACGTATCATCATCATACCCAAAGACGTCTACTGCTTGAAAATGGCCTCCCCCAGGATTATAACGACTAGTCGTGCGTCGCCCCCATCCAACGATTTCCCAGCAATCTTCACTAGATCATCGGTCCATCTTGTTGGGGCCTTCCGACGCTGAGTCGTCGTGTACGCGTACGTCACTCGAGAACCTGCTGCCCTAGCGGGCATCGGTTTTACGAGCAATGTGCCCCGCCCACTGCCACTAAAGTCTAGCTACTCTTTGAGCTATGCCGACATTGGTTCCTCTGTGGATCTCCTCATTTCATACTAACGTATACCGTAATGATTTTTCGCAAAGTGCTTCATTCATCCTAAAGGCTTTTGTAATATTAAATACCACGTTTATTCCCAGTGCTGGACAAATACGCCGCTCAGCTGATAGCCGAGGGCGTGGTTACCGCCGAGGAGGTGAAGGACGTCCGGGACAAGTACGAGAAGATCTGCGAAGACGCACACAACCAGGCAAAGCAGGAAACTCACATCAAGTACAAGGACTGGCTCGACTCGCCCTGGTCCGGCTTCTTCGAGGGCAAGGATCCGCTGAAGGTAACTTCTGTTCTGTTCTATGTTAAGTGATGCTTATGACCCAAGAATTTTTATTCGTACAGCATATATTACGCTTATGTCGACGGCGTTATTCTTCTCTTTTCTATCCTACGTTAGCGTTTTGGACGACACAGCACCTACTATCTTTCTCCTTCATTTGACTAATATACGTTAATTTTGGTTTTCCTCTACCAGAAAAATGCAGGGGAAGATGATGAGAGTTCAAGCTTTTTTTTTGCCACTTGTTCTTGTAAAGTATCGTACAGTAGGGAAATTGAAACATGCACGCTTCTCGCTCTTGTCACGATGATAATAAGGACTAAAAAGGTACTTGTTTCAGTTGCCCTTAGTGTACGTTCTGTTCAGGAAACAAAATTAATATTAATTTCTTCCCCAATCTGCTATCCATACTAATATTATAAATGTGAAAGTGTGTTTGCCTGTTAGTTATATTTTACACTTAAACCGCCGAACCAATTGGAATGAAATTTGGTATGGATATAGTTTGAGTCCAGGGGAAGGAAATAGGCTACTTTTTATCCCGGAAAAATACCCTTGTCCGTGCTAAACGAATTTAAGGCGGACGAAGTCGCGGGCAGAAGCTACTAATTCATAACTTCATAAGGCAGCGGCCGACGAGGCGCCAGAACCGAGTTTTTTTATAATACTATACTTTTTTAAAAATCAATATAGATAAAACTCAAATATGAAGAAGGAAACAACGTTTAATTTTTTAGATATATTTATTTTAATACATGCCAATAATAAAAAAAAAAAACATTACTCATGCAACAAAAAACGTTATGAGCAATAAATACCATATAAAGTGACCATTAGTCTGATTGCCTATTATACAAATACATTACTATACAAGTAAACTTTTATTACTTTCGAAATTATGCAATTCGTTTATATTCATTTTGTTTTTTAACTATATAATCATTTCAAAATTCTGTATTTCGTAATATGTAAAATGAGAAATTGAAAATAGTTGATTTAAACTAACACGATTTTCACTCATTATCATTATCACAACTGAACAAACGGGGCTTAATTGCGTATGAATATGATTTAATTTAATTACGTTTCGTTGGTAATTCTTCGACGTTTCGGACGTCGCGTTACGTCCATGGTGTCGAAGGAACTTTATACGCGACGAAGCCCCGTTTGTTGTGTTGTGTTAATGATCCAAAATAGTTGTTATTAAAAACATTACACACCCGTTACAAGTTGTTTTGTTCTTTTTTTCAATCAATCAAAATATGATTTTATTCAAGTAGGCCTAGGTACAAGCACTTTCGAATAGTCAGAAAGAAAGAAAAAAAAACTTACATTGAGAGAAATGTTTGCTGGGAGACATAAAATATGATCGAACATTTGTTGCAAGGATTAGGGAAAACCCAGAAAAACCTTATCAGATCATTTAACTTAAGTATAATATTATTGATAAAATGATCATTTTAAAAATTAAAATAATTAATAAGATAAATCCTTAAAGGATTGTCAATAAAAAAGAAAAAAATATATCTAGAATGTGTCTAGAATAAAATTCTTCTCTTCTTATCTTAAAGAAATGTGTCGTTATCAGGTGACCCCGACCGGCGTCGTAGAAGAGACCCTGGTGCACATCGGCAAGCGCTTCTCGTCGCCGCCGCCCAACGCCGCGGAGTTCGAGATCCACAAGGGCCTGCTGCGCATCCTCAAGGCGCGCATGGAGATGGTGGAGCACCGCACCATCGACTGGGCGCTGGCCGAGGCCATGGCCTTCGGCTCGCTGCTCAAGGAGGGCATCCACGTGCGTCTGTCCGGCGAGGACGTCGAGCGAGGCACCTTCTCGCACAGGTAACTCGACATACATACATCAAATCTTACACCAGATCAGACGACGCAACGGAGCCACGGAGTTACGTCCCCTAAATCGAATTAGTTTTCAGTTTTTCTATATGTTTTTGTTTTTTGTAGTTCACAGTGCTTTGGTTTTTACTCTAATGCTGTGTAACTTTTTTAATAATAAATAAATATAAATCATGGTGGGCCTACTTAGATCTCGATGCATACACCGAGAGACCAAGTGATTCGATAGATTTTGTCATTGACCATTTAATCTAGTGCCCAATTGGAGCACAAAAAAATATATAACGCGTAGTTCCAAAACTCACAATTTTGAGGGCGTAATGTATATGTGTAATTTACTTAGGTAGTATTAATCCAGCTGAAGGTGCATTCCACCAGAACGTCTACTTTGTCGGGTAGGTGACGGCTATGACTATGACCTTAAAAACATATAAAAAGTCCAAGAATTCACTACCAATATAAAAGCTAAGTTATAAAATATTGACATACCAAAAATTTACTTCCTAACTTTCATAGACGTATGAAAAGAATGGCGTCACGTACCCGACATTCTGGTGGAATGCACCTATAGGAGATATCACACTGTCGTATTAGGATAGCCTGTAAAAATAGTTGTGTGTTTATTAAAAAATAAGAAACATTTATAAATTTTTATATTATGCGTTTTTGTAATACACGTTATACCACTTATATGATCCAATTAGGCACTAAAATCTATGGTTAAAGCCTTTCAAATTGGTTGAACCCACGGTGTATATCTATAGTCTGCGATGAGTGAGTTAAGTACGTTAGGTTAGAATTCAACAATAACGAAATAAACACGTGTTCATCCTCCAGGCACCACGTGCTGCACCACCAGAAGGTGGACAAGGCGACGTACTGCTCGCTGGCGCACCTCTACCCCGACCAGGCGCCCTACACCGTCTGCAACAGCTCGCTCTCCGAATACGGTCAGTCGCCACACTGGAACACAACACGTGTTCATCCTCCAGGCACCACGTGCTGCACCACCAGAAGGTGGACAAGGCTACGTACTGCCACAACCGTGGATCAAATTACGTAACGCATTTGAAAAATGTGTCAATCATTTCTTCTTATTTTAATAATAATTAGTTTCTTTCGTATAGGCGTCCTTGGTTTCGAAGTGGGCTACTCCGTCACGAACCCCAACGCGCTGGTGCTGTGGGAGGCGCAGTTCGGAGACTTCAACAACGTGGCGCAGTGCATCATCGACCAGTTCATCTCCTCGGGCCAGTCCAAGTGGGTGCGCCAGTCCGGCATCGTGCTGCTGCAGCCGCACGGCATGGAGGGCATGGTGAGTCACAACTTACAGCCACCTTCTACCATCGCACCGCTCGCCATCGGCAGGATATTCATCCACACACCTTGGAACCAAAATGGCCGCTCACCGTGCGTATCAAAGGAATTTTCTACCGCGCACACTCCGAATGTGGAATGACCTCCCTGCCGTGGTTTTCCCTGGAAGTTACAGTATGGGGTTCTCCAAGAGAGGAATGAATAGGTTCTTAAAGGGTCGGCAACACGCTCGTAATGCCCCTGGTATTGCAAGCGCTCGTAGGCTGCTTAACATCAGGCAGGCAGTACGCTTGTTTGCCACCTTAGTAGTAAAAAAAATCAACAAGAAAACTTCAGTCTTGAGCATATAGAATTTCATTCGTCTTTGTAAAGCCAAGAGACTCCATGTTTTTTTTGTAATTATAACCCCACTGGAATTTAAACAATGTTTGAAATGACTGGCAAATATGGGGTTAAAGTAGGTTTCGGCTGTAGCCGGAAGCACGCGAATACTACCCTGCAGAGCATAAACTATTTCAAAAAGTTAAATCAAAGTTAAGCAAATTAAAATTGGGAATTTAATTCCTAATTTGATGCTGACTGGCGCAGTCTGGTAAAAACCAATAGCTAACGGAATACTCTCCTTCTGTCTGGATTTAAATCGACAGCAAATTTACTTCTCCACGATCCTGCAAGTTGTGAATGTGGTTACCTCCGACACGTTTCAGATAGCGTGACTTTTCAAGGATGTTGATGTTGCTTATATGCATGGGTAACGATGGTAAGTGCTTATTAGGTGGCTCGTCTGTCCGTTTGCCATTAAATTTGACATGAAAACTTTTGCCAAGAAAAGAAGGACCTGGGGCTCGTTTCACAAAAGCTTGTAACCTATTTCAAGCAGAAATCTCTTTCCAACTTTTCTCCCTTTTTTGTGAAACGGATCCTACGTATAAATAGAGTTTGAAATCTGGTCCATATAAAAAAATTCCAAAACAACACTACTCACAATTAAACCCCACTGCTAGTTTTCATAGGTGTGAGATAACTTTGTGTTATTTAGAGTGACAATACTCTTTGTGGTATATTAATTTGTCTTCATTTTAACTAGCCAACGAAAGGGCAAACCGTTTAAATGCAAACTAAACACTGTTCACAGCGGCTTCTTCCACAATGTGCAACTTTCGCTCAAGTTCCAACCACTGGTACAATTTGCTAAACATGTTGGCTGCAATAGTTTGGTTTGGAAGCGTGCTTTACGCGGCGAACTTCTGAACAATTGGCTACATGCATGCCTTAACTGTACACTGTCCGGTTCATAAATGAGGTTTAGATGTATGTTTGTTGACTTTTTATGGGTTTTTGTACGTAGGCAGGTACACATGGGTTTCTTGTTGAATTATAGTATTTTTTGTCTTCTCTGTTGTATTTTTTTTTCTGGCTTCATATGTCATGGCGTTTAAAGTCGAATACGGCTCGACGTGTGTCAGTCCAATTCGTGGACCTTAACTTTAAAGTCCACGAATATGATGAAAATGTGAGTTTTACCGCACCCTACGCGTACGGTAAAACTCGCACTATGGCCAGGTGAAGACGTAAGATTGTGTACTCACCACGGGCAGTAAAAAAGAAAGCCCTCTATCGCATATTTACAACCCTCGCCTGCGGCTCCGGTCACAAATACATGAGATTTCGGGCTTTATTTGTCTTACAGGCCTTGGTAAGTAATGTACTATTTAATCACTAGCTTCTGCCCGCGACTTCGCCCGCCTTAAATTCGTTTATCGCGGATAAGGGTATTTTTCCGGGATAAAAAGTAGCCTATATCCTTCGCCGGGACTCAAAGTATGTCCATACCAAAATTCTTCCAAATCGGTTGAGCGGTTTAAGCGTGAAGAGGTAACAGACAGACAGACACATATATGATACTAGCTTCTGCCCGCGACTTCGTCCGCCTTAAATTCGTTTATCGCGGATAAGGGTATTTTTCCGGGATAAAAAGTAGCTTATGTCCTTCCCCGGGACTCAACCTATGTCCATACCAAATTTCATCCAAATCGGTTGAGCGGTTTAAGCGTGAAGAGGTAACAAACAGACAGACAGACGGACAGACAGACACACTTTCGCATTTATAATATTAAGTATGGATATTAGTATGGATAGTATGGATTAGTATGGATTGTTTTTTTGTGCAGGGCCCTGAGCACTCGTCCGCCCGCCTGGAGCGCTTCCTGCAGATGAGCTCAGACGACCCTGACTACATGCCGCCCGAGAGCAACGACTACGAAGGTCGGTCCACTTGCTAACGTCACATTATCATTTCAGCCATAGGACGTCCACTGCTGGACACAGGCCTCCTCAATAAACTTCCACACGGGCCGGATAGAGGCGAGCCGCATCCAGCAAGTCCTCGCAATCCTAACCAGGTAGTCCGACCACCTTGCTGGTGGCCTTCCCACGCTGCGCTTGTCGGTACGCGGTCTCCACTCGAGAGCCTTTCTGTCCCAGCGGCCATCGGTTCTTATATGATACATTATCACGGGAACCAATTCAGTTTCTTTCGAGACACTTTTCTTAAAGGAAGAAGAAATAGTATTTTATGCAATCGTTATATAATGTATGCTTTTTCAGTCGAGTAACCAAGCTTCGTGGCCTAATTAATGTACGAGACTTAAAAAGCTAATTATGTAACTATTTTATACCAGACTTTTTCTACGAACTACAATAAACACAGCTAAAAAAATTAAACGTTTATTTAATTCATTTACGACAACGACATCGATCTGATGGCGCCGGAAGGTGGTCATAGGAACTCTGTAACAAAATCACGCAAATGTACCGAGTTTGGATTTTTTACAATCGTCTTTATTAGTAGTTGACGGATGTACAAAGTAAAGTACAGCTGGCTGTACATTTTCAGTCTATGTTGACATAAACTAATTATTAGGTCCACCTGTAACTAAGTATTCAATTATGTAAACAAATCTTGCTAGTTACATTTGACCCACTTCTCGGTTTCCGATTGAACTATAATTAGCATTCACATGTAAGTAAAAAAAAAAATTGACAGACAATTTTCATGTAGGTATAAATTATTTAAATAAAAGCAGTGAAAAGTGAAGTCATTATAATGTCCGTGTCTTGTCCAGTTCGCCAACTGCACGACTGCAACTGGATCGTAGCCAACTGCTCGACCCCCGCGTCGCTGTTCCACATCTTGCGGCGGCAGATCGCGCTGCCCTTCCGCAAGCCGCTCATCCTCATGACGCCCAAGTCGCTGCTGCGCCACCCCGAGTGCAAGAGCTCCTTCGACGAGATGACCGAGGGCACCAGCTTCCGGAGGTAACCAGACCGTTCCACGGTAAATCACAACTCCGACAGAATGTCTACATCCCGGGTACAGCCGGTATGAACCCTCTGATCCTGAAGAGGCTACTGGATTGAGTGAAGGCATATCATTCTTCCCTATAGAATGAGGCTCATCATGATATCCAAGTCACATCGAGTGCATTCACACTCACTCCATTGACGAGATGACGGAGGGAACCAGCTTCCAGAGGTTTCTAGATATCTCCGGAAGCTGGTGCCCTCGGTCATCGTTCCAGGGTAGGTAATAATTCTGAGAAGCACAACCGGTATGAGCCCTCAGATCCTGAAGAGATTGCTGGATACGGTAAAGTATGGTGCACATACGGCAGGTAGATTACTCTTTCCTTCTGAAGGGAGCTCGTGATACCCATGTCGTCAATAGTACCAGCTTCTTCGACGAGATGACCGAGTGCACCAGCTTCCGGAGGTGACCAGACCGTTCCACGGTAGATAATAACTCCGAGAGAATGTGTACAGCCCGGGTACAACCGGTATGAATCCTCAGATCCTGAAGAGGCATCTAGATACGGTAAAGTATGTTGCACATACGGTGGAGGCAGATCACTTTTTCCTTCTGAAGGGAGCTCATGATACCCAAGTCGTCAATAGTACCAGCTCCTTCGACGAGATGACCGAGAGCACGATCTTCGGGGGGTAACTAGACCGTTCCACGGTAGATAATAAATCCGCTGGAATGTGTACAACCCGGGTCAAACAGGTATAAACCTTCAGTTTCTGAAGGGACTGCTGGATATGATAAAGTGTGGATACGGTAGGTGCAAAAATATGTTTGTATGTGCCTTTGTGGCTTCATAACGTCAAAACGGCTGAATGGATTTCAACTGTTTTTGGCACACATGTAGCTGTTCATCCACGGATGGTTATAGGATACTTTTGTACCAACTACGCTGAAGCAAAAAAGTGGGTTATGACTTTTTTCTCCGCGAAAAAGTTGCCCACCTTTTAGCAATAATTGTTTTCAAAGCGCTGGTAAAGTCAGGCTATGCAGAATATAAATTTTAATGGTATTTTTCCCGTCAGGTTGATTCCCGACGAAGGTCCCGCGTCGAAGAACCCGAGCGGCGTGAAGAAGCTCGCGTTCTGCACGGGCCGCGTGTACTACGACATGATCAAGGAGCGGCGCGAGCGCGGGCTCGAGAGTGACATCGCCATCGCCAGGTAACTGACAGCTGCTGCTCGGCCAGGTCCATCTCTGAGCAACACGAGAGCCCACGCGACATTCGTTATTGATTCATACTTTGGGACTTGTCACAATTCCAAGTTTTGTTGATGTAGTTTGAGAGTGTGAGTCATTTTTAGAGCGTTTCAACCGCACTCATAAGCGTGTCACCGCATTAATGGTGCAATCTATTACAGATTCGAATGAGATACTATACCTTCTGTGTAGAGGTACTGTACCTCTACACAATGTCTTAAAATGCCATTCGAATTTGTAATATAAGGCACCATTAATGCGGTGACACTAATGAGAGCGGTTGAGACGGTCTGAAATTGAGCCGTGTTCGGATTTTATGGAGTCTTCAAAAGATGCATTTGTCGAAATTGTTAGGGGTAAATTGGGTATTTGCCCGGGTAATAACCCGGTATATTGGGTATTAACCCACGAGTGCTCGTCTCTAGTCAGAAGCGCTATTATCTCGTTTGAACTAGACAGAAACTTCTAAACCATTATAAAGTTGTAAAAATGGAATGTTAATACATTAAAGATATTTAAAAATAGTGAAACGGACTATTCGAAGGTGACTGAATCGTTTTTTTTAATTATATTTTTATATGTGTCGTTGTAGCTTCATCTCGTCAAAACGGCTAAACAGATTTTTGTCACATGGGTAGCTCTGGGCATCCACAGATAGTTATACGATACTTTTTATCCTATAAAGCTAAAGCAAAAAAAAAACATTAAAAATCTTTCCTCTTCCGCTAACGAAGTTGCGGATGCCTTTTAGTACTAATATCATACGATTGTAGACGATTCGAGGTCCGACCATCGGATTTATCATAACAACAAATGCCTTCAGCCTGTGCTGTCTGCGATACGGGTCGGTTATCAAATAAAACAGATCCTATACTGTACGTGTCTTCCAGGCTGGAGCAGATCTCCCCGTTCCCGTTCGACCTGATCAAGGCGGAGGTGGCCAAGTACAGCAATGCGCAGCTGGTGTGGAGCCAGGAGGAGCACAAGAACATGGGCTCGTGGAGCTACATCGAGCCGCGCTTCCGCACGCTGCTGCAGAACCAGCGCACCATCAGGTACCTGCACCATCTTTACTATGGACTGTAGAAAACTAAGGAGAACAGCCTCGCTATCCAATATATTTGTAAAAAGGCGTTAAAATGGTGACGCCAACTTACTAGAAAAATGCCAAAACAATCCACGGCGATTCACATTGAACACGATTACTGATGTGCAAATTGCGGAAACTTTACAAAATGCTTAAAAAAGGGCTTTTAAACAGGTAAGTAAACACTAGACTTAACGCCTTTTTTTTTACAAAAAATGCTTAAAAAAGGTTTTACAAACGTGTAAGTTAACACTAGACTTAAGACATTTTTTAAGTATTTTGGAAAGTTTCCGCAATTTGCACATCAGTAAACACGATTGAATATTAACATAAGAAGAACGAAGGATTGAGTAGCATTTTGATAAAAATCCATACTTAATATTATAAATGCGAAAGTGTGTCTGTCTGTCTGTTACCTCTTCACGCTTAAATCGCCGAACCGATTTGGACGAAATTTGGTATGGAGATAGTTTGACTCCCGGGGAAGGACATAGGCTACTTTTTATCCCGGAAAAATACCCTTATCCGCGATAAACGAATTTAAGGCGGACGAAGTCGCGGACAGAAGCTAGTGATTTATAATTGGTTGTTGACTTCATACAATCTTGTTACTCTAGTGTCATTCTGGACGGATTGGGAACTATTATTTACTACTTTCCGCTGGAGACTTTTTCATCTGTATTTATATATGAAATTGGCCTCCTTATTTTCTGAACTCAATGATCTTATCTTTTCATTTTCAACCCCAGAGCCCGAACTCTGCAGGATTGCGTTTTTATTCAGACCTTGTTATCGCGGGTGCAAAAACGATTTGACAGTACTGAAAGATTATTAATGATTGAGTTTTTCCTTTACATTAAGTAATAATTGTGGTATTTCCACATTTATAAAAAAAAATTTATATCGATTCAGATTCTTAATTACTCACATGTCGCTTTAAGAATTTATTAATTCAATGAAATGGGTTTTATATGCGTGTAAAGTAACCTCGTAGGGTCAAAGAACTCCGACCTTACGGTACTCAGTTTCATTTGGCCAAATATGTTTTAAACCGATGTGATAATTGGAGTGCTGTTTCGCAATAATCGCGGAACATAATTACGAATACGTTTAATCTGCTATTGGAAATCGTAATTCACGAAATTAGCTGTTTAATTGCATTTGGGACTTTAATGAGAAACAACATTTTCGTTTATATCTGTGCTGTTATATGTGCCGGTAGTTGTTGGTTGCTGGTAACAATATTGTCGTGGTCTTTACCATCAGTAGTTCTCCTTTTCTGTTTTAATAAATTCAATGTGTGGCTTGTTTTCTTTTTAGTTCATTACACTTAAGAAACCTTAAAGAGTCCATACATAAATAAATAATTACATAAATCGAACTAATCCGCTCAATAAGGCTTGTGTTATGAGCACTAGACGACGATATATTTATTTAGATACATAGAAAACATCAAAGACTCGGGAACAAATATTTATTGCTCATCACACGAATATTTGTCCTTACCGGGATTTGAACTCAGGACCTTAAGCTTCGCAGGCAACGTTACTCCCGCTGAGCTAAACTGGTCGTCAAATGACGTTTTAAATGCTGATTGCTTGATTGGCTTATTCTCGAGTTCTATGCGCTCAGGAGACCAAAGAGTCTATAACCTTTAAGTTGCTATCAATTTAATCTATTGCGTCACTCGAGGCGTCGCTAGTATTGAATGTTCCATTGCCTTGACAGGTTCCAAAATACTAGTGTCCTAAGAAATATAATAAGTCCGTTAGTTAGTTTATCGGAAAATATTGGACGCGTATTATTTCTTTTGTTAATTAAACAAAAAATTATGAAGATTAAAGTTCCCCGTGACGTCACGCGGTGCGACCGTTTTTCGCATGGCGTGAGTGGCGTGACGTCATGCGCAACCACTCCTAAACTTTGATGCGCTATATCTTTGTGTTTTTTAGGGTTCCGTAGCCAAAATGGCAAAAACGGAACCCTTATACATTCGTCATGTCTGTCTGTCTGTCTGTCCGTCCGTATGTCTCAGGCATTTTACTCAAAAACTATAAGATTTACATTGATGAAATTTGGAGCATAGGTGTCGTGTGTAAACCGCTACTTAGTTTGATAGTTAAATAAAAGATATATATATTTCTAGGGGGGCACTCCATACATGTAACCGAAACTGAAAAAAAATATTTTCATCAAATATCAATGTGTGGCACTTATTTCGACCGTTCTTCTAAAAACACTATGAGGTTTCTAAAAAAATTTTTTGATTTAGTGAACATTTTCCGAAATATTCGCTCCGAAAGTAGCAAAAATTGTGCCCCCCCCCCTCTATTTTCTAAACGGTATGTTCAAAAAATGTTAAAAAATTTACAAATATAAAGCTTAATAAATACTCCCAACGAAAATTGTTGTCAACATGATCGGACATACCGTTTTTAAGTTATTGCCAAAAAAATGCGCTTCTCAGCAAAAGGACGTAAGTGCCGGGGAGATACGCTCTTTTGTTAGTGTTTTTTTTTCATATCGTATTTTTTTCATCTGTAGTGCATTTTTTTGTATAAACGGCTGTGGAACCCTTCATGGGCGAGTCCGACTCGCACTTGGCCGTTTTTTTATTTCATTGACAAAAGAAAAATACGTGTCCAATATTTTTTTGATCGAACTGATTAGCTAATTAGATTTTAAGTAAAATACCCAGAAAACTGCCCTGTCCAATTTTAATTGGTCAAATAGAACCTGACACGAAACACTCAATGCTGGTCTGAAAGGCGCATATCCCATATAAGGCTATTTTACATAACATTATGTCGGATACACGAATGCATTCGTCTGCATGTTGAGCATGATATTGTAAGTTTGGGATTTATATTGGCTTCATCGTGAAATACAGAGGTGGTTATGAATGAGCTAATAATGTTTTAATAATATCCCCGGACACAATAGGGAACATGCATGAATTTTTTTTAACGCTTTTCTTAATTAAATATCAAAATACCGTAAAAACTATTTCAAAATGTGAAATTAAAATTAAAATCGGCCAAGAAATACGCATAATATAGGCATTTGAAACTAGTAATTAGACAGAGAGGTCCGACGTGCACTGTTACGTCACAGTGCACTCCGGCCATATAAACTCCATATTAAATTCTGTTGTGCAAGAAAGAGATACGATTAAATGTTTGATGACTTATATCTTGGTTATTTTTATAGCTTTTCGAAAAAATATTGTTTTCTACTGTTTGTTACATGAATGAGCTTTTAATAAAGCAAAAATTAAAATTCATGCATATTCACTAAATTGTAAAGAAAACTTAAAACATCGAAACTAAATTGCTTCAATTATTGGCATAATTGAAGAGCTTAGCTTATTTCAGTGGAACGGGCGCTATTACTTTCGGTCGGAAAATCTTTTGAGATGCCCTGAAGATAAAGAACATCTTTTTATTTATATATTTTTTTGCCATGGAAACGTTTATACATGTTTGACTGTTAAATGTACAGATGTATAAGTAACCTTCTATGCACATTTATTTGAACCCTTGGGAAAGCTTTTGTATCTCGACTGTAACATTGCTATTTTCGAAGTACCAATCAGATTACGCATAAAAATATCACTATCCATTTGCGTTTCCTATCTGATCCTATATGCTGAGTGGTCCTTTCAAAATTATTCTTCTGTAAGAAGTTGAATTGAAAAATCTTAATTTAGAATGGACACAGTGAAAATACTGATCTGAAAATCCAAAATTTGCGTACATCTCGACATAATTACGTAAATATTTAATGAAATCTTATTTTTTTTTCATAATTATAAACTGCCAATGTAACCTACAATATTAAGTTAATAGGATACATCAAAATATTATTTTATGTCGAACTTAAAATATCGTAATTGTTATTTGCGCATTTTTTTGTATCCGTTCATGATCACCTTGCATTCATATCCGCCTTCTCACGTCGTCATGTCAGGTACTCAGCTATTAACATTTTCGCAACCGACATTTCCGTAGCGCTACGCCTGTAGCCGATAAAATGGGAAAAACCGTATGTTGTAGCGAAAACTTGCTACGAGCAGGGCGCCCGCCGAGCGGAGCTCGCGGTAGTGAAAGTGTTAATGTCAGGGTGTGCTACTAACCTATGCCATAACCTCGGCTGATTGCAGGGCAGGGTCAGCCGAGGGGGGTAGCTGGTTTAGCCAACTTTTCGGCCGCGCTGAGCCACCGAAGGCTGTCGATTCGCAAGGGGACACCGTCCCTCGCACCATTAGGTGAGACATCGACAGACTTGCTTGGCTTGCAATATCGTTATTTTTTGTACGCCCTACAAAACATGCCCGGATAACCCTACTGCTCTATAACTGACCTTAGTGGGCATTTTTACTCAGAATTGTACGCTTAGACAAATATTAAATTATATATAAATAGCATCTAACCTGTCAGTATGCTATTTGCCAGTTTCGTGAGAGCCACTAATCTATAGTTGTAAGGTACATATTTTAAACGAAAATGCCCCTATATTGCACGGTGCCGACGGAAAGGTTTCAAAATTGCAAACGTTTTCACGAAGATTTCGGTATTTTCTAAAAATTTCGTATATGTAAATCTTTAAAATAGAAACATTCATAAAGTTCGGATAAAAATTTTTCAGAAATTTCCGGGAATATTTTGGAAACTTTCCGTAAATTGCACGGATTTACTTTTGCTGCATGATTCAATGTGTCAAATGTAGATATATTTTTCTTATTATGGGAAATATGAAAAAAGTGCAACACGAAAAGATAAAGATAAGTAAAAGTTTCAAAGTCCGCTGTGCCATATTTTCGTGCGTTTCTAACGGGCAGCATGATGACTTTCTTACGATACTTATTTACTATGACATTCTTATTCATGAAGAAAATAGGTTTTACTCACATGTTATTCATATATTTTAAAGGGAATTGTTCCACGGTTATTTTATAAGTTATAGTAGCACAAATATATATATTTTTTACATAACCGGGTGTAAGAAACTGGTTATATTGTCATTGGTGTTTTCATATCACACCATTACTTGTTCCAAGTCTAAATCCACTCAAGAGAGTTGCGCCAGGGGAATCGACTGAAGATAGCTAAAAGTTTATTACCTTTGAAACTCTTATCTGGTGTATTGGGAATTGAGTTTCACGTATTACTTCGTGTCTCTAATATTAGTTATATATTCACTAACACGTGGAATTATTTGGCCTTCAGTCCCCAAGTGGACTAAGCTGAATAAGTTTGATAGACATTTGATAATCGTCTATCTGATTTACTAACTAATGGGCTAATTATGCTTTCAAACGCCTTAATTTTGCCAATTAACTTCTAGAAGTTTTATACCATCCTACTGGGTTCTACTTAACTATAAAAAAAATATCCAGAACTTTTGGGAATCGGAAAAAAGTCAAAAGATAGTCGAAAAAGAGTCCGGAAATGAAACAGTGTGCGTTAAACTTATACCAAAAGAAGGGATTAGCCTATCTAACTGCATCGAGGTTCACCCATGTCATTCGCTAGCGCTTTTAACTTTTTCTTTAGAGATTTTTCTGCACTCGTCACTAGATCACACGGCATCGCACATAAACTCGCTCGAGTTCCTCGCACGAATTTCTCGCTCACGTCCCTCGCAGTTCACGCATGCACTTCTCGCTTGTTTTGTATGTACAAAAACCTTGCTCCGCGGCCATTCGGTGCCGCGCTGAACAACGCTAGCAAAATGAATTAAACCTATTGATGAATTTCTAGTCACGCACCGGTTAGCTACCTCACACAGTTTTGGAGGACACCGAGCTTAAAAGGGGATCAAACTATGCTTCCTAGATTTAGTTATTTTCCTGTTCACCAATGGTTCCATGTCTATTTTTTTTTCGCACACCAATGTTTGCTAGTACTAGTTTTTGCTGACCCTTTAAATTACAGGAATATGTTCTTAATGACTATTAACATCGTCACTAATAATAAATATAAATTCTTACTTCAAGTACGACCGTCAAGACTTTTTGACGTCTGATCTAAAAATAGATTCCAAGAACAAAGCATATCTGGCCCAATTTCGCTACGTTCCTTTAGTATTTGTTAACAGCTGATAATGCCCGACAAATGATTAGAATTAACGGGCGTAATTAGCTGTTAATAAATAACAAATCATAGCAAATTGGCCTACCTATTAAAACTGTACTGTAATGTTAGGTACCTAAACATCGTAAGATTCCTTCGAAAGTTAGTAACAAGAGAAACTTTTACGCTTACCAGATAGGCAATATCCATCCGCAAGCCACACAACTTGAAACTTAATTTATCGAGCAGCCTTCAGTAAGTTGAAATAAAACTCGAGTCGTCCCACGCTCTATACGCCCACGACTTTTGAAGTAAGAGTTTTCTTTGGAGATCAACTCGCTTGGCAACCCGAGTCGAGAGTTAGTTTAAGCGGATATACTAGCAAAAGGCCTTTTGGAAATTAGGTACTTACTTTTAAAAACTATTGCTATCGCATCGCCTCAAATCCCCCGTATTACAGTGCAAAAGGGACAACTGCAGCTCGGAACGATCTGACCTACAAAAAATTGGCGAAAACAGGGTTTCGTAGTACCCTATTTCCTCTTCCAAAACTGGACTAACTTTAGTTTTTCTTTCACATATATTATAACGAGGGCTTCGGCTATGCTTCTATGTTTTCTGCTTTTTAAAATATTCGTTTTTATTTGTTTTCTGAACGTGTGCTTATGGCGCCGGATGGTAGCATTTTTTTGCAGTTTTAGAGGGCCTCTAATTCTTAAAATAAACAAATTATTAAGAAAAATAAAACATAGGGGCATGGCACAGGTATAGATTATATTTAAAATTTTGAATTTGAATAAAACAAAGAAACAAATAAAAAATTGCTCTAAGACAATTATCCCGGGAGGAAACGGGGGATTTCGTTTGTATGGAGGAACGGCCACTAGTATATCCTCTTAAGTTTATTATTAATATTTAAGGACGGTTCATTATAGAACCGGACAAAATCTAGTCTGACTGTTGACATGCATATAATTTTGAATTAAAATGTTCTGAGGGTATGATTTGGGGGTGTTTTGTAATCATTAAAGGAATACGGCTAGGTAAAATTATTTCCATAATTAACGATACAGTTCTTTAGTTAGATGGATTATATCGCCAATTTTTTTAGTTTTTAATAACACCATGCCAATCAGTTTGTCTAGATCGTTACTTGATTCCACTTACTGAAACTAAACAGCAGTGGTAAACAGTCTGGTCTGGGCTAAGACAACCGGTAGATGACTCTTCCTAGAAATTTACATTTTCTTTAAAATCTGTTGTAATTATAGTCTACTCGAAGGTGCGCGCAACTCCGTTCGCGTCAGGAGAAAAAGTCATAACCCCTCTTTCTTTCTTCACCGTAGTCGGATAAAAAGTATTCTTTAACCATCCATGGGTGACCAGCTACCCATATCCACAAATGATTATAGGATACTTTTTACTCGACTACGCGGAAGAAAAAGAGGCATACGATTTTTGACGAGTTGCGGGCTCCTTCTATGCTACATTTTTTTTGGCGTTAAAAATAAGGTAAACAATTTTGACGTGTCTTTTTATTGAATACAGTTTTAAAGAAATAATAACTATTACTTATGAAACCAAAATAAGGTATATTAAGGTATATTACATATTTGCTGGGACTTATTTGCCGAAAGTGTTTTTAATTAAAAGACACGACACGATTGTCTACCTCTTTTCTAATGCTAAAAAACGCAGTATAGTAATTTATATTTACTTCCTGGAAAGTACTTAATAGGGTACATGCACATTTTTTTTAATCGGACAAGATATACGTATGTTATAGGCATTTTAAACTAGTAATTAGACTGCGATTTCACAGAGAGGACCGACATGTACTGTTACGTCATAGTTCACTCTGGCTATATAAACTCCATATTAAATTCTGTTTTGCTAGAAAAATATATAATGAAATGTTCTTGGTTATTTTAATAGTTATTCGAAAAAATATGTTGGTCTACTGTTCGTTACATGAATGAGCTTTTTATAAAGCAAAAAATGGTTGTCTGTATATTCGGATTACGGAAGATAATTTTACTTGATAACGTCATAAGAAAACATTGATGAAAAGTTGCATTATGAATTCACAAACCGAACGTTTAGGCCGATCATGCCTCTATATCGCTTTCTCCGCGCTCTCGCTTGCACGCTCGGCTCAGGCGGAACGTGACAATGAGTCGTGCTTTTTCGTGTGTGCAGCCGGTATTCATCGATTTATAAGACGTTATCACGTGAATAAAAAATCATGCATATCGAAATAAATCAATTTAACGGATTATATCGCGTATATTATCTCATTTTAGTTCCCGACGTTTCGGAAGCTTTTCAGCTTCCGAAATGTCGTCCACGCGTGACCATGGAAAGCTGAAAAGCTTCCGAAACGTCGGGAACTAAAATGAAATAATATACGCGATATAATCTTTTAAATTGTTTTATTTCAATGAGTAATAATCGCGGAAACAGAAAAAAATCATGCATATTCCCTATTGTGAGACATATTGTTAATTAGTGCGTCTGTTTCAGCTACAACGGTCGCGCCACGGCCGCGTCCCCGGCCACCGGCTCCAAGGCGGCACACAACAAGGAACTCAAGGGTCTCCTCAACGAGTTCTGCCAGTTATAAATCAGCACCGACCCTCGGCCGAACACACGGCCACTTCATGTCACCGAATCTGAATTATTATTATCTAAATTGTATTAATTCATAGGCTTCATCTCGAAACGAAATTTATCTGCGACTACGTTTTGTTTTCTGTCATTTTGTTACTTGTCAGTATTTTGCTGTAATTCTCTACACTGTTAGGTAGGATAGTTAGATAAATTCTAATTTATTTATTTAATGTAGCATAATACGAGACTAGTAGGTTCTACATTATTTATTTTTATAATTAAAGCAATAAAGTATAATATCACGTAGTCTCCACTATGCTAAATTTGAAATATTACATTATTCAATGTAGCCATTGGTATTTCTTTCTTCAGTTTGTGTTCGTAAATAAATTTAATCAATTTATTTTTTGTATGAGTTTACAAAACTGTCTAGTTCTTCTGTCAACGGGTTCATATTAATACGTTCCTTATGCTAGTCCGAAACGTAAGTTCGTGATCGGTTTACATATTATTTTAGGACATGCTCGTAAAACGATATTATATATGAGATATTATATTAGCTAGTATTACTAAATAACTTAGCCCCGCACTAGTACCGAAGAAAATTGCACTTTAGGAAGTAATAGTGGATGTACTATTGTTAGTTACTGAGGTGGTTATGTTCCGCATCCTATCCCAACCAACGAGTACGGCGTCACCGACAGATATCCTAGCTATAACTATGGGCGAATTATTGTAAACAACCCTTCATTCGTTGGTTGGCGTACCGGCCGCGCTGTACAAAGCATAGTTACTGCCGACGCGGTAAGGAGTAACACCAATTGCCATCCGGTACCTACGTTAACGTCATAAATCGAGAATCGTTACCTAATTTCTGCGAAGAATTATATCTATTTCACCGACGAGGAATGTTGATTTGGCTTGAGCTACCTAAGTTCAGTCCTCTGTGAATGTAGTCATATTTTACCGGCTTTTTAATATTTAGTATTTTAGTACCGTTATTGTTAATTTGATAATTTTGATGTTCATTGTATTTGGAAATGCTCAGGACGGCAGGAGAATGACAGGTATTATGCGAAGGACTGAATGTAAGGATTTTGGATGGAAGCCTGAGCCCCTTTATTGCTATGTTAGTATGAACAAGTTACTTTACAAATAAAACATATATATTAAATAAGGCTGGCATTTTATTTATCCCTACACACTATGCATAATGAGTAATGAATTAAATGTCCTGAACTTCTAAAAATAATGTGATACGTAACTATGTCGCGCGATAACGATTGTCTGTCTCTTTCAATACATGCGAGATAGACGGGGATTCTGTCACGCGACAAGCGTAGTGTAGTCGCGGAGAATGAGGGTTTTCTAAAATGGAAATATCACCAGTTGGCGCCACCATGACGTAAGGTCTAACTGACAAGAAGTGTCAACTCACCAATCACAGCACAAGATTTTGACACTTCTTGTCAATTAGACCTTACATCACGGGGGCGCCAACTGGTGATATTACCATTTAAGAAAACCTTCATTGTGCTAGATTGGCTGCAGTCTAACGCAACTAGGAACAAACAAACTTTTATATGGACTTTGCAAGGCAAAACGTTGCCATGACACTGAACCAATACGTCATCAGTACAGTTTATCTGTCATGGCATACATTGTCAACCATATTGCTGTGCTTGTCATTGCGGCTCGCGTGTTTTATATGTTTGTTTTTAGATTTCTAATTATATTATTCTTAATTGTTATCTAAAGTAGTGAAATGTGATTAAACACTATTTAGTGAATACATTTTTTGAAATAGCCACCGAAAAGACGGTTTATCACATTTGAAATTTGTGGAAATCGAGCTAGTCATGAAAATTGATGTTTATGGCGGAATTTCTCTGGGATGAAGGCCGGTAAGTATTGCCTTTTCATTTAGCCATATTTAAGTACAGCATGCTAAATAAATAAACAAAAATAGATATTTTGTATCAATTTTCATTGTGTACTAGGGATGTACTGTAACTAACGATAACTATAAGCTTATTTGTTTATCAGTGGAAATAATTATAAAAAATAATTCGAATTGCGTGAGAACTTGCATGAAATATGATCATAAAAATACTTCGTACCTACGTTTCAACTAAAAAGTTTACTGCCATCCATACCAGAACATATGAAGATTCTTACATTTTTATGTGTTGAGTAGTATTTATTTAATATTTTGACCTTAGATATAAGAAAATATATCTGTTGTAATTATAAAATATTTTCAGATGCAGACAGTGAGCCAAGTCTCAAAAGAAGATCTAATAATGCTAGTAAAACAATAAATAATTACATTAAAAGAATAAGCTTGTTATTTTATTTCGGCTCTACATTTAAGTCCAACCTTGTACCTTTACCCACATTTAAATAAATATCCACTGTACAACATAGGACTTAAACGTGGACTCAATCCTAAACCAAATTTCGAGTACAAAAGTTGTTGACATGAGCCTATATTCCAACACAGTCCATTTTATCGATGTCGATAATAATCGCAAGCGTATAGCCTACTACACTATTTAGTCTGTTAGATTGGTACTACTGCTGTTTGACAGTTCTTTGACGTACATGTTGGTATCAGTTTGCCATGTAAATTGATTCTAAATCAAATTAAATCAAATCAAAATATTTTTTATTCAAGTAGGCCTAGTTACAAGCACTTTCGAAATGTCAGTTACATGAGAGTGAATGTTTGCTGGGAGAAATACAATATGATCCAACATTTGCTGCAAGGATTAGGGAAACCCAGAAAAACCTAATCAGATCATTTAACTTAAGTGTAATATTATTGATAAAATCATCATTTTTAAAATTAAAATAATCAATAAGATAAATCCCAAAAGGATTGTCAATAAAAAATAAATAATCTAGAATGTGTCTAGAATAAAATTCTAAATGTCAGAGTATATAAAACAATTAAGATTAAAATAATAATAATACCTTAGGTATTCGTTAAAATAATTATTCATATACCTACATGACGCTATAATTTACATTAATCCCACGCGGCTTCATCATTCATGTAGTCTTGTGTGCTATAATAAGCTTTAGAAAATAATTTTCGGTTCACAATATTTTTGAATTTACCAATAGACAACTCAGTTATGCTGCTAGGAAGTTTATTATAAAATCTCACACAGTTACCCATGAATGATCTCCTTATTTTATGGAGCCTAGTAGCTGGCACTGCGAGCTTATGCTTATTTCTAGTATTAATATTATGTATATCACAGTTCTTCTTAAAGTGGGTGATATTTTTATGTACATACATAATATTCTCATAAATGTATTGACAATGCACTGTCATTATATTAATGTCCTTAAACTTATCTCTAAGCGAGTCTCTATAGTTAATTTTATATATCGCACGAACAGCCCGCTTCTGCAGAACAAATATAGTATTAATGTCGGAAGCACTGCCCCATAGTAAGATGCCATACGACATAATACTGTGGAAATAACTGAAATACACTAATCGAGCTGTTATCACGTCTGTTAATTGACGAATCTTACTTTCTGCAAAAGCTGCAGAACTCAGTCTATTCGAGAGATTAGCAATATGGGGACCCCATTGGAGCTTAGAATCTAATGTTATACCGAGAAAGACTGTACTATTAACTAGTTCCAGTTCCTCACCTTTAACCATAACGCTTGCTTGCTCGTGTTTTACGTTACTCGTGACAAACTTAACACATTTAGTCTTTTTCTCATTCAACAATAAATTATTTACATTAAACCAATTTACTACTTCACAGATAGCATTGTTTACGTCATTGTAGGATCGTTGATTTCGTACGACTTTGAAAATTAGAGACGTATCATCTGCAAACAAAACTATCTCATGGTGGGTCTTTACGAGATGTGGCAAGTCGTTTATATAGATAAGGAACAGGAAAGGTCCCAATATTGATCCCTGCGGCACACCCATAGAGACTAATGACCCCGGTGAACGCTTTCCATTCACGTCAACCCTTTGTATTCTACCATTTAAATAAGACTCTAATAAATTTAGTCTATTGGCTAGTATGAGAGTCCCGCCTCTTAAAACGTAGTGGTTATATTCTGTTTGATTGGCTGGCTGAAGAACCTATCCGAAACGTCTGTACATGTAACATGAACCAGATATCACAACACAAGTTGGTCAAGGTTCTCAGAGGTGGAGCGGCGATTTTGTGAGGGTTACATTAGATGATTCCTTGCACAAATGCTCGAGGATGGCAAACTAAATGAGCAATTGACAACATTTTTGTTACGCCCTATTTTATCGAACTTAAAAATCTAATAATATATGCAAAATTACGAGAATCGTATTTTGTATTTTTGAATTATTTTTAATTTTAGCCACTGATTTTAATAAAATAAAACTACCTTATTATATAAGGGCCTAAGCGCAGCTCGAGGAAGAATAAATTTAAAAAGTAAATAATATTCTGCATCTGTGGGCTCATTGAGACAAGTGTCATAACTAGAGATGGTGAAAAGCGTTACAACTCGATTCCAATCACCGTGACTCGTACCAATGCTAAAAAATCACAGTGATTTTGTTACCCACGACTAACCCTGACTTGCCACATTAAAGTTACTTACTGCAATGTTCCAGATCATCATAGCAATTTTACCGTGATTTTATCTCACTTCTTGCTCACATATCCTACGTGATTTTGTAACGTTCCGTCGTGACCAGTCACAGTTATACTTTTCTGGACGGCAGATCACTGTTTTTTTATCGTGTCGTTATTATTACCCGCCACTAGTTATTGTTATTATTGTTGATTTGTGGGCCTTCTGTATGCCGCTTCGACCAGATTTGATCTATTGTGGCAGCCCTTTATCAGAGTTCTCTACTGAGGCCCGTTGAGTCTAGGAATTCCCAAATTCTTTTGCAGTGAAATGTTGTAATCTCTTCCCTAGGTGGATACTTCTTTTCCTCATGAGTGGTCCACAGAAGCAGAGGATGTGCATTGCAGTCTCCTCTGCCTCTTGGCAGAATCTGCATACTGCGTCCTGTTTCATACCCATTTGAAACAGGTGTTTGTTTAGTTTGCACCTGTCAGGATTCTTGTTATTGCGCAGGTTTTTGGTCTTTTGAGCTGTAGTATTTCTTCCGACAACTTTTGCTTGAATCCCTTAATTAAGGTTTTCGAGTGGTTTTGTCCTTTTACGAGCCTCCATTCCTCGATTGCCTTAGATCTATATAAGTCATTGAGCAGAACGTATGCATTTCGTTTTGTGATCCCATAAAAGGGTTCTGGGCTGACTTGGGGCGTGTCCGCGCCCTTATTGGCGAGTTTGTCTGCTCGTTCGTTTCCGTCAATGTCGGAGTGTCCTGGTTCCCATCTAAGTATAACTTTATTGGAATTAGCCAGGCCATTTAGGTTATTTTTGCAGGTTTGCACTAGCCTCGAGTTGGTCTCTAGGGATTCTAGTGCAAACAGGGCAGCTTGACTGTCCGAGTTGATGTAAATGTGATGGTGTCTTAGGTTCTTGTCAAGGTTTATCTCGGCACATTTATTTATGGCAAAGACTTCCGCTTGAAAGATTGAGGCCTTTGTACCCATGCTGACGCTGACATTGAGTTTTGGTCTCTGTCCATAGACACCACATTCCACATCTTTTCCTTTCTTCGATCCATCCGTATACCAGATGTGACTCCCCTCTTTGAAAGACATTTGATTGTTTAGCCATTTGTCTCTAGGGGGTATTTCCACTGAGTAGAAAGTTGTGTGAAATTATTTTCAGTGGGCATGCCATCTGTAGGCATGCATAAAGTTTTGATTTCAAACACTGCATCCATGATCTTAAGTAGTGCCTGAGAGCGCCATTTCGTCTTTGAAAGGGTGCAGATTCTATAGATGCACTGCTCAGCCTCTTTCCTCACTTGCAAGTGTAGAGGTGTTAGGTCGAGCAGTGCATTCAACGCCGCCCCCGGTGTTGATGATAGGGCTCCTGTTGCGATAACGCAGGCAGAGCGTTGTGGGCTGTTTAGTTTTTGGATGGCTGTTTTTTGGTTGGCTTTGTCACACCAGACGGCGGAAGCATATGTGATTATAGGCCTCGCGACTGCCGTGTATAGCCATATCGCAATGTTGGGACTTACACCCCATCTTGCTCCTGCCATTCTACAGCATGTCCACATTGTCATATTCGCTTTTTGAATTATGTTGTTCAAATGTGTGTTCTAAGTAAGCCTTTGGTCAAGTGTAACCCCTAGATACTTGGCTTCTTTTGAAAATGGTATAGTCTGCCCGTTAAGCTATAAGGGCTTGAGCCTGTCGAGCTTCCTCTTCGTTGTGAAGGGTACTATTATTGTTTTGTTGGCATTGATTAAATTAAAATATTTTGTTGCAGACCAGGGTCCATAGATTGTTAGTAATACAATAGATCTTATTTTCTAGGGATTAGTAACATAAAAATTCAAACATTTCAATATGACAATGAATAAAATTTATAAAACATAGTCAAAAAATTTCCAATAAATTATTCATAATAATAGTTATCATAATAGCATTAAATAATCAAAATAAAATAATAATAAAAAGAAAATTGAGTATAATAATATAAAAAAACTAGGTAATTAAAAAATGTATAATAATAATAATAAAAAATAAAAATCTTTAAAAATGAAATTTATTTGACTAGTTTTTTTTGGCTACTTAATATCAAAAATTACTGGTCTGTCACCACAGTGCACAAAATTCCAGTGCCGCACCACTGGGCAATCGAATTTATCCAGCACAACACTCAGGAGGCTGTTGTTACTGCCTCGTACTCTGTTTATCAGGGAGGCCACACGTTTTCGCACTATTGTTTTAAAACCATCCGTGTTGGCTTCTAGAAACATCCCTGGCGCACTGCACCAGCGAGGCAGCTCCAACAGCATCCTGAAAGCATTGTTATACTGGATACGCAAGCTATTTAGTGACTTTTGAGTATACCTGGTCCACAGGTTGCTGGTGTAGAAACTCTGACAGTAAGCCTTGAAAAGCGTGATTTTGACGTCACGTGAGCACCTTGCAAACCTGCGGACCAACATATTTGCTCTTATCGCTAGGGCCCTTTGCTCACGCTCAATATCAAGGTTATCGGAGAGGTCCTCAGTGACCCAGTGACCAAGTTATTTAAATTCCGTCACTCTTTTCAAGGGGGCTCCTAACAGCCTAACCGGAGGGACTGTTTTTGGTTTCTTATTCCCAGCCTTGAAAACGAGAAGCTCACTTTTTTGTGTTATACCTTAGTCCATGAGCCACTGCGTACCTCTCGCATATATCCAATAAGATCTCGAGAGCTCTTACCGATGGGCACAGCAGCACCATATCATCGGCATAGCTAATATTATTGACAAATTTACCGTCAATTGAACAGCCGACGCCGGCACTGCTGAGCGCATCGACAAGATCATTCATGTACAGGTTAAAAAGCCGAGGCGAGGTCAAACCTCCTTACCTCACCCCACATTCTAATTTATACTCCCTAGACCCGACACCAGCCCACTTAACAGAATTAGTTTGTTTGTTGTACCAATATTCAAATAGGTTAATGATTTCTTTAGGTGTGCTAGTTTCAGTACTCATCTTAGCCCAAAGCATATCGTACGACACCAGGTCGAATGCCTTCGACAGGTCCAAAAAACACGCATAGACAGGTGTTTTTCTCGTAACATAGTATTGAACGGTGTGCTTGAGTCGCAGGATTGCAGTTTCAGTAGATAGCCCTGAGCTAAAGCCAAATTGAGCCTCATTCAATTTAATGTGCTTACTAATACAGCGATCAAGCAAACCGTCCAGCACCTTAGAGATGACAGTCGCCAGTGAGATCGGTCTATAGTTGTTCCTGTCGGAGACATTCGCCGTCTTGTTCTTCACAATGGGCACCACTATGGTCTTCAAGAGCTCCGAAGGAAGATAAACGTGCCCTATACATAGATTGAACAACATGGCGAGGACCCTAGGTAGATGAACACCTGCATACTGCAGGTGCTCAATGCTGAGGTCGTCATGGCCTGGTGATTTTCCGCGCTTCATGTTTTTAATCAGATCTGAAACGTTTTTAGCTGAAAACCGTACAAGCTCACCCGCCACGACCTCCCCCGCACCGGGCACCCGCCTTGACGGTCCAAGCGGCGACTCAGTTTTGAACTGATTACTGAATAATTCAGCAATCTGTTTTGGTTCACACAGGCCTTCAACATTCGATGCTACACGCAGCGGTCCATCCAGGCTTTTTGTATGTTTCCAGAAGCGCTTAAAGTCCTTTGCCTTATGGCCGGTTGCCAAAATGTCCATTTTTATTTGGTTCTCATTATCCTGACACCATTTTAGCTTGAACTTGAAGCGCCGTCTAGATTCACACATTTTACTGTATGCTTTTCCACTGGGAGGCCTGCCTTGCAACAACCACACCTGAAAGCACAGACGCGCCTCCTGGTGAGCCCCCTTAACATGTTTGTTCCACCCTGTAACAGTCTTTTTGTGACACTTTTTCGGCTCATAACAACAAATTGCACAGTCCCTTAATATAGTATTAATTTGATTATGCATATTATCAATAAACATTCTATGATCTAAACAACTACAAATATTATCAGCACAATACCTTAATTCTAAAGGGAAGTCAATATTTTTTATCAGTACATAATTTATTGTATTTATTTATTTGATCTTCATTCCTTTCCCCCCATTTCACCTTACTATACTGTACGCAAAAGGAACTGGCGACTGATATCACACTGCTATCTCTTTCACACCCGTTAAGACCACGCAAGTGGGAACGAGACAGTATTATAATCTCGGCCGCCAGATCGTTTTGCGTTGGGTATAGTCTCCGTGTATATAATACCTTGCTTACATGAAATGTTACCGAGGTTGCAAATAACCTCCAGGGGAAAGTGGTCCGACCAATATACATCGTATCGTACATTAGCACTGGTGACAGACCTTCACGCAGCCTCGGTGATCAAACAGTGATCTAGCCAGCGCTTGCAATTATCATGAGAATCACTAACGTAGGTATGCGTGATTGATGACTCACCCATTTGATCACGTCAGCGCAGCTCCATTCTTGCTCGTCACAAAAGCACATTAATTCTTTATAAAACGATTCGCACGGATGTGCGTTAAAATCGCCTAATATAATAGCCGAATCGATTTCACAACTCTCCGTGACCGCATGTATTTCACTTAATACCTCTATAAACTTCGTAAGATTGAAATAAAACAATTTAACGGATTATATCGCGTATACGAGTATTATCTCATTTTAGTTCCCGACGTTTCGGAAACTTTCCAGCTTTCCATGGTCACGGGAGCTTTCCATGGTCCTCCCGTGACCATGGAAAGCTGGAAAGCTTCCGAAACGTCGGGAACTAAAATGAGATAATATACACGATATAATCCGTTAAATTGTTTTATTTCAATGAGTAATAATCGCGGAAACAGAAGAAAATACTTCGTAAGATTGTCAGTAGTATCCGTAGGCATATACACCGAAAACACTAAGGCAAATTGATTGACAACTCATTTTCTCTGCACCATTTATTGATGGTTTTGAGAGCTCCTTGCATTATGTTTGAAATTGCGCTGAGACAAGGGCCTTTGACTATGATTACTAGGTCATCGGCGTAACCCTGGATATCATAGTCATAGCCTTCAAGCAATGTAAGGAGTTGGTCCACCGCTAGGGTTCACAGTAGTGGTGATAGAACGCCACCTTGTGGGCAACCCCTTGTGGTGTAGAATTCGTGTGTGATTGCATTTAGGGTCAGGGTTGCTACTCTATTAGATAGCATGTTCTGAACCCATCTGCTGGTTGTGCTATCCACGCCCTTTGATACCATTCCTCTAAGAATCGTCTCTGTGGGTGTGTTATCGAAGGCACCTTCCACATCTAGGAACGCACATAGAGCTGTTTGCCTATCCTCTAGGGTCCTCTGCACCTTGTCGACCAGATCTAATAGGGCAGTTTCCGTGGATTTTCCCATTTGGCAAGCATGTTGGTTGTGGCTGAGTGGCCTTTCCATTAGATGATCCGCTCGAATGTGCTGATCAATTATTATTTCCATTATTTTTAATAGGAGGAAAATACATCTTTTCTCAGTCCTCCCGTGACCATGGAAAGCTGGAAAACTTCCGAAACGTCGGGAACTAAAATGAGATAATATACGCGATATAATCCGTTAAATTGTTTTATTTCAATGAGTAATAATCGTGGAAACAGAAAAAAATATTAATAAAAATTAACTTTGGACCGCCTACAGATCACCATTTCCTAATAATATCCATTTGTTCAAAAATTTGTGATCTGAAAATTCCAAAAATAATGTTAATGTACTTTTTGTTTTACAAATATCATAATAATCACAATATTTGCAATTTATTAGTGGATCACTCCACTAGCGTTATTATTATAAACAAAGATCAGAAACAAATGAAAAACATTTTCGACGATACTGGACTTGAACCAGTGCCTTGAGCCAAGGCACTGGTCTTTGTTTATAATAATGTTAATGTGTTCAAAGAGCCCAAATCTATCCGTGATATTGTACTAGGCATGACGACAGGGTACGAAAATCAAAATTCTAATTAGTCCGTATTGAAGATAATAAAAAAATATTGGACACGTATTCTTTATATTTTCAAATGGTAATCAAAAGATACTGAGTACTACTAAATCGCATCAAAGTTTAGGAGCGGAGGCACGTGACGTCACTACTTGGTATAATACGGTGGCGGCACGCGACATTTTGACTCAACGTATCTCCGTTATTTTTTGATTACGTATAAAAAGAATAAATACGTGTCCAATATTTTTTTAATAACTACAATACGGACTGATTATTAAAGTTTAGTCGTCATCCTTATTGTAGTCACTAAAAAAAAAGTTATCCATTCGCCCGATTATCATCATGTAATCAGGGGGTAGTAGACGTAGCCCGCTGGTTCGATAAAAGCCTTATTCTTGTTTTGTAGATATCTAAATAGTCATGATGGAAATCAAAATACCGTCAGTTAGATAATATAAAAATATTAAACATGTACGAGTACTTATAGCATTTTCAAATTATTCTAAAATACTGTGCTAACTCACATTAAAGTGGGGGCTCGTAACGCTATATCTAAACAAGTATAAACTACGTAGGCGTGACGTCTCGACTCAATGTATCGCCATTATTATTTGATTAGGTACCGATGTAAAAAAAATACGTCTCCAATATTTTTATTAATTACATAAAAGGGACTAATAACTAAATGAAGTCATCATGCTTATTGTAATTATCTAGAAATACACAAGACTCCCGCCTTGAGTATTTCATTCCTTTGTGGCGTGCGCAGTGTTTTTGACAAAGGTAGGCAGTTTTTCTGTGCCTATATAGAGCAATGGTTATTGAGGGCTTCGGGGTAGGAAGTTTCTCTGTGTCTATATAGAGCAATGGCCATTGAGGGCTTCAAAGTAGGCAGTTTCTCTGTGCCTATATAGAGCAATGGTCATTGAGGGCTTCAGGGTAGGCAGTTTCTCTGTGCCTATATAGAGCAATGGTCATTGAGGGCTTCAGGGTTGGCAGTTTCTCTGTGCCTGTATGGAGCAATGGTCATTGAGGGCTTCAGGGCAGGCAGTTTCTTAGTGCCTATATGGAGCCATGGTCGCACAGGGTAGGCAGTTTCTCTGTACCTATATAGAGCATTGGTCATTGAGGGCTTCAGGGTAGGCAGTTTCTCTGTGCCTATATAGAGCAATGGTCATTGAAGGCTTCAAGGTAGGCAGTTTTTCTGTGCCTATATAGAGCAATGGTCATTGAGGGCTTCAGGGTAGGCAGTTTCTCTGTGCCTATATATAGCAATGGTCATTGAGGGCTTCAGGGTAGGCAGTTTCTCTGTGCCTATATAGAGCAATGGTAATTGAAGGCTTTAGGGTAGGCAGATTCTCTGTGCCTGTATGGAGCCATGGTCGTACAGGGTAAGCAGTTTCTCTGTGCCTATATAGAGCAATGGTCATTGAGGGCTTCAGGTTAGGCAGTTTCTCTGTGCCTATATATAGCAATGGTCATTGAGGGCTTCAGGGTAGGCAGTTTCTCTGTGTCTGTATGGAGCAATGGTCATTGAGGGCTTCAAGGCAGGCAGTTTCTTAGTACCTATATGGAGCCATGGTCGCACAGGGTAGGCAGTTTCTCTGTGCCTATATAGAGCAATGGTCATTGAAGGCTTTAGGGTAGGCAGATTCTCTGTGCCTGTATGGAGCCATGGTCGTACAGGGTAAGCAGTTTCTCTGTGCCTATATAGAGCAATGGTCATTGAGGGCTTCAGGTTAGGCAGTTTCTCTGTGCCTATATATAGCAATGGTCATTGAGGGCTTCAGGGTAGGCAGTTTCTCTGTGCCTGTATGGAGCAATGGTCATTGAGGGCTTCAGGGCAGGTAGTTTCTTAGTACCTATATGGAGCCATGGTCGCACAGGGTAGGCAGTTTCTCTGTGCCTATATAGAGCAATGGTCATTGAGGGCTTCAGGGTAGGCAGTTTCTCTGTGCCTATAAAGAGCAATGGTCATTGAAGGCTTTAGGGTAGGCAGATTCTCTGTGCCTGTATAGAGCCCCGGTCGTACAGGGTAAGCAGTTTCTCTGTGCCTATATAGAGCAATGGTCATTGAGGGCTTCAGGTTAGGCAGTTTCTCTGTGCCTATATATAGCAATGGTCATTGAGGGCTTCAGGGTAGGCAGTTTCTCTGTGCCTGTATGGAGCAATGGTCATTGAGGGCTTCAGGGCAGGTAGTTTCTTAGTACCTATATGGAGCCATGGTCGCACAGGGTAGGCAGTTTCTCTGTGCCTATATAGAGCAATGGTCATTGAGGGCTTCAGGGTAGGCAGTTTCTCTGTGCTTATATAGAGCAATGGTCATTGCGGGCTTCAGGGTAGGCAGTTTCTCTGTGCCTATATAGAGCAATGGTCATTGAAGGCTTTAGGGTAGGCAGATTCTCTGTGCCTGTATGGAGCTATGGTCGTACAGGGTAAGCAGTTTCTCTGTGCCTATATAGAGCAATGGTCATTGAGGGCTTCAGGGTAGGCAGTTTCTCTGTGCCTATATAGAGCAATGGTTATTGAGGGCTTTAGGGTAGGCAGATTCTCTGTGCCTGTATGGAGCCATGGTCGTACAGGGTAAGCAGTTTCTCTGTGCCTATATAAAGCAATGGTCATTGAGGGCTTTAGGGTAGGCAGATTCTCTGTGCCTGTATGGAGCCATGGTCGTACAGGGTAAGCAGTTTCTCTGTGCCTATATAGAGCTATGGTCATTGAGGGCTTCAGGGCAGGCAGTTTCTTAGTGCCTATATGGAGCCATGGTCGCACAAGGTAGGCAGTTTCTCTGTGCCTATATAGAGCAATAGTCATTGAGGGCTTCAGGGTAGGCAGTTTCTCTGTGCCTATATAGAGCAATGGTCATTGAGGGCTTCAGGGTGGGCAGTTTCTCTGTGCCTGTATGGAGCAATGGTCATTGAGGGCTTCAGGGCAGGCAGTTTCTTAGTGCCTATATGGAGCCATGGTCGCACAGGGTAGGCAGTTTCTCTGTGCCTATATAGAGCAATGGTCATTGAGGGCTTCAGGGTAGGCAGTTTCTCTGTGCCTATATAGAGCAATGGTCATTGAGGGCTTCAGGGTAGGCAGTTTCTTTGTGCCTTCATGAAGCCATGGTCGTTCAGAGTAGGCAGTGCCTTTGTGCTTATATGGACAGCACGCCACTGTGTACATGATACTTTCGAACAATCTTCTATGTAAAAGCATTTTTGCTCTTAAATCATCCGCGGCACGTGCGAACCAGTATTTGTTTTCTATTACGCCCGCTCCGATCTCCCGCTCTATTATTATAACACGATAGTTTACTTTCACGGGTAAATGTGACACGTGTAAGGCTATTCGATTTTCATCTTTGGGTCGTTCTTCTTATTTCAACAACAACAATGAATCCTAACCTATCGATGTTTCGAAATATTGTTTCCTGATTATCATTTACCCAAAAACGGTTTTTCGATTTATTTAAAACCCGAAATAAATTGGTGACGACTATTTTTGCAATAGAGGATGACTTTTGTGAGTGGTACAGGCAACAGCATCAATATCTGACATAACAAAGCGGGCAAAATTATCTGACACGTCCTAACGGTTAAAAAGAGCAGATATTTATGCGCCCTTTGGCAGATATTAATGCTGGTAACTGTATCTTTGTTTGTTATGCCAACCAATAAAAATGTTTTCTTTCTTTCTCTGGTAGCAATATCCACCCTCACCACTTAAATAGTTGGCAGTTCATAACTGTACGTTTTTCTAGAAATTTCCTGCCTCGCACGACTGAAATATGGAATAAATTGCCGCCTGCAGTATTTCCGGACTGATGCCACCTTCAAACCTTCAAGAAAAGAGCGTACTCCCACCTGAAAGGCCGGCAACGCACTTGTGACTCCTCCGGTGATGCAAGTGTCTATGGGTGACGGTGATCGCTTACCATCAGGCGATCCGTCTGCTCGTTTGCCTCCTATCATAAAAAAAAGCTGTCACTTTGATGTCAATTGCGACGCGACACTTGACAACATACTTGGCAACGTCGCGATCAAAACAGCTCATTGCACTTTAGTAATCACAAGTATCACAATACTTTCAAAACTAAGCCGGATTTGACTGAAGTTCATATGTCATTTTTTACTCCTGATGATAATGCGTGGTTATAATCTTTCACTCCTCGCCTCTTCACAAGCTTTAGTAGTTTTATTTTTAGTAGAATATCTCCTGCCATCCATCTTTTATGTCACTTAAATTACCGACATGCAGCTCATGCACCTAATGCGTGCATGCAGTACATTTTCTCATAACGCAGCCCACATTACGCCTGGACGCTCCCACAAAGGATGGTCTTTTTATAAAGCAGTGGCCCATTGTACTCGGATTCAACCGCGTACAATAATAATAAAAATTGTGCTGATATTAATAGCGAACGAGAACGCTTTGATACATTTTCTAGTAGAAACCGATCGAGTCTGTAAGACGTAAGCGATTATTGTAATGGAAAAAATAAGCATTTCAAGTGAGTAGGTAAATGATGACTCGAATGGCAAAGATACTTACATGAACAAGAAGATGCCGGCAACTTCGTTCGCGGAGGGCAAAAAGTCATAATCCCTCTTTTTTCTTCAGCGTAGTCGGATAAAAAGTATCGTATAACGATCTAGAGATACCCAGCTACTCGTGCAATAAAAATAGTTGAAATCCGTTCAGCCGATTTGGCGCGATGAAGGCACAACGACACATACAAACATACAAAAAATCCAAAAAAGTATATTTCGATTCAACGACCTCCCAATAGTCCGTTACAATATATATTTTTTAAATATCTTTAATGTACAGACATTTCATTTTTACAACTATATAATAATATTTTCTTCTGTTTCCGCGATTATTACTCATTGAAATAAAACAATTTAACGGATTATATCGCGTATATTATCTCATTTTAGTTCCCGACGTTTCGGAAGCTTTCCAGCTTTCCATGGTCACGGGAGGACCATGACCATTTTATTTCAACTTTATAATAGTATAGAATGTGGGAGACGGACAGCGTCAGTGTTCACTCGTCACTAATAACTAAGATCCTCGTATTGAACCGAAACGTGTCGAGCAGTACTCCGCTTTTACCATGTGACTAACCGCTAATGTAACGAAAATATCTACATGAAATTAAATATCTTTACTGATAACGACATTACTGAATAAATAAATATAACCTAGCGATGTCCGCTCAGCAAACAGTTAAGGATGACACTCAAAAATTGAGGGCCCTTTAGCACTCAAAAATGGTATTCCTCGAGCACTCAATAATAAAATTAAAGATCTCGTTGGACTGTAAAACAAATTCGTTTAACACATTCGCGACCGCGAGCCCTTTCTTGGGTGCGTGCAAACGAACTTTAAATCAAATACATTGTCACCAACTTAACAAAAAAATCCTCTAATGCAATTTTTATTATGTAATCACATAAACAATACCATATTTAGTAACTAATCTTGTAAACGAACATATTTTACCTATTACCTATTTTCGTCCTTGAACGCAACGTTGTTTTTATGTTAAAAAAAACTCACATACAGGCGCGATTCTAAAACAAAGTAAACCATAGATATTGACGGATTTATTTGTATTTTCTTTCATCACGCTACTTTCTTTTGACGTTAACGTCCTTTTTTGACCTCTCTTATACAATTGTGTATGAAATATTATTATATTTTACTGTATTTAATTCAAAGCAGTTATGCTAAAAAAACTTGATAGGAATTCGTTTAAAAGGGCACTTATTTCTGTTCTAAAAAAGTACGTATAGCAAAATTCCTTCATCAAATATTTTAGATTCTTCATACTACACAATTTAAAACCACCATAATCTATATAATTTATACTTCCTAATCCAAGCAAGCAGTTCATTTAATTTCCCACAAAAACCAGTGTGGAAATAAAAACTCATTCCGACTTGACTGCGGACGCACAGACAGATTGTTCCACCACTACAAAGAATTAAAGGAACTTCAAAACAAAGGACTAGTCTCTCGAGGTACAACAAAGTGGTATGATACTTCTGTGGATTGGAGTCTTCATGGATGACAGTTTAGTTTAGAGCGAAATCTCTTTGCGGGAACGAGTATTATACAGTGGGGTTTAAGGAAACTGTCTAGCTAGTCATTCGACTTAGTTGGCGTTCGTAATGAAATAAACAAGGACAGGGGTTGAATTACAATGCTTATTGTAATTACAACTTGCTTTAATATTTAATGTTGATGAAATGGGGGTGTTATTGCCTTCCGAAATTTTGTCAATTGGTATCCGAATCAACTGTGAAAAAAAAAATGTTCAGGATATTTGAAAATGTCATTCTTTAGAACTCATTACATTAGGTTTGTTTTGTGACAATCCTGAATGTTAACGGTTATAAAAATAATAGGGAAACGGTAATAATTCTGAATAGTAACTAAAAAATACTTGCATGCAGTATTTGAATGTATGCGCATGTGAGCAAAATTATATTGTCACATCTAACCAAGACACTATTATACTTTTATTTATATAATCCATAATCAATATTGAATGAAGCCCGAATCTATCAAGCTAAATAAATTATTTATTGCCGCATAACATGTAACATGGAAATTTATATAGAATTTTAATCACTGGTTTCAATTGTAATTATTAGAATGGTAACAAACCCAGCATAAGTATTAAGTAAAGAAGTTTAGTAAAAATAAACTTTTACAATCTTATATTTATATACAACACAGCCTATAAACTAACACTAATATCTTACAAACTAATTAATAACATAGAAAATAAATAAGGTGAAAAAAAGAAAGGACTAAACTAAAAATAATACTACATATTTATATCTAGAAAATGTATTACCTATTTCAATTTGATTTACCTATAAGTATATATTCGCTGTACATATTAAGTATACTTTTGTGGGTAACATTAACTTTCATGCTTGCAAAAAATATAGGATTTACGTAGTATGGGAATAAAGTCCTCTCTCGGGCAGAATGCTAAATAAGCTGGGGATGAAGTTGAGTATATACAAATTTTCTTACAAAGTCTATTTCGATTTGTTTTTCTAAAATTTTAGAGAATTAAAAAAGTAGCACACTGTATTCGTAAGCGAGAGATTTACCGTTTTCTCTCCCTAAGGCTTTCAAGCTACATCGACCGTCAGCACATAACACGGAAAATCGAAAAGCATTAAACGATACAAGCGGCTGAAGTGTTGCGTGACTCCGTGAATTATCAAAGTCGCTTGGAAAAAAATATAAAAAGAATCGCGCACAATACGAGGTCGGTAAACAGTCTTTGAAGAGCCTCGCATGACGTGGAAAACGCACTCCTCCCGATACGATCTTCAATCTTCGCACCTTTTCGTGCGGTGCGGCCAGTCGGGCGTTTTATAAATAGAGCGCTCTGCCCGCTTTGTGGACCGGAATGAGACTAGAGAGATAAGATTCTTGAATGTGCTCCAAGCGTCCGTCGAGGATCTATGTGATCTTCATTAGAGGCTTCTACGTCGTAGGTTAGGGATGCATAGGCTATTTTGTGTGTAGATTACTCGTAGATATATAACTGCTGCTAGTGTTTTTCATTGAGAAATTTGTCCCGCTCTTTATCTCTATAATTTGGTTGTTCTGAGAATATAATGTCGGTAAAATTTTAACTAGAAAACTAAAGCGAAACTCAGATATATTAAGATTGCAGTAACGAATTACTCATTTCTTAAAAGCCGATAATCGACATAATTTCGAGCGACCGGACAAGCTTAATGATTAAGAAATCCCTCAGAATTCACCGTTTGTCGAGTACTACGCCTTTAGGATATCAGTAACAGTTACTGTAACCTAAATTATAGCGGTGTTTGTAGCGTACGTCAATCAAGAGTTTTATGTCTAAACTTACGTAGCAAAAATAACAAATTAAGGTAATGAAGCTTTGTGAACTGTCTACGTTTTCTCAATGGTCGTTAGGCGAGAGGATAGATCAATGGAAACTAATTAATTGACTTTATTTTCTTCCGCTAAAATCTTTTAAGCTTAATTAAAGGTCAATTATTAAAGTGACCTTTGAATTTTTCTTCTTAAGGTAATTAAGGTCTCGGCTATCAGAGGTATATATTTAAACATATATTGTATCTACTGGAAATAAATTGAAACTTGATCTTCGAAAAAATCCCGAATAATTTAACAATTTCAAAAAGAAAAATCAGAGCAGACGAAAATTATTATCCTTTATACGCAGGTGCGGCGATGTAGGTCGAATGCTCATCTGTCTTTGCCCAAAATGTTTACGAATGAGCAAATTCGAGTTTATTTATTCGTTGCTGGCAACAAAGGCCCTCCAGTGCCGCCACATGTCCATAGCCAGCTGCCGCCGCATAAAAAACGCAAATTGTCCTCTTTGCGCTTTGAATGAGGCACAGGCCCGAATGCCAAACAGCCACTGCCCTTATGAGCCGAAGCACTTGCGAATTCGCGTGTACAAAATTCTGTTTAACAAACAAAATTTTGTTAAGCAACATTTTCCTGGGAGTGATTGTTAGTAATACATGCGAGATTGTTATTTTGTCGCAATAACGTCTCAGATATTATGTACCTACCACAGTGACAAAATATGGCATTTTGTTTTGAATTCGACCGTGCTTCACTGCCGTTGTTTTATAGCCCTTCAAAGCAAGCTCTTATAGTGTGGTCCTTAAACGTTCTGCTGCTTATGTATTGACTTATTGAAAAGCTGTTCCCCCCAAAACCCCTCTTTTACTCCTAATTCTATTGACCTATCTATTTCTGAAGGTAAGTTGAAGTAATTTTAAGGCGATTGTCAGCTGGACTCCTATGGAGGCGACTGCGGTAGGTGCCACGTATCTCACCAGCAGAACGGTTGCACTGTGGTTCACTGCCGCTAATTTATAACCCTTAAGGGTCCCCAGCAAGCTCGGCCGAAGTTCATCTTCCCATACAAACAGATTTTCGTTCTTATTTTAAAACTACGGGTTGGATTGTAACGAAACTTTGCATATACAATAACACGAGGTATATCTAGGCCTGTAATTATTTTATATGGCTGCAGTTTATAAAACTAACGAAATACAGCAAAAACAAGTTTTGTACGAAAAACTTAAATATGCTGTATTTTTTTTACTATGGTATCTGAAGCTTTATAAACTAATTACAGGCGTGCATATACCTTAACTAATTCTAAGTACAAAGTTTCAGAGTAAACTAGTCAGTAGTTTTAAAATGAAAGCGTAACTACGTTTGTATGGAGAACCGAGCTTACAGGGGACTCTTAACACGTTGACGGATACAGCACCGCTTTTAAAATTGCGTGCTGTGACACAAATAAAGCTCATATAAAATATTGAACGGTCATGGACCAACTGCCACAGCGTGTTAACCGCTGTGACTCTGTGGTGACGGATGTAGATGTATGTATATAATTGCATATATATAATTTTCTTCCAAATGTTGCAGCACGGCTACAGCCGTAACGTCAACAGCCGTGTTGTGTCACAACACACGTCATGCCCCTAATGTGTGTGATGCATAAGGTTGGGGTTACCTTGAAGCTTTTGCTGTGGAATTAGGGAACTTAGCGACTTACCAAAAACGGTACAGCCATATGCTTCCTATAAATACTATGAAAATTAATCAGCGGTGGTCAGAGCTCCACTATTGGTGACATTTAAATTCCCGTCTACAGCCGTAGTGCCATATTACAAGGGTCTTCCTTAACGTCTCTTTAAACAGCAACCTCTTATACGGTCCTTTGACATCCATCTGCTTGTGTCCGCCGAAAAGGTTTTTGTTTGTATCCTACAGTTACAAAATATGACATTTTGCTGTAGTAAACATTTAATAGGGTTAAATATCACTTTATTCTAACGTTTAGCCGCCGCGGGGTGCGCCGCCGCCGCTGACATTTATCCGTATAGTAAAATAACAAAGGACTCAGAAACACAGCAATGTCCTTGTGACGCACAAAGGGCCGTCTTTAGCGATGTTGTGTCGGGACACGTTAAAGCTTGGGCTTGTGGGATATAAACTACATGAAAATATCAGATTTTTTAAGAAATGTTTGTAGTAACGTCATTAGGTTCCAATGACTGATCTGTGTGATTACACTTCTAAACTAAAACCAACAACCAGCCTTGATAGGTACTAAGGACCATTAACACTAGAGCACTGTGAATCTCCATACAAAAAGACGTTCCCGATATGTACAACGCCATCTATGTGTAAAAAATATTATTTACAATTACTCAACTTTGCAAGCGAAACACATTATTTAAATGTTACGAATTATTTATTATTGGCTGTTTACGAACTAATTATTACTATAATATGTTTCTTTGTTCAATTTACATCGGTAAATGTTTAGTTTTAAAGCGCTTTAGTTTTTGCCTGAAGATCTCCTTGCGATCAAGGTACGATTGTCAGTCCTCTTGTTTTAATGGTCCTTGATAAGTAAAGATCAGAAATTAATTTACAAGCGCATAAGGTTCAAGTGTAATTATTTCAACAATATCACTTATACATCTGACTAATAAATTTGACTCACGTCTCGGTATCCGATGGAGCTAAAATTTAGAATGGTTATGTAAGTTAGGTGCCAATACTATATTGTGAAACCATCTAGCTGATCTGATGATGGAGTCAGGTGTTGATACTTGTAATAGGATAAAGCAATTCTATCGACTTTGGGCTCTTTAAAATCGCCTCGGTGAGTAGTTGATAGATGTTTAATGAAAAGTACAGTCAAAAATAAAGCTTGTCATAATAATGAATTTTTTGTCAGAAACTTATTAATAAATAGTCAAATGTAAACTACTGAGTTTGGTCCAAAATTAATACACGATAAAGGTCTGGTTTCTTCGACAATAGGGTACTTGACTGACAGATCAAATCAGTCCCCTTTATGAACTGCCAAAACGGTCAAAAAGTATGAAAGTTTGAAAGGAAAAAAGTTTATGACGTCATAATTCTATACGGTCAAATTGCCTCCTTATTTTTAGTTTTTGATCATTTTAAAATCGCCAAAAGTTTAAAAATAAGTATCCATGAATGTTTTCTACGTGCTTTCGGAAATAACATTTAATTGCAAGCGTGACATTATTTTTGCTGACTACAGGAAAGTACCCAATTGTCTTCTAATGCCGTAGCATAAAATATTTGATAACTCTCTATATCTATATACTCCAGCACAGAAACAAATTATCGATAAGCAAAGATAACAGCGACAAGTTTGGTAAGATGTTCTCTAGGTTGCGTATATATACAAATTTAAACCTTTATTAGGTTAGTTCCTTATATAGTTGATTTGTACAATTTTGCCCTACTTACCAACGTCGTTCAAAGTCTAATAAAGCTCGTATTTTTTCGCAAGAATGTATGAACTTTAATCAACATAACGATGCTTGATTTTAAGCGACGTATCGTTTCTATTATTTAAACACGTTCGAGTCTCGCAGTAGTTTTCTATGTAACATTTACTACATTAAAATGTTAATTTATTCTAAACCCTTTTAAAGCTCGGAACGCGACAACCGCGGGGCGGGTAGCTGCCATTTATGCTTATAGTTTCATAACACAGGTTCCACAAGCGCAAAAATGTCTACGTGACACACAAAGTCTTTGTCGGCGTCGTGTCGTGACACTTTACGGCCGCTTTGGCTAAGGCTTATGCAATATAAAATACCTGATAAAGGTTTAGTTTCTTCAACGATTGTCTTATAATACCGATAAATAAAATCATTGATAATTATAGTATATACAACTACAAAAAGACTAACAAATCAATGTGCAAATATAATATCAATGGTTCCGATGAAAAGTTCCCTGGGTTTTCTGATGTAAACATTTGTAATAATGTACATGTATGCTCCAGTTGCTAACGTTATTCAAAGTTTAATAAAGCTCGTATTTTTTCGCAACTATGCTCGACTTTAAGCGACGTTAGTATAATATTTAAATAGGTTCGAGTCTCGCCGTAATTTTCTATTTAAGATTTACTACATCATCATCATCATCATCATTTCAGCCATAGGACGTCCACTGCTCAGTAGACAGGCCTCCTCAATAGATTTCCACATGGGCCGGATAGAGACGACCCGCATCCAGCGAGCCCCCGCCACCCTAACCAGGTTGTCGGACAACCTTGCGGGTGGCCTTCCCACGCTGCGCTTGCCGGTACGCGGTCTCCACTCGAGAACCTTTCTGCCCCAACGGCCATCGGTTCTTCGAACTTTGTGCCCTGCCCATTGCCACTTCAGTTTGCTTACCCTGTTTGCTATGTCGGTGACCTTGCTTCGTCTACGGATCTCCTCATTCCTGATTCGATCCCGTAGAGAAATCCCGAGCATAGCGACTACACTAAAATGTTATTTTACTCTAAATCCTTTTAAAGCTCGGAACGCGACAACCGTGCGAGGCGTGTAGCTGCCATTTATCCTTATAGTTTAATCACAAAGGGTCCACAAGCGCAAAAATGTCTCCGTGACGCACAAAGCGTTTCTCGGCGTCGTGTCGTGACACATTACGGCCGCTTTGGCTAAGGGTTGAGCCATATATATTATAACGTTGTAAAAATGAAATGTCTGTAGATTGAGTATATTTTCAAAAAACTATTGCAAGGGACTATTTGGAGGACACTGTTTTCATCACGCCAAGTCGGCTAAAAGCTGGGTATCTTCAGATGGTTATAGGATACTTTTTACCTGTCTACGCCGAAGAAAAAAAAGCGGCCAAGTGCGAATCGGACTCGCCCATGAAGCGTTCCGCAGCCGTTTATACAAAAAAATGCACTACAGATGAAAAAAATACGATATGAAGAAAAAACACTAACAAAAGAGCGTATCTCCCCGGCACTTACGTCCTTTTGCTGAGAAGCGCAGTTTTTTGGCAATAACATAAAAAAAAGTATGTATTTATTAAGTTTTATATTTGTAAATATTTTCATATTTTTTGAACTTACCGTTTAGAAAATAGATGGGGGGGGGAAACAATTTTTGCTACTTTCGTAGCGAATATTTCGGAAAATATTCACTAAACCAAAAATTTTTTTAGTAACCTCAAAGTGTTTTTAGAAGTACTGTCGAAATATGTGCCACACCTTGATATTTGCTGTATTTTTTTTTTCAGTTTCGGTTACATGTATGGAGTGCCCCCCCTAGAAATATATATATTTTTATTTAACCATCAAACTAAGTAGCGGTTAACACACGACACCTATGCTCCAAATTTCATCAATGTAGATCTAATCAAAGGACAGACGGACAGACAGATAGACATGACGAATCTATAAGGGTTCCGTTTTTGCCATTTTGGCTACGGAACCCTAAAAAGGGGTTAGGACTTTTTTCTCCTCCGCGAACGAAGTTGCGACCACTTTTTAGTTACAGTGTATACTCCTACACAAAGACCAACTATTGATAGGCAAATATAATATCAATAGTTTTGGTGAAAGGCCGAGCCACACCGGATGCGTGTGCGTGACGTGCGCGTGCGCGTACGCAGTGGTCCGTCATCTCTTATCAGGAATCGCACTTTACAACGCGCACGTCTACATGCACGCCACGCAAAAGAATTCGGTGGGGCTCGGCATGAAATGTTCCCTAGGTTGCCTGGCCTGATTTAAACATTTGTAATAATGTACATGTGTGCTCTAGTTACTAATGACGTTAAAAGTGAACTTTAATCAACAGAACGATGCTCGACTTTAAGCGACGTATAATTTGTATTATTTAAACTAGCGATGGGCGAGTCGAGTTGTCTGATTCGAATAACTTGAATCAGAGTCTAAGCGAGTTGATTCGAATCAAGTTCCTTCGCAACTCGTATCAACTCGTCGACTCCACCTGGCGGATTGACTCGCGTACCTAACTCGGATCGGAGTCGCCAACTCAACGAGTTTTCTAACTCGGAGTTCGCATAGGTGTGTCAACGCAACGCACAATTCATTACATAAACGGCGAGTCAAAACAAATTACCTACACCTGATTCGAATCAACTATTACGTGGCAGCGATTTAGCAGAGACTCGGCGAGTTAAATTAATTCGAATCAAGAATACGAATACGCCGAACTCGATTCTATTCGCCGTCTCGCGGAAACGGCTGATCCCGCGAACGGCGGCCATCCGGTTGATCCCAATCGAGACAACTCGAGTTTTGATACGTATCAGCGGCTGAATCAACTCGAGTCATCCGAGTTGGAAGAAAATCGACTTGTAACATCGCTAATTTAAACAGGGTCGAGTCGCGAGGTACTTTTCTATGTACCATTTGCTACACTAAAATGATACTTCATTATTTTAAGGCTTGTAACGCGACAACAACGGGGCATGTAGATGACATTTATCCTTATAGTTTAATAATTATAACAAAGGAGCGCAGTAATGTTCCCGCGTCGTACAAAGGGACGCCTTTGTCGGTGTCGTCTCGTGACACATTAGGGCCGCTTTGATCCGAACAACTTGTGGGATACCTATAAAACGTTAAATTTGCGTGGCTATGGAAATATTACAGGTTGTTTACAATAATAAAGTAAAATAAGAGCTGCGACTCGAGGGTGGATGTGGAACGTAAGTTCTCCACCCTTAGCCCTTCGCACCAATACTGCCCTCAGCTTAGGCCACTATTTGTGTCGCTATTTACGGGGGCGCATCTAGTGGGGGCAAGTCATCGTCTACCAATGCCTTTAGCAATGAGACAATTTTTCTTTGTAGACGTTCGATCGTCTCAAGTAATAGCTCAGTATTTAGTCCATCATTTCAATCCCATAACTCAGCATATTTAGAACTCATCAATCTCAAATAGTTCTTGCATCTAGCGGGTGCTGCCTCTGTGCGTCCCAATCGTCCCATGATACGGGCCGGAACAGCACCCACGCAGTGTAATCCTTACAATTCATTAAACTGTCGAAAGGGCCTCTACGCGCACGCCTCCCAAAGGTCTGGGATACCATTGTCCCGTGAGCGGGTGCGACATACTAAGTAAAATAAAATACCATTTATTTACCATAACATATCGATGTTACATTAAACTACCGGGTTATCGTAGCATACAGAACGAGAAGGAGATAGCTATTTTTCTAGATATTTTTGTAAAGGACTGGTGGGACGTTGCTTAGTCTAGAGAGGAGTGGAATAAGAGAAGCGAGGCCTTTGCATTAGTGGGACACAAAAATCATCATCATCAGCCAAAAGACACCCACTGCTGGACATAGGCCTCCCTATAGCTCGCCATAGAGTACGACAGACCGCATCCATCGACTCCTCGTTAGCGATTTAATGTCATCCATCCACCCACGCTGCACTTTCCTATGCGTGATCGCCTCTCTAGGTGTTTACTGGTTCAACGGCCATCCGCTCTCCGGGATACACGGCCTGCCTATTACCATTTCAACAGTGCAGTCCTCTAATAAAAGAGCTAGATTGAAAACATGGCCACTTAAGGTTTGTGCCCACGACAATCGCAACGTGTCAGCATGCCCATTTGACTTGCCGGCCGTTGACAGGCCTATGGAATGTAGAAAACTAAACAGAACAATCTCTATACATCCAAAATATTAGTCAAATGGAGTTAAATTGGTGGCGCTTCAGTAGTATGTAAAATAAATTACTATAAAAATGACAAAAATGCTAATGGTGCTATTGCTAATGGTTGATTACGCCGGTCAAATGGGCAACATTGAAAGGCTTAATTGGCCGTTAAAACTTAAAACTAACATAAACTGGTGAAAGTGGCTCTTATCGCAATGCTAAATATCGCGGAGCCCATTGACCTGCCACTAGGGTTCTTAGAATCCGTATTATTCGGATCTCTCATATAAAATAAATTGTCTTATACTATACCTGTCACTACAATAGTATAAACTGAACAGATTGGTTAACACTGATCTTTAAATATTACCACTGGACTGGTTGCTGTCAACTTATATTTGTACGTATTTGATAATCGCCATTTTGGCGCTGTAGGCACTTGGAGGCAGATACGAGTGTCCATGGAAGTTAAATTATTGATGACCGTCGACATCTGTAATTAATAGAAAGAAAGAAAACACATTTATTGCAGCGAAAAGATTACAAGAAGAAATTACATTACAAGAAGAAAGCTTAAAGAAATAATTAAATCAAAATTACCTTAATCTAGATTGACAATAAAACTTAATATAAGGATACAACACAATGGTGCTACCATGTCCATAAGAAAAGGCCACCACTCAGCATGATGCTGCGATATCGGGGTAATATCGCAGCGTCTTCCGTGGGACCCGAGGTAGGTAGGTAAAAACAGCAACAGTAAGTCCTGACGTTACACTAGTAATAAAACTTGCAAACGTAGACTTCCGCAATTTTAAATAAGACGACTTTAAAACGATAAGCCAGTATCGGAAATGAAGACTGAATTTTAAATAAAACTCAATTTTATTGTTTTAATTATTTGATTATTTAAGCCAAGTAACATAAAATAAAATGAATGTAACATTTACATATTTCAATCAGAAAAAATATTTATTTGCATATCGATAAAATCTCCTTGAAATACTTTACGTCAAAATTAGTTAAATGGTACACTCGGTCACCGCGGGGGGCGCTTCAAATTCGTACACAAAATTAGCTGTCAAATGTCAAATGACAGCTTATTCAGTGGAATAATAGAGATCAGTGTTTGTTAATAATTTGGCAGCAGCAACAAGGATATTATAAAGTGGTCTGTATAGTGTGCGTATGCCACTAATAATTAGAGTAGACTGAACCACACTACAATTAATACTGAAGCTTAATGGCTATATATTTATTTTATGGTATGATATTTAACGTACATAAACTTTTGTCGTCTAGTTCAATTTTTGATCATCTTTTAATCCCTGCTAATATTATAAATGCGAAAGTGTGTCTGTTGGTTTCTTGGTTTATCCTTCATTCATACCATGACGGGACAATGGATTGACATGATTTGTTGCATGTAGATGTTTGTTGAATGCAGCGATTTTCAATGTATGCTCCGCGGAGGGCTTCACAAGGTAATAATACAATTCTAGCGGGCGGCAAGTCATCGTCTACTAGTGCCTTTAGCCATGAGACACTTCTTTCAGTGTGTCTTACCATGAGCTGAGTTTACGATCGGTGTTAGCGAGTATCTCGTATCGAGAGTCAGTGCACCTCTCTCGCACACGCTAATAGTGCGAAAGAGATAGACTGTCATCGAGCGCTCGATACTCGCTCGTGCCGAACTCATGGTAGGCGTACTGATTGACGTCCGGTTGTAGTAGCAATAGTCCAGTATATAGTCCATCATTTCAATTCCATAACAGTATATTTAGATCCCATCAATCTCCAATAGTTCTTGGATCTAGCGGGTGCTAGTGCGGGATCTAGAGGCCTATGCGCGTTCTATGACACGGACAGAAACAGCTCCCGCGCGTAGTATCCCTTATATTTTATTAAATTGTTGAAACGGCCTCTACGTGTTGGCTTCGGCTCTGCGCTCGCCTCCCAAAGGTCTAGGACACCAATGTCCCGTGAGCAGGTGCGATATACAAAATATCTAAAAATAGGTAGCGGAGGAAAATACTTATAATAAAGTATTATTAATTTTTGTAGGGTATTCTACTATTTTTAGTGTTCTACTAATATGAAGATACGCTATTTTGCTGGTGAACTTTTCACATCGTATATTTCTAAGTAGTAAGAACTATGGAACCTTATATTGAGCACTGTCCGGCATGCTCTTAGCCGATTTTTATTTTTAATTAATATCTAGATTTTAATTAATATGTACACAGAGTACAGTTATTAAGTCAAGTTCAAGTACCTATATTTAAAAGTCAAAAGCCTTAAGGCGTGGCTAGTATAAACTTTTCCCCAGTATCTTAACTATACTAAGTGAAGTTGGTACGAGTATGCGTAAGATTTACAGGGATAAATCGCGTCCAATGATTCGTGAAAAGGTCTTTAATTTTGGAAACAAAAGTTAGACGATCCGGGCGAAATAAAATAGCTGTGATACCCGTCGTTGTCCAAAATAAAATGTGCAAATAATGAACTAGATACCGACATTTAATACCGGTTTATATAGAAAACGATACACGTATTAAATTTCTGTGAGGAACTGTACTTTAATCTACAATATATCAAACTTAGTACACTAAATGAATACTTAAGATCAAAGGTATACTTACTAAACGGCTGAAGTATATTTAAACGCTAAAATCCCAAGGGCTAGTATTACATTTTCCGGACTATCTTAAACAAAGTGGAGTTGGTATGCGTAAGGCACGCGAAGGTTAATAGGGATATCTCGCGTCCAATGATTCGTGAAAAGGTCTTTAATTTTGGAACCTAAATTTAGATAATCAGTGGGAAATGTAGCCATGATACCGTCACTGTTCGAAAGAAACTATGTAAAGAATTCAATACCGGTCTAATATGTCAAAATTACCGGTAATTTTCCCGTGTAAAACTTATATATAAATATTGTGAAACTTATATATATTAGTACTTATATATAACACTAAATAAATAGTTAATATCAAAGGTAACTTACTAATAAAAATAATAATAAAATAAAAACTGTTTATTTCGGACCATTGGAAATCCATATGACTGTTAGTTTCTTGACTTAAAACTCTATGTTATAGTAGTATATTTTTGACAAATTAATGTTTGATGTATCTGCTTATCGGTAACAGCAGTTGAGACGCTCAGCCAATACTCTCATCATGCTGCTACCGCGCACGCGTTTGAGAGGCTATTCGTTTCGGCTGGATCGCAAAAAAGTCGTCCGTCCGCTCTACGCACATGCCCGGCATACTGCAGTGCTTCGGCAATCGGCAAAATAACTGAAGTATATGTAAAAGCAAAAGCCCGACATACCACTTTGTTCAAGATAGACGGGAAAAGTGTAATCGGTATACGTAAGGTTTACAGGAATATTTCGCGTCCGATGATTCGTGAAATGTCTTTAATTTTGGAAGTTAAACTTATTTGAAGGCAGTAATGATTATGATGCCGCTGCTGTCCGAAATAAAACAGAAATAAGCATAATTTTAGCGTCTTTCTTGGACCTCGCATTTTGAGTTTGTTTTTTTTTGAGGCCGTCAAATGTAGGAAACATGTTGATGTAATGCCTCCCCCTTTTAATGAGGACTGCTCGAACAGAACGCGAGATAAAATTTAACTTTTTCATATTTTTTCTTCCCTACTGTTGCCAGAAGGGCGGTAGAAATTCAAATAATGCACGTTAATAACCATACATGGTATCAGAGACAAGTGTTGTACATTGTTTTTTTTTTTTTTATGTGAAGACTATATAATACAATATTGATACAAAGATGTAAGTAGAAAGAAAAATGAATTGCGATCCACTGCAGGCTAAGCCGGAATGGAACCAGCGTCTCTGTTTACCGGAGCAGCGGCGTAATCCATTAGACTATCAGACTGCTTCCGCTAAAAGCGGTCTGATAAGAGTATATTATTATCACAACACAATAAACGGAGCTTAATTGCGTATAAATATGATTTTATTTAATTACCTTTCGTTGGTAATTCTTCAACGTTTCGGACGTCGCGTTACGTGCCGTGATAATGAGTGAAAATCATGTTAGTTTAATCAATATAGGGTATAGTAAAATATGGTACAATAATTTTCACTGTACAGTCGGCTCATAAAAAGCATAGCGTCAAATGGAAAGGTATTTGGGACACGCGGGGTAAATTGTATAAACAACTGTTTTTACCCCGACGGTGGGGTCGTTCAGCCCGTAGTTTCGAGAAATGAATGATATGAAATGATGAAATGAAATGAATATTTACTTGTGATAGATTTGGATTAACATTTTTACAACATTTTGCAGTTACTGATGCAAGCGTTGGATCAGCCAAGTCTTACCTTTTCAGGTGTACACGCATTACATAATTAGAAATTAATTTTATTACTAGTATGTCACCCAGATACACAACATTTACATAAGAAAAAAATACACTAAGAGATATCTAGAAAATAGTATTTCAATTTATACTTAATTAACATGTCAAACAATACACTAAGAGTCCGAAAAATATTAATTTAGAGAGTAATAACATTGGAGCAAAGGATGGACAAAGCCCTCTCTCAAAGATTTCCACAACGACCAGCCGGGCGCCCTATGTAACGGTTTCCCGCGATTTTGACCAGATCGTCGGTCCATCTTGTTAGGGGTTTCCACACGTTGAATCGTCCAGCTCCATACTACGAGTTCTCGCCAGCCTGGTTTTGAAATTAACATTCTTGCTTCTTTTTATGTGTTATGGATTCTACTTTCAGTTTATTATGAATTTATGCATACTAATGATAAAGTACTAAAAATTACCGATTTAGTCATGTACTGACTGTACTTAGCTTAATGATAAGAAAATGATAGGATTTGCTTAAAAGTAGCTTTATGTGAGTGAGCTCAAAAGATCAAAATTTATGACACTGAATTGATTAAATTAATTTCAAACTGATTTTTTCAATACTGTGACATCATTTTCATTTATCCATCGCGAACCATGCATTTATGTTTTGAAGCCCTTTATTTTACACAAACTAAACAAGTAAATCTGAAGACGTTGCTTTATTGTTGCCTGAAAGAAGGATAAACCAAAAGCAAGTAACATACTTTCGCATTTACAGTATAGATAAGGACTAAAAAGTCATCAGTAGCTATAGTCGGTCAAATGGTACGAATCCGGATCAGCGAGAAAAGTGTCAACTCTAATTAAGGTAAGACGCGAGACGTAAACATTTTAACTTGATTACGCAACGAAGAAGCATTAGCTAGATGCCCATCTTATGAACGGCCGTAATAAGATGGCAAGGGATCGAGATAAAAATTCGAGTAGGATTATCAAATTCTGTAATGGTGGCCGGACCTAGCCTAATGACTTGGTATTTTCTGAATGAAGATTAGATTAGATTACTTTTTTTCATAAAATATATATCCTACATTTAGTTAATTTAATCGAATTTAAACTATGATTGTCACTTACAAACAATATTAAAATCATAATAGTGTATCATCGATAAAATTACATAGATATATATTTTCAAAATATACTTTATCAAGGAATTCTCTAATGGTGGCTTGATGTAGCTAATTACCTGGAATTTTCTGAATTTTCTCTTAAATTACACTATTTCGTAATAAAAATTACATTAAGTTAATTTAATCGAATTTAAACTATGATTGTCAATTACAAACAATAATAGTGTATCGTCGATAAAATTAGATATAAATATTAAAAATGTATTGGACTGTCACTGACGAAAAAGTGACGTGTCATATCTGTTAATAGGTTGTGTGTTTTTTAACGCTTAACAAAATATCTAAAACAATTTTTAAAAGTGAAATTAAAATCGGCCAAGAAATACGCATGATATAGGCATTACTAATTAGACACCGATTTGACAAAGAGGTACGACGTGTACTTTTGCGTCATTCTGTCTTGCAAGAAAGAGATAAAAATGTTTCATGGCTTATATCTTGGTTATTTTTGTAGTTATTCAAAAAAACATGTTTCTCTACTGTTTGTTACATGAACGAGCTAAGGCAAAAATAAAAATTCAATCATATTCCCTATTATTTATGATACGATCTGATTAAAAATATAGTTATAAGTTATAACTAACTACTTACGAAATATCGAATGTTAAGTGAACTATTAGGATTTACCTCGGATTAGACTACAATGCTTCTTGACACATTGGACTTCCATTTTATGGAGCGCGCTTGCATTCACGCTCGTATTTGCCAAATTGAATTAGAATTCTAAATAGGATTCAGTTGACTCTAGCTTAAAGCTACAAATGGGGTTGGATTGTAATTTTTTTAGGAATAAACCTAGTGTATGGCAGGCTTACATTTATTTGTGATGGGATTTAGATTTGTGAATTATAATGTCAGTCTTTATTGATGTATCTTACTCAACTTTTCCTGAAAAGGTCTGATAAGATTAAGAAGTGTCAAAAGTCAAATCAAAACGATTGATAAGTATTATAATTCTAACTTAGAGCATTTAAATAATGAAGAAGATAAGCCGTGTCATTACCGAAAAAAGTGTTACGTTACAGCACACTACGGAAATATATACCTATTTCTACAAACACACACAATTAAAGGAAATCACTTACAAACCAAAAACACCCACACACTGACAATTTACCGTATAAACTAACCGAAGATTTTGCGATTACTTTGGCAGAGGGGAATGTATTCGTATGGCATCTCCATAAAAGTTGGGATTATGTTTTATTATAATTCTATATTATATTTTCAGATTATTAATGATATAGACAGACCGACATAAAATTATACGGTTTTTAATCTTTGTTGTTATAGTGGCAACTGAAATCCATCATCTGTGTAAATTTCAACTGTCTAGCTATCACGGTTCATGCGATACAGCCTGGTGACAGACAGACAGAAAGACAGACGGACAGCGAAGTCTTAGTAATAGGGTCCCATTTTACCATGTGGGCACGTAACCCTAAAAATTATATCCGCTACTGCAACGTAAATGATATAAAGTTAAAACAACGTGGAATTTTATTTTCAGTTTTCTAGTACTCTTTGAGGCATGAAAACGTTTTAAATTCATAGTCGAAGTTACGTACTTTTCTTTTCAGTTCCACAGGAATTTCCATGTCGGAGCACCTACGGAATCATAAAAAGCAATTTAAATTTGATTACGCCGCTAGCTGCAGCATAAAAAATGAAAAAGCAGAGCTAGGTTTGTAGGTCATCGGCACTTAGGTATTATTGGCTTCCTCGCGCCGTGCTATACTTGCCTATACTTTCAAGTTGTGTAGGGTTGTCAATAAATAATGTATGAGTTAATAAATTGGGATGTTGACTGTACTCAAAAATTTTTTTTAATGAGAAATGGCAGTTTCTATAATAGAAATAAAAAAAAATGTACGATACGTCACGTAGGTGTAGGTTTTAATGGCGTGTACATTCTACATACTGTACATTTCTTTTGATATACATTTTACGTATGTACATTTTGATTATATTGCGCGTTATATATTTTGAGCTGAAACCCTCCAAATCATACAAGTAATTAATGTAACAGGAAAGAGCAGAACGAGCCATCAAGCAAGTATAATTACGTCTAGTGGTATACTAACAAAGAGTATATTATTAAATTCGTTGAATTATTCAAATCTTCGCAACCGATCTCCTAATGAAGAATCTCGGCTCTAAACAAAACCACAGCTCGCTCGTGATGTAACGAAACGCACAGTTAATAAGGGAGATCAAAACCAAGTTGATATACATCTATAATATTATAATATAATAATCAGGGATCGTAAAATGCGAAGAAAATCGATTGAAATGATGTATGACAACCAGTGACGACTTCAATAAATTTTGCTCGCAATTTACAAAACCTGATTACGATGTTTTAAAATAAAATGTCTGTTATTTGAAAACATAAGAAAAACGAATGGACTGTTTCAAAGATATCGAATTGAGTTTGTATTTTTATTTTTTGTGCGTGTATATACACGGTGCCCTCGAGGTATGGGAAATATTCGTGTAAAGAAACTCAGCGTTGTTCGGAGAAAACGCAAAATCCATCTGTCTTTGGAATCTGATAAAACGTTATTTTGTTAGGTACATTTTAAGTTTAGTAGAAGAGAAAAACTTGTCTCGGGTACTTGGTACGAGTAAACCATAAATAATGATCACAAAAAGCTTCCGAAACTGTACGATTTAACGTGACCAAATTGTTTTCTTTCCCCGACTAAAATATTTTAACCACGCATGCATTAGAAGCAACAAATGTTATATGAACCCCAGGCAAATCCGGCTTAGTTTTGAAGATATTATTAATTTTCAAGGAAACAATTTATTGTATTGTATTGTATTGTATTGTATTGTATTGTAAACACTTTATTGTACATAAAAACAATAAAACAAAGAAATTAAAGTAACATATTTGTACAAAGGCGAACTTATCCCTTTAAGGGATCTCTTCCAGTTAACCTTAGAGCAAATGAAAGAGAAGAGTAAACATCAACGCAGATAGACAAACCAACAAGTTAATATGCACAATGACATTAAAACTTAAAAGCTAAAGTAGCATACACATACACATAAACCCTAAATAATAAATAGTAATATAATAGCATATATATCATCTAGATAAATAAATATACGTGTGTAAATATACAATTTATTGTGATTACTAGAGTACATTAAGCTCCTTTGAACGCGACGTTGCCACAATGTGGCCAAGTGTCGCGTCGCTATTAACAGATATCAAAGTGACAACTACTACTCACTAAAATCATCCTTCTTTTGGAAAAATAATCGTTACCATTTAATTAAAAGGCATCATTTTCATAGAGTAGCGAAATTTATATTTTTTTTTGCTGAATTTGACATGGTTCATAAATTATTTTTACTCCTAATGCGTCGTTAAAATCTTTCCCACAATTCGGGCATCGTGTATATATTTATGCTCACATAACGCTAAAACGTTTGGACGGATTCCAACCATTTTTGGTAGATGTACATCCGAAGATGGCTATATATATAGGAAATTTTTTAACTGACTACGAAACAAAAAGAGGGTTATGACTATTTTTCCTTGGCAAAGCTCCCACCTTCTAGTAGGCGTATAATTCGAGTGATCCTTCAATAGCAATTTTAATTATTTCCAGTGATCCACGAGCTTGTTAAAGTAATTCAATTTTCTTTGCTGTTGCGAGGTAGAGGGTAGACTTAACGAGATGTTAAAGCGACTTGAAAAAGAGATAAAAGTTTGCCGTGGAGTACCAATATTTCTATCGAGGCACCTCCTGGCCTCGGGGGACGCGAAGATTAAAGAATAACAGCACTAGTATAACAACTGCTCCAGGACTGCTTATGACATTTTTTTGTAAATAACATGACCACTGTTCTTTCTTTTTAAAAATTGTGCGGTTTGTAACGAATTTTCCTTGGGGCGATTAATTAGCTGGCAGACGTACAACTTTCAGTGGCTCGAATAGAATTTTCCTAGGAATTTCCTAACGATATTAATTTATCGATAAATTGTATTTCTATGATGCACGTACGTATAATTTGAATATGCAAGTTGCATATTACTATTATAAAATTGTAAAAATATAATGTCTGTACATGAAAGATATTTAAAAAAAAGATTGTTACGGACTATTTGGCGGTCACTGAATCGCCAAATATATATATTTTTTAATTTTTGTATGTGTCGTTGTGGCTTCATCACGCCAAATCGGCTAAACAGATTTCAACTATTTTTGGTAAACTGGGAGCTGGGTATCTCCAAGTGGTTATAGGATACTTTTTACCCGACTACGCTGTAGTAAAAAAAAGGGGTTATGACTTCAAATAGCCCGTATCACTTATTTTTTTGAAAATATCTTTAATGTAGAGACAATTAATTTTTACAACTGTATACTAATTTAAAAGAGTAGATGGCGCCCGCAACTTCGTTCGCGGAGGAGAAAAAGACATAACCCCTCTCTTTTTCATTATCATAGTCGGGTAAAAAGTATCCTACAACCATCTGAAGATACCCAGCTACCCATGTACCAAAAATAGTCGAAATCCGTTTCGCCGATTTTGCGTGATGAAGCCACAACGACACATACTTACAAACATTTCATTTTTACAAGTTTATAATTGTATAGATATAGAGGCAGTAGAATCGATTTGGATCCAGCACTGCTATCACAAATTCACCTCTACAAATACTTTTGAATAAAATTATATGAATCGTTCAGTCAGCCGTATTTTCTTGAATTCTCTTTGCAGATATTGTGCTTCGAGATCTTCGATAATTTAAGGTTTGAATAATTCAGCAGTCGCTTTGGGATAATTCTTAAATTGAAGGTTTCTCGGTTTCTCAGATGGTAATGAAGTGTACTGGCGCTGACCTGTGTGAATAAAAAACTAGTTATTACCCGAGGCTACACTCTCGTAGGAATCGCAGGAAAAATCAGTTTTTAGGGTTCCGCAGCCAAAATAGCAAAAACGGAATCCTTATAGTTTCGTCATGTCCATCCGTCCGTATGTCACAGGCATTTTACTTATAAAAGTATGGGTGACTTGTGTAAGCCGCTACTTAGTTTAATAGTTAAACATTAAGTAAACAATCTTTGTTAAATCAAATCCACACTTATTCCACAAATTATGCAACCATCAAACAAGACCCATCAGAACACAATATCAACACAAATTGCAAACAAAGATGAGCAGAACGGCTCTATTTCGGAATTTTTTTATGGGTATGGGACCATTAATTTTTAATAAACTACCAAATGAGGTTAAATGTTTACAAGTAAACTAATTGAACTGTTGCTAGACAAATGCTACTATTCTGTTAAAGACTATCTGAACGATGTTATTGTAAGCTGATGACACTTAGATTATTATGTACGATTAAAAAAGAAAAGTGTATAAAGGAATTACTAAAATTAATTTATGTATTATAATAAGTGGACCTAAAACAATCTTTTATAATGATCTTTCAGTTGCTTAGTTCTTTTTTGTTGTATAACGATCTATTGATATTATAATTAATAAGTCCTTAGCCTTGTTCTGTAAATCAACCACTATATAAAATTTAGTACACCTACGGGTAAAACATAGTGCGACAACCACCATGTAATATTCCATCAATCTAACATACCTATGTTTAACAAAAATAAATATTATCTTATCTTAAAAAGAACTATTTCTAGGAGGGTACTCCTTACATGTAACCGAAACTAAAAACATTTTTTATTTCAGTAAATATCAATGTGTGGCACGTATTTCGACAGTTCTTTTACAAATTATTAGATATCAGGGACAATCTTACACAAATCGACTTAGCCCCAAACTAAGCATAGCTTGTACTATGGGTACTAGGCGACGATATACATAATATGTAGATACATTATCATACTTAAATACATAGAAAACATCCAAGACCCAGGAACAAATATTCGTGCTCACTCCAACACTTGCCCCGGCCGGGATTCGAACCCGGGACCTCTAGCTTCGTAGGCCAAAAAATACTGTGAGGTTTGTAAAAAATGCTTTCGCAATGATACGCAGGACGCATTTTCGTGACATTTTGTGATCAGGTTCGATAATATATGGATTTTTGATCGATTCAGTTTTTGGACTTTTTTTAAAATGGCGGTGATATGGGGTTTGGAAAACTCGAGAGGTCTATAGCTCACAGAACCAATAGTTAGTTATAGTCAAGGTTTAATCCTACTTATACTACTATTACTTCGTTCGCGGAGGAGAAAAAGTCATAACCCCTCTTTTTTTCTTCAGTGTAGTCGGGTAAAAAGTATCCTATATCCATCAGAGGATACCCAGCTACCCATGTGCCAAAAATAGTTACAATCGTTTAGCCGATTTGGCGTGATGAAACCACAACGACACATAAAAACATACAATAAATAGTAGATTGTTTGGCAAGGGGCTAAAAAAAGCCATTTTGACACGAAGTGATTATTTGGCCGAGCTCACGAAGTGAGCAAGGACAAATATGTCTGAGTGTCATAATGGCTTTTAGCCACGTGTTAAACACTCTGCTTTTCACAACGACTGCGAGAAAATAAAAAAGACTTAACACTAAAATTGTATATTTCATGAAAAATAAAAAGTACAGTTTGAGCAATTCTTTATAGTTAAATTGACAGCTTATATATTTTTTTAAACTAATAATGGCCATAGACAATTTTTACTTTTTAATGTGAAGTGCTGCAATACGATCAGAAATTTTGGCCAGTCTGATGAGGTTGTTTTGAATTATTCGTAAGTAGTATGTAGCTGGCCGCAAGTTTTTTTTCAGTTTCATAGAGATTTGAATGGGATTATATGGCTTTCTTTTAAACCCCAGGGGCTAAATGTACTATTTTAGTCTCGTTTCGCGAATTCGCGCTTAGCTAATATGACCTACTTTTTGAGCAGGAGAAGTGAAAATATTGATTTCGATTCTGTGACCTCCAAATAATCCGTTGCAATCTTTTTTTATACATTTCTTCAATGTACAGACATTTCATTTTTATAATTTTATAATAGTATAGATTTGGGTAGAGACTGGAGAGCGACACTGTGTGTGAGAATCGAAAAATATTTCTTTTGATTTTAGGTATGTTTATACAAACTTACCAAAAATCAAAAGAAATATTTTTCGATTGAGTCATTGTGGCTTCATCACGCCAAAACAGCGAAACGGATTTCAACAATTTTTGGTGATCAAATTGCTGAGCATCCACTGATTTTTACTAGATTACGCTGAAGAAAAATGAGGGTTATCATTTTTTTCTTCTCCACTGACGAAGTTGCGGGCACCTTCTACTCGTAGTATGATATCTACCTCGTATGATCGTAAGTTTTGACACGAACAAAAACAGCTTTTTCTTAAATACTATTGAATTTAGTTTAATGAAATTTAGAGTATAGAAAAATCATTAAATAAGAACGCAGGCTTTCAGTCGGTTTGGCCATTCGTCAATAGCGGCACGATTTTTTTCCAGCGGAATACGCTTCGCTTCCCGATACAGGGCTCGCATGAGACTCCAAATTTGGGTGAGTCTTGCGACAGGCCCTCAGCTTCAATTTAGTTCACAGCAGTCCAGAGCGGGTTCAAGTCTTGACTTGATGATGGCCATTCTTCCGTTCAGATGACACATGGTAAATTGTACTTTAGCCACTTCTATGTTGACTTCGCCTTGTGTGACGGAGCGGAATCTTGTTGAAAAATCCAGTAGTTGTTTTTAAAACCTTGTAGTAATTTAACAACAGTACACCGTCTACTTCATTGAAAATATAACGGTTCGTCAAATAGATGATTGGATACTAAACTGACAGTGACACATATGCCAGACGTGAAAACATACAAAAACAAACACCTAGTGTTGTCTGCTACAAAAACGTCGCTTTTTTAGCTCGCATAGCGACATCTATTATAAATTACGGATACTAGTACTAACCATGTCCCTTCAAACAAACGCAGCTTCCAACAATGTTCAGAAGATGGGGACACCAGTAACATGTTTTAAATGTAAATCCAAAGTTGACGTAAAAACGACATTGTAATGCAATGATTGCAAAAAACGTTACGAGTTCAACTGGAGCAGGAGTCTCCGAAAAACTACACCTACTAAAGAGCTCAGAATCTAAAAGAAACTGGAAATGTAAGCTTTGTCTTAAGAAGTCAAACAATGTCCAGAGTTTATCTAATGATCATGCACATGACACGTTTAGAAAAAAACAAATTACGCTAAATAATAACATATCACAGCAACAGGCCGGTAAAAAATCTCCGAGCCCTGATCATCGTAACGTGGACAATTTACACTCGACTCTATTATATACTCCACAAAGTAGCCAGAACCATTCAAGGAACTCACCGATAACAGATCCCCATGTACTTAGCGTGAATGATATCCTGGATCAGTCTCTATCTTCACCAACTTTACTTTTTCCGCTCTTTTGTCGAGAAGTGCAGATGCGTCGAACAACAACGCTTTTTTACTTCAAGAATTAAGAGAAACTATTTCGAAACTTACTTCCAAATTGAGTATAACGCAAAATGAACTAGAAAATACTATTTTAGAAAATAACGAACTGCACAGACAAATAAATAAACTAAATAATGATATTAAAACCCTAAAATAATAGTGCTCTTCATCAACAACTGAGAAAAAAAATCAGATATTGTTTTTCAAACAATGGTCCAGAAAAGGCATTCCTTAGTGCTTCCCAGAGGGTCCTCGACACCGACACCCGTCGCCTCGACGTCCTCGCCGGATATCACTCAAGAAGGAAACATCCTAGTACTGCGCCTGCATCGACTCAAGTTATGCGTTTAGAAATATATTCAACATCATTTTAAAAAACCAAATGTTTCTTATGGAATTTTTTAGGTTTACGACTTAAAATCATTAAATGAAGCTAAATACCAATTTTTATTAAATTCCTAAAGCATTTATTTAATGATAAATGATAATTAATATCGAACGAACCATTATTATTATAAGCGTTTTACGTTTTGTTATCTGTCAAATGCTACTTAAACACGCTCCAAGGTCAAATTACATTCCCTACTAGTGGATAACATGCGTTTTTACCCACTTGTCCTGTGTTGTTTAAGTCCACTCAAAAGACGGCTTTCTGAACTAGTGAGGGGAAAAGCTTTGTGTTACACACGGGTGCAAAGTTGGATTTTACTTCTCGTGTGTTGAAAAATTCGCTACGCTCAGGATTCTGTTTTAGAACCACTCGCTTTGCTCGTGGTTCAACTATAGAATCCTTTCGCGTGCTCTTGTTTCAATTCACACTCGCGAGTAAAATACAACTTTGCACCCTTGTATAACAAATAACTATTGTTCTAAATATTGTACCATGGATACTTTGCGTGGCTGTGTAACCATGGGGTAGCCGAGCCGCAGTCAAGTTAAATACGAGGATTTCCGCCCGCTGCCAACGGGTTTAATGAACGTGTTTACGCGGGCCCACACAAAGGTCCCCGTCAACCGGGATTTGAGAAAAGTATTAAATTTCAGTTACTTTTTATCTTTCCCTTCGATCTTGATTTAACGTCCTTTGAGGTCATTACTGAGGCTCACCGGAATGGCTTCGCTTAATGAAGTCGTGAAAGAAAATTGAGTTTAGTTAAAGGGGCGAATTTAATTCGATTTCAAACTTTTTGAATGAATGTCTCAGTTTAAGAACGCCACCATCAAGAAACCGCAAAATTAGATGGGAGCGAAAAATGGATCTGTCGTTCGTAGTTAATTAAAATAAATTATTCACGGGCTTCTTTAATAAATTGCTCGATGCCTCGGGTACAAATCGTTCCCAGCTGAATTGTAATTCCTAAATAATGATGCAGCTTTATTTCTTTTGTATCGCCCTTTTCTCACTGGAATATTTCGGTCGCTTGGATGATATTCGATATGATTTCATATTCCGTGACGGTTCTTCCTTTTATAATTTATGAAGAGGCATCGGCGTTTCGTCGATTTCTGTGCCTGAATAAAATTCATTTTTATTCCGACCTGCTCCTTGAAATGTGCAAGCATTATCCGTGTAGTATTGATCAGTAGCGCCCGAGGACATAATTCCCATTGCGCGTTCAAAGCAAATGTGTCAGGAACAAAGAGGTAATTTCCAAACAAAAAGCGTATTTAAGAGACCGGGCGAGGCAGCTAGCACGGCGCTAGCACCTACTATCAAGAAAGCGTAACACGCAAACTTCCGACATTTTAACTAGCACAAAGTTGTTACGCCCGCATTGATTTTATAACGTGTGTCGAAGTCTGCTTAAGTCTCGCTCAAACACCTTGAGAAAAACTTAGATAACCCGAGTAGTTTGCAACAAGCGCGTACGTAACTGTGTTTCAGTACGTTACAACTTTCTTTAGTGTAGTTTTTGATTGTACCTGGTAAGTGGAGGCGCTGAGCGGGCGGTTATGGGCCTCCGTCAATGTAAAAGTATACGTATAGTAGTCTGTATAAAAGTCGTGGGGTACATACAGGTGTGTAGGTCTATTGTATACATAATGAGCAACCCAAAAGGATCGAAATACTTAAGAAAGTCCCAAACAATAAGAGATAAAATAAAACAATTTAATGGATTATATCGCGTATATTATCTCATTTTAGTTCCCAACGTTTCTCAACTTGCTACAGTACAGTGGGTAAATCTTTGTTTCAGAGAGCCACGGGTATCTGACTGCTGAGTTGCAGAATGTCAAACGTGCGCTTCAAGCCAACGAGCTCCAGATACCACGTTCCAAGCAGAGTCCCAGTATGAAGAAACCAACAGTCGAGCGTAAACCTGCCGTACCATATGTAAAAGGGGTCACAGACAAGATCGGAAACATCTTGAAGCGTGCTACTATAAAAAAATATTTTAAGCCGTTGAAGAAGGTGTCTCAATACCTTAGACCCGTGAAGAGTAGCACCCCTTTACAGAGTGCAGGCATTTATAAGCTGGACTGCGAGTGTGGACTTTCATACATTGGTCAAACGAAACGCAGTGTATCAACCCGGGCGAAGGAGCACATAGCACATGTCAAGCACCGTCGGTGTAATAGGTCTGCAGTATGTGAACATGTTATTGACAAGCCAAACCACTCAATTAAGTTTGATAAACCTTCTATCCTTGCCAAAGAAAAAAGATATTTTCCCAGAATGCTACGCGAGGCGATTGACATTAAAAAGCATCCGAATTTCAATAGAGAAGATGGATTGTCACTACCACCAGCTCGGGATCCTGTAATAAATCTCATCAAGGAACAAGCGAGACACAGGACTGCAAAACCTTAATTTCCGAACGGTGTAAAATATCTTATCTGTTTAAAAAGTAGTTTAATAAACTCTGTTTTTTAAAATATTATAATTGGTAATGAGGTAGCCTGGGAGTTTTTCTTTGCAGCGTTTCTTTTGTCCTCAGTACGCCTCATTTGTGAAATGCTGCTTGGTAAATTATTAAAATAAAATAATTAAGCCCTTATGGCACATGTGTAACTGTCTTTACAGCTTAGGCCCATCTGGCATGTATGTACCACCTTTATTTGTTTTTTCAAAAATGGGTAGTTTGCACATATTGTAACTTTGACAGCGGAAAACACATCTTTTCTCAGTCCACCCATGACCATGGAAAGCTGGAAAGCTTCCGAAACGTCGGGAACTAAAATGAGATAATATACGCGATATAATCCGTTAAATTATTTTATTTCAATGAGTAATAATCGAGGAAACAGGAGAAAATATTAATAAGAGATAAAAGTTAGTCTTGATTTGTTTAATAAAAATTGTATTATGTCTTTTCTTTGCATTTTCTTTATGTGAAAACATCACACGATCTTTTAAAAAAATCTAAGTAGAAAGAAAATAGTATTGCGATCCACTGCAGTCTAAGCCGGAATCGAACCAGCATCTCTGTTATACCGGAAAAGCGTCCTAATCCATTAGACTCTCATACCGCTTGTGATTCACAACGAATTAATCCTCTACCTTCGGTAACGATTGAAAGGCTTAGCATTCTCTCTCGTAAGCTTCACACTACTGAAACAGCAGTTCAGCTTGAAGAACGCTGCGTAAACGCACGTTCTTAGAGTGGTGCTATAAGGTACTAAGCCTTTAAAAATTAATGGTAGATCGGTAGTGAGTAACGTATCGTTACCGTAGGTAGAGGATTAATTCGTTGTGAATCACAAGCTGTCTGATAGTCTAATGGATTAGGACCGCTGTTCCGGTATAACAGGGACGCTGGTTCAAATCGGGCTCAGACTGCAGTGGATCGCAATTAACTTTGTTTCTACTTAGATCTTTGTATCAATATCTCTTTTTCTTTGTCGTTTCGCTCTTGGCAGAGCGGTCGTGGTCGCGTTGAGGTGTCCACATCGGTGGTAGAGGCGGACACAGCTCTCCGCACGATCTCCCGCCATCTTTCCCTGTCGGCATATTGTCTGTCGCAGTCAGATACGCAGTTTCCTACTGCTGATTTTATTTGGTCAGTCCAACGCATAAGGGACCTGCCACGAGAACTGGTTCCATCCACTTTTCCCTGCACAACCAGCCGCTCTATGGAGTTGTTATCCCGCCTAGAGACATGGCCAAAGTACTGCAGTATGCGCGACTGTACTACAGCCGATAGACGCTGCGTGATGCCGAGTTCTTGGAGTATGGAAACGTTGGTACGGAATTTCGTCCACAATATTGCGAGCATTTTCCTCCAGCACCACATTTTCAGAGCATCTATCTTTCCCTTTTCATACCTTGCGTACTGTCCACGTCTCTACCGCGTATAGAAACATCGGGAATATAAGTGTCCTCACGAGCCTGACCTTGGTAGCTTTGGTGATGTTGCGATTTCTCCAGACTTTCCGCAACTTCCCATTGCAGTTCTTGTTATGGCCACACGTTGCTTTACTTCATCCACACAGCCGCCGTTACTTGAGATTAAAACCCTTGTATCTATATAGTAATTTAAAAATAACTGTGTAGTTTTGCAGTTTTCCATATACATATTTTTCAATTCTGATTGTTCACTCTTTATAGTGTAATTGTATTTTTTTTAGTTATTATTAAGAACAATATGGATACAATTTAAATATTACCTAACCTAGGTTATGGTAGAATGTTCGCGACCCCATAGCGCCCCTATTAACGGCCGTGAGGAGAAAAGCAAAAAAAAGGTATTACATCTTTCTATGATCTGAGGTATTAAAACAATCAGTTATTTTGGAACTTTTAAGTAGAAAACTACCATGAGACAGGCATTTTTATGTTATATTAGCGGTTGTTCACACCATAAAAGCTGAATACTGCCGACATGTATCGGATCGGATAATATACCAAACTACTTGTAATGATGAGGACCTTAGTCATGACTGTTGTGTTAGCTTTTATGGCATGATAAAGCATCGCACTAATGTTATCTAAATATATTTTGGCACTGCGTAAATTGTTGTTTATATTTGACTGCTCAATTAAGAAACTTTACATGGTACATTGTAAGATTACAACGTTACTCGTATCAAATATTTAGTGCATTTTGCTATCTTCTTTATTTACGAAATATCGAAGTCAAGGTTTCGGTGTCAAGTACCTCAGAATAATAGATCAACGATGCCATTCTAAGAAATACTAAAAAAGAATTTGTAAATTCAGAAAGAATCATTAAAACAAAAACTTATTCTCATTAATAAAACTTATAACAACCAAAGTTAGTAAATAACAAACCTTTCTAGTTACGTTAACGCTGAAAATTGTTTTAGAAAGTAATAAATAAAGTAGTAGATAGATTATTTCTAAAAGAAAGAGGTAAACATTTAAATTTATAATTTATAAATTGTTAAGCTGCCGATCCATAGCGAAGCGAAGGGGAGCTGTGCGAAATCAAGCAAGTACATTCCGGGTATTTAAATTTGCTCGTTTTGGTTTCAACAATAGGGTTGATAACTACATTTTAATCATCAGTTCGTCATGTAGATTAATAAATAAAATTGGAGACGTATTTTTTCTTTTCTTTCGTCATCAAAGAATAAAGGCGACACATTGAGTCAAAATGTCGCATAATGTACAAATTGTACCCAGGAGTGACGTCACGAGCCCCCACTCCAAAATTTTAATGCAATTAATCCGAATATTATTTTATTTTTTTGAAAAAGCATAAATTACGTGCCCAATATTTTTTTATTATTTAACCGACAGACTAATTAGAATTTTGATGTTCATACCCCAACATCATGTGTCTTAGTCGATCCATCTCCGCTCCACTCCCCTTCAATGGATTGGCAGCGTTACTTTACCTTTGCAAGTTTGCACCGTGTTTGTGCTCGAAATTGTAGTTTAAAGTCATCACGTGTAAACTCAGATTAAGTGTTGGACTTATGCCTTGTGAAAAATGAAAAAAGGCTCTCAGTACAATTTTAATCTCATTGCACCATTGTCTCCGTTTAAGAGGGTGTATACCTGCTTAACTGGCAACGTCTCATTATTTTGGTTTTTCTTAATTATTTTGAAAAATGTGTATGTAACTTGAACATGTTTTCAATTCATTCATTACGTTTTCGGTAGATAAGCTGGTACAGTGCAAAATTTCATGATATTACCACAACCAAAGCTCTAAAAATGAATTTATGTCTATATCTTGTTTTGTAAGAAAATTAAGGCAAAAGCGATGAGTACATGAATTAAACACAATATAAATGCTAAAAATCTAGGGTATGTATTGAACATATCTTTAAGTTTCATTCAAATACCACAAAATAATTAAGTAAGAAGACAAAATATGCGACGTTGCCAGCTTAGCGGGTATAAACGCTCTTAAATGGTAGATTGTGCCGGCCATGTTTGTTTTGAGTGATGAACTTTGAAATAAATGTGAAATAGGGCAGGGAAACGCCGAGGTGTACTTTGAATACGCTCTATTTATGTATCTTCTAGATATTGAAGATATATAAAAAAATGTTTGTAACGGACTATTTTCAGGTAACTGATTCTAAAAATATATTTTGTATGTGTTTTGTATGTGTCGATGTAGCTTCATCACGCCGTATCGTTTATACGGATGGTACAAGTATATCTGGTCATTCATAGATGGTTATAGGATAACGAATAATGGACTATATGGAGGTCACTGAATAGATTTTATTTTATGTATCGTTGTGGCTTCGTCATACCAAATTGGCTACACGGATTTCAACTATTTTTGATACACGGGTAGCTGGGTATCTCCAGATGGTTATAGAATACTTTTTACTCGACTACGCTGAAGAAGAAACGAAGTTGCGGGCTTCTTTTAGTTTGTTATAAAACTCACTCTATCGACTCTCAGTCATCCGTCAACACGGCACATTCCTTGTTTCATTATTTTCAAACTTACTTTCATCGTCTAACAGTCAATACCTTACACTTAACATAGCCTTAACCAATCTCACAAAAATAAAGTTTTCTTAAGTACTACTGAAGTAAAAAAAAGTTTCTTTGTTTTTCCACGAAATGGTGACTTGGTTAAATGTAAAAATAAAATATGCTCACATGCGCATATTTTCAAGCAGTTTCCACATAAAAATACGCATGCAAATACAACAAACAACCTTCAGACAGTACAATCCTCGACTCGTGTTTCGCCTCAGGAGATGCACATGTTGACGGTCAGGGGTCCACCTGAGAAGTGAGTAGTCAATTTTTTTATAGAACCTGACTTTGAACTGTCTGGATAAACCTCCTGACCAGTAATTGGATTCAGTGGGGAGCGCAAACCCACAAATGGGAATTCCATCGCGGCCACTTAGAGTTGTCCAAAACGGTCGGCCCTATTTATACCACGAACATGATTTCTATAAAGAGATGGAAAAACACGTAGCAAAACGGTGATGACGTAACATTAAGTTGTTCGTAATGATGATAGTGGAAAAACAAATGAACTAAATCCAGTAATCTACTGCTGTAGTAATAATACTCCTGCCGTGAGTCATGATGCCTTTAGACTAGATAACGGACATGAAGTAAAATGGATTCAGTATGCATGTAAAGTGTAGCTATAGCTTGACAAGTTCTTTCGTGACGCTCCCATGGCCTGCGGGCGACGGGGAAGACAGCGGGGTTCGGTATGAAGTGTGCGAGCGGCGGAGCACGGTGACTCTGCCGCGCGCACACTCCTCACTCGCCCCCGCTGTCTTTCCCCCCGTCCCATCGCCCGCAGACCATGGGAGTGTCACGAGAGAACTTGTCAAGCTATAATTTACCATTATGATTGTACCTTCGCTATAATTTTTCTATCACAAGTTGCGAGGTACAGTCTTGCCTAGATGTAAGATGATCAGCAAAACCTTGAATCATGTATAAACGTCTTCTAAAACAGACGGAAACCGCGACGGCCGAAAAGTCAAGAGAGTATACTTGGGTCAACTAGTGGGACGACATCCTATTGGTCGCCCCAAGTATCGTTGGAAAGATATGGTGGAGGCGGATCTGCGTGAGCTGGGAGTTAGCTTGCAGGAAGTGGCGCAGAATCGGGCAAGATGGCGTGCTCCTATGTTGGAGGCCAAAACTCATTTTGGGTTGTTGTGCAACGTTGGTTAGTTTAGTTAGTTAGTTAAAACAGAAGGGATAAGCTTTAGGAAATAATGTACAGTCGGAATAGCCAGTGCCTATTTACCTAAACTCCGCGGGAGGACGTAATTAAAAGTGGTTATTACCACCAAAAATTATGAATTCTTTTTATTGAATGCGGGATTTTCCGGATGAGTTATAATACTTAATACACATCCTACGAGTATGTCTGACGGAGCTATTGTATGTCCACTTTTAGGTCGTCAACGTATTTGAATTTTCTGTATTAGACAATTGTTACTCTGAATAATCTAACCCTGAGAGTTATTAATTAGTAATAATAACTAATCCGGGAAATCCCGCATTCAATAAAAATCAAACATTATTTTGGTGTTTATAAACACTCTTAATAAAGTCCTCCCGTGGTAAATAGGCTTTACCTATAAGTGACTAGGCGTTCATATAAGCCAATTCCCACCGGGTTGTCCAAGAAAAGGCTTATAACCACCTTTTTCTTTAAATATAAGTAAATACGCTTCGGCTTTCCCTGTTATTTTCCTGACGCCACACCTCTGCCACCTATTCCAATCTTTAATAATGGAGCAAAATATACTCAGGATATGTAAAGAGTAGTTAATTTACCATTATACCGTATCGGGTTTTAAAGCCCGTTCATTACTGCATAAAGGCCGAACAGGTGGCTGCGGTGAGTCGACATAAACAGCCAGTACGGCGCTTGTGCACTGGACACATTTTACTCTCTTTACCGTCTGATATAGTCCGACAGTCCTTTGTTCCCGGGGCTATTCTTGAAAATTTAAAACCGGTCCTTGCAGTAAATTCGCTGAGCCACCCGTGGCCCCAGATACCGCACGATGAATAAATTATCTTTGCATTCGCACATTCCAGTATCGAACCATCGCTTTTTGGTCGGTCATTTTGACTATTTCATTTTTTGTCAAGTCCTGAGCTTTCAAGAGTCGAATTTTAGTGATTTTAGTAGGGAATTCTCGGTTATTTATAAATAAATAAATTGATATCAGGGACAATCTTACACAAATCAACCTAGTCCCAAACTAAGCAAAGCTTGTACTATGGGTACTAGGCAACGATATACATAAAAAACACCCACTTAAATACATAGAAAACACCCAAGACCCAGGAACAAACCATTCGTGCTCATCACACAAACACTTGCCCTGGCCGGGATTCGAACCCGGGGCCGCCAGCTTCGTAGGCCGTTGTACAACCCACTGAGCCAAACGTGTCGTCCATTTCATATAGAATCTCTGAAAATTTCAGTTGAATTTTACAGTTTCAGCAATAATGCAACCACTGACGTTAGGATGGTTGATATTGATACGCTCACTCGCTTTATAAAACCCAAGCACATTGGACAAATATTTGAATGAGAAAATACTGCAAATATTAGTCATAATATTCTTTTGAAATATTTCATGGTTAAAGTTTAATCTTACGCGATCTTACTATATATTTGTAAAAACCGTTAAACCTGTTTGTATGTAGTACCTACAAAATATGTAGTTCGTACTTACTGCACCCGTCGTTGATGTTTTCAAGATTTACGGAGAGCTACGGTCGTTTTTAGATTTATTTGTAGCAGAGAATGGAGACAGAGAACGAAATATCGCGGCTGGGTTGGGTGTTTTATTCATAGCACGATTTTTGGTTCGACAGAAATACGCTCTTACAACTGTTATTTTCAGTTTACGCTTATAGTGAGACGAAGTAAATATAACTGGGAGACCGTGCTCGGTGGTAGGATGTCCCATTGGGGTAACTTTGATTCATGGGGATTACATTGTTAATTAGTTTTTAAGCTATAAGAAGGTTGCCAACCTTATCAATGAAATCTTATGAACACGATCAGAAGCAAGTTCCTTATAGCTTAAAAATTAATATATTTTTTTATTTATTTTATTTATGATGAATCAAAGTAAATACGGATGAATAAAAAAATCGACGGTACAATTTTTCTTGTTTTTACGGTTCCGTACCTCAAAAGGAAAAAATGGAACCCTTATAGGATCACTTTGTTATCCGTCCGTTTGTCCGTCTGTCTGTCTGTCTTTCAAGACCCTTTATCTCATGAACGCGTGGAGATATCGAGTTGAAATTAAAACTATGTATATACTCAGGTCTACGGTCCCTTTGAAGCTGTGAATAAATTAAACTTCTAACTTTACGTAAAAAAAGATACTGCCGTTTATACCACAAACACTTTTTGAAATAAATAGGGTACTTTCTGTTGTTCTAGAAACTTGAAATTTGGTATGAAGGAAGCTCTTATAGCACAAACAACAAAATAAATCTGAATCATTTTTTTTTATGTCTGTCTGTCTATATCCGTAATATATAAATGATCGAGCACCGCGTACATTTTGCTTTGAAGAAGGGCTCTGCTAACACTGGATTTCCATAGATACTGCCATTTGTAGCGTATATTTTGTACGGAATCCTCGGTGTATGAGTCAGACTCGCACTTGGCCGGTTTTTTTTAAAGTCAAATCATTTTATTCAAAATAAATCGTACACAATTCTTTTTGAAGGTCAATAACATCTCAGGAGCGTATCAGCCGTGAAACGCTCCTGAGCCGCGACCATTTGGGTTCAAAACATTTTTCACAACAAATTTTTAAGTTTTAAGATATTTTTTTTAAAATATGAAACTTATAAAGAAAAACTTCATCATAATAATATCAGCGCAAGAACGTCCACTGCTGGACTGGATCTCCATAGCGACGGGTCGCGCGCCTCCCTCATACAACGGTTTCCCGTGATATTCACCAGATCATCGGTCCATCTTGTTGGAAGCCATCAACCTCGCGGTCGCCGCTCGAAAATCTCTGCCTCAGCCCCGCCCACTACCATTAGTTAAGCAATTCTTTGAGCTATATGGATGACCTTGGTTCTTCTGCATATCTTCGGGTAGAACTTTGTCAACCGTAATGCGAGAAACCAAATATATGTACAGGAAGGAAAATTGGAACACATACCTTTTTCACTCTTGTCACAATCATAATAAAGACGAAAAAGGTACAGCGACCAGGTTAAATTAGTCGAATACAATTTTTACCCTATAGCAACTTTTTCTATAACTCTATAGGATTATACATCCTATTAGAGAAAGAAGTAAGGCGGTAAAAGGAGTAAACATTTTACTAAATGCAAATGCATTAGGACCAAAATATACACACTGGTAACAGTTTTATAAAATGTGCTTATAGGCCACTTATAAAGTTCGTAAGATCCTATAAACGTACGAAAGACTAAGTAATAAGATCGATAGATCTTGCACCTCAAATAATGTACATTGTTGTTATAAGATAGTTGGTCAAATTCATAACATTTATAAGAATCTTATAAGATGATTCTTGATAATGGTCATAGTCAAAATTACTATAAAACTGCTATAAGATTTTTAATCTTATAAGGTGGTTCTTACAGGAGTGTTATGTTACTTGGTTTTCTGGAATCGGCTCCAACGCTACAAGACTTGAACTGATCCTTTTACATTATGCATAACATACTCGTATGTATGTCGGTCGTAATCGTCGTAGAATGTGATGATGTTTATCTTCTCTACTATTATAAAGTAGTAAAATTGGAATGTGTGTACTATTTGAAAGTCCCTGAACCGATTTTTTTTGAATTTTTTATATGTTGGTATGACTCATCGTAGCTTCATCACACCGAAACGGTTTTAACGGATTTCAACTATTTTTGGTACGTGGGTATCTACAGATGGTTATACAATACTTTTTACCCAACGAGGCTGAACATAAAAACAGGCTTATATAGTTCTGCTGACGAAGTTGCACCTTCTAGTAAAATTATAAGATCCCCTTGCGTCAAAATCAAGTACTAGAAGCTATCTAGAAAATAATGAAATTAAATTTCCTGAAAAAGCCTCCTATAATAATATAAGTGAAGAATTCTAAAACTAAATGTTTACTACAGTCGATACTGCACTCTATACTGAATTCACCTGGTGTGGCTCCCAGGATTTACTCAGAGTCGTGGTCGCGTTTAGTATTTATAGCTACCCGGGTTAATAGCGCCGCTGATCCATAGCCGCGCGCACTCTGCCCTAGCTCCATGGTAGTATTTATAAGAAGTATTTACTCGCAACTATGTCCGTGTTAGGTACCAGGAATTAGCCTTTGTTTTAATAAATGATCAGACCAATATTATGTGCCAAGCTTCGCGTTTTTTCCGATAGCTGACATAGATCATTGCGTAACAAACCCAAATATTCTAACATTACCATTAAACTTTCGCATTTGTAATATTAATAGGATAATACAACATTAAGACCTCGTAGACCGTTACTTATTAATGGCATATCAATTTTATATTGTATTCTTTAGTCACTAAAAAACCGGCCAAGAGCATGTCGGACCTTGCTCAGTGAAGGGTTTCGAAGCCGTTCATACCAAATGCACACTAAAGATGAAAAACATGATATATGAAAAAGTGAACTAGCAAAAGAGCGTATCTCCCTGGCACTTACGTCCTTTTGCTGAAAAGCGCAGTTTTTTGGCAATAACTTAAAAACGGTATGTTCGATCATGTTTAAAACAATTTTTGATGGAAGTATTTGTTAAGCTTTATATCTGTGATTTTTTTCATATTTTTATGAAAATTATAAAGGCAATACTATAACGGCAGAGGACTATTTAACAGACAAAAATGCATGGCCCACAACAGAACCAAATAATTTACTTTTAACGGGACACGGCTGTTATAAGAAGGCATATTAAACGGACGTAAGTCGTTTAAAAATCGTATTTTGCTTTTATCCTTGTATTATATTTTTACTTTTGTAAGTTTTGGTATGTTTTCTTCGAGAACTACGAATTGAGTTTATACCTAAAAAAATATATTTAAGATAGGCTAAGTACTAATATTGTAAAGATTGTAGAAAATTTTTAGAAATGAATTTTTTACAATTTTTAAAACGTTAATTAAAGATATTAAAAAATAAGTGATACGGAATACTTGGAGGGAACTGAATAGCAAAATATTTATTTTCTTGTATATTTGTCTTTGAGGCTTCATCACGTCAACCAGTCAACAGCTGAAAGGACTTCAACCATTTTTGGTAGGGGAGACCGGGTAAGATTGTCTCACAGTTGTCATAATGGACCATTGGATCGGTGTCGAAAGCTCGCGAGGGATATATATATATATATCCGTTCTAGATATAGCTCTCGCGATATTTCGACACCGATCGATAAACTCATTCGTTCGATCCACTTTCTGTAACTCCTACACGGGTCATCTACAGATGGTTATGGAATACATTTTACCCAACTCTGCTGAATAAAAAGAGTGTTCGATTTATTTCTCCGCTGACGAAGTTGCGGGCATCTTTTAGTAACTCGGTAAGAATATTATTTTCATTCAGGCAGTGGTCGTGGTAATGGAAAGTTCGTTTCGACTTAATTTACTGTTTTTAAAATGTCATTTTATAGTCCGTTTCAGATGAATTTAAAGCTAGCCGAGGCTAGGCGAGCGCAGCTGATCCATAGCTGAGCGATCTGACCTAGCTCAAAATAAGTATTTATAGGATTACGTTCCAGACAAAGCTTAAAGTACGTAGCTTATATTCCTGTTAAGAAGATTAACTGCTTGTAAAGCAATTTGTCTGTAATGGAGATGGCTTACTGTATGGATTTGTGAAACGGATCAATTATATCGTCATATATATTCGATTTTTTGCAGAAACGTGGACCCTGCGGGAAGTTGAGAGGAAGAATATAGACGCCTTAGAAATGTAGTGCTGGAGGAGAATGCTCGGAGTATCGTGGATTGAATCAATCAATCAATCAATCAAATAAATGCTTTATTCAAGTAGGCCTAGGTACAAGCACTTTCGTATTGTCAGGCACAGTACATTAGAGAAGTGTTTACTGGGAGTGATACAATATGATCCAACTATTTACGAATTCCGTACCAATGAGTCTATACTTCGATAACGCGGCATCCAGCAGCGTTTGTCATCTTTGGTACAGTCCCGTATCCTCACCTTCTTTGGCCACGTATGCCGCTGGGGGGAGGTGGCTATTGAGCGACTTGTGGTCCAGGGTAAGGTTGAGGGTACCAGACCACTAGCAAGATCGCCTATGAGATGGATAGATCAAATAAAAGCTGAAGTAAATGGCTCATAATCACCACACGAATGCACGAGGAAGGCGACCATCAGAGAAGAATGGCGGCGTGTTGTGAAGCTTGCCATCAACACCTGAAATGACCTCTGCCAATAGTGAAACCAAAGAAGAAGAAGATATATGTGTTAGATTTCACCCATTACATTTGCATGTATTAATACTTTCGCTGCCATGCTTTTCGTAGTGCTACGCACTTTCCTCTACATACGGGGAAACGTATGGCATGGGCTACGAGTCTACGAGCAGAGCGCCCGCTAGGCGGGTTTCTGACAGTGAATGTGTTAAGAGGTTTCGAAATAGTCAGAAATATTAGGCCATCTGAACAGATCGGCAAGGATTTTTGATCGTTTTAACGCTTGACAAAAAAAAACCTATAAGTCCGCTCGGCCAGCCTTGGATTTTGTGGAGCGTCCAGAAAGTCAGAACTTTTTGTCAATACGTTGTACCGTTATCGCGTGAAAGAAGGACAGACCAACAAACGCTTTCACATTTATAATACTAGCAAGGACCATTTTGATACTAGTAAGTCTAGTGAAAATTAAAATCTTCTTTCCGGTTTTGTACTCGTCTTACAAGTATGTAGACAAGTTTGGAACCTTCCTATCATCATCATCATCATATCAGCCCAAGGAAGTCCACTGCTGGACAAAGGTCTCCCCCTAGAATCTCCATAACGACCGGTCTCGCGCCGTCCTCATCCAACGGTTTCCCGCGATCTTCACAGATAACCGGTCCATCTTGTCGGGGGCCTATCCCTACGCTGCGTCGTCATCAACGTGGTCGCCACTCGAGAACTTTTCTGCCCCAGCGGCCATCGGTTATCTACGACCAATGTGCCCCACTGCCAGTAAAGTTTAGCAACTTTTTGAGCTATATCGACGACCTTGGTTCTTCCGCGGATCTCCTCATTTCTGATTCGATCATGCAAGGAGTCTCTGAGCGTAGCCATTGCCCTTTGAGTGAGTTTAAGCCTTCTTATAGGACCCATCTGGAGCCTCCTACTGAGCATTTAATTATGCTTGTTTACACATTCACGACCGAGGTTTTCATGGTGCTATATCGTAGCCGATAACATTGTACAATTTATTTATATTTAAATCATTTTTTCATTGATACAACAGTGCTTCTAGTAAGGATACACTGTAACAAGCAGCAAAATAAAATCTGACGACACAACAAATAAAAATAGATTCCAATAAAGTCCGAAGAATTCCGATAATACTCCGCCATCTTTATCGGATGCTCCAATTTACTGGCAATACTTTTAAACGGCCCCAAACGATAGCTCCGGCGGCAGCAACGTTGCAATTTTAATCCCGCGTACAAGATGGCCCGAGACGGCCAGAGCAGGCACACAAATATGCTTCTATATTGTTAAAAAGTGAGTAGGTGTGCACATGCACACTTACTGCATGAATCACTTCTAAGATAAAGTAACAAACAAAAATATATACTTAGTAAATAATAATAGTAGATTGTTTGACAAGGGGCTAAAATAAGCCATTATGACACGAATGATTATTTGGACGAGCTCACGAAGTGAGCGAGGACAAATATGTCTGAGTGTCATAATGGCTTTTAGCCACGTGTTAAACCCTCTACTTTTCACGTCGACTGCTAGAAAATAAAAAAAGACTAAAAGAACACTGAGTAATTCTATCAGAAAGTTTGGCCACTCTGATCAGATTGGTTTGTTTGTTTTTAATTATTCGTAAGGAGTATGTAGCTGGCCGCAAGTTTTTTTTTTCAGTGTCATTGAAATTTTTATGGGATTATATGGCTTTCTTTTAAACCCTAGGGGCTATTAGTATTATTTTAGTCTCGCTTCGCGAAGCTAATATGGCGTACTTTTTGAACAGGAGAAGTGAAAATAAATATTACAGGACAATTATATACAAAGAACTAGTCCCACGGTATGCTCAATAAGGCTTGTGTTGTGAGTACTAGTATTATGAGTGTTTAAGTAAATTTATATATATTTAATACATACATTTACTTATACTATATACTTATACGTGTTATGACTAATAGTGTTATGAGTATATAAGTAAATTTATCTATTAAATATTAGTTTTTCTAATCAATCTATACAGTACATACTTTTATATATTTTTATATAAGTTTATTTGTAGTTTATATATTTATTTATTAGTATCTAGTATCTTTGTATGTATCTGTATTGTTCCTTTCTCTTTTTTCCTTATGGTTTTAATTTATGATTACTCTCATCTTCTTGTGCACCACTTACTTACTCATTGGTTGTTTACTTTGCGCCATCTCTACTACCTTAAGGTTGTCTGGAAGAGATCGCGTTTTAGCGATAATACCGCCTGTTGTTTACCATTTCTGATACTGTTTTAGATTTAAGTTTCTGATGTTATTTTCTTTTGGTGTGCAATAAAGAGTACTTATTATTATTATTATTACATACAATTAATCGTATTTTGGCGTCGATGCCATTTATAACATGTGTGAATGTTGAAAATTGACGATTATAGTTAGTTGTGAGTGATTGTGACACGTGGCGAAATAGAGGATTGCCTTGCTTTGTTTTGGGATTAGGTTAGGTTAGACTCGATTTATGTAAGTCTGTCCCTGACAGTATTAGTTGGGTAAAAAGTATGTACCTATCCCATAAACATCAGTGGATACCCAGCTACCCGTATACCAAAAATAATTGAAATCCGTTTAGCTGGATTTAGCGTGATGAAGCCACAACGACACATATACAAACATACAAAAAATCAAACGAAAAAAAATCGATTCTGTGATCTCCAAATAGTTCGTTACAATATATATTTTTTTAATTACTTCAATTTACAGACATTTCATTTTTACAATTACTACTTTATAATAACGACTAGCTGTGCCCGCGCCTCCGCCCGCGTGGAATTCGGTCTGTTCAGTAAGCGGTTAATTCACCCCTCTCCCCTGGAGCCGAAACTTGAAGTAAAGTGCAGATAAAATGTTAAACAATTACCACTAAATAAAACTACACTCCAAAATCAATCGTATTTCGGACTTATTTAAAATTTTTGACGTGATTTAAAAGACATACAGATATACTTATAGGTGTATATCGGACGATATAGTACCACTTTTCTATTTTTACATCCTTGACTGTAGTACTATCTAAATCAAGTTCATGGCAAATGTCACCCAAATCGGTCCTCCAGGTAAATCAGTCTACGCATGAAAAGGTAAGAAATATACACATAGAAATCCATACTTCCTAACAACCTTTCGAATTTAGGTCTAATATTATTTAGAAGTAAGACTAGAGGAAAGGTGAATATAGATATTGAGGCCGAGTATTTACATTTTATTTGCAGTTATGTTTATGTATGCACAACTAAATATGTAGGTACATATAATTATATCTACAGTTCCATACTCCAAAAGTAGGTATGTAAAGTATATTTACATAACATTGAAATTTAACAATATTTTTTTGTACACTACATTGTGAGTCTTCCCGGTGGGCATCAGCACGAATAGCTCCGTGCAGCTGGTGACGAGCGAGCGCGCCACGTAGAGCTACCCGTGGGAGAAGCAGCCCGTGCGCAAGTCCTCGCCAGCGGCGAGCAGCGTCTGCCCCTGCGACTTGTTGATGGTCATGGCGAAGCAGACGCTCACGGCGAACTGTAGGCGCTTGAAGTTGAGCGGGAAGTTGCTCGGATTGAGGGGGGTGCAGGGGATGAACACGGCTTCTCCGGCGCCGCACCCCATCGGGATTTGCGCCTCGATGAAGTTTCGCTGCAGCTGCACTAGTTTTAGCCTGGTTCCGTTGCACAACTTTGCAGGTGACAAATTCTGAAGAAGCATGATCGGAACTCCAACTTTCAGGGTTGATGTGTGTGCTGGGAGTCCTGAAGCGCTCAATGAGTTTAGGAACTCCATCAAGTATGTTGTGACGAAGCGTTCATCCAAGACAGTGTTAATGAAATTATATACTGCCTGTTCACCTTCCATTTCTGCCAATATCAACGCATTAACGGCTCTCTCTCAAACCGAAGTGTTCTCACGTCGAGTCACCTGGCTGAGGTCTCCGTATACGCTGGGAATGTGGTCTTCAACGGACAGAACGATCTTGCATAACGTCTCTGGTAATCGAATCAGGCAGTTGGTTTCCTCCAGAAGTCCTTTTCCAACCTGAAGCAGTACCTGGGCCAATTCTTGCACATGTGAGACTCCTCCTTGTTGATACTACTGAGCCGGGTCCATATTGGCTCTCATAAAAATTTTATTCCTATTTTTTATTTCACTACCGATTTTTATCACTCTTCATAATTTTTTTCCTCATACTTTTCTTCTTCATACTTTTATTTTACTACCATCGGAACTCATAACAGTCAGTTATCATACTTTTTTTCTTAATAATGTCATTACTAAGAAATGTTAAAACTCATCATTTTTTTTTTTCATAACTGTTTTACTTCATAACAGACAATTATCATAATTTTCCTATTCTAATGGCATTCATTAGAAAATATTTGAACTCATAATATTGTTTTTCATAATGGTAACATTATGGAAAGCATATTTTTTTAAGGTAGTTTTGGACCAACTTAAAGAATGTTGCGGGTATGCTTTGAACGTGATTCGTGTTCTGTGTGCAGTGCAGTTGTGGAACGAGTACAATTTACGTGATTTTGTTATTGTTTTTTTCCTGTTTCCTGGAAGTGGTTGGGTGGATTGTTCTTGTATGTAAACAGTATGAATACAAGCAAGTCTTTTTTTCGGGACGCAAAAAAAAAATAACCTCGAATGCCAGGCGGGAGCTCGCTACGCTTCGCTCCCGCCTGACCTTCTAACCTAACCCGGCCACGTCGGATCTGCTCTGAAAGGTTTTGCTCGCTCGCTTCGCTCGCTCGCTCGCTCAAATTTTGTAATCCAATCTATTTTCCTGGTAGTGGTTCGGTGGGTTGTTCTTGTATGTAAACAGTATGAATATAAGCAAGCCTTTTGTTCGGGACGAAAAAAAATAATAACCTCGAAGGCCAGGCGGAAGCTCGCTACGTTTCGCTCCCGCCTGACCTTCTAACCTAACCCGGCCACGTCGGATCTGCTCTGAAAGGTTTTGCTCGCTCGCTTCGCTCGCTCGCTCGGTCAAATTTTGTAATCCAATCTATTTTCCTGGTAGTGGTTCAAACATTAGTATGAACAAGGTGTATGAGTGTTGATTTTATGAGTTTTGATGATTATGAATTCGGATGATTATGAATTCTGATGATTATGAGTTAGATTAGTAGTGTAAGAAAATATATGAAAAAAAAATAATAGTATAAACAAGTTGTATGATTAGTGATCTTATGAGTTCTGATGATTATGAGTTTCGAACGTTAGTATTAAAAAAAATTATGAAGAGTGATCATTATGATATAAAATAGTATGAGAAATATTTTCGGACTTCAGATAATAAATAGGACTTAAAAAGTTATGTGAGAAAATACGCACCCTACTGAGCCACTTATCTCGTATATTGTTGTATTATTAAATTAACTATATTCAATTAAATTTGTTGAAATCCGTCCCCTCTCTTCTAAACTTAGAGTTAATTTGGCAAAATGCCAAGGTATTAATTTTAGCGCCACCTGCTAGTTTAGCAAGGTACTCAAGAGTAGTCGTAGGCTCGTGTAGCACATATTTGAGAAAAGTTTGCACCTTCTTCCTAAGTAGCTCCATAAGATTCACGAGCAAACTTAATTCAATCAAGTGTAGTGGCTACCCCCCCCTTTTAGGGGTTGAATTTTTATAGCCTATAACCTGGCCGGGGATTTCTAGATAAGTAGGCTCAGGTCTCCTTATACACTCCGAATGTGGTCTTCAACGGAAGGAACGATCCTGCATAACGTCTCTGGTAAACGAACCAGGCCGTTGGTTTCCTCCAGAAGTCCTTCTCCAACCTGAAGCAGTACCTGGGCGAATTCTTGCACATGTGAGCCTCCTCCTTGTTGATACCACCGAGCCACTTATCTCGTATTTTGTTCTATTATTAGATTTAATAACAGGTGGTGCTAAAATTAATCACTTTTTGCCAAATTTCTCTCTAAGTTTAGAAGAGGGGGTACGGATATTAACAAATTTAATTGCATAAGTGATTACTTATGCAATATGGATATTAACAAATTTAATTGCATAAGTGATTACTTATGCAATTAAATTTGTTAATATCCGTACCCCCTCTTCTAAACTTAGAGAGAAATTTGGCAAAAAGGTATTAATTTTAGCACCACCTGTTAGATTCGCAAGGTACTCGATACTCGTAGGCTCGTAATATATATCTGAGAAGTGTGCACCTCCTTTCTAAGTAGCGCCGTACGATTCAGGTGCAAACTTAATTCAATCAAGTGTAGTGGCTACCCCCCTTTTTAGGGGTTAAATTTTTATAACCTATAACCTGGCCGAGGATTTTCTCGACAGATTAGTAAAGTTTGCATCAAAATCTGGTTAGCCGTTTTCCCGTGATGCGCGTACAAATAAACAGACAAACAGATAAACAGATATACAGATAAACAGACAAACAGACAAAAATTCTAAAAACTGTTGGAACATGTTCTGTTATTGATTTTAAGTATCCCCGGTCAATTTTTTTTCGAATATCTTCCATGTATAGACTTTTGACCCTCTTCAGCTTTATTATATGTATAGATAGATGAGGTAGGCACTGACCGACTGTTCATCCCCTGCACCCCCCTCAATCCGAGCAACTTCCCGCTCCATTTCAAGCGCCTACAGTTCCCCGTGAGCGTCTGCTTCGCCATGACCATCAACAAGTCGCAGGGGCAGACGCTGCGCGCCGCTGGCGTGGACTTGCGCACGGGCTGCTTCTCGCACGGGAGCTCTACGTAGCGCGCTCGCGCGTCACCAGCTGCACGGAGCTATTCGTGCTGATGCCCACCGGGAAGACTCACAATGTGGTGTACAAAAAAATATTGTTAAATTCCAATGTTATGTAAATATACTTTACATACCTACTTTTGGAGTATGGAACTGTAGATATAATTATATGTACCTACATATTTAGTTGTGCATACATAAACATAACTGTAAATAAAATGTAAATACTCGGCCTCAATATCTATATTCACCTTTCCTCTAGTCTTACTTCTAAATAATATTAGACCTAAATTCGAAAGGTTGTTAGGAAGTATGGATTTCTATGTGTATATTTCTTACCTTTTCATGCTTAGAGTGATTTGCCTGGAGGACCGATTTGGGTGATATTTGCCATGAACTTGATTTAGATAGTACTACAGTCAAGGATGTAAAAATAGAAAAGTGGTACTATATCGTCCGATATACACCTCTAAGTATGTCTCTATGTCTTTTAAATCAAGTCAAAAATTTAAATAAGTCCGAAAAACGATTGATTTTGGAGTGTAGTTTTATTTAGTGGTATTTGTTTAACATTTTATCTGGACTTTACTTCAAGTTTCGGCTCCAGGGGAGAGGGGAGAATTAGCCGCTTACTGACACAGTGAATTCCACGCGGGCGGAGCCTTGGGCATAGCTAGTCGTTATTATAAAGTAGTAATTGTAAAAATGAAATGTCTGTAAATTTAAGTAATTAAAAAAATTGGAGATCACGGAATCGATTTTTTTTCCTTTGATTTTTTGTATGTTTGTATATGTGTCGTTGTGGCTTCATCACGCCAAATCCAGCTAAACGGATTTCAATTATTTTTGGTATACGGGTAGCTGGGTATCCACTGATGTTTATGGGATAGGTACATACTTTTTACCCAACTAATACTGTCAGGGACAATCTTACATAAATCGAGTCTAACCTAACCTAATCCCAAAACAAAGCAAGGCAATCCTCTATTTCGCCACGTGTCACAATTACTCACAACTAACTAAAATCGTCAATTTTCAACATTCACACATGTTATAAATGGCACCGACGCCAAAATACAATTAATTGTATGTAATAATAATAATAAACGTCTAAACCGCTGACGTCTGACAGCGCACTTTTTCTCCGTGTCATTGTAAATATTTCGTTTATGTGTTTATACAGTTGAAATAAGTTTGTGGATTTTTCATTATTCTAAACACATTGATTTTTATCAAACATACCTTATTTTATGGTGACATCACATAGCTTCAAACGCTATGCAAAATAAAAGGCTTAAATACTCCTTAAGTCTCCTGACGGTCGTGGCCGACAGTTGGGACAGTGGCCTGATAAGGCACTGGTCCTCTCTGCATTTAAGTTTAGTTCCAAAGATAGTTATTTAAGTTAACCTTAGTATAAGTGTCTTTTACAAACAAAATATGGACAAATTTGGTCTGAAATTAATGCATTTTATTTTATTTATTTACTTATTATTTAATACATTTCTAACAGAAATAAAATTCATTTACTCGTGTCAATTTTAGACATGACAGCAAAATTTACTTTTACAGCACCGGATTCTGAAGATTTTCTCTTTCAAGTAAATGAATAATACCATCTGGGTTTTTCTTGCATAAACTAATTCTCTACAAACATACCTTTAATTTGTCTACACGTATCACAAACTTCTCCCTCCCTATTCCTAAATAAAGAGGTTGCCCACACTTACCCGCTGCGCACAGTTACCCCACATGACTCTATAAGGTGGCCAGTTTTTGACCATTTACCCTATTCAGCTTCATTTCCACTATATATAATTATATGTACCGCAATTTATGCAAATAAGCAGTTTATTTGATTTTTTTTTCAAGAAGCATAACATAAGTAGTAAGTATCCCAGGAAGGTTACCATGAATCTCTGCAAACTGAGACGCAAAAGCTATGTAATTATAACTTTTGTATCATTAATTAACTGTCTTAATAGTTACATAAGCGGTCTACCTAGCTTATTAATCATCCTCTGAGACTTTTAATTAACCGTCTGTAGAGTTAAACTTTAAAAACGATTTAGAGTGCCAGAGGTAGATGACAAAGGAAACTCTAACCGTTTAAAAACTAGCGCGATTGTCGGAGCATGAAGCCGACAAGATTAAATTGTCTCTGTCCACTTTAAACTTGCCATGGCCAACTTTGGACGCGATTATCTTGTTATCTTTCTAGTTTATTTCCGAGACAACTCCCTTTGTGCTCTCAAGACACGAGCATTACCTGAAACACGAAAAAAAAAATCTGTTAGACAACACAAATAGAGTTTATTTTGCACACATTTGTCAAAAGTATAAAGGTTATACCACCTTTGTTTGGATTTTTTTACAGCGTTTAAATGATCTCTGTGGTTCCACAGAATGCTGAACTTTAGAGATGTTTTTGCAACTAAAAACATTTCTTTTTGATTAGCTATTTTTGAAACAAAATACATTAGCGTTATACTGACATAGGTTTAATTTTGAAATCCAAGTTTTAAAAAGGAATTCATAAACTTACCTGCCGTGAAATCTATAAACGAAGCGCCGCGCTGCGCCAAGTTACTAGGCGCAGTGACAACGAGTAAAAAAAGCAACGGAAGCGACCGGGGCCGACAAATTCACCATTATTAACTCCGGGCAAAAAGCTAGGAAGTTTGTTTTATGCGCTAAAGGACTAGCGTTATTTATTAGAAATCGGGCCGGTCGGCACGATCACTCTGCGGCCGGGGCCATAAATCGCGGACGCCTGCACTGCGGGGCCTTCGGCATGCAACCGGCGACATTTTAATAAACAAGCGGACTGACCTGCTGTCGTTAGATGCTAATGCTATCGTCGATATACTGCAATATTTAGTAAGCAAAATTTATTTATTAAAATCTATTACACAGTATAACAGTTTAAACTAAGGCAGTCTGAAAATAAAAATATGGATATTTACAGGGCAACATACCTACATAGGTACATAGGATTAGTTTACGTTTGTTTATTCTATTCATTACGTGACTGTTTATTTTTTTATCAAAAACCGTGTTATGTTGTCACTATTATTAACACACGCCAAAAAACTGGCATGTTTGTTTTATGCACTGACGCACTAGCGTTATTTATTATGCTAGCAACACATTGGCGCATGTCAAGGCGAGGTCAACATACACATTGACGTTATTCTGAAAGTGGCAGTCCTTCGCTTATTCAAAAACGGTAATGTATACCTGGCCTTCGTCCCCACTCATACCAATGTGTAATGCTGGTGTTGGCATCAGGTCGGTCGGCACGATCACCACGCGGCCGGGGCCATCAATCGTGGACGCCTGCACTGCGGGGCATTTGACATGCAACTGGCGACATTTTAATAAACAAGCAGACTGACTCGTCATCATCAGGTGCTAATACCGTCGTTGATATGCTGCAATATTCACTAAGCAATCTAAAAATGGATATTGACACGTCGAAGGACATTCGTGTAATAACGTACGTATTATTGTAGTATATTTATACGTTTGTGTTTTCAATTTATTATTTTAATCAAAGACGGGGTTATATAGGTGCATCTATCATCTATGTTGTCACCATTATTAACTTCGGAAAAAAAGCCGGCAAGTTTGTTTTATGCGCTAAAGGACTAGCGTTATTTATTAGTAATCGGGCCGGTCAGCACGATCACTCTGCGGCCGGGGCCATAAATCGTGGACGCCTGCACTGCGGGGCCTATGGCATGCAACCGGCGACATTTTAATAAATAAGCGGACTGACCGGTCGGCAGGTGCTAATGCTATAATATTCTGCAATATCTAGTAAGTAACATAAATATGGATATCGATACGATACCGTACATGTTCGGATTCACATTGTACCTTTATTCTCTCAATTCGTTGCGTATTAACAGACTTTTATTTACGATATCAATATTAACAATATTTATGTTTTAAATAAATAGATTTGTGCAGACTGAGGACTGTATAAAGCAGTCTGAACCCCTTTCGATAGCTTTAAGAGCAGAATAGGTGAAGTGGAGAATAAGAAGTCACAGTTTGTATCGAAATCCCGTTCCTAAACCAATACTTCGGCTTTCTATTGTAATTATATGATATCTATCTGATTGAAGCTAATTGACTTGACGATTGTTTCCGTATGATAACTTTCCCTTGACTTGTTCTTTTAGTAAGTATTTCCGATGACTGGTATGTAGTACCGATAACTGAATAGTATGAGGACTATTTCTATATTTGTCTGTTCATTCGTATGGCACACATAATGGAGTTATCGTCAACAGAATTAGCTTCGGCTTTTATACTCGAGCCGTATATTGGTTAGGGAGGGGGTAATTTTATCATTACAATTATCAATTATTGTGCAACATATTAGGTTTCCATGGAAAATTACCAGTCTTTATGCGATGTTATGGAATAGTTGCGAAATGTTGCGCAGTTCCTATGGAAAGTTTGAATACATAAGTTTACTATGTAATTTATCGCCTTATGGGCTTTATACAATTGATATTGATTCTTAGATACGAATCTTATCTTTTTGACCGTTTAGTCAAACTTATGATTTCATATCTTTCCATCGGGGTAAGATAGAAAGGTATGAAATGAATTTATCGAATAAATTAACTTTTTATTAGCTTATAAGCTATGTAGGCATTCTAGGTCTTATACTAAGTCTATATAATACTATAATTGTGGGGTCATCCGGTACAAGATTGACTTGGCCATCGCATGAAAACACAATGTATCTCACAAGTAATACATATTATATTAAATTAGATTGTTTAGTGCGATGGCCAAGTCAATCTATAGATTGTTAATATTGATATCGTCACTATCACTATAAGATGTTGTTAGGATAGCTAATTGCGTAATAACTTAAGATAGAAGGAATCTTAAATAGGGGGGTGCCCGTTGTTTCGCCGACAAACTTTTCATCGAATATCATTTCACCGAAAACGTTTCGCCGAATTTTTACTTCGCGTATTTTCATTTAGTTAGGTAGAACTGTGACCCTAACGAGCGAGCGAAGCGAGCGAGCTCAACGCCAGAACCAACAAGGTTGAGAAGATTAGGTTTTGCTGCGTTATTATTGCGACAGGCAATATTGCACAAGACAGCAATAATGATTTTACTACGAGTGTCAAACGCCTTAAAACCATGAATGGTTTATCTATATATATATTATAATTTATATGCTAATTAAAAATACTTGAAACAATAAACCACAAAACGTTTTCCATGACATAATACAACTATGTAATGAATCATCCGACAAGTAAAAATACACGATTTAAAATTACTTGTAATGATCATTCCACGAACTGAATTGTCGACGAAATGAAAATACATGAAACGTTGACTGAAATGAAATTCGGCGAAGTGAGTGTCGACAATTTGATGGTAAACCTAAATAGGGACTGAATAAATTAACCGACTTGGTATTTCATGGATCTCACAACTTTTTACGGTAGAAGAACTGAGTTGCGAGACTTGGCTTTTTTACAAGTTATGTTTTTTATGGGATTGAAATCTGTTTAGCTGTTTTGCCATGATGAAGTACCAACAACAAATTAATAAAACATAAATCTTTTGATGCAGTCGGGTGAGAAATTATTACAATAAGATAAAATTGTTCTAGTACAATATTCTCGTTTAAACTTCTATTATAAGTCGATATACTCGTATTTATAGAGCCGGGCCTAGAAGAGTACTCCCCATTCCATCCCGCGGCTGGTTTTCAACGCTGCAATCGGCAACCCGCCTGCCAAGCGTACGTTATGGAATATTCCCCCCAATGATCACAAAGCAAAAATCAGTACCGGTCATCAGGGCGTTCTTTGGGAGAAGCCTTTGTCCAGTAGGGGATATTTTGGCTGATTATGAAGATGACGATTACGATGATGATGATACGTATAATACGTATGTCTCATTTGATACTTAACAGACATTATTTTTTTACGAAAATCTTGATGTTTTACCATCACGGTATTCGTGATTTTTAATGTGAATTTCTTCACTAAGAAACTATCCATATCCATACTAATCCATACTAATATTATAAATGCGAAAGTGTGTTTGTCTGTCCGTCTGTTACCTATTCACGCTTAAACCGCTGAACCGATTTGGATGATATTTGGTATGGAGATAGACTCCCAGGGAAGGACATAGGCTACTTTTTATCACGGAAAAATACCCCTTTCCGCGATAAACGAATTTAAGGCGCACGAAGTTGAGGGCAGAAGCAAGTATCCTTATAAATACATTTCCTATAAATGTTTTTTGACGTGATAACACGTCTTATCCTTATGCTTTCTGTATTATAAACCTGGAAGTATGTATGTATGTACGTTCCACTTAATCTCTAAAACTACTGGTCGATTTTTTATGACACTTTCCAGTTATTGTACCTTATATATCAGAATAGGACGTAAGCTATAATGTATGCCAAATTTCATCATGTACATGTATGATGAAAATTTGTACGGACAGTAAACATTTTTTTACGCTAGGAACTTGAAATCTTGGTAATATGTTTCACATTTAAATTAGTAAAATATCGAGTTTTGGGGAAAGATATAAGCTACTTTTTATCCCAGAAAAATACCTTTTATCCGCGATAAACGAATCTAAGGCGGACGAAGTCGCGGGCGGCCACTAGTAAATCGATAAATGAGGGCTGCACGCACGAAAAAGCGTCACATTTCGGTGTCACGTTCCGCGTGCAAGCGAGAGCGCTTAACATGCGAAAAGGCACAATCGGCAGTTCGGCTTGTGACGAATCTATCTCTCTTCCACAGTTCCGCGTGCAAGCGAGACCGCTTAACATGCGAAAAGGCACGATCGGCCGTTCGGCTTGTGACGCATCTATCTCCCTTCCACAGTTCCGCGTGCAAGCGAGAGCGCTTAACATGCGGAAAGGCACGATCGGCCGTTCGGCTTGTGACGCATCTATCTCTCTTCCACATAATCACTTAAAATTATCGTTCCAACCAACAACCAATTTTATTCTTGAAACTTTTGGCTAAGTGAAGATAATATCGCACGGGATGCTGTCGGCGTATAACCGTCGACATTTTAATAAATAAAGCGAACGGATTGACCGGCCAGCAGGTGCTAATGCTATCGTCAATATGCTGCAATATCCAACGATACATTGCGATATCGATACGGATAGTGACACGTTGATGCATACAGGGTGAAATCTACGTTGTGGTTAAAGTAATTCTATTTTAAGTCTTTGTTTGCTTGACAGAAGCTTGTATAAACAAGAAATCTAGAAAACAGGTGATGTTTTGTAAACGGTTGATCCGATTTACTTAGATCAGACCATAGCTGCATGACGGCAGCTTTCAAATGCAAAAGCTAAATCGAAATTGGCCGATCTTTTCAAGAGCCATGATGCCACAGACAGACATACAAATAAATACGACGATATATAACATTCTCATTCCATCAGGGGTTGGCAGAGTGATAATTTGGGCAAATATCCCGAAATATTTGTTTTGTGCCCTTTAAACATTTTATTTGTATTTAGACAACTTACATAGCTATTATTATTACGGTGAATGACCTGAATTGTCACAACTTGAGGTCATTTAAATCTATTTAGGAACGGTGGGAAGCGAAACAGCAACAATGCAATGGTAAAATTACTAATAACTATTAGTAAACCCATAAAGGATTACGAGTAAGGACACATTAAGTACACACTTAATTTCTTATATGAGTTAAAAAAATTATATTGCTTAAAATGTTACAACTGTATATTTTATGACTTAGATTTTAAATGACAAACAATTTGATTTATGAAACTGACAATTTTTGTATGAGAAAAGATCTACATTATACAAATGTGTATTGATTTCATTTTCTTTCTTTTTGATTTTATGATAATTTATGGCCATTCTACAATGTTTTTGGACCTTAAAATATAGCTGATGAGTCACTTCAAGCAAAGTAGACCAAAAATATTGGTGAGATACGAGTCACTTTCCATCTTCAAAAGTAAAGTTTATTCAAAATTCAAATTAAAAAAAATCTAAATTGTTTATTTGTTGCAATACAGTTTTATACATGGTATTAAGGTAAAATATTTTAAAAGTCCTCGTATTCAGCATGCAAGCATGCATTACAAATATTTTGTTTAAATAGGCTAAGATAAAAAAAAGCGGCCAAGTGCGAGTCGGACTCAACCATGAAGGGTTCCGCAGCCGTTTATACAAAAAATGCACTACAGATGAAAAAAATACGATATAAAAAAAAAACACTAACAAAAGAGCGTATCTCCCCGGCACTTACGTCCTTTTGCTGAGAAGCGCAGTTTTTTGGCAATCACTTAAAAACGGCATGTCCGATCATGTTGAAAATAATTTTCGTTGAAAGTATTTATTAAGGTTTATATTTTAATTTTTTTCAAATTTGTTAAACATACCGTTTAGAAAATAGAGGGGGGGGGGACACGATTTTTGCTACTTTTGGAGCGAATATTGCGTAAACTATTCACTAAATCAAATTTTTTTTTAAGAAACCTCATAGTGTTTTTAGAAGAACTGTCGAAATATGTGCCACACATTGATATTTGCTGAAAAAATTTTTTTTCAGTTTCGGTTACATGTATGGAGTGCCCCCCCTAGAAATATATATCTTTTATTTAACTTTCAAACTAAGTAGCGGTTTACACACGACACCTGTACTCCAAATTTCATCCGTGGACATCTTTTAGTTTTTGAGTAAAATGCCTGTGACATACGGACGGACAGACAGACAGACAGACAGACAGACAGACAGACATGACGAATCTATAAGGGTTCCGTTTTTGCCATTTTTGCTACGGAACCCTAAAAATTGGTAACATTAATTAATTATTATAATAATAATTGCACATGTCAAACATTTTTATAATTTAAATAATCCTTGATACTGTAAAAGCACTTTTTCAGTAACCATTTCGTCAATTGTCGCTTGAATATTGGTCCCGATAATAATTGTAATTCATGTGGTAAATTCCAATTTAATTACAGTTTGATGACAAATATTTTATGATTAAATAAGTGACTTTTTTCATTGTAGAACAATCACTGTGTGGATGGCTCTTTATTATTATATTATCACCGGATTAATACATATCTAAGTTCATTTCAGGAATCTATTAGACACACAAAAATGGGTGAAAACTTGCAAGGTTTGCTGATAAACTGAAAAGGGCTGTATGATTAGTATCTCAAAATGCACCCTGTATGAATTCGTAAGCGGGTAAACGTAAACAAATGTCCCGCCGCGCTGGCCGTGCTTATTTAGGTTGTACTCACCTGAATGTTTAGCCAATTACCATGCAAATATTCCGGTTAGCGATATAAACGAAACTGTTTCACACACTATCACTCAGATATGACGTTTGTTCAGTATGAAAAGCGAGAGGTATTCACACTGCAATATTATTTACAGGCCTACATATGTATATTACTTTTATAGGGCTAAAATCAACTAAACGTCAGAGTCATAAACACTAAGTCGGACCTCTCGCTTGCACTTGCTGTTTCTTCTAAAGCGCGAGCGAGACCGACTTAATGTTTATGACTCTATCGTTCAGTTGCTTTTGGCCCTGGTATAGCTTCCCACCCCGGCTTTGCAGAAGATGATACCTAAAGTGCCCTTTACTCTATGGTTTTTTCAAGATCTCCCTTATATCTTTTGTCTCACTCACTCATTTATTTCTAATATGGACATTTTCAAACCCAAAATTTCACATTTGCATAGAATTCTTAGTATATTTTCTTTCACATAAACCTTATCCCCTCACATACAGAGAGTTACCAGGGTTTATCTTTTATAAAGACTGCCATATTTAGCAACAAACTTTAAAACATCTTGTAGAAACAAAGGTTGTACCCATTACTACAGCTTGATAGTTAGGTGTAGAGACAGCGACTATACTAATAGTTAGACATAGTCTTCTTTTGTATTTTAGGGTATATTTTTTATTGACATCATAAAATATAAATGGTATGTACTAGTTTATAAAAATATGACATTGGAATAACTTTTTGGTGTTATGGTTAGTTGTTTTGTCTAAATTATTTTTAATATCGAGATTTGTAGATTTGTTTATATTTATATTAGTTGTCTTTCTATGTTGTAATTTAACACTTTCACGACCGAAAACCCACTAGGTGAGCGCTCTGCTGGTAGTAAGTTTTCGCTACAGTACAATGAGTTAACAAATTCACGACGGACATTTTCGTAGCACTACGCGCGTAGCTGATAGCACCGGACAATGCCTATGTAGCGAAAACTTACTAAGAACAGAGCACCCGCCTAGCGGGTTCTCGGTCGTAACAGTGTTGATATTAAGTATATCAATTTTAAATACAATGGACATTGTTTATGTATAAATGAATGAAATTAAACGAAATGACAATAATTACAAACACAAAAAAAAGTTAACCAAATAGCCACTAGTTCTGAAGTGATACGTGAACATACATCTCTTCACTTGTTTTCATTTATATAGATAGATAGATGGACAAGCATTTAGCCGCGGCTTTGCCTGCGTTATTGTGATTCCCTACACAACACGTTTACTCTCATTTTCACCACTTTAAAGGATGATTTCTGTTATAAGAACTATCTTATGACCTTCCTCGGGACTCAAACTGTGTCTGTACAAAATTTCATCTAAATCAATTCAGACAAACACATTTTTGATTTAATATTGTTTTTTAATTAATATTTTTCGTTACACAAAGGAATCAAGTAAACTTTGTTTTAATAAAAGCCCTTAACTAGGTTTCTACAATTTCTATGAAAACTACCCCTAAAGCTATTTTACCGAATATGATATGTATTATATGTACATATATTAGATAGGGATATGTTTATAAGGAAGTTATTTTTACTCGCTTCGAATGTTATTCAAATAACGGAAAATCTGTACAGCGAAATTTAATATACAATTTACGAGCTTTCTTATATAACCATGACACTATTTAGGTTATTCTGGTTTTATTTTTGCGAAGTTTGCTCCGGATAGTCTGCGGCTTATAATATCCTGGTCATAATTTATCCGGACAGCAATAGCGTAGCCGAGTTGCGACGAACTTTGTGAATTAAGGCTTAAAAATATACGCTGAGTACTTGAGAAAAAGCTCCAATATATATATAATATATTGGATAGAAGAGATTTTCGCTACTGCATTATGGTTAGACCAAACCAATGCCTAAGATACGCTGTCGCAGTGACAATAGTGACACGACTTACGCGTCACACAGCTGTTTAAAAAACGCTGAAGGTGCGTTTACGCGGCTGAATGTATAGAGAAATCGTGGCGCATAAGACACGTCACCGCGTATAGGCAGCGTTAAGCGTCGATGTGGGAGGATTGCGTAACAATCGTGACGCATAAGTTACGTCACCGCGTATATGCAGCGTTAAGCGTCGGTGTGGGAGGCATGCGTAACAATCATGTCGCATAAGTCACGTCACCGCGTATATGCAGCGTTAAACGTCGGTGTGGGAGGCATGCGTAACAATCGTGACGCATAAATCACGTCACCGCGTATATGCAGCGTTAAGCGTCGGTGTGGGAGGCATGCGTAACAGTCGTGACGCATAAGTTACGTCACCGCGTATATGCAGCGTTAAGCGTCGGTATGGGAGGCATGCTTAACAATCATGACGCATAAGTCACGTCACAGCGTATAGGCAGCGTTAAACGTCGGTGTGGGAGGCATGCGTAACAATCGTGACGCATAAGTCACGTCACCGCGTATATGCAGCGTTAAGCGTCGGTGTGGGAGGCATGCGTAACAATCGTGACGCATAAATCACGTCACCGCGTATATGCAGCGTTAAGCGTCGGTGTGGGAGGCATGCGTAACAATCGTGACGCATAAGTCACGTCACCGTGTATATGCAGCGTTAAGCGTCGGTGTGGGAGGCATGCGTAACAATTGTGACGCATAAGTCACGTCACCGCGTATATGCAGCGTTAAGCGTCGGTATGGGAGGCATGCTTAACAATCATGACGCATAAGTCACGTCACAGCGTATAGGCAGCGTTAAACTTCGGTGTGGGAGGCAAGGCATGCGTAACAATCGTGACGCATAAGTCACGTCACCGCGTATATGCAGCGTTAAGCATCGGTGTGGGAGGCATGCGTAACAATCGTGACGCGTAAGTCACGTCACTGTGATAACGCAACGTCAGAGTGTTTTAGGCATCGGTTTGGGCGAACTTTTAATGTTTCAGGGCCAAATAATATACACAGTCGTTTGTCATTCAGAACTACGTATTTGAGATTTTACTTTGCTTAATATATGTATATATATAAGCCCTAATAACGAAGATGTACTATGTATTAAATCTACTTTGTAACAAATTAACCAAATCGAAATCTTCATCAAATTAAAAAAAAAATCTAAAATTCAAAACATTTATTTGTCTAACATAGGTACAATACAAGGTCTTACAAAGTTATTGGTTTCACTATGTGGTGCCATGTGGAGCATACAAATTTGTTTTTTACATGCTTACAATATTAAGCTATTTAAGTCATAAAATATAAATCTATGTAGGTCATAATCATGCAATACAATGAAATGAAATAATGAAATAATGATCTTTATTCTGTAAGTAGGCCACAAGGGCACTTTTACAAGTCTGACTCTACTGCGTTTCCCAAGAGGAGACCACTAAAGAGAAGAAAGCCGAAACAAACTCAACAGTCAGTATTTTTTTCGAAATAACTCTTATATCTATTACAATGTTTGTACTTAGCCTATCCTAAATATATGTTTTGAATATATAAACTCAATGCGTAGTTCTTCAAGAAAACATACAAAAAGTTTATTTAGGATGTCATGGTTATAATTAATTAATGATTGTAAAACAAAATAAGAATATGGTTTGTCAATATATATAATCAGCTAATGGTATCAGGCAGGTATTCTGTTACTGAATAATAGGCTTTTTCGATAAGAAACGCCTTGAGGCTCCTCTGAAATTCGATGTCACTTTCTTTTTTTTGCTACAACTCCCTGTGGTAGTTTGTTATATATCTTATGAGCCATTCCGAGTATGCTTTTTTGTAACAGTGCTGTGTGACTTGGCTGTGCCCTTATTTTGTTTTGGAGACGAACACTTTTCAAATGTACTATTATTGTTGTTTACAAAATAGATGTATCTTCTTATTTTTCTTCGTTCAAGAGCTATGATGCCGCAGACAGATACTCAGATATAGAGATAAACGAATTCACAGATACAATATACATGCTACATTTATTTGTATAGGTATACGCGGGCTAGTCTTCCGCAACAATGGATGGTGGCGTGATGGGTAGATGGTGGTTCGAAGAATCGATGGCCGTTGGGGCAGAAAGGTTCGCGAGTGGAGACTGCGTGCAGGGAAGGACAGCGTAGGAAGGCCGCCCGCATGGTGATCGGATGACCTGGTTAGGGTTGCAGGGACTCGCTGGATGCGGGTTGCCTCTATCCGGCCCATGTGACAATCTATTGAGGAGGCCTGTATCCAGCAGTGGACGTCCTATGGCTGAAATGATGATGATGATGGTGGCCAACCCAACTCCACCAGGAAGCCTAGCAGACCCGATGATGATGCAAGATGTTGCCGATGACTTCTAGGAGAGAAACAAAGTTGTGGCTTTATTACATCAAAACGGCTGAATGGATTTCAACCATTTGTGGTCCACGGATACCTGGCCCTCATTTCATAAACGTGACAGGTGACAATTGACAACGACAATTCGACGTACATTGCTGGGTCACCGAGTAAGTGTCTGCCTGGCATCATGATGGAGAAGTAATGTATGCCGAATTGTCGTTGTCAACTGTCACCTGCCCTTTTTATCCAACTACAAGAAAAAAGAGGATTATAATTATTTTCCTCTGCTTACAAAGTTTTTCAATTGCTGTTATCCTTGCCATGTTTATAACTATTCCAAATTTCAAAGCATAGAATAAATATCCCTTTAGTTATAGCGCTGAAAGGTGAGTTCGACACCGGGTAAGAACAAGACCTTACCAAGCTTATTGTGTTTTTCTTTAATGCTGGCGAAATAATGTGATGCCACTATTTTAGCAGCAGGATAAAATAGCGCATCACGTCATATCTAGTGTCCGATCTTAGTCGAACTCACCTTAACAGTCGGACAGACAGACAAAGTCCCGGATCTATATCGGAATCCTTAACGTCATTGGTCCTAATGTATCGTTTGTCATAACGCATTTTTTTTTAGAAACTGTAAACTATTCAGAATTGTTATAAAACAAACCTAACCTAACATAATCTATACGAAAATCTTTTAAAAAATCCTGAAATATCTACGGTTTCTGAAAAATGCGTCAAGGCAAACGATACATTAAGGTGCGTCCATTTGTATCATTTGCACGATCAGATCTTCGTCACGTGGCATGACCGCGTGTCACGATCATGCGTTTGGAAGTTGCGCCGATCCGAACGCTCAAAATCCATTTTGCTATGCGTATCACACACTTAAATCGGACAAGCGCGGGCGCCGATAGTGGGCGTCCAAGCAGCGCGATACGCAGTCATGCCACGTCACGGTGATCGGATACGAGCAAATGATACAAGTGTGGACGCACTTTTAGGACACACGACATTAAGGATTGCGAAGGAGACCCCAAAGTCCCACCATACATTAAGGTTTTTTTTTACCTTTTCAGTACGGAACCTTAATAAGACAGACTAGCTTACAAATCAACTCCTAAAACGTCAAGGCCGTCATTTGCCTTTAATTACGGATTAAGTGGGTCGTAAACACAGTCGTTACCTGGTCCGCGACCCGCGGCAGCTCTCATTAATTTCAATAAAAGGATTCCCACAAAAGAGGGTATTCGTCGTGGAATAGTCGAATGACCGGGGATTTTATGTGGCTTTGGTTATAAGAACTTTAAAGTTCGTACGTACTTTAATGGTTACGAAATTGGGGTATGAAATGTGACAAGAGAATAATACTCCACGCTTTTTGGAAGACTAAAGAATAAAAAAAAGATTGCAACGAATTGAGAACCTCCTCCTTTTTTGGGAGTCGGTTAAAAAGCTACAGCTACAGCATATGACATAAAAATTACTTGTCGAGCAAGCGTATTAGTTTTAATGCAATTTGTAGACAGCTTCTTCATGACTTACTTGACTTATGATCCTGTGTCCCCTAGATGGGGCAGGGGGCGTCCACAGCGACTCTCCATCCCGATCGATCTCGAGCTTCGCGCTTGATTTCGCTATATATTATTTGTTTTATCGAGTATGGATCGCTGCCAGGTTTGTTTGGGACGACCACGTTTTTTGCTTTCCTTGGGGGTTAAAATCTAAAGACTGTTTAGGAATATGCTCGGTACCCCTTTGCAGTGAGTGGCCAATACAGTACCACTTGCGGCGTTTGATCTGCTGGTCGATAGGAGTTTTAAAATCAAATCTTATCACTCTGGGAGGTTATAGGAATCCGAGCATGTTTGCAAGCTCTAATGTGGTAGCTCCACTAGCAAACTAAGGCATAGTTGGTTAATCGCACTGATTAATGAAACGGAACTAGCAACTGCATACGTCAGTAAAAAAAAATCATAACCTAGGCCCACAGTAATATTTGCATTTGGAATTGCGCACCTTCTATTGTGAACATAATCTATTAATTTATATAAATAATAAACAAAAATATATTAGCATGTAGCGAAATATATTTAATTAATTATTTATAACATATAATATAATAATTTGACATAATTTGAAATGTAAAATTGTAACTTAACTGACCTGTGACATGTATTCACCTCAGTAACACCAATAAAAAAAAATGAGTATGTATGTATATACTTACACACTTACTTATATACTTTTGTCGACTGTGCAATGGCGGATTCTTTGATTCTTTTGATTATTTCCCGAAACCAGTCCATGGAGTGTCTATTGGTACAGGGTCAGGTTGAAGGCAGAAGGTCTCGAGGGCGGTCTTCAACCCGATGGACGGATTATAAAAACTGTGACAGACACCAGCATCTCAGAGTGCTTTCGAAATGCTGCCAACAGAATGAAGTGGAAACCAATTGCAAAGAACCAAGTCGAGAGGACCGAGGACGAAGATCAGCTATGTACGATTACATCAAACCTACATACTGACCTATCCAAAACATTTGATCCTTCCTCCTAGCCCGACGCCCTGGACTGGACGTGGTGGTACAACGAAATAATAATAAGGCTGTATCAATAGTCAAATGCACAAGGCAGTACTTCTCGACACGGCACGCACCGTCATGAGATTTCCTTCTCTGCAGCAGCAAAAACTGTATTTACCCTTATGTATATTAAGGCTATATATTATATCAGTACCTATCCATACGTAAAATACCAACATAAGCACGTCTTCTAGTTACTAGTCCAGTGTTCAAGTAGCCCAGTATATATAATAAGGTAGAGTGAACATTAAAAATAAGTTTTTAATTAAAACTTCACTTAATAAAGTGAAGTTTTGTTGCGAGATGTACCCAATAGGGTACATCTCGCAACTTTTCCAGAATTTTTCACTTGCTTTAAGACTCTATATCTTAGCGTAGCAGTAGAACTAAGTTTTAATGCACGTTGCTCAGTGACACAGTAAGTACGGTGAAACATACTAACTCAGCATTTGTAAAACAGTTTTAATTACGTTAATTGTCACAAAAACCGTAAACTTTCCTATTTTGTTATCGATTTTTGGGTTTTGTATGCAAAGGCTAAAACGGGACCCTTTTACTAAGACTCCGCTGTCCGTCTGTCTGTCTGTCTGTCCGTTTGTCACCAGGCTGTATCTCATGAACCGTCATAGTAAGACAGTTGAAATTCTCACAAATCATGTTGCGGCTATAACAACAAACACTAAAAAACAGTATAATTTCATGTCGGTCTGTCTATGTCAGTAACCAAATTAAATTGATCGAACTCCGCGTACGTTTTACTTAGGAGTAGGGCTCTGCTAACACTGGATTTTCATAGATACAGCTGTTTGTAGCATGTATTTTGTACGGAACTCTCGGTGCGCCAGTCCGACTCGCCCTTGCCCGGTTTTTTAACACATTTGCGATCGAGGTTTTCGTAGCGCTACGCGCGTAGCCGATAGCATGAGAAATGCGTATGTAGCGAATGAATATTAGCATGAATATAGAAAACTAAGAGAAGAGCGCCCGCCTATCACTATTAGCGGTCATCAAAAGTGATAATGATAAATGATAAATAATTTTTCATAATTTACGATTTCATGAATTGGACAAAACATCAATCACGAATCAATTTAATCATTGAAAATATTGGCAACTAAATAAGAAACAATAAGGATGCGTTAATGGAGTACAAGCATAGTAAGAAATTCGAAACTACTAGATTTACTATTTACAACGATATGCAAAAATGTCACTCCTTATATTTATTTACATTATTTTTCAATATGCCGGGCATGACTTTAAAACCTAAATTTATATACTGAAGCGGAAATATGAAGTATTTTATGCTTCAAGCGGAACTCGAGACCACGTCTGCTGGCCAACTTGAGCGCTTTCTCAACTAAGCTGTCGAAGTATTATTTCAATTTAATATTAAAGCAAAAAATACCCACAAGTTGGTTGGACGACCTGGTTAGGGTAGCGGGGACTCGCTGGATGCGGGTCGCCTCTATCCGGCTCAAGTGGAAATCTATTGAGAAGGCCTGTGTCCAGCAGAGGACGTCCTATGGGTGAAATAATGATGATGATGATTATGATGATTAAAACACAGAGTTCGATTGCAAAGGAAAAAAAACAATGCGACGTACTAGATTGAAAGCAGGTTAATATTTCAATTGCTTCATTTCACAATCAGTACCACCGCTTTCATATTTATTATATTGTTAAGGAAGGATATACTAACAGCTTTCATATTACAGTACAACAGCGAGAACACTAAGCAGGAGGATTAGAGCTAATAGGTAATATAGGACTGACAAGAGATAATCGACCGTCAATGGCGGCATTATAGTTCTGTTGAATTTGGATATATTTTTTACGAAACGTCGGCAACTAAAATGAGATATTATACGCGGTATAATCCGTTAAATTGTTTTATTTCAATGAATATATTTTTTAGTTATATAAATATGGTCAACGAATTTTCTATTCTATTGTGAAATCAAACCATATTTGGCAACAATGTTATACCAAAAGCAAATCTGCTGAATTGAAAACTGCATCCTATTTTACAGTCTGCTAAAAACAACAAAGTATGATTGAAGCTGAAGGTCCTGGGTTCAAATCCTAGTAAAGGCAAATATTTGTACGACGATCATAATTATTTGTTCCTGGGTCTAGGATGTTTTCTCTGTACATAAGGAAAATATATCTATTAAATATATCGTCACCTAGTACCCATAACACAAGCTTTATTGAGTTTATCATGGGACAAGTTCAAATTGTGTTAAAACTGGCCTTTAATATTTATTTAATTATTTTATTTATATAATTTATAGAATCCATGGCTTTCATATGCTGCTAGCTTTCTGTGTTGAAACACAACAGTGAGCCCACTAGACAGGATTAGAGCTAAATACATAATGTTCCACTGACTTTGAGAGACAATAACTAGAGAAAATGTATTTTTTTTTCAATGATACCACTCGATCCGGTTTATGTGACTTATATGGTGGACTAATTTTCTATTCAATCTAAGATATCGGTGCATATTTCGCGAAATTGACATACCAAAAAAGAATCCTTTTTAAAACTGCCTCCCATCTGCTACTCGGTTATCAGCAATAAATAACGGATATAATTAAGATTCAATGGCTTAGATATACCACCAGCCTACCATTTCGCAACACAACAGTGAACCTACTAAACAGCAGGATTAGCACTCATGATCTTACGCAATGTTTGCCCGACGAGAAACAATTAGCGCCTTCCTCAATGGCATAATTAGAGATCCATCAAAACAATTATTTATGAGATTCGTGAATTGGAAAAACATCATCATCATATCAGCCAAAACCGTCCACTGCTGGACAAAGGTCTCCTCCAAGGATCTCCACAACGACAGGTTGTATGATTAAAAAAAATTGGAAAATTCTTAAATATATAATAATATTTCCATACTATACCCGTTTCTTGCTATTGTTATACGTACATTGATGTTGTCTGTTTAGTGTGCTAAGTACATAAAATAAAATAAAATAAGGTCTGAGGCAACAAGTCTTTAGGGCCACTTTTCGTGGCTTTAAAAACGTATACAACTGAAGCATTTAACATCAAATATTTTTTTATTCATGTTGTCAATACGCCGATACTTTCCTCGTCCATCAATAATGCAAAGCTAATGCCGAATATTCGGAGTGATCCAGGCCCTTTCCTGTTACAAAAGAAATTCGCGGCATTTAAAACATGCAGTTACGTAGATATTCGCGGGGCCATTATTCGACTTCCATTATTCATGAGACGGTGTCTCTGTGGAGTCGGTGAGAGCTAAACCTACTGCCGATAATGAAGTAAAGTTTTTATTCCTATATATCTGCCAATTTGAATGGCTGCGCAATATTTTATTATTTTATCACGAAAAGTGTTAACGCAATAAAGACTAACGAAGTTGTAAAAAACTATGATACACAGTTTTAAATTGCATGCACAATTTATGGTTTTATTTGAATTGCAAATCATTTTAAATCTTTACTAAAACATTGTAATATTTTTATAACAACTCATGAAACATTATCTATAATATAATTATTAGTTTCAGTTTGGTCGCTCGAACAAAGGTTCAAAGCAATACGTCCGTACATCGAAGATATTTTGAAAGAAATTAGTGAGACGGATTATTCGAAGGTTTCTAAATGTAAAAATTTTTTTTTGGATTTTTTGTGTTTGTATGTGCCGTAGTGGCTTCATCACGAAAAAACAGCTAAACGGATTTAAATTATTTTTGATATATGGGTAACTGGGCGTCCTAGTGGACTATAGGGTACATTTTACTCGATTGCGCTGAAAAATAAGAGGGTTATGACTTTTTTTTCTCCTTTGCGGATGAAGTTGCGGGGTATTTTTTTTATTTTTATCCTTATGCTTTCTATATTATAAACGTGAAAGTATGTATGTACGTTCCACTTAATCTCAAAAACTACTGCACGAATTTTTATGAAACTTTCCAATTATGTACCTATCAGAGTAGGACATAGGCTATAATGTATTTCAAATTTCATCCCTTTTGGGGAGGAAAAAGGGGATGAAAATTTGAATGAATAGTAAATATTTTTTTACGCTAGGAACTTGAAATCTTGGTAATATGCTTCACATTTAAATTAGTAAAATATTGAGTTTTGGGGTATGACATAAACTACTTTTTATCTCGGAAAAATACCTTTTATCCGCGATAAACGAATCTAAGGCGGACGAAGTGGCGGGCGGCCGCAAGTAAAATAAATAATGTCGAATGCTTTATCATATTTATACGCTAGTTCGATCTAAAGCGAAGGGTTCTCAAAGGTTTTAGCCTTCCACTAATTAATTACACACACAATACACCGAAGGCAAATCTTTATGTGGAAAATCTTCGTTCGGGAACACAATCTTAAGAAGCTTTGCTACCTTTCAGACAAGGCCCAAATAATTCAAAGGGTTTGGGGAACGGCCTAATTAATCAGAATCTCTGAGGGGGTCTGGCGGCATCTGGGACAACGCTAAACTATGTTAATGAGGATTTATAACACCAACTATTCATTTAAACTGAGAATTTCTGGCGCCTTTGCTCGCACGCCTTATTATTTTGTTTATCCAATGGTAACCATGCACTTTTTCGCGACACAACGTAGTTTGAATATCACTGAACAGCTTCTATTTTAAAGGTGCGTCCATACTTGTATCATTTGCTCGTATACCGTGCCGTGGCATGCCTGCGTATCGCGCTGCTTGGACGCTTACTGCCGGCGCGCCGATCATGCCGTACTCGTCCGATATAACTGTGTGATACGCGTAGCAAAATGGATTTCGAGAGAACCGATCGGCGCAATGTCCAAGTGATCGTGACACGCGATCATGCTACGCGACGATGATCTGATACGGGCAAATGATACAAATGTGGACGCACCTTAAGGTGATTATATGACCGTTTTAAACGTCTTATTACTCTGTCCCCAATATAATCAAATTCCATATGAGTTGTGGCGCAATTTTCGGTTGTATTGTAGATGTTGCGGCTTTTTACAATTGTTATCAAAATAAGGTTCATTGTTTTTAAGAATTGGCCAATATTGCGAACAGAGTAATAAGGCGTTTAAAACGCTCAAATAATCATCCATTAGGTAATGGATGATTATTTGAGCGCGATTATTTGCAAAACAACCTTTTTATTTTTGAGGGTAATTTATTATTAACTGCTTCCTCCATGCAGTGTGGGAGGCTCCAACAAGATGGACCGACGTTCTAATCAAGATGAAGAGAAACCGTTGGAAGAGGACAGCGCACGACCGGTCGTTATTGAGTCCCTTGAGGGAGGGCAATCGTCCAGCAGACGTTTTTAGACTCATATAAGATTATAATGAATGTATTATTGCATTGTCAACTATACGATACGCATGTGAGAGCGAGAACGACTGATACTTTATATAGCTATCAAGCGCGAAACACGACCATTATTGGCCAAGTGGAAGTGACAAATGCCTTTCAAGAATTGAAACAGTCACAAACGAATACGAACTCAAGCCAAACAGTTTCTGTTTTTTTTGTGACGACCGGTTTAGCTTAGTGGGAGTAACGTTGCCTGCGAAGCTGAGGTCCTGCGTTCAAATCCCGGTAAGGGCAAATATTTGTGTGATGTGATGAGCATAAATATTTGTTCCTGAGTCTTGGATGTTTTCTATGTATATAAGTAATATATCTATTCAATACATCGTCGTCTAGTACCCATAACACAAGCCTTATTGAGCTTACCATGGGACTAGTTCGATTTGTGTAAATTTGTCCCGTAATATTTATTTATTTATTTATTACATTTATTTTCAACTGTACTTTTCGTTAAACATCTATTAAGTGCTCATCGTGATGATGCTAAAGAGTCCAAACTCTATGACAAAGTGCCTATAACCACATTTGCTCCAACATCAGCTTGATAGTGTCATAATTTTCTAATGTTACGTTATTTACATAAGCAATTAAATTGAAAGAATGGAATAAGATGGTTGTATTAAAATAACACATCTACAAATACTGGTAATGAAAAATATATCAAATAGAGATATTAAACTTAATAATAGAAACATTTTGTGCTGATTATAATAGGCTTGTGTCCTAGAAAAATATAATTAGTCGGCCAGTTGCATTATCAGAAAATATTGGACACGTATTTTTTCTTCTCTTAATTAAATACGATACATAGCCGTTTAAAGTTCCCCGTGACGTCACGCCGTGCGATTTTCCGAACGGCGTGAGAACATGCGCCCCCACTCCCAAACTATGACGCGCTTTCTCTTTGTATTTTTTGTTTGACTGACAAAAGAAAAAATACGTGTCGAATATATTTTGATAATCTATTTGACCGACTAATTCGATTTTTTTGTTGCAGGAAACTACCCTATTATAAAGTATATTTTTGGAAACGTTTAATGTAAGCGTTATTTCAAGTTAAGTATTGTGTAAATCCACGTCTATCCCTTGCCCCATTGACGTGTATACCCAAAGGATATACTAAAGATAAACTAACAACGTAACAAACACACTTTCGCATTTACAATGTTAGTAGGGAACAGGATGGCAGGGCTGTGTTTTGTCCTGCTTATTTTATTTGTCTGCCCGTTACCTATATTGTTACCAAACGGTACTAAAAACAATGAGAGCCCACCCTAATGTTTCGTTTTAATTGGGATGATTCGAGCCAGGTTTGGAATCAATTCAACTTTGAATCGTTACGTTGAGGGTTTGGCGGGAGCTCGCTATTTCCGTATAACTGCCATTCAAAAAGGGATTGTATTCTAAAATTATAATGTTTGACGGGCTTGTGATGTTTGCCTCTTATCAGTATTAGAGCTATTTGTATTTTCTGTAGGCGTTTTAGTTTTCTCATTGTTACGAGTATAAATATCTTACTTATATAGGACGATTTTTAGTCGTTAATCAAAATGTTACTCTCCAAGACAATGACGATCAACTTTTAGTATGAGACTAATTTAGAAATAGTAAAAAAAAAGCAACTTCTCCATACAAAACTTGAAGCTAACCGTAGTCGGTTAGTATGGGAGGTTTAATTCTTTTTAATGATTACAATGTTGGTCGCATACTAAAAGTTGATTGTTATTGTGAGTATCCTCGGAAAGTAACACTTTGATTCACGACTAAAAAATCGCCCTGTAGGTATCTGCTCACTTAGCTGTCAAAAACGAAGTCTTGAGAAGTTAAGAGCTTCGTCTGTAATGGACTAAAAGGCCCCTAAATGATTGATTAGAATAAAAGTTTTCGAGTTTTCACGATGGTTAGATACTAAATAAACGAACAATTTTAGTTCGTTAATTCACAGAGATTAAGGATGTTGTCTGTATTCAAATAATAATAAAATTTCGATGCAAAAAGGTAGTTTTTATGATGCAAATCCAAAATTATTGAATTTGATACTATACGTGTAATTTTTTTTATAAGAATAAAGTTAGGAGGAAAAGTCCATTTTTAAAGTATGAAAATATTATTAAACAATAATACCAATGAATAACCCATGAAATGTATGGTAACTTTGTTATGAAACCGTTTCGATAAACGCAAGTTTTAACATAGCTGCAGAACAAAGTTATTAATTTTCTCATATAAGGTAGGAAGGTGTGACGTCACACCGTACTAGGGTTTAGTATGGAGCGTTTTTTGGGAAAGCACAAAAGTGTGTTTCTTACGTTTTTGTATTTCGTGGAGTTTTTATGGCATTAAAGTAGTTTTTTCACCAGTATTTCTATTATTGAAAGGTCATTCTATAACATAACACAGAAAATAGTTGTCAACATCCCTATTTAAGCTATATTTCACGAGCTGATTCAATGAGCCGTTACTTACCTAATTTATAATCTTCTTTAACGTATACTTTTTTTTCTTTCATTTGCTTAAAGGTTAACTAGGAAGAGATCCCTCACAGGGATAAGTTTGCCTTTGTACATATCTGTGTTTTGTTAATACATTTTTTTTGTATTAATGTATGTGCAATAAAGTGATTACATACATACATATAATCTAACGGATAAAAAAAAAAAAAAACTAACTTATATTCTTGGTTATTTTTCGTTCTGTTCACTAACTGGAGGACACATCTTGCACAGCATAGTGGAAAAGAAGAGGTCTTTGGGCAGCTGTGGGACATTAAAATAGGCAAAAAAATATGCTACATGTGTTCAGTTGGGTTTGGTTTTATTTTAAGGGTTTTTAAGAATAGACCACTCACTAAATAAAAATAAAAATGTTTTGTAGTATTGTATGTTTCTGTGTCGTGTCTTCATGACGCCAAAATGGCGTCATCAATATATATATATATATATATATATATGATACAATACATATATTATATATAAATAATAAAGACAAAATATATACCAGTTACAGCATGGAAGACGGACGCTACCATTGTGAGTGGTATATTGTTTGGACGCTACTGGATTTCTGGTTATTGTACCCATAGTACAAGCTTTGCTTATTTAGTTTAGGACTAGGTCGATTTGTGTAAGATTGTCCCTGATTATTTATTCATTCTATTGTTTTTATGTACAATAAAGAGTTTGTATGTGTCGTAGCTTCATCACGCCAAAATGGTTAAACGGATTTTTATCTATTTTTACAAAATCATAACTGTCGTTAAACCGTACTTTAAATAAAAGTGTCCACGAACTCTCCGCAAATTGACAAAACACTTCTTAGAGTCTGTAGCTAAGAATATATATCGTGTGCCGTCGGGGTCCATCGGAGACCCAAGACAAATACTCTCCTGTCCAACAAATATTTGTTCCGGGGAAACTTGTGATCCTTTCGGCACCGGATAATGTGAGGATACCACAATTTGATCCTTACACTGAGTTTAACATTGTCGGCCGCGGGATCTAAGTCAGGGTCTTGCATGAAAAGTTTGAAATATGCCCGTAATTGTAGTTTATGTATAGTGAGATTATAAGTGATCAAGATTTTTTAGTAACGACCAGGGCTTGAAAAACGGTTTATATTCCGTACTAGGTAGAGTCACACTTTGAGAGCCTAACCCATAATAAAGGTTACATTTGCAAAAAACCGCTCTGACTAACCGGTTAATATCTCGGAGCGACCACGGAGCGCAAACAGGGAACGAAATCCGTTAACCGGTTAGAAAGCGCTCCGTCAGTAGATAACGTTGCCCAATCAATTCGTTCGAACGTAACTTAAATAATATACCGTTCTAACCTAAATATATACCGGTTTATTTGTCACCGGTTACAAGGCCTGGTAACGAGTCATATTTTTTAAATTTCTTTTTTAAATACTAGAAGGTGGTGCAACTTTGTTCGTGGACGAGAAAAAAGTCATAAGCCTGTCTTTACTTTAGCGTAGCCGGGTAAAAGTATCCTATGACCATTGGCAAATGCCCAGCTACCCGTGTAACAAAAATAATTGGAATCCGTTAAGCCGTTTTGGCGTGATAAAGGTAACGACGTACACAAATTATAAAAAAAAATGATTTAGTGAAATAATCCGTTTCTCCATTTTTTTGGAAATATCTTCAATGTACAGACAAATCATTTTTACAACTTTATAATAGTATAGGTATATCATTATTATTATATTCATCTGTTTATTTAAATTTTACCACACAATTGAAACAATTACAAATGGCAGATTTAATGCCAAGAGGCATTCTCATACAACTATTGTTATATGTGATGAAATTTGATTGATTCAAGAAAAGTAATACTTATGAGAAGTTTGTTATTACAGTAGGTGTGAGGTTACAACGTACATTTTTACAATTAAGTACATATTATTTCTCTTTGCTGTACACGCTGGCTGCTAAGCTACTCAAATAATTGATTATAAATGTAAATTCCATTGTTTAACACCGCAAATTCGCAACCACATTGGTTTGACGGAAGGATTACGGTTTTTGCCAATCATTTAACATACTGTAACTAAATTACTGTTATTTTTAATTAAGCATCTAAATATGGAACCTACCTACACAAGTATATCTCATTAAGTCTTAATTATTTTCGAATTAAGTCGCTCTTTGTATGTTAAAATTTAATTTTCTTAACAAAATTGTATCATGTAGCACAAGAAAGCGTGTTGGAGTATTTCTTGCGGCGTTTCTTTTCTTAATTTTTCTTAAGTACTAAGATAAAATGATATTGTGTTTTAATTTTTGAGTTTCTTTGACTTCTTTGTTACTGTAGAAAGTAGTTGTGGTAATTGTCAACTGTTATCTTTTTAATTCAAAATTTTATCGTGCTAGTAGGCTCCGAGATCTCTTATGAGTCTGATTGTACCAGGGCTTCAGAAAAGGCAGCTAGTTAGATGACTTGTGACTCCAAAGCTTTTTTCATACAAAAATATCTTTACTGTGCTATTATATCGGCTTATGAGCTATTCTTTATGTCTGTTATCATATCATTATCAGTCAAAACACGTCCACTGCTAGATAAAGCCCTCAATTTAAGAACGCCACCATGACCTGTCCACTTGCGCTACCCACATCTGGCGGACTCTAGCGACCTTCACTACGTCAAACACCCTGCAAAATTTAATTGGAAATGGGCGGCCACTCTTTTGGCCGACGACTTTTTGAATGACTACCACGCACCGGAAGACACAGCGTGCCCAACAAGGTGGACTAAAATTCAGTTTAGCAACGACAAATATTAAGCCACAAATAATAACTGAAAACGGCAGGAATAGGGAATATGCATGAATTTTTATGTTTGCTTTATTAAAATCTCATTGATATAACAAACAGTAGAGAACAATGTTTTTTCGAATAACTATAAAAATAATCAAAATATAAGCCATCATACATCTCTTTCTAGTAAAACAGAATTTAATATGGACTTTACATGGCCGTAGTGAACTATGACGTTAAAGTATTTTGTTATGAAAAGTGATAAAAAATTTCATGCATGTACTATATTGATAAAATTTCTAGTCGTTCTGGTCGTTTGAAGGCGGCCTAAAGTCTACTGCCGCTATGAATTCAGAGGCTCATGTAACTACAAATGAGTTTCATGTTACTCCTTTTTCCTTAACAGCGGTGAAACAAGGGCAAGGCCGAACTGAGCTCTTCAGGCACAGTAACATAAGGGCCCATCTCACGATGTCCTCACAGGTAGATAAGACTTTGTGTTACCAAGCTTTGGGGCTAGTCCACGAGCACCCGACCCTTTCTCCAGGTGAGAGTAATGAGCCTTATTTATAGTAATTAACGACCTGATATTAATTACCAGATTATTTGAAAGGTGATATTTATTGTAGGGATGGCGCATTGAATTTTTGTTAAAGAGGATTTATCGGGAAATTCAAGGTCACAATATTGGTGCACCTGGCCGCATGACGTCATGTCGACCCTCTGGGGCATCATCATCATTGGACTTTAACATGTATTAAAGATGATTTAAACAGCGTCCGTCAAGGTACGGCACTTACATACATGATTTCATAGGCCGATATGGGAGCGACAGCTATGGCCTCATAAGTGACAAATAAAAGTTGCACCCACCGACGAAGCGGGAGGAGCTGCGCGCTGATCTGATGTCCCAGTATATCGCCTTTGGGAAAGAAAGGCAAACCAGGATTCATCGTGTGCTACCAGGATTCATCGTGGTAGGTATACTCTCCAAAGAGTCTACCTCCAAAGGTCACAATTGTCAGACTCTTTCTCCCGATTGTGGGAGTCCCATGGTCCATTCCAAAAGACAGCATGTTGCGTTTTGCGCTTTTTTAAAGCGTAACATTGGACACCCAACCGGCCGTTTAGCGTGGGCAATCTGGCTGAAGAGAGTAATTCGTGGCAATAATGATCTTTACTCTGTAAGTAGGCCACAAGGGCACATTTACAAGTCTGACTCTACGGCGTTTCCCAAGAGGAGACCACTGAAGAGAAGAAAGCCGAAACAAACTCAACAGTCCGTAATTTTTTCGAAATAACTCTTATATCTATTACAATATTCGTGTTTAGCCTAACCTAAATATATGTTTTGAGTATAAACTCAATGCGTAGTTCTTCAAGGAAACATATCAAAACTTATAAAAGTAAAAAAAAAAATCTAGAATATAAAAAAGCAAAATAGTGATTTTTATTTAAAACAACTTACATACGTTTGATATGCCACCTTATAAGAACCGTGTCCCGGTAGAAAGTAAACTATTTGGTTTCTGTTTTGGGCCATGCATTTTTGTCTGTTAAATAGTCCTCTACCCTATAATAAGCCTTTGCCATTAGGGACTCTTTTAAGTACTTTTTGAGAGCTGGAAACGATAATTTCAAAGCATCATCTGGTAGCTTATTATAAAAATGTATACATTGGCCTACGAATGATTTGGCTACTTTACGAACGCGGAACTTTCTAATAGCGATTTTGTTTTTATTTCTAGTATTAAAATTGTGGATATCTGAATTCCTAGTAAAAGACTCTAGGTTCTTAATAACATAAATAATATTCTCATAAATATATTGGGACGCTACGGTTAATATGTTGATGTCTTTAAAAAGTTCTCTTAAGGAGTCACGGGAGTTCAAGTTATATATAGAACGAATCGCTCTTTTTTGTAACACAAATATAGTCTGTATGTCAGCTGCTTTGCCCCAAACCAGAATACCGTATGACATGATACTATGAAAATAACTATGATATACTAAGCGAGCAGTATCAACATTGCTCAATTGTCTAATTTTTCTAATAGCGTAAGCTGCTGAACTTAATTTACCTGCAAGTACTGCTAAATGGGGACTCCATTGCAAGCTCTTGTCCAGTGTTATACCTAAGAATAATGCCCTATCCACCATTTCTAAACATTCACCATTGAGCGATATAGCAGAATCCACTGCTCTAACATTCGGTAAAGCAAATCTAACACATTTCGTTTTCGATACCAGATTATTAATATTAAACCAGTCAAGTACTTTAACTAGTACACTATTAATTTCGGAATAGTCTGTTGCTTTCCGGTCAACTTTGACAATTAATGATGTATCATCAGCAAATAGTACTATATCAGAAAGATTTTCTACTATAGATGGTAAGTCATTTATATAAACTAAAAATAGAAATGGCCCTAAGATAGAGCCCTGTGGCACTCCTAGCTTAACTGCAGCTCCACTGGATTGGGTTCCATTTACAACAACTGTTTGTGTTCTATTGCTGAGATATGAAGACATAAGGCTTAAGGCATTTATAGACAGGCCATAATGTTCTAATTTCAAAATGAGTGTTCCATGATCAACGCAATCAAATGCCTTAGAAAGGTCACAAAAAACTCCAATTGCATCACAAGATTTCTCCCAGATGTTGTAAATATATTTAATGAGTACAGATGCTGCATCAGCCGTGGAACGTCCCCTTGTGAAACCGAACTGTTTACTACTAAGTAGTTTATTTCTATTGAAGTGTCCCAGCAGATCCATCAACATTAACTTTTCGAAAACTTTACTTAATACAGGTAGTATAGATATCGGACGGAAATTAGTCAAGTCACTCAAGTCACCTGATTTAAAAAGAGGTATGACTACTAAGTTTCATAAGATCTGGAAACACGCCCTCTGATATGCAATTATTATAAATCAAGGCTAGATAGGGTGCAATTGAGTCTATGATATGATGAAAAAATTTTACTGAAGCTCCCCATAAATCCTCTGTTTTCTTTAAATTCAGTGACTTAAATGTTTTAATAACGTCTATTGAATTTACTTGACTAAATTCAAAGCTTACATTGCATTTGTTAAAATTAACATTAAGTAACAAATGGGCTTCGGTCGCAGATGATTGAAGATATCTTGTAGTATTAATTGCAATGTTGGAAAAATAATCATCGAATGCCGAGGCAACATCGTTCTGACCATTTCCTGTCATAATGTTGACTTGACTATTGCGAGTTTTTGTTTTACCAGTTTCTCTATTAATAATATTCCAAACAGTTTTCACTTTATTGTCAGACATTTTGAGTTTAGAACTAATATAATTTGCCTTAGCGGCTATGCACACCTTCTTAACATTTTTGAATAATTCTTGACATAGTCCAGGAAAGCAGTATTCTTGTTTACCTCTTTCTCTCCATATAATTCATAAAGCCTATTTCTACTTCTATGAATGCCGACAGTAGCCCATTCACTAAACTTCGTTTTTGACCCAGAAATAGTTTTCATTTTGAAATGAGTATTAAAATTATTTATAATTATGCCAAATAAATTTTTGTAAAAACAATTTAGGTCATCATGTGAAATGGATAACATACATAGATCATTATGAACTTCATTTTTGAATAGTTCTAAACGATAACTAGTTATGGGTCTGTATGTTATAGTTTGTGGTATTTCTTGGAAAGTGTTTGGGAAAGATGCTCTCGGACCTCTATGATCTGAACTAAAGCACTTAAATATTGCCTTATCCAAGCATTTACAATCACAAAAAATATTATCTAGACAGGTTTCACTACTAATTCCCACGCGGGTTGGCTCAAAGAACAAATTGACCAAGTTAAAAGATTTAAACAAACTTAACAACTTCACAGTGATACTATTCGATTCAAGTAAATTAACGTTGAAGTCTCCACATACTATAACATGTTTTTTGCCTTTACAAGCTATTTTTAAGACATTTTCCATAGTGCATTCAAATGTATGGAAATCAGCAGAAGGTGGTCTGTAAATACATATAATTAAATAGGTCTCTAATTCTACACAAGCAATCTCTATAATCCGTTCTATTGATAATCTAACAATATCTTCTCGCTCTTTGGATTTCATGGAACTTTTAACAATTATAAGAGAACCCCCATGAATGGCTAATTTTCTAGCAAAGACACTTACTAACTTAAAGTTAATAATTTCAAAAAGTAATTGTTCCTGTCCAATGGAGATGAATCTATCCTTTAACTCAAGCCCAAGCCAACGTAGAAGTTTTTGTTTTAAGAGGGCTACAATACTGAGCGTGATACTAAGTACCTTCTCATTTGTATCTGGATCCTTCTTAAAGATTCCCAAAATGCATCGGAGATAACGCGTGCGTTTTTTTTTCACTTTCCGCTCCTGCTTAGCGTACCATATCCAAGTATCAGCCCCGTACAAGAGCGTCAAGAGCACAGACAGGATGCACGTCTAGTACACGATCATATTGGTATTTATTGTTAAATAAAATGTTAACAACGAGTAACTCACAGCGCCCAGAGCGCCGACATTTGTGGTCACGGGGCTACACAGATATTGTGACAGCCTAACCGGGTAGAACTCGTAACTTTGCAATTTTTTTTGTGATTGAAATACGTTTATTCAAATTAAAATAATCCTCAGAACAAAACTAAATATCCCCCACATGCTCTATCAGCTAAAAGATAATGCATGCATGTAACAAAGTTTATCTGCAACAAGCATCGTCAGGTCTAAAAAAAAGTAATATACTACATGCTTCATCAAGAAAATTTTACGCATTCCAATTCTCCCAGCGCCATGCCTAGTCCAAAGGTCCCCATTATGCTAGCAGCATTGCCCCGTTGAATAGCAATGGAGACCTGCAGAACCAACCAACCCCGAGCGAGATTGTTGCCCCTTTCTCTTAATCGCCGTAATAACTGCTTGAAAAGCTCGCGAGTCTCATCACCCCAAGGTCACTGTGTAAAACCACGAACCAGTACGAAATCATACATTGATTCCAAAGCAGAATACTTAGCGTGTTTCAACATAACTGCCGTTTCCGCCGCTGAACCCGCCGATCTCACACCTTGCATCCCATAAAAGACAACGCCCTCTACGGAATCAATGTGAGTCCGTCTGGTTTCTTGCCATCGGTCCTAAATAAATCTAGTGGTTCCAAAACAAATGGAATATTTACTGACACCATGGCCCGACGGATAATTGAGTAATTTCGTTTCACTTTTTATGCGAACATGAGGTAGGTATAGAGGACAGTAGACAAAAAGCAATATAAAGATTTAGTTCAATATTGCTTCCACCTAATACTGACTGATACATTTTTACTTTAGTCTATATGGATTAGTAAGAAAAATATTAAAAAGTTAGCTGTCACTAACTTTTATTTTTTTTCTACTAATCTGTATAGACCGGTGTTATAGTATAGTTAAACGAACTTTTAAATTTCGTTCTCCCTACTTACCGGTAAAAGAGAACATTTCCAATTTTATTTTATCGTTCTATCAATTTACAGGTTAACGACTGAATAATGATACTGTATTGGAACGATACCAACCGGTAAATGAATACCGCTTCCAACCCGTGATCCAAATAACCTGCATCGAGAATAAATACATTATAAACAAATCTGGAAAACTTAATGTTCTCAATTCTCGACGTTAATTTCAAGCCAGTAGTCGCGTGCCCGGTCGCCGCCCGTTTTTGTGCAAATTGTGCCTTGAATTTATGAATAAAGACACTGAATTCTAAAACAGTATGAAAAATTCTAAACAACTAGTCTTATCGCTAAATAACGATCGCTTCCATTCCAGATATCCTGAAGTAATAAGCGTGTTTAGTTCTAGGAAACTGTCCTGTAAACGGTTAGATACCGTAAAAATACATTTTAATTAGAAGCTCTTGTTTCCCTGCTTAACTGTGCCGGCTCGTAAATGGCGTGGTGCGGTAATTACCTGTTACTATACATTACAGTAGGTTTTGCTATAGAGACGACTTATGCAAAGCAAATTACGTACTTAAGGTAATTCTTACAGCTCACTTTTAGGGTTTATCTAGCTGTAAACATGGAATGCGAATGTATTGCAAAGGAAGCAACTGAGGCAGAGTCGGATAAAAAAAAACTGAACCTGTACTAATGTCACGACGAGTGTTTAAAAAATATATCTAAAAAAACCGGCCAAGAACATGTTAGACCATGCTCAGTGTAGGGTTCCCCAGCCGTTACTTTAAAATAATGCACTAGATATAAAATAGTAGATTGTTTGACTAGGGGTTAAAATAAGCCATTATGACACGAAGTGATTATTTGGACGAGCTCACGAAGTGAGCAAGGACACATTTGTCTGAGTGTCATAATGGCTTTTAGCCACGTGTTAAACACTCTGCTTTTCACTTCGACTGCGAGAAAATAAAAAAAACTTAACATTGAAATAGGGAATATGCATGATTTTTTATTTTTGCTTTATTAAAAGCTCATTCATGTAACAAACAGTAAACAAAAATATTTTTTCGAATAACTATTAAAATAACCAAGATATAAGCCATCAAACATTTTATTCTATGTCTTTCTAGCAAAACGGAATTTAATATGGAGTTTATACGGCCGGCGTAGACTATGGCGTAACAGTACATGTCGGACCTTTCTGTCAAATCACCGTCCAATTAGCAGTTTAAAATGCCTATATCATGCGTATTTCTTGGCCGATTTTAATTTTAATTTCACTGTTTGAAATTGTTTTTACGGTATTTTCATAATTTGTTAAGAGAAGCAATAAAAAAAATCATGTTGTATATTTCATGAAAAACTAAAAGTACAGTTTGAGCAATTCTATCAGAAAGTTTGGCCAATCTGATCAGGTTGGGTTGTTTGTTTTTAATTATTCGTAAGGAGTATGTAGCTGGCCGCAAGTTTTTTTTTCAGTGTTATAGAAATTTGTATGGGATTATATGGCTTTCTTTTAAACTCTAGGGGCTAAATTTATTATTTGAGTCTCGCTTCACAAAGCTAATGATGTACTTTTTGAACAAGAGAAGTGAAAGAAAAATATAATGTGAAAAAGTGCACCAGCAAAAAAGCGTATCTTCACGACTCTTACGTGTTTTTGTTGAGAAGCGCAGTGTTTCGGCGTTAACGATAACTCAAAAATATACGTTCAAAGATCTTTATTTCTCACAAGAATACATTAATATTCACTTACATGAGAATTTTTAACACGCAGCTAGGTATCTTAATGGGTGAGCGCACACTTATAATAATATATACGCACACTTATAACTAAATTTATATTATATAAGCCGTTTAGTGTTCGGGAGACACCGTTTTTGGTGGCTGACCAAACCGATACTAGAGCGACATGTTCTATCGCAGGCCTGACAAGAGAAATTTGCGACAGATGGTACTGAGTCGGCTTCACGACGTCTTTGTCTCTTGTCAGCGAGTGCCACGAACGAGGCCTCATCACATAACTTGCGCCCCTGTACAACGCGTTTGCGCCACTCCGTCCGTTTCTCCACATGTTTTTCCCAGTTTTGGTGGTCAATATGACAGGCAGTCATGTCTTTCTTTGCGCAATCTTTAAAATTAAGTAACGGCCTGCCAACGTTTCTTTTTGCATCCGCCACTGCACAAAGAAGATGTTGGCACGGTGTTGAAAGTATTAGACAGGTTTTGCTACCTAGGATCGACCGTAACCAACAACCTCTCGCTCGATGCGGAGGTCGTCATACGTATCGGGAAAGCGGCGACCATGTTTAAGAAGCTTAGTACTAGAGTATAACTAAATACACTTATTTATAACTTGGACTGAAGGCAAATTACATATTTTCGATGGGCAAATTATATATCCCATATAAAAATAAGTTTCGTTGAAATTATTTCACAAGATATACTATTTTTTGAAACGATTATATCCGAAAATATTCACTAAATCATTTTTTTATTTGAAACTCAAAATGGTTTTAAAGAACCGTCTAAATATGTGCCACACAATAATCTTTGTTGAAGAAAAAAACAGTTTCGGTTACATATATGGCGTACCTATATATTGTTTTGGTTATTTAACTATTAAACTAAGTAGTGGCGTATTCAAGACACCACCTTCTCCAAATTTCATCAGTGTACATCTTGTTTTTGAGTGAAATGATTCTGAAATACGGACGGTCGCGGACGGACGGACGGACATGACGAAACTATAAGGGTTCTGTTTTTGCCATTTTGGCTACGGAACCCTAAAAACAATATAAAGTAAAACTATTTGTTGATTCCAAGTTCATATAAAAATATAAAAATGCACAATACATGCATGAATTTTTTATCGCTTTTCGTATCCAAATATCAAAATACCGTAAAAACGATTTAAAAAAGTGAAATTAAAATTAAAATCGGCCATGTAATACGTACGATAAAGGCATTCTAAAGTACTAAGTAGACAGCGATATTACAGAGAGGTCCGATATGAACTGTTACGTCATAGTGCACTTCGGCCATATAAACTCCATGAACTCCATATTAAAATCTGTTTTGCTAAAATGAAATACAATGAAATGTTTGATGGATTATGTATTGGTTATTTTTATAGTTATTCGATTGTTTTTTTACTTCTGTTTGTTACATTGAATGAGCTTTTAATAAAGCAAAAATAAAAAATCATGCGTGATCCCTATTGTATGGGTTTTTTTAGGGGATAAGAGTTAATGTAAAAAACCGTAAGAACGTAGCAGGGCAAATTAGTAAAGTGATAAATTGGTAGGTACAAAAGAAACCAATGGTGGCACCGCACCAGTAGGCCCGGCGGGTGACTTTGGTCTTTTGTGCTGTCACATAATATAATCTACTCTACAAAGAAAAAGCGTATGCTCTTTGTATAAACATATCACTTACGCCTTTCCTTCCAATGCAAAATGGCCCCTTTAAAGACTGGCAGGAAGTAATTTACCAAATTGAGACGTTAAAATAATTAAGACATCGGCCTAACGTTTCTTTATAAATGATCTTATTGATGTATTGGGGCCGATTTAGCTTCCGTTCTCAAAAGAAAATATAAAAATCTTGTCATGTTACAAAACAGTATAATAATATATATCAATGAAGCTACAACGACACAAACAAAAAAAAAAAAAAAATAATTTTCAATTCAGTGACCTCCAAATAGTCCGTTTCGATAATCTGTTTGAAATGACGGGTACGTACTAAGGCAAAACAATTTTTAGTAGCATTTTATTATAAAATTACAATCTTTATTTTCACTTTATATATATTTATATTTTTAGTTTGAACAAGTATGCTGAGGATTACAATAACTTTGTTAGTAGCTTTAATGTATTGTTGCATAAAAAACTAGGTAAACTCTCTCATGCATGGCTTGAAACACCCAACAGTGTCTATTTTGGTATGAGAGAGTATGATTCAAATGGCCACAAACTAAATTATAGAGGCTAACAGAAACTCGCTCGCAACTTAAATACTATTCTGATTAAAGTCAATAAAGCAGTCTATAACCAGTTACATTTTTTATGGACACTGGATCCCCAACACTAACCCACAAACAGCTAGATATGGTGAAAAATGATCTTATTGTATATAATCATATTAATATATTGCATCAAAATATTAATCGTATAATAAATAAGTCGGATTTGTAAAGTGTGCACATACAGCAGCTAATGGATAAGGAAACTCAGGGTGATGTTATCTGCATCACAGAGCATAATATGCAGCTAGGTGATGAAACGCATTTGGCGATCCCTAATTTTCAGTTAGCAGCAATTTATTCAAGAAACAACAGAAATGGTGGTTCTCGCATTTTAGTCAGGAATATTCACAAATATCGCATGTTACAGGAAGTTAGTAATATATCTATAGCAAATGTAATGGAGGGCGCTGGATTGGAACTAATAGATCACAAATTAATTATAATTTGTATATACAGAATACCTAAAAATAATACTAGAAATTTTGAAATATTTTTCCATAAACTGAATTTTATATTAAATAAAAAGTGTGTTAATTGTAACAAAATCGTAGTATGTGGCAATTTCAATATTGATTTGCTCAAAAGAACACCTCAATACGTAGCGTTTGAGAACTTAGTGTCATCGTATAATTTAAGATTCGCAATATCTGAGCCGACTAGATTGTCTAGTAAAACCTGCATAGATAACATCATCTACAATGTAAGAGGCTGCACAGCTTAGGTGATTGACTTCGCCCTCTCGGGTCACACAGCTCAATTGTTGAAATGCCCGGTCAAAAAAACTTGTATCCTTGCTTACTAGTATAAGAAACTGAGAGATTTTAGTCAAGAAAATATCAATAAGTTTAGAGATCGCCTCTTAAAATTAAAATTTTATGAAGTATATGTGGCGACTAATCCAAATGAAGCTTACAACTGCTTTGCTGACCAATTTGAATTACTTTATAAGCTGCTTTTCTATAAAAAAAGTAAAAATTACTTCAGGTTCAAAACCAAAATGGATCACTAAAGGGATAAAGACCTGTTTGTTGTAAACGGAAACGCCATTTACTTTAGAAATATAGGCTTTCGAAAGACACACATGATAAAATTAACTTTCAAAATTATTCAAAGCGACTGAAAACAATTGTTAAGCTTACTCAGAAAGCACAAAACAATTACTATATTAAAAATACTATTAATAAAACGAAGGCATCGTGGAATATGATAAATAAACATAATAAAAAACTAATAGAAAACATACAAAAAATACATCTATAACGTCCCCTCCAAATATTGCGCAGGCATTTAATCAGTATTTCATTGATCAAAATTATAAGACTTCAAATGCCTAACCAGACTAAAAATAATAAATCTAATTATATGAATACAATGGCATGGAATATACCTAATTCTGTATTTCTGAAGCCCACTAACTCAAATGACATTTAAATAATAATCAACTCGTTAAAAAATAGCAATAGTACAGGATACGATGACATTAGTACAAAAGTGGTAAAATCAGTGTTTAGTATAATTTTGCCATTGATTATCCAATATCCAATTTATACATAGAAGAGGGTGAATTTCCAAAACGATTAAAAATAGGTATCGTAAAACCATTGTTTAAACAAGTTAACAAGGAAGACATGGCCAGCTATAGACCTGTGGCACTGCTCCCCGTTTTTTCAAAAGTTATAGAAAAGGACATTTACAATTCTATTTACGGTTACTTTGAAAGTCAAAACTTGCTCTCAAAAGAACAGATGGGATTTCGTAAAGGAAAGTCCATCAATATGGCTATTTTTGACCTGATGCGTGTAATAACATCAAATATCGACAAGCGAGTTCCGATATCAGCACTATACATGGATATGTCGAAGGCCTTTGACTTTGTGGATCATTGTATATTACTAGACAAATTATATAAATATGGAGTTAGAGGTACATTACAATGTACATTGTTTAATTAAGTCTTACTTAGATAATCGCAAACAGTTTAACACAATTAAACAGACTATGCGTTAAGACAAAAACTGAAGTCACTTATTCATCGGAAGTCAAACCTACTCATTACGGCGTACCTCAAGGCAGTGTTTTAGGACCACTATTATTTATTATTTATATCAATGATTTTCCACAAGCAGTCGAGTACCCCATGGTTCTCTTTGCCGATGACAGCACCATAATTTTTACTTGTAAAGACCCAGCAACTTATGAAAATGATATATGCAAGACATTGGAAACAGTAATTCATTGGTTATCTAATAATAATTTAAAAATCAATTTAGACAAAACTAAGATACGAAGAGAGAAGAAGACATTTAAAAATAGACAAGATTTTCCATATAATTTAAGTATATTATATAAGGGGCAACAAATAGAGGAAACAGATGTGACAAAATTTTTAGGAATAAGCGTAGATCATAGGTTGACATGGAGGAATCAAATTGATAATATATGTAAGAAATTGAATCAATTTTCATACCTCCTATATAATTTAAGAAAAATTGTAAGCGAACCGATAGTTTGAACGGTCTATTAGGCCTATGTAACGTCGACCCTAGGATATGGTATCATGTTCTGGGCAAACTCCGTTGAAAGAGATGTCGCATTTAAAGCACAAAAAAGGTGCATCAGATCACTATGTGGACTTAAGCAACAAGATTCATGTAAACCATATTTTATAAAATTAAGCATACTAACTCTTCCTTGTTTATATATTTTTGTAACTGTAATGTTTGTGAAAGGTAGTTTGCATTGTTTAAAAATTTTAGAAGTGTACGTCTTAGAAATAAAATAAGTTCAATGCCTTCCAAAACAGCGTTTTACAGGAAAAGTGTACTTGGTATGGCTCCAAAGATGTACAACAATGTTCCAAATCACATATCTAGTATAGAGTTACGTTCAAAAGTAAATTGTTTAAATTTTTAGTGGAAAAAGCATATTATTCGGTTAATGAATTTTTGTCAGACTACAATTAATGGCAACTGTACACCTCGAAGTGACAGTCCATTAATACCTAAAATTTGTATGCCTTGCGGCCCAACATGGTGATGTAGCTTTTATATTATAAGATCTGTGCTTATGTACAATTTTACCCGTGTTGAACAAATAAACTTTTTGTATTTGTATTAGTATTTATGGTTTTTCAGATAATGCATGCATGCATTATCTGAAAAACCAGTAGGCACTAATATTTATTATCAGCAAGAACTGTCCCACTGCTGGGCAAAGGCTTACCTCTTTTTCTTCCATTCATCCCTATATATTTAAGGCCGCAACGGACCCATCCCTTCGAAACGTGTCTAGGTCATCCCGCCATCTCCGTCGTGGTCTACCGCGATGTCGAACTCTATTAGGTGGGATCCGGTCAGTGGTATTCTTGGCCCACAGTTTGTTCGGCATGCGGCAAACGTATCCAGCCCAGTCCCACTTCAGCTCAGCGGCTGTCACTGCTACGGCGGCAATTTGGGTTTTGGAGCCTAAGATGGTATTTCTGATGCGATCTGTTAATTTGACTCCCAAGATACTATGCTCCATTGCCCTCTCGCAAACATTAAAGGAATACTTCTGAGCATTAGCCAGACGAAGTCTAGGCACTATAGGTGAGGGTCGGAAGAATGCACATGTCCATGAGTCTCGGCTTCAAAGTAATGGCGAGCTGCACCAATAGGAATGAAAAAAAACAGACGCAGGATGGCAACGCGCAGCTATGTAACTCCATAGCACAAGCCATTAAAGGTGGAAATAAAAAGCAAAGTACACAAATTAAAACGCCGAACAAGCCCGTTCTGTTGTTTTTAGCAATTTTGTGATCAAAGCCCTCACCTCTATAAAAGGCAGAACAAATAACTCGCTAATCGATTTAATGAAAGAGGAATCGAAGGGTCCCGTAGGTTTGCTTTTCCAAATTTACGACCACCTCTAACGTTTAATTGGATATCCGTGAGGCAATAAAAACGGTTTGATGACTAGAAGATTAAAATACGAATGTTCTAAAGTGAAATTGAACGTTGAGTGCTCTAGTACGCCAACATTTCTTTTACTAGCTGTACGTAAAGGTGCGATATAATACAAGCGAGATAAAGATAACTGTGTGACCATGGTAAAATTGGCAAGCCATATCGTTACCGATGAATTTTTTCTAGCATTTTTAACGGGAGGCGAGGTAAACATGTTCAGTCAGCACCAAATAGTCAGAAACATCCAAAGCGTCAAATGTATCGTCACACATCTTCATGCCTAATAAAATAAAGATGTGTTGTGATATATTTGGCGCTTTGGATGTTACAAACTATTTGATGTTGACTGTACAGCAGACTACAGTAATATTCCAATTTGTACAAACGCACATAATAAAAAAAACGAAAGTATATTAACGAGTGCGTCCTACCAGTTATGACATGGAGCCGAGACGTGAACACTAACGGTGCGATTGATACACCTATTTAGGATCACTCAGCTAGCTATGGAGAGGGCTATACTCGGAATTTTTCTGAAGGATCAGACGGAGAACCAAAGTTTCCAATATAACCCAAAGGATTAGCAGACTGAAGTGGCAGTGGGCCGGTCACATCTGAAATAGAACTGGTAACCGTTGGGGCAAACGTGTTCTGGACTGGAGACAGGAGGCAAACGAAGTGTGGGCCGCCCTCTAGCTAGGTGGAGCACTGACATAAATTAACAAAAAATAAAACCGACTCCAAAAGGAAAACTAAAAAGTAAAAAAATAACTTGATAATTCAGTTTCTTCAATTTACTTACAAGTAACCGTTTGAATACTCAATCTATACAATGAATCTTATTTTGGCGTCGGTGCCATATAAAGAATGTATAAAATATTGAAACCTGTCGATTTTAGTATGATACGACTCGATGATACCGACTCCAAAATAACATTAAATGTATATACTGTATAGATTGAGTAGAGACACAGTTACTTGGAAGTAAATTGAAGAAACTGAATTATGCAGTTATTTTTTTACTTTTTAGTTTTGTTTCTGGAGTCGGTTTTATTTTTGTTAAAAATTTAATTTATTTTATCCTTTTTAGTTAACTGTTACTTAAAAGTGTATTTTGTGGCGATTCCAACGAGCGCAAATAGCCGTGTTATTATTTTATTATGGAGATCCGGTGCCTACCTGCCGGCTCCACCATGAATTCGGCTCAGTTCAGTGGACTGATAACTATGAAGTTGCTTAACTAACTTAATCGAGATATCTTATCGCCACCTGTAAATCATTTACCATTGTGGTGTTCTAATAGCATTCTGTGGTCTTCTTCATCAGTTCCACTTCACCAATTTACACCTTCTGAATGTATATGCTTATTACGTTTCTTATAATTTCAAATTCGTCATATGTTTGCCTACAATATTCGAGGAGTTCCTTCGATTCCTCATGGATCCCATCATCAGATCTTCACCAAAATTATATGGGACCAACTTTGAGATACCTCCTATGAAACATAATAATTTTGTTTGAAATCGGTCAAATAGTCTTCGAATAATCGGTGAACATACATAAAAAATAAATAATAAAAAAGATCCCGACGAATTGAGAACCTCCTCCTTTTTTTGGGAGTCGGTTATAAAAGTGGCTGGCAGCGGTTGTAAACAAAAAACTCAGGACCGAGGTCAGTGGCATGCCATGGGAGAGGTATATGTCCAGCAGTGGACGAAGATTGCTGATGATGATGATGATGATATAATCAAAAAGTTACCAACAAAAAACACACACTAACAATCTATCGCGTAAACTGACAGAACATTTGTTCACTCACATACTTTGGTACTTTTTGTAGACATTAATGCGTCTGTATGCCATCTCTTCTGATTAAATGATGATGACCTAAGGTGCCACACAATCCATCATCATGGCCTTTGCATCTTAATAAGACAATTAAGGTGTGAGAGTAAGATTTTAATGTTTATGAGATAAGAGGCTCCAAGCGTAAATATACGAATTTTTATGGTTTTTGTTTTGTATCTAGTCCCTGGAATGGCAAAACTAACTTTCGAAATATGGTTTATATGATAGTTTAGTTTAACAGTTTCTTGTAATCGAAAATTAGAATATATTTCTATGTAGTTAATTATGGATTTTTACAGAGAGGACTATAAAAATAAAGATTGCGTATCTAGTCTCTCAATAAACCTTTGATAGACTCAAAATTTATGCCTAATTGTTCATTATGAAAAGACCTAACTTGCTACGCAAGCATTTTTTTAAAAAGCGTGTATTTTTTTAGAAAAGTGGTAAATACTGGTTTTTCGTCGTAAAATTAACAAAGTTTGATGGCATTTATCTTGGTTTCGCTGACTCTTGAAGATAAATTGAAACAGTATATTGGTAAATACGGTCGCTATCAACATGATGAGACATAAAGAATACAGAAAAGCGAAGACCTACAGATCGAAGGTCATTCAGAGCTGTAAGCCCCTTAATAAAAATAATTAATTTCTCAAGGAGCGCCATAGGCAGCCGCGCGCACACTTCGTACCCGCCCCCGCTGTTCTCCCCCCCCGTCGCCCGCATACCACGCGAGTGTTACGAACGAAGTTGTCGAGCTATAGTATATTAATGCATAAGTACTTATGCATTAATATACTATCATATCATTCATATGCAGTAGTACGTTCTCCGTTTGTCCGCCTAAACCGATAAGTTGGCGCTGTAACTTGGATAATTTACTTCGGAACTTCGAACAACTTGTCCGGCAAGCACGACAAGGCAAATTGAGTGACAAATTAACTACTTTAATAGGATAGTTGGTTGACAACGCTATCCAGCTTAAGTAGATAAATCTGGTCTTCTATACTATTATAAAGTTGTAAAAATGAAATGTCTGTTAATTGAAGTAACTTTAAAAAAAAAAGATTATTACGGACTATTTTTAGATTTTTTGTATGTTTTGTATGTGTCGTGGCTTCATCACGCCAAATTAGCTAAACAGATTTGAACTATTTTTGGTACACGGATAGCTGGCTATCCACGGATGGTATTAGGATACTTTTTACTCGACTACGCTAAAGAAAAAACCGGCCAAGTGCATGTCGGGCAAATATACAATAATCGAAAAATTCAGTCACCTTCAAATAGTTGGTATCACTTTTTTTTTTTGAACATATCTTCAATGTAAATAAAGACAATGAATGTTTACATCTTTAGAAAATAATAGATAAATAAATAGCTAACCTGGAAGAAAACAAGGTTTGAGGTGTGCTGCGTCACAGTGCTGCGCTGCAATCGCTGACTACCTTTTTAGGGTTCCGTATATAAAATGGAGAAAACGGAACGTCCGTTCGTCCGTATGTCACAGGTATTTTACTCAAAAACCCTACATACGGCTTAGACGTATACTGATGAAATTTGGAACATAGATGATCACACAAGAGTGTAAACCGCTAATTAGTTTGATAATTAAATTAAAAAAATAGATATTTCTAAGGAGTGGGGGCACCCCTTAGAAATATCTATACATGTAACCAAAACTGAAAAAAAAAATCAGCAAATTTCAATGTGTCATTTCAACATCAAATCATTAGACAGATCTTCTAAAAACACTTTGATGTTTCAAAAATAAGTTTTTGATTTAGTGTTATTTTCGGAAATATTCGCCCCGAAAGTAGCAAAAATTGTGTCCCCCCCCCCTCTATTTTCTAAACGGTACGTTTAAAAAATATGAAAAAATGTACAAATATAAAACTTAATAAATACTTCCAACGAAAATTATTTTCAATATACCGTTTTTAAGCTATTGCCAAAAAACTTGCGCTTCTCAGCAAAAGGACGTAAGTGCCGGAGAGATACGCTTTTTTGTTAGTGTTTTTTTTTTAATGTATTTATTTCATCTGTAGTCCATTTTTTAGTATAAACAGTGCGGAACCCTTCATTGAGCATGGTCCGACATGCTCTGGGCCGGTTTTTTTTTAAGTTGACGACAGGTTTAGCTCAGCGGGAGTAAGGGCAAATATTTGTGTGATGAGCATAAATATTTGTTTCTGAGTCTTGGATGTTTTCTATGCATACTTGATAAATATATCTATGAAATATATATATCGTCGTCTAGTACTCATAACACAAGCCTTATTGAGCTGTCCCATGTCAGCGGTTTTACCGTCTCATTACTATGTTCGTAATATTGGCTAATTCATAAAAGCAATCAATCTAATTTTGATAACAATTGTAAAAACTTTTTTTTGACTTCTGCAATACAACCGAAAATGGCGCCACACTTGATATGGAATTTGTCAATATTGGGAGCAGAGCAATGAGATGATCTAATCCTCAAATAATCCACCCCCAGTGGTCTACCCTATCTACTTGTCAATAATTCGTAGAATCTTAACAAACACTTTTAAACAAACTAAATGTTTTAAAGAAGAGGTTAATTAAAATAGGAATCACCCGACCCTCGTAAATCTTTTCTAACCAGAGAATTAGGAAAGGAAAAGCGAAAATCTTTAACTTTCTGACAGTTTAATAAGATAATAAAAATATAAGTCAAGAAAAAAGGAAAGAAGTTTCAACTAAACGGATTTCTTTGCCTTTTCTCACAATTTCCTTTGAGCCGCGGAGGCAGTCTATCTTTTATTATAAAAACTCGGAAAATGTAACCTGTCTTATCCTCTCTCGATATAACTTCTTATACATCGCGAAGAATGGGGAACCGAGTGGGTATTTGGGTAATCTATTCTATTATAAAGTTCTAAAAATGAAATATCTGTACATTGAAGATGTTTCCAAAACAATGATTGTAACGGACTATTTGAAGGTAAAACAAAAAAAAAAAAAACAATTTTTTATACCTTTGCACTTTGCACGTGTCGTTGTGGCTAAACGGATTTCAACTATTTTTGGTACACAGGTAGCTGGTTATCCTCAAAGTGCTCAAATAGTTATAGGATACTTTTCATCCGACTAAGCTGAACTTTTAGTATGTACATGATAAAGCTAATTATTATTTACCCTACACGTAGATGTTTAAATTGTATGAAAATTTTACAAATGTCAACTTTCATTTTAACCCTTAAGTAGGCGTGCCTGCTCAGCGACTGTTATTGTGCGATGTGCTTCTTATTTGTTTTTAGAGGTTCGTTCTTAAATTAAAAGACCAACCGATAGATAAAATTTAATTGTCTCGTGTTATTTTCTTTTGGTGTACAATAATAGTACATTACCATAGAGGACGGGACGAAAGGATAGGTCTGAGGCGGGCAACCCCATATTTCCCGCCTAAGTATGTTGCTTCATTCAAAATGCAATGAAATAAACAACAAAAAATCAAAGTTTTATTTTTTAAAACGTATAGAGACAGAATGTCATGATGCCTGTGTCACAAATTTATGTGGAATGGAAATAAAAAAAGAGGACTGCCGGCCTACGCCTGCATGATTTGTATGAAATTCCATTAACGACCTCTTGTCCTAGCCGCACCTGAAAGGTCATACTTCGCAGCCTATTATAAGGAACATAACATCAATATTTCATTACATGTTTGAGAAAAGAGTATTATGTTGTGTTGTAAATATATAGAAAACATCCAAGGTAAAACCGGATATTAAGGTATATAAATTATCTAATAAGGCAACACGAACATTTTCAATAGTTTCCTCGTTTTCTCACTAGGCTATTTCAGAAATTTCTTTATTTAACATTTTTGGACTTTCCCCAAAAAAAGCTTCATACTAAATGTTTAGGGACGTCACACGGTGAGTACAACTTTGAGGTGCGTCCACATTTGTATCATTTGCCCGTATCAGATCATCGTCGCGTAGCATGATCGCGTGTCACGATCACGCGTTTGGACGTTGCACCGATCCGATCACTCGAAATCCATTTGCTACGCGTATCACACACTTGTATCGGAAGAGTGCGGTATTATCGGCGCGCCGACAGTAAGCGTCCAAGCAGCGCGATACGCAGTCATGCTACGGCACTGTGATCGGATACGAGTAAATGATAAAAGTGTGGACGCACCTCAAAGGTGGTGATCGGCGCAACGTCCAAACGCGTGATCGTGACACGCGATCATGCTACGCGACGATGATCTGATACGGGCAAATGATACAAATGTGGACGCACCTTTGGATGGGGAAATTAAGAACTTTGTTCTGCAGCTATGTTAAAACTTGCGTTTATCGAAACGGTTTCATAGCAAAAATTACCATAAATTTTATGGGTTACTCAATGGTATTATTAGTCATTAATATTATCATACTGTAGAAATCGACTTTCCCACCCAACTTGAAGGGCTCAATAAAAAAAGCTACACGTAAGATATCGACTATCGTACTCAAAATTTTAAATACGATACACTAAATAACATTAATATTCATCGTCAAGAAAATAACAAAATTGTTCATAATTTATGTTGAAAAATTGTGTTTGAAATAAGAAGGTGCCCACAATTTCGTCTGCGAAGAAGGAAAAAGTCATAAATCTTTAAGTTCTCTATCTTAGCCGGGTAAAAACTATTTTATTACCATTTGTAGATGCCTAGCTTTTGGTGTGGGTGACTTGCAGACAAAATGTGCCTTTCTGTCTCATTATTTTTGTAAGGAAAAATATTTTTCAGGTTCTTTACGTTAATAGAAAAAAAAAACATTGATACTAAAATAAAACTAAATTGGGATGAAATTTTGTGACATATTTTTTCTTAATCATATTTAATCATAATCATAAGTTTTGTACGAGGTTCGAATGTATAAAAGATTCTGAGTATCAAAAATTATTCAAATCCATCCAGTGAATACACAAAAAATATAAAAAAAGGTCTATTAAGGGGCCTCAAACTCTCTAAAGAGCATTGATCATATATTTAGGGAACTTAAACAAATATTGTAATAGATAAGAATTATGTAGAAAAAAAAACCGACTGTTGAGTTTGTTTCGGCTTTCTTCTCAACACTGGTCTCCTCTTGGGAAATGCCGTAGAGTCAGACTTGTAAAAGTGCCCTTGCAGCCTACTTACAGAATAAAGATCATTATTTCACCAATATGTTTAGTTTTTTGAAGTAACCCAAAATCAGCTACCAAACTTTTGTAAATAAACTTTAAACTTAGTGGTGTGACGAACATTGATCGGCTTGTTAATCCCATTGGTTAAACCACGTTGAAGTTTTCTCGCCGCGGTTACTTTAGATTATTTTAGGTTTCGGAGATATAAACAGTGCTTCCTTTTGTTGAGGTCATTGTCCGTAATACCATGTTTAGTTGTGACGTCATCCCTGAGGTGGATTGATAAATTGATATAGTATTTTGGCGTTTTGGTCGTGAATAACTGCGTTTAACAACATGTTTGGTTGCCTTACAATTATTGTTTGATAAAATTAAAAATATAGATAGAGAAGGTGCCTGAACTTCGTTCGCAGAGAATAAAAAGTAATTACCCTTTTTTTCTTCAGTGAAGTTAAGCAGAAAGTATCCTTTAAGTATCTTTGGATACCCAGCTACCCGTGTAGCGAAAACAATTGAAGTCTGTTCAGCAAATTTGGCGTCATGAAGCCACAACGACACATAAAAACACAAATCAAAAAAATACATCATATTTTCTTCTGTTTCCGCGATTATTACTCATTGAAATAAAACAATTTAACGTAATATATCGCGTACATTATCTCATTTTAGTTCCCGATGTTTCGGAAGCTTTCCAGCTTTCCATGGTCACGGGAGGACTGAGAAAAGATGTATTTTCCTCTGTCAAAGTTACAATTTGGCCAAACTACCCATTTTTTGAAAAAACACAAATAAAGGTGTACATACATGCCAGATGGGCCTAAGCTGTAAAGACAGTTACACATGTGCCAGAAGGGCTTAATTATTTTATTCTAATAATTTACCAAGCAGCATTTCACAAATGAGGCGTACTGAGGAGAAAAGAAACGCTGCAAAGAAAAACTCCCAGGCTACCTCATTACTAATTATAATATTTAAAAAACAGAGACTATTAAACTACTTTTAAACAGATAAGATATTTTACACCGTTCGGAAATTAAGGTTTTGCAGTCCTGTGTCTCGCTTGTTTCTTGATGAGATGTATTACAGGATCCCAAGCTGTTGGTAGTGACAATCCATCTTCTCTATTGAAATTAGGATGCTTTTTAATCTCAATAGCCTCGCGTAGCATCCTGGGAAAATATCTTTTTTCTTTGGCAAGGATAGAAGGTTTATCAAACTTAATTGATGTCTTGGTTTATGAAACTTAATTGGTGGCAAATCTCACCACCATCCCTGTCAACTTGCTACAGTGGGTAAATCTTTGTTTCAGAGAGCCAGGGGTATCTGCGACAGTCAACATCTGACTGCTGAGTTACAGAATGTCAAACGTGCGCTTCGAGCCAACGAGCTCCAGATACCACGTTCCAAGCAGAATCCCAGTATGAAGAAACCAACAGTCGAGCGTAAACCTGCCGTATTACCATATGTGAAAGGGGTCACAGACAAGATCGGAAACATCTTGAAGCGTGCTTCTATAAAAACATATTTCAAGCCGTTGAAGGTGTCTCAATACCTTAGACCCGTGAAGAGTAGCACCCCTTTGCAGAGTGCAGGCATTTATAAGCTGGACTGCGAGTGTGGTCTTTCATACATTGGTCAAACGAAACGCAGTGTATCAACCCGGGTGAAGGAGCACATAGCAGATGTCAAGCACCGTCGGTGTAATAGGTCTGCAGTCTGTGAACATGTCATTGACAAACCAAACCACTCAATTAAGTTTGATAAACCTTCTATCCTTGCCAAAGAAAAAAGATATTTTCCCAGGATGCTACGCGAGGCTATTGAGATTAAAAAGTATCCTAATTTCAATAGAGAAGATGGATTGTCACTACCACCAGCTTGGGATCCTGTAATACATCTCATCAAGGAACAAGCGAGACACAGGACTGCAAAACCTTAATTTCCGAACGGTGTAAAATATCTTATCTGTTTAAAAGTAGTTTAATAGTCTCTGTTTTTTAAATATTATAATTAGTAATGAGGTCGCCTGGGAGTTTTTCTTTGCAGCGTTTCTTTTCTCCTCAGTAAGCCTCATTTGTGAAATGCTGCTTGGTAAATTATTAGAATAAAATAATTAAGCCCTTCTGGCACATGTGTAACTGTCTTTACAGCTTAGGCCCATCTGGCATGTATGTACACCTTTATTTGTGTTTTTTTCAAAAAATGGGTAGTTTGCCCAAATTGTAACTTTGACAGAGGAAAATACATCTTTTCTCAGTCCTCCCGTGACCATGGAAAGCTGGAAAGCTTCCGAAACGTCGGGAACTAAAATGAGATAATATACGCGATATAATCCGTTAAATTGTTTTATTTCAAAAAAATACGTTTTTCGTTTCAGTGACCCCAAAACACTCCGTTACAATCTTTTTTTGAAAATATCTTCAATATACAGACATTTAATTTTTACAGCTTTATAATACAATCACAGAATTAGTGTAATTTTGAAGCATCGTATTTCGAAGTCATTTAGATTTTCATGATTATTATCTTTATGTTGACGATACTCTTTATATTATCATGTAACAATGGTAGGGGAGACCGGGGGTATTAATGTTGTCTCAAGGGTTGAACACGAATGAATAAGTTCATCGGCCGATGTCGAAAAATCGCGAGAACTGTATCTAGAAGGGAGATATAGCTCTAGCGGTCTATCGACACCGGTTCATACTGTTCATAGTTCAATATGGCCGGGCCGCTATGCCAACCTGCACTAAGGCATAGTTTTACATCACAAGATAGATTTTAATTAAGTATTAGGTAAGCTTAAGAATCTATGTAACATTTTGGTGTAAAACTGTCGCGTTGCATTTTATGTGATTCGATAAAATAAATAAGTCACACCGCATATCATAGCTTGTTTGTATGTGACGAAAGTCGATCGGTTTGTTAAGTCGTGGAGTGGTATTTTCCGAAATAGGCAGTGCCTACTTACTTAAACTTCGCAGGAGGACTTAATTAAGAGTGGTTAAAACCACCATCTTGTTGCCTCGCATCCACGCTGCATCGTCCTGTACGCAGTCGCCACTTGAGAACCTATCTGCCCCAGCGTTCATCGGTTCTACGAGCAATGTGCCCCGCCCACTGCCACTTAAGTTAAGCAACTCTTTGAGCTATGCCGACGACCTTGTTTCTTCTGAGGATCTCCTCATTTCTGATTCGATCACCATTGAAATGGGAAACAGTTGAATGAGGGCGGCGCGCGACCGGTCATTGTGGAGATCCATAGGGGACGCATTTGTCCAGCAGTGGACGTCCTTGGGCTGATATGATGATGATGAAAACCACATAACTATTATTATTGAATACGCATAAATTCACTCTCGGGGTCAGTCCTACGAGTATGTCCGAGCGACCTATTGTACGTCCATTTTCGGATTGTCAACGTATTTGAATTTTCTGCATTACACAATTGTTATTCATGAATAATCTGACCGCGATAGTGATTTATTAGTAATAATTAACTAAACCGGAAATCACGCATTCAATAAAATTCAAACATTGTTTTAGTGGTTATAACTAATCTTAATTAAATCCTCCCGCGAAGTTTTGGTAAATAGGCGCTACCTGTTCCGACCTCTGCGCATTATACAAGTAGACGTGTCGGCATCGGCGCACTACGATCAGGATTAGGTTTTGATGCCAGTAGCACGCGACGCGAGTTAAAATTGAAGTGATATCCCAATCAACGTAGCCACCGTATAAACAATATTTTATCGAAGGAATATTTTGTCTGTCTGTCTTAAAGAGAAGACCCACGTATTTATACAGCATCATACTGATCAAAGAGAATATCACGGCATATAAATAAAATTAATAAATATTACGGGAAAATTGTACACAAATCGAACTAGCCCCATGGTAAACTCAATAAGGCTTGTATTATGGATACTAGACGACTATGTATTTAGTAGATATATTTTCTTATATACATAGAAAACATCCAAGACTCAGGAACAAATATTTATGCTCATCACACAAATATTTGCGCTTACCTTAATAGTAACCTCCCGAGCGCCAGGAATATTTGTAAATCAGGAATTTTGTAAAGTACTACAAAGTTACTATCTGGTAAACCCTAACCGGAACGAGAACTAAAAAAAATACGAAGTGGGTATTACTATACTTGCTACAACAACAAATAGTAAGAATTAAAGTGTACGGTACGGTACGGAATTCAACGTGCAGGAGTCCGACTCACACTTAGCCGATTTTAAAGTTTTTCGGTCTATATAAGTGTAAAAACCAATTTTTAAGTTGAAAGTTGTAAAAAATCGGTGTGCTTGCAGTGTCTCAATGAAAACCTCGTTGATTGAACTATTTAGCTATGTCTTCCCCAACCACTTACCATAATCAAACTATTACTGGGTGATTTCCTTGGAGGCACTAATCCTAGAAAATAATTCCTTATTGCACATTTAATCGCTTCATTCTGTTAATGGCTACTTTAGTCACCAGAATACTAGTCTTTTCAACGTTGTTACCGAATAATTAGTTGAACCGATGGCCGCTGACCTGGTGAAGATTGTGGAAAACCTTTGGATGAGGGCGGCGCACGGCTGGTCGTTATGGAGATCTTTGGGGGAGGCCTTTGTGCAGCACTGGACGTCCTTGGGCTGATATGATGATGATGACCTTATAATGACTGAAGAAAGAAACAAAGCTAGTGTTAACATTTTGGGTGATGGTGTCTTAAAATTCCTATTTCGTTTTATCTACGGGAAACTGCTCCTTAAGGTTTTTATTCTTTCCTGATTGTTAATGATATGGCAGCATTAAATACAGACGATTTAGATTCATACCGAGAGCGTCAAAACTGTATCCACTTATGGGGCCTATTACAATGCAATACTGTAAAACAGTGTATACAAATCTTTGTAGTCGACTGTACAAGTAGGGGAAGGTAGGGCAACAGTGGATCATTGCCTATATTTTAGAGAAATAATTTTATATCTTTGGGACGGTTGAACTAGTGTCTGTTACGTTATCAAAGTGCAAACAAGAGCACAAGGCAGACATGCTTTTAACACCATTTATGTAACACCTCACAAATATTTGAGACTTAATGAAAAAAACCTATTATTTCTCTAAAATATAGTTTTCAACTAATTTGTCAAAGACGTGATTCACGCGAATGGTTGAAAGAATAACTATATTATTGTGTATATGTTCTTACTGCTGATGCTGCGGTGAATAATTGTTTGCGCTACACGAGCCCAATGTGATTTGCATCTTGTGCCGTTGAGTCGCTCGCTACGCTCAGGATTCCAACTTAGCATCATTGGCTACGCTCGTGATTCAATAAGAGCCCGCTAGCTCGGGACTCGACATCAGCCCTCACAGCAAAAAACAACTTTGGTCTCTTATATGCAGAATAGCTATTAATAAGAGTGTCAAAAAACGCCTTATTTTAATATTAAAAATAGTAATAGTATTTATTATTTGTAAGCATAACAATATTTTTATCTATACTTAGTAAATAGCGAAATCTCACAAAACATGTACACGAAAACTCACTAATTCAACAAAATGTATGGTTTTGCTAATTATGTGTCTTAAGTTGACAAAAGTAATTAGTAAATCAATCAATCAATCAAAATATTCTTTATTCAAGTAGGCCTAGTTACAAGCACTTTCGAAATATCAGTTACATGAGAGTGAATGTTTGCTGGGAGACATACAATATGATCCAACATTTGCTGCAAGGATTAGGGAAAACCAAGAAATACCTAATCAGATCATTTACCTTAAGTATAATATTATTGATAAAATCATAATTTAAAAAATTAAAATAATCAATAAGATAAATCCCAAAATAATTGTCAATAAAAAATAAATAATCTAGAATGTGTAGAATAAAATTCTAAATGTCAAAGAATATAAAAATAATAATAATACCTTAGGTATTCCTAAAAATAATTATTCATATACCTACATGACGCTATAATTCACATTAATCCAACGCGGCTTCATCATTCATGTAGTCTTGTGTGCTATAATAAGCTTTAGAAAATAATTTTCGTTTCACAATATTTTTGAATTTACCAATAGACAATAAATAAATAAGTAGGTAAAAATATAAATAAAGCATTTATAATTACGATTCATCTTTTATCTTTTAAGAGGGAAAATATTAGAATAATAAACAAAAAAATATTTATTTTCATTTGCCTCAAAATTTGCAGGATTTTTGAATTTTTTATAGACTTAATTGAGTCATATTTTGTTGGACTGTGTATCTACGTAATTACTCAAATTAAGATGTACCCTTCATACTCTTAAACTCTGCTTATATCGATTATTTCCATTTCATTATTCTAGCGGTCCGTAATTTGACTGGTGACGTAATTTGAATGTTATATATATATACATATATAGTAAAGAAATATATTGCAGCCGATCTAGCGTAACCTAGTTCGCATCACTAGATGATGACAAGATGCATACATCAAAGTATCTGATATCGGACACAGAAAGCGTGTTAAACCGTGCGAGTGATGACTCCGGCCGGCCGTATCTCCGCCTCGGCGACGGCGAACACGCCCGTATTTGGGCTTTTCGAGCATAAAGCCAACCAACTTACCGTACATTTCAAAATTATGTTTCAGCTTCAGGTGTCGGGCACAGAAAGTGTGTATAAACTGTGCAATTGACGACACCGGCCGGCCGTATCTCTGCTTCGGCGACGAGCGGTTTACACGGCCGGATTTGGGCTTTTTGAGCATATAGCCGACCACGTATGTAAGCAACTTACCGCACATATCACAATGCGATATCATTTGAAACCTTCAATCAAATGGTTCGCGGTTTATGCGACATTTATTTTAAATAATATTAACAATGAATGTACAGAGTGAGGTCCGCGAACTATTATTTGAGCTCGTATACTTACACCTAATTACGACAGTGTGCGAAGCCGACGTGAAACGTTGAATACTTAACGAAAAACTGCAATGTTTACAAGTTGTAAACAATTTAGTAGGTAGAGTAGGAGCAATATCTACGCCCAAAAACTTTAAAATTCAAGAATAAGGGCCATAAACAATTGAAGCAAGTGTTATTTCAGTGACAAACAGTGTTTGAGTCACACAATAACAGTGAAGAGATTGACGCAGTGTTTTGGGGTGTTAGGCCCTTTTCAAACAAATTAAAGGCGATGTGGGCAGATAAACTAAGTGAGTTCAAGCAAGTAAAATTTATAAATGGCGGAATAAAGGCATGTTCGAGTAATGTGGCGAACTACGTTACCGGTCAACAACAAGTATAACACATTCTCACTTTAATGATGTTTACGTTGTTAAGTTTAGTAAGCGGCACATACCGGAGCATAGACAATATAACATAACTAGCGGTGTTGTGAATTCGTGAAACATTTGTTACAATCTTATTATAACGTATTAACGTAAGTGCTAAAGTGTCACATCTGTGATTTGGGTGAGAGTTATTTTTGTAAGCATCCGTGTACCCGTCGCAAAAAGTAGGAAGTTTTAACGCGGCGCAGCGCAGTGGCGAAGACGCGGACTACTAAAACTACACTAAACAGCAGACGCGTGTTGTGGTCGTGGGTTCGAATCTCATCGTATGGACTGTTTTTTTTTTTTTTTTTTGTTATTATTATTATTATTTTTAACGCGTACATAATTAATTATTGACTGTTTTTGTACCATTATTAATTTTAATTTTGACGTGTATGTTTTAATTTTTGACGCTCTAATTGAATTTGAAATGGTATTTAGGAAACCATAAGTGTAGTGTTTTAATTACGATGTCTTTTGTAAAATTTATAGTGGCATGTTTTAGTTTTATTTTATCAATGTTGTATTTATGTACGTGCTAGTTTTTATTCTGTTCTTTTGTTTTTTATTTGTGTTATGCTCGTAGTTGAGCGACGTAACATTTTTTTTTCTCATGTTTTGCATGATTTTCATTTTATTATTGTATTTTAAAGAGTATATATTTTTTATTTTTATTTTTATATACAATTTTATGTTGTTTTAATTATGGGCAACCTGACGGAGTCATCGTGTCCTCATTGTTGTAGAGTATTTGCCGGATCTAGAGGTCTCAACGTATATATTTCGAAGGTGCACAAGGATGTGGGTGTATCTCACGGCTCTGAGAATATTGCGGCTGGGATTCGAAGTGATAGTGCAAATGGCACAAGCTTAGAAAGTCTCCCCATACTTAAGCGTGACGTTCGTGTGCTAAAACACATACCTAAGGGTGCGAGAAGCCTGGCAGCTGGCAAATTGTGCGGTATAATAGATAAGTGTTTGGAAACAAATAGTTTGGAGGATTGGTTCACTTTGCTCTCTTTTTCTTTCACTGCTCTTAGAGTTCCTAACGGTACTGTTCAGAAGTCTCTGACGGCAAAGGTGAAGGAAAATATCGAGGGCAATTGTGTATACTTTCCGGACAATGTAAAGTTCAAACCAAAATCTATTTATAGCTCGATAGAAGCAAAGGTACACGAGGGTGATTTGCGGGGTGCGGCCCGCCTCCTAATGTCGGACTCTTCATTGGCTCCCAATGATGACAATACTCTGAGGGCTTTAAAAAATAAACATCCTTCACCGTCAAGGCAGCATGTGGTACCAGCTGAGCCTGATTTATCAACTCCATTTTTAAGCGTAACGACATCAGATGTGGTAAACGCTCTTGGGTCTTTTTATAATGGATCGGCTGCTGGTTTGGATGGCCTTCGACCTCAACACTTAAAGGAGCTAACATCTTCTTCTGCAGGATGTAACGGTACTAAATTACTGGATTCTTTAACGAGGCTGTGCAATTTTCTTTTAAGAGGAATGGTTCATCCACAAGTTTGTCCATATTTGTACGGAGCTTCCATGTGCGCTTTGGAAAAGAAAACAGGAGACATTAGATCTATTGCTATCGGCAATACCATAAGGCGTCTGGTTGCCAAGCTGGGTTGTCATTCTGTTAGGGAGAAAATGGCGGATTACCTTCAACCCCATCAAGTTGGTTTTGGCACACCTTTGGGTTGTGAAGCAGCAATTCATGCCACACGTTCTTTTGCACTGGCATATGACAATGAAGATAAAGTTATATTAAAGCTAGATATAAAAAATGCTTTTAATAGCCTTGAGAGAGATACGCTGCTAAAGGAGGTTAAGGATTTGGTACCTTCTCTATATCCATTCCTGTACCAGTGCTATGCCTCGCCTAGTAAGCTTTTTTATAACTGCAACGCTTTGTCTTCACAAGTTGGTGCGCAGCAGGGAGATCCGTTGGGTCTCTTAATATTTTGTCTGGCCATTCAAAAATGTATTACTGCAGTTGGGTCTCCCTTAAACGTGTGGTATTTAGATGATGGTACGATAGGAGGAGAGCCGCAGGAAGTTCTTAGTGATGTAAAAATGTTGTTGCCAATTTTATCGGCCGTAGGTTTAGAGGTCAATGCTGAGAAATGTGAGTTGTTCCCCTGTAGCTCAACTGTGCCTATTTCTGGTCTTCAATCGGTTCTTCCAGGATTGAAAATTGTAGACAGGGGGTCCTTTTCTCTTTTAGGGGCACCGATTTTTTCAGAAGGCGTTCCCGCCGCATTTAAAAAGAAGTCTGATGCTTTGTCTGCATCTTTAACCCATCTACAACAGTTATCGGCGCATGTCGCTCTGGTTTTGTTGCGCAGCTCCTTTTCAATGCCTCGTATGACCTATATTTTGAGAACGGCGCCCTCTTGGCTCTTCCCTCAAGAAATTCTGGAGTTTGACCAAATTCTGCAGCATGGCCTTGAAACGTTACTAAATGTAAGGTTTCTTGAGTCGCAATGGGTTCAGGCTGTGTTACCCGTTCGCTATGGTGGGCTCGGAGTTCGGCAAGTACAAGATATTGGGCTTGTCGCAATTTTGGCTTCCACACACGCATCCATGGAACTTGTCACTCGTATTTTTTCTGTGAACGGTGACAATATTGAAGTTCCTTTTCTGAAGGAGGCTTTGTTCGAGTGGAAGGTTCGGTGTCCTAATGATGCAAGACCCGATAATTTGAAGTCACAAAGATCCTGGGACGACATACTGAGCAGGCAGACTTATGGCGGCCTTTTGGAAACAGCGTCCGGGGTAGATGAGGCTCGATTGAGAGCTGTGGTGGAGCCGGAGTCCGGAGCTTGGCTGCACGCATTACCATCGTCACACTTAGGTACACTTCTGGATAATGAGTCTTTAAAAGTGGGGGTAGCACTTAGGTTAGGGTGTTCGGTGTGCGAGCATCACCAATGTATTTGTGGGGCATCGGTTGAGGCGAATGGCCATCATGGCTTAAGTTGCGTTCGGAGTGCTGGTAGGTTTTCAAGGCATTATGCAATAAATAACATCATACGGCGCGCAATGGTCTCCGCCAATATGCCTTGTATACTGGAGCCTCAAGGTCTTAGTAGGACTGATGGTAGGAGACCGGACGGGTTGACACTGGTTCCATGGGCAAAAGGTCGTAGCCTTATTTGGGATGCGACGTGTGTCAGCACATTCGCTCCCTCTCACCTTGGGCACACTATTAGCAAAGCGGGAACTGCGGCTGAAATTGCAGCTAAGCATAAGCATGCGAAATACTCAAATTTGGAGCCAATTTATGACTTTGTTCCGGTAGCTGTAGAGACGAGTGGTCCATGGTGCTCCGAGGCCAAGTCATTCATTAAAAAAATAGGGCAACGTTTGAGGGAAAGAGGTTGCGACCCCAGGTCTGGCTCGTACCTGGTTCAGCAAATATCGATAGCGATACAGCGGGGCAATGCTGCTAGCATCTTTGGGACGTTTGCCCCAGGTGCTGGTCAGGCCGGAGTTTGATTACTATTTGTTATTGACGAAGCGTGTTGCGGATTGCTATAATGTATCATTTGGACGAAGCTTGTCGCTGATAAATAGTTGTATATAATTTTGACGAAGGTTGTAACGGATGCTCATTTTGTATTTAGGACGAATCCTGCGCTGTGGATATTATATTTGGATGCATGCATTTAATTTATAGTAATAAATGAATGATTTTGAAACCTTTATTTTAGAGTAGTTCTTTATACAAAATGTACTATATCTCGACACAACATGAATATTTTATTCATATCAGTAGCTAAGGTTTATTAAAAATAACTGAATATGCTTTTATGTTTCGTTAATCAGTCGTAAACTATATCGTGCATGTTGCTATAAGTGCACAGTATGGCCGTGTGACATGCCATTTTTACGTATCATTAGCATGCAATGCATTTAATATAAGTTTGGTCAAATTCTTAATCTATTTATTACTATCGAGTATAGGATGCAGATAGTAAGAATTGATTTAGCGAGATCCGGTGAATAAACCGTGCTATTGACGACACCAGTCGGCCGTATCTCCGCCTCGGCGATGGCTTACACGGCCGAATTGGGGCTTTTAGAGCATAACGTCAACATATTTGTGACCACCTTACAAGCTGCACTAACAGTAATGCTCAAAATCTATATTGCAGAGTTGATTTCGGCTCGATATCACAGTGGCATGAATATCTTTAACTTATTACCATTAAACATAATAATGAAATTTCTTGCACAATTTTCAGAACAGTTTTCTATAATGAAAGATACATCAAACGTAATTCTATGAATTAGCTCGTTCTGCTAGTCACAATATAATTAGATGTTTCCAACTCAAACCTTTTATAGCATACATATAATATAACATTACATTATTACACATCAACCCTGAAAGAACACAGCAATTTATTTAAATTTTATTGCACAATACAATAAAGTACGAATGGTGGACTTAATGCCATAAAAATGCCGCTAAGCACAAATATTGTAATAGATATAAGAGTTATTTCGAAAAAATGACTGACTGTTGAGTTTGTTTCGGCTGTCTTCTCCTCAGTGGTCTCCTCTTGGGAAACGCCGTAGAGTCAGACTTGTAAAAGTGCCCTTGCGGCCTACTTACAAAATAAAGATCATTATTTCATTATTTCATTAAAGGCTGTCACGGGATCCAGAATACGTAAAACAGGAGACCAGGGCCAGGATATTTATTGTTGTGCAATAAAGTAAAAGAAAAAGGCACCTGAGGACAAAACAGAACAGTCCTTAGGTACATAGGCATAGGCTATTTACATTTTTATAACAGTTAGCAATTAATTACAAAATACATATAAGTTACGTTTCCGTGCCTAGTGTTATAAAACTTATAAATACGTGTCGTCAACGACGGATCAATAGTATTGTTTTACTCTGTAGATTATTATTTAGAAGTTTATATTATGTATTCAAATAAATAATATTCACTCAAAGCACTAAGGTTTCAGGAATAATGCACTTATGTTCTGCTTGGGCTTGAGGATTTTAAAACATTGTTACAGAGTGAGACTTAGAACAACATCTGATCAGCTCCGAAGATCAGAATTGAATGAAGTTCGAGCGTGTGTTCGAGTGTGGAATTTTAAAATAATTTTGAATTTGCTGTCAGAAGAATAATTCTAAAAAGCTGCGCATAGCCAGACAGTTCGTAAGCAAAGAGTCGTAATGCGCCTCGTTACAAGGCATTCTCTACCAGTCAACCATTAATAGGTATTAACAATTAACTTAATTCTATAATTACATACTTAAATATCGAATTTTACTGATTTCCTATTTAAAATGACAAAGTTTTTAGTACATTTATTGTTTTCCAGGAGTGTCACCAAAAATAATGCAGTGTATGTAATAGCCCTTTCTATTAAATATTTTTCTAGTGCTTTTTCTCAAAGTCGCAGTCCCATGTTTCAGCATCAGCCGGATCGATCCGGTGTATAAACCGTGCGAGTGACGACTCCGGCCGGCCGTATCTCCGCCTCGGCGACGGCTTACACGGCCGGATTTGGGATTTTCGAACATAACGTCGACCACGTATGTAACCCAGTTACGCGCTACAGGAGAACGTTTAAATATACGCTATTTCAAACAACGGGTTCCTTTCTTAGTGTATAGAGAATGAATAAATATCTTCTACCTGTAGTAGTTGGGTAGAAGTAATTTATATTTAGCGGTATTTTAATACTTTACCGCTTCATAAACGAATAATCCTTGGGCGCCGATAAACGAATTGTATTCTGTAGCATAGCTGTTATAAACTAATTGATCTTATTCCTACCATCAACTGGGTATTTACTTTCAACAATCTACTTTATAACACTTAGTCCAATTAATATTTCCTAGAATGGACTATAACTATAAAAAAATATCCATAAATATAATAGTAACTATAGAAGGTGCTCGCAACTTTGCCAGCGAAGGTGAAAAAAAATCATAATCATCTTTTTTCTTTAGCACAGTCGAATAAAAAGTATCCTATAAACATCTGTGGATGCCCAGCTACATATACCCGTGTACCAAAAATACTCGAAATCCGTTTGTACTTTCACCATGCCAAAACGGCTAAACGGACGTCACAGATGTTTATAATATACTTTTTTCCCGTCTAAACTGAAGAAAAAAGATGGTTATGACTTTTTCTCTTCCGCGTACGAAGTTGCGGGGACTTCTTGTTTCTTATAAAATATGTACATAGTTGTTTTGTACAATCACCGAAACACCGCATCTATTTCACATTTAAACGGATTACATATTTCATGAAAAATATTTAAAAACATGCCAGCTACATTTCATTGTCTAAAGAACCAGTTATCCAGCGATACGAGTAACTCAAACACTTCTACCAGCGATAATTACGTTTTCACTTAACTAGTTTGAGTTGACAGGCGTATGGAAGTGCGTCAAGCAAACAGTAAAAAATGAAAACATAACACAGAATTAAAAAGAAAAAGTGAATCCTTACAACGGTGCGCCGGGAATTCATTTTCCATCGGTATCGTTCTCTAATGAAATTGAAACTTGACTCGCTCTTTGACGCGTGGTGTTGCAAAGGTGCTTCTTGTTTATATTTTATAAACGAGCAGTTTTATAACACAAGTATTGCAATTCAATGAAACTTGTGATGGTATAGAATTACGTGAAATAATAAATCTCTGCTAAAAACATACAAATACGCAAAAAGAGTGCTTACGATTTTGGTGTGCTGAAATTAAATGAACGAATCTGTTTGTTACACTTTGTGAATCGACATATTTTCCTAGAAACCTGACATCACCAAAGTCAAAGTCAAACATTTTATTTGCTTTAAGTACATGTACATGCAAATACAATTTTATAATTGACAATTTATTATAGATTTTTAAATATTACAATAGCACAATGTTATTTCCTTACTATACTAAGAATTATGTTTTAATTGTCCAGTGCATTAGCAAAAAATTCATTGATTGAGTAGAATGGTCTGTTTATAAAATACCCTTTGATTTTTTTATCAAAAACTCTAAAGTTACTACATTCCTTTATGTCATCATTTAGCTTATTAAACACTTTAATAGCAATGTTATTAAAACTATTATTAAAATGAGTATAATGAGATTTAGTTAGAGTTAATTTATTTTTATTTCTTAGATTAAAGTTATGGAATTGCGAGGCTGTTGGATACCTATCCTTGTTCTCAAAAACATAAATACACAGGCGATACAGATATAGTTACGTGATAGTTAAAATATTATTATCTACAAACATGTTTCTATGTGTAACTGGTATGCCTTTGGATCCCACAATAAGTCGTAAAGCCTTCTTTTGCATGACTAGCACAGAGCTTATATTAGTACCATTGCCCCAAACTTCAATGCAATATCTGATAATGCTCTCAAAATAGGAGTAGGTAAGAGTTTTTAATATGTTAGTGTCTGCTATTTTTGAGAGACTTTTTAATGAATAGCACGCACTAGCCAACCTTTTGTTTACTGCTTCTATCTGGTTATGCCATCTCAGATAAGGGTCAAGTTCGACTCCCAAAAAACGAATGCAATCAGATTTTTCTATGGGTACATTACATACAAAATGTGCACTTTTGGAACTTTGGTGAAATATAGTGTAATAACTTTTTTCACAGTTGATTTTAAGTCCATTGCACGCAAACCAAGTATCTAGTTCTTGCCAGCATTTTTGTATTTGCACTTCAGATGATGCTAGTATCATCTGCGTATAAATATGGTGAACCATAAGTAAGATAGTTAGGTAGATCATTAATGAATATTAGAAACAAAAGGGGACCAAGCACTGAGTCCTGAGGTACACCGTAATATATTATTCCTTCCTCTGAACGAGATACATTACTCTCTCCATTAGAGATCTCTACATATTGTGTGCGATCAGTCAAGTATGATTCAAAAAGCTTTAGAGCTGTGCCACGGACACCATAATATTCTAGTTTGTTGAGAAGTATTCTGTGATCAACGCAGTCAAACGCTTTGGCAGATCTCAGAACACTCCCCCACACTTGGTACCCTCGTTTAAATTAAGCATTACTTCGGATACCAAATTTACCACAGCATCTGAAGTATTTTTACCTTAAATGAGTAATAATCGCGGAAACAGGAGAAAATATTATTTTTACCTTTTTTGAAACCATACTGACTCGATGTAAATTTTTTTTTTCAAAGTGAATTTTTAACCTATCAGCCAAGCATTTTTCAAGTAATTTTGATATTACAGACAACAGAGATATTGGTCTATAATTGTTCAACTCAGTACGACTTCCTTTTTTGTGCACTGTAATAACTTTAGCTTTTTTTAACATATCCGGAAAGATGCCTTGTTCTAGACAACAATTGAAAATTATGCATAGAGGTATACAAAGTAAGTGAATATTATTTTTTACAAGTTTTGTGTTAAGATTATCAGGTCCACTAGAGTTGCTGTTGTTGAGGTTTTAAGCAATTTTTATAACTTCTTGTTCAATTATAGGATTCAAAAATATGGAGTTACCATTTTTTACTTTCATCTTATGTACTATTTTCATATACTGTTTATTAGACAAATTGTTAGTTGATTTTCCTACGTTTAAAAATACTTATTAAAAGCGTTAGCTATGGTCATTAAATCTGCAGTTGTCCGATTGTCCAGCTTTAAAATTAACTTAGGTTTCGTTTTAGCACCCTTGCCTGTAGTTTCCTTAAGTAAATTCCAAATCGTTTTGGGCTTAGTTTTAGCTTTAGAAATAGTTCCATGCACGTGATTTCTTTTGGCATTGATGAGTACCTTTTTAAATGTATTTTTATAGAGTTTATAATAATTATTAAGTTTTTCATTATTAACAAATCGCGACTTCATTAACAGTTTTCGTTTTGTCAGACTGGATTTCTTAATGCCCTTTGTAATCCAGTTGTTTGGTTTTTTACGAGATTGAACTTTTTTTAATGGGAAATGTTTATTAATTAGTGAAAATAAAATTTCATAAAATATTTCTAATTTGTTATTAACATCTTCATTAGCAAAAACAGACTGCCATTTAATATATTTTAATTCTTCTTGAAATTTTAAAGTAGCTTCTTTGTTGAAAATGCGTTTTTTTGTCAATTTCTGTGTTTCCGACTGTCGCATGAGCGATGCTGGCAATTCAAGTAATTGGGCATCATGATCAGAAAAACTGCAAGGTAATACATAGGCCGCCGCATATACACTAATATCTGTCAGTATGTTGTCTACTGTTGTCGATGTATTGGCGGTTATACGAGTGAAATCAGAGATTGTAGGCTTAATGTTATGTTCTAATAAAATCTGACAAAACTTTTTCGTCTTACTATCGTCCTTAGCCGCGAAGTTAACATTGAAATATCCTGTAATAATAATATTATGGGATTTTAAGTTTGATAAGAGAAGGCTTAAATGATTAAGAAATAAATCAAAATTTGAACTCGGGCACCTGTTTACTACGAGTAAGTATATAGTTATGTTATTTTCCAATTGCAGACAGATTTTGCAAGCCTCAAATGTTTTTTCTATAAAATATTTAGAAATATCAATTACTTTAAAACTATTTGCGTAGTCATCACTTACAAGGATAATTATGCCTCCGCCCTTAAATAAGGTCCTAGAAGTCTACGTTGCGACTGAATATCCTGGTATATCTAGGCATATGTATTCATTAGGTTCAAGGCAAGTTTCTGTTAGCATGATAATTTTAGGTTTACATTTAAGATCACACACAATAAAGGCTTCCAAATTAAGCAATTTGTTTCTGAGTCTGTTTATGTTTAAGTGCATTATACCAAGATTTTCAGTCACACGGCTGGTTCCTTCGAGTCGGTTATTTATAAAAAATGGGAACTATTATAAAATCTTTCATTTATTTGCTTTAGTGCGAAGTTTATGGCGGTCGCTACTTTAAATTTGCCCTTTATACGTTAATTATAACCATTATATGCATAATCATCAATATTAAGGTTTTCATCTATATTTTTCAACTTAACATTTTTGTATTTCGACAATGTTTGTGTTAGTAATGCGTTAACTTTATTGACAAATAGATTATACCCTCTATAATCGTAATTAACACTCAACGTTATGGAACATACTATAACGTTACAATGAGATAGGTTCTTAACAGCATCCTCCACTAACTGCACCGTTTCCATCGGGGTATGGAAGTTGCAATCACTTCCTCCGTACATTATGACCACACAGTCGCTGGATGAGAATTGCGCTGTCTTTTGAGCAATATTTAACAATACACGTTCTGTAGTTCCGTGCTTGATTATATCTCTAGTGAAGTTGTAGTCTCGACGCAGCCGAGACAGCATTGATGTTACTTCGATGCCATGCATGTCTGATAGAAGTAAGAGATTGGGCTTTGCTTCCCGTTGTTCGGTATGGGCTTGGTTAACATTTATTATAGACATACTTTCTTGATTATTTTCCGCCGTGAGTTGCAAATCTTGCGCACCATATGAAGGAATATTAATTGTACTGGGAGCCTGGTCTAAGATGCACTTTAACTTATCGGTGCGGTGTTCTCTCTTAGACTGTTTACTGACTGATCGATTTTACTAAGTGAAATGTCTTTACATTTCAAAATTTTGTATTCTCTGGACAAATTGGTATATTTCTTAATAATGTTATTCAATCGATATGTAAGAGATTTGATTTTTTTCCTGAGTGTATGCGTTATTTGCTCAAGTTCCTGAACTTTATCCAAATTTGACTTAACATAGTTCTGAGATATGGACGCCGAGGACTCGTTAGTTTTAATTAGGTAACATAACATCCTGTTTTCGTCTCCAGCTCATCAATTCTCATAGCAAGGGACACATTTTCCTTCTCCCTCTTTTCAATTTTTTGTTTCAGCGGCGTAAATATCTCTATGTTATCTGTGTCGAGTGACCCAACAGCTTGAATTGTGTTGTTAAGAATAATAACAGAACATAATTTCGATTCCAGACTAATGTACTGTCTTTCTTTTTGTTCCAGGAGTTCCTTTAACAATTTATTTTCATTTGCAAGTTCAGAATATTCTTGAACATGGGTTTCATTCGTTGATTTTATCTTTTGGTGTAGTTGTGAATTCTCTAACTTGAGTTTTTGAATTGTTTTTTCGCTGTCGCTAATTTTTTTCAGGTATTTCATATGATTGGATACACCCTCCTCGTCACTTTGTGCCGTATTGTTGGTGGGTGGTGAAATTCTTTGTGTTAATTGTATTTTTCTAGTTTCCTTCCTGTTGTCCATTTTAGAATACGGTGAAAGTAAAAGAAATGAAAAAAAAAAAACCAAAATATAAATAAAAAACAATTTAAAAAATAAAGCCAAAAGTTTTTTTCGGCTGGGGATCGAACGCACTTCTTAGCGTTCTATTCAATTTTAGTACCCGCCCGTTTACCAACCGTAAGACTATAAAGGTTATCAAAATATTACTAGGCTTAATGCTCAGCTCGTAATTTAAATATAAATTTTAATTAGAAATGTCTTTGAGATAACTTTTTTATTTTGCATGTAACACTCACTCAGATGTGAACAGTGTTACGTAGTTCGCGGTCACGAGTTTGATTGTAATAGGCGCAGTTTAATGTTTATAGGTTTAACACTGAGATTTAGTTCCATCCTCACTTTTTTTCGCAATGTTCATTATATTCAAAGACTAATGTTATTGTTTTTGCTGTAATATTTACGTAAGCACATTTGTTCCGTATGGCTTAGCTATTTATTTCTTGATAAATCACTATTTTTAACCGACTTCCAAAAAAGGAGAAGGTTCTCAATTCGACGGAATGTTTTTTTTTTTTTTATGGATGTTCACCGATTACTCAAAGACTATTTGACCGATATCAATTTTTTTTTTGATTTTATAGAAGGTACGTTCTAGTTGGTCCCATTTAATTTTGGTGAAGATCTGATAATGGAATCCATGAGGAATTGAAGGAACTCCTCAAATATTGTAGGCATACATATAGCGATTTTGGTATTATAAGAAACATAATAAGCATTTGCATTCAGAAAGTGTACATTGGTGAAGTGGAACTGATGCAGAAGACCACAGAATGCCATCGGAACTCCTCAATGATAAATGATTTATGGGTGGCGACAAAATATCTTGATTAATTTAGCTAAGCAACTTCATAGTCACAAATTGAAATGTTCCTGATGAGAATGGTACCATCGAATTGATTTGATGATGGAGCCGGAAGGTAGGCACCAGATCTATGCAATAAAATAATGTATCCTAGCCGTGTTTGGGCTAGTTTGAATCGTCACGAGATACACTTTTAAGTAACGATTAACTAAAAAGTGTAAAATAAATAAACTTTTAAACAAAAAAATAAAACAGACTCCAAAAAAAACTAAAAAGTAAAAAATAACGCCATAATTCAGTTTCCTCAAATTACTTACAAGTAACCGTCTGTATACTCAATCTATACAGTATATACAATTAATGTTATTTTGGAGTCGGTGCCATCGTGTCACAACTTACTAAAATCGTCAATTTTCAATATTTTACACATTCTTTATGTGGCACCGACGCCAAAATAAGATTAATTGTATATACTGTATAGATTGAGTATACAAACGGTTACTTGTAAGTAATTTGAGGAAACTGAATTATGGCGTTATTTTTTACTTTTTAGTTTTTTTTTAATCGGTTTTATTTTTTTGTTTAAAAGTTTTATGTAGTCTCTTCAATGTTTGTTTACATTGGGGTTTTACACTATTTGCTGTTCACATTTTGCACTTTTTTTTGACCTTTGCACTAATATTTGGGCCAAGATAACACTGTCACCTATTATATATAGTGTAAGTCCACTATAATACTAGTATGTAACATTAAACATGCAATGTAAATAATTTAAAAGAACGATATAACACTGAAACGATGTTAACTTGGCGGCGGTGGCGCCATCTCTCAAAGTGGGTATTGGTTTTAATTTGTCAGTCAAATACCGTCCTATTCCATATTTAACACTTGAATAGCTAGTTTAATGGAAAATAGATCTTTATTGAATCTCAGGGCCGTTTTTTAACCACCGACAAAAAAGAGGGAGCTGTGTATCTGTCTGTGGCATCGTAGCGCCCATACGGATAAACCGATTTGAGTGCGGTTTTTTTTGCATCATAGATAATTTTATCCCATGTATTTGTAGTTTTGTTTGATGAAAATCGGAGCACTCGTCTCCAAGATATTGAGCTTTTAGTGGAACAAATCGGGGGATTTTTTAAATTTTAAATTTTCTATAGTTATTTGCAATAGCCCAAACAAGTTTGCGGATACTAGCGAATATTACGTTTTCACTTCAGCAGTTTTATATCACAAGAACTTGTAAGAACTTGTAACTTGAGATAATAAATCTCTTCATAAAGCTTAAACACGCGCAATAAAATGCGCTTTAGATTTTGTTGTGCATGAATTAAATGAACAAATTTAGTTATTACACTTAGCGAATGGAAGTATTTTCTTAGAAACATTACCACCTTTAAAATAAAAGTTTGTAGCTATGGTGCCTGGTCAGTCAAATACCGTACAGTTTTAAATGTATCAGGATACAAGATAAAGATCTACGATAAATAAAGATTTAATCTCATGGAATTTACACCCTTTTGTTCAAGCGATAACCCAAACACTTTTGCGGGTACTAGCGAATATTACGTTTTCACTTACCTTGTTCGAGCTCACAGGCGTATGTATGTAAGTGCGTTGAGCAAACAGAGGAAAATGAAAACATAACATAGAATTATAAAGAAAAAGTGAATCCTAACAACGGTGCGCCGGGAATCCATTCTCCATCGGTATCGCTCACTAATGAAATTGAAATTTGACTCGCTTTTTCTCGAGTCTCTTTGCAAAGGCGCTTCTTGTTGATATCGAGAAACGAGCATTTTTATAACGATAGCATTGCGATGCGACGAAACTTGTGACGGTATAAAAGACGTGATATATTAAATGTGTTCTTTAAAAACTTGCCTAGTGCGAGCCGAACTCGCGCACCGAGGGTTCCGTACAAAATATATGCTACAAATGGCCGTATGTATGAAAATCCAGGGTTAGCAGAGCCCTAGCAAAATGTAGGCGGTGTGGGGTCATTGGTTATCGACATAGAATGTCAGATAAAAAAATAAGTTTTTCAGATTTTCTTCGTGGATTATGCTAAAAAACTACCTTCATACCAAATTTCATTTCATTCTTTCTAGGACAAGAGGAAGTACCCTATATAGGTTTTCCATGGACGGCAATTTGTATAGAAAAACATTTTAAGTTTCTATGGTTTTCGTTGATTTAGAAGCTTGATTTATTTACAGCTTCAAGATGAGAAAAAGGGTCTTGCCACACGGACGGACGGCCTGACCGATGGATGGAAAACAAAGCTATCCAATAAGGATTTTTTTTCCTCTTGAGGCACGATACTCTAAAAACTAGATTAAAATTGGTTAATCCGTCTAGAAGCATATATCACAGACAGACTAATGAATACAAATATTCCGTAGGATGTAAAATAGAGAACTCTCAAAAGTGGCTACTGATTATAACATATCAATTGTTCTCATGTTTCTGCTCATGTTGAAGAAAAAAACATTTTCGAAGTCAACTGTACTCGTACAATGTATCTGTAATTAATTAAAAGGTGGCCCTATTAGTGAGGAGGAGAGATTTATTTGGCCGGACTCGACGCTGCGGGTCGCTGCCACCGTCTGCTTATTCGACAAATTGATTCTTTTTCTTGCGGCATTTCTTATACTATAGAACAGCGGTCGGCACCTTTTAGCAGCCAAGAGCATAGTAGCTAACGAAATTGACGCGGGCCGCATTTTGTTAATAATTTGTGACTTTATCAGGCAAAAGGTGGACAATGTACATCTCTCTACATGTACCAATTAGAACGAAAGAAAGAAAGAAAGAAGGAAAGAAAACATATTTATTCAACGCCAGCAACAAAAAATACAAATATAAATAATAAAAAAAACAATTGACGACGCTGAAAGGGGTCACTACTCAGCTTTATGCCACGGCAAGCCGTGACGCTGATTTTCGGTTCAATTAGTTATATTATAACACATTTGTAAAAGTTTTAAGTATACTTTTTTTTGTTGATTTTTTTGTATATTTGTATGTGTCGTTGTGGCTTCATTACGCCAAATCGGCTGAACGGATTTCAACATTTTTTGGGACATGGATAGCTGGGTGTCTACAAACGGCTGTAGGATACTTAATATCCGACTACGGTGAACAAAACAAAGAGGGGTAATAACTTTTTCTCCTCCACGAACGAAGTTGCTGCAGTTCTAGTATTCTGGACTATTATAAAAGTGTAAAAATGAAATGTCTGTATATTGAAGTTATTATAAAAAGGAAAACGAGCTATTTGAAGATCACAAAATAGAAAAATAATATTTTCTTTGATTTTCAAATCTTTTTTCGGCCTCATTACGTCATAATGGGTGAACAGATTTTAACTATTTATGTTACACCGGTAGCTGTGCATCCAAAAACAGTTATAGGATTATTTTTATCCAACTACGCTCAAGCAAAAAGGATTAAGATGCGAAGACAGAAGTAGAGGCAAGCTCGAAAGGTTAACTTTATTTCAACGTCTTTAAGAACATTTTTAGTAAACTGTTAGGTGGGCTTGAACCAAAATTTTAACCAAGACTAAGACTTAACTTAGAGTTAATTTGACAGGAGTTAAAATGTAACTCTGAGTTAAATTCGTTAACTCTGGACTGCGCTAGCGGCCCTTAGTCTTTCCCATACTTGCGCCTGACCCCAACACACCTTACCACTTTTTCTCCTTCGCGAACAAAGTGGCAGGCACCCTAAAGCACTTAATAGACATCCAAGAACGCGTATTTTGCTGGTGGGCTAGCTACATGATGGGATCTTATCACATCAATATTCTGTAGACTGCATGCAATAATAAACGGAACCACAAACAAATGACGGAACAGTTGCTCAGCTCCCAACTTATATCAAGATCGGGTTGTCGGAACGGCCCAAGTTTGCCAACGGGGGCAAGAATGACGACATCGGAGCAATTAAAGAGATAATACGCCAACTTGCGATCTCAATAGCGGGTAGCCAATCTGTATTTATGGGGCGTTATCTGTTTTAAATTATAGTGACCAAGTTGGGGTTGCGGTGCAAGGAGGAATATGCAATGTTTTTGTAAATATATCTGTGCTTTTGCTAGTCTATAATATAATATAATATCATCGATTTCATTGTACTTGTACAGCTGGCGCTTATGCTAAAAAACAGACGACAGATTAATAAACGGCTAAATTATGTAAAAATATCATTCGTCCCTTTATCTCTTACGTGATTAACTTAAATATTAACGAAACATAATAATATCTTCGATTTTATTGTGCTTTTGTATCTGGCGCTTACGCCAAAAAACGGATTTATATCGGAATCCCTAACGTTATTTTGTCCTAATTTATTGTTTGTCCTAATGTATCATTTGCCATAACGTTTTTTTTCAGAAACCGTAAACTTTTCAGGATCGTTATAAAACAAACCTAACCTAATCTAGACGACGATCTTTTGAAAAATCCTGAAAATTGTACGGTTTCTGAACAAAATGCGTTATGGCAAATGATACATTTGGCAAACGATACATTAGGACAAACGACATTAGTGATTCCGAAGGAGACCCCCAATAAACTCTAAGCATGTAGTGTATTAGCTTTCTTTTTCTTTGATGCGCGCGAGCAATAAATAAAAATTCTGCTCATTAGCCCGCACAGCGTTTGGGGCGTGGTTTACGAATGACGATGCAGGCCCTTAATTGCGATCCACTGCGGTCTAAGCTGTAAACAGTGTCCTTAACCATTAGACCATCTGTGCGACAGTGTTTGTGCTTAAAGCCTGACACAAAATACTTTTCCTCAAACATGCAAGGAAATGTCGCCCGTTTTTAAACGATCAAATTCAAATTAAAATAAAGTAATTAAGCCCTTCTGGCACATGTGTAACTGTCTTTACAGCTTAGGCCCATCTGGCATGTATGTACACCTTTATTTGTGTTTTTTCAAAAAAATTGGGTAGTTTGCACAAATTGTAACTTTGACAGAGGAAAATACATCTTTTCTCAGTCCACCCGTGACCATGGAAAGCTGGAAATCTTCCGAAACGTCGGGAACTAAAATGAGATAATATACGCGATATAATCCGTTAAATTGTTTTATTTCAATGAGTAATAATCGCGGAAGCAGAAGAAAATATAAAGTACTAGTTCTATTCTGATGATCATGAGTGAGTGAGTGAGTGAGTGAGTTAGTGAGTGAGTGAGTTAGTGAGTGAGTGAGTTAGTGAGTGAGTGAGTGAGTGAGTGAGTGAGTGAGTGAGTGAGTGAGTGAGTGAGTGAGTGAGTGAGTGAGTGAGTGAGTGAGTGAGTGAGTGAGTGTCATAAATGCGAAACTTTGCTTTCGCTTAACTTCGAAACTAAATTACCTACAGACTTGAAATTTTGAATTTTAAGTACTTGATGATAGCTTACTGGATGACGAAAATTTCAGCGTTCTGGTCTTATCCAGAGGTTCTCAAATAGGGGCCTGAAAATGCGGCGAAATGGTTCCAGTAAAGGATGGTACGGCAGTGTTTGCTTCGCGCTGGACTTGGCGAGGGCACTGCCGTGCCCCCTGATTTGAACGTTCCTAGAGATACCTACGTCTTGCCTGTGAGGTTTTACGTAAGCATAATTCAAACTGTTCGGGCACGAAATACTTTATTATTAAACGCCACGCCACGCTACATTCCAACTGCTTATCCATGCCTTCGTATCTTTGACGTTGTTAAGAAAAGTGAACTTTATTCCTCTAGTGCAAACATCGGAGTTGTAATAACTTGCATGTGTGTTTAAGAAAGTAGTCAGTTCTCAACTGCAATGTTTTGAGTAGAAATGTGTTTTGCATTCAGGAAATTGTAGTCTCGTTGAAATGGGAGCAATCACGTGAGCTCATTACCCTGTCACTTACCCTTTGCTGCTTTGCAAGAAAAGGGAGTAAGTATTATGAAGCACATGCGGAGATATGGTGTTTTTTTTCTGAGGACGTCGCTGCTCGTGAAAAGAGCTAGGGGCTGTCAAGTCCTTGATCCAAATGTGTATTAAACACAAGGGCGTTAAAGTAAGGAATCTCTCAGATCCTAGGAACATACGTAGCATGAGTTATTTCAAGAATACCATGTTAATACAAGAATAACTAAAACATACCCCTTAATTATTTGATTAACACGTGCGCCTTTCTTTATAACTATGTTATTATGCATATCGTTTTTGTATCTCTGAGATGAGGCTTACAATGGGATATGGATTCAACACTCAGAGGCCCTTCAGAGAAGTTGGCTAGGACCCGTTTCTGAGAATATTAAATTATAGGATACATCTGAGAGCAGGTTCCCGTTGATGTTGAAACTGTTACATTTTTAGGAAAAATAATTAAGGCTTTGGCTGTATAACACGCAAAATGTGAAAACGATTAAAATGTAGATGGCAGTACGCAGATGGTACACGCCATTAAAATGTACGTACGCAAATTGTACAATGCATAAAAATATAATAAACTGTAACTTACAGTTTATTATATTTTGCGTGTTATGCATTATACAACTACACAATTCGTGAAATGTACATTTTTCATTTTACATATCGTTGTCTAGTAGTACGTATTCGTGTACATCTGGAGTATTGCAATATATGGCAGTGAAACGTGGACATTGATGCAAAAAGATAGAGAAAGGTTGTTTTCCAAGGTTGGAAGCATTCGGTGTGGTACTGGAGGAGAATAGAAAGGATCAACTGGATACAGAAAAAAATCGAATGAAAAGTACTAAAAATGGTAAAGGAGAAAATATGCCTGTTGTAAACATCATTAAGGGAAAAGTTGAAGGATAAATAGAGAGAGGAAGACCAAGGCGCACCACCTTACTTTGCACAAGTAAAGGACAAAGTGACTTCAGGTCCAAGAAGACAAATCCCTGGCCACATTTTTGTTATGTTAGGGTTTTGTCTGGAAAAACGGTATGTACCCCAAGAACGAAAGAAAGAAAATTCACAAACCGAACGCTTAGGCCGATCGTGCCTCTCCATTGCCTGTTTCGCGCTCTCGCTTGCACGCTCGGCTCAGGCGGAACGTGACAGCGGAACGTGCCAATAAGTCATGCTTTTTCGAGCGTGCAGCCGGCGTTCATCGATTTATAAGACGTTAACACGTCAAAAATCACGTCCACGAAAATATTTTACCAAACATCGCGTATGAACTCGTTCCTTCGCATGCCCAGAACACAAAGCGTCTTAAACCATAATTAAATCCCAAGATCCCGAATCAAAAGATAATTCGCGCTAAGTAATAAGCCTATTGTTAATATATTTTCCCCTTTAACAGCCAATTAAGTTGTCTCCAATGGTGGCCGTATAAACTTGGAGCCGTAAGCGGGCGCCATTGTCTCGGCACTCACTTTACTGGCTAATTGCTTCTCTTTCATACTGCAGCGAACAAGAAAACGCTGTTAAGACTTCTGTATATTGTTCCTTAATTGAAGTTGTTCCGCCAGTTCGTAGGTGGGCGGTAATAGAATATTACGGTGTAGGAATTAGAAAAAAGTTGTTTACATGTGTGCTTCGTTTATGGACAAGTTGTTTTGTAAATATCTTGTAAATGTAATGTCCCGGTAAACATCAGAAATTTAGATTCGTTTCTCAAAACTTGCTATTGTACATACATATATGATAAAAATGAATTTAGGATTCGTGTGCAAACTGGAATTGTTTAAATTTAAAACAAAACAGTTTTTCATACTTATCTAAAAAAAAGTGTCAAACTTTTATTGCTGATTGTATTTTTCTTTGAACACCCGTTAACTGCTCATCGAGACGATTCTAAACAGCCCAAACTCGGTGGGATTGCGTTTAGTTTGCGCTCACTCGAATACTTGGTGAAATTCAACTAGGAAGATTTGACTTCAACATTTAAGAGCGAAATGCTTACCTTTTAATTTTTATAAACAATTTTTACAACCGTTTATTTTTATAGCCAGCAAACTCGAATCAAGAATATAAAGTTGTAAAAAATTGTAAATAAACTTATCGTAATAGTTTAATATTATCTGGTTTTACTCTAAATTAACCAAAAAATAAGAAACACCACCTTTATAATTAAATAAATAAATAACACAGGGACAAGCTTACACAAATCGACCTAGTCGCAAACTAAGCAGAGCTTGTACTATGCGTACTAGGCGATGATATACATAATGTATAGAATAATTATAATACTTAAATACATAGAAAACATCCAAGGCCCTAGAACAAACATTTGTGCTCATCACAGGAACGCTTGCCCTGCCCGGGATTCGAACCCGGGACCGCCAGCTTCGTAGGCCGTTGTGCAACCCACTGAGCCAAACGTGTCGTCTTTCGATCGAAATACGTAGAAAAGCATATATATATAGCATTGTAACATTTCTAACTGGTTTAGCTTCTAAACGACTGCCAGGCCCATTATGAGACTTGGCATGGATTATCTACTTGTACACTAATATCTATTTCGAAAAAAAAAAGAAACTGGTCCAACTTTGAAAAAGAAGAGTTTAAAACATATGTAGGCACATTTATTCAAGAAAATATTTTATACTAATTTCCAAAAATGCAATTAGGAAGCTCATTCAATCAAGCATAATTTCACTAATTTGTTTAATTCATTCTAACTTTTTAACACTTGGTAACACGTGATTTAAAGTAGCGTAGAGCTGTTAATTAGTATAAAAGTCAATCTTTTAACTCTTTAATTAAAAATTGTACTGTAAAAATATTATATATCCACGTCGATATAAAGGTATATAACTTACTCAAATATTACTAAAATCGGTAATATAATTTTTTTCCCTGTCTGCTTCTCGTGAAATATCCCAATGTCAGACGGCGAAAGTCTACATTTAAAGGTTTCCGAAGTAAGTTTACATAATATAAAATAATAATCTTGGACGAAGCCACAAAAGAAAACGATATAGGTAAAATTCCTTTTCACCACATTTGGTTCGAAACGCTTGACATTTTTGCCTAATTACATTCGGCTTAAAGAAAAATTAACGTGAAACAAACTTATTAAAACATAATCTCATTAACTGTCAATTATTTTCCCTAAATGAAGTCGCTCTTTCTATGTTAAATGTTATTAAAATTCAAACACAGACACCCACTTACTAACCACTACGCACGCAATTCATTGCTTTCTCGGCTTCGGAAACTGTTACTGATGATAATCAAATGAATCATACAGAAAATACCCGTAGATGCATGAAAATATACCTAAAGTCCCTTTAATAGCCATAACTTCGTTCGCAGAGGAGAAAAGTCATAACCCCTCTTTTTTCGACGTAGTCGGATAAAAAGTATCCTATAACCATTTGGCGATTTCTCGTGTGCCAATAATAGCCGATTTGGCGTCTTGAAGCCACAACGACACACACACATACAAAAAAAAATATTTTTCAATTCTGTGACCTCCAAATAGTCCATAGCTATATTTTTAAAAAAAATATCTTCAATGTACAGACATTTAATTTTTATAACTTTTTAATATTAAAGATGTTTTCCAGAAAAAAAGGATACTATACAAGGTGCTCGTGAGGAAATTGAAAGATTCTAACTACTTATTCCTGAGGTCATTTTTAGGAGCAAAAAATGTTGTACAATAATCAGTCACTCAGCGAGCTATGGAAAGGGCTATGCTCGGGATTTCTCTACGAGATCGAATCACGAAAGAGGAGATTCGTAGACGAACCAAGGACACCCACATAGCAAACAGGGTAAGCAAACTGAAGTGGCAATGGGCAGGGCACGTAGTTCGAAGAACCGATAGCCGTTGGGGCAGAAACATTCTCGAGCGGAGACCGCGTACCGGCAAGTGCAGCCTGGAGAGGGCCACCCGCAAGGTGGTTGGACGATCTGGTTAGGGCCGCCTCTATCCGGCCCATGTGGAAATCTATTGAGGAGGCCTGTGTCCAGCAGTGGACGTCCTATGGCTGAAATGATGATGATGATTTTGATTTTATTGTAATAAGAGGTTCAGCGGTTCGGGTAGCAGGGTGGAGATCAATCAGTCAACAGTCAATTTCTATAAACTAATGTATTCATACAGTTAGGTTAGCGCCATTACAAGCAATTTGCGTTTTATGTAGCGGTAAACCATATATAGTGTTACCGCTAAACACTGAAAGTGGCTAATCGTCATACTAAACTCAAGAAAAAACAGCAAAACAAACAGAAAATAATTTGAAAATTTTACCTCATATCATCAAAGACACCTCGAGACATCCCAACCTTGTACAAAATAGGTTGTTTTTTAAGGGTTATTCCCACCTGTTACCACCAGCTTGTCACCAGTGGTAACTAATGGGATTTTTTTCCCCATCTTTTACCACTAAAGTAGTCGGTGGTAACTGCTGGGATTTTTTTTCTCACCTGTTACCACTAAAGGAATTGGTGGTAACAACTTGGAAAAAAAATTCCCAGTAGTTTAGTGGTAACAGGTGGGATTTTTTTTTCCCATTAGTTGCCACTGGTAACAGATGGGAAAAAAATTCCCAGCTGTTACCACTGGCGACAAGTTGGTGGTAACAGGTGGGAATAACCCTTTTTTAATGTATGTTTGTATACCTACATCTTTGTGTTTTTGCTTATTAGACGGATTTAAATCATTTCTGCTACAAGGCTAACTGGCCATTTGAAGATAGTTGAGGATACTTTTACCCGACTTAGCTGCAGAAAAACCGAGGGCTATGACTTTTTCCTCACCTGCGAACGAAGTGTCAGGCACCTCTATTTATAATACTAGAAGGCGCCCGCAACTTCGTTCTCGGAGGAAAAAAAAGTCACAACCCCTCTTTTATTCTTCAGCTTAATCGGGTAAAATGTGTCATATAACCGTCTGGAGATACCCAGCTACCCGTGTACTAAAAGTGGTTAAAATCCGTTTAGCCGATTTAGCGTGATGAAGCCACAACGACACATAAATAATAACAAAAATATTTTTCGCTTCAGTGACCTCCAAAAAACTTAACAATTTTTTTTATGTCTTCAATGTACAGACATTTCATTTTTACAACTTTATAAATAGTTAGATTAAACCTGAGCGTACGGCGGTCACGCTGCGTTTTTCTACAAAACTTTCTAGTACTAGGTAGTGTCTTTTAGTTTTATTTCCACTTTTTAACTTGCGCTGCGCTTTAGGTGCTAAAACTTTGTTGGTGTTTTTCCGTACCTTGGAGGTGTTTTCAGCAGGCTGAAATTCCGTTTCAGGCAGTTTCAGAGGATGCTCTATCTCATACTAGTTTATCAAAATTTCACACCAGTTGCCGTTGTTTTCAGTCCTTTTCAGGCCACCCTCGTTCAGGTGACGATTTAACCTAAAAACCCGTTTTCTGGCGTTTTAAGACCCCTTATGGGCTTTAGAAGTACATCTCAGTATATTGAAAATTTCGCTTTAAGATGCCATTATTATTAAATTTAAAATCGACGCCATGGTTCCTAGGAACAGATTTCGCTATCTCTCATTGTTTCTGACTTTTCCTTACTGACCCATTATAGAATATATTAAAATTGGCTTATTAGTGTAGTTTTTTTTTTTATTTTTGTAATTTTTGTACATATGTTATACATGGATCTGTTTTTCGTCTTAGTTGACTGTAATGCTGTGTTTAAATTTGAATAAATAAAAAATGACCAGGCCCCTATTTCATAAAATGTGACAGGTGACAATTGACAACGACATTTCGACGTACATTGCCGGGTCGAAATGTCGTACGTAAACGCCTGAAATCATGATGGAGAAGTAATGTATGCCGAATTGGCATTGTCAACTGTCACCTGTCACGTTTATGAAATAGGGGCCAGGGCAGTCGTATTTAAGCCTCACGGTCTAATAAGTATTACGCAAAGTAAAGCATAAGACAACATTATAGTCTAAAAGCCATCAATTATCGACACAAAGTGTAATTGAAAGCCGCAGTTACCGATTAACCGTTCGCCTGGACGATCCTGTGCTTATTACAGTCATTATAAAGTCAATTATTCGATATTGACAATTCTTTTGATATTGGCTCAAAGCAATCAATTTATGAAAACAGTCGCCATCTCTCTGGGAATACATTAACATATTTTTTCAAAATTGCCGAAGAATATTCAGATTTTCCTCCAATTTTCTCTTGGAAGATAGGTACTCCATTGAAATTCACGTGGCCGATATTGAATATTGCGATCGGGCTGAATACATATGTATGAGATTATTGTGCTCAAGTATTGTTCGGAATCGTCGCGTTTTGAGTTTTGTTAATCGCAAATAATTGTTTGTCTGCGACGGAGTTATTGTGATGAGAACGTTTTACGTAGTGTCCTGTCGGCGTGTATAAATAGACGCAAAAAAGAAGTCATAGGAGAAATTTTAATTCACGTTTGTGGAATTCTTAACGCATTTCGACTTCGATTGTGTTCCACTCTAGTTTAGATAGATAAAAACTTTATTTAAATGTGTTGTTTTACACATTGTTACTTTCTTGTATATGATTATTGTGTTTGAATGGCATACACTTTTGTACACTTAGTACTGTACTCGGAGAAATAATTATTATGTGAAAGACGACAAATAGGACGTGTTAAATAAATACCTTGTTAGTACGGGCTTTAATTAAAAGAAAATTTTAAGCGATACCTGTTGAGTAACAAAAATTAATAATACGAGTTTATATTGTACAGTCATCATCAAACAGTTTGTAACATCTAAAGCGAAAAATATTTGGTCTCGTATCTTGATCCCTATTAGAATAAAGATGTGTCGCGATATATTTGGCACTTTTTCGCGGAGGAGAAAAAGTCATAACCCTCTGTTTTTCGTCAGCGTAGTCGGATAAAAAGTATCCTATAACCATATGTGGATACTTAACTACCTGTGTACTAAAAATAGTTAGTCGATTTGGCATGTGTGAGATGTTTACCTCTGGCCAGTCCTCCGCGAAGAGTTCTAAGTCGTCTTGCCATCGGCAACGAGGTCTGCCGCTTCTTCGCTTGGAGGTTTTGGGTTTCCACTCTGTGGTTATCTTGTTTTTTTTTTTATTGTGCTTAAATTTCGTTTTATTAAGGAAAATGTGGAGAAAAGTACCATACCCCCCTCCCTTTATCTCCGAAGTTTACGAAGCGAAAAATCTGTCATTTTCTTGAATTAAATTGTTCAATATAAATATAACGGGAAAATTATAACCCTATATCTGTCAGTCTTACTTTTTTCTTAATGACCAAAAATGAAGTTTGGTTAACTTTACAAACTTAACTCAACCCACTGACCGGTTTAGTCGGAGTAAGTGGAAGTTTGTGCGGAACCCTCGGTGTGCGAGTCAGACTCGCACTTGACCGGTTTTTATTTTCTTTTGACGCCACTTCAACTTAACTATTCTCAACTTTTGCGTTAGTTGTTCTTATAATCCCATCAATAGATAAGTGGAAATATTTTAATATTCAACTAAAAAGTTCAAGATTGTCTCTCGGCGGTGGAAGTCGCTGAAAAACTTGTCTTTTTGTGTTAATTCGAACCTTCAAAGTAAAGTTTTAAAATAAACGAGCAAAGTTAGATAACTCTGAATTGTCTAAGTTGTTTGTTTTACAAGGAATCTGTATAATCCAATAGATTGCACACTTTGATTTATTTACTACGATTATATGGTTTAAACGGCGATTTATTCAAATTCAAATAATTTATTTCGGAAACGTGTCCATAGTTGTTATAGGTAAAAAACTAAAGTAAAGCCCCTCTGGTATGTAGTAGTGTACAAAATTGATATGGAACTTATGTCATTTTTCTAATACGGAACGTCAAATTGCCTATACTGATACGCTACTACTATATACAACAGGTGACTTACTTAAGTTTTTCACCTATAATGTATAGATATTGGTCTCATATTTTCATCACTAAAACAATACATGTTTTATAATTGACTTATATCAAACCTATCGTAATACATTATGATCAACAAATTAAGGTCTACAGTTGTCTTATAAATCGTATTAAAACTAATGCAAAAAAAAATATATGCGAATCGTTAGCTCAAAAAATGTAAGTTAAACATTAGGTACCCAGCCTACAAGGATGCCCTTAATCTCGTGCAAATTAAAAGGCTTCTATGCATTTAAAGTAAAACATTTTAATCAAACCTATAAATAAATAGGTTTTACACTTTTTTTGCCTACTGTACTTTTCTTAGAACATCCCTCAACTACTCATTGAGACGATTCTAAAGAGCCCAAACTTGGTAGGATTGCATTATTTTATTACAAAGTTCGACAACCTTCCGATTTCATCATATCAGGTATCATCATAATATTGGATTGTCACCAAACTTACATATGTATACAACATTTTAGCTCAATCGGAAATCGGGAAGCGGATCATATTTAACTCGCAAGATATGACCCACGGATCTACATCGGAATCCCTAACGTCATTTACCCTAATGTATAGTTTGTCATAACGCATTTGTTTACGAGACAGTAAACTTTTCAGGATTGTTATAAAACAAACCTAACCTATACGATGATCTTTTAAAAAATTCTAAAAAATTTACGGTTTCTAAAAAAAATGCGTTATGACAAACGATGCATTAGGAAAAACGCCGAAGAAGACCCATGACCCACACGAACATTCTTACTGACTAACATGGTTACTTAAATAAAAACTTCATTCATAAATTTAGGAGTCAAACTCTTGTCAGCGTAGCTGATAAAGCGTGAAGCTGTTTCTATCTCGCCCTATCCAAGGCCACCTTGCTTGAACTCCCTATACGACATGACGTCAAAGTTCTCTTTTATTTCTTTCATGTAACTTATTCTTGGTCTTCCTCTTCCTCGCTTGCCTTCAACTTTTCCTTCTACGATGTTATTAATAAAAGCGTCGTGTCTTATAAGGTGACCAATACCAATTTCCCTTTTTTAATCTCTATGGTTTTTATTAAGCTCCTTCTTTCCCCCACCCTTGCAAATAATTCTTCATTTGTGACTTTCTCTGTCTAACTAATCTTTCCCATCCTACGCCAGCATCACATTCCAAAGGCCTCCAGTAAGTCGCTATCCCTTTGTGTCAGGGTCCACCCTTATGCTAGACTCCAAAAAGAGTTTGTATGAGTTTATTTTTAGCTTTCCGACATATGTATGAGGTAAATAGGTATTTTTTATTGTTGAATGTTTGTTCTGCTAACCCTTTTTTCATTTTAAAGTTGGATTTGACAGAGAAGATTTTACAGAAGATACAAGATGCACATTATTGCACATCTTGTATCTTCTGTAATTAGCCTACCCAAATATTTGAAATTAGTTACATTTTGAAGCGGAATATGTCCTATTATTTATTAATTTCATTTGATTTTAGACCTGTCTTTGAAGTGAATAATATTTTGGTAACATAAAAGCTTGAAATACAAGTTTGAACAATGGATAATATTATGGTAATATTTATTTATGCGTTAAAAGTCACGGTTATGATAAAAACTCGATCAAAAGGGTTACGCGACGAAATTGCAAAAACCTTTCAATTTCGTCGCCAAATATGTTGCGCTGGAGGGCTCGAGCTGATGGAGCAAATAATATTAAGGCGTTGGCGGGATAGTTTACTTTTAGCCCCTTGTTTAAAGAATTAAATATTTATCCGAGTTAGGCTATAATGTTAAATCTGTTAGAGTTATTGGGGTAGTATCAAGTGGTCCACTGCCGTAGACCACTTGATACTACCGTTTAGGTAAGTGGATGCCTCCACTCACATAAAAATCTTTGGGTAAATTTTGCAAATAGTCATCGTTATCGGTCTATGAAGCAACTCATTATAAAATTATTTCGTCTAATATCATATTATCAACTCGTTTTAATTGCATGAGATCTAAATATTTTGTCGCCGACAAAGCAATTCGTCTCAAATACATGTGATCTAAATAACGTACATACAGGGTGTCTAAAACCGACGCCAAAATGAAGAGGGGTGATAGAACAGCTCATAAGCTACTATATTAAGTAAATTTGACCTTAATAATATTGGCACTCTTAAAACACTCGTGACTTGTGATACCCTGCGTCAGTATGTCGATTGCCACCACTGCAAATTTAAGTATTTTGTAAATCTATTTTTTGCAGGATGTTACCAGAAAATTATTGGATGTAATTTAAATTTATGACATGTCATGATGCTTTGTCGGTAAAAATAATTAAAAAGAAACCAATTAAAGTAAAAATCAAGTCACGTTGTGTTTATTTTTTATTTACAACGAAATTACATGGAACTTGCGGCAGAAGTATCTGACAAACCATATTTTTCGGAAGTATAACAACAACAACAACAATTCTTTATTGCACACCAACAACAGAAACAGTACTAATGTACTAAGGCTCTAATGAGCCTTAACATAAAATAGGTAAACAATAGGCGGTCTTATCGCTAAAGAGCGATCTCTTCCAGACAACCTTTGGGTAGCGGAAATGACATAAAATAGCTAGAAATGAGTAGGTGGTGAGATAAGATTACATATAATACAAAAATAAATAAAAACAAACATACATATTATACATATACATATACTAAACATACATACTACTATAAATATATATATATATATATATATATATATATACAAAGTAAGAAAGAAAACTATGACCATGTACGCAAACGCAACGCCACCTATAATATGACAAGCATCGTCTCACATATAGCTTTGCTAACTGTAACTATCTCAGGCTGCATTCACATTTTGCGCTAACAGATGGCGTTACTCGAGTCAAGCTCGCAACAGTATTTTGATAGCAACGGTTGGTGGCAGCTTCAGTGTCTCGCGAAATTGGGGCAAGATTGGGTCTTGTCGGAACGTCGGGACAAGAAGATCCATAACGGTGACGGTCCCGATATATCGGGCCGGATGCCAGCCCTATTCTTGTCACATGACTTTCATCCCTCCGTAACATGTCCAGACTACCGTAGGCGACTTAATCTCAGTTTATCGACTACGGGCGCTACTTTCAGGCTTCGAGACCGGGTAAGTTTGTTTCACGGGTTGGTTGTCACATGACGATCATAACAGGAAACTGAAAAAACTAATAAGTTGATCGACCGGTGTCAAATAATCGCAATAACTATATCTACGAAGGAGATATAAACTCTCGCGATCTTTCGAAACCGGTCCATTGTCCTTTAAGGCCGCTGTGACAACCGACCAGGGGCACAACCATGTCCGGGGGGGATATTGTCAAATGAAATTTTGACAATTGGTCTCCGAATCAAATGTGATAAGCCCATACAAAATCATGACACTTGATCCTGATTCTGAGCGTCAAACGCGTTAGGCAATGCGGCAAGTCTCCCCTACTCATTCTTTGTCCGATCCATTTTGGTGACGCCACTTGAATGTCACCACAACAAGCTATGGTTTAGACCAAAAGAGCTACAAAGTCACATTTCACTAGTCCATTATCGACGGTCATTGTCACTTTCCCGAAACGTATACCGCCATGTTTTAGGACTCGCTCGTAAACAATTTGGCCCCGCACTTGAGGTTACTCAGTCTTAGTTTTCGGGGTTAAATGTATTCCGTCTCTACACGGATACAGTAAAAAAAAAATTATAATAAGGAACACTAGGTGTGCGTCCGTCTCAAACTAGGTCAATTATTCCGAAAATCTCCAAATATGTTGTTAAAAAAAACCTACCCTAATGAGCAATGGGAGGATAATCTTACAAAATATAAACTAAGTTTAGAATTTTTTCAATGATTTTATTGCAAACAAAAATTGGCCACCTTCGTTCGCGGGGAAGGAAAACATCATAACTCTCTATTTATTTCATCGTAGTCGGGTAAAAAGTATCCTATAACCATCTGTGGATGCCTAGCTACCCGTGTACTAAAAGTAGTTGAAATCCATTCAGCCGTTTTGGCGTGACCACAACGACACATAAAAAATTTAAAAAAAATCGATTTAGTGACCTTCAAATAGTCCGTATTACCTGTTTTTGACAATATCTTCAATTTACGGACATTTAATTTTTACAACTTTATAATAGTATAGAGTAGAAAATATTATAAATGTAAGTGACTTCTGTTCTGACCTGCCAAATAGGTATTCCAATTTCATTCTATCGAACATTATTTGAGACCATTATTTGTCTTAAGATATACTTGTCGCACCCAAAAGTTAGTCAGTTGAAAGTTGAAACTTCTCTTGTCGCAGAACTCGTGCGATGACATGTCATCGCAAAACAATGTCAACAGGAAAATAGGACAAGATATAATAGAGTCTTATTACGTACAGTTCGTTTTATAATTTAAAATTATATTTAAGTACTAATAATATAGTAATACTTCTCAGATATATCGTATTCGTTCAATCAACCAACCGTTTTAAAAAATAACTCTACTAATTTTGGCTGTCACACAACTGTTGCAGTCGTCACTAATAGTGATATCTAACTTAGTCATAGTGGCTCACTATGATAAAGTTAGAAATGTAATTAAAATAGGTCTAAGTGATAAAATCTCTTACATAATAATTTAACAATCACACATCGCAACAAATGGGGTACCGAGCGGGCATTTCAGTAATAATAACAAAATAAAACCAGTTATTGTAAAATTTATCTAACGACATAAGTTTACTCAACACATAGATGTTTATGTTATATGAAAAAAATATAATTGTAATCTTTCATTTTAACCCTTACTCTGCGATGTATGATAGTAATAATCACACACATACTCGTATGACGACTCTACTGCATCTTGTTCTATTTTCGTATTTGTTTTGCAATGGCCTGTCTGAGCTCTGCGCATGACACATCTCCCCCAGTCTCTGTAGTATTCTACTGAAATCAAAGAAATAGATAAAATTCATCTAAAGAGAGAAAGAGACACGTGAACTAAACTTGTCCGTTGTCGTTACCTCTTAACATAAATGTTTGCAGACTTCGCTCGCTTGTAAAAAACTGCTCTAGTATACACGGTGCCCGCGAGGAATGGGAGTTTTTTTAACCACACATTACTTAAGTCATTAGAAGCAGAAAATGTTATTTGAACCTCAGGCAAATCCAGCTTGGTTTTGAAGATATTATCAATTTTCAGTTCGCATAACATTTTTTATAATAGCATAATTCTATATCGCATAATCACAATAGGCATCATAATGATCTATAAGCATAATTATATTACGCCGAATCCTGTTTTCGCCGAATCTATTTTCGCGGAATGGTCTTTACGCCTAACTTTTTAATGCCGAAAACCTACTTTTCTGGCAGCAGTCATCATCTGTTCGGGATTGCAGTTCTAACCTTACCTAACCTACTTTACTGATAGCAGTTTCTTTTTGGTAGAGGTTGAATTTGCAGCTGACTAAAATTCGGCGATACTAAATTATGCGTATTTAGATTCGGACAAATAAATGATTCGGCGAGATGAACATAAGGCGAAATCAAATTATGCAAAACATGTTCGGCGAAATCAGTTTCGCACATAAAAAACTATGCGAAATAGGTAGCACCCGAACTAAACTTATCGTCGTTGCCAACCCAAAATGTTTGCGGACTTATGTAGCTCGCTCGTAAACAACTGCCCCAGTATACTCCGGGTCACTCGGTCTTGAGGGGTTAAATGTATCCCACAAGCCGAGAAATAAATATGGCCGTTAAGCCCGTAAAACCAGAGTGTGGAGTGTAAAATGATCTTTTAAAACCACCTTTACATTTCTTTTACCTATACCAAAAAATATTAAATCCGTTTAGCCGGTTTTGCGTGATGTGGATCCAAAGATACAAAATCCAAATCATAAAATATAAAATAAAAATGTTTAACTAGATCATGACTGCAACTTCGTTCACGGAGGAGATAAAGTCATCACCCCTCGCTTTTTATTCAGCGTATATGGGTACAAATTATCTTTTAACCATCTGTGGATACCTAGGTACCTGTATACCAAAAATAGTTGAAATATATTTAGCCGATTTGGTGTGATGAAGTCACAACGACACATACAAACACACAAAATATCGAAAAAAAATCGATTCAGTGGCCTCCAAATAGTCCGTACATTTTTTTTTACATAATAGCTTCAACTTTATAATTTTAGGTATTTTTTGTTAGGAAAATATGAAATTATACCAAACCGTTTATTTATTCATTTAAAACTACTGATAATCAACCTACGAAACACACTCATAAGAAAACAAAAACAAGATTTACATAAATTCGAACTTCAAATGACTTTTCCACGCTAGCGGATAAAAAAGAACTTTTTCACGCAGATTTAGCGCTGTAAACGGTGAGAACTTTTCCGAGCGAGTGAGGTGAAAAGTTTTATTGTAATCGTCGTAAGGTACATTTTCGTTCATGCGATAGCAGCATCTAACGAAGTGTAATGATTTATTCAAAGCGAAATTTAAGAATCTCGTGCCTTCATTACAAAGTATTACATTTTAAATATTGCTCAAATAAAAAATCACTTCATTAGTTGGCTCATTATTTATTTAATACACATTTAATGGTATGACGTGTAAAGATGGAATAAAAAATAATTTTAAGCATTTAAACGTACATAAAGTCACCTTACCTACGTCCCACGATACTTTATTGCTGAATCAACGTCTAGTTCTAGTCGAATAGAGACCTTAATAAACGCCAATGTCATTTTTTCAATCACACGATGAACTTACGGCTTGCCGTTCCTATCTGTACCTACTAATCTATCAATACTAGTCCATACTAATATTATAAATGCAAAAGTGTGTTTGTCTGTTAGTCTGTCTGTCTGTCTGTCTGTCTGTCTGCCTGTCTGTTACCTCTTCACGCTTAAACCGCTGCACCAGTTTGGATGAAATTTGGTATGGAGATAGTTTGAGTCCCGGGGAAGAACATAGGCTACTTTTTAACCCAAAAAATACCTCTATCCACGATAAACGAATTTAAGGCGGACGTAGTCGCGTGCAGAAGCTAGTACTATTATAAAGATGTAAAAATGAAATGCCTGTACATTGAAGATATTTTCTAAATAATTTATTTATTTATTTATTTAATCTTTATTGCACAAAAGAAAACACTTATCGTACAAAAGGCGGACTTAATGCCATTGGGCATTCTCTACCAGTCAACCTTGAATAAATTGAATAATGATATCATCAGACTATTTTGAAGGTCAGTGAATCGAAAATATATTTTTTGGATATTTTATGTTTTACCGTTTATCCTTACTGGACATCTATAGATGATTATAGAAGACTTTTTATCCGACTTCGCTGAAGAAAAAAAGAAGGTTACGGTTTTTTCTCCTGCGTTGACGAAGTTGCGGGCAAAGCCGCGGGTAAATATTGGTAAAAAAAGCTGCGTATACACTGGAGCTGTGCGAAGAGCAGAGGGGTACGAGGATGCATAGCGAAGATGAGAAAATGTGTGAGCTTTTCTACCAGAGTTGTGCAAGGTGGCTGAGCGGAGCGAGGATGCATAGACGACACGTTTGGCTCAGTGAGTTGCACAACGGCCTACGAAGCTGGCGGCCCCGGGTTCGAATCCCGGCCAGGGCAAGTGTTTGTGTGATGAGCACGAATATTGGTTCCTGGGTCTTAAATGTCTATGTAGGTATTTAAGTATTATTATGTATCTTATCTATATATTATGCTTATCGTCGCCTAGTACCCAAAGCTTGTACTTTGCTTAGTTAAAAACAGCGAAGCTGTCAAATGTGTGCAGGCCGATGAACGGTGCGAGAATGCCTAAAGGGACCTTTTCAGACGGCCGGGGGTAGAGCGGTGAGAAACACAAAAAATTATCAATTATCAAGACGGGCTGTGGAGAATATTGCCAAAGCTCAACACTCACAAAACCTACATTATGACGCGAAATTGAAGTCTATTGTGTTAGAACCCAATGAATAGGGAATATTCATGAATTTTCATTTTTGCATTATTAAAAGCTCATTGATGTAACAAACCGTAGAAAAAAATATTTTTTCTTATAACTGTAAAAATAACCAAGATATAAGCCATCAAACATTTCATTCTATCTCTTTCTAGCAAAACAGAATTTAATATGGAATTTATATGGCCGGAGTGTACTATGACGTAAAAGTACATCTCGGACCTCTCTGTCAAATTGTTTGCTAATTAGCAGTTTAAAATGCCCATATCATGCGTATTTCTAGGCCGATTTTATTTTAAACTTCACTTTTTGAAATAGTTTTTAAGGTAATTTGATATTTGCATATTCCCTATTGGCATTGCGTATGTTAATAAGGCAACCTAAGTCTGTAAACCTAAGTGCTTAACAGGGCGACGTCTGAAACTTTATATGCTGTTTGTTGGTCCATACACAAAAATCCAACGATTGTCGAAAGTAAGCTATTAAATAAGTAAGTTATTCAACGAACAATTCCGAAAGGGTGTGTTAAGACGGACATTGTTCATGTAAATAATTAAAAAAAAAAAACTTTACTGATTAAATATGAAGATAGATTTGCCTATTCTGCGTCAAATTAGCAGCATAGCTCTGACATACGCCACTAGCCGCAAGAGTATGAAGCATGTTAATGGAGTCCATTATCAACAGCCAGCTCCTTCGGTACCTAGAGGACCACCAACTGCTTAGTGACCAACAATATGGTTTCCGTAGAGGTCGCTCAGCTGGTGACCTTCTGATTTACCTGCCACATCGTTGGGCGCAGGCGAGCGAGACTAAGGGCGAAGCATTGGCGGTTAGCTCGGACATGGTGAAGGCTTTTGATCGGGTTTGGCACAAAGCACTTCTTTCGAAGCTTCCATCTTATGGGCTTCCCAAGAAATTATGCGAATGGGTCAGTAGCTTTCTAGCAGACAGATGCATAAAGGTCATAGTTGACGGTGCGTGCTCTGAAGCCATGTCTGTGAATGCTGGTGTCCCTCAAGGCTGTGTGTTATCGCCCACGCTGTTCCTTCTGCATATCAACGATATGCTGCAAATTTGTGGCATTCACTGTTATGCGGATGATAGCACGGGTGATGCCTCTGTATTTCAGATCAGCTTGACTCCTTGGCGCTGCGTAGAGATGTAGCCTCGCTCTGCATTTTTTATCGCTTGTATAACGGAGAGTGTACCGAGGAATTCTTCGGGTTGATCCCAGCTGCATCTTTTCGCCATCGTCCTACGCGACAATATTTCCATCCTCACCACTTAGATGGTTGGCAGTCCACAACTGTGCGTTTTTCTAGACATTTCCTGCCTCGCACGACTGAACTGTGGAATAAATTGCCGCATGCAGTATTTCCAGACCGATGCGATCTTCAAACCTTCAAGAAAAGAGCGTACTCCCACCTGAAAGGCCGGCAACGCACTTGTGACTCCTCTAGTGCTGCAAGTGTCTATGGGCGACGGTGATCGTTTACCATCAGGCGACCCGTCTGCTCGTTTGCCCTCTATGCCATAAAAAAAAATGTACATACGGACAGCAGAAACATAGTCTTTTAATTGGCATATGCCATCGCTCATCCCTCGAACACATTCTTTCGAATCCTGTACACATTCCTCGCACGCATATCTCACTTGCTTCGTTTCTACAAATTCGAATATAATATTAGTATTATTAAATTATATAGTTATTACAAGAAAATTTACAATTGATTGTGTGTATTCATAAAAGGTAAGGTAAAAGAAAAATAGTCACAAGTTCTCTTATAATGACACTCGTCAAAACCTCAAAAGTAGGGTTTTTTATTTTTTTATTACAACCAATTAATAACTATATTTACAACTAGAAATAATATAACTTTGAAATGAAAAAAATAACCTTATTTCTCAGACAATTTTTATTTAAGCTAAATAACACAATTTATTAATATATAATTTAAGTAAAATCTCTTTTTAAAATTTTGTTGAGGGTATAGCTTAAGTATTCATTTCCGAAATTGGAAAGAGGATTGAAGCTTCCCTTCAACAAAACAGTATTATAAGCGAATACAATTAATTACAAATCTGAGACTGGTTATCATTGTAGGCGAACGCACTCTAACTTTTACCTTTTACTGTTTTACTAACTTATCATTTCTTAACAATTCAAAGACTGAGCATTGAAAAAAATATCGTAAAATACTGTCACAAAATTGCGTATATGCAAAAAAAACAATACGTGATTGATTTCCGTTTTGTAGTACATCCACCAGAGCTGAGCGAGTATAGGAAAATGAAGTATCCCTGATGGTGGATTTTTTACTCGCACACTTTTTAGCTGAGTAAAGTTTCTTATCTACCGCAGCTGTGCAAGTACAGCTGCGGTAGATACGAAACTTTAGTGTGTAGGCAGATAAGCTGACAGTACTCTAACGGCGGCTTAGGGCGGTGAAATTTGGTGTTCAACCAACAACTGTATGCCAGAAATAAAAGTTATTATTACCCTTGATGTATCGAGTCTCATTAACTTTACATCAAACATGTAGTCGTCAAAACGAAGAAATATGTTTTCTTGAATCATAGCTAAAAATACTCTGGAACAATAAACTAATTCGCAATCTGTCTATCTGATCAAGAACTAAGATGCCATATACACAGGGCTATCCTTAACCATATCGGTGCTCTGGAGAGGCATTATAATTGAACAGCAGCAGCAGGTCCCGAGCCCAAATGCAGCAAAGGTCTCTTAGACCCTGATGTCCTGGACGGCCGCTGGGGTCGCCCGCACCTAAATCCGACCCAGCAGAGACAAACACATGGATACACAGATACACTGACATACAGATAAAACTTCTCTTTAGTTGGGGGTAAAACATAACCAACAAAAGTCAAGCAAATATTGTTATGTCAATTGTTAAAGTCAGCTGGCAGGTTCGTATGTTGAGCTATGTAAAAGGCGGCAACATTTTTAATTTTACGAAACGGATGTCTGTATTAACCTTTAAAGTTAGCACAAGAACAAGTAAGACAACGAAAACCACAGATACCATAAACATTAAACCAAAAAATAATAATATTACGGGACATTAATTTTTACATAAATCGAACTAGTCCCATGCTAAGCTCAATGAGGCTTGTGTTATAAATATTAATATTATTAGACATATTTCCTTGAATACATAGAAAATATCCAAAACTCAGGAAGGAAATATTTACCCGTACCGAGATTTGAATCCAGGACCTTCAGCTTCGCAGGCAACGTTCATTCCGCTGAATTAAACCGTTTTATAGATCTAATCAGGTCAAAAGGCAATTTTTACATCACATTTTCAAACCAAAATCTTAAAAATAAGTCTTCATGGATGTTTTCAAAAATAGCATTTTACTTTATCCTGTGACGTGATTTATAAATTACGCCACTATAATATAAATTCTACTCAACATTTTTAAATTAACCAAGGAGCAGTACCCGATTAATTACGTTTGTTGAAGTTGCCAAGAATAAAATGACATTGAATATTGACTAAATTTAACGAACACGCAGACAATATTAACACTAATAAAATATAGCAGCTTTCATGACTCTAATAGTTTCACGCCTATAAATTTTAGGTTCTATAATAAAGGTGATAAAAACTAGAAATGTGTTAAATGCTTCGTATTCAAATGAGACTTAACCCCTTTTTTAAATGTAGTCCGTGAAATTTATCCAGCGTGGTTAATGCTAATTGAAGCATGAATACACGGTGTTGGGTTGATTAGTCGTTTGTTCTGATAGTTAGTGCTCGCTTTGCTCTTTAGATGTAAATTTGTATGCATTTATGCGGGTATCGTATACCTCAATTGCCTCCTCCTTCTAAGTCAGTCCCTCAAGCGTTGAGAGTTATGAGCCCGTCTTATTGACATCTTCTTCTTTGTCCCTACGGTATTGCCAGAGCGGTCGTGATTATCATGCAACACCCTCGGCAACTGACAGGACTCGTCGCACCACTTCCCGCCACCTCTGCCTGGATTGACGTCTTCTCATACACCCCGTGAGGAGTGCAGGGGGGCCCGTACTACCTTGCGGTATTTTGGGTTGTGGCTCGGTCCGTCATGATGGGCCGGGCGTGCGCTCTCAATTTGGGGAGGGCAATGTGGCATGCGGGGCCGCACGAGCAGGGGTTGTGGGCCTAGCGAGCAGTGCTCGCTGAGGCGTGCAGCTAGCGGGTCTGGTCGGCCTCTTGAGCCCGTCACCGTGTTTTCCCCGGGGCACCCGTTTGAGCGGGACCGGGTACGAACAGCACGGTTAGGGTACCGGCCAAAGGACGGCTGAGCTGGAGAGTGCGCTGGGGAGTCCGGGGGGCGCGCCACGGCGTGGTACCAGCTGGGCCACCTCTGCCTGCTTGCAGTCATCCGGGTGCACTCATGCAGCGGCCCACGAACAGCCGCCTTTATTTGGTCTGTCCATCGCATTGGCGATCTGCCCCGCGGCCTTTCTCCCTCCACCCTTTACCATTCCCTTGCACGACGAGGCGTTCTATGGACATCTATACTATTATAAAGTTAATATTTTCTTCTGTTTTCGCGATTATTACTCATTTAAATAAAACAATTTAACGGGTTATATCACGTATATTATAATATACGCGATATAATTCGTTAAATTGTTTTATTATAAAGTTGTAAAAATGAAATGTATGTATATTGAAGGTATGTTGGAAAACACTTTGTAACGGTAAAAGGTCACTGTAGTCAAAATGTATTTCGATAACAAAAAAAAACAATTTTGCACTTAATCGCCTTAAATATTAGACGAAAATACCAATTTGACAAGATTTCGTAATTCTCACCTTACATATGAATAATGCTCATTGAAAAGCGTTACATACAATTTTATACGTTATAAAGTTATATACAAAAATTGCTACATACCTGTGGAGCGACCTTTGAATATAGACTGATTTAGAAATTTCTTCGTAGGCAGAGTTGAAAAAGTTGGTCACTAGCTCAAGTTATTAAATTTTCTATAAAAATCCATTGTGCGGCGAGAAATTAACATTACAACGGTTATACTATAATATTTTCGTCACCCAACGGAACCTTTCACTTTGATTGGGATTGTATGGTTGATTATGGCTAATGATGGCCCAACTTTTATTCGACCATAATCAATTAGTGAGTTTTGGAAAGAACCTTGTTGAGAAATAATATTCAGAACTTTATATTTTGGACCACCAAAATAGTTATTTAGTTAACTATACGTTATCCTTTCATAAAGTCTTCTTAGAGCACTACCGTTAAATGACGAATCAGCGGCTGCTCTGCTTCCCCGTCTCGCCCCTCGCATACTTAAAGCCGAGAATACACACACCTGTAACTGGTACACTTGCGTAACAGCTCCTTGTACGTGCCACCTATTGTCATGTGTATACACTAACTGGCATGCCTGTATCTGGCAAGCAAGTACATTGCAAGCAATTTGATTTACTAGTATGCAATATAAGGGAGGAGCGCGGGGGGCTGCAAAACCGTCATGAGTGAACGCACGCGACAGCGACAGGCATGCCAGTAGCGAAAAGAGTTGTCGATGGGGTGCACGTTTTTTTTCAAGCATTCTTAAATGATTTCTGTAACCACCTATATCTTATTGTCGCATTTCTGTAAGCAGAAATGTACTAGCTCCGTAGTTTTCCCTTCTGGAAATCAAATTTTTCACTCAAATTTTTCACTGAATTCCTTGTATTCTTTTTCTCTCTCATCAATTTAGCCACACATTGTATTGCTAGTAGCAATACCATACTATTTAATTCACTTCGAATGTTTTCCATTGCAAGCTCAACTTGAAACTGGTGAACTTTGCAAGTGTGCCAGCAACAGTCATGTGTATACGGCTCAGAAATACAGGCATGCAAGGAAGCAAATTGAGTTACTTCTACATGCCATTAACTAATATGCAAGCTACTGATCCGTTTTACAGGCATGTGTATTCTCATCTTAAGGTGCGGTACAGCGGTGTCAAGTCAAGCTATAATAAACCTAAGAGATTTAAAAAAAAACAGACAAAAAAAGGTTTTAAATTTTATTTACAAATAATACTAGGATCCACTCTTAGTCTTTCAGGCTTCTAAGGAGATCAATCGCGTTCAACCTCTTTGTTGGTAGGCGTTGGTTTTTTGTCTGACGGCAGAAACAGGCCTAAGACTGCACCGGCTGAAAAAAATAGTTATTTATTACCTATATTCTTTCTATAGGCACAACGGAAATATTCCTGTTTCTACAAACGCACATAATTAAAAGAAATCATCTACAAACAAAAAAAACACCCACACACTGATAATTTACCGTATAAATAAACCCAAGATTTCGCGATTACTTTGGCAGAGGGGAATGTATTTGTATAAGTTTTATCTCCATTAGTTAAATGCTCTGCGGTTTTTACTTTGCAGGCAACGTTACTCCCACTGAGCTAAAACGATCGTTAAACTTTATAATAAATACGAATAATACGAAATGTCGGGAAATAAAATGAGATAATATACGCGATATAATCCGTTAAATTGTTTTATTTCAAATGTGAATAATATTCAAAAAAGAAACCAAAAATGTACCGTAAAACCCAAAAAGTCACCTATGATAATAATATATAGTCTAATGAGTTCATAAGCACCATCATTTCGTAAGTCTAACGTATTTTTGTGTCAAAATACTTAAAAATGTATAATTACATTATATTATTTTCTTTCTGTAAGATGCATTAGGATGATTTTTAATGCATGGTAATTTCAAAAATCACCTCTTTTATTACAATATAACTAAAGTACAACAGCTCTGCTAAACGTCTGTCTTACATCTGAGCATTGGATAACTCTAAGATAGCGAGCATTGTTATGGCCTCTTAAATAGGGTATTTAACATTAGAAAAAAATGAAAAAATTATATATGATCCTGACAGAACAAGCAAAATAAAAAAGTAAGTTAAAATTTTCAGTTCGATACCTTACGTGTAGCTTGTTTTATGAGATCTTTAAAGTTGGGCGGGAAAGTCTTTTTTTAAAGTATGAAAATATTAATAACTAATAATACTATTCAATAACCCATAAAATGTTTTGTAATTTTTGTTATAAGACCGTTTCGATAAATGTAAGTTTTAACAAAGCCGCAGAAAAAGGTCTTATTTTCTCTATACAAGATACTAGCGTGTGACGTCACATGCTTGTAGGCTTTGTAGTGTGAAGCGTTTTTGAGAAAGTCCAAAAATGTGCTTTTAACGTCGTTGTATCGCGAGGAGCTTTTATGATATTGGAGTAGTTTTTTCACCAATATTTATATTATTAAGACGTGATTTCATATCATACCAAAAAAAATACAAAATAGATTATATTTTCTTCTGTTTCCGCGATTATTACTCATTGAAATAAAACAATTTAACGGATTATATCGCGTATATTATCTCATTTTAGTTCCCGACGTTTCGGAAGCTTTCCAGCTTTCCATGGTCACGGGTGGTGGTGTCCACCCATGTCCGTCGGGAACTAAAATGAGATAATATACGCGATATAATCCGTTAAATTGTTTTATTTCAATGTACAAAATAGATTATTATGGAATGATGAGTAGTTTTTCCAAATTAACCTAAATTGGAAATTACCCCAATCCAACAATAATTGGATGCCTGAACTGCAGTTTATGTTTTACGGGACTTATAAAATCTGACTTTAACCGAGATAGGTTTCAGATGATTCCAGTTCAGATTCCAAAAGTGTAATTCAAAGAAGTGACAATTTGATTTATTTTACGACTGTTACTTACCGAATAAAAATATTGCCAGATATAAGAAGAAGTTGCTGCAGTTGGTCAACAGTTGAACTCCAATGATATTGAAAAATATGAATGAAACAGCTCTGGCAAACATCATGGACAAACCCACCGCCATCGCTCTGCGGACAAAATAAATGAATGAATATAGTTTTATTTTGAGCACAAATAGAATCTATGGTGTATTAGTAAATAAAAACGTGTGGTTGAAACATTACACGATCGTGCAATAAAAAGAGTCAATCAAGATGTTCACGGAAAAAATATCGAGAAACGTAAAATAAGATGTGGCTGGCGTCAAAAAAAAGTTTGTTGGTACGTTTTATCGATTGTGGACAAATTTTGGAAAAGTTTTTGTGTGGCATATATTCCGAATCGTCCCATTTTAGAGAAGGTTTCTACAGTTTTCATTGAATTAGTATTTTGAGTATTCATAGATTCATTACATAAATGAAGATATTAAATTTAAAAAAAGCAGGTCTTCTCGTATCATAATTTAAATAAATTAAAAGTTATTTGTTTTCAATGTAAATAAATTTAGCAAACGTATCAAATCAAATCTATGTAATTAAATAATAATATCTAATTGAAAAAAGTAAAAATCGAATGAAATAAAGTAATTGTGTAATGAATTGTAAGTAACAAAATCAAATAAATGGCTCGTCTATTCTCTTCTGTATTTTGATTATTAGTGAACCGATTTCGTTATTTTGTTGGATGGGTTTGCTTGAAGGCGATTGCTTTAATTTAAATTAGCAGTTTCAATTTCGTCAAGGGTACTTTGTAGCCAACCATTTCTTATTACCCTGCTTGCAATTAAGTACGTTGCATTGATATTTTCCTTTGCAATTGAGATATATTTATTTGAATAAAAATTGTAGTAATTCAAAAAAATATAATCAATAATTATAAGTATTGGTTCGATCTCTTAATTTTATTATTATTGCGTTCGAATTTGATTGATTTGATTTGATTTGATTTGTAACACGCACGTAACACAATCCTTCGAGACGCAGTCCCATACGTTAGTCTGACCAGGGGGGTTATTGCCTAGCGAAATTTTGACAATTGGCATCCGAATCAATAGTCATAGTCCATACAAAATCATGACACTTGATTCTGATTCCCAGTGTAAAACTCGTTAGGCAATAGGGGGGCAGGTTCGCACCGTTCTTGTCTCTACAGTTCAAAACGGTACCGCCAGAGACAGAAACAGATGGAGAAACGTCTTTCGAGAGAAAGTGATACAGAAAGGAGATCACAACCTTTTCCTCACGTACGCGGTCGAAAGCTTAAAGGCGTAGTTGGCATTCATTGGTGGTTTTAGACGGTAGTCCTAGGCATTGGCCTCGGTTAGTCCGTCCGCCCTACTTTGGTCCACCGACTATAGTGGGATGCGTAAACGCATTTCCCCAACGTTAAAAAAGGGCTTTTTCCCATAGGAAAAAGTTTGTATTGTATGTATGGCCTGGAAAAAAAGCGTTGAAATTAAAAAGTAGCAACACTGTCGTGTCGTCCCTTTTTTCTTAAATTGGTTTGAAAGGGATGACTCTACAGTGTTGCCACTTTTTAATTTCAAGAGTTTTTGCCAGACTATATGTATGTAATCACTTTATTGCGGATAAACTAATACAAAAAAAAAAGAATTTACAAATCACAGATATGCGAACTTATCCCTGTGAGGGATCTCTTCCAGTTAACCTTTAAGCAAATGAGAGAAAGAAAAAAACATACATTAAAGAAGTAAGTATTGTATTGTAGTAAGTTCACTTTTGTCATCGCGTACAATGCACTTGTCTTCAATGCGCGTTGTGACTTGTGACTACGTCTGTGGGCATAATAAAAGGTTACATCGTGTCACAACATGCCATTAGTGACCTTTCTTGATGGCCCAGGCAGCGTATCAAACGTGTGTAGAAGCCGTATTGCTAATAAATATACTGGATAGCTCTTTCTAGTATGGTAGTAGGTATTGGTCGTCTCTTTCTTTCTTGATCTCCTCTTCGGAAAAGCTGGTAGAATTAAACTTGTAAGAGTGACCTTGTTTTACACCAAATACTTGTGCCATCGCACACAATTAAGTTACTTAACTTTAGTATGCGTTGTGACTACATCTGTGGGCGCAATACACGGGTTATATCCTGACCTGGACTACAATAATTACATATGTAGACGCGGAAAATTCTTTACAGTAGGTACAGCTTGTCATTGTAATCAACATTAGTCTCCTCTTTGGAAATGCTGGTAGATTCAAATTTGTAAAAGTAACCTTGTTTTACATCAAATACTTTGGCTATCGCACACAATTAAGTCACTTCTTTTTAGTGTGCGTTGTGACTACGTCTGTGGGCGTAATACACGGGTTATATCGGTGCCATTCCGGCCACAACACGCCATTTGTGACCCTCTTGATGGCCCGGCCTACATACGATTACATGTATGGACGTTGTATGGGGTGGTATTCTGACTAGACGTACCTGAGACCTCATTATAAGTATACTATACTATGTTTATCTATAGTATTAAAAAGTTGTAATAAAGTGATACGGACTATTTGAACGTCACTGAATCGATTTTTTTGGAAGTTTGTATTTGTCGTTTTGGCTTCATGACGCCAAAACGGCTAAACGAACTTTAACAATTTTCGGTACACGGTTAGCGTCAAATGATTATAGGATAATTTTTAATTTGGGACCCAATTCGCAAAAGACGTTTTTTCAATTACTATACAATATGACAGCATTGACAACCATAAGTGGTCCCAAATTGAAGAACGCCACTGTGTATCGTGATTGTAATCATAATATTTGTTACAATATCAAACATACGCAAGAAGTGATTTAAGTAATTATCGGGTTTATATTTGCAGCCATAAAATTCACTTTGACCCCTAAGAGACCTTATACATCTCAGTAGAATTCAATCAAATTATTATATTTAATTTTATTGCATGTCGTGACGCCTAGAGACCTTATCTCTGAGAAAATTATTACTTTATATTCACTTTGATCTGGAGAATGTGTACATCTCCTCTGCGTGTACCAATTATAAATTAGTAAGAGCACAATTGTAAACGTTTTAAGTATAACTAAGACAATATTGTAATACTTAAGAATGATTTTGAAGAAATGACTGACTATTGAGTTTGTTTCGGCTTTCTTCTCGTCAGTGGTCTCCTCTTGCGAAATGCCGTAGAGTCAGACTTGTAAAAGTGCCCTTGTGGCCTACATACATAATAAAAAAATTGAATTTGAAATTTCCCATTTTCTACGATATCGTTAATGTTTCAGGATTATTACAAAATAAACCTATCCCAACCTAATGGGTTCTACGTACAGGATGACCTTTTTGAAGGTCCTGAAAATTATATTGTTTCAGAATTATCCTCGTAAGGCCCAGGCTATTTTTAGGACATTTATAATAACGTAAATGAAATGATTTCGTAATAAGGTATAACGACCCAGAACTTTCAATCTATATCCATACTTCCATACTAATATTATAAATGCGAAAGTGTGTATGTCTGTCTGTTACCTTTTCACGCTTAAACCTCTGAACCGATTTGGATGAAATTTTGTGTGGAGGTAGTTTGAGTCCCTTTGAGTAAGGAAATAGGCTACTTTTTATCCCGAAAAAATACTCTTATCCGCGATAAACGAATTTAAGGCGGACGATGTCGCGGGCAGAAGCTTGTTAATTATAATTCAAGAAAGTTAAATTCCGTTAGACGTAAAATTTTAATCACGGGACGAGTTTATAATGTATGTCCTTATTTAGGACGTAGGTTGATATTTAATAAATTATAAATTATTTTGGGCCTAAACGAGTACAATTTGTACACCTAAAAATAGGACACTGGGTCTTACGAGGTTATAAATAAATAAATAAATACTACGGGACAATTTTACACAAATCGAACAAGTCCCATGGTAAGCTCAATAAGGCTTGTGATATGGGTACTAGACGACGATATATTTAATAAATATATTATTTACATACATAGAAAACATCCAGGACTCAGGAACAAATATTTATGCTCATCACACAAATATTTGTCCTTACCGGGATTTGTCCTTACAGGCAACGTTACTCCCACTGAGCTAAACCGGTCGTCAATGGTGTCGACGGTTATGATGAATGATTTTATGACTAAAATTACATTATGACTATCAATGATTATGGGAAACAAAGGGATCCAGTAATAGTCAAGTCACATATCCCAGTAAGCATTATATAAAATAATCATAAAACGGAATGTCAATAATATAAATGTTCACATATGTAATGTACGCCTTTAGTTTTTGTTTTAAGTTATTACGGGGCAAACGAGCAGACGAATCGCCTCGTAAAGGATCGCCGTCACCCATAGACACCTGTAACACCAGAGGAGTCACAATCACAAGTGCGTTGCCGACCTTTTAGGTGAGAGTGCGCTCTTTTCTGATTGATTACAGAGGGATAACAAAAAAGCCTAATAATTTGACTACTTTTTTTGCACGCAGGTGTAAAGAGCATAGTGTGTGTACAATATAGTGTTCCATTTTCAAATCATGTCGTAGTCCTGGGCTTAGGCTCATCGTGACCATGAGCCATGCGTAGGGTTTAAACTGTAGTGATACGCAATTTTGTTTCAATTCGCAAGCGGAATGTATACAAGTCGGATAAAATAAAGTTATTCCATGGTTGATTTGAATTAATTTCGGTCACAGCCACATTCTAACCCGTTCGTGCGAGAAAATTAAAGGATTTGTATTCAGATGTAGACGGTACTGAGTTTATTTACTTCGGTGCCGTTATATTTTAGTTAGAAGTAAAAAAAAATAAGTTGTACAAAATTTTCACTGTTATCGTAATTAAAACAAAGTTAACGAGGAAATGTGAGTCGAACATACAGAAAACTGTTTCACTTTTAGTATTATTTTAGCAAAATTTAACTTTTGCCACGATGCTTTTTATGGTTCCGTAGCTAAAATAGCATAAACGAATACCTTATAGTTTCTTCATGTCTGTCCGTTCGTATGTCACAGGCAGTTTACTCAAAAACTGCAAGATGTAAGTATATTAATGCAATTTTTTTGAGTGTAGGTGTCTTCATGTAAGTTGCTACTTAGTTTGATAGTTAAATAACAAAAAAAATATTTCTAGGGAGGCACTCCATACAATGTAACCGACAACGAACGTATTTCGACAGACCTTTTAAAAACATTCTGAGATTTAAAAAACAAAGTGATACATTCACTAAATGTATTTCGGAAATAATCGCTCCGAAAGTAGCATAAATTGTGTATCCCCTCTATTTTCGAAACCTTATTTCCAAAAATATGAAAAAAAAGAAAAATAAAGCTTACCTAATAAATACTTTCAATAAAAAATATTTTCTACATGATCGGATATACCCTTTAGTTTTGAGTTATCGCCGAAAAACTGCGTTTCTCAACAAACAAACAGACCTAAATGCAGTGGGGATAAGCTCTTTTGCTGGTGCACTTCTTCATATTGTATTTTTTCATCTGTAGTTCAGTTTTTTGTATGAACGGCTGCAGAACCCTACACTGAGCGGTGCCCGACATGATTTTGGCTGGTTTTATTTAACTTGCCGTGTTAATTAGTAAGTATGTTACTATGGTTTTAATATTTTTAAACTCCGACGAAAGAAGAAGAGTGTTACTAGTAGAGTAGTTTTAAAGCCTGAGGCTTTTAAAGCTCGTACGAACAAAAAATCAGCAACTCCAAAAACTCTGGAAATACAGTAAGAGTCGGATACAATCATAACTCGGGTGTTTTCAGGTTACTTCGGGGTCTAATGACTTTTGGCTAAGATGGGACTTTCTGACAACACGGATTGAAGAATTTGCGGCGAGGCGGCAGAGACAATGTCGAAATTGTCGCGGCAATAGGGCGAGCCAAGTGTTCTATGCTTCTCAGAAATTTTTCCCCGCTCATGATGTTAACCTCCTCAGTCCTAGTAAACCATAATCTCTGTATATCTATAAAATAGTTTCGTATGATAGAATTCACTAGATCCCTCTCTCTAAAAGCAATAGTTAGGCACTCTAGTGCCAACAAGGGCGAGGAAGCGATTAGCTATCGGCGACTTTCTCGCCCAAGAAACAAATAAAAGATATAGACCCTGTGTTAGTGAAAGAGATACATATATTAATAGTTCATCGCTGGCTGTTCACACTGCCGGTAAAAACTCTCTCATATATGTATCTCTTTTATTGACACGGAGTCTACATCTATTGTGCGTTTCTTGAGCGAGTCGGGCGAGAAAATAGTCGATAGTTGCTCGCTTTTTCGCCGGCGGTGGGACTAGTGTCTCAAAGACTGCATCGACTCGGCCTGCTCGACAAAAAGCTCAGACGTCGTCAATCCCGAATCGCTCGTATATACCGCATTAATCAGCCGATATCTCACGGATTCCTGGATCTGCTCAGTCCAATAATTGCGTCTAAAGTCAGTTTCAAAATGGCGAATGTAACCCAATATTCCAATACTGTGTGAATGTCATGCCCTCGCCAGAAAGAGAATGCAGATATTTGGCAATGGCTACCCAGAACCAAATGATTTCCAGACGCTACCATTGGGGTCTATCATTAGGTTTACGGAGGTGCTAGAACAAGTCATTGAATAGTTGCTAAAAGGAGTAATTACACAAAATATCCACGCGTCGAAGTATAAGTTTCTAGGTATTTGCTTGTATGTCTGTGGCATCGTAGCTCCTAAATTAAAGAACCCATTCACATTTAATGCTTTTGTTTCAAAGGTGATTGGAGAATTTGTTTAAAGCGTATTCACGTAACAAGCAGTAGAGAAAAATATTTTTTTGAGAAACTATAAAAATAACCAAGATTAAAACCACCAAAAATTTTATTCTATCTCTTTTTAGCAAAACAAATTTTATATCACTTTATAATAATAAATAGGACAAGGAAATTCAGGGACTTTCTGGCAAAACAGCAAAATTTCTTCGCCGATATTATTTAGTTTCCGTTTAGTCGAGCCGTGATCAAAATCTCAATAAATACCTACTTCTTTCAAAAAATACAAGTTTAGTTGTTTATTGCACTAAGAATACGACTCCGGGACCTCATTCCACATTGCGTAAGTGAAATTTAACTTTGGCGACCTCGGGTCGATCATAATCATAATGGGGGGGGTAGCCATGTGGGAAAACAGGTATTGAGCAGGACTGTTCAACTATCGTCGTCTTAGATTTATTTTTTCCTACCCGAGTCAATCTATATATATATATATATATATATATATAATATATATTCTTGACGCTGCAATGTTGACATGTACCCTTTAGCTATATATTCGCTTAGATTTTTATCATCACCATCATCATAATTTCAGCCATAGAACGTCCACTGCTGGACACAGGCCTCCTCAGTGACTTCCACTTGGGCAGGTAGAAGCGACCTGCATCCAGCGAGTCCCCGCAACCCTAACCAGGTCGTCTGACAACCTTGCTGGTGACCTTCCTAGGCTGCACTTGCCAGTACGCGTCTCCACTCAACAATAAAGTTTCTGCCTCAATGGCCATCGGTTCTTCGAACTATGTGCCTTGCCCATTACCACTTGAGTTTTCTTACCCTGTTTGTTATGTTGGTGACCCTGGTTCGTCTAAGAATCTCCTCATTTCTAATTCGATCTCGTAGAGGGATCCCAAGCATAGCCCTTTCCATAGCTCGCTGAGTGACTCTGAGCTTGCTTAAGAGGGCCATAGTTAGAGACCACATTTCGGCTCCGTAGGAATACGCACTGATTTTTTAATTTGATTTTTTTTATACTTTTTTAGTATAGGTATTGATCACTAAGAAGTTTGTACATGCCTAGAGGCAGTCCTGTAAGAAAAAAAAAATAGTAATGTCCTTAAGTTTGGGTTGTCTTCAGGAACCACGCATGACTCTAAAATTAATAAATATATATGGTCTGTAATCGCCAAACATCACTTCACGAAAGTGAAATAAAACCCCAGGCCTATAAACAGGCGCATGTGTAGCACATAGTTTCAGAACACATCTGCGTCTTGCGGCAGAAAATTATAGCTTCGAGTTAATTCTGCGGCCGTCCTGGGTTTATTGGGGCTGTTCCGTGCCCACCAGAGGGACGTTTATTATGTCTAGAGCTGGGGATTACTGAACAGTATCTTAAATGAGAAAATGCAGCACTTAAACGCTTTAGTGGACAAGGGCTTTCATAAAACTAAATTGCATCTATACTAACAATTCATATTGAATATGTAAGTATACAAATGCTGTTCTCTGAAAGGATTACTGGATCTTTTAATTTTTGATTCAAAATTATTTCTGCTCGCTGCGCGCTCTAATTTGACGTATAGCCAACAAACTTAACTAATGCATGCAGCTTAATTTATTATGTGATTATGACGTTTTCAGGGTTTTGCGTCTCAAAAGGAAAAAACGGAACCCTTGTACGAACACTTTGTTGTCCATCTGTCCGTTTGTCTGTCAAGACCCTTTTTTCAAGAATGCGTGGAGTTATCGAGTCGAAATTAACATCAAATACTTGAAACTATAAAAAAAACAAACTTCTAAGTCAACGCAATCCAAAGATACAGTCATCAAAAACTGTGTTTCCGTACAAATTGCTGTCCACGGAAAACCTATAGGGTACTTCCAGTTGTCCTAGAAACTTGAAATTTAGTACGAAGGTAGCTCCTATACCCATGAAATACATCTGAAACCCTTAATTTTTTGTGTCTGTCCGCCTTCCGTGAACGTCTTTTATGTCAGTATCCGATATAAAAAGACCCGTGTAAATGATGCCTTGGAGGAGGGTTCTACTAACACTGGATTTTTGTAGATACGGCCGTTTTGAGCGTATATTTTGTACGGAATCCTCGGTGCGCTCTTGGCCTCGCATTTGACCACTTTTTCCAATATGGAATGTTAAATTGTTTTTTCGTCCATACGTTACTACTAGAGGGGCTTAAGTGTTTTACCTATACCCACCTATCTATAGTTTTTCTTTCCTATATTGGCCATCGACACAAAATTTAAATAGTTAGCCTTAATATCCGTAATAATATTATAAATAGGAACGCGTATTTTTTGGATGGTTGGTTTGTCTTTCTTTCACGCGATAAAGGGGCAATGGATTGACGTAATTTTGTTGAGAGCAACATAGGTAATTGCATCACCAAAAAAGGCTCGGTTCCCAAAAGATGAAGATAATTAGCCTATGGAATATGGGGTAAAGCCGAAGCAACACCTCCCAGCAAATCGGCTTGCCGATGGCCACTTTGTCGATGGTCACAGCCAGAGATATGTCCAAGATGTGGACACGACGTGCGTTCGCTTCTTGCCCGTGTGGTTAGTGGGTATGGAAGTTATCATTGACCCTCATAGGCAATTCATGTTAAAAGCACCATAGAACTTAGTAGCATTATCTGTGATAAAATAGTTTTGTTGTATTTTAAATTCAGAAATGTGCTTCGAACGACTGCCAACCGCCGTATAGTAGAATTCACTAGTCTCACTAGTGCTGTCAGCTTCAAATGGTCTGTCTTTGAGTATTTACCTCATATAAGTCGGGAACAGCTCAACAGCGTAGCTGGTGGTGACGCCCATGCACACCACATTGCACATCATGCCGATGAAGGCCGCGATGCCCCAGTCGATGGCCACGTAGTCAACTGCCACGGCCAGCCCCGCGGCCAGCACGTGGAACCCGACGTACGTCCACTTCTTGCCGATAAACCTGATGAGGACGACGCTGACCATGGCGATCAGGGTGATGGTGCTTGCGAAACCAGCGATGGCGGCAAATGTGAACGGGACTATGTTGTCGTCGCATACCGGTTCCTGTAGAATTTGAAATCGTTATCCTTATCCTATGAGACATCAAAACTTGTATTCTTGTCGGTGGAGCTGATGAGATATTTAGCTGTCTCTATCTTCAATAGTCACCTCCTTGAATAGGCTATTTGTAATTTTCTTTTATAGTATGTTATAAAACTACGTCTTAATAATAGAAATATTGGTGAAAAAACTTAAAGTAGGTTAGATTTGACTTGGCCAGTTTTAATCAGAATTAAAATATATATGTATGTTCCCGCTGGAACGCGTGATGTAACATTCGTTCATCTGCTCACTCAAACGACCGAATAAGCGCGCGCGCCGGTCGACGCGCGTCAGTCGGCAGACAGTCATCGCGAGCGCACCGCGGTGTCGTCAGCTCATCAGCCCAGGACTTAACCCGAAAAGAAACCAGGTCAGTTCGCCACTTACTCATCTCAACTCCCTAATTTTCGCCCAATACCTACCCATCGTCGCTTGTGACTGCCCATAGGTCACAATATATATAAATATATGTTAAATAACTTTATAAAATGACTTATGCAATGAAAACTGGCCAAGTCAAATCTAACCTAATTTAAGATCTCACATTTTTAAATAACAGCAATTGTTATAGGTATCCAATAAAGCAAAGAAATAGAGTTTAATACTTGTTCATAATGTTATTTTGTTCCTATAAATACATATTTGAATTTTGCATAGAACTTGGCACTCGTTTAGATCTCCATTCTTTTTGCGGCGAAGCCCAGAGCCAAGCATAATCTTTGTATTGAACTTGGCTCTCCTTTTTTACATTTATGTTTTTGGTGGGATACTAAGTTAACTAAGAATACATATATAATGCACTTACCAATTCAACAGTCTCATTACTGCTCGGGTGAGTTTCAACGTGAAACATTTGACAGAAGCTCATCCCGGGCGCTCCCAAGTTCTGGTAGGTGTTGAATATGTACGGCATCCACACGCTGAATGGAGGGCCTCTGAAAGCATTCAATTGTTACTTGGTAGGGCGTCGGCTGTGTCGAGCAGCAGCCTGGCGCGGGGCGTCTGCTCCGGCTACCATATCCTGTATACTTATGGCGCAGCGCTGCGTCTGGTAGATCGCCAGCCGTACGCGAATATACAGGAAACGAATCCGGAGCGGATGCTTTTGGATTCTGCACCCAATGGGTAAGTTACCAACGGAAGTAAGCTTCTGCGGTCACAGGACCCTATACTCTTTTAAACCCCGGACGAAAAAAGGGTGTGGTCAAAGTTTGACGTGCGTATCTGTGTCTGTCTGTAGCTCCTAAACGGATAGACCGATTTCGAGTTAGTTCTTTGTCTGAAAGGTAACTTTATAGAGTGATCTTAGCCACGGTTCTAGAAAATCGGTTTAGCCGTTTGAGAATTATCTGCTTTTCCTAAACGTGTCGGGGGATTTTCACCGGTTCACCGATTATTTATTTACTTTCGCATCGAACAACAAGAACAACAGTATCCAGCAAGATGTCAACGACCGAGCACACTCGTGTCTCATGACTATGGTCCTCGGGTTGGACCGAAACATGCCAAGCATTACTCTCGGTAGTTATGCTGTTGTGATCTAATTCATGATATCAGATAAAATAAGAAGGCTCAACAATAAGGCGCTCCGACAGCAATGAATAAGGTGGGCTATGCTCGGAATGTCTTTGCGGGATCCAATCAGATATGGAGTCCTTCGTAGAATAACCGGGTTAACTGGCATAGCCCTAAGGTCAGCAAAATTTAAGGGGCAATGGGCAGGACATTGCTCGTAGAACCGACGGCCTCTGGTTCGGCCAACGAGTTGTTGAGTGGCGACCACGCACCGAAAGACACAGCGTAGGTAGGCTATCTACAAGGTGGATTCTTTACCTGGTGGAGGTTGCTGTAGTCTACTGGATGCGGGGGCGCAGCATCGGTCATGAGGCGCTCTTTAAAGGAGGCATATATTCATCAGTTGACGTCTTTTGGGTGATGATGGTGAGATGAAAGATTACTCACATGCAATAAGTCGGAACACTGATGCCAAAAATGAGCACTGTGTTCCGGAGATGCTTTTTATGGAACAAGGGCACGGTCTGATTCCACACGGATTGGAAGAAATTCGTGCTTTTGGCTTTGTTTTCGTCTTCGTTAAGAACTATGTTCTTGACCTAAAATAAATAAATAAAAATACTAGATTCTGTCCGCAACTTTGTCATTTGATGCCAGATCGTTCTAGAGGATGCTGTTCATTTAGAAAGGTAAACCTGCAACACGATGTTAAGATTTTTCTTAGAAAATGTGCAAGTATAGAAGTAAGCAAGATCTTTACGATATTCATTCAGACTTTTCTAAATTTATTAGTAAGTCATAAAATAAATAAGGCCGCAGGTCTCAAGTTATTGTTGCATGACCCGGAAGCGAGGGCAATAAACAATTCGCAATCTCATCAGATCACATAATCTGCGGCATTGTGTTATCACCACACCGCCTGTAAAACGTGTGAGTATACGAGTAGAGTGATACGACTTCCTGTGGTCAGGAAGTAATTTTTCTGCCCGTGTAAAATCAATCCACTCACAATTCAAAATCGAAACCTGACTATACTACCAACGAATACTAACATATTTCGGCAGCATAGTGTTAAGTAATACATCATAATTTTGTAGTTGGAAACAGGAAAGGCCAACGAGCTCGAAGGCGATCTCCAAGTAGTCTACCTACTGATCAACTAAAGGACTCATCTTCCTCGAAGTTTTGCCTAGTCCGACAGGCCGTCAGAACCAGATGGAGGCAAATCAAACACTCCAAGTATAAACGACCCGATGATGACCACGATCCTCAGTGATGAAGTAACGACAAGAAAAAGAGTGGTTGGTAAATGCTATGCACGTAACTATTTATAAATATTCGCATCAACAATCCACAATATAACAGTGTTTAATTATACAATACTTACGCTATATTCCTCCTTACTTTTTCCACTGTTCACAGCGAATATCTTCTTTAAAACTTCCCGGCCTTTTTCAGTTTCGCCTCTGGAAAAGTGGAACTTTGGGCTTTCCAACACGAAACATTTTAAGAGGACGTAATTGAGGACGCTGAGCAAGCTGATGATCTGGTTGAGGAGACGCCACGGCCGGTAGAAAAAGTTCAGGACCGGTATGTAGTACGCAAAGGTGAGCTGCAGAGTCGGGAAGGATACACCTAGAAAACATTGAAATATCTAGATCTATTTTATGACGGTTCATGTTATATTGACGCATCAAGCCCTAAACCATGGCCTTTAAATAATTGCCTGTTTTCTACACACCCACATCAGGTTAATTGACAACATTTCACATTAAGGAAATGGGTATCGATTTAATATTACTTATCAAATAGACAGTCCTTTCGTTAATTTATTAGCAAGTTATTTTGAAAATATTCGGGGAAATATGAGAGAAGAAGTTGTGCTTAGAATGAGAAACTTTTGAAATAGATAATTTTACTATGAAATTGTGATTTTGGAAACTTTAAAAATGTGGATATGTTTTACCTTTAATCGACTCAATCGTAAGAAAACCTGGTTAAGGAATTACTTTTGTCAATAATTGACAACAGTCATAATTATTATATTGTCAATGCAGAGGTTGACAATTTGATCATAAAACTTCTTAACATGTAATTTGCATACGGTTAGCATCAGAAGTGAACATACGATTACTTAAAATTCTGATGATCTGCGAAAGCCAGTTCATATAGTAAACGTATAGTGTGTTCGTAGCAATCACAGAGTTGGTAGGCCGCACAAGGTGGACTGAAACCCTGATGAAGGTCGCTGCAGTCCGCTGGATGCGGGCGGCGCAGGACCATGTATGGCGCAGGGTCATGGTGGTGTTCTTTCGGCGAGACCTATGTCCAGTACCGCGTGGATGTCTTTTGACTGATGATGATAATGTGTTCTCAAAGGAACACAAAATTCTAAACCAAGAATTTTATCAATAGAGCTTTGTACTTACCACTGATAATGGCTTGGCTGAACATGATGCCCGTGGTGGCATATAGCAACAATCGTGCTCTGTGAGTTTCTAATGTGCTCTCTCCAAGCAGTGTGTAAATAACGGCATTTGTTCCGCAAGCACTAAAATTGTAACATTCAATTAAAATATAATCTCTTCAGCAGGGAGTCCTAATTCAAGAACTCAAAATAAGCTAGTTAAGTAATTAAGATTGGGTCAAAGTAGTTAAAGGGTCGTAAACTAGAGGTAGGTATCTCTAGGTAACGACCCTCAATCACCCCCTCTTGTCAATTGTTTTCTGAAATATGTTACTTACAATATTGCTGACAGCAATTTTGCTATCATCAGATAAATCCAGTGGTTGGCAAAACTGCACAAGAAGGCAAAAATGGCTGTGCCAATAATACTGATGTGGAGTGTGTACAGCCGGCCCCGTGTGTCGGCCAGGTAGCCCCAGAAGTGGGCGCTCGCTACTACACCTGCAACGAATACTTCATAATTATCATCTTCATCATTTTGACCGATAAACGTCCATCGTGTTCATCCTCCCCCAAGGGTTTCCACATTTTTCACCAAGATTATTGCCCCAGCGTTTGACTCCTTAATTCAAATAATTTACTCCCTATTTGTCACTTCTATTAGTATGAAATCAAGGTTAAAGGTGCCAACTAATGGAATCTCATCTCATTCTGGGTCATTTAACTTATCTTATGTAATTATAAACAAAGATCAGAAACAAATGAAAAAATTTTTTCGACGATACTGGACTTGAACCAGTGCCTTGAGCCAGACCGGGGCAGCACGCTCTACCATCTGAGCTAATCGTCCACACCAGTAGTCGACGAATTTTGTCATCTGTTCTTGCTTATGGATCTCTGTATGGTGCATCCGACTCTTTAGCCGTTAGTGAGTGATCCACTAATAAATTGCAAAAATTGTGATTATTATCATGATATTTGTGAAACAAAAAGTATTATCTTATGTAAGTTTTATTATATTCTCTCTAGTGTGATTTTACGTTTCTTTTATTTTAAGCAAAATTGATTATAAATACTGTACACGCTTGCCAGACGTATCTGTGTCATTGTCATTATATAAATTAAAAAATTACAACTACAATTACAATTTTACTCATGTATAGACCTAAAACGGTTATCTGTTAAACCGTGTATAAGCGGATCGCGGTCAAATAAGAGTCTCAAAAAGCTGATCGTGGTTGGTGAAACAGCAAGCAAAAGAATCCGTTGAGTACGTATAGACTCAGATAAAATAAGTACCCAAGATAGGCACGGAGCCGATGATTCCTTTCTCGAAGACGTCGAGCCCCAGGTCGCACTGGCTGGAGGCCACGATGATCCCCACGCTGAACACCTCGGCTACGGCGGCCAGCAACGTGTAGATGCTGAGGATCAACAATCTGTAGTTGTATTTTCCAAAACCTACAATGATACAAGTCGTGTATTAAGTCGTTTTATAGAAAGTGAAATGGTATGATCAAGAGATGCAAAAGTTCGTAAAGAATGTCTTTTAAGCGAAATAACTGGTCAGGATTTAAAGAAAAATTATGATGATGACAGGTAAAATTATGTCAAAATCGCTCCTTCTTTAAAAGAGTCTATCTTCGTATATTTTAGAGTGGGAGCCCAGGCATAGTACAAATTAAAAGGAACCAATTAGTATAGCAATAGTGATGACGACTAAATTTTAATTATTAGTCCATCATGTAGATTTTTAAACTATATTGCGGCCTTTAAGAAAAGAGCGTACTCCCACCTAAAAGGCCGGTAACACACTTGTATTGTAACTCCTCTGGTGTTGCAGGTGCCTATGGGCGACGGTGATCGCATACCATCAGGCGATCCGTCTTCTCGTTTGCCCCATCTAACATATAATACAAAGAAAAAAAATGGAGACGTATATATTTTTTCTTTTATTAACGTAATCAAAAAATATATGGAGATACATTGAGCCAAAATAATTCATCACGAGCCCCCACTCCTACATATTTATATATACTTTTTTTTCCTCTTTATTATTTAGAGGCATTTAATCCTTAAAAATTATGTCAGCACCATTATAACTAACAATGTTTACAATATTATGGATATGGACAAACAGATATACAGTTTTAGCTCCTTTTGAGTCATTAAACGCGATTTTTAAGAGTATTTTTTTATTAATTTCAGGAAGCAAGAAATACTCGTACGTATTCGGAAATTTTTGAGGCTTTTGAGCTACTTGGCAGAGGTCCCGGAATTCTAAGATATAGTTTGATGTCATCATCATTATTTCATCCCTAGGACGTCCACTGCTGAACAAAGGCCTCTCCCAAGGATCTTCATAACGACCAGTCGTGTGCCCCTCATCCATCGATTTCCCGCGATCTTCACCAGATGTTAGGTCCATCTTGTTATCAGTTTGATATTACATTAAAATAATATTTAACCAGCTATTTCAATAAAAATGTGATCACGAAAATGATGCGGATCAAATATTCGCATAATAAATCTGCCACCAACGTACTGCAGTCAAGAGCGAGTCGCACTCGCGCACCGAGGGTTCCGTTCAAAATATACGCTAAAACGGCCGTATCTATGACATTCAGTGTTAGCAGAGCCCTACTCCTAAGCAAAATGTACGCAGTGTGCGGCCGTTTTATATTGGTTAATGACATAGACAGATAGACATAAAAAATTTAGATTTACAGATTTATTTCGTGGGCTATGCTATAAGAGCTACCTTGTTTTCCATGGACGGCAATTTATATGGAAATACCTTTTTTAATGACTGTATCTTGAGATTGCTTTGACTTAGAAGCTTGATTATGTTACAGCTTCATGGGACCACAGCCATAAGTATTTGATGTTAATTGGAACTTGATACTCCACCTTCTTGGGAAAAAGGGACTTGACAGGTAAACAGGCGCACGGACGGACAACAAAGTGATGCTATAAGGGTTCAGTTTTTGGGCATGATGTTTTGCGGCTTCGCTGGATTTATTTAGATTACATTAGCGGTTAGTCACATTATAAAAGCCGAGTATTGCTCAACATTTTTCGGTCTATTATGTTATGAATGTTCCATCTATTTTCTTGTTTCATACGTCAAGTCATATCAGGAACTAAGAACCATGTTTACCCATGCTAGTATCGGATGATTTGTTATCAAGTCTTTTTAACCTCGACATTTGCGCAATGTTACATTTAGCTCTAATTTCTGATAAATTTATGAGACTGTTATATAAAGATCGGTGCCTCGTGGCATTATGATAGCACTAGTGATGAGACACGTTTTTCAAGTGCCTTTTCAGATCATCATCATCATATCAACCATAGGACGTCTACTGCTGGAGACAGGCCTCCTCAATAGATTTCCACATGGGCCGGATAGAGGAAACCCTCATAGTGGCCCGGATAGTGGCCTTACCACGCTGCGTTTGCCTAGTCCTTCTTTTCAGATAAGATAAAATTATCAACGAATATCTATTAGGTTTGAACCTACATAGGTTTTATGGTATTTGTGAAGAAGTAGGTTTGATTGCTATTTAAAAAAACATCAATAGCAATTGTCAATTTAAATGTAATTGCAAACATGTTTTTTGGATTCCGTTACCTCCACCAAATAGCTCAAAATGTGTCGAGATTTTAAGTTTTTTTCAACCAATCAGTCACGCGAATTAAGGGGGCCTATACGGGACTAAATTATACAAGGATTAACACTTAACTACAATTATCCAAACCCTACACCAGATCAGTCGACGCAACGGAGCTACTAATATATCTTTTCTCAGTCAACACGGAAAGCTGAAAAGCTTTCGAAATGTCTAGAACTCAAATGAAAATTTATACGCGATATAATCCGTTAAAATTGTTTTATTTAAATGAGTAATAATCGCGGAAACAGAAGAAAATATAATGAGATATAAACACAAACAAATTACCTGCTAATACTAAAGCATCTTCAAATGGCACATCTTCTGATTTTTTCATATTTACCACAGTTTTCATTTCTGCTACTTCAATATCCTTTTGACTGGTGATTTCACTGTTGTCTTTAGACATATTTTGAGTCATTTTAATTATATAAATTTAGAGAAGGTTTGTAACACCACTTATTCCTTCAGCGCTCACGCCATTATTGAAATAATAGCAAGAGTGCAGATATTTTAGTACGTTATAATATTGTCTGTTGTATAAGTAAATATGAACAACTGCTATCAATTTGTTTAAGTTATATTAATATTATCTATTCACTGATTCCGTCATATTACGTCACTCGCACTTACACGCTGCTGCTCAGACATTTATTTATATTTTTTATTCCATAATACATGACACGCTTAATATAATACAATTGGCGGACTTAATCCCTTAAGGTATTTTCTATCACTCAACCACCGGGTCAAACAGAAAGGTTTAGTTACAGCATCGTATTAAAAAAAATGTAAAAAAACCGGCCAAGAGCATGTCGGACCATGCTCAGTGTAGGACATACAAAACAATGCACTAGAGATAAAAAAAAAAGATATGAAAAGTGCACTAGCAAAAGAGCGTATCTCCACGGCACTTACGTCGTTTTATTAAGAAGTTGTGAAGAAAAATTGTGTCTTCGTCATTGTGTTTTCCTTCAGCGTATTCGAGTAAAAAATAGTCTATACCCATCAATGGATGCCCAGCTACCCGTACCAATACTAATTGAAATCTGTCTTGCCGTTTATACATACTTATACAAACACAAATGAATCTATACTATCCCACCAAAAACATTCTCTAAAAAACTAGCCAAGTCTCGATGGAGCTGCTTGTTTATCTCTAAAAAGTAATGAAATCTAGACAAAGTCGTGCCAAGTCTAAGGTTCTTTACTGAGATTTTTTTTATCATTATAGTTAATATTGTGTGACTTGGCCGTTGAAGGGTACACTAGGGTACAAAACCAGGTGCTCCATGACACCATTGTACCAATCGTTGACGGTCGGACGTCGGACGGTGTCATGGAGCGTTTTTTACAGAATGTTTTTGGTGGGATGTCACTTCTTTTTGTAGAAACGTAGGCAAAGACCTTAAATTTTTGACACCAAATGAAGCGGCCCACAAATTTGAATATTTTTTGTAAACGCGGTATGTCGATCTCTAATAGTTTGGTTGGGCTCTTGGGTTTTCTAATCAGGGTCACCAGGTACTCCAGATCTTCGATTATCCTAGTTTGATAGTTTTCCGTTTATGTGGACGTAAAACCCTAACTCTGTACCAAATTTCAGCTCTCTGAGTTTATGGGAAGTACTAGTTCTATTCTGATGATCATGAGTGAGTGAGTGAGTGAGTGTCATAAATGCGAAACTTTGCTTTCGCTTATCTTCGGAACTAAATGACCTACATACTTGACATTTTGGATTTTAAGTATGTAATTATAGTTTACTGGATGACGAGAATTTCAGTTCTGGTCTTATCCAGAGGTTCTCAAATAGGGGCCTGAAAATGCGGCGAAATGGTTCCAGTAAAGGATGGTACGGCAGTGATTGCTTCGCGCTCGACTTGGCGGGGGCACTGCCGTGCCCCCTGATTATAAAGTTGTAAAAATGAAATGTCTGTACATTGAAGATATTTTCAAAAAAAATATTGTTACGAACTATTCACTCAAACGATTTTTTTTTTGGTTTTTATATATGTTTGTATGTTTGTATGTGATGTTGTGGCTTCATCACGAAAAATCGGTGAAACAGATTTCGACAATTTTTGGTACACGGGTAGCTGGGTATCTCCAGATGGTTATAGGATACTTTTTACCCGACTACACTAAAGAAAAAAGAGGGGTTATGACTTTTTCTCCTCCGCGAACCAAGTTGCGGGAACCTTCTAGTATTAGATATTTCTACATTCAATGCAATATAATGAAATAAAGAGAAAAAATAAAAATCTAAATACATACGAAATACGAACTATCAAACTTGTGTTTTTTAAATATATGAGACTAGAAGGCGCCCGCAACTTTGGTCGCGGAGGAAAAAGTCATTACCCTCTTTTTTTGACTGTGTAGTCGGGTAAAAAGTATCCTACAACAATTAGATTAAGTACTTTATTGTATAATATAAATTACATTTTAGTCAATTTACACGAATTTCAATTATGATCGTCAAATATTAAAAAAGAACAATAATATCATAATAGTATAAATATGGAAATGGAATGTCACGGATGAAAAAGGTAGGTACATTTTATTATATATTAATTATTTATGGTAGGCTGATTTAAAAATATACTTATAACTGTAACTTACTACATAAAAAATATTTTTCGTTTCAGTGACCACCAAATAGTCCGTTACATTTTTTTTTTAAATATCTTTAATATACAGGCAATTCATTTTCATAACTTTTAAACACCTAGTGGGTGTGAGTGTGGGTGTGAGAGTGAGTTTCACTTAATGAAAATATTGATATTTTCTGTTTAAGCGAAAATTTTATTAAATTAGGAGACGAGCGTAACATTCACTTAAAGAATTTTAAATTAGCGAACACATTTTCCAGAACCAGTATGAGGCGTGGCGGTGTTTGCATTGTCGGTAGAGACTACTTGGAGTTCAAGGAATTGGCTTTTATCAAGAACTTAAGTCGCGTATTCGTATTTGAAGCCTGTGCTATTGAAATTCCGATTCTTAAATGTATCATAATATGCATTTATCGCACACCTAGCTCTAATTATTCAGCTTTTTTAAGACAACTCGAAAACACCTAAACTATACTTCCTAAGAGAGTAAATAAGAAAATCGTACTGGTGGGTGATTTTAACATCGATCTACTTAAGGAATTAAAGGCAGTAACGGAATTGAACCGTATAATACAAAACTTTGGATATGTGGTGCATATGCGTGAATCCACCAGGCAAAGAGCTAGCTTAGACTTGCTTATTTAGTAATATTCCAAACACTCGTAGCAAGAACTTACCGCTGCACCTATCGGATCACGACAAGGCACAAATTTAAAGTATCGCAGTAGAAAATATAAAAAGACCACCGAAACTCTGCTATATTAGCAAACTAGACTTTAGTCAGGAATATATAGACAAATTTATCCAATACCTGAATAGCTTATCATGGTCAGAAATTTATAAAGAATCAGATACCAATGCTGCGGTTAATAGTTTTCACGACATGTATACCCTGCTTTTTAATTTATGTTTCCCCAGTATACGAGTAAAAATTGCCAATACAAAAAAAAAACAATTACATGGATCACTAAAGGCATAAAAAAGTCAACTTTAGTAAAAAGAAGAATTCGATTCCAATACTATTCCTCTCACAATGAGGCTTCTAGGGCAAAGTATCTAGGATATACGAAGCTACTAAAAAAATGCTTTGTGTCCGCCCAAAAAATTCAAAATTCATCCGAAATAGACAAAATAAATGCAAATAATTTTGGGCTCTCATTAAAAATGATACTGGTCAACATCTTAAAACTATATTGGAACAAAACATTGAAAATATAAAACACAAGGACACGATAATCACAGACCCTAAGCAAATAGCGGACATATTTAACAACAACTTCATTGACTTGACCAATGGAAAAACTTTTACAGGAACAGTACCTTATCCATACAGTATAAATTCCGTATTGCCCAGCATTTTTCTTCAACTAGTGAGCCAAGATGAAGTATACAAAACTATAATATTTTTGCGAAATACAAATTCCGTGGGTTTTGGCCAGATACCAACAGCGATACTGAAAGATTCTGCCCAATTTATAGCTCCAGTGCTAACTCATCTGATCAATCTATCTTTGGACCAAGGAATATTTCCGCATATAATGAAAATTTCAGTCGTCAAACCTTCATACAAAAAAGGAGATAAGCAAGCCATTGAAAATTATAGATCTATTGCCTTACTTTCTGTCATATCAAGTGCAAAAGTGATGCACACTCGATTAGTTAGTTTCATGAATAAGTTTAAAATACTAAAAACAGAGCAATATGGTTTCCAAAAGGGAAAGTCTACGACATAAGCAATCTTCAGCCTAGTGCACAAAATATTACAACAAGTAGATAAAAAAGTGCCATGTACAGCTGTATTCTTTGACATGAGCAAGGCATTCGACTTTGTTGTGCATGATTTGCTTCTTTCAAAATGCAAACTATATGGGCTTTACGGCAAAGCTCATGAATGGTTAAAGAGCTACCTTACTGAAAGAAATCAATATGTTGAAATTTCCGCTCTGTCAGATGGTGTGGAGCTATGCTTAGTTAAATAGAAAACAAGATCGAATAAAGTAGGAGTCCCACAGGGGAGTATATTAGGTCCCCTCCTATTTCTCATTTATATAAATTACTTACCTGAGGCACCTAATCATAATTGTACTTTATTTGCAGATGACATTTCAGTTATAATACCATGTAATAATAATTTGGATAATGAACAATGTAATAATGACATAAATAATACAATCAATAAAATAATTCAATGGCTAAAACATAATAATTTAAGTGTGAATATTGATAAAACGAGTTATGTACAATTCCACAACAGACATGGTAAAAAGAGGGATTTAAAAATAGAACATTAACAGCAACGCATTGACAGAAAACGAACAGATTACTTTTCTTGGAATATTACTTGATGATAAATTCTCCTGGAAACTATACATCGAGAAAGTATGCAGTAAAATCAACCGCTTTGCGTATGCTCTTTGGCGCTTGAGGAAAGTGACAAACGAAGAATCTGCAATTCAAGCTTACCATGGCTATGTGGGCTCTGTACTTAGATATGGTATTTTAATTTGGGGCAATTCTGTACATATCAATAGAGTTTTTATTGCGCAGAAGCAGTGCATTGGTGGAATATCTGATGTACCACAATATACATCTTGTAAGCCTTTATTTAAAAGCCTTGAATTACAATCTCATCCGGAATAATTTAAACAAAATAGCGATGTATGCAAGTTTACGAGTAATACCCTATATCCGAATACCTTATGTATGCCTAAAGTCACTACCAAACTGTTTAGTTATAGCTGTTATCTAATGGCAATTAAAATATTTAATGCTCTTCCAAATGATTTTTAAAACCTTCCAATTGGAGAACTTAAGCGCAAACTATCGCACTGGTTACTAAATGAATCTTTTTACTCCGTTAACGAATATCTTAAAAGACACGTAATTGGTCGAGGCTATTAATCTTAAGTATATTAAATTGTATGAAAGCCTATAATTTTTGCATGTCACTCTGTGACAAAGCATGTGAGACTGATATTACCTACTTTACTATCTATTTACCCACCATGTTTTATACGCAAATAAATGATTTATGATTTAGTATAGATAAACTAAAAACTGTTCAGAATTAGGTACTAATTCAATAAACAATAATAGTAAGGAAACCATGTAATTAAGAATTCGGAAAACTGACTCCGTCACCATGAGGCATAATAGCTAGGCAGAGAGAGAGAGAGACAGTGCATTGTGGGAAAACTACGTTTATTGGTAGTGCAAATACTTAGTTTGAAAAGTTAAACAGACACTCTACTGCTACAACAAAGCAAGTTTATCATTATGTCAATTGAATTTGTCTCGCAGATATTTTCCGAGATAAATTATATACGAGTATGTATATGTATTTTTTCCGAAAGCATCTTATAATAATATATTGCGTAGTTTATAGTCACAAGAACATACTGCTGTCATAACAGACTGTCATCATAGCACTTTTATAAACTAACTAGAAGGTCCGTAATTTTGACAGCGGATAAAAAAATCATGACCCTCTCTTATCCTTGTGCGTAGTCCAGTGAAAAGCATCTTATAACCATCAGTGGATAGTGTGGGTGGATACACAGCTATCGTTTACCCAAAATAGTTGAGATCAGTGTAACCGTTTTGGCGTGATAAAGCCAAAACAACACAATAAAAAATCACACACAACCATGCAAAAAAAAATCGATTCAGTGACCTTTAAATAGTCATATCAACTATTTTTTTTTAAATATCACCATAGCAAATTTCATTTTAATCTGTTCAACGGTTTAAGAGTTCACGGCAAGCTCGCCCGAATTTCACCTTCCCATACAAACGGAGTTCCATTCTCATTTTACAACTACAAGTTGGATTGTAATGAAACTTTGCATATACAATGAACTGAGATATATCCATGTTTGTAAATTGTTAATATGGCTCCAGTTTATAAATCAAACGAAATACAGCAAAAACAAGTTTTGTATGAAAAACTTAAATTTGCTGCATTTTTTTTACTATGGTATCTGAAGCTACATAAACTAATTACAGGACTGCATATACCTTAAATTATTCTAAGTACACAGCAAACTAGCTATTCGTTTTAAAATGAAAGCGTAACTACGTTTGCATGGAGAACCGAGCTTGCCGGGACTCTTAACCGTCAAAAGGTGACAAACCTGTGTGAATGCGCGTTGCAGCGCATCTGTTTAAACACTTATTTATAAGTGTAGTATGGAACGCATATTCATAATTTCATAGTGACACTAATAAAATTAAATCAATTACTAAACTCTACTTACACAACTTTGTGTGGCTATTAGACAGCTGGTGATAGTAACATCGCACTGTCATTCCGACATATAATTCCATTGGCCAATCTTATATAGCAAAATAGATGAAAAATTCGCGTATAAATATAATTTATTTGATTACCTTTCGTTGGTAATACTTCGACGTAACGCAACGTCCGAAACGTCGAAGATGTACCGACAAAAGGTAGGTAATTAAACAAATCATTTTTATAAGCGATTTAGCACCGTATTGTTGTGTTGTGATAATGAGTGAAGATCGTGTAAGTTTAAATATATTTTAAATGAAAAAGTATCCAGGAGAAAACATTTAATAATAGTACGGAATGGTGCCGGAGTAACAAGGTAGTATGAACTCAATAACTAATTAATAAACATATTATTTTTATCAAAATTCTACTCAATCTTTCTTTTCTCTTCTAATGTAAATATTCTATAGTGTTCAAAATATTTTTTCTTGTATCGTTATGGAGTTTTTTGGTAGTTTATTTTACGCATTTGCTACTGTACTACGAAATTAAAGCCTTTTGTCGTCCACCTTGGATATATAGGGATTGTTTTCCTTAGTTTATTACACTCCATAGTACAAAGCACAACAAAGTTTTATAGCTCTACTACTGTTTGAGTTTGGGATCTAAATATTTATCTAATATTTATAGGATTTATTGCTCTACAATACAATCTCCCTTGAAATTTATTGGAGCTTATCTGTACTTTATGCATACTCTACACATGTGCATTGTGCAAGTTGATGCACTTGAATATTGAGTCCAAGGTATTATCAATATTTACTTTTTTTATTTATTTAGACGCGGACGTGATGCTTTCTTTTCGTGTCTGAACTAAAACAGGTCTCTTTCCGGTAATTTCAATTATTTATAGATAGTAAAATAAGATAGTAGTCTATCCAAGTACATTATCTTAATAGCATCTACATGCAATAAAACCTACCTAATTGTATTAGTACTCTGCTAGAAGTACCGTAGAATTTTGATGATCGGTTAGTCAGTGTGTCAGTGATAAAAAGGAACTTTGTCAGGTTCAACTTTAATGTTATTTGGAAATCTTGCATTGTAATGCCCTTTTGGTCACTGAAAATTTAGGCTTCTAGTTTTTTCACAACGAACACTTACAGGAGGTCGATAATGGCCCGAATGGTTTCGAGACAAGGATGGTACGGCCTTGCCTTTTTGCTCTTTGGCTCGTTTTAGCGGATAAGTAAACTCTATATATTGTTATTGTTTATAACGATCATTGTGGTCGTAACGCTCTAGCAGTACTGATTGATTTTTCCTCAGCATAAATTTCATGCCTGTTTTCTTTTCTGTTTTCTGTTTGGTCCTATAGTTGACTACCAGAGCAAGCCATTTTGCTTTAACCACCATTTGTACTTACTCACGTTTTCACGGTTCTACTCAGCATGCATATTAATCATATAAACCAAATAGGATTTCAGAGCCAGCAAACCGCCATTTTCTGTCAGTAATTGACCTTTTCATACACATAAGCTGGCTCAAAGCGAATTTATTTTATAGAACAGTAAATATATTTGGCGTACAAGCCGAATTCACAATTTGATTTAGCGAACCGCGCGTCGTAGGCACTTTAATGCCTATGCCGCGAAATTAATCGACTGCAACGAGCCGGATTGTTTTAGCATTATTCAACTAATGTCCGTATTTGCCGTCATTGTCCCATTTTTGGGCAGGTAAATTAGTATGGAGATATAGGTCGTTTTGAAAAGCCGGCCAATTTATCTTGCTAAATCTAAAACTAGAGTGTGAAAAATATAAAATAAAATGTGAAAGAGCGTACTCCCATTTGAAAGGCCGGTAACGCATTTGTGACTCCTCCGGTGTTGCAGTTGTCTATGGGCAACGGTGACCGCTTACCATAAGGCGATCCGTCAGTTCATTTGCCCCTAATAACATTTAAAAAAAATCATAACCCCTATTTTTTTCTTTAGCATAGTCTGGTAAAAAGTATCCTATAACCATCTGAAGATACCCAGCTACCCGTGCACGGGTAGCAGGGTATACGGATTTTAACTATTACACGGCCGTGTACCAAAAATAGTTAAAATCCGTTTAACCGATTTAGCGTGATGAAGCCACAACGAAACATACAAACATTTCATTTTTGCAACTTAATAATAGTACCTATAGATTAGATCACGCTGAAACGACTAGACAGAATACAACTTATTTCGATATACGCATCCACAAATGGTTATAGGTTACTTTTCACCCAATTACGCTGAAACAAAAAAGAGGTTTATGACCTTTGCTTCTCCGCGAAAGTAGGTTGCTGGCGTTTTGTAATATCATATTGATATACTTATTGAAGAAAAAAATCTTTCAGCCCTCCGATACTCCAGCTAACCCTGTGGAAAAATGAACAAAACATTTCGTGACTTTAAAAATCACGAAATATTAACGACCGAAGAACTTGAAATTTGAAATACAGTTTTTTAGAGGCGTAGGTGGAAAAGCGAAACTAGGCAGGATATTATCCGAATATCGTCCTCTAAAGGTAATAGGGAGGTGAGTAATAACGTCACGTGGAAGTTATCGCAGTGATTGGCGTTCTAAAGTATCCCTGTGACTTGTCACAAATGGACAACGTTACAAAATTGTAGGTTGTTTCTCCGCTCCTGATAATATCTGTTCGACCTTGCACGGTACTGCAGTCACTATTTGGTAGTAGCGTAGGTAATGAGCTTGGATGGCAGCATGTCTGCTGTTACCGTTGTCGATGTGCTAGGCGGTAGGGCACCACGGCATCCTCGGCACCTAGCGGTGTATTTTTAGATGAAAGTGTCATTTTTTGCCGCCCCAATCAGATTAAATAACAAGAGTGACAAAGTCACGGTAATATGTTATGATTTTCTTACCTATTATATTACACTTTACAGTAAGTAACATTGATGTGACATGAGTAATAGGCATGACAAAGTCATGGTGATTTTTTTGGGACTGGAACGACAGTTCCAGCGATTGAAATGTAACGTTTTTCCCTATTTTAGAGACGAGGAATGAAACATTGTGTAAATCGAAAAAAACTACGATATCGCCGTCGGGCAGAATCTAATCATCCAAATTAATCTATAAATTTGAAAGTTTGCCAAGCTAAATTTTGTTTTTTGAGAATTTGAATTTTGTTTGTACAATGATATTTAGATGTTTACATTGAACGACGCCTCATTGGGCTACAAACATCCAAATGATGTTTTTATAGTGTGTCCAACACCGCTGTACCGCGCCTTAGGTATGCGGGAGGCGAGACGGGGGGGCAGAGCAGCCGGTGATTCATCATACCGCCTTCTTCTGAGATCTTATTAGAGGATGAATTTTCCAAAATGCTTAATTAGTTTTCTTTGTTACAAATGACAAGTACTATGCACAAATTATTACACCTCTTACTCAATTGAAATGCACGTTCTCCATACAAACTTAAACTCCCCATTTAACACTTTTACTGAAATAATACAAATATTTACTACAAAACATACTCATTGCAAAAATAATAGCCCTTACTGGAATTTGGACCCAGGACCTTCAACTTCGCAGACAACGTTGCTTCCGCTGAGCCAAACTGGTCATTTCACAAAAGCTTGCAACTTGTATTACAAGTGGAAGTCACTTTTTTATAATACATATTGTTGGAAACGGATTTCCCGCGGGGTCATTAATTGAAACATAGGCCACGGATAAATGCTAGTAGTACAAATAAGATACAAAACAAGCACAATTAGAATTCAATTGAATGGAGCTACAAACGAAGTATGTATATGTTATATGTAGAAATCTACGAATAATTGAAGCTATATTGTGTTTTCAGCTGCGCAAAGCAAATGCCTGTTCGCCAACAAATTAAATCAAGCTCAAATGGTGTATTCGCTACGGTAACTGGCATTATCGGTTTTTGCTAGTCCAATTCTTGCTATTGAAAACTGAAAATGGAATATTTCGTCATTTAAATTTTAAATAAATTTAAAAATAAAAATACTCCATTGAAACTATCAGTTGTATTGTATCGGGTTACAGATTATACTCGGTGTTTGAACTGTAACAATAAATTTTGGTACCTATATCGACGAGTAGGTTTGTATGGTGGAGAAAACTTTTGTACCCTCGCAAAGTGGAGGTCTTTTCCTAGTGAAAAGCTTAGTGCGAGTCCGTCTGACCCGCGCATCGAGGGTTTCGTTATAACTTTATTTTATCCCAAACTTACAAGCTGGGTAGGGTATTAAAAATTATATGAGACTTATTACGGTCATTAAAAAAATATATCAAGAAGCTAAGCCGATTTTGAGTAATCAGGGAACAAACATAAAATAATTTTCGTTGAAATTAATTCTTCATATTTCTTTGGACATACGGTTTAAAAGATGACGGGGGACACAATTTATGCTTGCAATTTAAGCGATTATTTCCGAAAATAATCACTTAAGCAATGAAATTGCTAAAAAAACCTTATATTGCTTTTAAACGAACACTCGTCATTTTTTACGTCTATTACATGTATAATGCCATACATGCCCCCCAAAACATATTTATTTTTGTTAATTAACTACCAAACTATGTCATTCATCAATAAATATGATTTAGTTCTTGAGTAAAATTCCTGTAACATACGGCCGGACGGACATGCCGAATCATACATACCGAGGAATCGAAAACACTCCTCCTATTTTTGAGGAAAAAAAATTACGGAAAGTAAGTAATTACGGTAATTGCTTTAGAAGTTAGCTGTGATATTGAAGTGTTAAAGTCTGTATATGCTCCGACTATTAAACCATATAATAGAGTACTATGGGGGCACAGGGATGTTGCACAGATTGAAACATTTCATAAGCTGTGTAATGAAAAGCTTAGAGCCATAGATTTTCCAAGCACCCTTACCAATTGTTGTGACGGGTTGTGCAGCAACATTGAGCATAGGACAACATTAGACCAACTGTATTGTGATATTGTTGATGCACTGAGGTACGCGGCTGAGGAAAGTTCAGCGGCTCCTGTTATCAACCGTAAGAAAGGAAAGTATGTTGTAGGTTGGAATAAACATGTTTATCATGCTCATAAGGACGCTAGGTACCATTTTCAGCTCTGGCTTTCGCATGGTAGGCCGCCATGTGGGCATTATTATGCTCGTATGGCGGAAACAAAGCGTATTTTTAAGTCGAGACTGAAATGGTGCCAGGATAATGCTGAGCAGATAAAGATGGATATTTTAGCCACGCACCATGCAAAAAAGGACTTTCGCAACTTTTGGAAAGAGACCAATAAACTTAATCCAAGGCCGTGTACTCCTCTCAGTGTGAATGGTGTTAGTGAGCCCGTAGAAGTAGCTAATATGTTTAAAAATAGTTTCATGATGGAGCCACGCACTTGTCCTGCGAGTACATGCCCGGCGGAGGTCACTCTTTCGCGTCGGTCCAATCCACCGATTAAGTTTGATGCCTCAGAGGTCGCAACCGTCATACGTAATATGAAGAGGGGAAAATCGCCCGGTCATGACTCTCTTTCTATTGAGCATTTAAAATATGCCGGTGTTCACCTGCCGCGTGTGCTCGCATTACTTTTTACATTGTGCTTGCGTCATTCTTACTTGCCTGAGGATTGTATGAGAACGGTTGTTGTACCAATAGTCAAAAACAAAACGGGAGACATGTCGGACAAGGCCAATTATAGACCCATATCACTGGCGACCACGATAGCAAAGGTGCTGGATAGTTTGCTTGATCGACAATTGGCTAAGCATCTGAAGCTGCATGACGCCCAATTTGGATTTCAAGCTGGGCTGTCAACTGATACAGCAATCCTATGTCTCAAGCATACTGTCCGGTACTATACTGACAGGAAAACGCCAGTATATGCATGTTTTCTGGACCTGTCCAGGGCTTTTGATATGGTGTCCTATGATCTGTTATGGCATAAAATGAGAACGAATACGGACTTGCCCCTTGAGGTAATAAATATGTTTGACTATTGGTACAAAAATCAAATAAATATGCTAAAATGGGCTAATGCATCTTCTGATGAGTACAGGTTGAAGTGTGGGGTGCGGCAGGGGGGGCTGACGTCGCCACGACTTTTCAACCTGTACATAAATGCTCTCATAGAGGATCTCAGCGGGGTCAGGGTCGGGTGCGCCATTGCCGGGGAAATGGTGAACAATATCAGCTACGCTGATGATATGGTTCTGCTGGGACCCTCTGTGTGCGCTATCAGAAAGCTGCTAAATAAATGCGAGGAATACGCCGAGACCCATGGACTGAAGTACAACACTAGTAAGAGCGAGATCCTTGTGTTCCAGCCGCGTGAACATAAGGTAGACCGAGTACCGGAAATCTTGTTGTACGGGGTCCCCCTCGCGAGAGCTACCAAGTTCAAGTATTTAGGTCATTGGGTCACGGAGTCTCTCTCGGATGACTTAGACATTGAGAGAGAGCGTAGGGCGTTGGCGGTTCGGGGGAATATGTTGGCTCGCAGGTTTGCGCGATGTACGAACGAGGTAAAGATTACGCTATTTAAAGCTTATTGTCAGTCCTTTTACTCGTGCAGCCTGTGGTTCAATTATACTCAAAGAACAATGAACGCCCTTCGCGTTCAATATAATAACATACTTAGGATGCTGCTGGGTCGGCCGAGGCACTGCAGTGCTTCTGGCATGTTTGCTGAGATGCGAGTTGACGATTTTCATGCCGTCAGGAGAAATAGTGCAGCCTCCATAATGCATCGCATACGAGGCAGTTCCAACAGCATCCTGGGTGTTGTCGCTGGTAGACTGGATTGCCCACTGGCAAAACATTGGTCTAGCTTACATCTCAACACATACCACTGGAATTCAGCTAGATCATAATAATTAAGCATTTGTGATATGCGTTAATAAATCTTGTACTTACCAACATCTAATTATTTTTAATGATTTTTATATAATTTTAAATTCAAATTTTAATAGTTATCCAAATTTTTGAAATGTTATAATTTTAATCGTTTTAATTGTAATTTATTACTAATTTGGTTTTTGTAATTGTTTTAATTGTAATTTCTATTCAGTGATAATTTTAATTGTTTTAACGTTGTGATAGTTTTTATTTTAATGCTTAATTTTATTTTATGACATTGATGATGATTGGTTTTATATACATCACATGTACTAACACCTAGGTTGAGTTTACTAACTCATTTTATGGATCATTGTTATCTGGAATAAATGAATAAATAAAATAAATAAACAGAATGAATTGTATTTATTTTATTTAGGCAACGAATTAAATAATTGGTCAACAAGCTGTCCGAGGATTCGCTGACTAATCATTAAATTTGCCGCATATTATGTATTTTAGCTGCTCAATAATTCTTTTTAGGTTTTGGTTGTTTTTGCTGTCTTATTAAATAATAGATAAGGTCAACTAGGACAAAACACTTGGAACACAATTGAATATATTAAAAGAAAAACGAAGGATAGAGTAGCATTTCGATAAAAATGCTTTGTAATTATAGAATAAAGTAGAATAGAAAACTTTTATTGAATAACTGTGTACATAAGATGGACGCGGTGAATTGATTATGGACTTCATGGTACACACTAACGCCATTGTGGACGGATTTGGAACTATTATTTACTGTGTTTTCCGCTGGATACTTTCATCTGTTTTCCTATGTGAGTTTGCATATAGAGCAATGACCTCGAAATGCCGGCGTGTGACTAAACTAGCACTTTCAACTTCGCCAAATTAATTTCAGCCGCTTGGAATACCATTTGCAGAGGGATATGCCGCTTAGGGAAATGCAACCAATCTGAATACTTTGATGAGAGGATATTATGGCGTTTACGCTCCAAATTTTACCTCTACAGTCCATGACTATTTCGAGCTACTAGTAAATAAAGGACGTTTAAGCCATTGAAACTTTTATGTAAAGGCAAAAGGCAGTGTTATAAAATAATTAAGGGCATCGCTTATTCTAGGCAAATTCAAATACCTTATCATACTACCCTACAACAGTATTAAAAAATATCTAAACGACTAGTTCACAAAGGCAAGTTCGAGGTTTGAGGCAGGGGCCTCTACTGGTATTAATTAAAATTAAAATACCGGTACCGCTTAATTTATTTCTATCTGCAACTGGTATTCTGAGCGGCTGAAATTAATTTTGCAAAGGAAAAAGTGCGAATTTAGTTTCACGCCAGCCATTCGTGGCCACTGCCCTATTTCGATTTGCTAGTAAACAAAGGGCGCTTAAGCCATTGAAACTTTTATGCAAAGGCAAAAGGTAAAGTGTTTTACTTGACTACAGTACCTACAGAGACGTCGGAGTTTCTTGAATTGCACGAATTGAATTGACGGCACCAATCATGGACATGATCAATACAGTAGTACCCAATAATGGACAGTGTTAGATATATAGGGGAGGGTGGGGAGCAGTGGATCGGTGGAGAACAGTGGATCATTGCCTATATTTTAGAGAAATAATAAACTTACATATCAGTCTTGTTTGCACTTTGATAACGTAACAGGCGTCTTTAACTTTGTCCCATGACCAAGATATAAATCTTTTATTTCTGTAAAATATAAGCAGTGATCGACTGGTACCCACCCTCCCCTAAATGTGTGCGTGCGCGCTGCATACTGTAACCTGTTTGAGAAGCATTAAATTGTGTTTAGCTGGCTCGCTTAATAAATAAATAAATAAATAAATAAATATTACGGGACAATTTTACACAAATCGAACTAGCCCCATGGTAAGCTCAATAAGGCTTGTGTTATGGGTACTAGACGACGATATATTTAATAGATATATTACTTATATACATAGAAAACATCCAAGACTCAGGAACAAATATTTATGCTCATCACACAAATATTTGCCGTTACCGGGATTTGAACCCAGGACCTCAGCTTGGCAGGCAACGTTACTCCCACTGAGCCAAACCGGTCGTCAAACGGCTTAATGGACGGTCGTGTACTACCTTTAGTAGTCTAGTATCTCTCCCATAACAGTTAACCCAATATAAACATATACACAACACGTGGCGACGAGGATGGGAGCCGAAGTATAAAGCAGCAAAGATTTAGTGGTTTACGGCCCATCATTCATGGACTTTACCAGTTACGAACATTCAGTTATCTTAACATGCAGTGTTGTTTGTTTAAAAATGTAGTGTCCCATAGGTATATAAAGTTTGGGTTTACGGAAAAAATATCATAAATAGGTGGTTGTCCATTACTGGTGCCGTCTATAATCGAATCGAATATTTAAATAAAAACGCCTGACTTCGCTGTTAAAGATTCCAAAATGGACAAATTTGTAATGCCCCGTCCCGCAGTGCAAATAGCGAGGGCTGTGTAGTTTATCTCCACGTATAGATTTATTAGGGCATTATTATGATACATTCGCAGGTTTGAGGCGGTTCTGGCGCTGTTGTGTCTCACATTTGGCTCCGACCTGCAATGCCGCAACCAATACCAAAAGCGCCTATAAGCCATTGATACACAAAAGCTTACTGCCGTTTCAGAACAGCCAGGTAAACCTGTAGGGACCAGAATGGCGTATCTGCTTTAGAGTTAGGAAAGCGTATGTCCGTTTTGGATTGGATCGTGTGTCCAATAGGATAAACCGGGTAGGAAAAATGCAATGAGGGATTAAACTCCGAATGACATTAGTGCGCTCTAGTTATCGACTGAATGAATATTCTGAATGAGTTTGGAAGTGCAGTTAGTAAAGTCCTTACCCTAAATTTAGTAACTTTGAAGTGATATCCGTCGTTTTGGTGATTTAATGTGTGATGCTTTTACGAGTAAGGTAAAATTATAAATTGACTAGAAGTTGCCCGTAACTTCGTTCACGGAGGAGTACAAAAATCATAACTCACTTCTTATCTTCAGCGTAGTTGGGTAAAAAGTATCCTTCTATCATATGTAGATGTTCAGGTACTCCTGTACCAAAAATCGTTTGAATCCTAGATGGATTTGACGTAATGTAATGAGTTCGGAAAGACACAATTCGGCAAGTCACACAAGCTGTATAAGGGCTTATACAACTATTAAACAGCCAGTTTGAGCGTTGTAAGGGCTGTATAGGCTCTCAATACAGCTTGGGTGTTACTTTGGTATAGTTGCTTTACTTTTCGATTGAGTGACCTAAAATATTCACTTATTTAAATGAAAAACTGGAGTCTGCCCGTACCTTCGTGAGCAGAGAAGAAAAAATGATAATATTCTTTTTTTCTTCAGGTTAAATAGTCGAAATTCATTGCATTTCCGTTTTGGCGTGATGAAGCCACACACAACCACACATAAAACAAACATAAAATAAAAAAAAATATTTTTCGCTTTAGTGACCTTTAAATAGCCTGTATCAAATTTTTTTTTGAAAATACCCTCAATATACAGACAGTTTCATTTTATAATAGTATACAGACATCTTCCTTCTGTTTGTATGTTATGTTTGTATGTTTATGCGTCCTCGTCAAGTCAAGAAGAAGGCTGAACGGATTTCAACTGTTTTTTGTACAATGGACCTCCTCAACGAAGTTGCAGGCACCTTGAAGTTTATAATCAGGGTTCGTTAAAAGCGAGCAAAACTCATTGAAGTGGTCACTAGTTGTCATACGTCATTACAATCGATTTCGCTCGCATTTTACAATCCCTGTTTATAATAAATAGCACGGATAATACAATATCTTCCATCAGATAGACAGATAATGCTTCAAACTTCCACGAGTGCACCCCTCGAGGAGGTTAAAAACTAAGCTTGTTTTGGTTGGATGGCGGGAATGAGGTCAAGTGGAGCCGGGGTTCGATCCCGTCCACTTGTACGGCGCAACGTTCAGTCCTAATGAAGTTTAGCAGTCGTATAAAAGCAAGGGTATATTTTCATTTCGCATATATTTTACATTATCTGTTTAGAATACAGTACTACTTTGATTTAAAGTTACACGATCTTCACTCATAATCACAACACCACAAAACGCCTGACGTCGTGAGTGTAGTGTGTCTAGTGACGAACGTAGTGTTCAACCTAATAATAAACATCAAGCGCGGGTAGATCGAAAAACTCGCGCGGCTAGAAGACGTTGATTCGCCGCTCCAGTTTTCTTCGAGACCATGGACGTAACGCGTCGTCCGAAACGTCGAAAAATTACCAATGAAAGGTAATTAAATAAATTATATTTATACGCGATTAATATATTGAGGAGGCCTGTGGACGTCCCATGGCTGAAATGATGATGATGACGATGATTTACGACCAGCTGGACTATATAGTACAATTGTATATTATTATTACTGTTACTACTTGTTTCTGCGTAAGTACATGTATTATACAGCAGTTGTCCAAGAACAAGCCATTAATCCTGTCCGCTATAATGCTCCGAATGTTGTTGAAGCTGAAGCTAGCCCGCACTCTGCGCACCAGGGATGTGGCTCGCTTGCGCATCGTGGTGTAGAAGCTGTCTGTCTACCCGCGTTTCTGCAAACATTCCTGATGCGCTAGCGCTACAGAATCTCGGCACCCTGAACGCGTAATTATACTACACGCGCAGAGCGCTATACCATTTATACGTATGATCTGCCCACAGGCTGCCTGAATAAAAGGTAGTAATAAAAAGACAAAGTTTTACTTCTCTTTAGCAAACTGTTTTGTAAGCAAACCTGCGGGCTATCATATTTGCTCTAACGTACAGCGCTCTGCGCTCGCCCTCAATAGCGGTATTTTTTAGGGTTTCATGCCCAAAGGGTAAAACGGGACCATATTACTAAGACTTCGCTGCGCGTCTGTCTGTTTGTCTATGTCTGTCACTAGGCTGTATCTCATGAACCGTGATAGCTAGATAGTGGAAATCTTCACAGATGATGTATTTCTGTTGCGGCTATAACAACAAATACTCAAAACAGTATAGTTTTCTGTATGTCTGTCCGCGTAGATTTTGCTTAGGAGTAGGGCGCGTATTTTGTACGGAACCCTCGGTGTGCAAGTCCTACTTGCACTTCACCGATTTTTTAAAGGTCTGCCACCAAATGCCCCAAATATTTGAACTGTTCAACTATACGCAGATGAGAGGACTAACTTTTTAGTCCTCTCATACTATTAACTAAAAAGGACTAAAAAGGAATACATGTTTCAGTTTTCCATTCTGTAAGAAAAAACGAACGATCAGAGCGGTCAAAATCAACTGAGTCGCCGTTCAAGCGTTAAAACTGTTTTATAAAAGCTTTTATTCCCGTTAATGAAACATTAATAATTGACGTGTTTTCGCGTCGTGAATGTACCGCGACATGACCGGACGGCCTCAGCCGCCGGCTCCATTCCGTGCGGTCCAGCGGTCCGAGCGCATTAATATGACCATTGTGCCAATAAGTTGGTATTTTTGGAGTATTAAATCCATTTATTTTTAATATAATCAAATTCTACGCTCCATAATTTTTTGCATTAACATGGTAGCGATGCCACTGGCTCCTTTCTGTGTAGTTCAGCGGTCCAAGCACACAAGAAAATGACAATTATGAAATTTATCAGCAATAAGTGGTATAAGGAGAATTTACTCCATTTTTAGGGTTCCGTACCAAAAAGGTAAAAAAAGGAACCCTTATGGTGCAACTCTGTCTGTCTGTCCGACTATAAGAGTGCCATCTCTCAAAAACTACTTACGCTATCTATTTGGAATTTAGAATAGTATTAAACGTGGTCAGCCCACATGCATTTTGAAGGAAACATTAGAAAAACATATTTTTATTTTCTAAAAGAACGACCAATATGAGGGGGAGCAAAAATTAAAAGTTTAGTCACCGGGTCAAGTAGGGATCACATGAAAGGGCTTGATCTGAACATTTTCGAACATTTTTTTTAATATGCTTAAATTTCTTTTTGTTAAGGTAAATGTGGAAAAAAATACCGTTACCCCCCTTTTTTTTCTGAAATTTACCAAACGAAAAATCTGTAATTTTCTGCAATTATGTAATTTAATATGAATATTACACGAAAATTATAACCATATATCTATCTAATATTTTCTTCTGTTTCCGCGATTATTACTCATTGAAATAAAACAATTTAACGGATTATGCTTTCCAGCTTTCCATGGTCAAGCTTCCGAAACGTCGGGGACTAAAATGAGATAATATACGCGATATAATCCGTTGAATTATTTTATTTCAACACATATCTATCTGTCCTACTTTTTTTTTAATAACCCAAAAATAATTTTTGAATAACGCAGTTGGTTAAGTTTGCTCCTCATTTGTATGTGACGATGTGATACCAGAGGCAAACTTAACTCAAGCGGCAAGTTAAGTTCGAATAAGTAGTACGAAGCCCTCGGTGCGCGAGTCAGACTCGCACTTGACCGGTTTTTAATTTTTGTTGTTGAGCAATATTTAAAGGCAGTGTTCGACATATACATAGATATAAATTCTCGATGCATCGCAATATGGCCAAGCAGCCTCAGCAAGCGACATCGTTGAATCATTTCAAGCGGCCTAGCGGTTCGAGAGTGCAATAATATGACTATTATGACCATTAAGTGGTAATTGGGAAGATTTACTCGATTCCATTTTTTGTTTTGACCAATATTTAAAGGCTCTGCGTTCAAAATCTACATATATGTAGATTTTGGATGCAAGCTAAGCTAAGCACGGCGTTTGGGCGTGGATTTTCCTTGACGATGCAGGCCTTAAGGATTTGCTCAATGGTTTCTTGTATTTTGCAGGCATGTTTTCAGCATCGTGGAAGCATCGACATGACAAACGGCTTCAGCGGCCGCCGGCTCCATTCCACGCGGCCCAGCGGTCCGAGTGCATTAATACTATTATGACCGATACGTTGATTTGTTTCGAGGATTTTGTGCATTTTTTTAAACGATCAAACTCTACGCTCCTTAATTTTTGGCCTCAATGTTACCGATGCCACTGGCACCTATCTGTGTAGCTCAGCGGTCCGAACGCACAATAAAATGACTATTACGGTTCGGTTATGACAACGCGCGACTAAACGCAATGCAAAACAAAGTGGCGACCGAGATCATAATACTATCTCGTTCACACTTACGTGGTCTTAACAGGTGTCAAAGAGACAGCAGTATGATCTCTTTTTTTTTCGTTTTGCGTGCAGTGTAGGGGCGCGGCGAGCAAATTATTTCTTCATTCCGCGGTCGAGACGCTCACCGCACAGCAAATTAATTCGTATCGCACGCAATGTATCAAGAATTATCTTGCCGCACCGCTGGTCGCACGTTGTCGTGCCCAGGCCTGTATGACCAATAAGCTGACATTGTCAGAGGACTTACTTCATTGTTTCATTTATTTTGGGCTATTGTTTAGTAAGAGTAACAAAATAAGGAGCAGTAGGTTAGCGTGGTATGGGCATGTAATGAGGAGGGATGAGGGTCATATTGGTAGAAGAATGTTAGAGATAAGTGTCCAAGGATACAGAGCAAGCGGTAGGCCAAAAAAGCGATGAATGAAATATGTGAGAGAAGACATGAGAAAGAAAGGAGTAAGCGCTGAAATAACGAATAATAGAGATGAATGGGAGGAGAATACATGTTGTGCCGACCCTACATAAGTGGAATAAGGGCAGGGAGATGATGTTTAGTAAGAGTACTACTATAAGGACTAATGAAAGTAAAGTCCTGGATTGGCGACCACGCATAGGAAAGCGTGGCGTGGAATGGCCTCGGATTAAGTGGACGGATGACCTCGTGAATGTTGCGGGGAGTCGGTGGATGCGATCATCATCCACCGACTCCCCGCAACATGATCGCACTCTGTGGAGAGCTACAGGGAAGGCCTCTGGTCAGCAATGGACGTCCGTGGCTAAGAAATAGATTTATTTATTTATTTGGGGCATCAACAGCAATACAAAACAAGAAACATAATCTAAAACACTGCAACAAAGCTAATAACAGATGTCCACAAACGTAAAATTAATGGAACAAGTTACATAAAAGCGAGTATAAGTATATCATAAGAAAAAAAATACTTTAGATATGCTCAAATATTGTAAGAAAGCCTGTTTTTGTGTGTGTGTGTGTGTGTGTGGTGTATTGTGTAGAAAAGAAACATTTACTCAGCACTGAACTAAATAAGAAGTAAAGACCGAATCCATTTCTTTAAGCTTAATTTGGTACAGTAAAACAAATCTATACTGCTAGACTGTTTCTTATATTGCCTCAAGACCCGAGGAGATATTGGGAATGGGGAATTTTGGACATATTTACGATAGAGATAGATGACCAATAAGCTGCGATTTTAGATTTGAGATATTTGTTTATTATTTTTGTATCATTATTGGTTGAAGTGGGACTGAGCTCGTCACATCTGCCGTATGCTGAATGATTTGTGGGCTAAGAAGACCACAGAGTGGAAGCCACATAACTCAAAACGGAGACGCGGCAGACCTCGCCGGCGATGGCGTGACGACTTGGACTCCTTTGCAAAGGACTGGCCAGATGATGCTCAAAATCGGGATCAATAGAAAAAGAGGGGGGGCATTGCATAGTAATATTGATTAATATTGGAAGCATCGTGGACGCATTGTAACGCGACCGATTAGACGCTGCCGGCTTCATTCCGCAGCCCAGCGGTCCAAGCACACAATAAAACGACTATTATGACCAACATGCCGATATTCTCGGAGGATTTACTCTGTTTATTTTTTTTAAATTGACGTATATTAAATGTTAAAAATTCGCGAAGTTGTAGATTTTGAATGCAGAACTGGACGCCGCCGGTTCTTTCCACGCGGTCCAGCAGTCCAAGGGCGCAATAAAACTATGATCCCCCACTCCTAAACTTTAATGTGATTTATCCGAGTGTTTTTGTATTATTTTGAAAAAGCAAAAAATATTGTATTGTATTGTATTGTAAACACTTTATTGTACATAAAAACAATAAAACAAAGAAATTAAAGTAACATATTTGTACAAAGGCGAACTTATCCCTTTAAGGGATCTCTTCCAGTTAACCTTAGAGCAAATGAAAGAAAAGAGTAAACATCAACGCAGATAAACAAACCAACAAGTTAATATGCACAATAAATAAATAAATAAAATAAATAAATATCAGGGACAATCTTACACAAATCGACCTAGTCCCAAACTAAGCTAAGCTTGTACTATGGGTACTAGACGACGATATACATAATATATAGATCAATTATAATACTTAAATACATAGAAAACATCCAAGACCCAGGAACAAACATTCGTGCTCATCACACAAACACTTGCCCTGGCCGGGATTCGAACCCGGGACCGCCAGCTTCGTAGGCCGTTGTACAACCCACTGAGCCACACGTGTCGTCGACAATGACATTAAAACTTAAAAGCTAAAGTAGCATACACATACACATAAACCCTAAATAATAAATAGTAATATACTAGCATATATATCATCTAGATAAATAAATATACGTGTGTAAATATTTATTTATATACATAATAAATATACACAAACGGATAAATATTAAAAGACGAGGTCAGGGGTCTGAAAGCCATAACTTTTTAAAAAAAATACGTGTCCAATATTTTTTTTATCGTTTAACCGACGGAGTAATTACAATTTTGATTTTTATACCCTGTCATCATGCATATTGGGGATAGTAACGTTTAATTTTTTTTAAATTCATTATCACAGCAACAAAACGGGGCTTAATCGCGTAAAAATATGATTTATTTAATTACGTTTCGTTGGTAAATCTTCGACGTTTCGGACGTCGCGTTACGTCCATGGTCTCGAAGAAACCAAGGACCTACCGCGACGAATGCAAGGAAGGAGAAAGGAAGGAAGGAAGGAAGAATTACCAACGAAAGGTAATTAAAATAAATCATATTTATACGTAACTAGCTTCTGCCCGCGACTTCGTCCGCTTTAAATCTGGTATCGCGAATGAGGGTATTTTTCCGGGATAAAAAGTAGCCAATGTCCTTCCCCGGGACTCAATCTATCTCCATACCAAATTTCGTCCAAATCGGTTCAGCGGTTTAAGCGTGAAGACGTAACAGACAGACAGACAGACAGACACACTTTCGCATTTATAATATTAGTATGGAAGTATGGATTAAGCCCCGTTTTGTTGTGTTATGATAATGAGAGAAGATCGTGTCAGTTTAAATCAAAATTTGTAAAGTGTCCGTAGATTATTTTCAATTATGGTATTCCTACTAAATTTGAAAGTTTATTCATATATGCTTCAACTGTTTTCCGAATCAAATTAAATGAGTGGAAACAAAATGTCGAATTGATTATGAATAACCGCTTATTGATAAAGAAGAGAATTAAAGCAGTGAACCATTATGATATGACATCATCCGAACTATTGAAAACTCTCCATTTATTGCTCGAGTGATTATACAATACATTATTCTGTATTACACGCCAAAATATTAAAACATAAGACATTTAAATATGAAACAGAACGTCTAGAAATGGTTAACAGCAGGCGATCTTATCGCTAAGAAACGAAGCGAAACTTCCAGACAACCTTAACCTATACACTATTATGAATCTATATATATAAAAGGCAAAGTCCTGACTGACTGACTCACTTAAATCAACGCCCAGCCCAAACCGTTGGACCTAGAAACCTGAATTTATGACAATGGGTAGTTTTTATAACGTTAGTATCCATTAAGAAAGGGTTTTTCAAAATTCCAAAAATGGGGGTCCAATGTTGTATGGGGAAACAAGATTAGTTAGACTATTTTATTCGAAATTTTACAGGAGTATTTGTAACAATAAATGAATTAACACGTGTTTCAGGTTTTTTGAAAATTCTTCTTAAGGGATGAAATGAGGGTCCAAAGTTTGTATGGGGAAATCAGATCAGTTTCGACTATTTAATTTTAAACTTCACATGAGTATTTCTAACAATAAATGAGTAAATACATATTTCAGGATTTTTGAAAATTCAACCTCTAAAAGGATGAAATGAGGGTCCAAAGATTGTATGGGGAAATCAGATGAGTTTCGACTATTTAATTCTAAACTTCACACGAGTATTTTTAACAATAAATGAGTAAGTACGTGTTTCAAGGTTTTTGAAAATTCAACCCCTAAAGGAGAAATTTGAAAAAAACTGACCATAACTTCATCATCAGTTAGTCTCAAATCCTTAATCTCACTGACAAAATGGTATGAGTCCCTTGTGTATGCTTCCGTCTTCCCTCGTAGTAAAGAAAGTACACCTGCTAAGTGCCGAGCTAATCGATAGGTAGGAGCATCGATTTGACTCACTATAGGGCGTAACGGAGCACCAGGTTTATGTATCTTTGGTAACCCGTACAACTTTGGTGGCACCGGGCAAGAAGGCACTAAACTTTTCACATCCAGATTAAGATTTTCAGAGTGCTTACTTATCAGCTCGGCTGTCGTTTTTACTACTTTCGCCGTTGGATCTCGCTTAACAAGCTTGTATGTTGTAGCGTCTGACAAAAGTACTTCCACTTTCTGGTTGTAATCACTAGTATCCATAACAACCGTCGCATTTCCCTTGTCAGCTCGAAGAATGGTGATATCTGGGTCCTCACGCAAGCTCTTCAAAGCGTTGAATTCAGTTCTGGGTAAGTTAGCTTTAGGAGACTTCGCTCGTCTTAAAATTGAAGACACATCCTGGCGTACGGCCTCCAAATCCTCCTTACGCATATGATTTTGGACCAAACAATCTTCCACACCGACTATAATCTGTTCAAAAGGGATATTCCGTGGAGTAACAACATAATTAAGCCCTTTTTTAAGAAGCGAGGTTTATGATTGCGAGAGTTCCTTCGAGCTAATATTCACTACAGGTGCAACGGCATTTGACGTGGACGTTTGATTACCTCCACGGAGCGTTTCATTCCTAGTGCCCCGGACCTTACTCCAACTGATTACCATTTTTTTCGGAATTTGGACAACTTCATGCAAGGAAAAAAATTCAATTCTCCCGAGCCTGTCCAAACGGCCTTCAAAGATTTTATTGATTCTCGCTCACACATTTTTTTTAGTAAAGAAATCAACGAACTATCTTTGAGATGGCAAAAGTGCATGCCATGGTTCATACTTTGACTAAATAAAAAAATAGTTTCATAAAAAAAAATCGTTTTCATTTCTGCCATATGAAACGCCAATTTCATATGTAAGAACCTAATATATAGGTATCGACTACATAGCAAAAAGCACAAAAAAAGGTGCCAATTCTAGTACTAGATTTTGATTCAGTATGTTACAATATCAAGCTGTTAGATATTTAAAGAAACTACCAAGTTAGAACTCAATTTTACAGCAAATAATAATTCTTATACATAGATGGCGTTCCATTGATTTAAACTTACACGATCTTCACTCATTATCACAACACCTTAAAACGGGGCTTAATGGCGTCTAAATATGATTTATTTAATTACTTTCGTTGGTAATTCTTCGACGTTTCGGACGTCACGTTACGTCCATGGTCAAGGAAAGGTAATTAAATAAATAATATTTATACGCGATTAAGTCTCGTTTTGTTGTGTTGTGATAATAGATGGCGTTGTTTGGCAGACGGCTTTTTGTATGGAGATTGACAGTCCTCTTATTTTAATGGTCATTGATCTAAACAATATCTACGGAAAACAAATACGTATACGTAATGTACGATTTGACTTCTACATGACAGTTATCAGTCATTAAAGTCGACGAACTTATTGGCATACATGAACACTATCTTATAAAGTAAGTACTAAAATGTCGAAAACTATTAGGCCAATAGCTAAACGCGTTATCAAATCGTCCCTACCTTGAACGAACCCTACATTCTACAACCCTACGAAACTGCAAGTCAAAGAGTTTTTTATGTGCGACCATTAACTAGGTACAAAGACATTTTCAGCGAACGTCGTCTCCTTAAAAGCCGGAAAATTTGTCCAATTTGTTCCCCCATCTTTGATATTTTGATTCTGAAAAACATCTCAACAGTTTGCTTGTACAAAGCTAATTTCAACAGAGATATTTACTTAACCTACATAACATTTGAGACGGTCGAAAATTTTAATGAAATGCGTTTATTCCGATGTTTAATGAATGAAATAAAGGCATTTCATTATTAACGTCAGGTGAGCTTTCGAGGAGATTTTTACATTCTTTTTAATTTTACAAATGCGAATAAATGTGTTTGAGGGTTTATAGGGAAGGACCCACTACTTACGAAAAAAGACGCGTGTAGTTTTTTGTAAATTTGTTCCGAATTTTTCTAATTATATTGATTGTTTTTTTAGGGTTTTGTTACCAAAATAAGAAACGGAACCGTCGTTCGTCCGTATGTCACGGGTATTTTACTCAAAAACTACAGGATGTATATTGATGAAATTTACAGAATGGAGGTGTCTTGTATAAGCCGCTACTTAGTTTGATAGTTAAATAACAAAAAAATATTTCCAGCGAGGGTAACTCCATACATGTAACCGAAACTGAAAAAAAAACAGCAACTATGGGTCGCACATATTTCGACAGTTTTTTTTTTATATTTTGAGGTATCTGAATTTTTTTATTCGCTTTGAAAGAAGCAGAAAGTGTGTCGCCCCCCTCTCTATTTTCTAAACCTTATGTCCAAAAAATATGAAAAAATCACAAAGATAGAACTTCATAAATACTTTTGACGAAATTTTTTTTCAGCAGGATTGGATATACCGTTTTTAGGTATAGCCGAAAAACTGCGCTTCTCAGCAAGAGGTCGTAAGTGCCATGGAGATACGCTCTTCTGCTAATGCTTTTTTCATACCTATTTTTTTTTCTGCAGTGCATTTACTTGTTTGAACGGCTGCGGTACCCTTCACTGAGCATGGCCCGACATGCTCTTGGCCGGTTTTTTAAGTATTTTGAGTGTTTTTTATATCGGTTTTGTTGCTTAGTTATTAGATGATTTTCTTTTGTACTAGGTATTATTTTCCACTCAGGAACAATGTTTCGCAATTGTGTATAAATCACGGTTAAGCATTTTTATCATCATTCGATTCTTGCCCTGAAACCAACGAATTTTGTATATATAGAGGCATCTCCAAAATCCTTCGACGCTACAGAGACTCTTTGTGATGTAAATCAGCTACTCAGGTCTCGGAGGAGCCATTCAAATTGAAATTTTGTAAATATTTTAGTTGTGAATAGCTGTAATGCTTTGACGTCTGTGTCACTTTAGGTTCGTTTTCATTTGGACTTTTGGATAACTCCTAATCCGTCCATAAATATAATTTTGTTACCGCCTAGGCAAAAAAGCCAATATAAGTGTGATAAGATAAATGTGATTAAGTATGTCTATCGCTCTCTGTCTGTCAGATCGTAGCATAAAAAAATTGTGGACCGAATTGAAAATATTATTCTTACTTTGTTAGATAGTTTATTTTCGTGAGACCGCGTCGTTGGGAGTTGCTACTGCTTATTTCCAAGCGTAAGTCACTTAAGAACAAGATACTCAAGTACTCTGGAATATACAATATAGAAGACTCAACCAACAGTTTCCACTTAAGTTGACCATCACGTTTACATTTTCATCTTTCTACGCTGCATCTTCTGTCTTCCAGTATATGGTCGACTATCAAGAACGTTATCTACCCCAAATTCAAATAATTCAAATTCAAATAGTTTATACTGCAAGTAGGCCACAAGGGCACTTTTATAAGTCAACTCTTATCTATTACAATATTTGTACGTAGACTATCTTAAATATATATTTTTAAGTATAACTCGATGCATAGTTCTCCAAGATTCAAAATTAAAATAAATGTCTGATTTTACAATAAACAGAAAAACATACACAATCTATATAATGCCATTATAGTGCATAGCAATACAGGGTGTTTGATAACAGGATGCAAAGTTGAAAGGAGGTGATATAGGTGAGGTCATTTAGAACATTTTAAGCGATATATGTGTTAAGTAAATGTTATTAGTTTTTTATTTTATTTAAGTTGTAAGATTTTTCTGGGAAAACTCCAAAATTTCAGACTCCATCGACAATAGTATTTTTTTTACTGTAGGTAGCATTTTTTTGTATTTTTTTTTGTGTTGTCAAATGTCTATCGTACACTATAAAAGTTATTTGAAACATCTGTGTCTAAAGAAAAGAAACCTACAGCGATTTAAAAATTAAATAACATGAAAAAAAAATGATGTAAGTGTTTTCTAAGGACGGTAAAAAAAAACTAAAATAGCCCCGGTTCTTCAAACCATTTAACAAACATGATTGGCTATTGCCCTTTCATTTAAGCTATCAAGCACGACTGTAGCTATCGTATCTTTAAAAATAAGCCACTTAAACCAACTAGAGCGCTAAAATGTTTCACTCGACTTGCGATACTCGTGACGAATCTAATTATGATTTTGTAATAAAACATTGGTTCTTAATATTGTCGATGTAGTCTGAAATTTTGGAGTTTTCCCAGAAAAATCTTAAAACTTAAATTAAAAAAAAAAAACTAATAACATTTGCCTAACACATATATCGCTTAAAATGTTCTAAATGGCCTAATCTATCACCTCCTTTCAACTTTGCATCCTGTTACCAAACACCCTGTATAAATGCAACAGACAAATACCTGGGCACACTTTACAGGGAGATGAATATTGTCACCGGGTCCATTAGATTATAACTTAATCTATACTTACAGGGATGTAAAGGTTCTCCAGGCATCAAGTAAAAAAAAAAACAATGACTGTTTATACATAAAAAAAGTTATGCTAAGTTTTTGGAGATGTAGAGAGTCTTCGTGGTCAACATTTTAAATTAGGAGATGTAAAAGGTCTCCATGGTCATCACATTATGTTTTGGAGGTGTAAAGTGTCTCCAAACGTCAAAGACAGAAATTAAAATATAAACACTAGGTACATCATAGAAGTGACTATTAAGCTAACAGTCATCACAACTATTTAAGGCTACTATACATAACAAGTATATATTTAGTATGTCAAAGAACTATAAAACGCCAACGGCCAATTGGTTCTACGAACAATGAGCCTCCACGTATTCTAGTGAAACATAACTGCGTCTCACAAACCTGTCATTTCATATAGCCCTTCTGAGTAAAAACCTATCTAGGGCTAGGTAGGTTTGGCATAAAAAGTGGTGAGGATAAGGTGCTGAAATGATTTAAAATTATGGTATACTTACATGTATCGGCCCGCTCGATTCTAGTGAAACATAATGTGTAACAAATCTGTCATTACAGCTTAGGAAACTCGATTACACCCTGAACAGAGAGTCTGATCGAGGTGGCTGGGAATATACGAGCGTTTTAACCGCTCTGACCTACTTGGTCAGGCCGGGTGGCCTCAAACACGATGCTGTTCGCTATAGATACCGCTTATTGATAAAGAACAGACTTTAAGCAATGAACCATTTTTATAATTATGACACCATCCAAAATGAGTAACTATAGAAAACTCTTTTTTTTATTACTTACATGTTTGCAACATTTGGAATGCTGACGTATATCCACAGTGACAGCGGGGCAACATTCTTATCTTATGATCTCAAACAATTCTTACATGAAAAATCCATAGCTACGAGTTATGCGACGCCTACAACCCTCATGGACATGGACAAACTGAATGATACAATGGAGTCATCTGGAAAACAATAGAATTGGCTTTGCAGACCCAAAATCGACGTATAACTAAGTGGGAACTTGTATTGACGGGTGCACTCCACGCTATGCGCTCCCTGTTATGTACGGCGACTAATTGTACTCCCCACGAACGAATGTTTCTACACTCGAGGCACTCGGCGAGTCCTTATTCTCATGGCTGACCAACTCTGGCCGAGTCCTGCTGAATAACCTCGACAGAACGAGCAAATATGACCCTATTGTGGCAAATATGACCCAATTATTAAATTTTTATTTTTACTAGCTTCTGGCCGCGACTTTGTCCGCCTTAAATTCGTTTTTCGTAGTAGTCTTATGTCCTTCCCCGGGACTCATTGGGATTGGACATCCTATAACCATCTGGCGATACCCGGCTACCCGTGTGCCAAAAATAATTAAAATCGGTTTAGCCGATTTTGCGTGATAAAGCCACAACGACACATACATACATACAAAAAATAAAAAATAAATATTTTTCGTTTTAGTGAACTCCAAAATGTCCGTAACAATCATTTTTTGAAAATATCTTCAATATTCAAATTCAAATTTTTTTATTTCAGACAACATGATCCAAATTTGTTAGTAAACTTAAGTAACTAGACTTGTTAGTATCTTATTATTAATAAAGATTTAGTCCTCTCTCTGAGTTTCCCCATCTGAGGACAATAGATTTTATTGCCGATCATATGTAGAATGCTGTTGCTGCTTCTCCGCACCCTATCTAAAAGTGAGGCAGTTTTCTTGCGCCAAACAGCATCGAAGCCGTCCGTGCGCGCCTCGGCAAACATTGATGATGCACTGCAGAACTTTGGTAGCCGCAACAGCACCCTAAACGCATTATTGTATTGGATACGTAGGGCATTGTAAGCCCGCTGCGTATACGTGAACCACAGACTCGACGAATACAGTGATGTACAGAAAGCCTTGAACAGGGTAATTTTCACTGCTTCTGTACATCTACCAAATCTGCGGGCCAGCATATTCGCACAGACTGAGAGCGCCCTACGATCCCTCTCCATGTCGGCGTCGTCCTTTAAATTATCCGTGAGCAAGTGTCCCAAGTATTTAAATTGCGTCACCCTCTTAAGAGGCACCCCATTCAATTTAATTGGAGGAAAATAGAAAGGACACTTGCTTCCGGCTTTATAAATCATGTACTCTGTCTTTTTCACATTATAAGACAAGCCATGGGACGCCGCGTAAGCTTTACAGACAGCAATCAATTGATGCAATGCATTGACTGAGGGGGCCAGTAGCACCATGTCGTCTGCGTAACTTATGTTGTTGACACAAACACCATCAACAAAGCATCCGACATGCATACTACTGAGCCTCTCAATCAGCGCGTTCACGTATAAACTAAAAAGCAAGGGTGAACTTAAGCCCCCCTGCCTCACACCACACTCCATTTTGCATGGAAACGAAAGTTCACCTGCCCACTTCACTCGGTTCTCCTGATTTAAGTACCAGTATCTGAAGAGCGAGATCAACTCTGACGGCAACCCAGTTTCACTCAGTTTACGCCAGAGAATGTCGTAAGAGACCGTATCGAAAGCCTTGGAAAGGTCCATAAAACAGGCATAAATGGGTGTAGCCCTATCTGTGTAGTACTTGACTGTGTGCTTCAAACTCAGAATGGCAGATTCCGTCGACAACCCAGGTACGAAACCAAACTGAGCGTCATGCACCTTAACATGCCTTTTCAAGTAACTGTTCAGCACACTGTCAAGCACTTTGGCTATTATAGTAGCGAGAGATATGGGACGATAATATGATTTATCCCATACGTCTCCTGTCTTACACTTAACAATAGGTACCACCAAAGTTTTCACCATGTCGGCAGGAAGGTATGAGTGATTCAGGCACAGATTGTAAAGCATGGCGAGAACTCTTGGCAGGTGAACGCCAGCATATCGAAGGTGCTCGATACTCAGATCGTCATGGCCCGGCGATTTGCCCCTTGCCATCTTTTTTATAGCTAACTCAACATCCTTGGCAAGAATCAAAACAGACGTCTGGCCAAAGCTCCCAGTATCGGGCATCCTACTTGGTGGTCCCAATGGTGGCTTGACCCCAAACTGATTCTGAAACATATCAGCTATAGCTCTCGGGTTAGACAAGCCATCAACGCTCATGGGAGTGCCCGGCTTAGCATTTAACTTGTTGGTGCATTTCCAAAACTTACCGAAATTACGTTTAGAATGATGTGTGACCAACATGTCCATTTATATTTGGTCTTCATGGTTTTGACACCATTTTAATTTACCTTTGAAAACTTTACGTGACTCAATCATACGGGTGTAGACAGCCCCCCCCCCAGTGGTTTACCAAGCCATAGCCAGGTATTAAAGTGCTGCCTGTCACTCGCGTGAGCCTCGCTTATATGGTTGTTCCAACCGGCTACCGGCTTCCTAGGACCCTTCGGCTTTTTAATACAAGAAGTTCGACTCGAAGCTTGCCTTAAAATATCTGTTACATTACCGTACATATTGTCAATAACATCCTTATGGCAAGTATTATTACAATATTGACTACAACATTGAGTAAGGTCTGAAGGAAAGTCAATACTTTTTAAATACTGAGTGCATATTTCCTGATATTTACGTGGGCTTCCACAATCAATAACAGACACACACGGGAACATTGACTTACGCCACAGGATTGCTACGCCACCGAACGGACGGCCTCTCAGGATACCCGCACTCGTGTCCATTGCTGAAGTCCCCGTACTTCCGAACTCCTGGTGAATCCCAGTCAGATATGGCAAATCACATGTCGTCACACATGGCTCTTGAAGGCAGATTATGTCCGCAAACTCGCATAATAGCTTGATACCTTCAACGGAGCGTTTAATATTCTTACAATTAAATGATACTAACTTTGTACTATACATCTTGAACTGGAGAGATGGTTTTCTGTTCGTCCTCAGGCTCATTACTTCTATATGACCTAAAGCTTCTACATGTTATACCATCCGGCCAAAATTCGTCCTTTAAATATATACCTATTTTGTGTCTTTGCACGATCAGTTTATAACAATTATACCCTTTGTCAGATTTCATTCTGATTTTATGCAGTATAACTTTTTCTTGCGTTTTCGATGTGATAAAATCTAATATATCGCTTTCTGATACATCTTTGTGAACATAGGAAATAAAAAGAGAGGCTTTTAAATTTGCTGATTTGAATTTATCACCCGGTTTTACCTCAGCCGTACCTCTAATTACATTTCCTCCTCTACTTTTATACTTTTTCTTATATTCAACTCGCTTCCATTCTGATTCCTTACTATCCCTCGAAATTTCACCTATTTCTGACATAAGTCCCGCACTGTTACTTGTCCGCCGCCCGCATTCGCTTCGGTGTGAGACGCGGCCGCAGCCAGCTGGCGTCGCGTCATCATCGTAGACCGGTTGGCGCGCGCGCTGCCCACTTGCGCTCCCGTACTAACATTAGCGATTACCGCAGGTTCGACGGAGATATCACTACCCATCGCTTCACGTGACTGTTTTGGCGTGAGCGAGAGAGACCGCTGATCTTGCGAGTCCTTTTGTTCTTCAACAGTACTCGCCGTATTGTGTGTGTTTATTATGTGGGTACTTGACAAATCCAAAATAGCAAACGGCCCGCTTTCTTCCAATACATAACCGCCCCTTCTTCTGTTTACATTCAATTTGGAATTGCCGTTGTTAATTAGTGATGCGGATTTTATGTGTTCTAGTTCGGATTTAACATCATTGAGGTGTTCGACGGTGAGATAAGATTCCTTTATTTCTTTCACTTGTGCTTGTAATAAAACAATGTCTTTAAGTAATCTTGAGACGTCTATGTGATCGAAAGTTAACGCCGGCAGTTTATGTAACTCTCTTGCGACAAACTTAGGAGTGCTGTCGGGTTCTATATTCTTGAAGACGTTAACTATGTCCTCCATGTCCTTCTGCTCTTTATTAACTCGTCTGTCGACCTTTTGAATTGAAGTCGAGACCGAAGCAAACAGTAACTCCTTCGCTACACTAATCTCTGACGTTGAGAACGCACTTAAACATAGTTTTATCACGCCAGTTTCATCCACTAAATTTAATTTGTTTTGAATAAAGCACAGTAGCTCTTTAATAACAATATTGCAACTTGAACACTTCAATATATCGACAGCCATCTCTGTATCGTACTGTACTGTAGCCCTGTTAAATTTATCTCAGCTACGAGTATAGCTGTCAAGCTGCATGTATTTTTCTTAGACAGTGACAATCTATACTCTTTGAGAAAAAAACATTGTTTTACAGTAGAATTGACAATCTGCTTTTTTTTAAGTCGGTTTAAAGAGCGGTTCAAACGCCCGTACGGCGCACTCCTCAACAGCCAAGACGGATGTTTGCTTAGGACCGACGTCACTCCTCCGACTCCAAATATTTGGCGCTGTTGATGACAAAGCGGCGCGTCGTCGAGTGCGCACCGACTCCGGGCCTGTATCATTTGTACATAATATATGTAACGAAATTTTATTTAAGAAGGGAAACGATTTTGCGTTGAATGGAAAGTGTGACATAACGTAGTTTTGATGTTTATAGAATCTTTATCTATATTTATTTATTTAATCGTTTGTTATCACAGAACAATAAAAACAGGTCGAATACATTAATATTGCAAATCCACATGTGGGAGAAACGGGTCGTAGTTTTAACACTAGGTATAAAGAACATGTCTCTTCTTATAGACATAACCACCCGGAAAAATCCAATTTCGCAAAACATTTATTAGAAAACAGCCATTCCTTGTCAGACAATCATTCTTTTAACACCTTACATGTTTGCGGAAAAGGATTACGTCTTAGTGTGCTTGAACAGTTGGAGATAGTCAGGTACAGCAATAGAGGTTTGATCGTTAATGAACAACGTAATGTTACGTCATCACCTTTGTTACGTGTTTTTCCATCTCTTTCTAGAAATCCTATTCAGGGTATAAATAGGGCCGACCGTTTGGACAACTCATTTCTCGGGTGGATGCTGGACCGTCAACATCTCCTACATCTGATGATGCCTCGTAGAGAGGCGAAATACGTGTCGAGGATTATACTGTTAGGTGTTGGTTTGTTGTATTTGCATGCGTATATTTTTTTTTTTATGGAAACTGTATGAAAATATGCGCATGTGAGCACAATTTATTGTCACATCTAACCAAGACACAAGTTCGCGGAACAGCAAAGGAACTATAATCCATTGATTACAAATCCAATTTAAGATCCTTAAGCCATTCAATCGCTTCATCAATAAGGGAGATCAGGTCTTTATCTATATTATAAACTGAAGACACGGTGGAAAAAAAAAACATTACCTTTTTTACTGCAGCATAGTCGATTAAAAGGTATCTTATTTATTTATTTTGTTACACAGCATTACAGTGAGACACTAATTCACTGTGGAACTATATACAAATGACATAAAATTACGGAAAACACAATAAAATAACTGTTAATCATTCACATTAGATTACAGAAGATGTAGCAGATAACATAAAATGCATTATATTAAAACACTAGATTGTCTTTTATCCATCAACTCACAAAACTTCAAGCATTCAAAACACAAAGCCGCCCATCGCCACGCAAGCAAGTCACATTCCGGTGCTGATACCAGGAGCGCATTCAAAAGGTTCAGAGCGCGAAGGAGCGGCGAGTTTTTATGTGCCACTGTACGCGCTGGTGGCACTGCCAACAGGGGACGCATCCGCGGCCTGAGGGTAATCCTCGAGACATCTGGGACAAACAGTCTCGCCAGCCTCTCGATAAGTTCCGGACAGTCCGAATCCCCACGGAGAATACGACACGCAAACACAAGCAGGCTGGCATTGCGCCTGACTTCAAGGGAATTAAAAGTTAACGTGCCAAGAAGAAATTTAGTAGGATACAGGTAAGGGTAATATCCATATACTTTCTTGTAGAGCGTTCTCAGAAAAGCTTTTTGATCTTATAATTGATTGATAGATTCAAGCGTTACTTTGCGGTATTCCATATTAAATTAATGGATTATAGTTCCTTGGTTTGTCCGCAAAATAGTGTGTTGGTTAGATGTGATGATAAATTGCGCACACATGCGCATATTTTCATGCAGTTTTACCAAAAAAAAATACGCATGCAAATACAACAAACTACCACCAAGCAGTATAATCCTCGACACGTGTTTCGCCTCTCTACGAGGCATCATCAGGAAATGCAGGAGATGTTGACGGTTGACATCTTCTCGTTTCCCTGCATATCCTTTTATTTATTAAGTATCTTATAACGCCAGACGCTAAAAACGTCTTTCACAATCAGAAACACTTATTCAAATCGAAATTTGTCAAATCTACATGGAGGCGTTTCATTAAAACTTACATATGGAGTATTGCACTGTACGGCTGCGAGACATGGATCCTGACACAACGCGACAGAGAATGGATTGAGGCATTTGAGATGTGGTGCTGGCGGAGAATGGAGAAAATAAGTTGGACATAAAGAGTCACTAATGAGGCGGTATTGGATAGAGTAAAAGAAGAAAGATGTATTCTACATGCTATAGAAAGGGGAAGATGGTAGGGTACTTGGTACGACACGACGAGCTAATACAAAGGATAAGAGAAGGAAAAATGGAGGGAACCAGAGGAAGAGGAAGGCCAAGAATCAGTTATGTAGACCAGATAAAGAGAACGGTAGGCGTTGTGACGCACCAAGAAGTTAAAGAACTTGCATTGAGAAGACAGGACTAAAGGGAACTGCACCGCCAAGAGTCAAACTCTTAAATAATGAATGAATGAATCTTATACCGTTCCTCAGATGTTCTGCTATAAGTATGATCCAGCTGTTTTGACGTAACAAGGGCACAAGGCACATATAGCCCCAATACATAAGTTTTCGTCTAGACAGAGCAGTTTTTTAAGTTACCATTTGTAAAGAAATAATGTTTTAAATAAAAAATCAATACCGTTTAATATTAGTGTTATAATTGTTCCATATTGCATGCAAATATTCCACACTTACAAAGTTAAAATATGTGGATACGACTTTTATGAGCAAAATAATTTAATTACATTTTATTTTTCTTACTTTATAGGTTACGAATTCAATATGCGTAAAAAGTGCCATTACTAAGAAAAGTGACACGGCATAGCTATAATACTGACAGTCTGCTTTGAGCCCATGAGTCAAGAAGATTACAATTTGTCTTGGACAATAGGTTTTAAGCGCCCTTTTTTGCTACACTAAAAGACTCATGGAATTTTATCCAGGAAATCATTCCTTATGGGGGTGAAAAGTGTAAGTTTGAATCTAGAATTAATCATTAACTAAAAGCCGTGTTCCGTCACTCTGAGGAGCTACTCCGAAATCCAAAAAACGAAGTTCGTATAGCGCCATCCCACTCACTCAAATATAGTACAACATGAGAGCGAGACGGACAGCACGGTACGAGCTTCGATCTTTGAGTTTCGGAGTAATCCCTCTGCCTTCGGTATAACGGACAAAGTCGAGAGTAAATTCCAGTATTTCTATATTAGTATTTCCAGTCGAATTCCAAAAGACATCAACAAATTAAGCTCTCATCCTAATGGCATCCATTTTGGACCGTATTTCTATTTACGTTTTCAGTTATTGTATCGCAATTTAAATAACTTTCTGAATATTTCATGAGCTAACTTGTACCAAGAGAACGGAGTTTCAGACCAATGAAAACGCACTGTTACCGTCTATGAGAATTCAACTCCGCAAGTTGCCTTGAGTGGATCCGAGTGATGTTTTCAATATTTTATACTCCTTCATTGAACTGGGAGACGTCTAAAATTGCTATTATGAATATCGTAGGCGCCTCCGCTACATCGCGACAGGCCAAGGCTTTGAGATGCAAATTGCAGGTAACGTGGGACGTCGACTCTCAAATGGAGTGTTTCGATGTTTCATGGATATCTATGCTATTATAAAGTTGTAAAAATGAAATGTCTGTACATTGAAGATATTATCAAAAAAATACGTTTTACGGACTATTTAAAGGTCACTAAATGGAAAAATATTTTTTTTTGATGGCTACATCTCGCCAAATCGGCTAAACGGATTTCAATATTTTTGGTATGTACACGGTAGATGGTTATATGATACTTTTTACCCGACCACGCTGAAGAAAAAACGGGGGGTTGTGATTTATTTACCTCCTCGAACGAAGTTGCGGGCATGTTCTAGTTTATTTTTATTTTTCTTGTATTTTACATACTTACCGAATCTACTCACAAAATTTCATGAGAATCCGTCGAGAAATGCGAGCTCTAGGTGAGAACATCAAGACATCCGGACAACAGGAAATAACGTTTTTTCGTCCAAGCTGAAGCAGAGACACTTCGCTCGCTTTGCTCGCTCGGTCAGTAACAGGAAACTTAATGCTTGTCTCTTTTCCTCATGTGATAAGGTTTCTTTACGTTACTATATTTGTTAAAAGCGACACTACACCGTGAAGTTGTATTTCAGTTTCAAGTGAAATCCTTTGACGTGTTATTTCGGCCGAGTCGTACAATACGAACCGCGTGCGGTTTGTCGAACGAGCACGAGTATGTGAGAGATATGTGCTTAAGTTTTCCAGTAAACAATTCTGATAACCAAATGTGAAGCGGAATGTGGAGTTTTACCAGAGAATTGGTATGTATCAGGATATGTATGGCTCTTTATATGTCGGTGTTTTTATGTACCATAAATATGGATACGCTTTAGTAAGGTTAAGTACGAAAATGTATTCATATTTATAACACTGAGATGATCAACATTTCAGCCATAGGACGTCCACTGCTGGACACTGACCTCTTTAATAGATTTCCACATGGGCCGGATAGAGGTGATCCACATCCAGCGAGTCCCCGCAACCCTAACTAAGTCGTCCGTCCACCCCTTACCGCGCTGTGCTTTCCAGTATGCGGTCTTCACTCGAGAACCTTTCCGCCCCAAGGCCATCGGTACTTCGAATTATGTGGCCTGCCCATTGTCACTTGCTGCGCGCGGCTTACCGATTGTGACGTAATCCTGTTCAGCGGGAAGAGAACACCCTCTGATTATGATTCATATCATTGTGAATATGTCCACCGCTGTAGCCCAAGACAAAGGCATATCCTCCACAATGAACGGCAGTTCGCCACACTTATCCAAATGTTTGATAATATGGTCAAAATCGACTGAAATCAGCAAATCAAAGGGAATAAAACATAGAATAGTAGACGGTTTACTGAATAGAATCGTTGAAAAGTAAAAAAATACATATATGTTTGGGGTAAATATTACTCGATCGAACTAAGGTTTGTGTTAAAAATTGGATAGAAGCACTTAATTCACCATTGAATTAATATAAAAAAGAGGGCTTAAATGCAAAGTGAATTTAAATTTTATTTATTGTGATAATGTGGTGTTCTCAACCTGATATTTAGATATAATAATGTATTTTTTTTTCTTTATGCAAGTTACCCTTTATGAATACAACTTTCAATGTATGAAACATAGCACTTTAATAAATTATATCCAAACCATAACATTTTTAACGAAGTGGCATCATAAATACTTACGAGGAGCGCACGAAAACAATAGTTGAAGTTTTGAGTAATGATCGAGAAAAATGGAACGTTTCACACTGAGCATATACTCAAATTTACGAAAATAATATATTACGCCAGTGAAATCTTTATAATATATAAACGAATATGCATGCGTTTTTAGCGTGGGAAGGCCATGTTCGGACGACCTGCTTAGGGTTGCGGGGACTGGCTGGATGCGGGTTGCCTCTCTCCGGCCAATGTGGAAGTCTATTGTGGAGGCCTGTGTCCAGCAGTGGACGTCCCATAGCCTAAATGATGATGGCCTATATGACGATGCGTTTTAAACTATATAAAGTAAATACTGATAAAGGTACAAAATAATCAAGGTATTGATTATTGTTGCAACTTCGACACGACTGCAAAATAAATTGAATTGATTTGTCTTTCAAGCTTTGCCTCCACAATAATTTCCCTAAGTCCGATATTTTTTTCTCTCCCCATTCCAAATTGGGCCAGGCACTCGGCGTCCCAATCTAATTCTAAGTGGCCGCAGACGGCATTCTCCCTTGTTGGTTTGCGCTCGGGGGCACTGAAGTCGATAATTAGTCAGGAGCCTAGCCAGACCTACCCAGTTCAGTCAGAAAAAAAAACCAGCCACGTGCCAACCAGCCACCGTATCTATGAAAATCCAGTGTTAGAAGAGCCCTACTCCTAAGCAAAATGTACCCGGTTTTCGATCATTTTATATTGGTTACTGACATAGACGGACATACATATAAGTATATGTTGTTATAGTTGCAACAGAAAGACATCAAATGTGAAAATTTCAACTGTCTAGCTATCACGGTTCATGAGATACAGCCTGGCGACATACAGACAGACGGACAGCGGAGTCTTAGTAATAGGGTCCCGTTGTACCCTTTGGGTACGGAAGTCTAAAAATTAAATTAAATACTCGTCCTTTTTTGTCGGAGACCGGTTCTTCCCATCTACCACAATATCAAAACTTGCAGAACAATCTTATATTTTTGGTCACATTTTCCACTTGGACTTACGAGTAACGCGAAGAGGTTATTTTATTCAAGAGCACTTATTTTTATGTTGACACTCAAAGCCTCTAAAGGCGTATAAGTTACAAGTAAGGGAGCCAGGACACGCCGGCCCTTACCGAGCTAACAAAAGGATCGTTTTGCTGCTACAAATTGATGTTGGGACTAGTGATGTGTCATTCTCGAGAATCCTCATCCTTACTTTATTATAAACGTGAAAGTATGTATGTACGTTCCACTATTGCGCAAAAACTACACGACAGATTTGCGTGAAACTCTTCAGTTATATAGCTTAGATATCAGAATAGGACATAGAGACTAAAATTTTTGAGGATATTCATTCATAAAATGGGTTTTTTAACAATAGATGGAAAGGCCTTAGAAAACCCCGAGTTTTGTTCATTGTGACATTTTATTTCGAAGAATTATATCAAAAAATAGTTGTTAGGAAACCAATTTGACACGTTAGTATCTATTTGTGTAACTAGATGGCGACAGTTGTCTTGCAGTTTCGTTCTTTATTTTTAATTTACGTAAATACAGTCATGCCATCTGATGACTCCACCAGCTACCCGGTTGAGTTTTTAAACTCTTTAGAGTTATCGGGGGTGCCGTCCAATAAACTTGAGTTAAAAGTAGGCGTACCTGTTTTATTAATGCGTAACTTAATCGCACCCAAATTATGCAACGGCACTAGCGAGTCACTGAATTAGGAAAGTATATTCTAAAGGGCACAATTTTAACTGGACAGGCTAAAGGAGAAGGTATATTTATACTACGCATTCCAATTATACCGAATAATTTACCATTTCATTTTAAACGTCTACAATTTCCCGTAAAAGTCGTATTCTCAATGACCATCAACAATTCCCGGGGTCAAACTTTGAAAGTAGCAGGGATACATTTGGGCACGGCATGTTTTTCCCATGGGCAGTTTTACTTAGCTCGCCCCCGTGTTTCTGATTCAAAAAAATTACACGTTTATGCTGAACGACAAAAATCATTTAACGTAGTATATAGAAACATATTATAATCTCCTAGCCGAGTTGGGCCACAGCGACTACTTGCTTCCTACCTATGAGAGCGATGCTGATGAGCTCTCTGGTGACTGACATAGCCGATTTTAGCACCCCTCCGACATAATTATATTGTATGGCCGCTGGTGGTCGGGCCTTGAGCTCGTCGCGCTTGGCGTTGAGTTCATTAAATCTCTCCGTCTCAAAATTCCGCACATGCGTGTTCACAATATACCTCCACTGTGACCGGCCTTCTGCGATTGTCTCTGGGAGAAAATCGCATATTAGAAGAATAGTTAATAGTAGGTTCGCCCGTCTGTTGGTCAAGTAGTATTTTGTGTCAAGCTCGGTGTGTTGTATATTTCCTGAGTGGGTTGCGTTGCCTAGAGCCGAGCTATATCGAAACAGGACTTAAAAAAAAATAAAAAACAATTTTTAATTAATCATACCAAGGCCGAGAATTTTTGAGCGGCCTATTCCTGATTTATATTTTGACATGCTGAATTTGATGTGGAATCCTTTTTATTTATTGGATTAGCAGGGACGTTTCTAATTCGTATCTTAGACTAAATACTAAGTGTGGGTATCTTAATCGTATATATTATAAACATTGAGTTTTGTTCCTTATAGGCAGGATGACTAAAACAATAGGTAGTTTGATTCTATTCGCCAAACTGAGCTAATTACCCGACTGCGCGACGCAAGTCTTAATTGGGCAAATGTCACTAAACACATGAAAATGATGATAACTCAAAATGGCGATAATGAGAGGCCATATTGTGAAAAAGAAAAAAATGAAAATCGACGTAGTATCTCAAGTGGGGTATCATTGAATAGGGATTTGAAAATCATTATTAAGTTTCTTTGATCATTTTTAATTTTGAATGACCAGTTAGGAACTATAACGATTTAAATTTGGTTAGCAACCCGTTCTCACTAAATTTTCATTTCATTGTAATAAATCTGTGCAAGCTTCTCAATAACCCCCACGATAAAGATTGCGAAATTTACTGACGTATAATTTTAACTAAAAAGTATAAAATAAAAATAATAAGTTTAAAAAAAAAAAACAAAAAACCCGACTGCTTAAAAAAACTAAAAAGAAAAAACAAGTCCAGTACCTACCCTTGTTAAGTTATAATGGAAATGTTTTATGATTCATGATCGATACTCACATAAAACAAATAATAAATTCTAAAGTAAGTACAAATAGCGGACTTAATGCTAAATTGCATTCTATACCAGTCAACATAGGGCCAAATAGAGATGCATGATTGAATTGAACTTATAGGAAAAAAAATATTGTAATTTAATTGTGAAAAAGTGTGTTTAAGTGCGTACGGGATGTCGTGTAACTTATTTTTATATTGACACTCAACGTACAAGTGAGTAGGCTTGTGTTATGAGTATTATATGATGATATATTTACTTATATAGGTACATAGAAACCATCCAAGAATCAGAAACAAATATTTACGCTCATCCCAAAAATAAGTATTTGCCCTTACCGGGATTTGAACCCAAGACCTTCAGCTTCGCAGGCGACGTGACTCCCACTGAGCTAAACAGGTCGTAAAATTGTTGTTTTATAAAGTGATGTCGTGAGTAGTTGTCGGAAATATTCGCTAATATAGAGGAATATCGTAATGGTACGGTACATCACTAGTGCCAAGAAAACTGCGCGAATCAGTGTAACTTATAGCATTTATTCGGCGTGTTCAAAAGTAACTATTTCCAAAAAAGTCGTAACCTCATTCCTCAATATGTGTGTACTTACCAAGTATAGCCATTTGAACTTAGTTCATGAAACATTGGTTTTAAAAGCATAGAAGTCATGCAATTTGATTTTACGGTTCCATACCCAAAGGGTAAAACGGGACCCTATTACTAAGACTTCGCTGTCCGTCTGTCTGTCTGTCTGACTGCAGGCTGTATCTCATGAACCGTGATATATTTATGTTGCCGCTATAACAATAAATACTAAACACAGTTTAATTTTATGTAGCTACAAACGGCGCTATAGCAGTTTAGTTTTGTGTGTCTGTCTATATCAGTAACCAATATAAAATTCCGACATTAATACTATATTTGTTCTGCAGAAGCGGGCTGTTCGTGCGATATATAAAATGAACTATAGAGACTCGCTTAGAGATAAGTTTAAGGACATTAATATAATGACAGTGCATTGTCAATACATTTATGAGAATATTATGTATGTACATAAAAATATTACCGACTTTAAGAAGAACTGTGATATACATAATATTAATACTAGAAATAAGCATTAGCTCGCAGTGCCTGCTACTAGGCTCCATAAAATAAGGAGATCATTCATGGGTAACTGTGTGAGATTTTATAATAAACTTCCTAGCAGCATAACTGAGTTGTCTATTGGTAAATTCAAAAATATTGTGAAACGAAAATTATTTTCTAAAGCTTATTATAGCACACAAGACTACATGAATGATGAAGCCGCGTGGGATTAATGTAAATTATAGCGTCATGTAGGTATATGAATAATTATTTTAACGAATACCTAAGGTATTATTATTATTTTAATGTTAATTGTTTTATATACTCTGACATTTAGAATTTTATTCTAGACACATTCTAGATTATTTATTTTTTATTGACAATCCTTTTGGGATTTAACTTATTGATTATTTTAATTTTAAAAATGATGATTTTATCAATAATATTACACTTAAATTAAATGATCTGATTAGGTTTTTCTGGGTTTCCCTAATCCTTGCAGCAAATGTTGGATCATATTGTATTTCTCCCAGCAAACATTCACTCTCATGTAACTGACATTTCGAAAGTGCTTGTAACTAGGCCTACTTGAATAAAGAATATTTTGATTTGATTTGAAATGATCGAACACCGCGTACATTTTGCTTAGGAGTAGGGATCTGATAACACTGGATTTTTATAGATACGGCTGTTTACAAACGGCCGTATCTTAAACGGGTGTATATTTTGTACGGAGCCCTCGGTCCGCGACTCCGACTCGCACTTGGCCGGGTTTTTTATTAATAGATTAGAGTTGTTCATTTTTGTATGGATAAAAAAAACAGTCTTGGCTACATATTTATTTTTAGTCCGTTATCAAGTAATAATTAAATGGACCATTATTAATCGGATAAATTGTGTATGAGCAGAATATATAGATAATGTTATTGCAAGAATTTCAAGATACATTTTGGCAAACACTTATCACTTATTTTGTTAGTGTTTGCCATAATAACCAAGCATAACCTCTTGTTATGATAAGGAATTTTCGACAATCTCATTAAATAGTAGACGAAAATATCAATTTAGATAAATTTTGCGAAAATCGCCCAACATTGCTACTTTTAAGGCGTTACGTACAATATTCTATATAAAAATTGTATAATTAATTATACTTTAGGCATCGGATTCATTTGAAAATTGGAAAATATATTTTTTTGTGTTTTGGATACGAAAGAACCTTGTGCTGAAATAATATTCAGAACTTTTTAGTTTTTTTGGACAACCCGAAAGTAAATGAAGAATGTTTTTTCATATATCTATTTTTTTATAAAATAGTAAAAATTATATATCTATACAGTCACCAGCCTCAATATTAGCCATAACAAAGCGGGCAAAAATATCTGACACGTCCTAACAGCCCTAGAAAAAGAGCAGTGACTTTTGTCAGATATTTATGCGTGCTTTATTTTGGCAGATATTAATGCTGGTAACTGTACATTGAAGATATAAAAAAAAAAATAACGGTCTAGAGGTCAATGAATCGTTTTTTTTGTATGTGTCGTTGTGGCTTCATCACGCCAAATCAGCTGTACATCATCGTCACCTGTTGCAGTCCACTGCTGGACATAGGTCCAAGGGTGTGCCACTGAGCACGATCGTCAGCCAATCTCCTCTAGCCGCCGTCAGTCATCCTGCTAATATCACACCACCTTGCCTGAGGACGTCCTACGCTTCTTTTGCCGAAAGTGGTCTTTAAAACTAAGTTAAAGGATCATTATTTATCTCTCCCATAATTTCTATTTTAAATTCTGCCTCTGGTTTTCTAATCACTTTGATGTCAACTGTATCATAGTATTCTTTCTTACTTTGTATATATACAGGGTGTCCCAAGAAGTAGTGATATACTGAAGCTGGGAGGTAGAGGACCTAGAGGGCTATCTAAATCACCCCCATGTATGTTCCGCGATTTTTCATATTTTCGGAGTTATGACTTTTTTTTTAATTTTTCGCCTATCGCCGAGTACGATGAGATTTTTATTTATGGTGACGTGATTTTTTTGTGATTTTATCTTTTTAAAGCCCCTTGAAATTGTGAACATATTGGGTAATTTTATCATTCTTGGCATTTAATTTTTTTTATTCCATTTAAAGATCTAACGATAGTAAATGTTACCATACTGAATTGGCCTATCTATGAGCTTAGCACACAAAAAAAATCAAGCATCTACCGCAATAATTCACGTCACCATAAATAAAAATCTCATCGTACTCGGCGATAGGTGAAAAATAAAAAAAAGTCAAAACTCCGAAAATACGAAAAATCGCGGAACAAACATGGGGGTGATTTAGATAGCCCTCTAGGTCCTCTACCTCCCAGCTTCAGTATATCTCTACTTCTTGGGACACCCTGTATATATATAGTAGTATGTATGTTTAGTATATGTATGTTTGTTTTTATTTATTTTTGTATTATATGTAATCTTATATCGCCACCTACTCATTTCTAGCTATTTTATGTCATTTCCGATACCCAAAGGTTGTCTGGAAGAGATCGTTCTTTAGCGATAAGACCGCCTATTGTTTACCTATTTTATGTTAAGGCTCTATTGTACTGTTTCTGTTGTTGGTGTGCAATAAAGAATTGTTGTTGTTGTTGTTGTGGTCTCCACTCGAGAATACGTCTACTCCAACGGTTGTCGGTTCTTCGGCAAATATGACCAGCCCACTGCCATTTTAGCTTTCTTATTAATTGGGCTATTCTTTCAGTTCTGTGACGGATCATTTCATTTCTGTGTGCCTACCATGAGCTGAGTTTACTATCGGCGCTAGCGAGTATCTCGTATCGAGAGTCAGTGCACCTTTCTCGCACGCGCTAATAGTGCGAAAGAGATAGACTGTCGTCGAGCGTTCGATACTTGCTCGTGCCGAACTCATTGTAGGCGTACTGATGCGATCCCTCAAAGTGACACCGAGCGTAGCCCTCTCCATAGCTCGCTGAGCAACTTTGAGCTTGTGAACTAGACGTACCGTCAGTGTCCACGTCTCGGCACCATACGTCATGACTGCACTGGTTGAGAACTTTAGTATTCAGGCTTTATGATGCGTGACGTGAAGATTCAACGAAGCATTCCGAATGCTGCCAAGCCCAGCTGAATTCTCCTATTAACCTCCTTATCGATGTTGGTTTTTAATCATTTTTCAACTATTTTTGGTACACGGGTAGCTGTCGAAAAAAAGAGGGGTTATGACTTTTCTCCTCCGACAACTAAGAGCACGTTCTAGTTGATACTTTAGTAGCCTTTAAATGTGTATAAGTTACACAAACACCAAGACATTCGAGCCCTTGCGAACTAACAATAGTATCGTTTTCCTGCTACGAATTGACGTCGTGAGTCCACTGGTGTTCTCAGTGATTTTGTCGTCCAACGAGTACGTGATTTACAATTTAACATGGCAAATATGATTTGGACTGTACAAATTCAGAATTATATTTAAATTCGAACGTTGGTTACCGGTGGATGGTGGTTCAAATTAGGATGTTTGTGTTTATTTTAATGACGCCAACCGATGTTATTTTTGAAGTTTCCTCCATTAATATTATAATCTAGACGGTCTCCGCTACTTCGTTCGCGGAAGAGAAATCAGTCATAACTTTCTTTATTACTTCAGAGTAGTCGGGTTAAGTATTTTGTAACCATCTGTAGATGCCCAGCTACCCGTGTACCTAATTTAAAGTTACTTTGTTTAATATTCAAGAACTATTATGAGATGTTTAATTAATTCGTATCACTTTGATATCTAGTATTTCTAGGATCTGTATCGGAGTCCCTAACGTCGTTTGTTCTAAAGTATGGTTTGCCCTACGCATTTTTTTATGATATTAAAGTTTTCAGGATTGTTATAAAACAAACCTTACTTAACCTACTCTATGTATACGATGATCTTTTAAAAAATCTTGCAGAATTTTCGGTTTCTGAAAAAACGTTATTAGGGATTCCGAAAGAGACCCATTTGTATATCATGATCATTATGGAGTGTTATTCTTGAGTACTCGAAAGCCCTGGCATATAATAAGATGACCTGGATAATGTTAGCGATTCAATATAACAAAGTCCCACGCTGTATAACTACGCGATAAACGCACGTTTAAAAAACCACAAAACATATTTACTTAAACTCATTTAATCAGGCTGCACCGTCAAAGGAGGATCGCTAAATAGCCGGGCTCAAAAGGGGTTCATTAAGCACTTGTGCATAGTAACCGGGAACGCTGCGCCGGTGAACAATGACCAATTTATTTAACTGTGGCTAGAAAACCTACGTCAAATACGGACGGTACGGCTATCACAGTAGTTACTGCCGGCGCAGCGGTTACAAAATGTTTAAAATCAAAGGAACAAAGTCACTTTGTATAAAATGATTTTAGTAAAAAAAAAGAACAAATTGTTGTTACCTTTGAATGAAAACAAAAAGGAAATAATGGTCCGCTCCGGTATATTATTACGCTTTTTTACTTCGTACTTATTTGCTGATTTTTGATTGTAAAATATCATAATAAGTGTAAACAGAAAAGGCTATATTCTATCACAGCCTTAAAGAAGTATCTTTAAGGCTGTGATAGAATATAGCCTATAGCCGGCTATTTAGCCGGGCATAAATAAACGCGGCTCATTAAGCACTTGTGCATGCTCACCGGGAACGCTGCGCCGGTGAACAATGATCGCTTTATTTAGCAGGCAATGCGGCTAAAAAAAACTACGTCAATTGTAGTGTATTCGAAACTTGCGGATTATATTACCTCAACTAAATACCCCGGACTAACCAACAATCATCATATTAATTATCAACCTTGGAAATACCTGGGGTGTCATTGTTAAATATCGCACTCAACCGCATCAAGTTACTCCCTATTATAACTAGGCACGTGAAGTAGTGGCACATGTTCCAGATCACAGGTCAAATATGTTGGTCTGTCAAGCAAGTCGTCAAAATTTACTTAAGAAAACGAAGTCAACCTATAAAAATAATAATAATATTTTTTATTAATAAAACTTAATGCTAACAGTAACATATGAAAACGAATAGTTTATACGTGTCTAGGGGTCATATTATATTTGCGACGTGTCCGTTCGCGCTGCGTTCGACTTTGTGAATGCTATTTTGCCGCGTACTACAGGAACAGCCAAATTTCTTGCGGCTCCTGGAGCAATTAGTGAGATTTTATATTCCAGAAGTCCCTCGAATTGCTCTTAGACCCCGTATGCGTACCTTGTTGGCAGTACCTGTGGCTCGCACCGTTTCTCACAGGAACTCGCCGCTCCTCCGTGCCCTGACGCTGCTAAGGCTGCGTTTCCACCAAAGTTATGCAACGTAGCTGAGCGGTGGGCGGATGCGTAATAAGGATGTGTCATCATCTCCCTGCCCTTATCCCACTCATGTAGGGTCGGCAGAACATGTTTTCTTCTTCCATTCATCTCTATTATTCGTCATTTTAGCGCTTACTCCTTTCTTTCTCATGTCCTCTCTCACACAATCCATCCATCGCTTTTTTGGCCTACCGATCGTTCTTCGTCCTTCAACATTCATCCCTAACATTCTTTTACCAATGTGACGTTCATTCCTTCTCATTACATGCCCATACCACGCTAACCTACTGCTCCCCATTTTGTCTGCCACCTGTGCTACTTTCAAACTTCCCCTTATATACTCACTTCTAATCCTATCTTTCCTCGTCACTCCACACATCCATCTCCACATTCTCATCGGCGGCTGCGTGTACTCGTCTTTCGTCCGTCACTTTCGTTGCCCAACATTCTGATCCATACATTACGACAGGTCTTATGATCATTCTATAGATTTTCCCCTTAACTTTAAGGGGCATTTGTGGATCACAAGCTGTGCCAGAGACCTGTCGCCATTTCATCCATCCCGCATTTATTCTATTTTTCACGTCACGGTCTATATTGCCGTCATTTTGGATTAATGACCCGAGGTACCGGAAGGAGCAGACAGGTAGGGATACACCTTTCAAGGCAATACGGGAAAAACTGGATAAGCAGCTGAAATCGCAGAACAAGTGCTCAGTTTTGGTTCTACTTATTTTTAACCCCACGCTCTCCAGTCTTTCTTGACATTTTCCCAGTCTGCTCTGGACCTCAAGGGCATTATCTCCGACAAGGACAACGTTGTCAGTAAACAGCATACACGAGGGTGCTTCCACCTGTATGTCTGATGTTAGAGCATCCATAACTAGGAGGAACAAATACGGGTTTAAAGCCAACCCCTGGTGCAAACCTACAGCTACGTTCAAATTGCCAGTTATTCCGGCTCCGGGCCCGACGTGAGTGCGTAGCGAGGATGTGTAACGGTGTGAATGTTTCCACCAAAGATGTGCGAGATAGCTGAGCGGTGCAAGGACGCGTAGCGAGGATGTGTAGCGGGCTCTTTTCAAATAAGCGGGCGCGGTGCGGTGAGCTCGCTCCGCTGAGCTGTTTGTTTCCACCAGAGCTGAGCTGAGCGAGGATAGATAAATTAAGCGTTTCTATTGCTTCATGACAAGCACATCCCTTGCAACGCATCCTCGCACAGCTCCGGTGGATACGCAGCCTAAATGCTTCTGGTTTCAAGTGGGACCTGCTAGCGTAGCGATGGAAGGCTGCGTGTAACGAGTGTCTGAAGTTTTGTGAGCTGATGGATGACAGGTTTTCTAGTGTTCCTATATAATTGTTATTAGTTATTATAGGGGCCTGTTTCATAAACGCTGCTCAAGTCTTCTTCTTTTTTTGTTTGTTAGGTTTTAGTTTCACAGTATTTTATATTTAAGTCTGTAATGCTCTGTTAATAAATATATATAAATAAATAAATAGCTGGCCGCCATGCCAACGATGCGCCCTAACGTATGTAACGAAACTACATCACTCCAAATACCCAACTCAAAAAGTATTTTCAATTCGAAGATGCAGAGGCCAGAGGTTGTATTTGCAGCATTGTAGCTCAGTATATATTATTCATTCATAAGGAGCACTGTGATATTTACTCACCCATTACTGTGGCCTGGGAGTCGCGTTTCTTGCATTAAAAATTTAACATAAGTCCACGGAGCTTCTCCAAGTAGATAGGTAAATGTTAACAAGGGATGTATTAGATAAACATGAGGTCTATTCTGGTGTTTAAGCTTTTTTGGTTGCTTTAGAGGTTAGATCGAGTTTATGGGACTATTAGAGGGATTAAATTCGCAACTTGAAGTTGTAACTCAAAACAAAGTCCATCGATGTTTTCGAATGTCAAATTTTGTAATTAAATGAAATGTACTTTATTGAATGTGTAATAAATGTACTTTATTCTGTACTAGAAAGTGCCAGACACTTCGAGAGCAGAGGAAAAAAAAGTCATAACCCTCTTTTTTCGCTTTGTTATAAAAATGTCTGTACATTGAAGATATGTTTAAAAAAAAATACGGACTATTTCAACACCACTGAACCGTAAAATCACACAACTATAGTCCAAAATCACCTTACTATGGTCCAAATAAAATCGAATGTTACTCACCTAGTTAGGGTTATATTATTATGAATGTGATCATAGGCAAAATCATTTGATTATAATTCAAACGTATTTATCATCAAAATTTACAATAATTATTATTTGCATGTTATTTTCTTTCCGGACCATAGTTGGGGTGCCTAAACTACAGTTGGGTGATTTTACGGAATCGTTTTATTTGTGTGTTTGCTAGTTCGTGGCTGCATCACGCCAAAACAGCTAAACGGATTTCAGCGATTTTTAGTACACGTAGCTGGGCATCCATGATGATGGATGCGCATCCATAGATGGTTATAGGATACTTTTTATCCGACTGCGCTAAAGAAAACAAGAGAGTTAATAATTGCTTTTATTCTCCGCTGAAGTTGCCTTCACCTTCTATATTTTATAGGGATTTTATTCCAGGAGCCTCTCATTTTCTTCAGCATTACCCGCTGTAAATTTGTAACTTAGTAGTTTTATTTCACAAAAGCCGTAAAAACTCATAGCTAAGGCGTTCAAGTCATTAAATAAATAAAAGGCGAAAGTGTTCCGCCGGCGTCAATGACACATTGCTGAATAAACCGCTGACTCCAAGAGTGAAACTCGAAGGGCGCCTTAATGACAGTCGCCCTTAGCGACCCTTTGAAAATAGACCCCAACGAAGTCAAAATGCTGCAAAAAGCAGAATTAAATCAGGCGCGTTCTTTTACCTTCCTCCTTTGGTCCATTATAATACTAAAAATGTTCATAAAAAATAAAATTCCATTTGGTTTAAATCAAGATCTCGGGAAGCACGCCGTATAAATTAACCTGTTCGTTAGGATCCTGTATATTTTATTAATATTTTATATCAAAATTGGGGCAAAAGTATTAACAGATCCTGTAAACTGATTGAATAAAAACCGGAATAGCATGCTGCATGCTCAGTGTAAGATTTCGCAGCAGTTCATATGGAAAAATGCGCTACAGATGAAAAAAAAGGATATGAAAACGTCAGGCACTTGCAAAAGAGCATATCTCCCCGGTACTTACTTCCTTTTGTTGAGAAGCGCAGTTTTTCGCCAATAACTCAAAAACCGACCAAGTGCGAGTCGGACTGGCGCACCGAGGGTTCCGTACAAAATATACGCTACAAATGGCCGTATCTATAAATCCAGTTTTAGAAGAGCCCTAAACCTAAGTAAAATGTACGCAGTGTTCGATCATTTTATATTGGTTACAGACATAGACAGACATATATACAATTATACTGTTTTTAGTAGTTGTTGTTATAGGGGCAAAGGGAGAAAATTGATCATCTGTGAAAATTTCAACTATTTAGACAGTTCATGAGATACAGCCTGGTGACAGTCGGACAGACAGGCAGAAAGACAGACAGACTGACAGACAGACGGACAGCGGAGTCTTAGCAATATACGGAACCTTAAAAACAGTATATATCATATTTATTGAACACTAGCTTCTGCCTGCGACTTCGTCCGCCTTAAATTCGTTTATCGCGGATAAGGGTATTATTTCGGGATAAAAAATAGCCTATGTCCTTTCCCGGGACTGAAACCATCTCCATACCAAATTTCATCCCAATCAGTTTAGCGGTTTAAGCGTGAAGAGGTAAGAAACAGACAGACAGACAGACAGACACACATTCGCATTTATAATATTAGTATGGATAAGGTTTGAAAAAAAGAGCTGAGGGTGGAGGAGAATGTATGCTACTTACGGAACAATTATTTCCGAAAATATTCACAAGTTTTTTGGAAACATGAAATTGTTTTGCTAGCCAAAAATCGCAACGTAAATTATTGACAAAATACACTAGATTGGACCAGAATATACTATACATTTATTACTTATATTAATAGAATAAAAGATAAGCGTTTTCCAAAGTCTAACGAAAATAAAATAACCGGTTAATTATTCTGCAAGCAACTTAAAGCGGATGTATCAATTTCAGAGTAGAACATTAGTATTCAGATTGGAAAACGAATACTTTGCAAAATAATAAGCCACACAGGCTATTTGCAAAAATAAAAAAGTGTACGTGATTGCCAGTGCACAGCAAGCGGGCAAAGCTGGGCAAAAAATGAAAACAATTAGCGCGGTAGCCCGCGAGGCAAAAACCTCGCCACAAGGATAATTTATTTCCAATCGCTGCACCACTGGGCGATACGCGTATACAGTGTTAGAAAATAACGGCCTCCCTTTAGCTAAGCGTTTATAAGTACTTTCAAACTCTTTTGGCATTGGTTTGTGTTCCTTTTTTCTACTCCTGTACTTTGATTGTCATTTACATGGTAACGAAGTCTTATATAAAGTCTATAGTATTATAAAGTTGTAAAAAATATCTCTGTACATTAAAAAATAAATTGTGTTTTTTTTTTGATTTATTTAAATTACGTAAACGCACAAAAATATTTATACTAATACGCGTTACAGAAACCTGTTAGAGGTTTATACGTGACGCGAATGTTTTGCACCGCTCACAATATTATATAATACATACACGGATCGATAACTACAAGTATTATAATAATGCATGAACTTTAATTTTTGCTTTATTAAAAGCTCGTTCATGTAACAAACAGTGGACAACAATATTTTCCGAATAACTATAAAAGTAACCAAGATATAAGCCATCAAACATTTCATTCTATCTCTTTCCAGCAAAGCAGAATCCAATATGGAGTTTATATGGCCGCAGTGCACTGTGACGTAACAGTGCACATAGGACCGCTTTGTCGAATTACTAGTTTGAAATGCCTATATTACGCGTATTTCTTGGCCGATTTTAATTTTAATTTCACATTTTGAAATAGATTTTACGGTATTTTTGATATTCAGTTAAGAAAAGCGATAAAAAAAGTATATATATATATAGTTTTTTCTTTTTTCTTTCATGCATGTACCCCATTATGAAAAAAGATCAACACCAGCAGTCACACATCGTCGTCCGCACTTAAATAATATTTTTTTAGAGTGTTCTTACACGATTTTTTACCATTAAGTATGGTCGCGTGTATGTTTTCGGGTAAATCATTTAAGATGTTAGGCAGCATGTATTCCCACGACCTTTTACCATATACATTTACAAATTTAGGCAAAACATACCTAGGTTGATACTTGAGATTACGTTACTGTTTCATTCTACATCTAGGTACCAGTAGTTTTATTTTATGATACTCATCGAGAGCTAGTAACATATTTCTTTGGTTAAAAATTGATAATACTTTACAGTGCCTGAAAACAGCATCTTCATCATCAAATTTATTTCTATATGCGGGTATAATGTTTTTAAGTATACTTAACTGTAGTTTGTAGATATAAGTTAGGTTGGTTTTATATGTGCGGCCATAACTACTTAAGCCGTAGCTTATCACAGAGTCAGCAAGGGAAAGATACAGCAATCTTAATGTATTGTATGGTAGCTTGTATTTGAGAATATTCATTTTAGCACGCAATGATCGAAGTTTATTACATACATTGTTATGGACAGGGTAAGCAAACTGAAGTGGCAATGGGCAGGGCACATAGTTCGAAGAACCGACGGCCGCTGGGGCAGAAAGGTTCTAGAGTGGAGACCACGTGCCGGCAAGCGCAGCGTGGAGAGGCCACCCGCAAGGTGGTCCGACGACCTGATTAGGGTTGCGGGGGCTCGCTGGATGCGGGTCGCGTCTATCCGGCCCATCTGGAAATCTATTGAGGAGGCCTGTGTCCAGCATTGGACGTCCTACGGCTGAAATGATGATGATGAAGGGACTATTTGCTGGGTCACTGAATCAAAACATGTTTTCTTTTATTTTATTTTATTGAGATAAAATCCTCAGCACAAATTGCAGAATTATTACTAACGGAAACATATGTGTTTGTTTATTGTATGTTCGTATCGGCTGAACGGATATCAACTATTTTTGGTACACGTAGCTAGGTATTCACAGATGGTTGGCAGAAGAAAAAAAGAGGGCTATGACTTTTTGCTCTTCCGCGAACTAAGTTCGGGCCCTTTTTTTTTAAACTTTATAATAAACTAGCTTCTGCCCGCGACTTCGTCCGCCTTAAATTCGTTTATCGCGGATAAGGGTATTTTTCGGGGATAAAAAGTAGCCTCAAACCCGGGACTCAAACTATCTCCATTCCAAATTCCATCAAAATCGGTTCAACGGATTAAGCATGAAGAGGTAACAGACAGACAGTTTGCATCAAAATCTGTTCAGCCGTTTTCACGTGATGCGCGTACAAATAAACAGACAAACAGACGAAAATTCTAAAAACTGTTGGATCGTGTTCTGTTATCGATTTTAAGTATCCCCGGCCATTTTTTTTCGAATATCTTCCATGTACAGACTTTCTACCCTCTTCAGCTTTATTATATGTATAGATAGAAGATTTTATAGATGTTGTATTTTGGTATGTCATCTTAATATACAGTATAACGGTAGAGTAGCACTATGGTTGAAAAATTTAGAACATATTTCCTGGGTAATCATCATCATCATATCAGCCCAAGGACTGGACAAAGGCCTTCCCCAAGATTCTCTTTAACGACTGGTAGTGCGGCGTTCTCATCCAACGATTTCCCGCGATCTTCACCAGATCATCGGTCCAGCTAGTTTGGGGGCCTCTCCACGCTGCGTCGTCCTGTTCACGGTCGCCACTCGAGAACCTTGCTGCCCCAGATTGCGCCTTTGTAACTAGTTTCGCTTCTACTATTTTCTAGCAGCGTCATTAGCATTTAACAACCGCATTAGCATTAAAACAATTTCATAATCATAAACAAGAGAGTATATATTGAAATTACATTAGCGATTCTTCTTTTTAGTCGGTCCCTCTTGGCTGAGGATCGTGACCAACAGTAATGTCCCTCCACTTGGCGCGGTCAAGGGCCATATGGGCAGCCCTCAACATGGAACCACAAGCATTTTTCATGGAGTCAGACCACCTTGTTGGGATTCGACCTCTGGAACGTTTGCCTTCGACTTGGCCTAGTAAAATGTTCCTTTCGAGGTTGTGCTGGTTAGATCGCATAATATGCCCGAAGAATTTGAGGATTCTATCCTGGCAGATAGTTGAGAACCGTTTTGTGATATTAAGTTCTCGTAATATGGAATCGTTCGTCCTCAATGCGGTCCGTGGGGTTCTGAGCATTTTTTTCCAGCACCTCATCTCAAAAGCATCAATCCAGCGATTACTCATATCATAAAAGCCGGATATTGCTCGACAAGTTTTGGTCTGTTTCGAGGACGTTAGTCATGAGTCACGCATGTTGACATATAATTAATTTTAATATTTTTGAGCGTCGCGTAAATCTTCTAATAAATTATAATATTAATATAATAACACAGAACTCGATTAAAAAAAAAAAAAAACTACGCGACCGACTAAATTGCAAACAGGATTTGAACATGCGATCTCTTCTTTTACGCAGAAGTGCTTTTACCAACTGAGCTATCTTAACTTTACGTACGTCGCTTGAAATCTTTAGATCACAATCTAGTTAGCATTAACCCTCTGTGTGTATCTTATATTAAAATGTATCACGGTAAAAAAAAATGAAAATTAATATATGTTAAGGCCAACCGGGACAAATGCGACTATGAGACAAATGCGTCTGTTAAAGATTTCATAAAATCCAAACACGTTGAAACTACCCATACCCTCCCTGCCTAAAATTTGGCAGTATACGTATCAAAAAAAAGACCAGGGATAGTTGCAAAATTATGCGTTTTTATGTTATTGTCAAAAGACGCATTTGTCCCTTAGTCGCTTTTCACCCAGTTGACACACTGGGGGAAAGCGACTTACAAAAAACTCTGTATAAGGTCAACTGTGACATATGCGACTATTATATGATGCTATCAATGCTATTTTGTAATTGCGTTGAGGATTTTTGGTCCATGTCATTGAATGCCTGGAGATATTCCTTGGTATTGCTTTCAGCTTCGTATATCCGAATGAATTCAAGCATGGGCCTTGTCTCGTGGTCAGTATAAATGGAGGTACAGTCAGCTTGCAATACCCCGTCCTTGTACACTGGAAATTTACAAACGACTAGGCTGCATCGTTCCATTGATGGATACCTTTCAATACTCCCATATCGTTCTATAGAATATTTCCCGCTTCAACGTCAGCTGAAATAAAAAATCCAATTGTTAATGCCTTTTTTAAAAATGGCTTTCAAATGTATAATGCATGCACTTAGGTAAAATTAATGGTAATGATAATGTATATTCTTATTTAACGGAAAAACAATATTATTCTAATTTCACTTATATATTAATAAATTTGTGAATTTTTACTTTATTAAATTATGTTTCAGAATTGAATAAGGCATGAATCATAAAATATGTTAAAGATAATGTATGTTATAATTTTTCCACTTAATTTTGACATGCCTAACTGCCAAATATATTAAGGATCAATTACCGCAGTAACATCTTATGTACTAGATATGTAGGTACCTACCATAATTTATATTCTGGTGAATAAATGATTGATTGAATAATTGATATTTGTCATCCCATGTATTCCGATACCACCTACATTTAACACATTATGCAAATATTTTTGTATACTTTGACGACAGATTTAGCTCAGCGGTAGTGACGCTGCTGCGAAGCTGAAGATTTGGCTTTAAATCCCGGTAAGAGCAAATATTTCTGCGATGAGCATTTTGTTCCTGAGTCATGGATTTTTCCTATGTATATATTTATCAAAATATAACGTCGTCTAGTACTAACAATTTAACCCTTAATCAGCTTACAATGAGACTAGTTTGATTAGGGTAAAAAATGTCTCCTAATATTTATTTATAAAAGTAAATAAATAACAAACACATAAATATCAGGGACAAACTTACACAAATCGACCTAGTTTCAAACTAAGCAAAGCTTGTACTATGGGTACTAGGGGACGATATATATATAATATATATAGATAAATTATAATACATACATATAAAACATCCAAGACCCAGGAACAAGCATTTGTGCTCATCACACAAAGACTTTCCCTCGCCGGGATACGAACCCGGGACCGCCAGCTTAGTAGACCGTTCTGCAACCAACTGAGCCAAACGTACCGTCAAATAATGTACTATTTATTAATACCTATAAGATTTTTCAAAAATTTCGATAAATTTGCATTTATTTTTTGTCTATACTAATAATCGGAACCAATGTGCAAAATTTTTTCTTCCTATATCTGACGGCTGGACTTTAATAGATCAGTTGTTTAGTTCTCTTTGAGCATGTAAACAGTGCTTGTACCCCGGTTTATTTTCACTCAAAGAGCTTAAATTATAATAAAGGTTACTCTCGCCAGAACATCTCTCTAACCGGTTAATATCTCAGAGCGCAAAGCAGAGAGTGAAATCCATTTACCGGTTAGAGAGCGGTTACTCCGTGTGAGCAGAGTCTAGGGTGAATAATTGTTCGCTTAGACAGGATTGGTTTACTTGCTATGGTATTAGATCAAATTTTTCATGTAGTTGACTATCGTTGCGCCGCTATCGACACGGAGTAACCGGTTAGAGAGCGTTTCGAAATTTCCCAAATCAATTTGTCCGAACGTAACCTAAGTAATTAACCGGAATAACCTAAATAAATACCGGTTTATTTGTAACCGGTTATAAGCGCTGCATAACAATTATAGATACGTAAAAATAAATTCCCGATCGTATCGTCAGGGCCCAAGGGTTGTCCGTCACTCTTTAGCGATTAGACCGCCTATTGTCTACCGTAGTTTATGATAAGGCTCTATTGTACTGTGTCTCTTGTTGGTGTGCAATATTGGTCTCTGTTTTCAGATGATTATATGATACTTTTGAAATGACTACGCAGAAGAAAAAACGGAGTTGATGACTTTTTTCTCCTCCGCGAATGAAGTTTGCTGGCACCTCATACAAATATATCGGTATGACGCGTGTGTAGTAGGATCTGAAAATGATGTTTAATATTTAATGCATAAGCTTTTATACTTTGACCCTGCTACTACCCACACGAGCATGTCGAGCATGTCTAAGCGTTTTTGCCGTACCTAGGTAAGCATTAACTTTCTTCGCTGTAGGTAATCCCCGTTTCTGCTAAAGAATAAACTTTTTAGATCAAGCCCCAACTACAAAGGCTGCTGCAATGAAAAATAAAACCAAGTTGCATGCTGCAGATCTACTATTATGTAAAGTCTCGTTCAAAGACAGAGTTTCTATTCATGCCATCAGAGTGCGCTTTCTTGCAATGCTAGTATAACAGTGTTGACCCACAATACATTAATAGTGGCTTAGGCTACGGGCAGGCTACCGCAGTGTTTTGTTTTATTTCTCCGGCCAAGTAAAATCTACAACAACGCTCAACATATCTATACATACTATTATGAAGTTGTACAAATTAAGTAACTCATTAAATCGGGTGTTTAAAAAAAATCGCTTCTTGAAGAATCCCATGTTGACGACAACTGACTAGGTAGCCTATTCTAAAGATTGATTCCCCATATGAAATGTCCACCTCTCGATTTCGTGGATTCAGCACAGCGTTTTAGGCGTGAAAAAATAGAAGACAAGCAGAAAGAGTTTAATTTAATCACCAAGCTCTGGTAACACCTCAGGGGGATGTCCATTCCACAACTTATAAGTTTGTGCTAAAAATGAAAGTGAGGCCCGTTTGTTTTTGGGATGTCAAGCATCTTGGCGGCGGAGATGTAACTTTATGAACTAAAAAATGTATATAATAACCAAGCATCATGATTTTTAAAATTAACTAAAAACTAAACAAGTTATAATTACTAAGAACATTTGGCTATACATTGACCCTTTGGTCATACATTGTTGGTTGTTAAAATAAATTTTCATATACCTATCCGCGTTTCTACACATACTAATATTATAAATTTGAAAGTAACTCTTTCTGCTTGTCTTCTATTTTTTCACGCCTAAAACGCTGTGCTGAATCCACGAAATCGAGAGGTGGACATTTCATATGGGGAATCAATCTTTAGAATAGGCTACCTAGTCAGTTGTCGTCAATCCGGCCGAAGCCGCGGGTAAATGCTAAAACAGTAAGCATCATAAATCTGTACTTGTACATTTTTGTACCTTAACACCTTACTGCTGCTTATAAATACCTAAATAAATAAATATTATACGTAATTTTTTACACAAATCGAACTAGTCCCATGGTAAGCTCACTAAGGCTTGTGTGTGTGTACTAATATAAAGCTAAAGCTGGAAATATTCTAAATGAAGATATATTTAATAAATACATTTACTTATATACGTAGAAAACACCCAAGACTCATCAAATATTTATACTTATCACATACATAGTTGCCCTTACCGGGATTTGAACCCAGGACCTTCAGTTTCGCAGGCAAAGTTACTCCTACTGAGCTAAACCGGTCGTCTTACAGAGCTTGGGACCTTTGTAACCTTACGGGACTTTCAAACTGACTGACTTTCTCGGAACTTATGTACGGTGTGTCAATTGATATTTACCGTTAGCTTTTCTATAAATGAAACCTGCTTACATCTGCGAAGAAATTCAAGGGTGTATATGAAGTCTAATCAAATTCAAGACTTTATTCTGGCCTAAAGGCCTCAAGGGCACTTTTACATGTCTGATTTTACAATAAACAGAAAAACATTCACAGTCTATATAATGACATTATAGTGCATAGCAATATTAATGCAACAGACAAATATCTGGGCACACTTCACAAGGGGATGTGTATATTGTCTCCGGTTCCATTAGATTGCAACTATTCTTACAGGTCTCTGGGCGTCTAGAAAAGCAAAAAATAAATAAAAATAATAACGTCCGATTGTCTCAAGCTATAACCCAGTATATTTAGACATCATCACTTTCCAATAGTTCTTGCATCTAGTGCTGTCTCTGTGCGCGTCCCATGATACGGGCAGGAACAGCACCCACGTGTACCCCTTACATTTCATTAAATTTTCGAAAAGGCCTTTGCACGTTGGCTTCGGCTTCCCGCACGCCTCCTAAAGGTCCGGGACACCATTGTGAGCGGGTGCGACATAAAGATACTAACAGTATATATATAAAAAAGCTTACAATAAGTTTAATGGCGATGTTAGAGTGTCTCCGTGGTAATCCGCTCTGGGCCAGCGTGGACACCCCATTATCTCTCTCCCTCTGATCCATGAGAGAAGGCCTCTACCCAGCAGTGGGACGTATACCTATAGGCTGTCCTCATCACAAAAAAGCTGGCCACTGCCAGTTTCTCATCCAGGTTGTCTCAAAGACCTAGTACCCTTAAAGTTACTAGGCAAAACCTAAAATTTTCTCCGGAGCGTGGTACTATTTCATAACTTCTAAAATGGCATCCTAGACCAAAAGAGAAAAAGGAAACAAACAAAAAAGCCTAATAAGCTGATATTGAACACCTTACCAAAGTGTATACAGTTATATTTTTGAAGCTGACTATGAATAATAAAAGTAGCTGATTTGATCTGTCGAAAACCTAGCCTATTTTTCTCTGCTGTTGAGCATTTGGACCACGGGTCGGTAGCTTCCAACAATCATCAGTTGGACGAGCTGTCACTAACAAATAAAGTGAAATGCTTTATTCCCACGATTTAACAAATAACAAGTGGAACGTTAAAATTCAGGTCGTACACGAAATTTATTTTGCTTACTTGTATTTCATTTTTATATTGAACTAGAATGTGTCAGTAACTTCGTACACGGAGGGGGAAAAAGTCATAACCCTATTTTCTATCTATCAGCCTTGAAAGTCAACTGCTGAAGTAAGGCCTCTTCTGTAACTAGCCACAGAGTGCGATTCTGCGCAGACGGTATCCACCGACTCTCCGTGACCCTAGTCGGGAGCAGTGTCACGCTGTGCTTTCCTCTGCATGGTCGCCACCTTAGGACTTCACCGCCTGAACGGCCATCCGTTCCCCAGGCCGGCTTATTGCCACTTCAACGATACAATCCTGCCAACTATGTCGGTTAATTTGGTTCTTCTGCTGATATCCTCATTTCAGATTCTATCACGCAGAGAAACTCCGAACATAGCCCTTTCCATTGCACGTTGTGTGACTTTGAGTCTTATGAATCCTATTGTGAACGACCATGTCTTAGTTTCGTAGTATATCACTGGCAGCACGCACTGTTCGAAGTCCTTCGTTTTCAAGCACTGGGGTATTTTCGACGAAAAGATATGACACGCTGATCAACCAAGATGGATTCGACGATTGATCAATTACTTCTCAAAGTTGGACTTACCTAGTTGGACAATATGTCTTAGTATACTCGTCAACAACTTCGAGGGCAGAGCTCCCAACACCTAAAGAGTTAGGTGTAACATGTTCGGGTCATTACCGTAGTCGGGTTAAAAGTTAAAACCATCCTCGAATGTTCGGCTATCCTTGTACCAAGCATGTTTGAAATCCGTAGCACCGTTTTGACATGATGAAGCCGCAAATATTTTTCAAACCGAGAGATAACGCTGTTATCAATGTTTCTATTATTTGACTCATTCGTAGATCAGGCTGTTAAGATTTGTCTTGAATTTATGACCCCTGTAAGGCAACTGGATTTTATAAGTTTACTAGAAGTCGCCGCATTTTCATTCGCGGAGGAGAAAAAGTCATAGGACCTCTTTTTATCTTCAGCGTAGTCGGATAAATAGTAACCTATAACCAGATGGTTAGTAGATGGTGTGGATACCCAGCTACCCGTGTACCAAAAAAAGTTTAAATCCGCTTAGCCGATTTGGCATGGTGTAGCCACAACTACACATACGAACATAAAAATTCTAAAAGAAATATTTTTCGATTCAGTAAACTTTGGAGTTTATTGGATAGTACTTGGGTACTTTAGTAGACCATTACAATGTTTTTTTTTTAAATTTAATATGTTAAATGTCATTTTAACAACTAGTGTAAATATGTAAGTAAAGTAATACAAAAAAAAATGTATTTACAAAACACAGATATGTACAAAGGCGAACTTATCCCTGTGCAGGATCTCTTCCAGTTAACCTTTAAGCAAATGAATGAAAAAAAGTATACATTAAAGAAGATAGACAAACCAACTTATTAGGTACTTAATATGCACAAAAAAAAAGAAGCCAAAATTTTAATTCTTATAAATTATAATAAATACTTACCTATAATATATACAAATAGATATAATACGAATACTTTATATATATTACATATATACCTATATATACTATATTTATATATATATATATATATATATATACATTTAAATCTTTAACCTTAATTAATAAATAGAGATTGTGCAAGATAAGGGGTTTATCTTGCACAATCTCTATTGTCCAAAATACATTTCGCATAACCGTTTTCGCACAATAATTTTTAGCATACTACAATATACTTACCACAATTGTTATGTCGCATAGTATTCATTTGGCACAATTTTGAATAGCAGAATACTAATATCGCCAACTTTTATTTCACAGATTTTTTTGTAGCACAATATAAGTTCCGCCGAATTTATTTCGGCATAATTGTACCATAGCATACCCACAGAACCGAATCGCTGCCAGAAAATTAGGTTAGGTTAGGTTGAAACTGCGTCCCTCACAGAAACGAAGGTAAGGCAGGTAAGTAAGGCAGGTCCGACTTGGCTTAGGTTAGGTACGACGACGAGCGAAGCGTTGAGGAGTGTTAGGTTGAACTGCGACCCTAACGAGCGAGCGAAGCGAGCGAGCCGCGCAGGTCCGACTTGGCTTACGATTCCTAACATTACCAATTTCACCTTAAGGCAGATCCTACTTGGCTTAGGTTAGGTACGACGACGAGTGAAGCGAGGAGGAGTGTTAGGTTGAACTGCGACCCTAACGAGCGAGCGAAGCGAGCGAGCCGCGCAGGTTCGACTTGGCTTACGATTCCTAACATTACCAATTTCACCTTAAGGCAGATCCGACTTGGCTTAGGTTAGGTACGACGACGAGCGAAGCGAGGAGGAGTGTTAGGTTGAACTGCGATCCTAACGAGCGAGCGAAGCGAGCGAGCCGCGCAGGTCCGACTTGGCGTACAAACTTGACTGCGTAATGCTTTCTACATCATTACTATAACATAATTACACCCAAGGATGCAAACGGAATATTATGCCATATAAATTTCGGTGACACAATTATTCGACCATAGGAGTATTGTTCTAATTGACATTATGCCAATGCACTATTCTGCCAAAGAAACATGTGCGAAGTGATAGTATGCCAAGAAATTTAGGCAAAAAGCAATTGTGCGAAATGATGATTGTGCCAATGGTTGCTATGCGAAACGAAAATATGCCAATAGATTTTGTGCAACACATTAGTAACCCTAAATACATAAATATTAAAGTCAAAAATGTCAAGAAAAATTACAAAGACAATTAATGTAGTCTGGCCTAGGGTCTGCCAGCCATAACTTTTTTAGCCTGGTCTTCTTGATGCCACAGATTGTTTGTGTAAGAAGTATAGATTTTCCTGCGATTCCTACCTGCGATTTGCTTTTGTGTAATTAATCTGATTAGATTTGTTGGAACGTGCTTCTCATTCACTCAAGAGTATGTATGTGTTGTTGTCACTTCCTCGTGCAATAACGGCTAAACGGATTTCAACTATTTTTAGTACACGAGTAGCTGTGTATCTCCAGATGGTTATAGAATACTTTTTACCCGACTACGCTCAAGAAACAAAGAGGGGTTATGGCTTTTTCACCCCCGTGAACGAAATTTGCGGGCACCTTTTATTAATATGTGTAAAGGTTTTCACAAAATGTACTCCGCGACTTTTATTATTCTCTTTAGGTTTTCTGGCTTATTCTAGACATGACTATGCCTTTATGTCGACGCTTTGCGCTAAGCAAGGAGATTGCATTATTAATGCCTTTAAAGTACAAAATGTTTTCGTGTCTGAATAACATTATTAAAATGTATAAATCTTCTTGTGACATTATCAAAGTTTCTTTGCGTTTATAAAGGTTAGTTTGATAATTAGATTTCATTTAGAATACAGGTCTGGCTTGTAGGTTTTGAAATGAATTTTACGTATTCAACTGATGCATTATCAAAGAACATCTATACCATTATAAAGCCGTAAAAACGAAATATGGGAACAATGATGATATTTTCAAAAAATATATTGTAACGGAGTACTTGCAGGACACAAAAACGATTTTTTTGTATGTGACATTGATCATCACGCCAATACGGCTAAACAAATTTCATCTATTTTTGGTACACAGGTAGTTGGTTATCCACATATGGTTATAAAATACCTTTTACCCGACTACGCAGAATAAAAAAGAGAGGTTATGAGTTTTTCTTCTCGTAAATTACGTATGAAGTTGCAGCCACCTTGTTGTAAATAATTAATAAATATTAGGGGACAATTTCATTTTACACAAATTGAATAAGTCGCATAGTCAGCTCAATAAGACTTGGGGTATGAGTACTAAGACACCGGATTGACCGGAACAATAAATATTTTTATGTTCATTACACAAATATTTGCCCTTACCGAGGTTTGAATTGAACTTATTGTTTGTTTCGCAGACAGGGTCGTTACCGCTGAGCTAAGCCGGTCGTCAAACCTTATCATCATAACCTACATCATAAAGTCGTTCACTGCTGGACAAAGGCCTCACCTAAGGATCTCCACGATGCCCAGCTGATCTGAAAAAAAATCTCAGACTCTCGCACCAAAGGTTCTATTCCATTCTACCTTAACCCATACCGTGCTAACAAGACGAAATGTGTTTTTTTTACACTACTCGAATAATTGACAATAATCGATAGAGGTTGCAAACAAGCATCCGGCCTGCCTTATGTTAAGCAGTCAGCCTATGAGCGTTTGCAATGCCAGGGGCATTACGTGTTGCCGACTCTTTGAAAACCTATTCACTCCTTTCTCGAAGAATACTGTAATACTGTAATCTCCTCCGTTAGATACTTATGTTTTTCTGGTTATTGTTTGCGTTTAAAGAATGTTTCAAAAATTCACAAAATACCTCATTGGCCGATGACGCTAGGAACAATTTTTAGACAAAACTTTTTGTTTGTGTTTTTTTTAAATAAAAGTGTACAAAAAAATCACGGGAAAAACAAACTATACCTTTGGCTTCATAATGATTTCGTGAAAGAAAAGTAGGGTCAACGAACGATAAGAAAACTCGCCAATGTTTTTATTTATAAAACGTTAGCTTTACAAAGAATGCTTAAGTGTCACAAGAGGAACAAAAATATCTTGAAGTCTAAAATTATATTATAAATATTATCTCCGATCTCATTTATCCTTTCATCGCAAAAATACTCGTCGTTTTCTATTGAATTTGTTACTTTTTCTTCGACATTTTTTTTTAAGTTATACAAAGTAGATCCTCAGCCCCAGCCCTATTGGACAATGCACTAATAATAACAGGCACAATAGGCGGGAGAGGTTTTGTTAAATCAGCGAAGTGAAAGGAAATCCGAGTTGGATCGAGCCCAGCGCTGCACAGTGAGCCATTTGCGATATTCGAATGCCAAAATCAAGTTTCTAAAATTATTCATTAATCAGTTGTTTGGGATTGGAGGCAGTATCACAGTCCCAGACAAGGTGAGATCGAAGGCTAACATTTAATAGATTTGAAAACAAAATATGCAAATAGTGCAAACTATCGATTCTACTTCCTCGCATTTAAAACTTTGTCTCATTGGTATCCGCTTACTTTTATACAATATTCATACAAATATCTAAGTAGAAAAGAAAAAATAATTGCGATCCACTGCAGTCTAAGCCTGAATGGAACCAGCGTCTCTGTTATACCGGAACAGCTGGTATTAATTCTTCCGATCTACTTAGACCATTGTATCAATATTATATAGAAAATATGTAATGTTTTCACATTAAAAATATAAACAAACATTAAAGTGCTTACTTTTACGCAAAGATCATATCTCATGCAAAATTTCACGATACCTTGTCAACAGCAGTTTTAGGATTTCAAGTAGGTATTGAACATAAAATCGAGTTGATTGAAACAGTTTTAATAAAACTCAGAATTATAAATAAGTTTCAACTTGAGTCGCCCATTCTTAAAAAAAAAAAGGTTTATTATTATATGCCATTCCACTCCATAGACTGACAGATAAACCGATCTACAGAGAAGAGCTTTAATAAAATAGTTTTTTTTTGTGAATAAGGTCCAAAGCCATTAAAAACTAATAACAAATCTTATGCACCAGTGCATACGATGTGTTATTAGTTTAAAAATGTCTGTCTTAATTGGTTTAAACTAAAACCAATCTTACTAAAATATAAGCAAATTCTAAAACTAAAAACATGCAAAAACAAAAATTGCGTTCAATTTATGTCTATTTTAATATAATTTTGTCCATTTTGTCTAATGTTCGAAGCATCGTGCGCTGAGATTGCGTCGATTTATCCGTCGCGACATGCGCTATCTATGCGCCCGCGATAAATGAGACAATATACCTTAATGTTCCAAGATTTTCGAACTAAACTATCTATTGAACGAAAGGATAGATTGTTTTGAAGGGCTAAAACAAAGTGACACGAAACATCTTGATGCTTTACCATCATGATCTTGACGGAGTAAACCCGGTTAAAATGCAAAATGTAAGCTCTTGTGACAAATAGTGACAAAATTTGAAGACAAGCTGACTGGGCTCTATAGTTCAATTGGCAGAGCGTGCCGCACTCTCGTGCCGCGCTGTCTGTCTGTCCGTCCGTCCGTCCGTCCGTCCGTCCGTCTGTCTGTCTGTCTGTCTGTTACCTTTTCACACTTAAACCGCTGAACCGATTTGGATGAAATTTGGTATGGAGATAGTTTGAGTCCCGGGAAAGGATATAGGCTACTTTTTATCCCGGAAAAATACGCTTATCCGCGATAAACGAATTTAAGGCAGACGAAATCGCGGGCAGAAGCTAGTATATTGGGAAAATCAAGTTTCTCAGAGTGCATAGTCATAGTCACAGTCCTTTATTGATAACATTCAAAATATTACATGTCATACAAGAGTTTCACATTGGTATATTACTTATATTGGATTGTAAATTATTTCGAAAAAAAAAATTATGTAAGTGTAAATGAATGCTCGAGGAGCCACGTTTTCAATTTTCTGAGAAAAAAATGTATTTTATCAATTTCCTTAAGTTCTACAGGCAGTTTGTTGTACATTTTGGGTCCTACATTTTGCATGATTTTAGAAGACTTGGCCAGTCGACTTCAGGGTACATACCTTTTATATTTACTTCCTTATACTATAGAAGAAGCCCGCAACTTCGTTCGCGGTGGAGATAAAGTCATAACACCTATTTTACTTGGCACACGAGCAGCTGGTCATCCACAGATGTTTATAGGATACTTGTTATCCAATAACGCTAATAATTAAGACAGAGTTTATGACTTTTCTGCGAACGAAGTTGCAAACACTTTCTAGTAGTAAGAAAGTTGTAAAAATTAAATATCTGTACATTGAGTATTTCAAAAAGTGATACAGGTACTCATAGACTATTTGAACGTCACTGAGTTGAAAAAAAATAATTATATTTTTTGTATGTTTGTACATGTTGTGGCTTCATCACGCCAAAATGGCTTAACGAATCTCAACTATTTCTGGTACACGGATAACTAAGCATCCACAGATGGTTATAGAATTTTAAAGAGTTAGAAATTATGACTCGAAAGGAGTAAAATGTAATAAGAAATATATACATCTAACCTAATCTAGGTTATTTTCTTCTCCGCTATTGGCAGAGTGCAAAGCTGGTGGAGGGGGTCGCCTAAACGATCAAAGCGCTCGCTACGGCTAAAATTGTCATTTTTGTCGCTGACTTGAGCTGTCTAATCCATATTGCAGTAAACATTTTCTAATCGTTTTTGAGATAAAAATATGGTCCTGGTAAGATGTGTTGTTGTGAATAGTAATAACACCAAAAATAACACAAGATTTCATTAATATTTTTCACAATATTTACTTACTTCTTGTTTGACAGCGGTGACAATATTGTCCATAATGGCCGCCTGTCACGTGGCGCTGTCGTCGCGCTAGGTCACAATTTAACAAAAAAAGCAGCAACGACGGCATGAATGAAAAAATTGCATTGCTTTCGAGATAAAAAAATATTTTTAAAACCTAACCACTAAAAGGGTTCTTAAAGAAACCCGGGTCCTTCTTAGTACAATTCGACTAGCAGACCATCAAAATGGGGCTTAATTGCGTATTATTTAATTTATTTCTTTACCTTGATATTTTGGACGCCGTGTTATGGCCATAGTCTTGAACGGACAGAATCTTCCGTTATAATAGTAGATTGTTTGACAAGGGGCTAAAATAAGCCATTATGACACTAAGTGATTATAAATATGTCTGAGTGTCGTAATGGCTTTTAGCCGCGTGTTTTAACACTCTGCTTTTCACTTCGACTGCGAGAAAATAAAAAAGACTTATCATTAAAATTGTATATTTCATGAAAAATTTTAAGTACAGTTTGAGCGATTCGATCAAAAATTTTGGCCAATCTGATCAGGTTAGTTTGTTTGTTTTCAATTATTTGTAAGAAGTATGTAGCTGGCCGCAAGTTTTTTTTTCATTTTCATAGTTACTTGTATTGGATTATATGGCTTCCTTTTAAAGGCTATGGGTTCTGTGGAGCTAATATGACGTACTTTTTGAGCAGGTGAAGTTAAAATTATATTTATACGCGAAACATTCCAATTTCCAATTTTGTAAATCCTGTTGAATTGAATATTTCTTGCTTGGTAATCCCCGTCTAGTTAGGTGAATAATACCTACTTCTTACCTCTCTCTTATATTTGCCGCAAAGCAGCAATGGAATGAAGTGATTCAGCTATATGTCATTGTGTCTACTTTATGCGCTTTTGTTTTATTTACCTTTCGCCTTGCCAGAGCCTGTCTCAGCGATTCTTCGGAAACCAGCATTGGCTGTCGATGTAAATTTCATGCCAACATTTTTCGAGCAGAATCACGTCTTGGCGCTGTTTTATGCAAAAGTTGGTGTCTAGTAATAAACGCCGGAATACGGGAATATGTACAAAATGGTGGCATTATTTTGAAGAAGGGGAATTCGGGAAACATGCATTTTTTATGAGTTAAAAACCGGAACAATACGGAACCTAACATACCTCCATACATTCATAATACCATCAAGTAATAACAACTATGGTAGGAGAGTGTGGACGCACGCCTTACCGCGCGCTTTGAATAGACTTCCAGATGACTGCATGATCAACAAAACAGAAAAGCAAGTGGTGAACGCTTACAAAAAAATGTTAAGCAGCCTTCCCGGCTAAATTCCATCCTAAATATATAAACATATTCTAAATATAAAACTTAATTAGATTCAAGAAAATCTTTTAAACTTAAGATTAGAATCTAAGCAGAAGATTGTAGACGTTTAGTGAAAAAAACAGATTTTTTTTTTTTTTTTATGCTTACTAGCAAATATTCCGAAAATAGACTATTAGCGAAATGTCAATCAATTATCGTATTAATACAATAGTTATTTGACTCAGTTCACTATCGTATTCCTTTAAAACTAGGACATTGGAATCTAAACATGATGCAATAGAATATCGAGCATTTCAGCCATGATACGCAGGAATTGTGGCGAATTCTAATGCTTTCATGTAAGTAATGTATTAAACAAAACAGTGATCAGCCAAGTTAAAACTATATCAGATAATAATATCTAATTAAAACTAAATCAGCCTAGATTAAACTAAATAAAACTAAATAATTAATACTAATCAAAAACAGAAAAATAACTATAAATAATGCACGGGCTCCAAGTCAGAGCCAAGCGGTAGGGTGCCCAGAAGGCTGGCAGCATTAACCCGCTGAATAGCTAAAGCTATTCTTTGGGATAGGTAAGAGCCAGCCCGCTGGTCACCCGTCGCTTCGACGAGTCGCTTCCCCAATTCCTTAAAAATGTTTAAGGCACTTTCTCACCAAGGCCCGAGTGTTTCCACCCCAAACGGCTCAAACAAGCAAGCACTGTCGATGGCTGCATATTTGCGCCGCTTGAGGTGTTCGGCTGAATCCGCAGCAGCACCGGCCTTGGTGGAGGTCACTGCAAGGTGGGACGGCGCCAGTGAATCCATGTATGTGGCATCCCAAACCAGCGGCCCAAATTTTGCGGATCCCAATGCCTCCGTGCCTGACGGGCAAGGCGGCTTGGGTCCATTGGACCTCTTGTAGATGGATGTTAATGACGGATGATATTGTGGATTTGATCAAATCGTCGAGTTTTTCCAAGAGGGCGGGATGTTTCCAGAGGTGACTGCATCTAAGTGTGTACGTAAATTTAGGCACGAAAAGACAATATTCGATTATTGTGTAGGCCATGTGAGCATTAATTTGGAGCAATCGATCCGAAAAAGAACTGAAAATTTTGTGTCATGTTAATTAGTTCCACAAATAATCTAAAATTTGTAATTAAGGTCCAAATCGAAAGTTTACAGGCTGAAGTTACTGCTTTTTGGTCGAAGTGTAATTTTCATCATTAAAACTTACCCTAACTTTACTGACTACACGAAATTTCATCAATGTTTTACGAAATAATTTTTGATTATTCTATGAAATAATCTCTGAAAACGAGGAAATTGGAATCTGAGCGTAATACAATGGAGCATTTCAGACACGACACGCAGATTGTTGAGAAATCTGATTTGATGTAAATTAGTTCCACACCTACAAGATTATACAGGGTGAGCAATCAAATTAGGTCAGTATGAGGAAGTCCGAAACTAGGATCGGTAAATTTTGTCCAAGGGATTTAAACTTTTGAGTTGAAAAAACTGCAATCATAAAAAATTTAAAAGTACGAATATCGGAAAATAGTATTTTTAACTACAAAAATGATCAGATGTTAGAAAATAATCAAAATCGGTTTTGTGGGTCGCTTGATCGATATTTTGGCCAAAATTCCTTTATTATTAGTGAACATGTTTATTCCATTGTTTCATCCATTTCAATGAGACTTTGTAATTAATGTAATGAATTCTTATGCTTATTTTGCTCATAATTCTACTTTGCCTTTTTAGTTTTCTCACTTTTAATATAGGTAACTAAGGTGGTGCGGTGCCGCTGTAGATTTTGCCGAGGTCAAAATCGGGACAAATATTCGGCCCCGGACGGCAATTATTATTTTGTACCCCTTGCGTTTGAGACTACTGGGTGCTGGGGGACGGAGTCTATTGCGTTCATTAGGGAAGTGGGACGTCGAATTAGGGAGAGGGGGTTTGATGCCCGCATGGGTTCGTACCTGGTGCAATGGTTGTCCATCACCATTCAACGTGGTAACGCGGCCAGTGTGATGGGGACCTTTGCGCCAGGGACAACTCGAGGGGGCCTTTTTGACTAGGCTTACGCTAGTCTTAAGTTAAGTAAATTATATTTTATTGTTGTGTTGACCTCAGACCCAAGAAAAAACGATAGACATGACCTTACGAACAATCTTGTGAACCCGTTTTTTAGGGTTCCGTAGCCAAAATGGCAAAAACGGAACCCTTATAGATTTGTCATGTCTGTCTGTCTGTCCGTCCGTATGTCACAGGCATTTTACTCAAAAACTATAAGCTGTACATTAATTAAATTTAGAGCATAGGTATCGTGTGTAAACCGCTACTTAATTTGATAGTTAAATAAAAAAATTATATATTTCTAGTGGGGGCACTCCATACATGTAACCGAAACTAAAAAAATTTTTTTACCAAATATGAATGTGTGGCACATATTTCGATGGTTCTTCTAAAAACACTTTGAGATACCTTAAACATTCTTTTGAATTAGTGAATATTTTCCGAAATATTCGCTCCGAAAGTAGCAAAAATTGTGTCCCCCCCCCCTCTATTTTCTAAACGGTATGTTCAAAAAATATTAAAAAATTTACAAATATAAAACTCACTAAATACTTCCAACTAAAATTGTTTTCAACACAATCGGACATACCGTTTTTAAGTGATTGCCTTCTGCGTCTAAAAAACTGCGCTTCTCAGCAAAAGGACGTAGGTGCCGGGGACATACGCTCTTTTGTTAGTGTTTTTTTCAAATCGTATTTTTTTTATCTGTTATGCTTTTTTTGTATAAAAGGCTGCGGAACCCTTCATGGGCGAGTCCGACTCGCACTTGGCCGCTTTTTTGGCATGGTTTTGACAAATCAGACAACTTCACACACATGATTTGTTTGTATTTGTAACGCGTCAAGTTGGCCTTGGCATGGTTTTTTGTGGCCTCACTAGATTGTTCGTAATGTCATGTCTGTCTTTTTTTCGTGGTCTGAGGTGTTGACATGATTTAAGTGTGAAATAAATATAAGTAACTAGCTAGCTATAAATAACTAGCTCGCTAACTATGGGCCTATTAAGGAGCTATGCTCGGGATTTCTCTACTAGATCGAATCAGAAATAAGGCGATTCGTAGACGAACCAAAGGTCACCAATATAGCAAACAGGGTAAGCAAACTGAAGTGGCAATGGGCAGGGCACATAGTTTGAAGAACCGATAGCCGTTGGGGCAGAAAGGTCCTCGAATGGAGACCGCGTACCGGCAAGCGTATCCAGCATACGTGGAAATCTAATGAGGAGGCCTGTGCCCAGCAGTGGACGTCGTATGACTGAAATAATGATGAATGATGATGAACTAGCTGTGACTAAAACAGTAATAACTAAAACTAAACAGTAACTAAAACTAAACGTAGATGTTATATATAGAGTAATAAATTCACTTCTATAGCCAGAAGGAAACAGTGAAATGCAATCTGTGTATGACAAAAGCTGAAGCAGTCAAAGCAAATATCGGATTATTGTTAGTTTTGAAACCAATTCGGCAACACAATTCTAGTCAGAATTGGTATTCTTGTTCTGTTTTTCAAAGCAAATTGTCAATAGTCCACGGGGCTTGAAAATGGAAAGGGAAATCGACAATTCGGTTGCTTGATCCTTTGATTAATAAAACAAAATATAAATATACAATTTGTTATTTGTGTATGTAAGCATTTACTATCGTACACAAAACAATCAACACATTTTATCAAACAAGCATGTACCAAGGCGAACTTGCCCCTCAAAAAGCTTTTGATTTTAGGGTAAGAATCCGCTTAGGACATTTAATTTGCATAATATCATTACATTTTATTTAATTTTATTTCATGTTAGATGGTTAATTTTATTTCATTTCATTTTAGTTAATTTTATTTTATGTTAGGTAGTTCATTTTATTTCATTTCATTTAAGGGAAGTACTCCATCGATAAGCCGTATATGGTAGCAAGTAAATCATATAATTATACATTTAGCTCCATATAAATCATAAATCATAATGCTTCAAAACCATCCTTGTTCTCTTTTTAGGGTTCCGTACCAAAAAGGAAAAGAAGCAACCCTCATGGTGCGACTGTGTCTGTATTTAGTGTCTATTTCAAGAGTGTCTATTTTACAGCGTTATATTTCAAGAAACGCTTATGCTATCGTACGTGGTTCACAGCCAGCGGGCCTATGATGGTCGCGTTTATCACGCGATAAATGATATGATAACACGCCTGTCACTCTCGCACTCACGTACGTGTCAGAAGGTAACGGCAGCCATGTCACTTATTTATCGCGTGACAAACGCAACCATCATAGGCCCGGACGGGGAGTTTGAAAAACGGATTTTGATTTTGAGATATCCTGGAGCAGAAGGCTCGAAAAAAAAAGAGAATAGGGAACAAAAGATTCTTAGAGACCCGTGACCACTTATGGGAAGCCAATTGAACTGACGGCGAAATAATGAAACGTGGTCATATTTACGAAGGCCGAATATGAAACGTATGCCATTGTTAAGGAGACGATCTAGCTTCCTAAGGGACTTTTGTGTAATGCATGTAGCATAATGTATGAGAGGTAACACAAGAGCCTGCATAAGCAAAAGCCTGCAAAAATGATGATCGGCGAAATGCCAAAATGATCGGAGCGGTGAAACGATACGGCTAGCGTCCAAACTGCAGCATGCAAAATGATCGGCGCGGTGATCGGATACGGTGATACGCTACGGCTTAGTGTGGACGCGTTTCTTGACGCGGCGGCGCAAATGATACGGAATGCCGACAGTGAGCGTCCAAGCAGCGCGATACGCAGTCATGCCACGGGACGATGATCGGATACGAGCAAATGATACAAGTGTGGACGCACGTTAAGGTAAGGTTAAGAGAACATTTGTACGGAACTATTGGTGCGTGAGTCAGTCTCGTACTTGGTCGATATACTTTCGTCGGTGCCTTTAAGGCAGGGAGGGTAGCGGTAGTGTTAAACTGTTCAAATTCTGTAAAGTTATTTAACGGACGCATCCCCCATAGACTTAATTAGGCGTCTACTTAATTGGTTGGTGGTCTCGGAATGTATGTTTCAGGGCGTGGCGTCAATGTAGTCAGCTGTATGAAAATGGGTAAATCGGTGAGAATAGAATTCTATGGACACCACGCCACTGCAGATACAGATACTCATACTGTGAGTCCAATTTAACCTTATCGCCCTAAAGGGCTTTAAAAATGTTAGTCACATATGCAGCACACGGACTGTTGTGGTTGTGATCTTCTCTTGACTTAATTAAAATGCATACGAGTATAAGTAATCAATACTATTGTTATAAACTTCTCAAAACGATGTGCCTGTACATTGAAGGTATTTTCATAACAATATGTGAAAATAGTAAAATTATCTTTTTTTTAATTCTAATTAATCATCCCGTCAAAACGGTTGGACGTATTTTAACAATTTTTGGTACAAAGATAGCTGGACATCCAGGAATGGTTATAGAATATTCTTCACTCGGGTATTACTAAAAATAAGTTGCACCATCTAGTTTTTAATACAATTACCATTTAAACTATTAATTTTGTTGAATTTTCGTCGTCTCAATTCTCAACTCAATTTCAACATGTAAGTAAAGCATTGTTCATACGTAACAATTCTGGTAATGTTAAATAAACCCCATTCCAAATGCGTAATCGAGTTAGCATGAGATCTACCTACTTAATGAATATTTGAGGGCCGTTTTAGTAATTGATGTGGATGTAATTGTTTGCTCAGCTCACTTGTAGGTATAGCGAGTAATTGCTTAATGATTAAGAACTAACAATCATGAGGAGACTGTTAATTAGGTGTATCTTAGGCGGGAGAATTTGACCAACGCTTACTTTTGAATTTTTAGAGCTTAGTTTGTTCTATGCCTATGTTCCCTCGTCGGCCACATGTTATCTCCCCAAAGATGGTGGGCTCAGATATATGTCTTCTAGGTCTTGGTTCTTCCTAATCCTCCAACTAACATCTTCCCTCTGTGTTTGCCCCAATATCTTGCGGAATATTTTCCACTCAGCAACAAGAAACTTGTTCTCCACCTTCAAGGTCAGTCTCCAATATTGATAGCCATACGTTAAGATCGATGGATAGCGAAGTGCTAAATATTCCACTGCCAGGAAAAAGCAATTATATTAAACCTGACTCTGAAGAGGGTAGGTCTGGTGAAAGGGGAAAGTGAAAAAAACCATGGGTGAGACAATGAAGCTATGGATCTAAACGAGAGAGCATGCTCCTGGGACGCCGGATAAGTCGACCGACAGATACCAGCGGCTTCTGTGGGGTGTATTCAGATAGGACATATTAGATGCGATAAGTTTGGAAGCTCTGAGTGAAATGAAACCAAACATCCAGTGTGGAAATTTTAAATTATTTTAAATTTGGCTGTAATAAGTAGATAATATAGTTTATACAATTAACTTTCAAATAACCTTTTTTCTAATATTTTCTTCTGTTTCCGCGATTATTACTCATTGAAATAAAACAATTTAACGGATTATATCGCGTATATTATCTCATTTTAGTTCCCGACGTTTCGGAAGCTTTCCAGCTCTCCATGGTCACGGGTGGACTGAGAAAAGATGTATTTTCCTCTGTCAAAGTTACAATTTGTGCAAACTACCCATTTTTGAAAAAACACAAATAAAGGTGTACATACATGCCAGATGGGCCTAAGCTGTAAAGACAGTTACACATGTGCCAGAAGGCCTTAATTATTTTATTTTAATAATTTACCAAGCAGCATTTCACAAATGAGGCGTACTGAGGAGAAAAGAAACGCAAAGAAAAACTCCCAGGCTACCTCATTACTAATTATAATATTTAAAAAAAAGAGACTATTAAACTACTTTAAACAGATAAGATATTTTACACCATTCGGAAATTAAGGTTTCGCAGTCCTGTGTCTCGCTTGTTCCTTGATGAGATGTATTACAGGATCCCAAGCTGGTGGTAGTGACAATACATCTTCTCTTTTGAAATTAGGATGCTTTTTAATCTCAATAGCCTCGCGAAGCATTCTGGGAAAATATCTTTTTCCTTTGGCAAGGATAGAAGGTTTATCAAACTTAATTGAGTGGTTTGGTTTGTCAATGACATGTTCACATACTGCAGACCTATTACAACGACGGTGCTTGACATCTGCTATGTGCTCCTTCACCCGGGTTGATACACTGCGTTTCGTTTGACCAATGTATGAAAGACCACACTCGCAGTCCAGCTTATAAATGCCTGCACTCTGCAAAGGGGTGCTACTCTTCACGGGTCTAAGTTATTGAAACACCTTCTTCAACGGCTTGAAATATGTTTTTATAGAAGCACACTTCAAGATGTTTCCGATCTTGTCTGTGACCCCTTTCACATATGGTAATATGGCAGGTTTACGCTCGACTGTTGATTTCTTCATACTAGGATTCTGCTTGGAACGTGGTATCTGGAGCTCCTTGGCTCGAAGCGCACGTTTGACATTCTGCAACTCAGCAGTCAGATGTTGATCGTCGCAGATACCCCTGGCTCTCTGAAACAAAGATTTACCCACTGTAGCAAGTTGACAGGGATGGTGGTGAGATTTGCCATTCAAATACCTATCTGTATGCGTAGGTTTCCTATATACAGTATGACCTACGTCATTGTTAGGACCTCTAATTACTAGCACATCTAAGAATGCAAGTGAATTTTGATTTTCCAACTCCATAGTGAATTTAATTTTACTATGCATCGAGTTCAGATGGTTTAAGAAAGCTGAAACACTAGATCTAGGTAAAATAGTAAAGGTATCATCCACGTATTTTTTAAAGATCCTCGGCTTGACAGGTGCCAATGAAAGCGCTCTCTCCTCGAAGTCTTCCATGAAAATATGAGACGAGAGAGGAGACACCGGAGACCCCATTGCCACACCATCAACTTGCCCGTAGAATTCACCATTCCATAGCATATAGCCAGATGTAAGGCAGTGTTGTAATAACTCAGCATATTCTATTGCCATATGTTGTTCACTCAATCTCCTTTTTAAAATTTCGATACATTCTTGAACTTGTAACTTTGACAGAGGAAAATACATCTTTTCTCAGTCCACCCGTGACCATGGAGAGCTGGAAAGCTTCCGAAACGTCGGGAACTAAAATGAGATAATATACGCGATATAATCCGTTAAATTGTTTTATTTCAACCTTTTTCTACTCAAAATATCCCTATATATACAATTACTGCTATATTGTTTTTACCTTTAAGGTTTTTTGGAGCCGGTTCTACTGTTTCAAACGAAAAAACAATTTTTGAAATCGGTTAAATTTTCTTCGTGTAATCGGTGAACATATACAAATTCAAAGGAATTGAGATCTAGCTTCTTTTTTGAAGTCAGCTAAAAAGATAATAATTTTAAAACATGCGCAAATCCAGAAAGCAAGAACCAAGTTGCATCGCACTTCATTAGACACTCTTCTACGAGTACACTACGCTGGTCTACAGGGTGTTCCCCAGTATTTGTTACTAGGACAATCGGGTGCTCAAATAAAGATCTACATTAAGTAACTTCCAAGTGCGTGTCAAAGTTTGTGCCGTAAAAAATTTATGCCGCAGTTAAAGATAAGCGCCACGGCGGCTAACTCGACTGCTCTCAGTTAACTAAGCACAATGCCTATGAGATTTCATTGTGAAGGCACATTGTGTTTCGGTGGTGGCGAAACAATAACAATGTTGACAACTTTTGACGGCTTATTTCTATGGTATGTTTTATAAAGACCTTACAATAATAGAAATATTGGTGAAAAATCTATTTCAATCACATAAAAACTCCCTTAAATACACGTTCCTGCCTTGTATGTGGAAACAAAGAACTTTGTTCTGCAGCTATCTAAGTTTTAAAATAGACTCCGCAAACGAAGTGGCCGCTTCTAGAATAATAATAATAATAATATAGGCTTAAGAGACTGGCTCAGTGGGAGTAACGTTGCCTGCGAAGCTGAGGTCCTGGGTTCAAATCCCGGTAAGGTTGCCCTTACCGGGATTTGAATATTTGTGTGATGAGCATAAATATTTGTTCCTGAGTCTTGGATGTCTCCTATGTATATAAGTAATATATCTATTAAATATATCGTCGTCTAGTACCCATAACACAAGCCTTATTGAGCTTACCATGGGGCTAGTTCGATTTGTGTCAAATTGTCCCGTAATATTTATTTATTATTTATTCACTAAATTGTCGAAAGGGCTCTACGCGTTGGCTTCGGCTCCGCGCACGCCTCCCAAAGGTCCGGGACACCATTGTCCCGTGAGCGGGTGCGACATACATAATAATATTTATTTATTTCAGACAACATTTACAATGGTCCATAGTTTGTTAGTAACTCCTAATTGTATTACATTACATGTTATGTATATTTATACCTATTTAACATATTTATATTTGGGAGTATGTAGTGACACCCAGTAACGGCTGAAAGGCTCGTCGAGCCTCTCCGCTATCGCAGCCAGGAGGCTGTTGGAGCTGGCCCGCATCTGCAACGCAACCCGTTTGCGCATTATGCCGAAAAAGTCATCCATGCCGGCCTCTGCAAACATGCCAGACGCGCTACAGAAGCGTGGCAACCCCAACAGCATCCTGTACCCATTATTGAATTGGACGCGCAAGGCACCGTATGCTTTCTTCGTGTAGTTGATCCACAGGCTGCAGGTATATCATTGATTTCTCGGAAACAATTCTAGAAATTTGAATGAAATGTGGATACTGTGAGGTGGCTCATGTGTAGACACCTCTTTCATATCCTGGCCGTTATTTTAAATAAAAGATTCGAATGACTAATTCGAATAAGGAATGTCTTCTGTTTTTGTAATGTCATAATGTTAAAATATTCATTACTGATTTGGCTCTCGAAGTATAAATACGTAACTAGTTAATGTTGGTTTTACTACCAACTCCTACACTCCCACAGTACGTAGGCCTAGTATAATCTAGATCAATCAATCAAATCGTTTATTGGCTAGAATACAAGCAGGTACAGATAAGGTATTTTATTCCAAACAATAAAATTCCATGTATTCAGCCTACATGCAGGCATGCAAACATTATAAGTAGTATACACACGTTACAATAATTACTTACTACATTCTTAAATTAATTAAAATTGACCATTATTCTTACATATTACTTTCAGTACTTTAGCACCATGTGAAAGAGTATAAATAAACAAACAATCCAAAAATAAAAATAAAAAGCAAAATAAAATAAAATTTACAATATTATTAACACTAAACAAAAAGCATGTCAAACTTAATTATAGAGACTATTTTACAAAAGTCAAGTCCCATAAATTTTATCACCGAAAAGCTAAAAAAAAATCCACCTCTGAGCCAAACTCGGTCACCCAGGTTCTAATTAATTAATCGTTAGTACGCACGGAATGTCGAACTAAAACCGCGCATGTTCTCAGAACCCCGTAACATACTCGAATAAAGTAAAATCGACAAGCACTTAAGCCGGAAGCAATCGAAATTAATTCCTTCAATGTAGCGAGAGCCTTCACAAAGGGAGCGTAAAACACTATGAATGGATGAAAAACGTATCACGGAATCTGTATTCTCATCAATTAAATATTTCTGACCCATTAGCGCAGGTGGCGGGTAACGTAATGGAACCCATTAGCCGCATGCAGCCGTATTATATGTATCACAGTGTGGATACATGCAACTTTTCCAGTCTCAAAGTAGCTTTGTGGTAAATTAGAGGTTTTTATTAACTATGGGTTTTTATTAGACCTTGATAACCTGTTGAAAAGTGAAGATAAGAGGCCCGTTTCATAAATGCTTGTAACTTGTATTACAAGCGGAAATCTCTTTCCAAAAATATGTATTAAAAATGTTTTTTAATAAAAATCCGACCGACTTCAAAATAAACTAAAAAGCCAAAAATAATCCTTTAGCTCTTCACCATTAAGGAGTCGTACCTTCCGTCATCAGCTCAGCATGATGAGATGATGACTACCGTCAAATACTTAAATAGCTTAAGAAAATATATGGAAATCATTATAAGTACCTATAAAATTCGAGGGTTGCCCTCGATTTCCCTGAGATCCCATCATTAGATCCCAACTTGTTGCCAATGGGGCCACTTCAGGATTATATTCTTTCAAATAAAAAAAGGAGTTTTAAAATCGGTCCACAATTGACGGAGTAATCGGTGAACATAGAAAATAAAATACAAACAGTCAAACATAGAACCTGTTTCTTTTTTGGAAGTCGGTTAAAAACAGTGATACGGACTATTTGAAGGTTACTGAATCGAAAAATCGCGGACAAACATACATACATACGGGTCAAGCTGAGAACCTCCTTTTTTGAAGTCGGTTAAAATATCAAAACCTTCTCCTAAGTGTAACAAATACTTTTCTGAAAACCGCATCAATATCGGTTCAGCCAAACGCAAGATAATGGCGGACAAACATACATACATACCTCCTTTTTTGAAGTCGGTTAAAAAGAGACTTCCACTTGTAATACAGGTTACTAGCTTTTGAGAAACGGGCCAAAGGTTCTGAGATGGAGTACAATCACACACTTATTCTTTAAAAAATCTTCGTCCTGGTCAGAATCAGAATACGATGTAAAAATATGTACCTACCCACTACAGGCGGTGATACATAGTGTCTCAGATCGCAGACCTCGTCTCCGGCTCGTTTGACACCTGAGATCTGACATAATTTATTTTACTTCCTAGATACAAATGTAGTGAATAATCATTTCCCATCGTATTTTCTCGGAAATTTTCGTATTCGTCTTACTATTTGATTCCTTCCTTCACACTCAGTACCCATCAAGACAACGTAGGGGACGGTCGCATTGCGAGACGAAGTATCGATATAGAGTAGTTAATACTACAGGATTTATTTAAGTTAGTATTAAGGTGCGTCCACACTTGTATCATTTGCTCGTATCCGATCACCGAGCCGTGGCATGACTGCGTATCGCGCTGCTTGGACGCTCACTGTCGGCGCGCCGATAATGCCGCACTCTTCCGATATAAGTGTGTGATACGCGTAGCAAATGGATTTCGAGCGATCGGATCGGCGCAACGTCCAAACGCGTGATCGTGACACGCGATCATGCCACGCGACGATGATCTGATACGGGCAAATGATACAAATGTGGACGCACCTTTAAGTTCTTTTAAATAGTCATGTTAGCAACATAATATATTTTGTATAGGTATACAAACTTCATGCTATTAATACTAATCTATGACTAACATATCCTCGGTAACTAGTTTGATATTTTTTTACTTAACGATTTCTTTATATAATTGAATCGTGGTAGTTTTAACATCTCAATGTGATATACTTCAGGGTCGGTATCAAAACGACTGGATTTAGAAAATGACCTGTTCTGCAAAAGGACTAGATCGCAAAACGACTACAAATGCAGAAAGTCTATTTCTCAAAATGACATGGTACTCAAAACGACCACTGAGCAGAAGGTCTTCTTCTCTGAATGGCTTAGTATCAAAACGACTAGTTCGAAAAACGGCCACCTCGTGGAACGTCTACATCTTTAAATGCCCTATAAGTAAAACGACTAGATCGCAAAGCGACCTTTTTTGCAAAACGTCTGTATTTCTTGGTATCAAAATGACTACTTATCAAAATATATAGCTATACCTAATATCGAAAGAAAATTTATTATATATTTTTTACTAAATGACCCGGTTCGTATCACCGACGTCTATATGAGCATTCTGAATATAATATATATCCCTTTTCACATTTGCTGTTTTCCGGCCAGAAAAAAGTAAGACATACCCTCGGCCTCTTTTGACTATAAAAAATCCTGTTACATATTAAAAAATTACAGGAGTATAGCAAACAAACAACTATATTTCATTCAACGTAACAATAACATTAACTTAAACTGCACTTATAGTTGCGAAAGCAAATTTTACGTTCTTAAATTATTTACACATTTTAAAAATATTCTTATCCCCGTACTAAGGGAATTAAACATTTAATCACTCAATGAAGGAGCCACTTTATAAAACAGGCACATTTATATGCAAACTAATATTGGAATTCGATGCTTATATTGGTGAAATTAATCATTTATAACATTTTTTTTATCATTTACACATTCTTAAACTGAACTTGATCTCTGTAATATTCTTAAGGAACTCAAAAGGGCTAATGTCTCCTCCATTAAGCGATTGGAGCTCCTTTTTACATTTTCTGTCAAATATTATGTCTTTTTTTTGCGGTTTGTAGAGTTTAATATAGATTTACATTACTTTATGCTTTGGTACTGGGCTTCAAGTTTTAGGGTTTCCAGAAAGTGTTGGCTTATACTGCATCCTTATATTAAGGCGGCGATGCCACGCCTCTAAGGAGTTGGTTGTACGATGCCGTTCGTTACAACAAGACACCATAATTGTTTGTTTTAACCAGTATCTCTCAATATACTTTTTGAATTTTTCAAATTCTGCACAAGCTGGACCATTTGTTACAATAGCTTGCCACCCGTTACAAATTAAAGCAGCAGGTAAAAGAGGCAGATTTGCTGTCATTTTAACAGTGTTTTTTTGTTCGGATGTCATTGTCATTCCACAGTCTTCAGCATTCTTCCAGACATTTCTGTTAAAATGATAATAACACCCTGTAGCCGTTGAATGTTCAAAAACGGTTTTAAAGGCGTTCATCTGGCTTAGCTCGTAGTCACATTTGTATTTTCTTATCAATATAAGAAAATACAAATGTGACTACGAGCTAAGCCAGATGAACGCCTTTAAAACCGTTTTGGTATCAATATACCGAGCACATCACGTACTAAGGTAAATAACGCTTCATATGTTCTTTGACTTTTGTTGGGCAACAATGCAAACACGACTGGAACAATGTTTGTTGCAATTTCGGAGCTTCCTGAATCTACGTGTATGGTAAACAGCTGGAAGAATGGTTGGGGTACACGTTTGAAATTGCCGTCACCGAAAAACAATTTATTGTGGCCAGCATAATATTGTACAATCTTTAGATTTTTCCTAGGGCAAAACAAAAAGATCTTGGTTTCCGTGTCCAATTCATACTCCGCAGCTAAAAAATCATGTCCTATCATCTTCGGTATTTTGACACTGCCCGACTTTGTAAACACTGTAGTTTCAACTTCCAGAAAATTACGTCTTGCTCTACCCAAAGCATCTTTTACCGACTTAAAACACGGAAATTGGACTTCATCGGGTACGTTGCTTACATTAATGTGTGAAAAACAGGCTCTTTCAAAGTTTAGCTTGACGGATTGCATATTCTCACAGACATTATCCTTTGCCTTGTCAACAATAATGTCCCTCACAATTTTGTTAGGATCTGCTTCGCAAACATGTTGAGCTTCTCGAACAACTGTATCGTTTTCTCGTTTGACTGTTATCGATGCACTACACTCCTCTCGTTTGTTGCATCGCCAAAAAGAAGTCCCGTTTTTGTTATCCGATACGTGGTTATACTTGTAGTCTCCGTATATGCAGGCTTTTTTATTTTTGTTACTTTTTATATATATAACTTTTTTCCTTTCCATATTTGTGAATCAGCAGCGACGCAAAGAGAAAATATAACATTACCTGTCATTAAATGTCATAGATACTTGTAATGATAAGTTTTAAGCGGCCTATATTGTTGCCTGTTTTGTAACCAACCTTTATGTATGTAATTGTGGAAGGATAGTTTTTTGGTAAAGGAGGTTAATCGGACTCTTTGGGATACAACTGCTAAAATGGGAGGAGAATGATTGATAATGATGATACGACGATAATAACGAATATGAATATGAATAAGAATAATATTAATAACTTTTATGCCATTTTAATAACAAACATTTTTGCTACTAAGACATTCTAAGATTAGGTTCTTCCGCGATCTAGTCGTTTTACTTATAGGGCATTTAAAGATGTAGACGTTCCACGAGGTGGCCGTTTTTCGAACTAGTCGTTTTGATACTAAGCCATTCAGAGAAGAAGACCTTCTGCTCAGTGGTCGTTTTGAGTACCATGTCATTTTGAGAAATAGACTTTCTGCATTTGTAGTCGTTTTGTGATCTAGTCCTTTTGCAGAACAGGTCATTTTCTAAATCCAGTCGTTTTGATACCGACCCGAAAATATTATAATTCATGGACTCATCGGCACCATTCGGAAGTAGTCGTATGTGCCGAGTTTTCAAGATGGGAAAAGATTATTCACTACATCTGTACCTATTATATTTATAACAGTAAGTATACATGCAACTTTTTATGAGTGTCTAATTGGAAAGGAATTTAATTATAAGCTTTTTTTTCAAGCTTCACTCGCATGTTAGTTTCAAATCTTGGAAATCCATTTTCACACGCTTCTAATCGACTAGAAATCGAGCATGTATAGTCACCAGTATCAATATTTGCTATAAGAAATTGAGCAAAAATATCTGACACGACGGCCCTAGTAATTAGACTCGTGTCAGATATTTATGCGCGCATTGTTGTGGCAGATGTTAATGCTGGTGACTGTACCTACATAAATACCACCATATATATATTATTATTGTTTTGCGAACATTTAGTAGTATTAGCTCCACCTAATTACGATCATTCACTATTTATAAAATTTAGTTGCTTTACAGGGGTACCAAGATAGATCTTAACAGCGCGATCTACAAATGACTAAAATAGTATGTTAACAACATTATTGCATATATTGGCTACAGGACAGATTTAGACACCTTGATTGTGTTACGTTAATTTGTTTGTGATTAAACTGATTTATCAGGAGTAAGTGAAACTACGATTTTTGAATGTGCAACGTGTGCTGCCACTGTATATATACATTTTTGACAAGCAATATTTATAAGCGCCTTACAATCACGAATAGCAATGTTTATTATTATAGATTTGACTTTTGGGCAATTTTAAACAATTTGTGACTTACAGTCAAATTTCGCACTTGACCGCCTTATGTTCGTCCATAAAGTAGTAGTACATGTTCTAGATCACTGATCAAAATTTATTGGTCCTTCAAGCAGGTTGTCAAAACTGAATTAAGAAAATGAAGCCAAAGGTGAGACCTATGAAAACTAATATTTTATACGTGTCTAGAGGTCATATTATAGCGGTGAGTATTTATTTATTTATTATTAAAGTACAGCCACATTGTATACATTCACATTAATTATATTATTATAGGTATCTACATCTGTTATACGAGTACACAACAATAACGGGATATAGCACTTTTGAAATATATTTATGCAGAATTATAGGAGAGGTGGGACAGCACTGACGCCCATTTTGTGAATGCTATATAGCTGACCTCGTCTCAATAGTAGGATGGATCTCAATCATTTTTGGTACAAGGACAGCTAAATATCCAAGATTAGGGTAAAATAATACTTTTTACCCGGCTAAGTTAAGGCAAAAAGGAGGGTTATAAATTTACTCCTCCACGAATGAAGATGCACCTTGTTAAGGTATAAAAATGGTTTTGTTATATTTGTGTTATCCGAAAATTGATTTTTCCTTCGTGTGACAAGCATATTCTTTATTTATCCTTCATCACTAGTATCACTTATATATACTGCACAAATATCTGTTAAACCAGGAATTATGCAACTTTATATTTATACCTATATACTGACCAATATTTTAACTTGACATAGTCTTGTCCAAACTGGCTAAATAGCATTTTGTGTCTAACTAAAATCGTCCTCTACGACGTATTTAATTATGCTTAAACACATGGCGAGTAGAGAAGACCGAGTATGGTTGTCTCACGGGTTGGTTGTCACACGACGGCCATAACAGAAAACTGAACGAAAGAATAAGTCCATACGCCGGTGTCGAAAGATCGTGATAGATTTATCTAGGTTGGAGATATCTATCTCGCGATCTTCGGACACCGGCTCATGGCCTTATGGCCACTGTGCCAACCAACCTTACCCCCCTTAGTAATTTCACTGCAATATTTGCGTGTCGAATAAATAATAAGACAAAGTCTCGTTATTTTTTTCTTATAATTTCTTATAGGTATTACAAAACAATAGCGTGTGAATAAAGATCATAAGACAAATTGGTTCCAGTTTTCTTATAATTTCTTATACTACAAGACAATAGCATCTCAAATTACATGTTCACGCATGACTGGCTACGTTATTTCCCAATCATAAAAGGCATTAAGTTTATTTTATTCCCATACACCCTTACCGTTTTTCGGAATCATACACGTAACCTTCTAACTTAAGGCATTGTCCGGCGCGCCCTGCGTTTCGGCACCAATTTGTAAAAGCACCCCCCTGTTCCAAAAAGACTTAACTGTCAAAGATTTTGGATTAAGATGTGATCTTTTTCATAGCAGGCTATAGTACGGAAACTAGATGATAGACCTCGCTTTTGTGCCTTAATGAACGCTGTCAGAGGAACAAACCAGAGATTAATGTCGGCAACCTTTTGCTTTCCATGTTATCTTTATGGCTCCTATTGTTTATGTAGCGATGTCATGATTTCACTTACTCGTTTAAACTATGAATGTGTTAGCGAAATGGGTGCTGACATGTTGCGATTGCCGTCTTTATGTAACATATTAGTTGATGTGTACGTGGAAGGCCACGCTTTATTCACCGAACCACGAAACTCGTCGATTTGTTTGCATCAATATAGAAAATATGCATTAAAATAAGCATTTTCTGAATGACAAGTGCAATATTTACGGTGTGCGGGAGAAGCCACCATGAAATAAATTAAGGAAGAAACATGAGAATACCTACTTATACCAAGCATTATTTATTTCTTTAAGAGGATTTAGTTTTTTCTCAAGTACCCATTTCAAGCAGTTTTTAAAAAATACTTAAATTCGCCCACAAGGATGTTTGCGTATTTCCTAAATATTGCTGATGTTCACAACCTTGACTTCGGTGGCCAAAGAGTTACTAATCTTTCGAACCTCAGAGGCGGAAGTTTTACGACATTGTATATAACTATTAAATATAGTCATCAAGTCTTTAAATAACTATATAATAGTAAAGATTAAACATACATTCAGTATATCGGGGATTAATCTGACGTACAAGTTTATTCATTAGTCCTGCTTTTAGGGCACAAACAGAGACAAATTCTACACAGTCGATCGATACCGGAGAGATACCGGACTGACCGTATATCACGTCCATTTTGTTCAGTGATAGGTACCAATATCGACACAACACATGGGTAGTGTAGACAAGGGTGGATTATAAATTGCTGATTGTAAGTATAAGAAAGAATGCCACAATTTCAGTATGACAATACTCGTATGTCACCGTCTCGCTTCACGCTAATTTGTAGAATCAATTCAAAAGAGAGATCAACACATGTGTTAGATATTGAAAGTAAATAAGGAACTTCTATTGAAAAAGCAACAGTAACAAATGTGTTAAGTCTAAGCCACGAGAGCGAAATCAAGTATCAGGACAGCTGAATTAAAGTCTATGAAATCCCAGATATTTCCGCTGTTCTTTAGATGGCGGAAATTATATTATATTTAACCTAGTTTAGGTTTATACAAGGGCAGAAGTAATTAATATTTTCGATCCAAGGTATTTTTTGCGTAAATACCGTAAAATGGGAAAGTTTGGGCCATAGGAGCAGCTAGGATTCTGATAACACTGAATGTTCATAGATACGGCCTTTTCAAATTATACGCCTAGCGTGTATTTTGACATCTGATTTCCATGATTGACAAACTATTTACAGTACAACCCTCTAAGAGTCCGACTCGCACAAGGTTTTGTAATAACTATGTACCTAGTTGAAGAAATAATACAAAGACGGCTAATTTAATTTAACTACAATTATTAACTATTTTCCATTTTTCAAGTTACTCTGTTTCACGAGTTCCACCATTTGACGTTACACGGAATATGGGCCGGAAACTGACATTGACTTTTAACACAACATACATATAAATCAGAATACTACATAATAGTACTCTCGTTGTCTCTGGTGTTCCATGGAACATATTGTCAGGTGCGAATTAGAGAAAGTCATAAACCGATAAGTAGGTCCTATTCATACTTTGATTTTACTATACAAAGTACTAGCAAGTCAAGTACCTTTGGTACCAGGGTGAAGCCACGGGAAAACGCAAGTGTAAAACAAATGATTCAGACAAAGAGAATGAGTATCATTGCGTATATTATCTATTAATCTTAGGCTAGGTTTTTACAATAAATATATAAAAAGTAAAATACAAAACGTGAAAATAAAAAATCTAACCTAAGGTGCTGCCGGTAGCTTGAGTTAAAGCTGCACAGAAAGCAACCTCCTGACGATGCGCGCCGTGTCCAGGATTACTGCCTTCTGTATCTGACCCTAGATCCAGCTATCTAGCGAAAGTCTCTTGAGATGTTGTTCGAGACTATTAGCTACAAGACCGTTAACCGAAATAACTAGTTGGCGAAAACGCCTGTGCAGAGTATAGTGTCGCCACTCTTCAAGAGGAATATAAATGGGTGGTCGGCGACAAAGTCCTCTTCGTCCGTCGGTGGTAATACTCGGTTGGCCGCTTTCTCTACGAATGCTGAAAGAAATAGCTATATTAATATGAGGAAACCAATTAAGCTCAACTGGGATAAAATATAATATGCCTATTAAGGCAGTTGAGCTTGGATACGAAGGACGGGGTACAAAAATCTAAATAATATTTAGTTGACAGTTAGATCATAATAACATTGATTAATAAAAAATATCGGACACAAAGTTTTTGTTTTTCAAATTATTAGAAAATTCAGATAAATCGCAAGAACGTTAAGGGGGCACGTGACGTCATAACTAAGTATAAAATGTAAGTTGGCGTGACGTCACATCGACACTTGACGACATTTTGACTCAATGTATCGTCATTATTATTGGTTACGTAAAAAGACAAAATACGTGTCTCTAATATTTTTTATTAATCTACACGACGAAGGAATAATTAAAATTTAGTCATCATCTCTGTTCTGAGTGCCCTTTTATGTTTTTTTTTAAATAATCGCTCCGAAAGTAATTTAAATGGGGAATGGATAAAAATGTTCAAAAATCTTGAAATTTTACAATTTAATACAGAATAATCTGTATTTTTTTTCTGACAAAATTTCAAGATTTTTTGAACATTTTCATCCATTCCCCACTGTGTCCGGCCCCCTCGGTTTTCTAAACGGTATGTCCAAAAAATATAAAAAAAATTACAATGATATGGCTTAATAAATACTTTTAACGAAATTTGTTTTCAATATGATCGGATATACGAGTGCCGTTTTAAAGTTATTGCCAAAAAACTGCGTTTCTCATCAAAAGAACGTAAGTGCCGCGGAGATACGCTCTTTTGCTAGTGGACTTTTTCATATCATGATTATTTTATATGTAAGTAGTGTTTTTTTTTGTATGCACAGCTGCAGAACCCTACACTGAGCATGGTCCGACATGCTCTTGGCCGGTTTTATTGTTTCATAACAGCAGTTAAGCAAACCAACATTTATCCAGCATAAAGATGCTTTGAAATATTAATCAACATACTTCTTACACTCACTTTTTGGTCACCCGCAGCAAATAAAAATATAATTGTTAGCTAAACAATTAATTAATAATAACAATTAATAATTATTTATTCTGTCGACATTTTCAACAATCGAATTGTTTGTGGTTGCGCAATGTGTCAGAACTAACTTCTTATCTTGACTTCAGTGTAGTGGCTGGCTGGAACTTAAACCCTACAAAATACAGCACTAACCATTAATAGCACCAGTTGCAGTTCCTTCCTCGTTGACTTCGAAGAACACCTTCTGGATGGCATCGCTGATATACAGACCGCTTTCGTTTTTCAACAAATCCAGCCCGGCATGGGAGGCGTCAAAGAGGTCGGTAACACCAACCTGTTATCACAACATTTTAAGTGCATAATTAGATAATTATGTACGAGTACTAATAATTCCAAATCTGAACACTGCCTCAGATTCAAAATTTATTCTGCACTATAGTCGATTTCTTTAGGTATTTAAGAGAATGTAAGTAAATAGCTAAATATAATTGAGATTTCTGGTTTATATGCTTTCTATGAAATTATCATCATCATCATCATCATTTCAGCCATAGGACATCCACTGCTGGAAACATGCCTCCTCAGTAGATTTCCACATGGACCGGATAGAGGCGACCCGCATCCAGCGAGTCCCCGTAACCTTAACCAGGTCGTCTGACTACCTTGCGGGTAACGCTGCGCTTGCCGGTAGACGGTCTCCATTCGAGAACCTTCCTGCCCCAACAGCCATGGGTTCTTCGAACTATGTGCCCTACCCATTAAACCCATTTCAGTTTGCTTATATCATTTGTATGCAATGATATGTCAACGAAACAAGGTACAACCCCATTTTTCATGGGCTCATCTCTCTTCAGTAATTGAATGGCTTAGCGTCAGTAAAATAATAGAAAACTATTCTAACGATTTAAGTAATAATATTGAATACGATGAGCGAATTAAACATATTATAACTTCTTCTTAAATTTAGGAGCTACGCTCGTGTCGGTGTAGCAATCGCCAACCGTTTCTTTCATGGGCTTTCTCCTTCACTTCTTGGTAAGACATGACTTTAACCTTTTCTTTTACTTGCCCAAAATAATGTCGTCATGGCCACATATGTAACAAATTGTTAATCAAATTTAAGAATTGAATAGTGATCGTGTCCAAATCAAAATAAAGCAAATTCTTTGAATTACGAACATTTCCAATTGATTATATTTTTTTACGAAGTTGAGTTTATGTTCGTGTATAGGTATGTGTATGATGTTCATTATTTCCTCGCATGTTTGAAGAAAATCACTATGTAAGACTCAGTACAAATGGCCATTTGTGGATTGGTATTTATTGAAAACATCCACGAGTTGAGCTTTCCTGACCTCTGGAGTAAATTACAACTTATACAAATATTTCCAACTTTAATACGAACCCTTAGTAGGTCTATTTTAATATCAAATCCAGAGTCAATTGTGAATTTCGGAAGGTACACGTTAAGTTCTGTCTCCGTCATGTTGCTAGTAACTTTCGCCAATTCAGCGGGGTATTTAAGTTCCTCCATCAGGGCCTCTAGCCCGTCAGTACTGTTAGGGAGTAAAACGATGAAAGATGCGTCATCTATATACGGCAATTCTATAACCTGGAAAACAAAAATAACGTTATGTAATATTACTTCAATAGTGACCAGTAGGTTAATCGTTGTTGAGATCCTCGGAGGTGGATTTATGTCCAGCACTGACTTAGTGAAGATGTCTTTGTGGCGCTTACGAGACACAGTCGAAGGTGATTCCTCATCTTTAGATATTAAGTCTCATCTAAGTTGCCTTCACATCGCATTATGGGAGAGCTTGGTCTACGCAGAGTTTTAGTTGTCAGTGCCTCTGGTACGGCCGTTTATGCCTCCAGTCTAGACACTGCATAAGCGAGCCCTGGTGTTTTATTTGATTCACACGCATAAATGGAAGGAAGAGAGCGACGTGTTGTCAGGGGCTCAGAGCCAGCAAATGTTCCTGATCCTGACACCAGCTGGATATGCCTATCTTGTAACCACTGCAGGACCATCCTAGCCACCCCCTTATCGGCACATGCTCCCCGGTTTACTCTGTCCAATTTCCTGGGTTCTCTTATGTTAAGTTCAGTACATGGTACCAGAAGATTAGACTACAACTTTGTGGAATCTATCAACAGTTTTAGTCGACTCACTGTCCCACATTCTTGTAGCTAATAATGTCCATTATATAAGCATAGTAACATGAACACTTACCGGTGTCATGTCCAAACAATATCATATCCATGAAAATATTAACCCCATACGAAAAAAGGAGGGTTATTATAAGTTGTTCATGTGTATCTGGGGCATCATAGCTCCTAAATGAATAAATCGAGTTAGAGTAGTGTTATATTTCAAAGATGACTTTCTTGACAGTGTTCTTAACTATGGTTCCTAAAAATCGGTTCAGCCGTTTGAGAGTGAGACCACCATATCAGCTTTTTTCTACACGTGACGGGCTTATTACATACAAAAGCCGTCACCAGTTACCGGTTTTACTATGGCATACCTTATATTGGAATTCAGAGAAGTTTTCGATGGCATATCTGACGACAGCTTTCTTGTACATTGTTGGCACTTTCACGGTTTTGCCTTCTGCAACGTGGAAATCACGATCAATAGTAGCATCTTCATCAAACTTTTGAAGCCAGCTACCCTGTTAAAATGTGAGATAAAATTTTGATTATTGGTTTACTTTATTAATAACACGCATGTCTTTATAATTGGCTATGACTTTTACACGGCATCGCCGTTTACTATTTTGTTTATCCCTCAGGAACGGTACGTTTTTCCGGGATATATTTAGCCACTCTCCAAGTTCTATTCTATAATTATATATAAACAAATAAGGCAACAATTTATTGACCCCAGAGTCTGTTAAGTGCTTCTCTACTATTCTGATGACCACGACAACTAGAGAATATGGAAGAGGGAAGATAGAAGCGAGAAGAAAAAGGGGAAGCCCTACACGGCCTCATATGGAATAAATAAAGGAAAACACAAGTGCTTCATTATGCAAGGAAGGAAAGGTCAAAGTGGAATGTAAAATAAACCAGAAATTTCTCCACCGACAAGAACTTAAATATGATGATGATGAATGATGATGTCCTGCATGGACCAAGCTGTATAAAAACTTGAATGTCGAGTTCGATATTTCTTAGGATGTTATAACATCTGTAAAAAAATATTACCTTAAAGTAAAAAATGTTGACGAGGAAAGCACTAGTCTGAGACCCGAGTGATGAAGGGTTGACAACATTTTGAATACGATTGCTTGTCTGCTCTTCAACCTGAAAAGAAATCCTACCAAGTTACAGTAAATTCTTACAAAAAAGAAGAATTTGGTTGCTACAATACCGATTGAATCGTTACTAGTAAAAGTGGGTCAAACAGTAAAATTATTAAACTGCATAAGTCGACTCCAATATATATTCAAATTGGTTTGCAAACCGATTTTAGTATTATTGTCTTAATTTTTTAATTGGATAGAGGTTTTCTTCCCCAATCTGTTCAGATTTTATATATTTTTACCCGTAGTAGCACCATTTACTGCGCCCGGTCGTTTGACCCTAATTTTTGTTGAGGGTCAGGGCAAAATTTTGTCAGTCTCATCGATTCATTAATTAAACGTCAAGTGAATTTGAGGTTTACTCAAACCGGTTTGATCTACTTCAGAACTAACTCGGTTTGAGCCGACTCGAGAAGTGAAGTCGCAATTTCAAAATTCCAAAATTATTCATACCGCCTACTGGAAATTAGTCCGCATTATGTTCTCTCTATTATTAAATTTTGTTTCTTCGTTCCGAAGATGACTTATGTGCTTCGCTGCTGCCCTCTGTGGAAGAATCAGGAACTTTTATCGCGGGTCGACAATTTAATTAAAAATAACTTGGAGTCAGTCCTAAATATTAAGTTCAGCGAGCGGTCTTGGACTCAGGGGTCCCTGCCCATCCGGCACGGTGGTTTAAGCGTACGTGGGATGTCTGGCGTGGCATTGCCAGCTTTTTTGTCGTCGGTACATAGTTCGTTCGATCTCATAGGGAAAATCCTTCGCACAAACTGTGAGATCTCGGGCTTGGAGGAGGCCAAAAATGCTTGGCTGAGTGAGTGCCCTGGTCAAGACATTCCTGAGTATCCTAAATCCCAAATAAAATGGGACGACCCGGCGTATATGTTGGCTCTCGCTTCCCTCCTCGACCAATGCGGGGCTTTGGAAGAGCAAGACTTTTGGCAGTAGCTACTAAGGAGGCTGGGCACTGGCTCCATGCGCATCCATCTCCCATAATTGGTTCCTTTTTAGAGCCCAATACCCTCCGTCTCTCAGCTTGTTTTCGTCTGGGTATTCCGATTTTAACTCCCCACCGTTGCCCCTGCGGAACTGACGTAGACAGGTTTGGGCATCACGGTCTCTCTTGCCGGAGGAGTGTGGGTCGCTTCTCGCGGCATGCCGCCCTTAAGGACATCATCCGCCGGTCTCTTGCGTCGGTTAATGTGCCTGCTCTGCTGGAGCCGACCGGCATTTCGAGAACCGACGGCAAGAGACCGGATGGGATGTCTTTGGTACCGCGGAGTATGGGGCGGATGCTAGTGTGGGACGCAACCTGCGTTAACATATTGGCCTCGTCACATCTCCACGGCACTTCCGCGAAGGCGGCAGCTGCGCAGAGGCGGCCGAAAATGCAATGGTGGGGAAATACCGTGGTCTTGGCGCCGAATACAAATTTGTCCCATTCGGCGTCGAGACCCTGGGCCCGTGGGGCCGTAGTGCTCTGAGTGTTCGAAGACCTCTCGAATAGACTCAGAGACACAACGGGGGACCGAAAAGCTGGCAGTTACCTCGCCCAACGAATTAGCCTAGCAGTTCAGCGGGGTAACGCAGCCAGCATCTTCGGGACCATGCCGCACGGGCCGTTTTTAGATATTATTTAGTTTAGTTTAGTTTTATTTTAGATTTTATGTTTACTTTATGGGTAATTGTAAGTTTTCATTTGTGTATTGTTTTTGATTGTTTTTGTACTATTTATTTTAACATTGAAATTGGAATTTACAAAATAAAAATAAATATTGAAGTCGCAACTGAACATCGCTAGTTACTAGTTGATTACTATTGAAATTCAGCCTCCTTTTTAATCATGGTAATTGAGAGTGAGATCTCTTGCTGACCGAGGCAACGTATTGCTTCATTTTGATGAAAACATGCATCTGACATTGTTTCTCAATGCAACTTCATAAGGTTCATCATTAAACTCAATCTCTGAGTAAATTATATATATGTTCTTGTCACTCACCCAGGTATTGATTTCGAGAGCGGCCGCATTGTTTTTCAAGAAATCGATATTCTTGAACTCCGAGTTGAAGACACTTTTCGAGATGGCAGCGACGTCTTCTTTTACTTCGGCATCTAAAGGAATGTATATTCTGTTGGCCATCTTCAGTTCAACTCCTCTTAATGCTCGGAGTCGCGAATTCACTTCAGGAAACACTGACATAGTCTGAAAAAAAAAAAGGATTTTATACAATTGTATCACTCAAGGACAAGATTTATGACACCAGCGTCATCAATTTTGTCCTTGCGGGTTATAACAATTTGTAATAATATAAGTAACTAAATAACCTGGCAACATGCGAGTTGAACTAGCGCATAAAATGTTTTCCTACCAACGCATGTAAACGACGCCAAGAAAAAAACCTACCCTGTGCAGTTTTTTTGTATGATCCGCACACCTATTTTGAAGTTATTTCGAAACTTTTGTTGTAAATTTTTCTCAGGAGTAAACCTTTAATAAAATGTGGCTTTTATAATGCTAATTATTCGTAGATTATTTCAAAATGAAGTTCCGAATTCTAACTTATTGAATACGGTGTATATCAGAATGGTTGATTTTCATTGCACAAGTACAATACCTATTTGTGTAGTGACGAATGAATGAAAGTTATTATATTATCATAATATTATCCCAATGATGTCTACTGTTGGACAACGGCCTCCTCCAAGATCAGCATCGGTCGTGCGCCGCCCTCATCCAACGCTTTCTGCCCCAGCAACCATTGGTTTTACGAGTAATCTGCCCCACCCAATGCCGCTTAAATCTAGTAACTCTTTGTGATATGTCGACGACCGTGGTTCTTCTGCGGATCTCCTCATTTGTGATAGGGCCATGCAAGGAGACTCCGAGCATAGCTCGTTTCATTGCTCTTTGAGTGACTTTGAGCTTTCTTATGAGGCCCATTATTGTGAGTGACCACGACTCAGTGCCGTATATTATCACTGGTAACACTCAATTGTTTAAAAACCGTCGTCTTAAGACTACGGTATTTATTTCCTGAACGCTGCCCATTCGAGTTTGATTCGACGAGTTATAAATTATGTTCTACGAGAATTTGCTAGCAGAGAGGGGTTACTCTGAAATTCGAAATATGAAGTTCGTATTGCGCCATCTCACTTACTCAAATACAGTTTAACATGAGAGCGAGAGGGATGGTACGTTAAGAACTTCTAATTTCGAGATTCAGAGTAACGCCTCAGTCACGTTTGCGTTACTGTGAACTAAGCAGCCTATGTTTCAATGTGTGAAGTGATATATCGGTGTCCAGGTTTCATCTAAATCCATTTACCGGTTATCGCGTTATAGAGTAACAAGCACCAAAACATCTTAACACAATATTTTCTTCTGTTTCCGCGATTATTGCTCATTTAAATGGAACAATTTTAACGGATAATATCGCGTTTAGTGTCTCCTTTGAGCTTCCGACGTTTCAAAAGCTTTTTTGCTTCCGAAGCAGACATTAGCATTGATAATATGAGGAGGAATTATGTTTCTTATAGATATATACCTATTTATTTTTGTTAGTTACCACATTGTCGTTGGGCAGGCCAATGGCATTCAGTAATTGGTCGCGGGACTCGCCAGTGGAGACCGAAGCAAGTTGAGCCAGAGGTTGCAGAACGGAGAAGGCTGATATCACCATGCTCTGACCTCGCTTTTCTTTTACCACCTCCTACAAGCAAAAACAGAAGTATTTAGGATACTCGGTCCTGTTGAGGTGGTTATTATATCTTGAGCATTTTAATTCAAGACAAGCCTTAAACAATGAGTCCAGATTTGGAATGTTAAGATTTGCTAACTGACAAAAGGGCTTTGTGGTGGCATGCATATTCAATTGTCACATTAAGAAAATATTTTCATTCTCCGTACAAGACTTGATCACTATATCAGTATTCAGATAATTCAAATTCAAATACACTTTTATTACATAGGTAATTTCATTATCACACTTAAAACATGATGATTCAAAGCAAGAAGTCTTATATCTATTTTTATAATTAATTTTATTTGGATAATAAGTAATAACTAGCACTGATGAAAGAAGTCATTAATTACCGCATGGAAAACTGGGGTACGAAACTTTGTCATGTCTACTAACTAGCCACATGCCATGACATGAAAATAGCGGTTTCTTACTATTACGAAAAGAACTCAAGGAATATTAGCTTGACAATAAAATAGCGTATGTGAAATATTTTGCTGGGTTCCCTGCTGATGACAGAGTAGTTTGGGCTATTGTTGGTAGAATAAACTACCAACAATAGCCCAAACTACTCCGTCATGATACTCACTTATCACGATACTTACTGAGAACATGTTAGCGGTGAACATATTGTTGGCATCGTTAAAAAAATTCTCGTTTTCACTAGGGGCGGCCAGGCCCATTGCGGCAGAAACTATAACAGAGTAATCAATACTTGATAAAAAATATAATAGAAAATAAAAAAAATAAAAATTGTGCAGAATGGACCAATCAGGGTGCGTCACTGTTGATATCTATGCGATCAAATTTGAATCTAAGGAGTGTGATTGGTTAATTTCACACAGTTCTGCTCCGCTCCGCTTCAATGGTTTGGCTTACTAAGATTTGGCAATTTAGCAAAAGATTGCTATAAGATTTACCACTGTGTTTATACAAAATTGTCCTATTTAGTCATATTTGGTAAAGTAAAACGAATATAAGAAAATTAGAAATAATCACAGTTGCCTATTTAGGCAAAAAATAGGTCAACCTCGGAATTAGAGATAGCTAATAAGCTGGAAACCGATAAATTTGGTAGATCCCAGGTAGATCAAGGAAACGGTCAACGAATTGGGTGAGAGACAACTTTATGCTTAAGAAAGATGTAAGCAATAAGATAGGAATTGGATTGCGCTTACGTCAGTTTGACAGTTCACTTTTGTATAGGATTTTATAGTTAAAAGCAATACAATCTAAAAACAATAGGCATAAGTCGAATAGCGTGCGATCGAAATATCTAATAGCCCCTACACGCTCGCCGATTATTGGCGAGCAGGCGGGACGCAGTTATATGTTAGACAGAGGACCATATATTTCCATCTCATTCCAACGTATTGCTACATCCCGTCTGCTCGCCAACGATTGGCGATCCTTTAGGGGGGCATAACGAATTGCAAGTTTAGCAATACAAAAGTGATATCACTGTTAATTTTGGGATAGCGAAATATTCATATCTCTTTGTTATTGCATATTTATTTACAAAGTGAAATTAGACCCTGCTTGCCACTTACTTGCCAAGAGAAAAGTTGTCTTCCACATGTCGTTCTCAGCGAGTGTCTGTATACTTATCAAGGGCACAATGCTCTTTTATAGTTTTCATGTCTTTGTGCATTATTCAAGATAAGATATCATTTGTTTTTGCAAAATGGTGTTTACAATCTATAGATTTGCATTAAGTGCACAAAAGGCATATGCAAAATCTGATAACTGATGACACGTATTTTTTTACTTTATTGTGGGCTATAACACACTGATTATCACAACACAATCAAATAGGGCTTAATCGCAAATAAAGAAGAAGCCACCAAGAGGATGTTGGACCATGCTTAGTGTAGAGTTCCGTAGCCGGTCTATAGAAAAATTCAATACAAATTAAATAATACGATATTAAAAAGTGCACCAGTAAAAAGCGTTACGTCTTTTTGTTGAGAACCGCAGTTTTTCGGCAATAACTCAAAAAAGTATATTTAATCGTGTTGAAAATAATTGTCATCGTTTTTTTTTCTTAAGCGTTATCTTTGTGATTTTTATCTTTTATTGTACTTAAGGTTTAAAAGATAAAGATAAAGGACACCGTGTATGCATCACTCGGAGCAATTATTAAAGAAAATATGCACGTAAGTAAGTTTTTCTGAGCAATTTTAAAGTGTTTTTATAAGATCTGTGGAAATTACACATTGATGCTTGCAGAAAAAAAAGGGCTTACTTTCATGTATGGAATTAAAAAAGAATTATAAATGAACTGCTTTTTTTATAATTTTTTAGGAGTTAACATTGACTTAATCAAAAGAAAACACATATTAAAATTGAGAAATAACGTGCTTTTTCCATTTTTATTGAATTTTTGTATAGATAGTTTGTTTTTCATTTCTTTTTTAACCCTCTAAATTTGATGTTTAACCGGCTATTATAGTGAATGCTGTTGCACACCTGTAATTGAGGTACAGATTAATATTGTTATCTACCTATACCATGTAGACGATAGATAAATATCATGACATTTGTTAAATAAAGATTACAGTATGTATTGTAAATCCAACCTTCGCCTTAGGCGATTCAGTCAGCTATAGCATTCGCAAAATGTGCGTCAGCGTCAAACGTGGTGCTGATGGACTCGTCGCTACTATAATATGACCCCTAGACACGTATAAACTATTCGTTTTCATCTTCTTAACTCAGTTTTGACAACCTTCTTAACGGACCAATATATTTTGACCCGTGATCTGGAACATGTACCACATCTCCACGTGTCTAGTTATATTAGAGACGAACTAAAGGCGGACGAGCAAAATTTAAGAATGACACCCCTAAAACATGACACACATTTGTTTCAAGCAGATCTATAGAGTGTTCAAATATAATAAATAGTATATATCTTCTGTGCCATCCACATATTACGTCACAGTGAATAGGGCGGGGGGCTCATGCAAGGCGTGACAGGCTTCTTCTTCTTTGCGTAGATTTTTCCCATCAATGTTATTAGAGGACAGCATGACCTTCTACGGAGCGGCTACAATTCCTGCAATCCGAAGGTGACTACTTTAATTATTTTGAGCTCTAGGCACTTCCCCTAAAGCCATGGTTTTTGATATGCATTGTATTCAAATGATCGTTTTTTGGTTTGGCCAAACTAGGTCGGAGGTCAGGTGTAAGACATGGCATGTATTGCGTGTCCATTTATCGCCTCGGAAACGACGTCGAGCCGTGTACTACAGTTTTACTATCTACATCAACTTCAAATGACTAGCTCGCTTCAACCTTGATGTCCCATAACTGCAATTTTATTCTAGCTTCATGTACAACCTGGCGTCATTACCTCTTCGGTCCAAAATACTTACTCAAGCTCTCAACTAGCTCCACTCCAGATCTGCCAACTCCTCCGGTAACTGAGATTCAACCAGTTTACTGGCAACCGCTAATTATAATCTGGCACCACAGGTTTGGATTTTTTTTTACTTATAGCAAGGGGTCGCATTCCCTAACAAATATTTTTAGTGCTAACAATCACCAATAGATAACGCCATAGGTAACAATTTCAAATGAAACAATATAAATATATCAAATTAAAGAAAAATATGGGACTTAACGAATAAACATCACATTAACACTAATTAATTATATGCATAATTCTGATTAAAACAAAAAACCATTAAAAACAGATTTTCAACATGCCAATTCAAGCTCCGCTCGAGCTTTGGACCTCTCATATTTGTTTACACTAGAGACACTAGATGACGCTTGATCTGAAAACTAAGCTTAAGATTGTAGACATAAGCTGAAACTGGTCGAGACACGCATGCCATTATCTTCGAACGATGTACATAAGAAAAGGACGGCATACATAATATCTCACCCCGTCTCCATGATGGTGTACTTCGAGGTACAAGTACGGTAAACAGCACGCGTTTCGTAACAATACAATACATTAATAGGCCAGTAAGTGGACCGTGTATTACATGATTACATTGTCAAGTTTTGATAATTCGGAAGTGCTTGGCTTTTGTTTAGTGAATAAATAATGTCTATTTACAAATAGACATTATTTATTCACTAAACAAAAAACAAATATAAATAACAAATTTCATAATAATGCGTTATAGGTATTTCGTATTTATATTTTTTATATGCATTAAATATAGAATGGATGTCCGAAATGTTAATTACTGTGTGCTGATAACTATTTAATAATAAGGTTATAGAAAATGTAAAAAAAATACTTTTATGGAACCACGAGATAAAACGCAAAGTCGTTATAAATTGAATGATATAATTTGGATGTGGATAAAATGATTTTCTATGAGTTTGTCGTAACTAGTTGAATCTGTATAAAAAAAATTAAAATATAGAACTGTGCTGAAGATTTTTTCCTTTCTTTTTCACAGCTTTACTAGTATTACATGAAAATCCTTAATTTCGGTCTTAAATAATCTAATCAATTGATTTAATCGTCATACACTTTAAAAAGTTTGACTTTTATTGTGCAATTTATTTAAAAATTGGCTAATTTCAAATTTCGTGCGTCGCGGCCAGCGGCGACGTGGCGCGCGCCCGAGTTTAAAATGACATTGTAAGTAATATTTGAAAACAGATCATTATAAATGTATTGAATTAGCGATATAATGGACCTAGATAGGACATATATATTAGGCGTGTTTTGAACGATAAAATGCTTATTATTATTTTGATAGTAAAAATACGAGTAGGTAAGTATATAATAAGTAGATACATAACGAGTTTACGAGTAGTTAACCTAGTCTCGATCTGTTGCCAATTAATTCAACAAGTTTTGCAATACGAGCAGTGAAAAATCTGCAGAATCAAGAATACCTATCAAATTTTCATTATTTTGACAAGATTTTAAGTAGGTACTAATCTTTGCAACGTTTTCATGGGCCGACTACGCTGATTGATTGCATTCAGTTGCCACTATCAAAACTAAGATAAGTAAGATATCCGTTGACGATAGGGAATTTAATTTTATACCTAACTAGAAGGCGCCCGCAACTTCGTTCGCGGAGCAGAAAAAGTCATACTTAACCCTTCGTTTTTTCTTCAGCGTACCTAGTCGGGTAAAAAGTATCCTATCCGGAGATACTCAGCTACTCGTGTACCAAAAATAGTTGAAATCCATTTAGCCGATTTTGCCTGATGAAGCCACAACGACACAAACAAACATACAAAAAATCCAAAAAAAATATTTTTCGATTTAGTGACCTCCAAATAGTCCGTTACGAAAATATCTTCAATGTACAGAATAGGATGACGATGACAAAAATTAAGAAAATACAAATCGCATCAACCGGGGGCAGAGGGGCTATGCCAAAATTCGATATTCGAAGTTCGTATCGCGCCATCCCTCTCGCTCTCATGTTAAACTGTATTTAAGTGAGCGCGATGGCGCGATACGAACTTTGAATATCGATTTTCAGAGTAGCCCCTCAGGGCAGCATCGTTTAAGGCCACGCGGCGGGCCGGCCGACTTCATACTTACATTTACGTCATCGGTTGAAATAGTTACACATCGCTGTCCCATCGCAGTCAAATGCATAGCTTTTTTTCAACATTGTACTCGTCTCACTCAAGCAGTTAAGATCGTTTTTTCATTGCCTTTTCGGTCCATTAATCTGCACTTATTTTATATTATAAGAAAAGAAAAAGTAGTAAAAGCTATGGTTTAGTAGGTTTTTTCTATAGTTTGCCAACGAAAAGAAGCACATCTCATCAAAGAAGCATATACACGGTGCCCGCGAGGAATGGGAGAGATTTTATAACCACGCATTCCTGAGGCCATTACGAGTAAAATATGTAATATGAACCCAGGTCATCAAAAAATAAACAGAATCTAGTTAAATCGATTTTTGTACATAAAAATTGTATATTTTATTTTCGCTTTTGCTTCTCTATGAAAATTATCCCTGTCAATAAAATGGTAACGATTTGCTTCTCTAAAAAAAGGATGAGTTTAGAGAGTAGTAGCTGTCACTTTGAAGTCTGTCAATAACGACAGTACAGTAATCACAATAAATTGTTAACATGAAAATTGATAATATCTTTAAAGGTAAGCCGGAATTGCCTGGGATTCATCATATAACAGTTTTTGCTTCTAATGACTTAAGGAATGCGTGGTTAAAATCTTATCCATTCCTCGCGGGCACCGTGTATATACGTCCCACTGCTGGGCATAGGCCTCCTATCTTAGATGAGAGGGAATGGAATTTAGTCTCCGCGCTGGCCCAATGTGGATTGGAGATTTTATAAAAATCTGTTCTTGTCTATTGACCCCCGTTTACGGTACCTACTTTTAGTTTACTAGTAGCAGTACTTTGTTATATTCTTATTAGTTTAATATAAATAAGGTAAAATCACAACGTCACGGTCTAATCGTATTTACAATAGGGTACATGCATGATTTTTTTTAATCGCTTTTCTTAACTACATATCAAAATACCGTAAAAACTATTTCAAAATGTGAAATTAAAATTAAAATCGGCCAGGAAGTACGCATAATATAGGCATTTTAAACTAGTAATTAGACAGAGAGGTCCGATATGCACTGTACGTCGCAGTGCACTCCGGCCATATAAATAGAATGAAATGTTTGATGGCTTATATCTTGGTTATATAGCTATTCGAAAACATATTTTTGTCTACTGTTTGTTACATGAATGAGCTTTTAATAAAGCAAAAATAAAAATTCATGCATATTCCCCATTGTCGAAATACGTGAATTGGATACCGACGACCCGAAATCTTGCTTGTTCAAAATTTTTCTAAGTCACTTTCATTCTTAAATTGTAATTTTTCACTACGACTATATAAATTTATACTATTCTTTTGTTCCAAAATAATATATCAAATTAATTTATGAACTCAAATAGTACCTAAGTTCGTAACAAACTAATTACTTACTAGCTGTAACTTAAAATAAATATAAATGATGATTATTTATGAACTTGATATCATTTTAGTTCATCTTTCGTGGTTTCAAATTTTAAATTTGGAACTCAGCGGTGAGAGAGTACCTAACATGAATAGGTTTTAATTTGTACTCGATCAGTAAGTGACCGGCGCGGTACGGCGCGGAGCGCGAATTTTGAAATCTGCGAAACTATCTCTTTGAAGTTTAAATAGATTGCATATGAGAAGTCATCCTGTTTCCTGTGTGTGTAGTTGAGTAAATTGATAACATACCAAACTAGAAACAAAAAAGAATTAAAAGTTGCTTACGATTTCTGTCATGGAAACTACCATTGCGCAAATTTTATTTTATTTTAGTCAGTCACAGTACCTACAGCCAACATCCCAATTAAACAGGCTATACTTGAAAACCCACGAATCGAAAAATATTGATATTTTATGTTCTTAAGTAGTTGATTTGATTTGATTTGATATGGCTGTGTATGTTGTACCTATTGTGTGGATATAGTCGCATCAGCCATCACCAATTTTATTACTGGCGATATCGATACTTAAGAATTTTTTCATCCAAGGATAGTAAAACAATACTTAAGTAAGTATGTCCGACTCTCCCTAAGCACCAAGTCAAACCAAAACAAACTTTTCTTTCATGTACGTGGACTGGGCTCGAAAGCGACGGATGAGGCGCATCACTTTTCTGCGAGACTTACGAATAATAAAAATAGGTAGCCATTTCCAAAACTTCGTTTGCATCGAACCATTCATAAGTTGGGATTAAGCGCCATCTGCCGACCCTGTGATGTCCTAGTTATCGTATCCCTAATTCTTCATAATCATAATCACTAGATGGCGATAATGTGCGCACGATCTCGTTATTGCCATCTGGCGGAGAACCAGGGAAAACAATATAGCCAGTTGTATAGCCAGAGTTAGTGATGTTCAATTTTGTTGTTCGACATTGTGCGTCTGTGCTTATAGGAATAACCTCCCTCATTCCTGGAAAAAGTTTCAGATTTTTCTGTAGCTTAAAATAATTATAAAAAATAAAAGTATTTTACTGTCCCCGTTCGGGCCTGGGACGGTCAGCTGGACGCTTTCCTTAGTCCCTTAATTAGTATATAAAAAAATTGAAAAAATATTCTATGCTAAATGTCAGATTGACCTTGTCAACTCGTCATAATATAATATAATAATAATAAATCGTTTATTTCAAGTCCAAAGAAACTCATATAGTAATATAAAATAAAATAACATTAACTTTAGATTAAATTCGGTACATAGGTATATTAGCTAGCTAGCTTAAGTTATAAATTTACCTTAACCCTATCCCTAAGTTATTGGTACCTAATGTTTAGGTGCACGTTATTTGCCATTCGAGTCCAGGTGCACGGCTGTCCAGTGTTTTAGGATCTTGTTGCTCGGGTTAACAGTAAACAAGTCCAGAATATCATTTTGCATAGGGTTCTGCCATACGTTAGCCCAGACCGAAGCTATGCGGGACCGCAGGATTGCATAAAAATCCGGTACTCCCGCATTAGCAAACATGACCTTCGCATTGCAGTAACGAGGTAGCTCCATGAGTATTCTGAACGCATCGTTATACTGAACCCGAAGCGCATTGTATGAACGTTTGGTATAAGAACACCATAATGAGCTTGTATAAAAGCACTGGCAGAATGCTCTAAATAGCGTGATTTTAACACACCGTTCATAAACACACCGTTATTTTTAAAGTTTTCGTAATATAATGGGATTTTCCTTTCGGACCGCTCTGTCCGTTTCCCAAAACATCCGTTCCCGTCACGACCTTTTCCTAAATAATACGTTTCTCGATATAAGTGTTTCCCAAAATGTGCTTTTCCCAAAAGTTACGTTTGGCTTGATATCCGCTTCCCAAAAAGACCTAATCCCGAAATGTCCGTTCCGCTCACGACCTTTTCCAAAATAATACGTTTACCGATAAATATTTTTGTGTTGGCTTAATATGCTGATGCCGACTATAGAGGGTGTAATCGTTATGTGTAGCCAGGCGATTATTCTGTAAATATAACAGATATCAGAAAACTCTAAACTGATATCGAAAGTACATACTTTCGATATCTGTTTAAAGTTTTCTGATATCTGTTATATTCGTATGTACCTAATGAGCGAAATCAAATTAATAACTTTTTTAAATAAAAGTAGTAATATTAAAAATAATAATTTTAAACGCTCCCATATGTTTAGTACGAAGTTTTTTGAGGCCGTAATTTTCCTACCGGAGATAAAACGGATCTTTTGGCATACGGATGCTACGAGAAACGGTTTTTTTTGGGTATACAGACGCAATTTTTTTGTCATACGGTCGATTTAGTTAACTGTTCTTTTGGAACAGGTGTTTTGCGAATGGGTGTTTTGGGCATACGGGTGTCGTGAGAAACGGATCTTTTGGCATACGGATGTCGTAAGAAACGGGTATTTTGGTCATTCGGGTATCATGAGAAACGGATCTTTTGGCATACGGATGCTACGATAAACGGGTTTTTTGGTATACGGACGCTATGAGAAACGGGTCTTTTGGCATACGGTCAATTTAGGAAACTCTTATTTTGGAACGGATGTTTTGGGACCGGATGTTTTGTGAAACGGACAGAACGGTCCGAAAGGGGGATTTTCTTTAAATTTGACCACTGTTTGCTCACCTCCGGACTTTTGATCGCCTACTTCGATGACTACCTTCGTTTTGGACCCCGGATTTGACCTTGGTAGCTTTTACGATGAGCATTGTAACTGAAATTGGATTTTGAAACCACGACTATATATAGGACTATGAATAATATTGTTTTGTTAAAGTGGATTCGTCCAATCTACCAAAAGTAGACACTTTTATGCTTATTTATGGAATTCATGCAGTATAGTGATGAACACAACATCGCTGAAATAAGAGGCGTCAAAGCGTTGATATAAGTACAATGCAAGTGTGTAACATTGCATACGAGTATGGATGTTGAGTAATTTTATATTTGATAGAATTCATAACTTAGTTTAATTTAAAAATAAAAGCAATAAAAATCAATAATTTTCTAACAATGATAACCGCGATACCGCTCATTCCCGGCCGCCGGCCTCCAACCGCTTAGTGACACACTGCCGTGCTAATGAAAAGGGATAGCTGCCGTGCTAATAAAAAGGGATAGCTGCCGTGCTAATAAAAAGGGATAGCTGCCGTGCTAATAAAAAGGGATAGCTGCCGTGCTAATAAAACACATGGAAACTCTTACTAAAAAGCCTTTTAAAGTAGCACGACGGCACGCCCACACACATATGGATTTCAACGCGGGTATAGTCTTCATAAAAAAACACTCGTATTAAATCAATATTCTTTTATTATTTCAGACACTACATTAATTATGGCGAAACATGCCGTCATGTAACTAAATCCTACTGACATGTACGTTGTTACTACCACCTGTGCATGTTTGGCAAAATAAATGATTTAATTTGATTTGATTTTGATTTGATTCTTGTTAGTTACCACATTGTCGTTGGGCAGAACAATGCCATTCAGTAATAATTACCGACCAATTATTGGTCATGGGACTCGCCAGCGGAGACCAAACCAAGTTGAGCCAGGGGTTGCAGAACGGAGAAGACTGACATCACCAAGCTCTGTCCAGGCTTTTCTTTTACCACCTCCTAAAAGCGAAAACAGAAGTGTTTACTATACTAGGTACTGTTGAGGTGGTTATTCCCTCTTGAGCATTTTCCCGTTTAATACAAGACAAGCCTTAAACAATGATTTCAGATTTAGAATGTTAAGATTTGCCAACTGACAAAGGGGCTTTGTGGTGGCATACCCATTCAAGTGTTACATTAAGAAAATGTTTATACCATGTTCTCACTCACCGTACGAGACTTGATCACTATAGCAGTATTCAGATAATTAGAAGTAATAACTAACACTCTGATGAAAGAATTAATTACCGCATAGAAAACTGGGGTTCGAAACTTTGTCATATCTACTAACTAGCCACTATGCCATGACAAAAATAGCGATTTCGTACTAATACAAAAATAACTCAAGGATTATTAGCTCGACAATAAAATTGGGGTATATGAAATATTTTCTTAGATTATCTGCTGTTGAAATGGTAGTTTAGGGTAGGTTTATTCATTTATCACGATACTTACTGAGAGCAAGTTTGCGGTGAACATATTGTTGCTATCATTGAGAATTTTTTCGTTTTCACTAGGGGCGGCCAGGCCCATTGCGGCAGCAACTATAACAGAGTATTGTAATCATAACTTGATAACAAAGATCATAAAAAAATAAGAAATCGATAAGGTAGTTCCTTGGTTCCCTATTTTCTGTTTTTTATACCATAAACCAGGTTTAAATGTGAAAACGTTGAATAGTATATATAATCCATTGAAGCGAAGCGGAGTGGAGTTTTGCAAAATGGACCAATCAGGGTGCGTCGCTGTTGAAATCCTTACGATCAAATTTGAATCTGCCGAATGTGTTTGAATAATTTCGGACAGTTCGGCTCTACTCCGCTTCAATAGTTTGGCAGCCTAAGATTTTACAATGTAGCAAAAGCTTGCCATAGGATATCGTCGTGTTTGAAGTAAATTGTATACTTACTCGTATTTGGTCACGAAAAACGAATGTAAGAATATTGGAAATAATTACAGTTATGGAAGCAAAAATATTGGTCAACCTCGGAATTAGAGATAATAAGCAGGAAACCAATAAATTAGTCAGATCCCAGGTAGATTAAGGATATGGTCAACGAATCGAGTGAGAGACAATTTTATGCTTAAAAAAGATGTAAGCAATAAGATGAAGAATGTCAGAGTGGTATCGAAGAAATAGATATAGATCTAGTAAAGCGATAAACTCAAGTAAATGAAGACGCTAAAGGCTAGGCTCGGGATCGAATAAGAAATGAGGCGATACGGAGACGAACCAAGGTCACCGACATAGCAAACAGAAGTGGCAATGGGCAGGGCACATAGTTCGAAGACCCGATTGCCGTTTGGTTAAAAAGGTTCTTGAGTGGAGAGAGAAGCGCAGCCTGGAAGGGGCCATTACCAAGGTAGTCGAAAGACCTGGTAAGGGTTGTGGGGACTTGCTGGATGCAAGTCACCTCTATCCGGCTCAAGTGGAAGTCTATTGAGGAGGACTGTATCCAGCAGTGCACGTCCTATGGCAAAAATGATTATGGTAAATGATGAAAGCTGCGGCTGAGTGTAAAAACAACGGCTCTTAATCACTAGGCCTTTCACCAATGCGATGTACTGATCAGAGCAAGGCGCGACGACGAGTGTTTACCTTAACGAGCGCACTCACACACTCTTGGCTTAAGCAGCTTGAGCATGTGCTCACAGTGCTGAAGCCAAAAAGAATCAGACAAAGACTGTGCAATGTAATGTGCTTGCTACCAATAAAGCACACCAGTGCAGTGACTGCGACTACTCTGTCAGAAGCATACGCCTTAGAAGAAATGATATCGTATTTTGATAAAATACCTGCATTTGTTTTTTTTATGACCGTTTCTATTGCAATTGGATTGCGCTTACACGGCTTTGACAGTTAAAAGCAATACAATCTAAAAATAATATGCATAATCAGTCGAAGAGCGTGCGATCAAATATGTAACGAAATGCTAGTAGTACCATCGCCCACACTGTTAAGTGTCCATCGGTAGATCTTATGCCTTTTGTTATTAAGCAACACCCTTAACTGTACAGTTAAGGGTGTTGCTGTTTGTACAAATATACTAAGCAATACAACTGTGATATGACTAGCTGTTACTTCAGCCACTTTAATACTGAAATAGTCATCTCCTTGCTATTGTATATTTATTTAAAACTAGAAGGCGCCCGCAACTTCGTTCGTGGAGGAAAAAAAACTCATGACACCTCTTTTTTCCTTCAACGAAGTCGGGTAAAAAGTATCTATAACCATTCGGAGATACCCAGCTACCCGTGTATCAAAATTAGTTGAAATCCGTTTAGCCGGTTTTGCGTGATCAAGCCGCAACAACACATATAAACATACAAAAAACCCAAAAAACATATTTTTCACTCTAGTGACCTCCAAGTAGTTCCTTACAAAAGTTCTTTTTAAATATCTTCAAGATACAGACAGTGATTTAATTTTTAAAACATTTATAATAGTATGGAAGTGGAATTCGACCCCTGCTTGCCACTTACTTGCCAAGAGAAAAGTCGCCTTCCACATGTTGTTCTCAGTGAGTGTCTGCATACTTATCAAGGGCACATTGTTCTTTTATAGTTTTCATGTGTTTGTCGATGCTTCAAGATCAGTATCACTTGTGTTTGCAAAATGGTGTTTACGATCTATTGATTTGCATTAAGTGCACAAAAGGCATATACCTACAAAATCTGATAATTAATGACACCTATTTTTTAGGGTTCCGTACCAAAAAGGTACAAAAAGAACCCTTATGGTGCGACTCTGTCTGTCTGCCCACCTGTCTGTCTGTCCGACTATTAAAGCGCCATATCTCAAAAACCACTAATGCTAACTAATTAAAATTTGGAATATTTATAAACATGGTCAGCCCACATGTATTGCACAGGAAATATTAAAAAATATATTTTTATTTCCTAAAAAAACGACGAACATGAGGGGGTATATCATACGGGTCAAATAGGGTATCATATGAAAGGGCTTGACCTGCACATTTTTGAATTTTTTTAAAAAATTTTTATTGTGATTAGTTTTTGTTTTATTAAGGAAAAGGTGAAAAAAATACCATTCCCCTCCCCCCCCCCCCCTTATCACTATTTGAACAACCCTAAGTAGCGTTAAGTTTGCACTTGATTTGTATGATATCAGGTGCAAACTTAACTCAACCGGTACCGGGTAATAAAGTTAGGGTAAGTAGAAAATTGTACGGAACCCTCGGTGCGCGAGTCAGACTCGCACTTGACCGGTTTTTTACTTATTATGCGGCTATTGGATGCTGATTATCACACCACAACACAATAAAATAGGGCTCAATCTATTAATAAACAATAGCAGCTCACACAAGACACCTGTACTCCAAATTTAATCGATGAACATCTTGTAGATTTGAGTACAATGCCTGTGACGGACGGACGGACGGACGGACATGACGAAACTACAAGGGTTCCGTTTTTGCCAGTTTGGCTACGGAACCCTAAAAACCGGCTAAGAGCAAGTCGAACCATGCTTAATGTAGGGTTCAGCAGCCATTACTACGAAAAACATGTCCTACAGATGATAAAAAAAAAACGATATTATAAAGTGTACCTGCAAAGAGCGTTACGTTTTTTTGTTGAAATAACTCAAAAACGGTATATTCGATCGTGTTATAAATAATTTTCTGTTGAATTTTTTTCTTAAGCGTTACCGTTACAACTTTTTATTATTTTTTGACTTATGGTTTAAAAGTAAGCGATTATTTACAAAAATATGCACTTAAGCAAAATATTTTTTCTGAGAAACCATAAAGTGTTTTTAGGAGATCTGTCGAAATATGTGCCGTGCCACACATTCACATTACAGTGAAATATGTCACCGTGTGTATATTTTTGGAAAAAAAAAACAGAATCTTAATAGAAATATTTCTTTATTGGTATCATAATAAACAAATAGGAACAAATATTTCTGCTCATCAAACAAATGTTTGCCCTTACCGGAGTTGTTGAACCCAGGACTTTCAGCTTCGTTAGGCAATGTTACTCCCGCTGACCTAAAATCGGTCGTCGGTACTGGTATTATGTAGGTACATACATTACAGAAATGTTTCAATGGGATTAATGAGGCCCTAACCACTGCAGCGGTAGATTAAGCCCTGCACAATTTTAAAAAAATCGGCGTTAGAGACTGACTTGTGCACCAAGGGTTCCGAACGATCTTCACTTAACAGGTTATGTTAAGTTTGCGGCTGGTATCCGACGCATACAAATGAGGTGCAAATTTTCCGCAAATTATTTTAAAAAATTAATATACAATAAGCTAGACAGATATATGGTTATAATATTTCTGTAATATATTTCTTTATAGTCAGAAAAAAACAAAGTAAACACAATAATACATTATCGTCATTCGATTGTTCGTATCCCATTTACTTGGGGTTTGCGCAGCATGTTTTTTTTTCCATACCTCTCTATAACCCTCCATCTCGTCACTTACATCCTTCCTTTCATGCCCTGTCTCACGTAATCCATCCACCTACTGCTTGGCCTACTTCTCCTCTTATATCCCTTTATATGCATATCTAATACTCTTCTTATCACATGACTCTCGAACCTCCACATACCATGTCCATACCACCGTAGGCGATTTGCTCTCACCTTATCGACTACGAGTGCTATTTTCAGACTTCCTCTTATTTATGTTCATTCCTTATCTGATCCATTCTCGTCACGCCTCTCATCCATCTCAACATACTCATATCCGTAACAAGCAATCTGCTTTCATCCGTCACCTTTGCGGCCCAACATTCCACTCCATACATTACGACATGTCGTAACGAATTTATAGGTGTATAGTGTATAGTTTCTGAAGGTGCTTCCGCGGTAGGTGCCTGGCTCAAAGGTACTTACATGTAGAATACCGGCAGAATGGCCGTGTTGTATTGCCAGGGAAATTGTTTAAGTAAGGTACTCACCGGAGCGGGGGTCTGCACCATGATCCTTCAGCCGTCGCGGCAGTTAAAATCCCGAGCCTCAGCGCACCATGGCCCACCGGTCTCCACGGACGCCGGGACGAACACGTACACTGGCTCCAGGTTGCTCTACTTGGCGTGCTTGAGTTTGGAGGCGGTTACTGCAGCGCCGCCGGCGGCACGCGTCGTGTCAGCTAAAGGTGCGTCCACACTTGTATCATTTGCTCGTATCCGATCACCGTGCCGTAGCATGACTGGGTATCGCGCTGCTTGGACGCTTACTGTCGGCGCGCCGATAATGCCGCACTCTTCCGATACAAGTGTGTGATACGCGTAGCAAATGGATTTCGAGTGATCGGATCGGCGCAACGTCCAAACGCGTAATCATGACACGCGATCATGCTACGCGACGATGATCTGATACGGGCAAATGATAAAAATGTGGACGCACCTTTAGTGAGATGGTGCAAAAGTACTGACGCAGGTTGCATCTCATAGTAGGCTACGACTCTCGCATGCAATTTCTGTAATATTTCTTTACGATTGGTAAACTTGGATTACCAAGCAAAATTATATATGCCGCTATAAAGGTGGCATTCCGAGATGGGCTGCAGACCACAACCGCACGTCCCGCTGTACTCCAAATTGAACCTAATAAAGGGTTCAATTTTCAGTGTGCAGTGAAAATGCAGCGGCTGCACGGCGACACTTCTTAGCACACGGAAAATTTAACCTTAAAAAGGATTACCATTCTAATTTAGACCCAGATGGTTTGATTCCTCCTATATCGGTGACACCTATTGATGTAAGCGATGCTATTGATTTATTTTAGAATGGGTCTGCGTCTGGTCTGGATGGTTTACGCCCTTAGGATCTCAAACACCTTCTTTAGCCGGTAGTAGTGGTCCCCGTTAATTAGACTCTTGCAAAACAAATAATTTAATTACGCAGTTTTTTTATTCTTCCAAGTAGAATTGTTAGTAACAGCCACACGATGAATAACTTAATGTGCCGTTTATTGTCTGAATTTAAATATATATGTTATTTACTAATGCAAATTAATAAATTGTAAACAGCTATTGCAAATACAGGTGAACTTGTTTTGTATGAAGCAAGTGCACAAATAGATGAATAGTTTATAAAACAGCGATGTGTCCTTGATAAGACTGCAGACACTGACTAAAAACGATATGTGAAGGGCACCTTTTCTCTTGGCGGGTAAGTGGCAAGCAGGCATTTTATCAAAATACGTCGTCATTCTCTTTTTTTAGGCGTATTCTGTTGGGATAGCAGTGGCGGTAGCGCGTTGCACAATCTTCCTCTTTTGTTTCTGAAAACTTCTGTTTAATTTTCATCATCTTAGGTCTTTCTATATTCTTAAATTTCCGGGTCAACCACCCTTTTCTCCTTGGAGTTGCTTAGCAATGAAACATTAATGAGGCAATTGTCATAAAGATGCAAGTCAAAGCGCAAAGAAAAATACGATTGTCTCACACTTGGTCACACCAGGAATCGAACATGGTGCGATTGATAATAATATGGTGTTAATTTTCTCACATTTAAGAACACAAAAACACAAAAAAGTTGTGTTTCATATTAAGAGATATTAATGAGGCAACGTTGCCCACAGCACTGTTCACTGATAAATGCACATCTATGATATAAGGTTTTGATTACAATTATCTGTTACAGTTGCTGCCGCAATGGGCTTGACCGTCGCTAACCCTTTTCATTAGCAGGAAACCTAACAATAGATCTCAAAAATACTATTTTATTGGCAAGCTAACAATCCTTTAGTTATTTTCGTATGATTACAAAATCGCTTTTTACATTTATTTCATAGAAGCTGTTGCCCGGGACTTTGTTTGCATCAAGGTGCAATTTATAACCTATAATTCTGATGTCTAAACCAAATTACCGGAAAGCTTCGTTGAGATCCGTTCCGTACTTTTCAAAATTCAGAGGAACTTACAAAAGTTGTAAAAAATCGTTTAATCGCTTTGATAACAATGTTCTTCTGAGCAAGTTCGTAGCGTTAATCTTTTCCTAAGGCTGCTTAGGTTCTTTGCTAACTCTCTGCAGAACGTGCAGCACTGATGCTTAGTTTCAAAGCCTTACCATACTCGCTCTGGTGTCAGCCAGGGCTCGATATTGGGTCCGTTGCTTTTTTTGGTTATGGCCAATGATCTAGCTTTGGTTCCTATTTAAGTGCGTCAGATGCATACCTTATTTTTTATTTATTTCATGGACCTGAAGGTAATTTACAGCGAGCAAGATTTGTCTTATTCTAAGTCTCTGTAAAATGAAACTTGATAGAATGTGCCAGTGAAAAGTGTAAGAATATATCATATCATATCATATAATTTATTGCGTATCATGTTCATTTTACAATGGATATATACTTTTGAAATAAAACAATTTAATGGATTATATCGCGTATATTATCTCATTTTAGTTCCCGACGTTTCGGAAGCTTTCCAGCTTTCCATGGTCGCGGGAGGATCATCGGGAGGTCATGGTCCTCCCGTGACCATGGAAAGCTGGAAAGCTTCCGAAACGTCGGGAACTAAAATGAGATAATATACGCGATATAATCCGTTAAATTGTTTTATTTCAATGAGTAATAATCGCGGTAACAGAAGAAGATATATATGTGCTCTCATAACGTTTAGTAAAGTCCATAATCCATTACTCATCAATTATCTTCTAGATTATGAATCAATTGACACTATTCGGGATTAAAAATTAGTCTGGATACGAAAGTTAACTTACCATATTATGTTTCACTAACTTTATACTAATCATATGAACGTGCTGACTCTCAAGTATTATAGAAGACAGGGGTTCGTCTTTCGGAATGCTAGGCATTTTGTTGATGCCAGTACCTCAAACCTCGTATATACCGCTCTTTTAAGAAACAAGCGTGCAGCGGCCTGCGTTGTGTGGAATTCCTACGAACCAACCTACATTCTTCTGAAGAGAGTACAAAAGGTGTTTCTGCACTTTCTATACAAAAAAAATCGATCTATTCATATTTGTACCCAACGAAACTTTTGCTCGGCGACGTGGGTTTCAACTTACTGGAGGTGAGGCGAGATAAGTGATATCTTGCTGTAGCTTTAGTTAAGATTACAGGTGACTCGTTTTAATATTGAAAACAAAAAGCGCGCCGTCCTTGTACTTCTCGAATTTAGTAGCGCTTTTTAAACGGTTGAATTTGATTATTCTTCTCGGTATAATCCGAGCTCTTAATGTTTTTTCAAAATTATTTATCTTCGTTTCGCAATTACCTCTTTGGGAGGCACCAGAGGATTACAGTTGATGACAGGTTGTCCGAGTATTGCAAACTCGCTGGTGTCCCTCAGGGAGGGGTTTTTTGTAATTAATAATGTATGTATGTATGTATATTTCTTGTAATTAATAATGTATGTAGGGTGTCCCAAGAAGTAGTGATATACTGAAGCTGGGAGGTAGAGGACCTAGAGGGCTATCTAAATCACCCCCATGTATGTTCCGCGATTTTTCGTATTTTCGGAGTTATGACTTTTTTTTTAATTTTTCACCTATCGCCGAGTACGATGAGATTTTTATTTATGGTGACGTGAATTATTGCGGTAGATGCTTGATTTTATTCCACTCAAAGATCTAACGATAGTAAATGTTACCATACTGAATTTGCCTATCTATCAGCTTAGCACACAAAAAAAATCAAGCATCTACCGCAATAATTCACGTCACCATAAATAAAAATCTCATCGTACTCGGCGATAGGTGAAAAATTAAAAAAAAAGTCATAACTCCGAAAATACGAAATATCGCGGAACATACATGGGGGTGATTTAGATAACCCTCTAGGTCCTCTACCTCCCAGCTTCAGTATATCACTACTTCTTGGGACACCCTGTATATATATATATATATATACATTTAAATCTCTAACCTTAATTAATAAATACATAAATATTTAAGTCAAAAATGTCAAGAAAAATTATAAAGAACAATTAATCTAGTCTGGTCTAGGGTCTTCCAGCCATAACTTTTTAGCCTGTATGTAATTTGTTGATCAAATCAACATTGACTTGGAATACGATCCTGCGCCCAGGATGTCATTTTGTTCTGAAAGTAAATGCAAAGAAATCGCAGGCGATTGTCATTGGTGGCTCTCATTATATAGCCAAGCTCTTACCAACCTAACCTAACCTAAAAGACGCGAACATATTCGGTCTCTTACAGTACACGCGGTTAAGTAGTTGAACGAGCTCCCGTTATCTTTCAGACAAACGCAGTCTGTAGCGTTAATAAAACAAGTCGTGATCTGTAAAGTGTCTAAATACTATTTATTTAATTATATAAGAGCTTCTGCCCGCGACTTCGTCCGCCTTAAGCTCCTTTATCGCGGATAAAAGTATTTTTCCGGGATAAAAAGTTGCTTTTGTCCTTCTTCGGGACTCAAACTATCTCCATATTATTTTTTGACGACCGGTTTGGCTCAGTGGGAGTAACGTTGCCTGCGAAGCTGAGGTCCTGGGTTCAAATCCCGGTAAGGGCAAATATTTGTGTGATGAGCATGAATATTTGTTCCTGAGTCTTGGGTGTTTTCTATGTATATAAGTAATATATCTATTAAATATATCGTCGTCTAGTACCCATAACACAAGCCTTATTGAGCTTACCATGGGACTAGTTCGATTTGTGTAAAAATTGTCCTGTAATATTTATTTATTTATTTATTTTATTTTATTAAATTTCATCTAAATCGGTTCAGCGGTTTAAGCGTAAAGAGGTAACAGACGGACAGATAGACACACTTTCGCATTTATAATATTAGTATCGATACTATGGATTTTTTTGATTTATAGTACGTTTAATATGCATGTATTTTTATTCATGTATTCAGCTTAAGTGTTTCAAATATTTTGTACATGATGTTAGTTTGTCCATCTATTTTTTGACTTCACTCACCTGCTGCTGGATGAGATGCCCAAAAGGGATAATTTCGCCTTTGTACTTAGATCTTTTACGTTGATTGTATTTGTAACTTGGTATCATGTATAATAAAGTGTTCACATGCATGTATACTTTTGATACCCGGGTGAAGCCACGGGAAAACTCAAGCGTAAATGAATGAGTGAAAAAGAAAGAAATAAGTAATTTTATGCATTATTATAATTTTATTTATTTATGTAAAAGTATTTCACATTGCCCATTTGAATCGGGTACAGCAACTCCAGCCTGTAGCCACCAATCGTTCTGGAAAGTCAACAACAACATCGTTACTTTCTTAAATTTAAGACGTACATTGAGTAGATGGTGGTATACAATCATGGTATAGCTCTGTTGTTAAAAGACGACGGAGCTATGTCACTGAAACAATGTATCTCTCAATTTATGATCGGAAACATTGCTAAAGTGACACAGCTCTGTTGTCAGAGTGACAACAATAGATGTGTGTCTCACAATGTAGAGGTATAATCAGCCACATTGCTACAGTCACACAGCTCTGCTGTCAAAACTACAACAATACTGTTGTCAGAGTGAGGAGAATAAATGTATGTCTCTCAATTTACGGTTTAAAATATTGCTACAGTTACACAACTGTCAAAAGAGCAACGTTTATGTTGCCAAAGTAACAATATTGAATGTTGTGATTTCAACAATGTGTGCCGTTAAAGCTTTTTTGCTAGATTGACAATACTTTGGAATTTTGTGTTTTCAACAATGGTCAAAATTGTATTATTTTTCAGTATATATTCTTATGTTACAAGATACAAAAAAGAAACAACATTCATTAACATTAGTCTGTACTTATTATTGAAAACATTGAGAAAAAAATACACTGACAAAAGTAACGACATCTATCATCATCTATCTATCTGTCATCTACGGATTTCCTTTGCTGAACATAGGCCTTCCTATAGTTGGCGTCGGATTAATATCCTGCGCAGACTGCATCCATCGACTCCCCGCGACCCTTATCAGGTCATCCGTTCACCTATACTTGAAATTTTCGTATAACCATTTTTTGACAGCCGCCATCCCAGTATTATTGCAATGGCGCGAAGCGAAGGCTTAAGGTGCGTCCACATTTGTATCATTTGCCCGATCAGATCTTCGTCCCGTGGCATGATCGCGTGTCACGATCACGAGTTTGGACGTTGCGCCGATCCGATCGCTCGAAATCCATGTTGATACGCGTATCACGCACTTAGATTGCTGCGTTATCGCCGCGCTGACAGTAAGCGTCCAAGCAGCGCGATACGCAGTCATGCCACGCCTCGGTGATCGGTTACGAGCAAATGATACAAGTGTGGACGCACCTTTAAATGTAATGGTATGATAGCTGTCAAAAACGGTTATAAGAAAAATCAAGTATAGTTGGGCGCAGTCCTAGGCTTCGCTTCCCTATGCATGTTGAAATCTGTTTAGCCGTTTTAGCGTGATGAAAACACACATAAACAAACATTTCTTTTTTCGATTTAGTGACCCTCAAATATTACGTATCACTTTTTTTTATTATCGTCAATGTACAGACATTTCCTTTTTACAACCTTATAATAGTATGTTTTTACCTAGTTGGCGAAAACACCACTGAAGAGCTTGTTGTCTCCATTCTTCAAGATGAACACGAAGGGGTGGTCAGCGATGAACTCCAGCTCCTTCGGTGGCGTCAAGAACGCACTGGTCGCTACTGCCATGAATGCTAGAAGATATAGTCTGTATTAATACGGATATAATATGACTGTTTACGACTAATTTTGTTATAAATATAATTTCCCAGTGAGCTGCTAAAAATTAGCGTGTAGTTCGTAAACAAATGGCACTTTTTATTGCTATATTTTCTGAACAATGTATGCTATCCCAATAGGAGAAAAAAGTGTCCTAAATTTTCCGATCAGTTATGAAACTATCCATTATGTTGCCGCTATACAAAGTAAATGGGAAAAGGTAACATAATACGAAAAAAATACGACATTTAGGTCCTATGGCGATGAAAAGAGTTCGTAATTTTGAGTGAAAATAACATAAAATTTACAGAAAATTAAATAAAGTGTCATTTTTTTTTAAACATTTTAGCAACTATTTAAAACTGGAATTTACTGGTTATGATGGGTTGCGTTGATACGATTAGGTTTGGTTATGGGTATAAAAAATGTTCATTAGACTTAGAATACATCGTGCAATTAATTAACGGTACTCTCCAATCACATAAGTATACAATTATATCAAGTTTACCGCTTTAGTTGTGTGTGTTATTAAGTGTTATATATGTTGAGTCTAAAGTTGATTAGTCAAATAACAACGGAATACACAAAAACATAAACTCACAATAGGTCAGCTCCCACTCTTTAAGAAATATTATAACTCACAGTTCGTTAATTTTTCTTTTTTTCAACAGTCCAACTTTCCACCTTATAATTTTTGTTGTTCCTGATCGAACGAACTCAATTTATATTTAAATGGTTGAATTTATTTTTGTTTGATGAGAATCTATACATCATATCTATCAGCCACGGACGTCTACTACTGAACATAGGCCTCCCATTTAGTTCGCCACAGGGTACGATCCTGCGCAGAACGCATCCACCGACTCCCCATAGCTCACAGGATTGCATTGTTGAAGTGGCAATGAGCGGGCCATGTAACCCGGAAAGCGGATGGCCGTTGGGGCAGTAAAGTCCTGAAATAGCGACCACGCATATTCCATTTCAGTATCTCACTCACTATTAGAGATTTTTTTCTTCTAAAAAGCTAAAGTCAAGGTTGATAAAGATTACCGAAATACCTACTATTAAAAAAATATATCAAAATGTCCAGAATTTGGTTCGATATTTCAATTTAAACTTATACTCGTACCCGCCAGAAAGAGAATGAAGGAATTTGGTAATGGTTACTCAGAGCTAAATGAATTCCAGATGCTACAATAATTTTGTAATCTATTTTTATTACTGACATTTTAGTGATTTAATTTTTAATAGTTTAATAATTTTGTAATTTATGTTTATTACTTTATGATTAAATTTTTTATAGTGTAATAAATTTTAAAATTTACACCGCGCGTCAGCGACAGCGACTCCCTCGGTCGACAATTGACGGAGTAATCGGTGAACATACAAAATAAAATACAAACAGTCAAACATAGAACCTGCTCCTTTTTTGGAGTCGGTTAAAAACAGTGATACGGACTATTTGAAGGTTACTGAATCGAAAAATCGCGGACAAACATACATACATACGGGTCAAACTGAGAACCTCCTTTTTTGAAGTCGGTTAAAAAGAGACTTCCACTTGTAATACACGTTACTAGCTTTTGAGGCCAAAGGTTCTCAGATGGAGTACAGTCACACACTTATTCTTTAAAAAATCTTCGTCCTAGTCAGAATCAGAATACGATGTAAAAATATGTACCTACCCACTACAGGCGGTGATACATAGTGTCTCAGATCGCAGACCTCGTCTCCGGCTCGTTTGACACCTGAGATCTGACATTATTTATTTTACTTCCTAGATACAAATGTAGTGAATAATCATTTCCCATCGTATTTTCTCGGAAATCTTCGTATTCGTCTTACTATTTGATTCCTTCCTTCACACTCAGTACCCATCAAGACAACGTAGGGGACGGTCGCATTGCGAGACGAAGTATCGATATAGAGTAGTTAATACCACAGGATTTATTTAAGTTAGTATTAAGGTGCGTCCACACTTGTATCATTTGCTCGTATCCGATCACCGTGCCGTGGCATGACTGCGTATCGCGCTGCTTGGACGCTCACTGTCGGCGCGCCGATCATGCCGCACTCTTCCGATATAAGTGTGTGATACGCGTAGCAAATGGATTTCGAGCGATCGGATCGGCGCAACGTCCAAACGCGTGATCGTGACACGCGATCATGCCACGCGACGATGATCTGATACGGGCAAATGATACAAATGTGGACGCACCTTTAAGTTCTTTTAAATAGTCATGTTAGCAACATAATATATTTTGTATAGGTATACAAACTTCATGCTATTAATACTAATCTATGACTAACATATCCTCGGTAACTAGTTTGATATTTTTTTACTTAACGATTTCTTTATATAATTGAATCGTGGTAGTTTTAACATCTCAATGTGATATACTTCAAACTGGTTGTTTGACATTTGACATCGATGAATAGAGTACTCAATTAATTTATACAAACACGTCACTTGAAAATATTATAATTCATGGACTCATCGGCACCATTCGGAAGTAGTCGTATGTGCCGAGTTTTCAAGATGGGAAAGGATTATTCACTACATCTGTACCTATTATATTTATAACAGTAAGTATACATGCAACTTTTTATGAGTGTCTAATTGGAAAGGAATTTAATTATAAGCTTTTTTTTCTAGCTTCACTCGCATGTTAGTTTCAAATCTTGGAAATCCATTTTCACACGCTTCTAATCGACTAGAAATCGAGCATGTATAGTCACCAGTATCAATATTTGCTATAAGAAATTGAGCAAAAATATCTGACACGTTCTAACGGCCCTAGTAATTAGACTCGTGTCAGATATTTATGCGCGCATTGTTGTGGCAGATGTTAATGCTGGTGACTGTACCTACATAAATACCACCATATATATTATTATTGTTTTGCGAACATTTAGTAGTATTAGCTCCACCTAATTACGATCATTGACTATTTATAAAATTTAGTTGCTTTACAGGGGTACCAAGATAGATCTTAACAGCGCGATCTACAAATGATTAAAATAGTATTTTAACAACATTATTGCATATATTGGCTACGGGACAGATTTAGACACCTCGATTGTGTTACGTTAATCGTTATCAGGAGTAAGTGAAACTAGGGTTTTTGAATGTGCAACGTGTGCTGCCACTGTATATATACATTTTTGACAAGCAATATTTATACGCGCCTTACAAACACGAATAGCAATGTTTATTATTATAGATTTGACTTTTGGGCAATTTTAAACAATTTGTGACTTACAGTCAAATTTCGCACTTGACCGCCTTATGTTCGTCCATAAAGTCGTGGTACATATTCTAGATCACTGATCAAAATTTATTGGTCCTTCAAGCAGGTTGTCAAAACTGAATTAAGAAAATGAAGCCAAAGGTGAGACCTATGAAAACTAATATTTTATACGTGTCTAGAGGTCATATTATAGCGGTGAGTATTTCTTTATTTATTATTAAAGTACAGCCACATTGTATACGTTCACATTAATTATATTATTATAGGTATCTACATCTGTTATACGAGTACACAACAATAACGGGATATAGCACTTTTGAAATATATTTATGCAGAATTATAGGAGAGGTGGGACAGCACTGACGCCCATTTTGTGAATGCTATATAGCTGACCTCGTCTCAATAGTAGGATGGATCTCAATCATTTTTGGTACAAGGACAGCTAAATATCCAAGATTAGGGTAAAATAATACTTTTTACCCGGCTAAGTTAAGGCAAAAAGGAGGGTTATAAATTTACTCCTCCACGAATGAAGATGCACCTTGTTAAGGTATAAAAATGGTTTTGTTATATTTGTGTTATCCGAAAATTGATTTTTCCTTCGTGTGACAAGCATATTCTTTATTTATCCTTCATCACTAGTATCACTTATATATACTGCACAAATATCTGTTAAACCAGGAATTATGCAACTTTATATTTATACTTATATACTGACCAATATTTTAACTTGACATAGTCTTGTCCAAACTGGCTAAATAGAAATAAATTAAGGAAGAAACATGAGAATACCTACTTATACCAAGCATTATTTATTTCTTTAAGAGGATTTAGTTTTTTCTCAAATACCCATTTCACGCAGTTTTTAAAAAATACTGTGACGTGCAGCGTACCTAACGCACACATACTCATCTCTCCTCCCTTATATTAGCTTGCACCTTATATTATTGAGTAGTAATAAATCATATTCAAACACATCACTTGTTTCCATTAAGCGCCATCCTTACATGGCGACCCTGCCAGTGCTCCTTATACGGGGGCACTGGCGGGCATCAATGTGCCAGCCAGTGAAAAACAAGGACCTTGAACCAGGACATGAGTGAAAAAATAATTTCACGAACGAAACCTTTGTGACAAGAGGTGTGAAAGACTTGTGGTGTAGTGTTAAAAAAAATAAAGATCATTTTTATTCATTTTTTATCTTAATATAACAGTTGTCGATCATTGCGAACGTGATTTTTTCGTGGACGCTAAACAAGTGCATATTTTTTTTCGGTGACTAATTCGTACCTACATCCTGCTACATCTTAATCTAAAAGAAGAAAAATGTACGTTATAAAGTCGATTCCTACATGTCCTTGTTACGGAAGAGCGAGACATTGGACAACCTTAGTGCTGTGTTCGGTCTGGTGTTGCGGCGGCAAGAAGGATGACGATTTATCAACGTGAAGAATCGAACTATGTAGGTATAAGTGTCAGTGAGAAGTGGAAACGGTTTGACTTTGTGAACTTTTTTTTTTCTTTGATGGTTTTAAATATTTTTAAGTTAAACAGTAAGTTCATATTTTAACAAGTAGGTTTGTTTTTTTGTTTATCGGTTTATACATTTTAAGCTAAGTTTTAAAACTTAGGGGCCTACTAAAATAATATCTAGTTAAATAATGGACCCACGTACCTAATATTACTATTACATTTCATTTCATTTAAATTTGGAATATAATGATGTTCGAGAAAACAAAGTCATAGGTATATTAAAGTGCAACATAGAATACATATTTTCAATTGACAGATATAATATAATACTTTAGAGAAGATTAGATCACGGGTGGACAGCATGTCTCCAAATATGGAATGGCACGCGGCGTTTGAAATTTCAGCTCAGGTTTCGCGACACAATGTTCGCTCTATGCACGGATTTATAACTTTTAATTGTAGTAATGAAAATTGAATTTGAATTGATTGTTATAAATAAATTTGTTTTGAATCAAAACTTATGTTAGTTATACATCTTAAATGTTAATATATCTATCTACGGATTTTGTTAAATTATATTTTACAAGGACATGACATATTTTGAAAACTGGCTATAAGGATTATGAAAAATACAAACTGAGATGTGATGTGATTATACCTCATAATAAATTGTAATAATTTTAACGCATATGTAGAGACAAATAATGTTTGAACACAAGCCAGAGATACTTAAAGATTTTTTGAAGAGTTTTTTTGTATAAAGGTGTTTGTAATTTATGGATAGTGTCGATATTGAAGAAAGGTAGATAGGGCGTAGGAAAAGGGATGGTTATATTCGAATGACCGTAGGAAATAGTTTGACGTTTTGGATGGTGCTTACAGCATAGTGTTCGGGAAAACTGAAGTAACTAAGTTTTTCAACGAGCAGTTAGCTTGATCACCTAAGTGTTATTGAAATTCTTATATACTGAAGTTTTCATTGTGAATGAGTATTTTGAATGTTATTAAGAATGTCTTGAAAAGGTAAGATTTTTTTTAATGAATTATGTTAAGTGATAAATATGACGACGACGTATTCGTGATCATCAGTGACCCAAGAGGCGCTGTTGCACGAAGATATATTTAGCAAGGTACACCAGGGTACAAGACAGGCACGGATATCCTTGAGATCTGATCATGATTCGGTCGAGAACCAATCGTGAAGGTCCTTGGACACATGGTAAGTATTAATGAAAGCACGTGTTAAAAGAACTGCCTGCATGTATAATGTATAAAAGGAGTAACATGTTAGTGCGCGCACGTAATAAATAATATCTTGTACCCTGAACTAATACTCATCTCTCCTCCCTTATATTAGCTTGCACCTTATATTATTGAGTAGTAATAAATCATATTCAAACACATCACTTGTTTCCATTAAGCGCCATCCTTACACGACATTGTATATAACTATTAAATATAGTCATCAAGTCTTTAAATAACTATATAATAGTGAAGATTAAACATACATTCAGTATATCGGGGATTAATCTGACGTACAAGTTTATTCATTAGTCCTGCTTTTAGGGCACAAACAGAGACAAATTCTACACAGTCGATCGATACCGGAGAGATACCGGACTGACCGTATATCACGTCCATTTTGTTCAGTGATAGGTACCAATATCGACACAACACATGGGTAGTGTAGACAAGGGCGGATTATAAATTGCTGACTGTAAGTATAAGAAAGAATGCCACAATTTCAGTATGACAATACTCGTATGTCACCGTCTCGCTTCACGCTAATTTGTAGAATCAATTCAAAAGAGAGATCAACACATGTGTTAGATATTGAAAGTAAATAAGGAACTTCTATTGAAAAAGCAACAGTAACAAATGTGTTAAGTCTAAGCCACGAGAGCGAAATCAAGTATCAGGACAGCTGAATTAAAGTCTATGAAATCCCAGATATTTCCGCTGTTCTTTAGATGGCGGAAATTATATTATATTAAACCTAGTTTAGGTTTATACAAGGGCAGAATTAATTAATATTTTCGATCCAAGGTATTTTTTGCGTAAATACCGTAAAATGGGAAAGTTTGGGCCATAGGAGCAGCTAGGATTCTGATAACACTGAATGTTCATAGATACGGCCTTTTCAAATTATACGCCTAGCGTGTATTTTGACATCTGATTTCCATGATTGACAAACTATTTACAGTACAACCCTCTAAGAGTCCGACTCGCACTTGGTTTTGTAATAACTATGTACCTAGTTGAAGAAATAATACAAAGACGGCTAATTTAATTTAACTACAATTATTAACTATTTTCCATTTTTCAAGTTACTCTGTTTCACGAGTTCCACCATTTGACGTTACACGGAATATGGGCCGGAAACTGACATTGACTTTTAACACAACATACATATAAATCAGAATACTACATAATAGTACTCTCGTTGTCTCTGGTGTTCCATGGAACATATTGTCAGGTGCGAATTAGAGAAAGTCATAAACCGATAAGTAGGTCCTATTCATACTTTGATTTTACTATACAAAGTACTAGCAAGTCAAGTACCTTTGGTACCAGGGTGAAGCCACGGGAAAACGCAAGTGTAAAACAAATGATTCAGACAAAGAGAATGAGTATCATTGCGTATATTATCTATTAATCTTAGGCTAGGTTTTTACAATAAATATATAAAAAGTAAAATACAAAACGTGAAAATAAAAAATCTAACCTAAGGTGCTGCCGGTAGCTTGAGTTAAAGCTGCACAGAAAGCAACCTCCTGACGATGCGCGCCGTGTCCAGGATTACTGCCTTCTGTATCTGACCCTAGATCCAGCTATCTAGCGAAAGTCTCTTGAGATGTTGTTCGAGACTATTAGCTACAAGACCGTTAACCGAAATAACTAGTTGGCGAAAACGCCTGTGCAGAGTATAGTGTCGCCACTCTTCAAGAGGAATATAAATGGGTGGTCGGCGACAAAGTCCTCTTCGTCCGTCGGTGGTAATACTCGGTTGGCCGCTTTCTCTACGAATGCTGAAAGAAATAGCTATATTAATATGAGGAAACCAATTAAGCTCAACTGGGATAAAATATAATATGCCTATTACGGCGGTTGAGCTTGGATACGAAGGACGGGGTACAAAAATCTAAATAATATTTAGTTGACAGTTAGATCATAATAACATTGATTAATAAAAAATATCGGACACAAAGTTTTTGTTTTTCAAATTATTAGAAAATTCAGATAAATCGCAAGAAAGTTAAGGGGGCACGTGACGTCATAACTAAGTATAAAATGTAAGTTGGCGTGACGTCACATCGACACTTGACGACATTTTGACTCAATGTATCGTCATTATTATTGGTTACGTAAAAAGAAAAAATACGTGTCTCTAATATTTTTTATTAATCTACACGACGAAGGAATAATTAAAATTTAGTCATCATCTCTGTTCTGAGTGCCCTTTTATGTTTTTTTTTAAATAATCGCTTCGAAAGTAATTTAAATGGGGAATGGATAAAAATGTTCAAAAATCTTGAAATTTTACAATTTAATACAGAATAATCTGTATTTTTTTTCTGACAAAATTTCAAGATTTTTTGAACATTTTCATCCATTCCCCACTGTGTCCGGCCCCCTCGGTTTTCTAAACGGTATGTCCAAAAAATATAAAAAAAATTACAATGATATGGCTTAATAAATACTTTTAACGAAATTTGTTTTCAATATGATCGGATATACGAGTGCCGTTTTAAAGTTATTGCCAAAAAAACTGCGTTTCTCATCAAAAGAACGTAAGTGCCGCGGAGATACGCTCTTTTGCTAGTGGACTTTTTCATATCATGATTATTTTATATGTAAGTAGTGTTTTTTTTTGTATGCACAGCTGCAGAACCCTACACTGAGCATGGTCCGACATGCTCTTGGCCGGTTTTATTGTTTCATAACAGCAGTTAAGCAAACCAACATTTATCCAGCATAAAGATGCTTTGAAATATTAATCAACATACTTCTTACACTCACTTTTTGGTCACCCGCAGCAAATAAAAACATAATTGTTAGCTAAACAATTAATTAATAATAACAATTAATAATTATTTATTCTGTCGACATTTTCAACAATCGAATTGTTTGTGGTTGCGCAATGTGTCAGAACTAACTTCTTATCTTGACTTCAGTGTAGTGGCTGGCTGGAACTTAAACCCTACAAAATACAGCACTAACCATTAATAGCACCAGTTGCAGTTCCTTCCTCGTTGACTTCGAAGAACACCTTCTGGATGGCATCGCTGATATACAGACCGCTTTCGTTTTTCAACAAATCCAGCCCGGCATGGGAGGCGTCAAAGAGGTCGGTAACACCAACCTGTTATCACAACATTTTAAGTGCATAATTAGATAATTATGTACGAGTACTAATAATTCCAAATCTGAACACTGCCTCAGATTCAAAATTTATTCTGCACTATAGTCGATTTCTTTAGGTATTTAAGAGAATGTAAGTAAATAGCTAAATATAATTGAGATTTCTGGTTTATATGCTTTCTATGAAATTATCATCATCATCATCATCATTTCAGCCATAGGACATCCACTGCTGGAAACATGCCTCCTCAGTAGATTTCCACATGGACCGGATAGAGGCGACCCGCATCCAGCGAGTCCCCGTAACCTTAACCAGGTCGTCTGACTACCTTGCGGGTAACGCTGCGCTTGCCGGTAGACGGTCTCCATTCGAGAACCTTCCTGCCCCAACAGCCATGGGTTCTTCGAACTATGTGCCCTACCCATTAAACCCATTTCAGTTTGCTTATATCATTTGTATGCAATGATATGTCAACGAAACAAGGTACAACCCCATTTTTCATGGGCTCATCTCTCTTCAGTAATTGAATGGCTTAGCGTCAGTAAAATAATAGAAAACTATTCTAACGATTTAAGTAATAATATTGAATACGATGAGCGAATTAAACATATTATAACTTCTTCTTAAATTTAGGAGCTACGCTCGTGTCGGTGTAGCAATCGCCAACCGTTTCTTTCATGGGCTTTCTCCTTCACTTCTTGGTAAGACATGACTTTAACCTTTTCTTTTACTTGCCCAAAATAATGTCGTCATGGCCACATATGTAACAAATTGTTAATCAAATTTAAGAATTGAATAGTGATCGTGTCCAAATCAAAATAAAGCAAATTCTTTGAATTACGAACATTTCCAATTGATTATATTTTTTTACGAAGTTGAGTTTATGTTCGTGTATAGGTATGTGTATGATGTTCATTATTTCCTCGCATGTTTGAAGAAAATCACTATGTAAGACTCAGTACAAATGGCCATTTGTGGATTGGTATTTATTGAAAACATCCACGAGTTGAGCTTTCCTGACCTCTGGAGTAAATTACAACTTATACAAATATTTCCAACTTTAATACGAACCCTTAGTAGGTCTATTTTAATATCAAATCCAGAGTCAATTGTGAATTTCGGAAGGTACACGTTAAGTTCTGTCTCCGTCATGTTGCTAGTAACTTTCGCCAATTCAGCGGGGTATTTAAGTTCCTCCATCAGGGCCTCTAGCCCGTCAGTACTGTTAGGGAGTAAAACGATGAAAGATGCGTCATCTATATACGGCAATTCTATAACCTGGAAAACAAAAATAACGTTATGTAATATTACTTCAATAGTGACCAGTAGGTTAATCGTTGTTGAGATCCTCGGAGGTGGATTTATGTCCAGCACTGACTTAGTGAAGATGTCTTTGTGGCGCTTACGAGACACAGTCGAAGGTGATTCCTCATCTTTAGATATTAAGTCTCATCTAAGTTGCCTTCACATCGCATTATGGGAGAGCTTGGTCTACGCAGAGTTTTAGTTGTCAGTGCCTCTGGTACGGCCGTTTATGCCTCCAGTCTAGACACTGCATAAGCGAGCCCTGGTGTTTTATTTGATTCACACGCATAAATGGAAGGAAGAGAGCGACGTGTTGTCAGGGGCTCAGAGCCAGCAAATGTTCCTGATCCTGACACCAGCTGGATATGCCTATCTTGTAACCACTGCAGGACCATCCTAGCCACCCCCTTATCGGCACATGCTCCCCGGTTTACTCTGTCCAATTTCCTGGGTTCTCTTATGTTAAGTTCAGTACATGGTACCAGAAGATTAGACTACAACTTTGTGGAATCTATCAACAGTTTTAGTCGACTCACTGTCCCACATTCTTGTAGCTAATAATGTCCATTATATAAGCATAGTAACATGAACACTTACCGGTGTCATGTCCAAACAATATCATATCCATGAAAATATTAACCCCATACGAAAAAAGGAGGGTTATTATAAGTTGTTCATGTGTATCTGGGGCATCATAGCTCCTAAATGAATAAATCGAGTTAGAGTAGTGTTATATTTCAAAGATGACTTTCTTGACAGTGTTCTTAACTATGGTTCCTAAAAATCGGTTCAGCCGTTTGAGAGTGAGACCACCATATCAGCTTTTTTCTACACGTGACGGGCTTATTACATACAAAAGCCGTCACCAGTTACCGGTTTTACTATGGCATACCTTATATTGGAATTCAGAGAAGTTTTCGATGGCATATCTGACGACAGCTTTCTTGTACATTGTTGGCACTTTCACGGTTTTGCCTTCTGCAACGTGGAAATCACGATCAATAGTAGCATCTTCATCAAACTTTTGAAGCCAGCTACCCTGTTAAAATGTGAGATAAAATTTTGATTATTGGTTTACTTTATTAATAACACGCATGTCTTTATAATTGGCTATGACTTTTACACGGCATCGCCGTTTACTATTTTGTTTATCCCTCAGGAACGGTACGTTTTTCCGGGATATATTTAGCCACTCTCCAAGTTCTATTCTATAATTATATATAAACAAATAAGGCAACAATTTATTGACCCCAGAGTCTGTTAAGTGCTTCTCTACTATTCTGATGACCACGACAACTAGAGAATATGGAAGAGGGAAGATAGAAGCGAGAAGAAAAAGGGGAAGCCCTACACGGCCTCATATGGAATAAATAAAGGAAAACACAAGTGCTTCATTATGCAAGGAAGGAAAGGTCAAAGTGGAATGTAAAATAAACCAGAAATTTCTCCACCGACAAGAACTTAAATATGATGATGATGAATGATGATGTCCTGCATGGACCAAGCTGTATAAAAACTTGAATGTCGAGTTCGATATTTCTTAGGATGTTATAACATCTGTAAAAAAATATTACCTTAAAGTAAAAAATGTTGACGAGGAAAGCACTAGTCTGAGACCCGAGTGATGAAGGGTTGACAACATTTTGAATACGATTGCTTGTCTGCTCTTCAACCTGAAAAGAAATCCTACCAAGTTACAGTAAATTCTTACAAAAAAGAAGAATTTGGTTGCTACAATACCGATTGAATCGTTACTAGTAAAAGTGGGTCAAACAGTAAAATTATTAAACTGCATAAGTCGACTCCAATATATATTCAAATTGGTTTGCAAACCGATTTTAGTATTATTGTCTTAATTTTTTAATTGGATAGAGGTTTTCTTCCCCAATCTGTTCAGATTTTATATATTTTTACCCGTAGTAGCACCATTTACTGCGCCCGGTCGTTTGACCCTAATTTTTGTTGAGGGTCAGGGCAAAATTTTGTCAGTCTCATCGATTCATTAATTAAACGTCAAGTGAATTTGAGGTTTACTCAAACCGGTTTGATCTACTTCAGAACTAACTCGGTTTGAGCCGACTCGAGAAGTGAAGTCGCAATTTCAAAATTCCAAAATTATTCATACCGCCTACTGGAAATTAGTCCGCATTATGTTCTCTCTATTATTAAATTTTGTTTCTTCGTTCCGAAGATGACTTATGTGCTTCGCTGCTGCCCTCTGTGGAAGAATCAGGAACTTTTATCGCGGGTCGACAATTTAATTAAAAATAACTTGGAGTCAGTCCTAAATATTAAGTTCAGCGAGCGGTCTTGGACTCAGGGGTCCCTGCCCATCCGGCACGGTGGTTTAAGCGTACGTGGGATGTCTGGCGTGGCATTGCCAGCTTTTTTGTCGTCGGTACATAGTTCGTTCGATCTCATAGGGAAAATCCTTCGCACAAACTGTGAGATCTCGGGCTTGGAGGAGGCCAAAAATGCTTGGCTGAGTGAGTGCCCTGGTCAAGACATTCCTGAGTATCCTAAATCCCAAATAAAATGGGACGACCCGGCGTATATGTTGGCTCTCGCTTCCCTCCTCGACCAATGCGGGGCTTTGGAAGAGCAAGACTTTTGGCAGTAGCTACTAAGGAGGCTGGGCACTGGCTCCATGCGCATCCATCTCCCATAATTGGTTCCTTTTTAGAGCCCAATACCCTCCGTCTCTCATCTTGTTTTCGTCTGGGTATTCCGATTTTAACTCCCCACCGTTGCCCCTGCGGAACTGACGTAGACAGGTTTGGGCATCACGGTCTCTCTTGCCGGAGGAGTGTGGGTCGCTTCTCGCGGCATGCCGCCCTTAAGGACATCATCCGCCGGTCTCTTGCGTCGGTTAATGTGCCTGCTCTGCTGGAGCCGACCGGCATTTCGAGAACCGACGGCAAGAGACCGGATGGGATGTCTTTGGTACCGCGGAGTATGGGGCGGATGCTAGTGTGGGACGCAACCTGCGTTAACATATTGGCCTCGTCACATCTCCACGGCACTTCCGCGAAGGCGGCAGCTGCGCAGAGGCGGCCGAAAATGCAATGGTGGGGAAATACCGTGGTCTTGGCGCCGAATACAAATTTGTCCCATTCGGCGTCGAGACCCTGGGCCCGTGGGGCCGTAGTGCTCTGAGTGTTCGAAGACCTCTCGAATAGACTCAGAGACACAACGGGGGACCGAAAAGCTGGCAGTTACCTCGCCCAACGAATTAGCCTAGCAGTTCAGCGGGGTAACGCAGCCAGCATCTTCGGGACCATGCCGCACGGGCCGTTTTTAGATATTATTTAGTTTAGTTTAGTTTTATTTTAGATTTTATGTTTACTTTATGGGTAATTGTAAGTTTTCATTTGTGTATTGTTTTTGATTGTTTTTGTACTATTTATTTTAACATTGAAATTGGAATTTACAAAATAAAAATAAATATTGAAGTCGCAACTGAACATCGCTAGTTACTAGTTGATTACTATTGAAATTCAGCCTCCTTTTTAATCATGGTAATTGAGAGTGAGATCTCTTGCTGACCGAGGCAACGTATTGCTTCATTTTGATGAAAACATGCATCTGACATTGTTTCTCAATGCAACTTCATAAGGTTCATCATTAAACTCAATCTCTGAGTAAATTATATATATGTTCTTGTCACTCACCCAGGTATTGATTTCGAGAGCGGCCGCATTGTTTTTCAAGAAATCGATATTCTTGAACTCCGAGTTGAAGACACTTTTCGAGATGGCAGCGACGTCTTCTTTTACTTCGGCATCTAAAGGAATGTATATTCTGTTGGCCATCTTCAGTTCAACTCCTCTTAATGCTCGGAGTCGCGAATTCACTTCAGGAAACACTGACATAGTCTGAAAAAAAAAAAAGGATTTTATACAATTGTATCACTCAAGGACAAGATTTATGACACCAGCGTCATCAATTTTGTCCTTGCGGGTTATAACAATTTGTAATAATATAAGTAACTAAATAACCTGGCAACATGCGAGTTGAACTAGCGCATAAAATGTTTTCCTACCAACGCATGTAAACGACGCCAAGAAAAAAACCTACCCTGTGCAGTTTTTTTGTATGATCCGCACACCTATTTTGAAGTTATTTCGAAACTTTTGTTGTAAATTTTTCTCAGGAGTAAACCTTTAATAAAATGTGGCTTTTATAATGCTAATTATTCGTAGATTATTTCAAAATGAAGTTCCGAATTCTAACTTATTGAATACGGTGTATATCAGAATGGTTGATTTTCATTGCACAAGTACAATACCTATTTGTGTAGTGACGAATGAATGAAAGTTATTATATTATCATAATATTATCCCAATGATGTCTACTGTTGGACAACGGCCTCCTCCAAGATCAGCATCGGTCGTGCGCCGCCCTCATCCAACGCTTTCTGCCCCAGCAACCATTGGTTTTACGAGTAATCTGCCCCACCCAATGCCGCTTAAATCTAGTAACTCTTTGTGATATGTCGACGACCGTGGTTCTTCTGCGGATCTCCTCATTTGTGATAGGGCCATGCAAGGAGACTCCGAGCATAGCTCGTTTCATTGCTCTTTGAGTGACTTTGAGCTTTCTTATGAGGCCCATTATTGTGAGTGACCACGACTCAGTGCCGTATATTATCACTGGTAACACTCAATTGTTTAAAAACCGTCGTCTTAAGACTACGGTATTTATTTCCTGAACGCTGCCCATTCGAGTTTGATTCGACGAGTTATAAATTATGTTCTACGAGAATTTGCTAGCAGAGAGGGGTTACTCTGAAATTCGAAATATGAAGTTCGTATTGCGCCATCTCACTTACTCAAATACAGTTTAACATGAGAGCGAGAGGGATGGTACGTTAAGAACTTCTAATTTCGAGATTCAGAGTAACGCCTCAGTCACGTTTGCGTTACTGTGAACTAAGCAGCCTATGTTTCAATGTGTGAAGTGATATATCGGTGTCCAGGTTTCATCTAAATCCATTTACCGGTTATCGCGTTATAGAGTAACAAGCACCAAAACATCTTAACACAATATTTTCTTCTGTTTCCGCGATTATTGCTCATTTAAATGGAACAATTTTAACGGATAATATCGCGTTTAGTGTCTCCTTTGAGCTTCCGACGTTTCAAAAGCTTTTTTGCTTCCGAAGCAGACATTAGCATTGATAATATGAGGAGGAATTATGTTTCTTATAGATATATACCTATTTATTTTTGTTAGTTACCACATTGTCGTTGGGCAGGCCAATGGCATTCAGTAATTGGTCGCGGGACTCGCCAGTGGAGACCGAAGCAAGTTGAGCCAGAGGTTGCAGAACGGAGAAGGCTGATATCACCATGCTCTGACCTCGCTTTTCTTTTACCACCTCCTACAAGCAAAAACAGAAGTATTTAGGATACTCGGTCCTGTTGAGGTGGTTATTATATCTTGAGCATTTTAATTCAAGACAAGCCTTAAACAATGAGTCCAGATTTGGAATGTTAAGATTTGCTAACTGACAAAAGGGCTTTGTGGTGGCATGCATATTCAATTGTCACATTAAGAAAATATTTTCATTCTCCGTACAAGACTTGATCACTATATCAGTATTCAGATAATTCAAATTCAAATACACTTTTATTACATAGGTAATTTCATTATCACACTTAAAACATGATGATTCAAAGCAAGAAGTCTTATATCTATTTTTATAATTAATTTTATTTGGATAATAAGTAATAACTAGCACTGATGAAAGAAGTCATTAATTACCGCATGGAAAACTGGGGTACGAAACTTTGTCATGTCTACTAACTAGCCACATGCCATGACATGAAAATAGCGGTTTCTTACTATTACGAAAAGAACTCAAGGAATATTAGCTTGACAATAAAATAGCGTATGTGAAATATTTTGCTGGGTTCCCTGCTGATGACAGAGTAGTTTGGGCTATTGTTGGTAGAATAAACTACCAACAATAGCCCAAACTACTCCGTCATGATACTCACTTATCACGATACTTACTGAGAACATGTTAGCGGTGAACATATTGTTGGCATCGTTAAAAAAATTCTCGTTTTCACTAGGGGCGGCCAGGCCCATTGCGGCAGAAACTATAACAGAGTAATCAATACTTGATAAAAAATATAATAGAAAATAAAAAAAATAAAAATTGTGCAGAATGGACCAATCAGGGTGCGTCACTGTTGATATCTATGCGATCAAATTTGAATCTAAGGAGTGTGATTGGTTAATTTCACACAGTTCTGCTCCGCTCCGCTTCAATGGTTTGGCTTACTAAGATTTGGCAATTTAGCAAAAGATTGCTATAAGATTTACCACTGTGTTTATACAAAATTGTCCTATTTAGTCATATTTGGTAAAGTAAAACGAATATAAGAAAATTAGAAATAATCACAGTTGCCTATTTAGGCAAAAAATAGGTCAACCTCGGAATTAGAGATAGCTAATAAGCTGGAAACCGATAAATTTGGTAGATCCCAGGTAGATCAAGGAAACGGTCAACGAATTGGGTGAGAGACAACTTTATGCTTAAGAAAGATGTAAGCAATAAGATAGGAATTGGATTGCGCTTACGTCAGTTTGACAGTTCACTTTTGTATAGGATTTTATAGTTAAAAGCAATACAATCTAAAAACAATAGGCATAAGTCGAATAGCGTGCGATCGAAATATCTAATAGCCCCTACACGCTCGCCGATTATTGGCGAGCAGGCGGGACGCAGTTATATGTTAGACAGAGGACCATATATTTCCATCTCATTCCAACGTATTGCTACATCCCGTCTGCTCGCCAACGATTGGCGATCCTTTAGGGGGGCATAACGAATTGCAAGTTTAGCAATACAAAAGTGATATCACTGTTAATTTTGGGATAGCGAAATATTCATATCTCTTTGTTATTGCATATTTATTTACAAAGTGAAATTAGACCCTGCTTGCCACTTACTTGCCAAGAGAAAAGTTGTCTTCCACATGTCGTTCTCAGCGAGTGTCTGTATACTTATCAAGGGCACAATGCTCTTTTATAGTTTTCATGTCTTTGTGCATTATTCAAGATAAGATATCATTTGTTTTTGCAAAATGGTGTTTACAATCTATAGATTTGCATTAAGTGCACAAAAGGCATATGCAAAATCTGATAACTGATGACACGTATTTTTTTACTTTATTGTGGGCTATAACACACTGATTATCACAACACAATCAAATAGGGCTTAATCGCAAATAAAGAAGAAGCCACCAAGAGGATGTTGGACCATGCTTAGTGTAGAGTTCCGTAGCCGGTCTATAGAAAAATTCAATACAAATTAAATAATACGATATTAAAAAGTGCACCAGTAAAAAGCGTTACGTCTTTTTGTTGAGAACCGCAGTTTTTCGGCAATAACTCAAAAAAGTATATTTAATCGTGTTGAAAATAATTGTCATCGTTTTTTTTTCTTAAGCGTTATCTTTGTGATTTTTATCTTTTATTGTACTTAAGGTTTAAAAGATAAAGATAAAGGACACCGTGTATGCATCACTCGGAGCAATTATTAAAGAAAATATGCACGTAAGTAAGTTTTTCTGAGCAATTTTAAAGTGTTTTTATAAGATCTGTGGAAATTACACATTGATGCTTGCAGAAAAAAAAGGGCTTACTTTCATGTATGGAATTAAAAAAGAATTATAAATGAACTGCTTTTTTTATAATTTTTTAGGAGTTAACATTGACTTAATCAAAAGAAAACACATATTAAAATTGAGAAATAACGTGCTTTTTCCATTTTTATTGAATTTTTGTATAGATAGTTTGTTTTTCATTTCTTTTTTAACCCTCTAAATTTGATGTTTAACCGGCTATTATAGTGAATGCTGTTGCACACCTGTAATTGAGGTACAGATTAATATTGTTATCTACCTATACCATGTAGACGATAGATAAATATCATGACATTTGTTAAATAAAGATTACAGTATGTATTGTAAATCCAACCTTCGCCTTAGGCGATTCAGTCAGCTATAGCATTCGCAAAATGTGCGTCAGCGTCAAACGTGGTGCTGATGGACTCGTCGCTACTATAATATGACCCCTAGACACGTATAAACTATTCGTTTTCATCTTCTTAACTCAGTTTTGACAACCTTCTTAACGGACCAATATATTTTGACCCGTGATCTGGAACATGTACCACATCTCCACGTGTCTAGTTATATTAGAGACGAACTAAAGGCGGACGAGCAAAATTTAAGAATGACACCCCTAAAACATGACACACATTTGTTTCAAGCAGATCTATAGAGTGTTCAAATATAATAAATAGTATATATCTTCTGTGCCATCCACATATTACGTCACAGTGAATAGGGCGGGGGGCTCATGCAAGGCGTGACAGGCTTCTTCTTCTTTGCGTAGATTTTTCCCATCAATGTTATTAGAGGACAGCATGACCTTCTACGGAGCGGCTACAATTCCTGCAATCCGAAGGTGACTACTTTAATTATTTTGAGCTCTAGGCACTTCCCCTAAAGCCATGGTTTTTGATATGCATTGTATTCAAATGATCGTTTTTTGGTTTGGCCAAACTAGGTCGGAGGTCAGGTGTAAGACATGGCATGTATTGCGTGTCCATTTATCGCCTCGGAAACGACGTCGAGCCGTGTACTACAGTTTTACTATCTACATCAACTTCAAATGACTAGCTCGCTTCAACCTTGATGTCCCATAACTGCAATTTTATTCTAGCTTCATGTACAACCTGGCGTCATTACCTCTTCGGTCCAAAATACTTACTCAAGCTCTCAACTAGCTCCACTCCAGATCTGCCAACTCCTCCGGTAACTGAGATTCAACCAGTCTACTGGCAACCGCTAATTATAATCTGGCACCACAGGTTTGGATTTTTTTTTACTTATAGCAAGGGGTCGCATTCCCTAACAAATATTTTTAGTGCTAACAATCACCAATAGATAACGCCATAGGTAACAATTTCAAATGAAACAATATAAATATATCAAATTAAACAAAAATATGGGACTTAACGAATAAACATCACATTAACACTAATTAATTATATGCATAATTCTGATTAAAACAAAAAACCATTAAAAACAGATTTTCAACATGCCAATTCAAGCTCCGCTCGAGCTTTGGACCTCTCATATTTGTTTACACTAGAGACACTAGATGACGCTTGATCTGAAAACTAAGCTTAAGATTGTAGACATAAGCCGAAACTGGTCGAGACACGCATGCCATTATCTTCGAACGATGTACATAAGAAAAGGACGGCATACATAATATCTCACCCCGTCTCCATGATGGTGTACTTCGAGGTACAAGTACGGTAAACAGCACGCGTTTCGTAACAATACAATACATTAATAGGCCAGTAAGTGGACCGTGTATTACATGATTACATTGTCAAGTTTTGATAATTCGGAAGTGCTTGGCTTTTGTTTAGTGAGTAAATAATGTCTATTTACTATTTATAAATAACAAATTTCAGAATAATGCGTTATAGGTATTTCGTATTTATATTTTTTATATGCATTAAATATAGAATGGATGTCCGAAATGTTAATTACTATGTGCTGATAACTATTTAATAATACTGTTATAGAAAATGTAAAAAAAAATACTTTTATGGAACCACGAGATAAAACGCAAAGTCGTTATAAATTGAATGATGTAATTTGGATGTGGATAAAATCATTTTCTATGAGTTTGTCGTAACTAGTTGAATCTGTATAAAAAAAATTAAAATATAGAACTGTGCTGAAGATTTTTTCCTTTCTTCTCCACAGCTTTACTAGTATTACATGAAAATCCTTAATTTCGGTCTTAAATAATCTAATCAATTGATTTAATCGTCATACACTTTAAAAAGTTTGACTTTTATTGTGCAATTTATTTAAAAATTGGCTAATTTCAAATTTCGTGCGTCGCGGCCAGCGGCGACGTGGCGCGCGCCCGAGTTTAAAATGACATTGTAAGTAATATTTGAAAACAGATCATTATAAATGTATTGAATTAGCGATATAATGGACCTAGATAGGACATATATATTAGGCGTGTTTTGAACGATAAAATGCTTATTATTATTTTGATAGTAAAAATACGAGTAGGTAAGTATATAATAAGTAGATACATAACGAGTTTACGAGTAGTTAACCTAGTCTCGATCTGTTGCCAATTAATTCAACAAGTTTTGCAATACGAGCAGTGAAAAATCTGCAGAATCAAGAATACCTATCAAATTTTCATTATTTTGACAAGATTTTAAGTAGGTACTAATCTTTGCAACGTTTTCATGGGCCGACTACACTGATTGATTGCATTCAGTTGCCACTATCAAAACTAAGATAAGTAAGATATCCGTTGACGATAGGGAATTTAATTTTATACCTAACTAGAAGGCGCCCGCAACTTCGTTCGCGGAGCAGAAAAAGTCATACTTAACCCTTCGTTTTTTCTTCAGCGTACCTAGTCGGGTAAAAAGTATCCTATCCGGAGATACTCAGCTACTCGTGTACCAAAAATAGTTGAAATCCATTTAGCCGATTTTGCCTGATGAAGCCACAACGACACAAACAAACATACAAAAAATCCAAAAAAAATATTTTTCGATTTAGTGACCTCCAAATAGTCCGTTACGAAAATATCTTCAATGTACAGAATAGGATGACGATGACAAAAATTAAGAAAATACAAATCGCATCAACCGGGGGCAGAGGGGCTATGCCAAAATTCGATATTCGAAGTTCGTATCGCGCCATCCCTCTCGCTCTCATGTTAAACTGTATTTAAGTGAGCGCGATGGCGCGATACGAACTTTGAATATCGATTTTCAGAGTAGCCCCTCAGGGCAGCATCGTTTAAGGCCACGCGGCGGGCCGGCCGACTTCATACTTACATTTACGTCATCGGTTGAAATAGTTACACATCGCTGTCCCATCGCAGTCAAATGCATAGCTTTTTTTCAACATTGTACTCGTCTCACTCAAGCAGTTAAGATCGTTTTTTCATTGCCTTTTCGGTCCATTAATCTGCACTTATTTTATATTATAAGAAAAGAAAAAGTAGTAAAAGCTATGGTTTAGTAGGTTTTTTCTATAGTTTGCCAACGAAAAGAAGCACATCTCATCAAAGAAGCATATACACGGTGCCCGCGAGGAATGGGAGAGATTTTATAACCACGCATTCCTGAGGCCATTACGAGTAAAATATGTAATATGAACCCAGGTCATCAAAAAATAAACAGAATCTAGTTAAATCGATTTTCGTACATAAAAATTGTATATTTTATTTTCGCTTTTGCTTCTCTATGAAAATTATCCCTGTCAATAAAATGGTAAAGATTTGCTTCTCTAAAAAAAGGATGAGTTTAGAGAGTAGTAGCTGTCACTTTGAAGTCTGTCAATAACGACAGTACAGTAATCACAATAAATTGTTAACATGAAAATTGATAATATCTTTAAAGGTAAGCCGTAATTGCCTGGGATTCATCATATAACAGTTTTTGCTTCTAATGACTTAAGGAATGCGTGGTTAAAATCTTATCCATTCCTCGCGGGCACCGTGTATATACGTCCCACTGCTGGGCATAGGCCTCCTATCTTAGATGAGAGGGAATGGAATTTAGTCTCCGCGCTGGCCCAATGTGGATTGGAGATTTTATAAAAATCTGTTCTTGTCTATTGACCCCCGTTTACGGTACCTACTTTTAGTTTACTAGTAGCAGTACTTTGTTATATTCTTATTAGTTTAATATAAATAAGGTAAAATCACAACGTCACGGTCTAATCGTATTTACAATAGGGTACATGCATGATTTTTTTTAATCGCTTTTCTTAACTACATATCAAAATACCGTAAAAACTATTTCAAAATGTGAAATTAAAATTAAAATCGGCCAGGAAGTACGCATAATATAGGCATTTTAAACTAGTAATTAGACAGAGAGGTCCGATATGCACTGTACGTCGCAGTGCACTCCGGCCATATAAATAGAATGAAATGTTTGATGGCTTATATCTTGGTTATATAGCTATTCGAAAACATATTTTTGTCTACTGTTTGTTACATGAATGAGCTTTTAATAAAGCAAAAATAAAAATTCATGCATATTCCCCATTGTCGAAATACGTGAATTGGATACCGACGACCCGAAATCTTGCTTGTTCAAAATTTTTCTAAGTCACTTTCATTCTTAAATTGTAATTTTTCACTACGACTATATAAATTTATACTATTCTTTTGTTCCAAAATAATATATCAAATTACTTTATGAACTCAAATAGTACCTAAGTTCGTAACAAACTAATTACTTACTAGCTGTAACTTAAAATAAATATAAATGATGATTATTTATGAACTTGATATCATTTTAGTTCATCTTTCGTGGTTTCAAATTTTAAATTTGGAACTCAGCGGTGAGAGAGTACCTAACATGAATAGGTTTTAATTTGTACTCGATCAGTAAGTGACCGGCGCGGTACGGCGCGGAGCGCGAATTTTGAAATCTGCGAAACTATCTCTTTGAAGTTTAAATAGATTGCATATGAGAAGTCATCCTGTTTCCTGTGTGTGTAGTTGAGTAAATTGATAACATACCAAACTAGAAACAAAAAAGAATTAAAAGTTGCTTACGATTTCTGTCATGGAAACTACCATTGCGCAAATTTTATTTTATTTTAGTCAGTCACAGTACCTACAGCCAACATCCCAATTAAACAGGCTATACTTGAAAACCCACGAATCGAAAAATATTGATATTTTATGTTCTTAAGTAGTTGATTTGATTTCATTTGATATGGCTGTGTATGTTGTACCTATTGTGTGGATATAGTCGCATCAGCCATCACCAATTTTATTACTGGCGATATCGATACTTAAGAATTTTTTCATCCAAGGATAGTAAAACAATACTTAAGTAAGTATGTCCGACTCTCCCTAAGCACCAAGTCAAACCAAAACAAACTTTTCTTTCATGTACGTGGACTGGGCTCGAAAGCGACGGATGAGGCGCATCACTTTTCTGCGAGACTTACGAATAATAAAAATAGGTAGCCATTTCCAAAACTTCGTTTGCATCGAACCATTCATAAGTTGGGATTAAGCGCCATCTGCCGACCCTGTGATGTTCTAGTTATCGTATCCCTAATTCTTCATAATCATAATCACTAGATGGCGATAATGTGCGCACGATCTCGTTATTGCCATCTGGCGGAGAACCAGGGAAAACAATATAGCCAGTTGTATAGCCAGAGTTAGTGATGTTCAATTTTGTTGTTCGACATTGTGCGTCTGTGCTTATAGGAATAACCTCCCTCATTCCTGGAAAAAGTTACAGATTTTTCTGTAGCTTAAAATAATTATAAAAAATAAAAGTATTTTACTGTCCCCGTTCGGGCCTGGGACGGTCAGCTGGACGCTTTCCTTAGTCCCTTAATTAGTATATAAAAAAATTGAAAAAATATTCTATGCTAAATGTCAGATTGACCTTGTCAACTCGTCATAATATAATATAATAATAATAAATCGTTTATTTCAAGTCCAAAGAAACTCATATAGTAATATAAAATAAAATAACATTAACTTTAGATTAAATTAGGTACATAGGTATATTAGCTAGCTAGCTTAAGTTATAAATTTACCTTAACCCTATCCCTAAGTTATTGGTACCTAATGTTTAGGTGCACGTTATTTGCCATTCGAGTCCAGGTGCACGGCTGTCCAGTGTTTTAGGATCTTGTTGCTCGGGTTAACAGTAAACAAGTCCAGAATATCATTTTGCATAGGGTTCTGCCATACGTTAGCCCAGACCGAAGCTATGCGGGACCGCAGGATTGCATAAAAATCCGGTACTCCCGCATTAGCAAACATGACCTTCGCATTGCAGTAACGAGGTAGCTCCATGAGTATTCTGAACGCATCGTTATACTGAACCCGAAGCGCATTGTATGAACGTTTGGTATAAGAACACCATAATGAGCTTGTATAAAAGCACTGGCAGAATGCTCTAAATAGCGTGATTTTAACACACCGTTCATAAACACACCGTTATTTTTAAAGTTTTCGTAATATAATGGGATTTTCCTTTCGGACCGCTCTGTCCGTTTCCCAAAACATCCGTTCCCGTCACGACCTTTTCCTAAATAATACGTTTCTCGATATAAGTGTTTCCCAAAATGTGCTTTTCCCAAAAGTTACGTTTGGCTTGATATCCGCTTCCCAAAAAGACCTAATCCCGAAATGTCCGTCCCGCTCACGACCTTTTCCAAAATAATACGTTTACCGATAAATATTTTTGTGTTGGCTTAATATGCTGATGCCGACTATAGAGGGTGTAATCGTTATGTGTAGCCAGGCGATTATTCTGTAAATATAACAGATATCAGAAAACTTTAAACAGATATCGAAAGTATGTACTTTCGATATCTGTTTAAAGTTTTCTGATATCTGTTATATTCGTATGTACCTAATGAGCGAAATCAAATTAATAACTTTTTTAAATAAAAGTAGTAATATTAAAAATAATAATTTTAAACGCTCCCATATGTTTAGTACGAAGTTTTTTGAGGCCGTAATTTTCCTACCGGAGATAAAACGGATCTTTTGGCATACGGATGCTACGAGAAACGGTTTTTTTTGGGTATACAGACGCAATTTTTTTGTCATACGGTCGATTTAGTTAACTGTTATTTTGGAACGGGTGTTTTGCGAATGGGTGTTTTGGGCATACGGGTGTCGTGAGAAACGGATCTTTTGGCATACGGATGTCGTAAGAAACGGGTATTTTGGTCATTCGGGTATCATGAGAAACGGATCTTTTGGCATACGGATGCTACGATAAACGGGTTTTTTGGTATACGGACGCTATGAGAAACGGGTCTTTTGGCATACGGTCAATTTAGGAAACTCTTATTTTGGAACGGATGTTTTGGGACCGGATGTTTTGTGAAACGGACAGAACGGTCCGAAAGGGGGATTTTCTTTAAATTTGACCACTGTTTGCTCACCTCCGGACTTTTGATCGCCTACTTCGATGACTACCTTCGTTTTGGACCCCGGATTTGACCTTGGTAGCTTTTACGATGAGCATTGTAACTGAAATTGGATTTTGAAACCACGACTATATATAGGACTATGAATAATATTGTTTTGTTAAAGTGGATTCGTCCAATCTACCAAAAGTAGACACTTTTATGCTTATTTATGGAATTCATGCAGTATAGTGATGAACACAACATCGCTGAAATAAGAGGCGTCAAAGCGTTGATATAAGTACAATGCAAGTGTGTAACATTGCATATGGATGTTGAGTAATTTTATATTTGATAGAATTCATAACTTAGTTTAATTTAAAAATAAAAGCAATAAAAATCAATAATTTTCTAACAATGATAACCGCGATACCGCTCATTCCCGGCCGCCGGCCTCCAACCGCTTAGTGACACACTGCCGTGCTAATGAAAAGGGATAGCTGCCGTGCTAATAAAAAGGGATAGCTGCCGTGCTAATAAAAAGGGATAGCTGCCGTGCTAATAAAAAGGGATAGCTGCCGTGCTAATAAAACACATGGAAACTCTTACTAAAAAGCCTTTTAAAGTAGCACGACGGCACGCCCACACACATATGGATTTCAACGCGGGTATAGTCTTCATAAAAAAACACTCGTATTAAATCAATATTCTTTTATTATTTCAGACACTACATTAATTATGGCGAAACATGCCGTCATGTAACTAAATCCTACTGACATGTACGTTGTTACTACCACCTGTGCATGTTTGGCAAAATAAATGATTTAATTTGATTTGATTTTGATTTGATTCTTGTTAGTTACCACATTGTCGTTGGGCAGAACAATGCCATTCAGTAATAATTACCGACCAATTATTGGTCATGGGACTCGCCAGCGGAGACCAAACCAAGTTGAGCCAGGGGTTGCAGAACGGAGAAGACTGACATCACCAAGCTCTGTCCAGGCTTTTCTTTTACCACCTCCTAAAAGCGAAAACAGAAGTGTTTACTATACTAGGTACTGTTGAGGTGGTTATTCCCTCTTGAGCATTTTCCCGTTTAATACAAGACAAGCCTTAAACAATGATTTCAGATTTAGAATGTTAAGATTTGCCAACTGACAAAGGGGCTTTGTGGTGGCATACCCATTCAAGTGTTACATTAAGAAAATGTTTATACCATGTTCTCACTCACCGTACGAGACTTGATCACTATAGCAGTATTCAGATAATTAGAAGTAATAACTAACACTCTGATGAAAGAATTAATTACCGCATAGAAAACTGGGGTTCGAAACTTTGTCATATCTACTAACTAGCCACTATGCCATGACAAAAAATAGCGATTTCGTACTAATACAAAAATAACTCAAGGATTATTAGCTCGACAATAAAATTGGGGTATATGAAATATTTTCTTAGATTATCTGCTGTTGAAATGGTAGTTTAGGGTAGGTTTATTCATTTATCACGATACTTACTGAGAGCAAGTTTGCGGTGAACATATTGTTGCTATCATTGAGAATTTTTTCGTTTTCACTAGGGGCGGCCAGGCCCATTGCGGCAGCAACTATAACAGAGTATTGTAATCATAACTTGATAACAAAGATCATAAAAAAATAAGAAATCGATAAGGTAGTTCCTTGGTTCCCTATTTTCTGTTTTTTATACCATAAACCAGGTTTAAATGTGAAAACGTTGAATAGTATATATAATCCATTGAAGCGAAGCGGAGTGGAGTTTTGCAAAATGGACCAATCAGGGTGCGTCGCTGTTGAAATCCTTACGATCAAATTTGAATCTGCCGAATGTGTTTGAATAATTTCGGACAGTTCGGCTCTACTCCGCTTCAATAGTTTGGCAGCCTAAGATTTTACAATGTAGCAAAAGCTTGCCATAGGATATCGTCGTGTTTGAAGTAAATTGTATACTTACTCGTATTTGGTCACGAAAAACGAATGTAAGAATATTGGAAATAATTACAGTTATGGAAGCAAAAATATTGGTCAACCTCGGAATTAGAGATAATAAGCAGGAAACCAATAAATTAGTCAGATCCCAGGTAGATTAAGGATATGGTCAACGAATCGAGTGAGAGACAATTTTATGCTTAAAAAAGATGTAAGCAATAAGATGAAGAATGTCAGAGTGGTATCGAAGAAATAGATATAGATCTAGTAAAGCGATAAACTCAAGTAAATGAAGACGCTAAAGGCTAGGCTCGGGATCGAATAAGAAATGAGGCGATACGGAGACGAACCAAGGTCACCGACATAGCAAACAGAAGTGGCAATGGGCAGGGCACATAGTTCGAAGACCCGATTGCCGTTTGGTTAAAAAGGTTCTTGAGTGGAGAGAGAAGCGCAGCCTGGAAGGGGCCATTACCAAGGTAGTCAAAAGACCTGGTTAGGGTTGTGGGGACTTGCTGGATGCAAGTCACCTCTATCCGGCTCAAGTGGAAGTCTATTGAGGAGGACTGTATCCAGCAGTGCACGTCCTATGGCAGAAATGATTATGGTAAATGATGAAAGGTGCGGCTGAGTGTAAAAACAACGGCTCTTAATCACTAGGCCGTTCACCAATGCGATGTACTGACCAGAGCAAGGCGCGACGACGAGTATTTAGCTTAACGAGCACACTCACACACACACACTCTTTGCCTAAGCAGCTTGAGCATGTGCTCACAGTGCTGAAGCCAAAAAGAATCAGACAAAGACTGTGCAATGTAATGTGCTTGCTACCAATAAAGCACACCAGTGCAGTGACTGCGACTACTCTGTCAGAAGCATACGCCTTAGAAGAAATGATATCGTATTTTGATAAAATATCTGCATTTGTTTTTTTTATGACCGTTTCTATTGCAATTGGATTGCGCTTACACGGCTTTGACAGTTAAAAGCAATACAATCTAAAAATAATATGCATAATCAGTCGAAGAGCGTGCGATCAAATATGTAACGAAATGCTAGTAGTACCATCGCCCACACTGTTAAGTGTCCATCGGTAGATCTTATGCCTTTTGTAATAAGGTCCACCGATGTACAGTTAAGGGTGTTGCTGTTTGTACAAATATACTAAGCAATACAACTGTGATATGACTAGCTGTTACTTCAGCCACTGTAATACTGAAATAGTCATCTCCTTGCTATTGTATATTTATTTAAAACTAGAAGGCGCCCGCAACTTCGTTCGTGGAGGAAAAAAAACTCATGACACCTCTTTTTTCCTTCAACGAAGTCGGGTAAAAAGTATCTATAACCATTCGGAGATACCCAGCTACCCGTGTATCAAAATTAGTTGAAATCCGTTTAGCCGGTTTTGCGTGATCAAGCCGCAACAACACATATAAACATACAAAAAACCCAAAAAAAATATTTTTCACTCTAGTGACCTCCAAGTAGTTCCTTACAAAAGTTCTTTTTAAATATCTATAAGATACAGACAGATTTAATTTTTAAAACATTTATAATAGTATGGAAGTGGAATTCGACCCCTGCTTGCCACTTACTTGCCAAGAGAAAAGTCGCCTTCCACATGTTGTTCTCAGTGAGTGTCTGCATACTTATCAAGGGCACATTGTTCTTTTATAGTTTTCATGTGTTTGTCGATGCTTCAAGATCAGTATCACTTGTGTTTGCAAAATGGTGTTTACGATCTATTGATTTGCATTAAGTGCACAAAAGGCATATACCTACAAAATCTGATAATTAATGACACCTATTTTTTAGGGTTCCGTACCAAAAAGGTACAAAAAGAACCCTTATGGTGCGACTCTGTCTGTCTGCCCACCTGTCTGTCTGTCCGACTATTAAAGCGCCATATCTCAAAAACCACTAATGCTAACTAATTAAAATTTGGAATATTTATAAACATGGTCAGCCCACATGTATTGCACAGGAAATATTAAAAAATATATTTTTATTTCCTAAAAAAACGACGAACATGAGGGGGTATATCATACGGGTCAAATAGGGTATCATATGAAAGGGCTTGACCTGCACATTTTTGAATTTTTTTTAAATTTTTTTATTGTGATTAGTTTTTGTTTTATTAAGGAAAATGTGAAAAAAATACCATTCCCCTCCCCCCCCCCCTTATCACTATTTGAACAACCCTAAGTAGCGTTAAGTTTGCACTTGATTTGTATGATATCAGGTGCAAACTTAACTCAACCGGTACCGGGTAATAAAGTTAGGGTAAGTAGAAAATTGTACGGAACCCTCGGTGCGCGAGTCAGACTCGCACTTGACCGGTTTTTTACTTATTATGCGGCTATTGGATGCTGATTATCACACCACAACACAATAAAATAGGGCTCAATCTATTAATAAACAATAGCAGCTCACACAAGACACCTGTACTCCAAATTTAATCGATGAACATCTTGTAGATTTGAGTACAATGCCTGTGACGGACGGACGGACGGACGGACATGACGAAACTACAAGGGTTCCGTTTTTGCCAGTTTGGCTACGGAACCCTAAAAACCGGCTAAGAGCAAGTCGAACCATGCTTAATGTAGGGTTCAGCAGCCATTACTACGAAAAACATGTCCTACAGATGATAAAAAAAAAACGATATTATAAAGTGCACCTGCAAAGAGCGTTACGTTTTTTTGTTGAAATAACTCAAAAACGGTATATTCGATCGTGTTATAAATAATTTTCTGTTGAATTTTTTTCTTAAGCGTTACCGTTACAACTTTTTATTATTTTTTGACTTATGGTTTAAAAGTAAGCGATTATTTACAAAAATATGCACTTAAGCAAAATATTTTTTCTGAGAAACCATAAAGTGTTTTTAGGAGATCTGTCGAAATATGTGCCGTGCCACACATTCACATTACAGTGAAATATGTCACCGTGTGTATATTTTTGGAAAAAAAAAACAGAATCTTAATAGAAATATTTCTTTATTGGTATCATAATAAACAAATAGGAACAAATATTTCTGCTCATCAAACAAATGTTTGCCCTTACCGGAGTTGTTGAACCCAGGACTTTCAGCTTCGTTAGGCAATGTTACTCCCGCTGACCTAAAATCGGTCGTCGGTACTGGTATTATGTAGGTACATACATTACAGAAATGTTTCAATGGGATTAATGAGGCCCTAACCACTGCAGCGGTAGATTAAGCCCTGCACAATTTTAAAAAAATCGGCGTTAGAGACTGACTTGTGCACCAAGGGTTCCGAACGATCTTCACTTAACAGGTTATGTTAAGTTTGCGGCTGGTATCCGACGCATACAAATGAGGTGCAAATTTTCCGCAAATTATTTTTAAAAATTAATATACAATAAGCTAGACAGATATATGGTTATAATATTTCTGTAATATATTTCTTTATAGTCAGAAAAAAACAAAGTAAACACAATAATACATTATCGTCATTCGATTGTTCGTATCCCATTTACTTGGGGTTTGCGCAGCATGTTTTTTTTTCCATACCTCTCTATAACCCTCCATCTCGTCACTTACATCCTTCCTTTCATGCCCTGTCTCACGTAATCCATCCACCTACTGCTTGGCCTACTTCTCCTCTTATATCCCTTTATATGCATATCTAATACTCTTCTTATCACATGACTCTCGACCCTCCACATAACATGTCCATACCACCGTAGGCGATTTGCTCTCACCTTATCGACTACGAGTGCTATTTTCAGACTTCCTCTTATTTATGTTCATTCCTTATCTGATCCATTCTCGTCACGCCTCTCATCCATCTCAACATACTCATATCCGTAACAAGCAATCTGCTTTCATCCGTCACCTTTGCGGCCCAACATTCCACTCCATACATTACGACATGTCGTAACGAATTTATAGGTGTATAGTGTATAGTTTCTGAAGGTGCTTCCGCGGTAGGTGCCTGGCTCAAAGGTACTTACATGTAGAATACCGGCAGAATGGCCGTGTTGTATTGCCAGGGAAATTGTTTAAGTAAGGTACTCACCGGAGCGGGGGTCTGCACCATGATCCTTCAGCCGTCGCGGCAGTTAAAATCCCCAGCCTCAGCGCACCATGGCCCACCGGTCTCCACGGACGCCGGGACGAACACGTACACTGGCTCCAGGTTGCTCTACTTGGCGTGCTTGATTTTGGAGGCGGTTACTGCAGCGCCGCCGGCGGCACGCGTCGTGTCAGCTAAAGGTGCGTCCACACTTGTATCATTTGCTCGTATCCGATCACCGTGCCGTAGCATGACTGGGTATCGCGCTGCTTGGACGCTTACTGTCGGCGCGCCGATAATGCCGCACTCTTCCGATACAAGTGTGTGATACGCGTAGCAAATGGATTTCGAGTGATCGGATCGGCGCAACGTCCAAACGCGTAATCATGACACGCGATCATGCTACGCGACGATGATCTGATACGGGCAAATGATAAAAATGTGGACGCACCTTTAGTGAGATGGTGCAAAAGTACTGACGCAGGTTGCATCTCATAGTAGGCTACGACTCTCGCATGCAATTTCTGTAATATTTCTTTACGATTGGTAAACTTGGATTACCAAGCAAAATTATATATGCCGCTATAAAGGTGGCATTCCGAGATGGGCTGCAGACCACAACCGCACGTCCCGCTGTACTCCAAATTGAACCTAATAAAGGGTTCAATTTTCAGTGTGCAGTGAAAATGCAGCGGCTGCACGGCGACACTTCTTAGCACACGGAAAATTTAACCTTAAAAAGGATTACCATTCTAATTTAGACCCAGATGGTTTGATTCCTCCTATATCGGTGACACCTATTGATGTAAGCGATGCTATTGATTTATTTTAGAATGGGTCTGCGTCTGGTCTGGATGGTTTACGCCCTTAGGATCTCAAACACCTTCTTTAGCCGGTAGTAGTGGTCCCCGTTAATTAGACTCTTGCAAAACAAATAATTTAATTACGCAGTTTTTTTATTCTTCCAAGTAGAATTGTTAGTAACAGCCACACGATGAATAACTTAATGTGCCGTTTATTGTCTGAATTTAAATATATATGTTATTTACTAATGCAAATTAATAAATTGTAAACAGCTATTGCAAATACAGGTGAACTTGTTTTGTATGAAGCAAGTGCACAAATAGATGAATAGTTTATAAAACAGCGATGTGTCCTTGATAAGACTGCAGACACTGACTAAAAACGATATGTGAAGGGCACCTTTTCTCTTGGCGGGTAAGTGGCAAGCAGGCATTTTATCAAAATACGTCGTCATTCTCTTTTTTTAGGCGTATTCTGTTGGGATAGCAGTGGCGGTAGCGCGTTGCACAATCTTCCTCTTTTGTTTCTGAAAACTTCTGTTTAATTTTCATCATCTTAGGTCTTTCTATATTCTTAAATTTCCGGGTCAACCACCCTTTTCTCCTTGGAGTTGCTTAGCAATGAAACATTAATGAGGCAATTGTCATAAAGATGCAAGTCAAAGCGCAAAGAAAAATACGATTGTCTCACACGTGGTCACACCAGGAATCGAACATGGTGCGATTGATAATAATATGGTGTTAATTTTCTCACATTTAAGAACACAAAAACACAAAAAAGTTGTGTTTCATATTAAGAGATATTAATGAGGCAACGTTGCCCACAGCACTGTTCACTGATAAGTGCACATCTATGATATTAGGTTTTGATTACAATTATCTGTTACAGTTGCTGCCGCAATGGGCTTGACCGTCGCTAACCCTTTTTATTAGCAGGAAACCTAACAATAGATCTCAAAAATACTATTTTATTGGCAAGCTAACAATCCTTTAGTTATTTTCGTATGATTACAAAATCGCTTTTTACATTTATTTCATAGAAGCTGTTGCCCGGGACTTTGTTTGCATCAAGGTGCAATTTATAACCTATAATTCTGATGTCTAAACCAAATTACCGGAAAGCTTCGTTGAGATCCGTTCCGTACTTTTCAAAATTCAGAGGAACTTACAAAAGTTGTAAAAAATCGTTTAATCGCTTTGATAACAATGTTCTTCTGAGCAAGTTCGTAGCGTTAATCTTTTCCTAAGGCTGCTTAGGTTCTTTGCTAAGTCTCTGCAGAACGTGCAGCACTGATGCTTAGTTCCAAAGCCTTACCATACTCGTTCTGGTGTCAGCCAGGGCTCGATATTGGGTCCGTTGCTTTTTTTGGTTATGGCCAATGATCTAGCTTTGGTTCCTATTTAAGTGCGTCAGATGCATACCTTATTTTTTATTTATTTCATTGACCTGAAGGTAATTTACAGCGAGCAAGATTTGTCTTATTCTAAGTCTCTGTAAAATGAAACTTGATAGAATGTGCCAGTGAAAAGTGTAAGAATATATCATATCATATCATTTATTGCGTATCATGTTCATTTTACAATGGATATATACTTTTGAAATAAAACAATTTAACGGATTATATCGCGTATATTATCTCATTTTAGTTCCCGACGTTTCGGAAGCTTTCCAGCTTTCCATGGTCACGGGAGGATCATCGAGAGGTCATGGTCCTCCCGTGACCATGGAAAGCTGGAAAGCTTCCGAAACGTCGGGAACTAAAATGAGATAATATACGCGATATAATCCGTTAAATTGTTTATTTCAATGAGTAATAATCGCGGAAACAGAAGAAGATATATACTTTGTTCAATGCTACAGAATGTGCTCTCATAACGTTTAGTAAAGCCCATAATCCGTTACTCATCAATTATCTTCTAGATTATGAATCAATTGACACTATTCGGGATTAAAAATTAGTCTGGATACGAAAGTTAACTTACCATATTATGTTTCACTAACTTTATACTAATCATATGAACGTGCTGACTCTCAAGTATTATAGAAGACAGGGGTTCGTCTTTCGGAATGCTAGGCATTTTGTTGATGCCAGTACCTCAAACCTCGTATATACCGCTCTTTTAAGAAACAAGCGTGCAGCGGCCTGCGTTGTGTGGAATTCCTACGAACCAACCTACATTCTTCTGAAGAGAGTACAAAAGGTGTTTCTGCACTTTCTATACAAAAAAAATCGATCTATTCATATTTGTAACCAACGAAACTTTTGCTCGGCGACGTGGGTTTCAACTTACTGGAGGTAAGGCGAGATAAGTGATATCTTGCTGTAGCTTTAGTTAAGATTACAGGTGACTCGTTTTAATATTGAAAACAAAAAGCGCGCCGTCCTTGTACTTCTCGAATTTAGTAGCGCTTTTTAAACGGTTGAATTTGATTATTCTTCTCGGTATAATCCGAGCTCTTAATGTTTTTTCAAATTTATTTATCTTCGTTTCGCAATTACCTCTTTGGGAGGCACCAGAGGATTAGAGTTGATGACAGGTTGTCCGAGTATTGCAAACTCGCTGGTGTCCCTCAGGGAGGGGTTTTTTGTAATTAATAATGTATGTATGTATGTATATTTCTTGCAATTAATAATGTATGTAGGGTGTCCCAAGAAGTAGTGATATACTGAAGCTGGGAGGTAGAGGACCTAGAGGACTATCTAAATCACCCCCATGTATGTTCCACGATTTTTCGTATTTTCGGAGTTATGACTTTTTTTTAATTTTTCACCTATCGCCGAGTACGATGAGATTTTTATTTATGGTGACGTGAATTATTGCGGTACATGCTTATTTTATTCCACTCAAAGATCTAACGATAGTAAATGTTACCATACTGAATTGGCCTATCTATCAGCTTAGCACACAAAAAAAAACAAGCATCTACCGCAATAATTCACGTCACCATAAATAAAAATCTCATCGTACTCGGCGATAGGTGAAAAATTAAAAAAAAAGTCATAACTCCGAAAATACGAAATATCGCGGAACATACATGGGGGTGATTTAGATAACCCTCTAGGTCCTCTACCTCCCAGCTTCAGTATATCACTACTTCTTGGGACACCCTGTAGATATATATATATATACATTTAAATCTCTAATCTTAATTAATAAATACATAAATATTTAAGTCAAAAATGTCAAGAAAAATTATAAAGGACAATTAATCTAGTCTGGTCTAGGGTCTTCCAGCCATAACTTTTTAGCCTGTATGTAATTTGTTGATCAAATCAACATTGACTTGGAATACGATCCTGCGCCCAGGATGTCATTTTGTTCTGAAAGTAAATGCAAAGAAATCGCAGGCGATTGTCATTGGTGGCTCTCATTATATAGCCAAGTTCTTACCAACCTAACCTAACCTAAAAGACGCGAACATATTCGGTCTTTTACAGTACACGCGGTTAAGTAGTTGAACGAGCTCCCGTTATCTTTCAGACAAACGCAGTCTGTAGCGTTAATAAAACAAGTCGTGATCTGTAAAGTGTCTAAATACTATTTATTTAATTATATAAGAGCTTCTGCCCGCGACTTCGTCCGCCTTAAGCTCCTTTATCGCGGATAAAAGTATTTTTCCGGGATAAAAAGTTGCTTTTGTCCTTCTTCGGGACTCAAACTATCTCCATATTAAATTTCATCTAAATCGGTTCAGCGGTTTAAGCGTAAAGAGGTAACAGACGGACAGATAGACACACTTTCGCATTTATAATATTAATATCGATACTATGGATTTTTTTGATTTATAGTACGTTTAATATGCATGTATTTTTATTCATGTATTCAGCTTAGTGTTTCAAATATTTTGTACATGATGTTAGTTTGTCCATCTACTTTTTGACTTCACTCACCTGCTGCTGGATGAGATGCACAAAAGGGATAATTTCGCCTTTGTACTTAGACCTTTTACGTTGATTGTATTTGTAACTTGGTATCATGTATAATAAAGTGTTCACATACATGTATACTTTTGATACCCGGGTGAAGCCACGGGAAAACTCAAGCGTAAATGAATGAGTGAAAAAGAAAGAAATAAGTAATTTTATGCATTATTATAATTTTATTTATTTATGTAAAAGTATTTCACATTGCCCATTTGAATCGGGTACAGCAACTCCAGCCTGTAGCCACCAATCGTTCTGGAAAGTCAACAACAACATCGTTACTTTCTTAAATTTAAGACGTACATTGAGTAGATGGTGGTATACAATCATGGTATAGCTCTGTTGTTAAAAGACGACGGAGCTATGTCACTGAAACAATGTATATCTCTCAATTTATGATCGGAAACATTGCTAAAGTGACACAGCTCTGTTGTCAGAGTGACAACAATAGATGTGTGTCTCACAATGTATAATCAGCCACATTGCTACAGTCACACAGCTCTGCTGTCAAAACTACAACAATACTGTTGTCAGAGTGAGGAGAATGAATGTATGTCTCTCAATTTACGGTTTAAAATATTGCTACAGTTACACAACTGTCAAAAGAGCAACGTTTATGTTGCCAAAGTAACAATATTGAATGTTGTGATTTCAACAATGTGTGCCGTTAAAGCTTTTTTGCTAGATTGACAATACTTTGGAATTTTGTGTTTTCAACAATGGTCAAAATTGTATTATTTTTCAGTATATATTCTTATGTTACAAGATACAAAAAAGAAACAACATTCATTAACATTAGTCTGTACTTATTATTGAAAACATTGAGAAAAAAATACACTGACAAAAGTAACGACATCTATCATCATCTATCTATCTGTCATCTACGGATTTCCTTTGCTGAACATAGGCCTTCCTATAGTTGGCGTCGGGTTAATATCCTGCGCAGACTGCATCCATCGACTCCCCGCGACCCTTATCAGGTCATCCGTTCACCTATACTTGAAATTTTCGTATAACCGTTTTTTGACAGCCGCCATCCCAGTATTATTGCAATGGCGCGAAGCGAAGGCTTAAGGTGCGTCCACATTTGTATCATTTGCCCGATCAGATCTTCGTCCCGTGGCATGATCGCGTGTCACGATCACGAGTTTGGACGTTGCGCCGATCCGATCGCTCGAAATCCATGTTGATACGCGTATCACGCACTTAGATTGCTGCGTTATCGCCGCGCTGACAGTAAGCGTCCAAGCAGCGCGATACGCAGTCATGCCACGCCTCGGTGATCGGTTACGAGCAAATGATACAAGTGTGGACGCACCTTTAAATGTAATGGGATGATAGCTCTCAAAAACGGTTATAAGAAAAATCAAGTATAGTTGGGCGCAGTCCTAGGCTTCGCTTCCCTATGCATGTTGAAATCTGTTTAGCCGTTTTAGCGTGATGAAAACACACAAAACAAACATTTCTTTTTTCGATTTAGTGACCCTCAAATATTACGTATCACTTTTTTTTATTATCGTCAATGTACAGACATTTCCTTTTTACAACCTTATAATAGTATGTTTTTACCTAGTTGGCGAAAACACCACTGAAGAGCTTGTTGTCTCCATTCTTCAAGATGAACACGAAGGGGTGGTCAGCGATGAACTCCAGCTCCTTCGGTGGCGTCAAGAACGCACTGGTCGCTACTGCCATGAATGCTAGAAGATATAGTCTGTATTAATACGGATATAATATGACTGTTTACGACTAATTTTGTTATAAATATAAGTTCCCAGTGAGCTGCTAAAAATTAGCGTGTAGTTCGTAAACAAATGGCACTTTTTATTGCTATATTTTCTGAACATTGTATGCTATCCCAATAGGAGAAAAGAGTGTCCTAAATTTTCCGATCAGTTATGAAACTATCCATTATGTTGCCGCTATACAAAGTAAATGGGAAAAGGTAACATAATACGAAAAAAATACGACATTTAGGTCCTATGGCGATGAAAAGAGTTCGTAATTTTGAGTGAAAATAACATAAAATTTACAGAAAATTAAATAAAGTGTCATTTTTTTTTTAAACATTTTAGCAACTATTTAAAACTGGAAATTACTGGTTATGATGGGTTGCGTTGATACGATTAGGTTTGGTTATGGGTATAAAAAATGTTCATTAGACTTAGAATACATCGTGCAATTAATTAACGGTACTCTCCAATCACATAAGTATACAATTATATCAAGTTTACCGCTTTAGTTGTGTGTGTTATTAAGTGTTATATATGTTTAGTCTAAAGTTGATTAGTCAAATAACAACGGAATACACAAAAACATAAACTCACAATAGGTCAGCTCCCACTCTTTAAGAAATATTATAACTCACAGTTCGTTAATTTTTCTTTTTTTCAACAGTCCAACTTTCCACCTTATAATTTTTGTTGTTCCTGATCGAACGAACTCAATTTATATTTAAATGGTTGAATTTATTTTTGTTTGATGAGAATCTATACATCATATCTATCAGCCACGGACGTCTACTACTGAACATAGGCCTCCCATTTAGTTCGCCACAGGGTACGATCCTGCGCAGAACGCATCCACCGACTCCCCATAGCTCACAGGATTGCATTGTTGAAGTGGCAATGAGCGGGCCATGTAACCCGGAAAGCGGATGGCCGTTGGGGCAGTAAAGTCCTGAAATAGCGACCACGCATATTCCATTTCAGTATCTCACTCACTATTAGAGATTTTTTTCTTCTAAAAAGCTAAAGTCAAGGTTGATAAAGATTACCGAAATACCTACTATTAAAAAAAAATATCAAAATGTCCAGAATTTGGTTCGATATTTCAATTTAAACTTATACTCGTACCCGCCAGAAAGAGAATGAAGGATTTGGTAATGGTTACTCAGAGCTAAATGAATTCCAGATGCTACAATAAATTTGTAATCTATTTTTATTACTGACATTTTAGTGATTTAATTTTTTATAGTTTAATAATTTTGTAATTTATGTTTATTACTTTATGATTAAATTTTTTATAGTGTAATAAATTTTAAAATTTACACCGCGCGTCAGCGGCCAAATATGTGAGACTAAATTATATCAACATCTTGTATCCGTTTACCATATTTGTGTAAATAAAGCTCATTCATTCATTCTCATCCATTCATTCATTTTGGGATCTATCATCCGGTTTATGGAGGTGGTAGACCAGGCCATTGAGTAGGAAAAGAGGGGGTAATTACACAAAAGATCCCACTGGGTCGTAGTGAATCCGTAAAGACCCCATAGCCATAAGATAAGATAATACTCGTACCGGTAATGATCCCGAATTTAATGGGGACCATGGATTATAGCAAACTTGTTTTACAAATTTAATAATAATATTTTCCGAAATTAACACTTTGTGATAGTATTTCTCGCTCAATTTAATACTTATGCGTACAATTTAGGTACTACCGAAAAACGGGTATCTTCAAAATCTTTGACCTCTTCCTTGAAACGAGAGCGTCATTCTGGTCACTGTAAGACCAGACCTTTCCAATTGGCTGTTGGTATTTTGCAGGCCGTTGCGTTGCGTAAGTTCGGCTTTGGAAGCGATATCTGTGCTCACTCCCCTAATTAACTCGAGTCGCCGTCGTCGGCACTACCAGATTTTACAGACTTATGCGACCATGTGCAAGCTTGAGATAAGTCTATAAAATGGGCATTTTTATACAAATGTGGTATAATATGTGGTTTATGCGGTCTCTACTAACGACTTACTAAAGGACCTTAATACAATAATTGAAAAACAAGTTGTTGGTTTTGTACTAAGTATATAATTGTACAAATATAGATTTTTCATGCCATTTGTCATACATGAAATTGTCACTGCTACGGCCGCTCCTTAGCTTAGTCATCGATGACCCTGCAAAGTCAAGTTAATGTTAACTTTCTGTATAAATAGGTACCGCAAAAGGGTCCTACTTTGATTCTAACTTTGTTCTACATTTATAAAAATAGATATTTTCAATTTTTTTTTATCTATATTTTGACCAGAGGAACATGTAAAATTTTGATATGGCGGGCAGTGGTAAAGAATGCCTCAAATCGCATGTTTATCGCCCCTGCCTCCAGCTCGTACAACAAATACTTGACTTTTAAGGGATTATTTTTTTACCGCCCTAGGTGTTTAATTTTGGAATTGTAAGATACTTATCCCAGTTTCGAGCAAAGTAGGACCTATTAACGGTAACTTAATAAATTATTTAATAGGGGTAAGACTGAATGAAAAAAAAAGTACTTATGACATTATTTTCAAATATTCTAACATAATCTTCATATTAAATACTGCTGCCCGCCACTTTTTTTGCGAAAGAGTAAAAGTCATAACCCCCCTTTCTTTCTTCAGCGTAGTCGGTTAAAAAGTATCCGTTAATCATCTGTAGTTATCCGTGTACCAAAAATAGTCGAAATTCGCTTCGCCGTTTTGGCGTTTGAATTCGTCTTGAATGTACAGACATTTAATTTTTACAATTTGATAATAGGATCTTACCCAAATCGACCTAGATTATTATTTTGCAATAATAATTACCTATTTCATTTATTATTAGGTGCATTTCACGTTTGGTAAAGCACCTAGTATAAGCAGTCGAGTACCAACTTGAATAAAAAAATACGAAGATCGCATAGATTAGTCGCAAGCCTATAAAAATTAAGCAACATCTAGATCTAGCGGGGTACGAGGCACATGGTTTAATTTATCTCAGTTTTGGCGTAAATCGGGACAAAATATTATTTCGATATTTTCCATTATATCTTTTACCCCACTTGATTATTTTTGTTTTATCTTTTTTAGTATTAGCAGCATGAATTGATTATTTACGTTAGAATTATATTAACGTGATAATGTTTTTTGTACCTAATTAACAAAAACGCCTTGGAACAAGGCGCTTTCTCCCGACTTAAGAATGAAGAGGAAAGGATGATCAGCCACGAACCGGATATCGGGCTGAATGACAGCGCTCAGGTACGCTATACCGAATTCTGAAAATGGAAACACCATGACATTCAATTTGGATTATGACACCCCAATTTGTGAATCGGTTAATGTTAAAACATAATTTGAAAAAGAAAAAAAACATAGTATTTAAGTTAAATGGGCATTGTGCTACAGTTATTATAATTAGCGTTATACCTATGTCAAAGCTATTATGGGTTTTTTACTAATTACGAGTATTATATTTTTTATATGTGTCATGTGATCATCATATTTGAAATGCACCTTGGAAAAAACCCTGTATAGGTACGCCACTGGTTTCAACATATCCGTGTAACGCAGGTACTTCCCACCTCGATGCTTTTACCTATCGAGAGCCTGGAATACAAGATTTTGAAGATATCCTTTTGGTTCACCTTGATATAAGACATCAAGAACGAAAATGTCACCCACAATCATCAATATCAATCGCAATGGAGCCACGCAGATACGTCGCTGGTTTTCACTGTACCTAATGCTGTGTTACTTTTTAAATAATAAATCAATCCTCCTACAATCCTGGTCGGCTTTATTGTTTTAGGTGTAATCGCATATTTAAAAATAAATTCAGCTTTGCAGGCCCCTAATTAACTTGAGTCGCCGTTGCCGGTACTACCAGATTTTACAGACTCATGCGACCATTTACATTCTTGAGATAAGTCTGTCAAATTGTCATTATTATACAAATGTGTACCTTTATTTTCTGATCATGCAGTCCCCACTAACGACTTACTAAAGGATCTTTAATACAATGATTAAAAAAACAATTGTTGCTTTCGTAATAAGTATATAATTGTACAAATATGGATGTTTCATGCCATTTATCATACATGACATTGTCACTGCTACTGCTGCTCCTTAGCTTAGTCATCGATGACCCTGCAAAGTCAAGTTAATGTTAACTTTCTGTATAAATAGGTACCGCAAAAGAGTCCTACTTTTATTCTAACTTTGTTCTACATTTAAAAAACTAGATTTTTTCAATATTTTTTTTATATCTATATTTTGACCAGAGGAACATGTAAAATTTAGATACGGCGGGCAGTGATAAAGAATGCCTCAAATCGCATGTTTGTCGCCCCTGCTTCCAGCTCATGCAACAAATACTTGAGTGTTGAGTCATTATTTTTTTACCGCCTAAAGGTGCGTCCACATTTGTATCATTTGCCCGTATCAGATCATCGTCGCGTGGCATGATCGCGTGCCACAATCACGCGTTTGGACGTTGCGCCGATCCAATCGCTCGAAATCCTTGTTGCTACGTGTATCAAGCACTCGGATCGTACAAACGCGGCATGATCGCGACGGTGCGACGTCCACACTAGCGATAATGACACGCGATCATGCTACGCGGTTATGATACGCCGCGATCCATCTCGAGTCGGTTTTTGCCCGATCATCTTCTGTCTCGTCCATTGCAGCTACGCGTGAAAGAGATGGCCGAGAGGCGTGGCTTGAGTCGCTGGCGCAGGTGTGTTACGGCGAATTTCCAAAGTACTGCTATTTTTAGTTGATACGCGCGCGGTGCCGCCGACGCATGTGTGCTGCTGTCCACGCCGGTGCTCGGCGCTCGCGGCTTATCAGCTGTCGTGATAATGATCTTCAAGTTTCTGCACGGGTGTCAACCAATTTGATGTGCGATCGCAGAGTGCAACAGTTTTACACGGAACACAACGCTACTACAGAAGAACAATCATGCGAAAATGATGATCGACGAAATGCCAAAATGATCGGAGCGGTGAAACGATACGGCTAGCGTCCAAACTGCAGCATGCAAAATGATCGGCACGGTGATCGGATACGGTGATACGTTACTGCTTAGTGTGAACGCGTTTCTTCACGCGGCGGCGCAAATGATACGGAATGCCGACAGTGAGCGTCCAAGCAGCGCGATACGCAGTCATGCCACGGGACGATGATCGGATACGAGCAAATGATACAAGTGTGGAAGCACCTCTAGGTGTGTAATTTTGAAATTGTAACATACTTATTCCGTGTACCAGCAAAGTAGGACCTATTTACGGTAGCTTAACAAATGATTCAATAGGGATAAGACTGAATGAAAAAAAAACTTATGACATTATTTTCGAACATTCTTACAAATGTTCATATTAAATACTCGAAAGTGCCCGCCACTTCATTCGTGAAAGAGTAAAAGTCGTAAATAACCCCTTCTTTTTTCTTCACCATAGTCGGTTAAAAAGTCCTTTGATCATCTGTGAATAATAACACGTGTACCAAAAATAGTTGAAATCCGCTTAGCCGTTTTGGCGTTTGAAAATATCTTCAATGTACAGACATTTAATTTTTACAATTTAATAATAGTATAGATGTCTATCTTTCCCAATCCCAATCGACCTTGATTATTATTTTGCAATAATAATTGCCTATTTAATTTAGTATTAGGTACATTCCAAGTTTAGTAACGCACCTAATATAAGCAGTCGAGTACCACTTGAATCAAAAATTACGAAGACCGTAATTTTCTTCATGGAGGAAAACGTTCATTAAGTAACCAATTTTTATCGAAATAAAAATTCCCAAGAAAACTGACACTTCATTAAGATATTTTCGCTTCTTTCAAATTTTAAGAAGACTGAAATTGACTTAGACTTTAACAATGATAATTAATACTTTTAATCCAAGATATTTTCGATCTTCATAAATGCGGTTAATGGGGAAACCTGGGACACGGGGTACCTTTAGACAAAAGTTTTTAAAAAGAAGTAATTTAGGTACCGTCCTACTTACGAGTATTATGAATTAATGATACTTTTATTATTTTTTAATTTAAAATATTTTCTGTAGACCCTTATACTCTAGAAATTTTAATAAGCATTTCAGCCAATCATGCAGATGAGCTTAAGCTATTGCAAAGTGCGTGAATTTTACACGAAGAAGCTGTAAGTTTAGCGATCCGAGGCAAGAGCTAGGTTTGCTAAGGTCTTATAAATTTTAAATGCCTCTTGATTTGGTTGTGTATTCTATCATTGAACAAAAAAATGCACTTTCTTTATATATCCAAGGAACAGTAAAACAAGAGGATTGTCATTTGCCATCCTTCGGATCGTGCCCCGATTGCAAGGAGATATTCTGGCAAAAAGTAGAGTGCGTTTCAAAACTAAATATTTAATGTTATAATTGTATAAAGAAACATAGGTCAGTAACAATTAGTTCGTAAACAGCTAATAATAAATAAATCGTAACATTTAGAGACTGTGTCACGCTTGAAAAGATAAATAATAGCAAGTAAGTATTCTCAACATAGATGGTGTTGTACATATCGGCGAACGGCTTTTTGTATGGAGATCGTCACAGTCCTCTTGTTTAATGGTCCTTGATATATCCATGTCTGATTTATATTTAAAACTTTACTGATGTACTGTATATTACTGAACACATTATTCTAAATAAGTCTTTTTTTATTTTTTTTTATTTGATGACACTTGGCTAAGGTCCAGGGTTAGAATCCCGGTCTGAGCAAAGCGTTTGTTTGATGAGCACGAGCAGGTTCTGGATGTTTCCTATTTATTTAAGAATTTTATAACGCAAGCTTTGCTTAGTATGAGAGTACGTCAATTTGTGTAAGATTTACTTTGATATATATATTTAGTTTCTGATCATGATTTAAAAAAACAAACTAATTGTAACTTGGTGTTTTTTATTTCAAAGATTATTATATATTTTTTGTATAATTTGTCAATTTACACAAAATTGCTGTTTTTTAAGCAATTCTAAGGCTTACGTAGCCAAAATGGCAAAAACGGAACTGTTATAGCTTTGCCATGTCCGTCCGTCCGTATGTCACAGTCATTTAAATCAAAAACTACAAGATGTATATTGATGAAATTTGGAGTAAAATTGTCTTGAATGTACGGTACTTAGTTTGGCAGATAAATAACAAAAATCAATATTTCAAGGGGGGCACTCCATACATATAACAGAAGCTGTTTGTGTTTTTGAGCAAACATCAACGCTTGGCAAATATTCAGATAGTTCTTTTTAAAACATTGTAAGGCTTGTAAAAACATTTTTCATGTGCATATTTTCGAAAAAATCGCTTTTTATATTATAACCGTAAGTCCAAAAATTATGAAAAATTTACAAAGGTAATGCTTATTAATTCCCTAAAATAAAAAAATATTTTCAACATAATCGGATATACCGTTTCCGAGTTATTGCCGAAAAACTGCGTTTCTCAACAAAACGACGTAAGTGCCACGAAGATACGCTTTTTTGCATGTGCACTTCGTCACGCTGTATTTTTTTCATCTGCAGTGCATTTTTTTGTAGTAACGGCCGCGGAACTCTACAATGATCATGTCTCAAACATACTCTTGGCTGATTTTGTATATTAAAATCACAAGATATAATTTAAATTGATCTTACAGCAATCCCCTTTCTACACTTTTATTTTACGAGTAATACGTCAGAAACTTTCGGTATACTCTTTTACCATGTTACAAACTCGGCTATCTTTGAAAGCAAAACTATCCAGAGTGAATGCAAATATGTAGTTTAACCACAAAGTTTAATTGAAATGTGCATTCCCTATCCCGAGTGCATGTGAGCGGGTGTGGGGTGAATGGGGACAAAATAATTAATTACATTGTGAACCGTGTCACCCGACATAATTTGCGGTGAATAGAGTTAGATTTTTAATCTTGATCGTTGCAAAAAATGGGCGGTCAGCGACAAATAGGCGGCGTAGCGGTACAAATAAAGACCTTTCTTCGATGTCAAACGCTGTAAACAGTAAAAGTTTGATTAAATTAAATTTAATATAGTATATTCATTATTACCTGATTTGATTGCTTATTAACGGCAATTCACTTCAAGGAAAAACACTTAATATATTTGTGATATTTACCAGCACGTACAAAATTGGTAAAAAAAAAACATTTTAACAATGCTTCATTCATTCCCGTATTGCAAAGAATGTTATAACTAATTTGTTTTCATTATAAAAGTTGATGTGATATTTTGTTAGTTTGGATTGAAATTTTAAGCGTTCGTGGAATAAAGGCGTATGCGACGAATTGACTAACTGTCAAATCCTAGTTTCTAAAAGAGCATAATAAAGCTTGCTTGTTAAAGATGCGTCATTGAAGGTGATTAATAGTAACAAATTACTTACTTAGCATTAACAAATCTCGTAGAAATATGCACATGTGAGGAAATGTAAGCTTTATAATACGTCTGGTAAATGGAATAGCAGATATTTCCATACAAGTGTAACGCATAGATCAGCCGCAAGCTTAAAAAATGCAAGCAACATCTAGATCTAGTGGGGTACGAGGCACATGGTTTACTTTTAGTTTTGTGTGAATCGGGACAAAATTAAATTTCGATATATTCCATCATATCTTTTACCCCACTTGATTAGTTTTTGTTTATCCTTTTTAGTATTAGCAGCATGAAATGATTATTTATTAATCGTTAGAACTATATTAACGTGATAATGTTTTAGTACCTAATGAACAAAAACACCTTGGAACAAGGCGCTTTCTCCCGACTTAAGAATGAAGAGGAAAGGATGATCAGCCACGAACCGGACAACGGGCTTAATGACAGCGCTGTAGGACGCAAAACCATATTCTGAAAATGGAAACATCATGATATTCAATGTGGTTTATGACACCCCGATTTGCGAATTGGTTAAAATTAACACATAATTTGAAAAAGAAACAAATCATAGTAAGTTACTAAGTTACATGGGGATTGTGTTTCAGTTAAAATTATTAGCGTTATACGTAAGTCAAAGCTATTATGGGTTTTTTACTAGTTACGAATATTTTATTTTATAGATGCATCCGGCATACTTATTTACATAATTTGACTTATAATTTATACGCAGTACAATAACTATTGATGAAAATAAAAGTTATTTTCACAGAAAAAATATATCTTTTCTCAGTCAACCCGTGACTGTGAAAAGCTGAAAATCTTCCGAACTCAAATGAGATAATATACGCGATGTAGTCCGTTAAATTGTTTTATTTCAATTAAATTATATCAAAGTAAAACTGTACAAGACAAGAAAAAATACTAGTTACACTTATGTATTGCCTCCATACAACGGTTTTGAATCTTCACCAGATCATCCGGTCAGCTAGATATAAATACTAAATTAAAAATATTTAAAGCAGTGGATTTCAAGCTTTGGTTTAAAATTTCGTTAAATTTTTAATGGGATGTTTGAAGATGTTTCTATTTAAAAGAATTATCCAAATCCACAATTGCAGAAAATATCGCAAATATACATTGCTCGAGTTGTATTTACAGTTATTTAATTGTATTTATATGATTTGCATTCTTTTGTTGTAAATTACGAAGTCTATACAAATGTAGGTATCAAGTGCAAAAGTAACCGTAAAAAAATTAAACGTCAAAAAACCGCGCCATATTGTACATATGGTTCCATATTGGGTCGCATGGATATGCAAGCCATAATATCGATGTGCATAACCACTTTTTTCATAATAGTCTTTGCGCATAAGTTGTGTTAGTTATTAATTATCCGCATATATTTGATGACCATAATGTTTGTACGCATAAGTTTGTAATGTAATTTTTATCGTGAAATAAAATAATCTTATCTAATCTTAGGAAAGCATATAGTTTTTGGCCATATCAACTTTAATCGCTATATAATTAATCGCCATTTTTTTATGAATATCGTGGTATGTACAAGGCAACATAAATATCAAGCTTCTTAATTTTTTTTTGTGGGGTTCGCAGTTCTTTCTACTAACTTGGAGGTAGTGAGTAAATCCTTTGCTCCCCGGGCCTTCCCTCGCCCCGCAACCCCCCCCATATTGTCTTTCTGTCATGTTGTTTTCCCATGTAAGTATTGTCTCATTATATTATCAGATGTTTTAAGATATTATGATGGATACATGTCATGAAACTTATACTAAATGACGTTAGATTACACGTACCCTAGACATAATAGTGTTATGTTTTATGTGATGTTGTATTATTTTAAATGTATGGTTCTTGGAACTAAGTAATTATTATATAATACCTAAAGATTCAAACTTTTTTCAGTACTCACATGTATGTACCCATACACCTTATTTATTTTACATAGCAATAAAATTACATTTAGGCATAAATAGTTTTTTCGGTTGATATGTTATGTAATGTAATTTATAAATAAAGCGTGTTAATTGATTAGTGTTTGCGTTTCATAAAATTCGCCCACTATTATTATTAACTTATGCGTTGCACTTCTTCGTACTATAGATTATTATGACTATTTATGACATTAATGCTTTGAAATTTTGTGCCATTTCAAATTATGCTTATAAATAGCCTGACAAACTACCAATGACATACAAAGTGTTATGCAAAGAATCATTTATGACAAAGAACTTGTATGAGGACGGCCATTATGCGAATTGAGTTATGACAATCGAAATTATGGTAACAATTTTTATTCCACAAATGGGAATCCCAGTACAGATGTATACATATTTAGTTCTGTAAAAAAACACACCCACAACCATGATAAAAAAAAAAAACAATATTTACCACAAAGTTTCCTACGTGCTTAAGGTTTTCAAGGTTGTAAACCAATTACATATACGCACACATATACTTACATTAAGATTACTCTGTTTTCTTATGTGAACCGTATCAAGTAGATAATAGCAAACAAGTAGATAACATTAATAAAAAAATTGTTTATTACAATTCTGGTAAATAGTACGCCTCTCAGTTGCTGTAAGGTTTAAAGATTTGAATCCTCGACAGTTTTAATTCTTATGCAGACGCCATGATATTATATTTGGACTTGCAAGCACTTAGTCAAATAATTAGGTGATCCTCGCACCTAAGGATTAAAGGCTCCGCTAAACTGAATTCCATTTTCTTCTTGTAGGTGGGTAACAAATGGTCGGTCAGCATTCAATTATTTAATAAATAAATATTATATGACAATTTTACACAAATCGAACTAGTCCCATGGTAAAGCTCAATAAAGGCTTGTGTTATGGGTACTAGACGACGATATACTTAATAGATATATTTACTTACATATACATACAAAACATCCAAGCGGCACTTGCGAAACCTTTGGGCCATGGTCATCCGACACCAAGAAATTTGACAAAGAAGTCTCGGATAAGCGCATCGGCGTTTCCGGTGATATTAGAGCTGGGTCATACTTCGCTCAACGCCTCAGCTTGGCCATCCAGAGGGAATGCGGCCAGCGTTCTGGGAACGATTCCCTGGGCAAGCCCGACACAGGGGGACCCATCCGAATGATTTTTTTCAGTTAAATTACTATTATTAATTTTAATTGTATACCTAAAATAAATGATGTATCACTTTGTTTCAAACATCCAAGCCTCAGAAACAAATATTAATGCTCATCACATAAATATTGGCCCTTACCGGGATTTGAACCCAGGACCTTCAGCTTCGCAGGCAACGTTACTCCTGCTGAGCCAAACCGGTCGTCAAGTTTAATAGGCGTCGCATAGTCCTATACATGGTTATATTCTCTTTGGTCCCATATATACCAAATTTCATAAATGTGTTCTTAATTTTTAGACATATTAGCAGATCAATGCCTCTACGTCTGCGTACTAGCTATATCATTGGTAGAATCAGGAACTGTACAACCAAGGACAATATGAAATAAATAAGAAAAAAAACATTTATGTTTTCTCCACTTTATTAACAGATTTTATTTTGTAAATTGTTGAAATTCTAGTTACATTCAAATATTCCACTTTTGCTTGTACTATCTTAACATGAGTATTACGTTGAAAATAAGAAATCTAAAATAAAACGAGGACATTGAATTTGTCTAGAAAGCGAAATATAAGATACAGAAATGCAATGACATTAAACACAATACATATACAGTAGTTGTATTACAATCCCCAGGTTGGGATGCCAATTCAGAATGTTACTACCCCGCTAAAAAGACTACGGCCTTCTTGTTTCAGGTAAAATATGAAAGGATGGTCGGCTTTAAATTTCAGCTTCTGGATTGGCAGCGACAGCGAGTACAGAACGAAAAACGCTGAAATTAAACAGCTCTTGCTAGTTTTTATTGTAACAAAGCAGTTTATATTGGCAATTGGGCAGTGTTTACTGAGAAAAATGTTGAGGCACTGTAATGATATCTAGCAAAATGTAGAAGCAAAAATCAAATAACTTTAGAGTCTAGAACAATAAAATAATGATAAATTATGCTGGAATTGGTACACCGCATTTAGCCAAATGTAAAAACGATCCCAATATGAGTATTCAATTTCCCAAACTTTCAAGTAAAATGACTCGTGCACAATTAATTACACTTTGATCTAAATGGTTAAGGGACCTAATTTGGGAAAGTGTAATAACGTTTAGAAAGTAAGCATTCTATAAAGTGTGTATGTATGTAATCGCTTACAAAACACTAATATGTACAATACAAAGGCAAATTTATCTCTGATTAAGGACGCCAGAATGGTTACTGACGAAGTGTATATCATTTTAGTAAAGGATAGTGTGCATTCAGTGCAGTCACTAAGAAATTGCGAAAAACCGAACGAGAAAGTGATATTACAATATTTTAGACCTTTACGTTGGTGCTGTTCTATCTGAGTCAAAAACTATATGAACAAAGTTTATAGTTGGAACGACTAAATTCAGGAAAGTAATAAGCCTGAAATAAAACAGTTGTTTCATCTCATGAAATAAAATAATAATACAAAAATGCAATTATATTATCGACGATACATTATACAGAACTACATTAATGATTACACCAGTAGTTGTATTATTAACAATCACCAGATTTTGATGACAATTCAGAATGATACTATCCCGCTAAAAAGAGTACGGTCTTCTTGTTTCAGGTAAAATATGAAAGGATGGTCAGCTTTAAATTCCAGCTCCTGGCTTGGCAGCGAGAGTGAGTCCAGAACGAAAAACGCTGAAATTAAACAGCTCTTGCTAGTTTTTTTTTTATAACTGAGCAGTATTAGGATTTGGGCAGTATTTACTGCGAAAAATGTTGAGGCACTGTAATGTTATCTAGCAAAATGTAGAAGCAGAAATTAAATAACTTTAGATTATAGAACAATAAAATAATGATAAATATGCTGCAATTGGTACACCACATTATTTTAGCCAAATGTAAAAACGATCCTAATAAGGGTATTAAATCTCCCAAATTTTAAGTAGAATTACTCATGCACAATTAATTACATTTTGGTCTAAATAGTTAAGGGACCTAATTTGGGAAAGTGTAATTATGTTTAGAAAGTAAGCATTCTAAAAACTGTATATGTATGTAATAGCTTACAAAACACTGATAATGTACAATACAAAGGCAAATTTATCTCTTGTTAAGGACGCCAGAATGGTTACTGACGAAGTGTATATCATTTTAGTGAGGGATAGCGTGCATTCAGTGCAGTCACTAAGAAACTGCAAAAAACCGAACGAGAAAGTGATATTATAATATTTTAGACCTTTACGTTGGTGCTGTTCTATCTGAGTCAAAAACTATATGAACAAAGATTATAGTTGGAACGACTAAATTCAGGGAAGTAATAAGCCTGAAATAAAACAGTTGTTTCATCTTATGAAATAAAATAATAATACAAAAATGCAATTATATTATCGACAATACATTATACAGAACTACATTAATGATTACACCAGTAGTTGTATTATTTACAATCACCAGATTTCAAAACAAATCAGAAAGTTACGACCCCGCTAAAAAGAGTACGCGCTTCTTGTTTCAAGTAAAATATGAAAGGATGGTCGGCCTTAAAGTTCAGCTCCCGGCCTGGCAGCGACAGTGACTCCACAATGAAAAACGCTGAAATAAAACAGCTCTTGCTAGTTTTTTTTTTTTAACTAAATAGTTTATGTTAGGATTTGGGCAGTGTTTACTGTCAGACTGCGAAATTTAAAAGCAGAAATGAAATAACTGTAGGGCAGAAATGAAGTAACTGTGTATACTACAACAATAAAATGATGAAAAATTATACTGCAATTGGCACACTGTATTTAGCCAAATGTGAAAACAGTCCTAATACGGTTATTATATACCCCAAATTTCGATAAAAATAACTCATGCAAAATTAATTACACTTTTCTGAATTGAGTATTCCAAATGGTTAAGGGACGTTATTAAGGAAAATACAACGTTTAGAAAGTAAGCATCATAGATATATACAATATTTGAGACCTTTACGATAGTGGCGTTATATCTGAGAAAAAAACTATATGAACAATTTTTATAGTTGGAACGACTAAATCCAGCAAATTATAATAAGCCTGAAATAAAACAGTTATTTCAAGATATGAAATAAAACACAGTTTACATTTGATTTTCGACAGTATAATAATGGGACACGATATTCAGCCAAATATAAAATCACTTATATCCTGGTATTTGTTATATAAATTGATGCTTGCTGAAAAATTTACCGTGATATATTAGATAGTAATCAATTTATATTTAGATTTCAGAAGTACACAGCTAAGTAGAAAAGTACATTAAGCAAGGTGAAACATAGTCTAGAATTTTATTTCATTTTAAGAAATTATTTTAGAACAATGAACACTGAAAATAACCTCATGTTAAATGAAATGCAGTTTACATTACACTTTGGCAGTATGCTTCTGAGGGGGAGATTTTGTTTAGCTAAATGCAAAAACAGTTTAGGAATTATGTTGTATTATTTTGAAAGGTAGAATGACTTCATTCAAATAATCATTGAAATAAATCTAAAACTTCTGCCAGATTGATAAGTCAACGATATTTTACATTTGGTTTTTGGCATCGTAAGTAGCTTATTAGTAGATGTATAAAAGCAACGAAAAGCATATGATATTGTTTACAAAAAAAATCTTATTAAGGTACATTAGCTAGCGTAACAACATAATAACATGCAGATGGCATAAAATACATACACATACATAGTCACTTATATTTCTATGGACAAAAAGTTTATATGAAAATGACAATAGCTGTTATGTTGTTAATTCAACTTCAGTAAAATGAGACATAGACATTTCATGCCCTAAAAAAATTACGCGCTTACCAGTTCTTTTACAACAAATTTTATTAAAAATAGCTCAAAATGTTACTACTCCGTTGAAAAGAGTACGGCGTCCTCGCTTGAGGTAGAATATGAAGGGATGATCGGCTGTGAACTTCAGGTCCCGCCCTGCCAGTAAGAGTGCCTTCAGAACGGAATGCGCTGAAATAAAACAATTCTTGCAAGTATTTAAAATAAGATGCATCTTCAGAGTTGTGCCGCTTAAGATATTTTCGAGAACGTGCTCCATTTTATGGTCTATTCAAGCATACGACAACCACAACCACACGATAACGACAACCACGTGGTTGGACGATAATTTATGGTTTATTCACACGGGCCACATTTTGCCGTCTAACACAACTGTCTGGTCGGTCCAACGACATCAAAACAACTGCAAGAAGCTGGGGCGCAATTATTAACACGAAACCACAGCGTTACGACTTTTTGCCGCTGCGTTGTCGTGTGGTTGTGGTACGTGTGGATAGACCCTAAACGAAATCTTGTCAATCGAGAAAGATCTAAAGCAAGCAAGAGAGCGTTCTGAAAAACGGCAGAACTCAAAGCTTTGTTTATATGGATTTTGTTGCCAGGTTACCATACTGCGTTAAGCTAAATGTGAAAATTAACTTGGTATTTTAAAAATGGAACGACTTCATCAGGCTTATAGTGGCATTTATCACAAAATAGATAGGTACAGTAAAGGGCACCAATGATATAGTAAAATGTTTCAAAAATATGAATACAGGTCTTATTATTATGGCGGTAAGGTTTATGTATACATATTTTAGAACTTATGGATATTTATTTTTGCCCTTGACTGTAACTGATAAAGCATGTCACTTAAGTGAGTACGAAAGTGACGAGTTTCAATAATTTTACTTAAGAATTCGTTTGATAAATGTGACTATGCCTCAGAACAATGCTGAAATTAAGTTTGACAAATAAAATGTAGTTTACATTAGGCTTTGGGCAGTGTAATACCAAATGAAGCGATTACGAATGAATGCGATTATCTAAATATACTTATTATTAAATCAGTTTTTAATTTGGTAAATATTTTAGCAGTAAGCTTGAAGCAGTTACGTAGTTTTTTCATCTGATCTCAGTCATTAATTACCATAATAAAGCAATGAATAGCAAATCAGCGGTGCGAGAAAATATTGTGTAAAAGCAATTTTTATTTAGATAATACATTTTCATACTGTTTGTGATGACCGGTGGCTTAAATTATGTACTCCCGAAATTTGTACACTATCGTAACAAACGACCGGATTAGCTCAGTGCTAATGACCCTGCCTGCTAAGCTGCCGGTTCTGGGTTTAAATCTAGGTAAAGAAAAAATATTTGTCTGTTGACCATAAATATTTGGTCGAGAGTCTTGGATATTTCCTGTGTATATAAATAATATATGTATAAAGATATGTCGTCTAGCACTCACAACACAAACTTTATTTGACTTATTATGGGTCTATACTTTGATTTGTGTTAAATTGTCCCCATAATATTTGTTTATTTATTTTAAAAACACCTTTATAGTACGTAAATACAAGTTAGCTCTTATTTCATAAGCGAGAGTTTCATAAAATAGTTTACTTAGCGGCATATTTAATTAAATATTTTCAATAATTGTGCATAATTGATTTCTGGGAAAATAGCGTCTATGAAATAAAATTAATTTTAAGTCGAACGTTTTAGAAATGGTTTCTCTACGAAATGGAAGAGCATCATCTTGTCTTAAATTGTCACTATAATATAATGTTGGTCGACAAGAAGTTTTATTCATCAAAACTCTTTTAATTAATAAAAATTCAAATGAATTAATTCAGTATACAATCGCGCGATAAAGAAATTATAAAGCTAAACGTCACCCTTGCAATGCATTATTATTGGAAAGGTACAGTGACTTTATTAATTCAGGGCCCGGTATTCTCGTAGCAATTTTATCTGACATTAGTGCGGTTTCATTTATCGATGTTTTACATACACGATGTATCGATAAAATTCAATACAGAACATACATTTTAAAAGAAGAGGTACACAACTCGCAGTCTTATAGCTAATACATGTCTTATTTCCAGGCATTTCCAATATTTTGTTCAAGGATTGCAACAAGAATGACTAATAAGTGATGAAGGTCTTATAAGAGTACTAATCATTATTATTAAGAGTCTTTATATTAATTGCCAGTAGATATCACATGCGATAAGTTAATAATAATAATTTTAAATTTTAATTTATTGATATGTAGGTATTGAAAGTCGATAACTGAGAACTCACAAGGACAGTTCGAAAATGGCGCGAGAATTCCGGGCATTGTTTATCGTATCCATGATGCGATAATCGAGAGCATTACAGGCCGGTTAACATAGGTGTATAAAAAGTAGTAAAAAACAGATGACAATTAAACGGACAAGTTTATTGCAGTTAATTATTCAGTTTCCTAAACACGCTGTTGAAATACAGTTTTTTTATCTTTTGAATGACTCGACTCCGTTGAAAATAGTGAGGTCTTTAGTTCTCAATTCGAAATAGAATGGTCTGTCTGCTCTGAACTCCGGGCTTGGTGGTGGAGGCATGAGTGCGGATCCATATCCAACGAAGGCTGTAAATAAGAAAATCATTAAGACCTAAAAAAAATTTACACTGTAATTCATCGAATTTTGGTTGTTGCATGCATATTCAATGTTTGCACATGCTTACAGGCATAGTAGTAAGGGCGTTATTTAATATATTTTACAATTTTTATTTTATTTTCACTCAAATTCACTCTTTTTACGACGGTAATGGAAACACGAAAAAAATTAAGACAGTTGTTAAAAACGCTATCTGCATATTAAAATCGACACAGCAATCGAATCGTTTACGAGTATAAATAATATTATACATACAATAACTAGTGAAAACCATATTTATATGAGTCCTTGCGGCAATTTTTTAATACAAGGATAAGTAGATATCCAAGGATATAGAATATTTTTTACTTGAATATGATAAAGCAAAAAAAGTATAATTATCACCCCATTAATTTTATTATTCACAGTAATTACTAGTGGTTTTGGGATATATTTTATTCCACTTTTAAATAAATGGAGTGTAATAGTAAATGACTGTTCATTTCTGATCCCGTTTTTGTTTTCAGTTTCGAGTTTGCGGTTCGCTTGATTTTACGAACGTTTTTCAATGTGTACTTAACAATAATTTTTAAGGTAAAAAAATATTATTGAGTTCATTCTGTTTCACAGTGGTGCAAAAATCATGCAAATATAAATTGAAACATTTTAAATAGTAATATATATCCCTTAAGTTTTCCACCAGTTACTTCTGTACGTAAAATAACAATAGATATCGTGTTACTCTGAATATTATTAATTCCCTTTTAAAATTAAAATGAATCCTGTAGATATAAAATTTATTCCGATATTATTTGACTATTTCATTTTATTTTATTCGTCTGATTATCTATCCTGCTCTACTAAAACAAAAAATCACCGAATTGACGTTATACTCGTATATTTTACATGGAAGAACAAACAGTGCTTTAAATACTGATTAATAATTAGCCCGGGAAATGAACAATTCCCAAAGATAAGCAAAGACCAACGCAGAAAAAGCCACAAAAGAACTTAGTTATAATGTGAAAAAAATAAAAGCACCATCTAGTCTCAGCACTAAATATAAGCATGGATTGTGAGGAGTAAATGACTTCTACAATTTAATGCAAGATAAAGAAGTAGAGAAGGATAAAAGATAAGCAATGTTACCATAACACACAAAGTATACAATAAAATTACTAATTCAACAGTATCAATGTCAAGCAGCATGCAAATGGTGCTACCACGTAATAATAATAGGCTAACCTGTTTGGAGTATGATAACCCAGATGGAGAGTGTAACACTCGGCATCTCTTTTGTTACCTATTTGAAACGAAAGAGATGCAATACCGAACACTCGCGATTCACTGCAGTCGGCACACAAATTGTAGTGTTGCAATTTGAAGCCAAATCGTAGACTCGATGATTAGTCGACTGGCCTATAACGCTTAACTTCGATGCGATCATGCAGATACAAATTGCACGTATCAATGTTTTCGTCTGACAATTTTATGCCTTGAATGTAAACAAAGCAGAGAAAATGGCGGTTCTATAGCTTTTATTTTGTTTTTTTAAACGATAATATTAAAATAATATCTATGTCTACCACCGGTATATGTCTGTCTGAGTTTGTATGTCTGTCTAAGACATTATAACACTGATGTGTGATGTTTAAAAATGACAATTTTTTCTATATGTTTCAGGGTTATTTTTTATCACTTCACCCACTGCTCGTTTTGAGTAACATTATCTTGGCCTGGATGAATTATCTTTTTCTTTTACTCTTTGAAATTCAAATTTAAACGTTATTCCTCAACGCCTGCACAGAGCGCGGGCGAGCTGCGGGCCTATTATGGTCGCGTTTAACAAGCGATAAATGACATGATAACGCGCCTGTCACTCTCGCACTCACATACATGTCAGAAGATGACAGCAGCTATGTCACTTATTTATCGCGTGACAAACGCAACCATCATAGGTCCGCTGGTGACTTGTGAATCCCATGAGAAAATGTATGCGTGCATACTAATAATATTTAGTCTGGTAAGTACTTAAGACTGGAGGACACCGTTGATTAAAATGTTGGAGCCCACGTTTAAGAAGTAAACGAACGGCCGATTTGCTCTGAACCGGCAGGGGCGTCTTCGGCAACTAAACCCTCTTCCACGTATTTCTTTAAAAATAAGAAATGTTCATGAATGGTTGCAAATGTACGAGTATCACGCAATATGAAATTAAATACTAATCATTTTAAAAACAACATGGGCTCCACGACAACGTACAATAATTTTTATTATTGCTTAGTATAATAAGTTTTGTAGCAACGTGTTTACAATGGTCGCATTTATCGCGCGGTACATGGATGATAAAACGTCTGTCACGTTTACGCTCATATACGTCTTATAAAGTGACGGATCTTTTATCATTTATATATCAGGTCACGTGATAAATACGACTATCTTAGGACCTCATTGTGTACTATTCTTACAACTAGTAATCTCACTTATTAAGTAACAAAATGATATACTAAATATTGTGAGGTTCACAAATAAAATGTCATAATTTAAGATAATAAATATAATCATTAATCGCTCTACAATATACAGTGTTTCCGTATTTGTATCAAAAATAAAACAATATAACAAGCCAAATGGCACACATTGGTACAATAGTGAATTAAAAAAATTACTGTTGATAGACACCAATGAAAAGACTGTGTGACTCTCTTGTGACGCAAACGAACAGAAATGGATGATTTGCGTCAAATTCTATTGTGCCTGACCGGACAGATATTTTGTACTCTGAAAGGAGAAAATATTTCTTCTGACAATGAGTCAAATACACAAGGTGCAAAAAGGAATTGGTCATTACGGAAGAGTGCAAGTACAATGGTACTATTTTACGTGACACATGTCATCGTATGTTTCACTACACTTTTTTTTTGAAACCCTATACTCCGGTTTTTTTGTGAAATAAAATAACTTAACCCTATAACTTTGCTTACATACTATGATTTTCGATAAACCAAAACAAAACAAAATACCATGTACAATGATTACCGAGTTTCACTGGAAGGTTTTTATTTATATATTGACACCTTTTGTGTTCGTATCAACACAAACACACATGTATTGTATAGACGTATATAAGATACCAATATCTATCGATAAGTAACTACTCGCTTTTTTTCCCAGTGGTAACTAACATATAATGTAAGTAACGCGGACTGTATTAAAAACGGTAAAAATATTTGCAGTTTAAATTTTACACATTTACAGTCCCCGTACAATGTCATAAGTGTAAATGCGCATTCAGTATGGAGAAGTGATCCCACAATGGAGGCATGGCCTCCTGATACGTAAAAGACAATAGCCTATTACTTTATACCACGGAAATAATTTGTTATATTTGTTTGTTTATAGAATACCCTCTCAATAGTAAAAATATTGGTGAAAAAACTACTTCAATCTCATAAAAAGCATAGCTACAAGACAAGGGGGTTTTAAAGGGTTGAAATTATCTGGCCGCGCGCACGCCTTCCAAAACAAAACGTCCTATACAATTCGAGCGACAAGTGTGACGTCACTTACCACACAAGTGTATGGAGTAACTACCATTTTACTATTTGTTGTTATGGTTTTAAATATATTTCACTCCATGAAACCGCAAATAATCACAAGGTAACGTTCAATTTTTGTTTGGTATAAGAAAAAGTACTTTAATTTTGAGTCGCATTATCTACAAAAGATAAAAAATACACCTTTCTTAGCTCAATTCCATATCTCTACGTTTGTGTCAGTCATGGAAAATATACACATTGCATCTTCGATATTGTATTACCTGCCAACTTATTTGTTAAAAAAAACAGAACATTACCCAAAATGGAGAACTAACTACGTGAGTGTATTTCTAAGGCTAGTGACACTATTGACTATGTTTAAGAGCAATACTTATCAATCTGAGTATGGAAACAAATATGTCTACATAATATTCTAGACTGTGTCATCTACGTATAACTTTTTATACCTAAGCTTGGAAAATTCCGGCAAACAAAGTACGGCGTGCTACCCTTATTTGGTAAGTAAAGGGCTTATCCGCAACGAAGTACAGTTCTGAGCGTGCACTCAGCATCACTATTCCAAATTCTGTAAGCAACGTGTTTTTTATGAGTAACAATATACGTGAACTGGAAAATGCAGCGTGGGTAGGCCACAAGGTGGACGTTGTCTTCTCAGATCTCAGGTCAGATCTCGTGAAACTATTTGGGTACATGTAGCACACAGACCTTTTTACATCAGCAACTCAAACATGCAGATTTTGCTGTGAGCTAATCGTGAGCAAAATGCAATTTTCCTACGAGCGCGTGGCAAAGTAACTTGTTTTCTAAATGCCGCGAGTTGTTATTTCTTCAGTGTTGGGTCTATTACCGAATTCGAAATATTTGAACGTTGAAGCGCTCTGTCTTTTTTCTGTATAAATAAAGTTAGTGTCAAGAGCAAGCCAATTCGCATATCGGTTTTCGAATTAGACCCCGAAAAAAGAACTAAACCGAACACGTTCGGATACGCGTAATATATTCGAATTTTAAAACATTCTATGACTTGTTTTTTTAACTTGATGTCATTTATACTTATGTGATGTAATGCTATAAATGCAAATCGGTACATTACCTGAATTTTATGATCAGAACAGGTCATAAATAGGGAAGATTTCATCTGAGCAGTGGTTAATTTTATACATAACACTGTATGGGATATCGCCGGTTAGAAATAAGTTTGTGAATGTACTTAACTAATTTATATTTAAGGCATTAATATTCCTATGCATATGCATATCCATATACGTGCCCATATGTAAAGTTTCGGATATAAATCTAAAAATGTACTATTATTAAGTGCTTTGCATGTGAATATTCAATAGTTGCTAATTTACTCGTAATATCACAAGAGCTCTGGCAAATATGTCAGTTTAGTTCACAGGTATGTGGTGGCTCTTGTGTAAAAAGTACCGAATCCCGTCCGTCAACGAACGTTCGACTGCTTCTTCCATACATTATCGACAATAATTTTATTCAAAACTGATTGCGTCAAAAAAAAAATTGTTTTAATATATTAATTAATTAGGTTAATAACCATATTTTTTTTATTTCTACGGTGTCAGGTGTTTTAAATTGCGTTTACTCATTTAACCTAAGTGGTAAAACAATAATATAGTAGATTGTTTGACAAGGGGCTAAAATAAGCCATTATGACACGAAGTGATTATTTGGACGAGCTCACGATGTGAGCGAGGACAAGTATGTCTGAGTGTCATAATGGGTTTTAGCCACGTGTTAAACCAAACCACGTGTCTGCTTTTCACTTCGACTGCGGGAAAATAAAAAAGACTGAACATTATAATTGTATATTTCATTAAACACTAAAAAATAGTTTTAGCAATTCTATCAGAAGGTTTGGCCAATCTGATCAGGTTGGTTTGTTTGTTTTTTATTATACGTAAGGAGTATTTAGCTGGCCGCAAGTTTTTTTTTCAGTGTCATAGAAATTTGTATGGGATTATATGGCTTTCTTTTAAACCCTAGGGTTTAAATGTACTATTTTAGTCTCGCTTTGCGAAGCTAATATGACGTTCTTTTTGAGCAGGAGAAGTGAAAACAATTTCAATGATTATCATGCCTAGTTAAAATAGATATTTTGTATTTTTTAGTTGCCATTTTTTATTGCTGCATTTTGTCATTTTTTTATATTCAGACGGATCGCCTCAAGCGAACACCATCGCCCATTACATCGACACCTGCAACACCAAAGGAGTCACAAGTGCGTCACCGGCCTTTCAAGTGGGAGTAGGGTGGGGATCTTAACAAATTATTTTTTGTCTAAATTACAAACTCGTTGCATTTAAATGTCTTATTTTATTATTTTAATAATATAAATATTTTTATTTTATTATTATTTAAAATCGTCTATCCGGTGCAAACTGACAAGGCGACCCGACGACGTGGGAATAAGGAGAAGGAAGAAGTATTGTTTATATATTATATACATAATGAATAAAAATAAATAAAAACAAATTTTGTGAGTCGACAATTTATCAACAAAATCGAACAAACAAATACATTACAAAATATAAATGAGGTAGTAAAAAGTGGTACATTATATAAATAGTAATAAATTGAAATATTTAATTAAGATAAACTCCGTTGAAGAGTACATTTGATTTATTATTAAGGAAAAAGATGAAGGGATGGTTTGCGTCAAAGACTAGAGGAGGGTCGTAGTAGAACTTGCCAGCCCGGTTAAGAAGTATGAACCCTGAAAGGAGAAAACGATGCTTTTGGCATGAATCAAATAGATTTTTAACATGTACGTCCTACAAACCAGCAAAGGCAGGAATTGAGCCATTTTCTATATATATTTTTTAATAATTATATTTATATATGATGATAAAGTCTTTACAGATGAAGAAATAATTGGAAAAAGGAAATAAAATGTGCATTAAACTAAATTAAATTAAAAAGTAGAAAAAAAAGGAATCATAAAAGAACACCCCTTCCAGAGGTCCGCCTGCGGCGTAGTGCCCATTAATGTTGGCCGCGTTATTTCATTGAATGGTGATATTGACACAGTTTGGTGGAAATCTATACTTATTTTGTTAGTAAGTATAGTTAATTAAATTGTGAAACATTTTTAGATAAAACATGGTAATTTGTGATTTGCCATTCAGCGTGGCAATGTTGCCACTGTCATCGGAACGTTTGGGCCGAATTGTAGCTTCGGACCGGGCCTTTTTAACTTAAATGACGAAACTTGTTCTGGAGTACATGATTGGTTTTTATGGGATTAAGCTTGTTGCGGCTGATTTCTTGCTGTAACTCACCGGACGAAAGTTGTGATAAAATAATAGCTGAATAAATTGTCACTTGTTAAGGCTTCGTTATTATTATTTGTAAAATACGTGCATGTGTTGGTTAGTAATTATTTGAAGATTTTAAAAATTTTAATTAGTATTTTAAAAAAGGTAGTTGTGATCTGGTTGGACAATGGAAATTCCTGTCGTATTGTTGGTTTATTATTTTTAGAATAGAGATCAGCCGAAAAAATTAAAATGGACAACAAACATTTGATATCTATTGAAACATAATCTGCTAATTGTTGTATTTTTTAATTAAGTTGTTGTAACTCAAAAATGTTACTTTTGTATTATTCTATCAACAGCAGCTTTTTATTTGTGTTCAAATTTTGAACTAAATGTAACGGCCCTTTATATATATTTTTTTATTTGTTGTGTATTTTGCGCAAATACATCATATTTATTTGTTTTTATAGGAAAGTTGCTGTATTGCAACCACAAAATGGTAAAGTAATGTAACCAAACATATTGATGATTGTTAAAACAACTTACATTCAAAGTTAAGAAACTTACTACACTAAGTTACAAGTAGGTATGCTTAGGTATAATATTATACCAAGAGACGATCAAATGGTTACGCAATACGAGTAACTAACCTAATCGTACCACGCAGTCACGTCATTTTTTACTTTCAGAATCCAGTCGAACAAACTTGACGAACGTTGGTTACTTAGTGTTTAGGACTTCATATTAAAAAAAATGAAAATGTAATCAATATTGAATATTTACCTATGTGAGAGATTAAACAAATCTGACTTCCTACGTTGCTGTAATTTCACAAGTTTTAAATGTCATGTTCGATTATCAATCTGCGGGGGCTTCACAAGGCTTGTAACTTGTATTACAAGTAGAAATCTCTTTTTAATACATATTGTTGTTGGAATGAGTTTTCCGCTTGTATACAAGTTACAAGCTTTCATGAAGGGCCCCAGGTATTCCGACCATAACACACATATAGTGTTGCATTGTTAATGTATCAAGTAGTTGTGTACAGTCAACTGCAGAGTAAAACGACTCCTTGTCATTAACATACAGGGTAAGCAATCCAAATGTGATAGGATGGATAGGAAAGTCCGAAATTAAAATCGATATGAAAATTCTTTGAGCAACTAAAGCACTGATTTTAGATTCAAGGAAAATGATATTTTACAAAGATGTAGGTATATCTTGATTTGGGGAAATGTTCTTTTCATTTAGTCAGTATAAGTGATTATTAAACTATATCAATTACAGAGAAACAGTCAAAAGTGGGTCAGACCAAAGCAAAACCTTTTATTTTTGGGCTTTCCGATATTGACCCATTTGGATTGCTCACCCCATATAATAATAACAAGGGAGTCAGAGTCAGTCACTGTTCTCTGCAGTTGGCTATATCTATTCAATGATCAAGTGCGGTATTATTAATTTCATAGTAGCAGTACCTCTCGTCATGAGAATGAAGAAGAAGACAGGATTTGTCAAAAAAAAAAACCTTGAGCGGAGTTACCCGGGTGATAAACAGTTGACGAAATAAAAGCCACGTCGCTTATAAACCACTATGGCATTGTTCTAAAGTATTACTCACAACAAAACACTGCAATAAAACCAATGATACTAATAGAACTACATAAAAACATAGACACACACACAAAAAGAAATAGAATTAACATAAACTATTTAAGAACTAAAATAAATCGGAAGTTTAAAGCACTAGTAACAGCATAAAACTCAAATTAGGTCTGCAGAAGTTTAAACACCAGGTACAGCACTTTGCCACATGACACAACACTTTTCAAATAATCACGTGTTGATCATTCTGGTAAATATCTTTACTGTCTCTAATACCGTTAAAAAAAGTAAAATTAAGAAAGAACCCTTAGAGATATTCCAATGTTAGCCTCACAACCAAAAAAATATATGAAAGTATTATTGTATGGTTCTTGCGAAACTGATAATAATTTCAATGTTGTAATGTTATGATTTGAGGCATTAATCGGGCATTTCAACCGTCCCACCTTTGTGGATACATTTTTGTCGAAGTGTTTGTAGTCTTGTGGCAATTCGGACTAATTAAAAGCAAGGCGCAAGGCTCAAATCTATTTGGGGTCTTGGAATTTGACATTATTTAGATCATTGTATTTATATATGAATTATGATATCTTAGTGAAGAAATTTAAATCATAAAAGGATTCCGTTCGGTGTAACGAATGGCGTTTCGGTATTCTAGCGTGCCTTAAGTTATATCATAGATAAAGAAGACTCAAAATCTGTAAATACACATTTTAAGTCTTCTGATATAAAATCCAAGACTCTGATGCAGATCTGTATTCTCGTTGTGATGGTTTGTTAATATATTGTATTATATTATGATATACCTACCTATCTAGATGATGTTACCGTATGCGGATTAACAAACCATCACAACGAGAATACAGGTCTACATCAGAGTCTTGAATTTTTTCAATATTTATCTTCCTCTTTCTCCTCTTCTTTGTATTTATAAGGATATTTGGTGGAGATTCTTAGAAATAGTTTGAAATCCTATTCAAATCTACATGCATTTCGACAAAAGTGTCCACAATGGTAACGTAAAACAAACGCTAGAATCACGACTCGAAAAAGCGAGCAAACGTTCGTCCACAATCAAGTCGCCTGTATGAACGCATCATACACCTCACTGGTTGGTGTAGTAATTTTTTTTTTAATAAAATTGTATACGAGTATATCAGATTTTTTTTTGATACAAAGATCAATACAAAGGAAAAAAAATAAAATGATCCACGACAATTTAAGTGGGAGTCGAACCCGCGCCCTCTGTTTTTACGCAACAGTACTCTTCCTCAGCTACCTTTGTTACGTCAGTCGCATCGAATTTCGCCTTTACAATTCAACACTGTATATACAGCACCCTCTGTATATTTCTGTTTAAAATGCTTCGTGCATTAGCACCACTCAAGGACAATGCGCTCACACAATGTCCCTCAAGTAAAGATTCCTATAATCTGAAACCTTAGAAAATACACAAAACTTACCATTAGCAGCAGCAGCTTCTGCTCCTTCCTCGTTGACTTCGATGAAGGCCTTCTGGATGGCATCGCTGACATACAGACCGCTCTCGCTCTTTAAGAGATTGTCCAGCCTTGCCTTAGAGGCATCAAAAAGGTTGGTTACACCAATCTGTAATCATAAAATTTGTTATGCAAAATAAATGATGCATAACCTGAACACTGTCTAAATACTTGTGTATTATTACGCTGTCGAAATGCAAAAACAACGTGCAAAGGCTATATTTTTAGTTAAAATGACAAAACTGTTTTATTTTGTTTTGTTACGTGTACTTCGGGCAATAAAGAGTAACAGATACCAAAAGTATTTTTTATGATAGAGACACGACATTTTTAGTGCACGAGCAGTAGAGTGAAGTATACTTTATAAATAGGCAACTTCATTACAAACCTTTTGTAGAACCGCTTTAAGGTCAATAGTGGTTTCAATCTTGAATTTAGGAAGGTATACGTTAACTTCCGACTTGTACATGTTACTAGTAGCTTTCTCCAAGTTAGCGGGATCTTTGAGTTTCTCTATCAGGCCTGCTAGTCCGTCGATTTCGTTAGGGAGCACTATGAGAAGAGATGCTTCTTCTCCCTCATACGGTAATTCTAAAAGCTGGAAAACAACAGAAACGTCATTTTATAGAATAATCATTTGGCAGAAAATCACATCATATATTTTCATTTATTATAACAACCAAGTGGTTTTTTGTATATTTAGTATAATCTACACTCATTATAATACACATTTGAGCGATCAAAAACAATAATCGGTAGAAAATTCAACCCGCTAACAAATCGCAAAGCCCCGCAAAGCCGCTTCTATTTACGCTCTGAGAAACGAAACGTAACGAACAAATCTAACTCGGTTGTAATATAGTACAAGTCAACGGTACCTAACATAGATTTTGAAAATTATACGAAAAGTATATACAGTAAAAATATACTTTATTAAACGTTTATCGTATGAAAATAATTTTATTTGAAATTACTTTCTTCTAAAGGTACTTCGACGAAATAACGATATATAAAATAAACATTCTAACAAACGTATCATTTGAAAATTCTACCAAAAGTATGTTCGAACATATGAAAGCAACTGTTTTTCTACGAACTGAAGCCCTTAATTTCTACTAAGAGACGAAATGAGGTTTGGGTCGTAAGTTAATATTATATCAATTGCCAAAGTCTACTTGGAGGAGAACCGTTGCACAGGAAGCCAGCTCTACCAGAATTAACTGGCAGGAGATTGTCGCCATCGCCGCGGATCGGAAGCAATGGAAAACTGTAGGTGAGGCCCTCTTCTTTCCAAGGAGTTAAAAAATCCAAGAAAAAGTTGATATAGGTGGACTAAATGCTAAATCACGGCCGGAAGATACAGCATGCAGAGTAGATGCTGGGCGTTCCACAAGGTTTACTGAAGAATTCGTAAAGGTCACAGGAGACCGCGGGCAACGCAGGATCAGTTTTAGTCGCATTTTTTAGGGTTGCCTTATGTCCAGCATTGGATGTATTTTGGCTGATGACCACGATGAAGAAGACTAAAACTGTTTTGCATGAAGTGTTCCTCAAATTGATCGTAATTACGTTCCAGGCAAAACTTAGTGCCTGAGTGGTCTCAATAGTGATTAGTTATTATAATTAAAATGTAACATAATGTAGAATGTTCTTTTATGTCCCCAACTACACAAAATGAACATAACGAAAATATTATATTACTATACGATACCTGAGCGCCGAGTTCAGAGCTCTCAGCATATTTGAAGTCTTCTTTCATGTACATTGTTGGCACTTTCACGGTTTTGTCTTTTGAAACGTGGAAGTCACGATCGACAGTAGCATCTTTTTTGAACCTTTGAAGCCAGCTTCCCTGTAAAAAATTTGATAAGACTTTGATTATTGCATTATTTGATTTACATGTTAAGTATTAACTAGTATCAACCGTCCCATTTGTTGGCTAAAATTTGTTGCAAGCTTTGGCCTACTTGATTTCATTGAGACACTAATTTCTAAAAATATCATAGTAATCATGACTACTTCGCAAACCGAAGTGCATAAAGAAGAAGCGCCAGTTACATTTCTGCTATAAGAACACGATGAGTAACATGATATGCACATAACTGCACATCTCTTCCCAATGTATTTTTCATACTATATTTGTAATATTTGTGCCATAAAGAATCCTTATCTATCTATCTTAAACGGGTCCCCGGTTTCATTAAGGTTTCCGCGTGAAATGTCTAGACGCCATAGTAATTGATTTTACACTCTTGTGATGCTGTTATAGTCTCTAATTTGAATAATAAACTTTAAGTATTATGTATGTAGGCCGCAAAGGCACTGTTGAGACGAATTCACGTATGATACCTATATCGACGGCAAATAGCGACGGCAAGTGGCGGCTACTATGTTTTCCGGTTTTCAATATGTGTCCAAACCATAACCAATAAGAGTAGCGATGGACGAGTCGAGTTATCTGATTAAGCGACTTGATTCGATTCAAGTTACTTCGCAACTCGAATCGGCTCGTCCACTTGCCTGTTTCACACGCACTATGATTTATATCTACGGATTGGCTTGGCGGAGACTTGGCAAGTCAAGTTAACTCAAATCAAGAATTCGAAAACGTCAAACTCGACTCAACTGTCCGACTCGCGAACTCGGCTGCTGCCGCGAATGCCATCCGGTTGATCTGTGTTGAGTCAAATTGAGTTTCGATTCGAATCCGTGGCCGAACCAACAAGAGTTGTCGGACTTGGAAAAAAAAAACAACTCGTAACATCGTTATCTAAGAGTCAAAAACTTGAAAAGTAAAACTGATAAAATATATTACCTTAAAGTATAGAGCATTGACGAGAACAGCGCGAGTCAGGGGTCCCAGCGATGAAGGGTCAACTAAATCCTTAATACGCTTGTTTGTGTGTTCTTCAATCTGAAAATAAATTGTACCATGGTTACAGTGAAAGGATTTGTCATTTAACTATCCATGATAAACGAAGTTTTCATAGATTGCAGCGAGACTGTTTGAGTCGTTTGTGGTTGGTTGCAATAGCGCTTTCATAGAATCAAGTCGCTTTAAGAATTTGGTGATTGGGAGTCAGATCTCTTGCGCAACGAGGCACTATCTGGGACGGAGTTAATGATGCCTCTTTTGGATAAAACTTCATGAGATTCATCAATCATCCTTGGGGTTGAGAATAATTTTCTGAGAAATTATATAGAAGCTAGCAGCTACTCGTAATCACTCACCCAGGTATTGATTTCCAGAGCGGTCGCATCGCTCTTCAAGAAGTCAACATTCTTAAACTCTGAACCAAAGACGCTTTTAGAGACGGAAGCGAAGTCTTCTTTTATTTCTGCGCCTACCGGAATGTATATTTTATTGGCCATCTTCAGTTCAACTCCTTTCACTGCTCGGAGTTGTGAATTCACTTCAGGGAACACTGCTTTAGTCTGAAAATAGAATAAAACATTTTTTTATTAGTTGTCCATAGTGTTGTCAGTTAGGTGTAGTGGTTGTGAAAGTATCCTATTATAAACAAAGTAAAGACGGGTTAAATTCTTTGATTTCGACACCATTTGTATCTTGAGAGTTATTAGTTGCTATTGGCCTTACAAAGGCGCTTTAGCTCATCACACTTGGTAGAATAATTCAATATACTTCAGCTGCCCTATCAGCTTATGTAGTTTATGTTTTAAATTGCTAGCTCCACAGAAAACTAGCGTGGTTGCTATTGCTTAACTTTGAATGCACAAATATAAGTGTCAGAAGTGTGTGTCACAGAAATACAGACCATGACAGTAAAGTTCGAATAAGCAGAGGTAAACAACAGGCAGTGTTATCGCTGAATATCAATCTCTTCCAATTTAAATCTATGAATAACAATACATTAAAAAATAAATTGCATCAATGGTTGAATAATAATATGATTTATAGTATAAGCGAATTCTTTGACATGAAGTAGATTAAAATTGTAATACAATAATATAAATTAATTTAATTACCGTTAATTATGTTCATTTTTCGTATTCTTAAATTTATTGTAAGTAATATTGTGCTGCATGTAAGTAGGCGTACCTCCTAGTTCGTAGCCTCTATTTTAATTTAATTTGCATACCGTCCACGGTTAAACATGTAATCCTACCAATAATAGAATAAGACCTATGTATATAATGGTAATGTTTATCGCAAATAAATGATTATCTTATCTTATCTTATCTTCGAGAAAACTCTCTGGTAGCGGAGTGTTTAAAAGACAAAAATTGCAGTTGATGAGTAAAAAGGTGGCAACAAACAGCTAGGTGTGAAGTTAAAAAAAATAGGCATAAAGCCACGTAGATGCAATAAACATACATAGGTACGTATATTATAGTGATATGTTATCAGTCATTTACTCATTTGTTTTTCTATGACATTATATTCTTACTGATATTGGTGTATTTATTTTAACTACTTACCACATTGTCGTTGGGTAGACCAATGACTTTCAGTAACTGGTCGTGGGACTCGCCAACGGAGGCCAAAGCAAGCTGAGCCAAGGGTTGCAGGACGGAGAAAGCGGACATCACCACGCTCTGTCCGGGCTTTTCTTTTATCACCTCCTAAAAAAGAGAAAACAGGAGTCTGTTGAGTAGATGGGAGAGACCCTGGGTCGGTATAGCCTGCGGGCTCACAGAGCTGACAAGAAGGCCCTTGGACTCCACCGGGGATCGCAAAGCTGGCAGCTTCCTTGCCCAAAGACCAGGCCTTGCTATTCAGCGAGGAAATGCTGCCAGCATCCTCATCCATCAACTTTTTAAAATACATTATAAGATTTTAGTTCTTAATTTATGTATGTAGTTTTTGGTAAGTCTGTTGAGTTAGTTTTCATGAGCCCCATTTCTTTCAAGATACATCTTAAGAGCGTATATACCTGTTTAACTAACAATAACTATTTTTTTTCGTTTTGTTGTATTTGAATGAAACTTAGCGTTATGTTTAATACATACCCTACATTTTTGGCATTTATATCGCGTTTATTTCAACTATTCATCGCTTTGCGATTAGTTTCTTATAAAACAATATATAGATATGAATTCATTTTTAGAGCTTTAGTTGTGATAATATCATGAAATTTTGCATTAATAACTACCGAAAATGTAATAAATGTCTTGAAAACATGTTCATTCATATTTCTCAAAATAATCAAGTAAAACCAAAAAATATGCGACGTTGCCAGTAAAGCAGGTAGCATTCCTGTGCCAAAAATTAGACCGACTCAAAAATGGTGGCTTGGTTAGATTACACATTTTGTTATAATGTTAAGCAGATTTTCTCACTATGGTTTCATTAAACGTAAAATCTTTGCTTACTAGATCAGTACTGCGATACTTGAGACTAATATTGGTGCTCAGAGAAAGTCATTGGAGCATTTCACATCACAGCAAAAAAATAACGACAATAATAAACAAACAAGTAAGAATTGTAAAAAAGTGGCCAAGTTTAGTAAGGAAACAACTGCAGGATTCGTCGTGAGTCGGCTTTGGCAGTAAAATAATGTCAATAAGATTTTGAATTGGATTTCTATGCAACAGAAAAACACTTCATTTTGAGTTTGGACTTTAGGTTTTATGGTAATAAAAACATGGCTGTTTGCCTTAGAGTAGATGTAACACATCACGATGAAAAATAAAATTAAAAGTAACAAAGCCTGTATTTCTTGCAAAATCTAGGTTTACAATATAGTGATGTTAGTAACATAAAACAAAAAAGTGTAATAATTTTAAATTTAGTTTTAGTATGTTTTCCTTGTTTTATAGGGTAACTACCCTAAAGTTACCAAAAAAATCTGGGTAAATAGTATATTACTGCAGAGGCCGGGAAAAGTCATTTCGTGGATGAGTGCGGTTTTGAAGGACTCGGCTACGCCTCGTCCTTCAATAGATACGAATCCACGAAATGACATTCCTGCCGAGGCATGTGTACTGTTTTTCTCCAAATATGCGAGGAAATTTGACACATGTTTATGTAACTTATTTTCGTAAAAATAACACGACAGACACTCTTTGACAAAAAGAAATTCACGTTCCCGCCTTAATTTTTTTTAAGGATATTAAAGTTAAAAGTTTTGGGTCCGAATTGTATATTTGGTTCCACATGAAATATAGAAATGAAAATAAATAAAACGAAAATCCATACCAATAGTTAAAATAAATATACACATTATTACTTTTAGTTGAATCGGCAATTCCTAAACGCACATCATTAAAAAAACATACCTTTGCTACAAAATATTTATCAGTTCCAGAAGATCATTAAGACTAAATAAACTGTATTATGATTTGGACACAGTAATTATTGTTTTTTTTTCTATTATTATTGGCATTAACCATGCAGTAACTAAACGCAGAAAGCAATTCGATTTTCTTTTAATCTCAGTTTTTGTACGTTACTGTTCTTGGCTGTTTGGTGAATTTTCAGTCTTGGATGAAATTAAAAGTAAAAACCTGCACAATACTGTACACTTCCCGGGCCTGTCCGGGAGTAATGCCACTTATTTTTTAAATTGATTATCGTATCATCGTATATAACGATGGACTTCGCGGTGTGTTTTTACTACATTAATGGGAACATTTCCGAGCAAGTTGGAGAAAAAAATATTATTCTAATTAGTTCGTCGATTAGATTATCAAAAAATATTGGACACGTATTTTTTCTTTTGTCAGTCGAACAAAAGACAAAGATATAGCGCGTCAATGTTTGGGGGCGCATAACGGGCGCACGGTAGCACGGCGTGACGTCACGGGGAAATTTAACGGGCTGTAACTTCATCATTTTTTGTTTAATTGACAAAAGAATACATACGTATCCAAGATTTTTTCATAATCTGACTGACGGGACAGGATTATTCTGTAAGAACCACGATACTTACTGAAAACATGTTAGCGGTAAACACATTGTTGCCATCGTTGAGAATCTTCTCGTTTTCACTTGCGGCGGCCAAGCCCATTGCGACAGCAACTGTAAAAAAAAACGTAATCAAAATGTGATGTTGTAAGTAAACCACAAGTCTGAGTGTAATGCTTCAGTTTTAAATTTATGAATTTAATATAAATCTATACTATTACAAAGTTATAAAAATAAAATGTCAGTACATTGAAGATATTAAAAAAAAAAAGATTGTAACGGACTGTTTGGAGATCACAAAAAAAAATAATATATTTTTTGTATGTTTGTATGTGTCGTTGTGGCTTCATCACGCAAAATCGGCTTAGCTACTACTATTTTTGGTAAACGGGTAGCTGGGTATCTCCAGATGGTTATAGGATTTTATCCGAGTACGCTGAAGAACAAAAGAAGGGGTGATGATGAGTTTTTCTCCTCTGCAAACAAAGTTGCAGGCATACCATATTACCAAACTAGAAGGCTAGTTTGGTATAATAAAAATCAAAAACATAATAAATGGAATCAATAAATTAATCTGAAATTAACTACATAATTAAACTGTATCATTATTCAAACAAAAAAACTCAATATTTTACAGATGACTGCCGTTTGCTTCATAAAAAAAGATTCGTTTTCAAGTGGGATTTTCCACTTTACTTAGGGATAAGACATTGTCCAACTTGTCTTATAATAAAAATAATACCACACATAAAAAAATAACCACAACGCTGCCTTGAAATGTTCTTGTTGCGTCTCTTTTGTTTTCTATGTCAAGCGAAAGGGATGCAACACACTTGACGCATACGACGCAGTGTGGTACTGCCATCAAATCATCGCAAGCGCAGACCTTGAAAATCTTACTCATCAAGTAATCCTTTATTTCCCGTTTTACTGTTTAAGATCTACCTTATTTTAATGACTGGTTTTACGACTCAGTAAGTGCTTAACTTCAATGCAATTGTGCAGGTTTTATACAACTTTGAATGGGGTACTTGTATGAGTACTAATGCTTGTCTTTTGTCATTGCATTGTGAGGTTACATTGTCGAGCATCAAATCGATCTGGTCACACAAAAACTTTTCTTAGTTGAAACTGTGTGTTAGTTACGATGTTTTTGCCCTGTGTTGTATTGAATAGTCGTGTTACGGTTAACGTTCCATTGTTAGAGGAAGGATAATGAACGGTTAAAAAGTATAACCATAACAGTACTCTTGACATACAGATTTCAAGCTCTATCGATTGCCTAGACTAATAAGTATTACTGCAACAACTTGAGTAAAGAATTAAAATGGCTTATCTATTCTATTATAAAGTTGTAGAAATGAAATGTCTGTACATTGAAGATATTTAAAAAAATATATTTAAACGTCACTGAATCAATTTTTTTGCATTGGTGTATGTTTGTAGGTGCCGTTGTGGCTTCATCACGAAAATCAGCTAAACGGATTTCAACTGTTTTCGGTATACGGTTAGCAGGGTGTCCACAGATGGTCATAGGATACTTTTTATTCGCCTTCGCTGAAGAAAAAAAGAGTTACGACTTTTCATATAAGAAAAATGGGAAGGCAACCCGCAAAGTGGTCGGACGACCTGGTTAGGGTTGCGGGGACTCGCTGGATACGGGTCGCCTCTATACGGCCAATGTGGAAGTCAATTGAGGAGGCCTGGGTCCAGCAGTGGACGTACTATGGCTAAAATAATGATGATGATATAAGAAAACTATAACGTAAATAAAAATACTTGAAATTCGTTAAGCCGTATTGGCGTCATGAAGCCACAACGACACAAACAAACATAGAAAAAGTAAAAAAAAATCGCTATTTTTTTAAATCTTCAATGTATAAAAATTTAATTTTTACAACTTTATAATAGTATTGATCATGAGGCTACCTTCAGATTTTTAGGGTTATTATAGATTCGTCATGTCTGTCTGTGTGTCTGTCCGTCCGTATGGCACAGGCATTTTACTCACAAACTATACGATGTACATTAATGAAATTTGGAGCATAGGTGTCGTATGTTAACCGCTACTTAGTTTGATAGTTAAATAAAAAGTATATATATTTCCAGGGGGCACTCCATACATGTAACCGAATATGTAAAAAAAAAACAGCAAATATCAAGGTGTGGCACATATTTCGACAGTACTTCTAAAAACACTTCGAGGTTTCTAAAAAAAAATGTTTTAGTGAATATTTTCCGAAATATTCGCTACGAAAGTAGCAAAAATTGTGCCCCTCCATCTATTTTCTAAACGGTTAATTTAAAAAAATATGAAAAAAATTACAAATATAAAGCTTAATGAATACTTCCAAGGAAAATTGATTTCAAGATGATCGGACATACCGTTTTTAAGTTATTGCCATAAAACTGCGCTTCTCAGCAAAAGGACGTAAGTGCCGGGGACGTACGTGCCGCTGTTTTGTTAGTGTTTTTTTCTTCATATCGTATTTTTTTTCATCTGTAGTGCATTTTTTGTATAAACGGCTGCGGAACCCTTCATAGGCGAGTCCGACTCGCACTTGGCCGCTTTTTTATATTGGCTATGAACTTAAACGCAGTTTTTTATGTAAATAATAATCACTGTTTTCGCCTACCCACGGTGGATACCGTATTTATGCGATACCGAAATATTTGAATTGAAATCTCATTATTATTATCCGAATGGTTTATTCCCATTTGGCTCGATCCATATAGACGTTTAATTATCATGAGAATAGAAACAATGGACGCATATTCTCCATTGTTGAATGGTAAATAATTATAATCCTGATATATTTTGCATGCGCATCTTAAGGTACAAACGTTACTGAAACTGCTGACTAAATGTAATCCATCCTCTTACTTGTATGTTTGGCAAATTTTAAGTTTGTTTAATAAATGAAATAAATTATTTTGATCATATGTTAATACACGTACAAGCATCATTGCAAAATATGTGTATCTTATACTGTTGATATTTGAATATCGCGATTTAAATAGGTATTATTTCGGAAATTTCATCGTCATGTACCTTAAATCCTGCAGGTGAAGTAACTTTTTCACTCAGAGCTATAAATATTTTAATGCATTGCACTTTGACCTTATGAAATTTACAGATTCCATCAAATGTAAATACCATAATCGAGTTGTATATTAATAATGTAAACACATAATTATCACACACCAATATTTCAAACTTATCAACAATGAAAAAATATCAAATTACCTCGATTTTTCGGACGTAACAAAATGCACACGATCTCTGAGGAACTAAAGAAACGGTTATGAACTTCTAAGCGCGCGTTTTTTTTGATCTACCCGAAATTGGTGTTTATTAGTAACCACGCTATGCAAAATCACTAAACCTACCGTATATTAAACCGATAATCGACGATTCAGGCAATTTATCGGATGACATTAATAGCGTTAATGATGAATGATTTTCCAAAGACAAACGTCTGTGCTTTTCCATATTTTTTAAACGCGATTAAATGCCTTTGTTTTTAGAGTTCCATAGCAATAATGCCAAAAACGAATCCCTTATAGTTTCGCCATGTCCGTCCGTCCATCTGTCCGTCCGTATTCGTAAGTCACAGGCATTTTATTCAAAAAACTTCTAAATGTATATTGATGAAATTTGGAGTATTGGTGTCTTGTCTTAGCCGCTACTTAGTTTAATAGTTATATAATCTATACTTTTATAAAGTTGTATAAATGAAATGTACAGATACATCGAAGATATTTAAAAAAATATATATATTGTTACGGACTATTTGGAGGTCACTAAAACGAAAAAAATTTTTTTTGGATTTTATGTATGTTTGTATGTGTCGTTGTGGCTTCATGACGCAAAATCGGCTAAACGGATTTCAACTATTTTTTGTACACGGGTAGCTGGGTATCTCCAGATGGTTATAGGATACTTTTTACCCGACTACGCTGAAGAAAATAAGAAGGGTTATGACTTTTTCTCCTCCGCAAACGAAGTTACGGGCGTCTTCTAGTAAAAAAAATATTTCTAGGGGGGGCACTCCATTCCATACATGTAAATTAATAAAAATATTAACGTTTCAGCAAATATCAATGTGTGGTACATATTTCGACAGTACTTCTAAAATCATGTTTATGTTTCTCTATTTTTTTTTATTTAGTGGATACTCGTCCTGAAAGTTGCATAAATTGTGTCCCTCCCCCCATCTACTTTCTAAATCTTATGTCAAAAAAATATGAAAAATATCACAAAACTAAAACTTAATAAATACTTTAAACGAAAATTATTTTCAACATGATCGGTTGTACTGTTTTTGAGTTATTACAGAAAAACGGCGATTCACAACAAAAAGACGTAAGTGCCGGGGAGATACGCTCTTTTGCTAGTGCACTTTTTCATAGTATATTTTTTCCATCTGTAGTGCATTTTTGCTAATGGACGGCTGCGGAACCGTACACTGAGCATGGTCCGACATGCTCTTGGCCGGTCTTTAAGGGTTCCGTAGCCAAAATGGCAAAAACGGAACCCTTATAGTTTCGTCATGTCCGTCCGTCCGTCCGTCCGTATGTCACAGGCATTTTACTCAAAAAGTACATAATGTATATTGATGAAATTATGAGTGTAGATGTCTCGTGTAAGCGGCTACTTAGTTTGATAGTTAAATATTAAAAAAAAAAACTATAGCACTCCATACATCATACATGTAACAAAAAAAAAATCAACAACTATAAATGTGTGGCACATATTTCGATAGATCTTTTAAAAAGACTTTGAGGTTTCATGCAGATTTTTTTTATATAGTGCATATTTTCGGAAATAATCGCTCCGGATATAGCATGAATAGTGTCCCCCTCTCTATTTCTAAACCGAAAGTCAAAAAACATGAAAACAATCACTAAGATAAAGCCTAATAAATACTTGCAACGAAAATTATTTTCAACACGATCGCAGATACCGTTTTTGAATTATTTTATGAAAAACTGCGATTCTCAGCAAAAGAGCATAAGTGCCGTGGAAATACACTCTTTTGCTAGTGCTCTTTTTCATATCGTATTTTTATCATCTGTAGTGCATTTTTTTGTATGATCGGCTGCAGAACCCTACCCTGAGCATGGTCCGACATGCTCTTGGCCGGTTTTTTTAAGAATGATTTAGTTGTAACATGGTTGTCACTGTTTAGTCTGGCAAGCCAAACAAGGAAGTCGAATACATGTCGATCGTTTATCCAATAGGTCTCTTGTTTACTATTTATGATAGATCAAAAATCACTTTAAGATATATACTTGGTGATTCACATGAGTCCCGAGCAGGACCTCCCCCACAGGGGTGGGGGAGGGTCGCACTGAGCAAATTTTTCTATACGGGGCCAACCACGAAGCTCTAGGAGTGAATTGATAGCTAATTATCCGAAATGTATGGAACAGCTGGTTTTTCGTGCCTCGACCGCAAGAAGATATTAAGGCAAAAACTGGACAGCGTTTAAAAATTATAATTGAACCAAACCCGAAAAATTACAAATTCTTAGTTCATATATAATATATATAATTTCAGATATTTTTTTTGAATTTGAAGTTGATCTGGGTAGGTCTGGCTGGGCCTCCCTAACAGCAGGTAATCGGATCCAGTGGAAGGAGAGCAAACCCACAAACGGGAATGCCACCCGCAACCATTATTAGTTACAAGATACAAGAAGTGCGTAGGTGGGTTGAACTAGTTCAAACCGATTTGGGAGGAGAAAGAGGGAGAAATGATCTGTAACTGTCTGTTAGTAATTTTTTCTGATATTGATATTCTAACATAAATATTCTTGGTATGTGCGCTTGGGAAAACCATGCTTAGAATCAGGCCTTGGGGATAAAACCCACAGCGCGACGTCATTTTATACTGCCAGTCAAGTTAAATGGCCTTAAAATAAGTATATCTATAAAATTGTATAGATAGAACTTTATAATAATAAACGCCCTGTGGCAAGTTATACGGGAGGCCTATGTTCAGCAATGGACGTCCGTGGCTGATAGATAGATAGATAGGAAGGCCATCCGCAAGGTGGTCGGACGACCTGGTTAGGACCCATGTGGAAATCTACGGAGGCCTGTGTCCAGCAGTGGACGTCCTATGGCTGAAATGATGATGATGATGAATCAGAATCAGATAATTAATAAAGTTGTTAATATGAAAAGTCTGTACATTGAAGTATCAAACAAAAATAGAACGCGGTGTTAGAAGGCAACCGAGTTGAAAAATATGTGTTGTTTTTGATTTTCATAGTAATAGATTCCTGAGCGTAACGAGGTATTCAAGGCACGACAAGCCAAATAATTTTGTACCAGTGTGAAACATAACTTTTTACCTCAATAAAGCGAGGAAAAAAAAACAATGAAAATAAACCGAAGCGTAATTTCCAATTTAAAACTATTGCTAGTAAAATTACAAACAAAACACACTCAAAATTTAATGAACAGACAGGTATGAAAAATTTAAAACCCCGAAATTCAATTCATTTTCTACGCTAACGGATTGAATCAACTTCTGTGCGCAGATTTGGTGCTATAAAGAGAGCGTTTCATATAAAAAACTGCTTATGGTTATATGAACCGATCGCATGTTAGAAAAATGAAAAAAAAGTGCTTCAGAAACCATTCAAACCCAACCCAATGAACTTTAATGACTTTTTGATATTCGTAATTATAAAATAACCTGATCAAAGTGATCAATAACTTTATAACATTTAACTAATGGCTTTAACAAGCCGTGTCATTACCAAACAATGTTTTTAATGCATTTTTAGCGGGGGGTGAGGTAAACACGTACAGCACACTATGGATATATACCTATTTCTACAAACGCACACAATTATATGAAATCACCTACAAATAAAAAAATACGATAATCGAAAAACGCTGACAATTTACCGTATGAACTAACCGGGAATTCGCGATTACATTGGCAGAGGGGAATGTATTCGTATGGCATGTGTGTTAAATGCTCTAAGTCAATAACCGATATCGTACATATATTATGCTACTGGTAATCAATAGTCATAAGTTTAATAATGTCTGCGGTTGCCAAAATAATCGCCACGACGTTGCCATAGCAACTGCCAGTATTTAATAACATAAAAAATAAACAAGAACAAGAATACCATCCGAACTTAGCATTAAGTGCCAAGCAAAATAGGCAAAATAAATATATGTCCAATACAAATAAAGTCTCATTTATAATGTCAATGACATTAACATTAAACTGACCGCACGAGGAAACCTGTTGTGATCACGCGCAGTATGAAGGTTATAGTCCCAGTAACTTTTAGAGTAAGATCTCGTTGAAAATTTCTGTATTTGTCTGTTAATTCAGTGAACTGACCAGCTGGCAAGCAGAGGATCTGACCACCTAGCGATTGACCCGAATCCTCTAGTTCTTAATCAGCTGCGGAGATGGCTACGTCATAGAACACGAACACAATACGCTGATCAATGGGCAAAAACCTACATGCAGACAGTCCCGGTAATAAGTATCAAACCCAAACAGGCGCCTGACGAAGCGTCTGTTGTCACTTGACAGGACTGCCCAACGTGCAATCGTAGGCAAAATCACTGGACACTGTCCACTTAACAAACATTTATATGGTCTAGGAATGACCTGCATGCCTGCAAGGAATGCCTGTCGGCCGGTGAAGTAGCTCCCTCCCTTAACCCTGGAATGCGTCGGCGTGTCTAAACAACGGACGTCTCATAACACCGGTCACACCGGGATGCCTGTGGAGATATCAGGAGGATCCTTCGCTTCTGGTCGGAGTTAGGTTGGCTAGATCCCTAAGCAGCAGCTAAGTGCGGAAAGCGGAGCTCATAGCAATAACCATCTGTGGATGCCTAGCTACCAATATACCAAAAATAATTGAAATGCCTTTAGCCGGAAACCGCAAAGACACAAACATTCTCAAATAATCCAATTCACTTGATTTTTTGAAAATATTTTCAATCTAAGGACATTTCTAGTCGACCGGTTTAGCTCAGTGGGAGTAACGTTGCCTGTAAAGCTGCAGGTCCTGGATTCAAATCCCGGTAAGGCAAATATATGTTCCTTAGTCTTGGATGTTTTCTATGCATATAAGTAAATAGATCTATTAAATATATCGTTGTCTATTAATAACACGAGCCTTATTGAGCCTTATTGTGCCATGGGACTAGTTCGATTTGTGTAAAAACAATTATCCCGCAATATTAATGTATTATTATTATTTGTTTATTTATTTCATTTTTACAACTTTCATATAATGGTATAGATGACTTAGAGATACCTTTTATCTGTGACACTGATTTTGCACGCACATAAGTACCCAATTACATTTTTTTAAGGAAGGTAGGTATCTCTGCGTGAGACGCTTGTGACATACAAATGGAAATAAGTACTTTTGGTCAGGGAATCCCAGACATCAATATACGCTTACGCCTCGCAGCCCCGCTAAGGAAAAAACATAGTAACTCGCTAGGAAACCTAAAGGCTCTTACTGCGTTATTTATATATGACCGCAAACCGGTTTCGCGATGATATCATCACGTCTGCCTTTAGTTACTGGGTAGTTATAATGCAACTGTTGTTGTGTTGCTAAATAAAGAACCAGACTTGCGTGCCAAGGATTCTGTATTACTATATAAAAAAAGAACAGGAAAACATCCTTACAAATATTATAAACGGTGCTGGCAACTTCGTTAGCGGAGGAGAAAAAGTCATAAACCCCCTTTATTCTTAGCGTAATCGGGTGAAAAAATATCCTATAACTATCTTTTGATACCCAGCAACCCGTGTACGAAAAATGGTTTAAATCCATCTAAAGACACATTCAAACGCTTCAACATTTTAGGTATAGGTATTTTGCTAACAAACTATTAGTTGTAAATAAATGGTATTATTTATTCCCAACGTACAGGCATTTCATTTTAACAGTTTTGTAACAGTATGACTCGTCTAACGCGATATTACTCGTATATACCTTAGGTATTTATTTTCATTATTTTCCTACGTTTTAGCACAAACCATGAAAATCAAGGATGTAATTCAGAAATCATGGAGCGTCTAGTGATGCAGGGACAGGTTGAAGGCAAAAAATCTCGAGGGCGGTCTCCAATCCGATGGACGGATCTTTTAAAAATTGTGTCAGAGTGTTCTCGGAACGCTGCCAACAGAATAAAGCGGAGACTAATTGCAAAGCCCACATCGAGAGGACCGAGGATGAAGATCTGCCGTGTACGACTACATCATCGTCGAGCCTACTACATCGTCGAGACTACTACTCGACAAGCGTGAGACGACTAGAAAGACGTAATTCGGAAAATCTGTTCTCTGTTCAGTTTGGCCTTGATTAAACTTTGATTTTTAATTCAAGACCAAAATCTGACAGTTCTCATCTTGATTATTTCATCAAATAAACATTATTTCAAAAAAATATGAATGAGTAATCGTGCAACCACTAATACTAGGGTAAGTTTTATTGATAAAAGTACTAACACTTAAACCAGTATGCAGTGATCACAGCGAAAAAGCGCCAGTTGACGTTAAATTTTTGTCTTGTATTAAAAATCAGAGTATACGTTAAATTAACATGCGAGTATTTACAATTCTGTTATCAGATTGGGTTTAAAAAATCGTAGTAGTAGGTGTGACCTCTGATTACGAAAGGTTGATTAGAATTGAGACTCGTTAATAACTCCCCTCTCGTCGATTATAGCCATGGCGAGACTGATAGCGATGCTACAATGCTGTTATCACTATTGACAAGCTTAGTGAGAGCATAAGTTTCTGTTAAAAATGAAATTTTTGTGACAAGCTTTTATGGCTGACTGTACTTTTCTGTGAACATCCATGAACCAATAAACGGGGTGATTTTAAAGAGCCTAAACTCAAGATTGCTTCATTTTTTTATAGACTTCCTGTGATCATATTCCCTCCTATTATCATCCATTCTCATCCGTTCTCCTCCATCAGAAGATCAGATCGATTGTATTATTATATTGCATTCTACCTGTACCTGAGAGGCTTCTCTGAATTTAGATATTTGAATTTCGTGTGCTACCATCTCGCTCTCTCAAGTGCAGTTTAACATAAGAGCGAGAGGAATAGCACCTTACGAACTTCGAATTTCGAGATTCGGAGTAACCCCTCTGGCATCTGGCGTGTGCTGTATGGTGTCTGTCTGCGGCATCATGTGGGACTTGATGGAGTGAATGGGCATGATATTGGGGTACTAAAATCAAAATTCTATTAATTAATTAATATTTGGACGACAAGTTTAGCTCAGTTAGTTGCACAACGGTCTATGAAGCTGGCGGTCGCGAGTTCGAATCCCGGCCAGGGCAAGTGTTTGTGTGATGAGCGCGAATGTTTGTTCCTGGGTCTTGGATGTTTTCTATGTATAATTTATCTATATATTATGTATATCGTCGCCTGGTACCCACAGTACAAGCTTTGCGTAGTTTGAGACCAGGTCGATTTGTGTAAGATTCCCTGATATTAAAAACAAAAAAATAAATTAAAATTTAGTCATCATCCCTGTTCAAAATATTACGTTCTAAGTGCGTATTGGTTTTTTATAGTTTCAATGGCCTCGGAGCATTACGCACTCAATCAGATATAGTAACACTTGAATCGATTTTACTACGCTTTTTCATTATAGCAACACAATATGGTATATTTGCGATAAAAACATTTACATCACAATTCCCTATTTGACTTTACTACTGTTTTATATTATAAACCTAACTAACTTATAAACTAGATGGCGCCCGCAACTTCGTTCGCGGAGGAGGAAAAGTCATAACCCCTCTTTTTTTCTTTAGCGTAGTCGGGTAAAAAGTATTCTATAACCATCTGGAGATTCCCAGCTAGACTTAAACATAATTGAACTAAAACCAAGACACTAATAACATTTACGCAAAGATAAATAAATGAAATTAATTTAAAGAACACAGTACTACAGCAAGTCCAAAAATTTCAATATTTAGGCAGTATAATAACAGAAGACTCGAGATGCTCTACAGATATTAAAACTAGAACAGCAATAGTTAAAAACACTTTTCACAGTAAAACACATATATTTAAGTGAAAAATTGCCAAATCTGACAGGAAACGTTTTATTAACACTTATATTTGGACCATTGCACTTTATGGCTGTGAGATATAGACCATGGCACAAAGGGACAGAGAAAGGCTTGAGGCCTTTGAGATGTGGTGCTGGCGAAGGATGGAGGGAATAAGCTGGACAGAAAAAGCCACCAATGAGGAAGTATTGGAAAGGGTAGAGGAGAAGAGACAAATACTTCATACAATAGAAACTCGAAAAGTGAAAATGATAGCTCATTTGATACGACACGATGGTTTAATAGAAAAGATAATGGAGGGGAAAATTGAGGAAAGGATAGGAAGAGGAAGGCCGAGGATTAGTTATTTAGACCAGATCAAGAAGAAGGAAGACGTCGTGTCGTATCGATAAGTCAAAGAACTGGCATTAAGTAGAATTGACTGGAGAGAACTGCACTGACAAGAGTGAAACTCTTAAATAATAATAATCAAGACAAGAGTGAATAGGCTGTTTCTAGACGGGCAATGTACATCCTCGGCCGCATCGTCACTTAACAACAGGTGAAATTGCGTTCAAATGCAAGTCTATCTCCAATAAAAAAAAGCTAGCTCATGGAAAGAAATCGCATAAGATCAGAATCAGCGTTGTGCACTTATATTCGAGGCCAAGAGACTGGGTCGATGCGCCAGAGTAACTAAGTCTGTTTCCTATGTTATTCTGAGTGTTTCCACTTAAGAGCGTTTATACCTGCTTCACTGGCAACGTCGCATATTTTTTCATTTTGCTTCATTACTTTGTGGTACTTGAATGAAACTTAAAGGTATGGTCTATTCATACCCTACATCTTTATTCATGTTGCGTTTAATTCACCTAACACCCTTTTGCCTTTATTTAATTACAAAACACGATATACACATGAATTCATTTTAAGAGCCTTAGTTATGGCAATTAACATGAAATTTTCAATTGTGCCAGCTTAACTACCGAAAACGTAATGAATGTATTGAAAACATGTTCAAGTTACATTCATATTTCTCAAAATAATCAAGAAAAACCAAAAACTATGCGACGTTGCCAGTTAAGCGGGTTAAACCCTCTTAACAACAGGTGAAATTGCGTTCAAATGCCCGTCTATCTTCAATAACAAAAAGCTAGCTCTTGGAAAGAAATCGCATAAGATCAGAATCAGCGTCGTGCACTCAAATTCGAGGCCATCACACTTTTGATCGCTGCGCCAGAAGAGTAACTAAGTTTGTTTTTAACCGACTTCCAAAACAGGAGGAGGTTCTATGTTCGACTGTTTATATATTTTTTATGTATGTTCACCGATTACGCCGCCAATTGTGGTCCTATTTTTAATTTTATTTTTTTGTATGTTATTTTGAGTATTTTCTACTTTATTTTTCTCTTAAACATAAATACAAACAGATAAGACTAATTATTGTCTTATCTGTTTTTGTTTATGTTTGAGAGGAAAATAAATAAATGACCCGGTAAACGAAGTTTTATCAGCTATACATATAAGTCGGTGTATTTTAAAGTCTAGGTTACACTGGTCCAAAGGTTATCAAGTCATTATTATTATCTACCCACAGAGAATAACATTAATACTTTGTTTTATGTTCAACACATGCCAGAAGGAAAAATGTTCTTTTAAGATAAAATTTTCCTTATATGTTTTTTATTATCATAATTGTAATATTACTTTTGATAGTATGAGGAAACATGAATATTTTATGCTGGTTGGTTGGTTGCTTGGCTGCTTATCATCTGTACCATTACAAAGTTGTAAAACTGATATGTACTGTACATACATTGAAAATATTTTCAAAAAACTATTGTAACGGACGGTCTATTAGACACACTAACGGATTTTTTGTATGTTTGTAAGTGTCGTAGCTTCATCACGACAAATCGGCTAAACAGATTTAGATATTTTTCGGTACACGGGAGATGGTTATAGGATATTACTCGACTACGCTGATTAAAAAAGAGGGGTTATGACGTTTTCTTCTTCGGCGAACGAAGTTTAGGGCATCCCCTAGTATAATACTATTATTACTTGTAAGTTGTAAAAATTTAATATATGTAGGTACATTAAATATACTTTTGCAATCATACATAAAACGGGTTTTTTTAAGGTTACTCAATAGTTTTCATTCTATGTTTATATATGTACTAGCTTCTGCCCGCGACTTCGTCCGCCTTCAATTCGTTTATCGCGGATAAGGGTATTTTCCGGGATTAAGAGTAGCTTATGTCCTTCCCCGGGACTCAAACTATCTCCAAACCAAATTTCATCCAAATCGGTTCAGCGGTTTAAGCGTGAAGAGGTAACAGACTGACAGACAGACAGACATACTTTCGCATTTATAATATTAGTATGGATTTATGCTTCTTTGCAGGTGGACACATTATAACTTTGTATGTGTCGTTGTGGTTTTTGGTACACGGCTAGCTGGGTTATAAGATACTTTTTATCCGACTACACTGGAGAAAAAAGAGGGTAATGACTTTTTCTCCTCCGCAAATGAAGTTGCCGGTGACTTCTAGTCCAGTAATAAAACTAGATGGCGCTCTAACACTAAACATTAACGACCGTATCTATACTATTTTAAAGTCGTAAAAATATAATGTCTGTTCATTGAAGAAATATTAATAAAAAACTAGAAGGCGCCGCAACTTCGTTCGCGGAGGAGAAAAAGTCACATCACTTCTTTTTTCTTTAGCATAGTCGGGTAAAAAGTAACCTGTAACCACCTGGAGATACCCAGCTACCCGTGTACCAAAAATAGTTGAAATCCGTTTAGCCGATTTAGCGTGATGAAGCCACAACGACACATACAAATATATTTATACAACTTTATAATAGTACTATTGGCCGCCCGCGACTTCGTCCGCCTTAGATTCGTTTATCGCGGATAAAAGGTAATTTTCCGGGATCAAAAGTAGCTTATGTCTTTCCCCAAAACTCATTTTTTTTTTGTAATTTAAATGTGAAGCATAATACCAAGATTTCAAGTTCCTAGCGTAAAACTGTCCATGCAAATTTTCATCCCGTTTTCGTCCCCAAAAGGGATGAAATTTGACATACATTATAACCTATGTCCTCTATTAAGATATTTAAGGTACATAACTGGAAAGTTTCATAAAAATTCGTCCAGTAGTTTTTATATAATAGATTAAGTGGAACGTACATACATACTTTCACGTTTATAGTATAGTAATGATAAGGATATAGATGTACAGACTATTTTTAGGTCACTAAATCAGTCAAGTGTTTGTTTGGATTTTTTAAATGTTTGTAGTTATGCATGTGTCGTTGTGGCTTTACACTCCAAATCCTCTATACGGATTTCGATATTTTTTTTTTAGTTTTTTTTTTTGTCTGTCCTCTGTGATCTCTTTTGGCCAGAGAGGCCATTTTAGAGTTACTGCAGTGAGTTATATTTTTTGATACACGAGTAGCTGGATAACCACAGATGGTTATAGGATACCTCGACGACCGGTTTGGCACAGTGGGAGTAACCTTGCGTGCGAAGCTGAAGGTCCTGAGTTCAAATCCCGGTAAGAGCAAATATTTGCGTGATGAGCATAAATATTTGTCCCTGACAGGGATCGGAACCGGTATTTTTTTCACACAAAATATCCCAAATAACGATTCGATTTTTATCGTTCAATTTTGCGATTTTCATATTTAAATTAAATTTATAGAACTTGAATCAGGTGTTTAGTGATTAATTTCTCTTCTCCTAAATACACCTTCTAAAACATTCCAAAAATAGCACGTGTGTTTTAGAAGATTTCAAAAATACCGCTTCCGACCCCAGGTCCTTGAGTCTTGGATGTTTTCTATGTATATAAGTAAATATATCATAGTCTAGTACTCATTAAACAAGCCTTATTGAGTTTACCATGGGACTGGTTCGATATGGGTAAAAATTGTCGTGTCATATTTATTTATTTATTGGTACCCGAATATTTTTTTTGTGATTCCCTCATCGATAAATGTTGTTGTAAATATCGGGGACCGCTTTTTTGTATGACAATTGACAGTCCTCTTGCTTGTTCCATGACCAAAATAATTAATCAATTAACAATTTAAAAATCTTAACATAACAAAGTTGATTTTCAAGCGGTTGGACCGATTAAGTTTAATCATAGTTCAGATAAGACAATAAAAAAATAAATCAAAACCAGTGTTTCCATTTAGAAGCTGGGATGCCACAAAAACCGCACGCTGAACTCCTAACAGCCCTGGTTTGTGTATACTTATATAAAATTGTCAAAATTAAATGTCTGTACATTGGAGATATTTTCAAAATAATGAAGATCAAAATAAAAATTTGGATATTTTGTATGTTTGTATACATCGTTGTGGCTTCATCACGTCAAATCAGCTTAACAAATTTTAACTATTTTTGGTACACGAATAGCTGGGTATCCGCAGATGGTTTTAGGATACATTTTACTCGACTACGCGGGTTATGTCTTTTGTCTCTTCTGCGAACGAAGTTTCTTCTAGTATCTTATATTTTGACCGTATATTAGGGTCCTGCAAGACAGATTTAGATTTGAAGCCCTTTAACTTTGTAATATTCACAGCATTATGTCACTCATATGTTTAAAATCTGTACGAACTTAATAAAAACAAAACAAGTCTTGATCGCCTATAAATTGTTGTTATAATATGTGAATATCGTGTCAGTTTAAATCAATAATAAAAATATCTGATGCATGCAAAGAAATATTTTAGCTTTTAATAAAACCGGTACAATAATGTATAAATAAACTTACAGTATAAAATGATATGCATGTTGATATCCAGTGTTGCTCCTTCTCTGACCGGACACTTACTAACCGGTTCGGCCGTCGCGATTCCTATATATGTATGAACATTACCTACTGCCGAACAAAAGGCGATAAGACTATGTGAAACGCATACGTATTTAACACCTTTTTCTGCTACACGCTCGTTTGCAAACATAATAACATCAGCGAGTTCACCGCTATTAACTAATGATTTGTAAGTAAAGTGTTTTGGAGTTTCCTAAAGTTTTGGTCATCTGGGGTTTTATTCATTTATTTTATTCATTACATAATTCGCATTAACAGATAAACCTTAAATGCCAATTTTTAGTTAATTGATGTTACATTAAACATAGATATTTTAAAGTACATTCAACTTTTTTGTTCTGTGTTGCTTTTAGGGTTCCATATCCAAGGGGCACTAATGGAACCCTGTAACTGAGGCTAAGTCCATCCATCTATCTGTCTGTGAACGAAAAATAAAAATAAAACTAAATTACAAATTGACCGGGGTCCCCAGAAGGAAACATATTTTTTCGGCGTTTTATCTTCATATTTTGAATCGTTAATTTAAAAATACTAGACTGTGCCCGTATCTTCGATCGCGGAGGAGAAAAAGTCATAAGCCCACTTTTTTCCGACAGCGTGGTCGGGTAACAAGTATCCTAAAACCATCGGTGGTTACCCAGCTACCCGTTTGAAATTGAAATCTGTTCAGCCGATTTGGTGTGATGAAGCCACAACGACGCATACAAACATACGAAAATTAAAATGTTTTCAATTCTGTGACCTGACCTGTGATCGTATTGACCAAAAACTTCAGCGAAACTGGCACAAATAGTAGAGTTTTGAAACTTTAATTAGAAAATATTTTCAAAGTACAGACATTTCATTTTTACACCTTTATAAAAATAGTATAATCTTGTATCTTGACCTTTTTGTATCTTGACCTTTTGTATGTAATCTTCACTAAATGTGATTGCTTTCAGTAGCAATTTCAAATTAAAAGTAAGTAAAGGAGTTAGTATTGTTTTGTTTAGTTTTTTAATAAATATCAGGGAGACCAGCACATACTTATGTTACATAATATATACTATAGGTAGGTGACGATATACACAACTAATGGAAAAAATATATGAGTAATACATAAAAATATACCTAGGTATATATACTCAGGAACAGGCATTCGTGCTCATCACACGCCAACGTACTGTAAATATATTGCTAAGTATGTGCGAATATTGTAAATAAAAAAAAATAAAAAGAATAACACAAACACTCGCCCTGGCCGGGATTTTTACCCAGCACAGCTGGCTTAATAGGCCATCGGGCAACCAACTGAGCCAAATGTGTCGTCATTAATGACTAAATACTCACCAGCAACACGTTATTTTGTAAAAGTGCTATTCGGTACATCCCTATTAGTTATCTTATCATTTGTATACATAGGTCGACACAGATATGGTTTCTGAAATCCGACACGCATTTTGGAGTTAAATTAACATAGTACACAGTTTTGTCATCTGAGTAAAGAAGCGGAAAAGAGACTAAGGTTATGAAGAGCGTGAAAAATGTATACATAACTATCTTCTGCCCGCGACTTCGTCCGCCTTAAATTCGTTTATCGCGGATAAGGGTATTTTTCCGAAATAAAAAGTAGCCTATGTCCTTCCCCGGGACTCAAACTATCTCCATACCAAATTTGATCCCAATCGGTTTAAACGTAAAGAGGTAACAGACAGACAGACAGACAGACGAACAGACCGACAGACAGACAGACAAACTGACAGACAGAGACACTTTTGCATTAATAATATTATAGTATGGATTTGGTAGGGTTGGTATTGGCACAGGTGAAGTAAATGAAATAAACACGAAATTGTTCAGTTATTAGTATTTATTGATTACAAATTACTAAAGATTTTGTTTCAATAATTTTTGTTTTTTAATAATTTGTTGTATCTTTTGATTAAATGATAAATCCTTAATCAAATAAACAGTTTTTTTAATACCGCAAAATGCTGCAAATTTGCACAAATCTTTAACAGCAAATGGATACCATTATAACACTCAACATGCCATAATATACTCTGAAATACTATTTAAATCCATATAAGCAACTATAATGTAGAATTCTACGGTTACTTAAATTAAAAAATATATCATTTCCGTTACCTACTTAAAAACTTATTAGGATCAAAATACAGTAAATTACGTTGCTAAAGTATATGAGCAATTTTTTTACATTAGGTAAGCGTGACAGTATTTTACTTATTTTTATTGCAAGTTACCTTTTTTAATCTTTCTCTTTTCTGTTTTTAGTTTACTCGATTATTTTTATCTAGAGGTACTATTATAAAGTGGAAAAAATTAATAAATTAACATTGAAGATATTAAAAAAAGTGAAACGACTAAAAAAAAGTAAAAGACTATTTTGAAGTCACTGAATCGAAATATTATTTTTTGTTTTTTTTGTATGTTTGTGTGGCTCTTTGTGGCTTTATCACGCTATAAACAACTAAACGAATTTCAACTATGTCTAGTACACGGGTAGCTGGGCAACCAAAGATAAAATACTTTTGCCCGATAACACCGAAGTAAAAAAGAGAGTTATAACGTTTTATCTTCTGCGAACGAAGTTGCGGGGCACAAGTAATAAGGATTCATACAAACATGCATTAAAAGAGGAATTAGAAGTGTCAAAAAAAGGGAAGTACTGTTTGTTTTTATACGTAAGTAGATATTCTGTTTGTATAAGCTATGCCAATGAGTAGTTAAATATTGGCAGTGTCTTGTCCATTCTTGAATTCATTGTTATGTTTGCAAGAAACAAATAACGTCAGTTAAAAATACAGCTGATATATTGAGGAAAATATAAGTACAGTCACCAGCAGCATCAATATCTGCAAGCGGGCGAAAATATCTGACACGTTCTAACTGGCTTAGAAATAGAGTCGTATATATACGAGCTTTGTTGTGGCTTGTGGCAGATATTTATGCTGTTCAGACAAGATTTTTTTGTGGTAAACGTGACCATTCATTACAATAGGCATGATGATGGGTTATGGAAGTCAAAGTTCAAAAATATTGTACATGTATTTTTTAGCTTTTTCTTTTTGTTTCTTTATTTAAGGAGCTTTGATCAAAGGAAATGAACATGCCAGCTCCAGCAGGCCTAAACATAACTCCTAACAGCATCTTACAAAATTACTACTTATTATAAAAAAAAAAAACAAAAGAAAAAAGTACTACTAAGGAAAAACAACTAAATTTGTATGCAAAAGAAAACTGTATACAAATTAAACATTTTTAGCTTTAATGTTTTCTTCTGTTTCCATGATTGTTACTCATTGAAATAAAACAATTTAACGGATTATATCGCGTATACTATCTCATTTTAGTTCCTGACGTTTCGTTCCGAAACGTTTAGCTTTCTCAAAATAATAAAAAAATACATCGATAAATCGCATTTACATTTAGGAGTGGGGGCGCGATGTCACTCCTAGGTGCAATTTGTACAGTCAAGGAATATAATTTATATACCATTTCGTACCTTGTCACAGTCAAATTCAATATGAAAGCCGATTGAGATTCCATATCATGTCACAATGACAAGGTACGAAAGGTGTTCTGCCTTTTCGCAGAACTATTTTTGGCCGAATTTCATTTGCCAACCAACGTTTCGCCGACGTTTCATTTTGACAACTAACGATTAGCAAATGTTTGTATGACAACGTTTCAATTGGTAGAATTATTGTAAAGCAGATTATTATTATGCCTCTAAACTTTTGAGACACTAATCATTAGTCAAATCGTTCACTTGGTCGAACAGCTTTTGGACGTTTAACGTTTTGTTGATTCAACAGTTCCCTTTTCATACATTAGGCAAGTTACAAATAAGAAAGATACATACCAATATTTACATATTTTTTGGTTGGCCGAAACTCTGGAAAGTAAGAGTAACTGCGACAAAATGGAACATGGGTCAAATATCAAAACCTGTAGGTTAGGTTAGGTAAGGTTTATTATGACCATGGATAGCGGAGAAATAAATTCCGCGAAACGGGAGTTGGGAAGTCATAATCGGCCGAACAATTTTCTGTGAAAACTAAGAGAACCGGTACGAAAGGGTACAAAAATTAAATTCCTTGACCGTACTATCGACAGCATAATTGCATGGACATGGTAAAGACGATAATCGCTTGGCTGTCGTAAGATGCTGAGAGCACGTAGCTCTCAGCATTGCATGATGATTACAAAAAAATAAACTAGATGGCGTTGTTATCAAAACGAACAAAGAATTTAATGCTTTGTTTATTGATATGTAAGTCTCACAAGCACTAAAATTGTTCTGTAACAGAATAATCTACTACATGGATGAAATATAATTACTATTAAAGAAAAACTTCCACTGAAATTAAACTGGCACCTGTATTTAACTTTTGGAACACGCTTCTTTTTAACCGACTTCCAGAAAAAGGATGAGGTTTTCAATTCGTCGGAATGTTTTATTTTTAAGTAAGGTTGTTTTAAAATTTATCTTTCAAGCGTATTGTTACTATCGTAACAAAACAGAGTCTGTTCTGCAACAAGAACACATTGCAAATATACCGCCATTTACACTTTATTTCTTCATGCAACTACAAGGTTTTTAAACATACTTAACTTCATCCACACTTCAATAACGTATGCGATAACATGAATATTACGGCACTATGCTTTAATAAAAATAATATAATAGGCAAGGTGGAACTTTAGAATACCCCCCTTTGGAAAATACTCTACTTTGGATGCAAATTTCCGTAAAAAGTTGCGTTGCTAGTTGTTTGAAAGTCATCAAGGATGAAAATCCATTATAATATCATATAATATGAAGAGATAGTCAATTGATACATAGACTAGGCTGAAACAAAATAGTCATTGTTTGTGCCTGGATCTTTGCCTGAATATTGATTATGAATACCTACACTTAAAGCTATCGAAATACTGATGATTATGGTTATTATATAGTTATTACAAGAAAATTTACAATTGACTGTGTGTATTCATAAAAGGTAAGGTAAAAGAAAAATAATCACAAGTTCTCTTATAATGACACTCCTCAAAAGTAGGGTTTTTTTTTAATGACCACCAATTAATAACTATCTATACTTACAATTAGAAATAATACAACTCTGAAATGAAAAAAAAAACTTAGTTTCTTACACAATTTGTATTTAAGATAAATAACACAATTTATTAATCTATAATTAAAGTAAAATCTCGTCTTAAGATTTTGTTGAGGGTATAGCTTAAGTATTCATTTCCAAAATTGGAAAGAGGATTGAAGCTTTCCTTGAACAAAACAGTCTTATGAGCGAATACAATTAATTACAAATCTGAGACTGGTTACCATTGTAGGCGAACGCACTCTAACATTTACCTTTTAGTACTGTTTTATTAACTTATCATTTCTTAACAATTCAAAGACTGAGTGATGAAAAAAATATCGTAAAATACTGTCGCAAAATAGCGTATATGCAAAAAAAAAACAATATGTGATTGAGTCCCGTTTCGTAGTATAAAAATGTAGTTATTTACTATCATAGTATAGAAAAATATAAAAATAAAATATACTTCACGCAATGACGCCCTGTTTAACTCCTAATAAACATCAGTGTAACCCTATCTTCACTTACTTTTGACGACACGTTTGGCTCAGTGGGTTGTACAACGGCCTACGAAGCTGACGGTCCTGGGTTCGAATCCCGGCCAGGGCAAGTGTTTGTGTGATGAGCACGAATATTTGTTCCTGGGTCTTGGATGTTTTCTATGTATTTAAGTATTATAATTTATCTATTTATTATGTATATCGTCGCCTAGTACCCATAGTACAAGCTTTGCTTAGTTTGGGACTAGGTCGATTTGTGTAAGATTGTCCCTGATATTTATTATTATTTATTATTATTTACTTCTGTCCTTAATTGGTATAGCCACAGGTTTTCAATGGGATTGAAATCTGGTGATCTAGCAGGCCCCGAAATGATATTTATATTATAACGCCGGCAAAAACACTCACTCACACTTTGGGAACGATGTATAAGACAATTATCCTGCAATAGACAATTACAAATGAAATTATGGGTAATTCTTCCTCCGGATACACATTTCGAATCAGGGTCTCCTCCACCACATTGACGTAATCAGCAATTAGCCCGACTGGGCACTCAAACGAGTTCTCCCGGGTCAGCCCCGCTCATCCAACGCCACATATTCACTGTAATGTGACCAGATTGCACATTGGGCACTACGTGATCGTTATTATAACGCGTATTATTTCGACGCCACAAGCTAAAACGTCCGTGTTGACTAGTGAAACGTTTTTTCGTCAGTGAAAATTACATTACTTCAATCGGCATTTAAGTATTCTCGAGCCAACTTTAGTCTCGCTTCTTTGAGCTGTGGAGTCGGCAAGGGTGTGACTGCATGCTTGCGAGGATGTAAACCCTCACTGTGTGGAGAACACGGCGACAGTGTCCACGCGTATGTTAAATAAACGGGTGTAATGGGTTGTTGGTGGAAAACCATTTTCTTCATATTCCTGGACCATGCTTTGACGCCGCTGTGCACTTATAAGTCGAGGTCTACCGATCCTTTGGCGGTGCAGATCCTATATGATCGTTCCTCTGTGAATTGTCGCACCCATAACACATCTGTTTTCCTCTGTAACAATTTTCAGAAATGTATAATCATTATTAAATTAGCATACAGATATAACTAATATAAAAAATCTAGAAAGAAATGTAAACAATAATACTTACGCTTACACCGGTTTCTGTGGCAATTTCTGTCAAATTTTTGCCTTGACTATGCAAAGTAGTTATGTGTAACATTGTGGCTATTGCAACGAGAACCCATTATTACAAAATAAAAGAACTAAATAAATACTAAAACTCAATGATCTTAAGTCTACCCTCTAAGTATGTGCTGTTACTTTTATATAATTGTTGCACTATTCAACAACTATTCAACGTGTGACTCAATTATAAATATTTATTTGTTTAAATAAAAATGTTTTGTTTAAGCAGCTGTTAAATAATCTCAGTAAAAAATAAATTAAAAAAAACTATTATCACTAAGCGCATGCCTTGCAAACGTAGGTTATTAGTGATTACAAATACGGTTTTAAATTTCATCCATGTCGAATATGGCTTGATGGCTAAGGGGCTTAATGACTTGATCTATACGACGAATGTTCCAGGTTCAAATCCTCTCGAGCACGGTATTGAAAAAAAGCGTTTTTGTATTTTGTTTTGAATTAGCAAAATCATCGATGGCTTTGGTTTATTATATATGACGGTGAATCTAAGTAATATTTAATTGAAGGCGCATTAAAGAATTAATGTAAATTGTTCCATAATGTAAATTGAATATTTGAGTGACTTGCCGTTGTGTTTGGCAATCGTAAGTTCAACCGAGATTTTTTTTTAATATTTTGATGTTATCAACGCCATCTAGTAAGATCTTATCAAACCAATGTCGTTACCGGATAGATGGCGTCTCGTTTCGCTGCAAAGCAAACTTTCTGACAAATGTCCATGCAATTATGCTCTCCAGTGTACCTAGGAGTGACGTCACAACATTGTGACTTGATGTATCACCTTTATTTTTTGATTACGTAAATGTAGAAAAAATACGGCTCCAACATTTTGTATTAATTTACGTGACGGACTAACTATTATGATTTAGTCATCATCCCTATTAACTAGGGACTTCTTTCCAATATCAAGTTTATCGATAACTGTTTAGAATTTCGAAGTGACATTATCATACTAGATATTGAAGTTCATCGGGTCAAATAGAGATAAACCTGTATCCTCATCACTATCGATATTTATAATAATATTAAAATTTGTTAAAGTTAACTTTCGATACGTTAGAGATATTTACAAAAAGGTCACTGAATTGAAAAAAAAATTTTTGGATTTTTTGTACATATGTTTTTATGTGTCGTTGCGGCTTCATCACCTAAAATCGGCTGGACAGATTTCAACTATTTTTGGTACAGGGGTAGCTGGGCGTTTCCAGATGGTTATAGGGTGCTTTTAACCCCGATTACGCTGAGGAAAAAGGAGGGGTTATGACTTTTTCTCCCCCGCGAACGAAGTTTCTAGTTTTTTCTATTATTGTTCATACACACAGAAAAGTGAACAGTATTTACACTATTTTCTTCATTATTACCATTCAAAACGTTATCCACGACCCCTGTGCTTGAGCACAAACTGAGCTAGTCTAAACCGGTTTCTCTGCGTACGTGACGAAGAGTGTGTGCTCTTGCACTTGATCATCTTTCTCAACCTCTGCGGACTTTTATTATATATGCAACTTGCATATTCATATTATACGTCATAGAAGTACAATTAATCGATAAATTAATATCGTTGGGAAATCCCTAGATATATCGTATTCATGCCACTAAAAGTTCAGCGTCTGCACATTGCTGATGTATAAGGGAAAATACTAGTATTTTATGTTACTTAGAATTCAGCGAAAAGTAAATAGACAATCTTTCGTAGAATACTTACTCATATACAGGGCGATAATAACTAAATATGGTTCCCATTCTATTATCACCATATTACGCAATAAGTAATGTTAATTACTAAATTGACTTTTACTACTGAAGCTGTAATCTATACTATTATAAGGTTTAAAACTTAAAAAATACGAATTATATCGCGTAGGTATATTATTTCATTTCAGTTTCCGACGTTTAGATGCTTTTCAGCTTTCCATGCGACAGAGAAAAAAAATATATTTTCTCAGTCAAGCCGTGAACACGGAAAGCTGAAAAGCTTCTGGAACGTCGCGAACTCAAATGAGATAATATACGCGTTATAATCAGTTAAAATTGTTTAATTTCATGAGTAGTAATCGCGGAAACAGAAGAAAATATTATTATAAAGTTGCAAAATGAAATGTCTGTACATTGAAGATATGAAAAAGTGATCGGAAATTTTTGTTTTTGATTTTTTTTATGTACCTATGTATGTTTGTATGTGTCGTTGTGGCTTCGTCACACCAAAACGGCAAAACAGATTCCAGTTATTTTTGGTACACGGGCAGCTGGGCGTTCCCAAATGGTTACAGGACACTTTTTACTCGACTACGCTCAAGAAACAAAGAAGGTAATGATTTTTTCCTCCAACGCACACCTTCTAGTACTAATTTAAAGTGTTATGTGTACAAGAAAAATGAAAAAAATTCTGAATATTGACGAAAAAAAAAAGCCAATAAAAAGGAAAAATTGCATTTGTTTTATAATATGTGAAATAAAATTGTTTATTGTGCAATAAAGTCCAATTTACTCGACATATTTTATTACTAGTGACCCTCTCCAAAATTTCAGGCTGCAAGCAACTCTGTCACTATTGTCATATTTTTACCCGACTGCGCGACGCAAAGGAGGGTAATGTGTTTATCAGTCTAAGTATGTATGTATGTATGTATGTATGTATGTATGTATGTATGTATGTATGTATGTATGTATGTATGTAGGTATGTATGTATGTATGTATGTATGTATGTATGTATGTTTGTTCCTATCTGGCACTATAGAGACCAAACGCGTGGACCGATTTTGATGATTGTTACGTCAATCAATTCTGCGAAGCTGAGGTCCTGGGTTCAAATCCCGGTAAGGGCAAATATTTGTGTGATGAGCATAATTATTTGTTCCTGAGTCTTGGATGTTTTCTATGTATATAAGTAATATATCTATTAAATATATCGTCGTCTAGTACCCATAACACAAGCCTTATTGCGCTTACCATGGGGCTAGTTCGATTTGTATAAAATTGTCCTGTAATTATTTATTTATTTATTATTTATTATAATTCGTCTTAATTGGGCAAATGTCACTAAAGACATAAAAATGATGAAAACTCAAAATGGCGATATTGTGAAAAAGAAAAAAATGAAAATCGATGTATTATGTCGAGTGGGGTATCATTGAATAGGGATTTAAAAATCATTATTAGGTTTTTTAATTATTTTTAATTTTGAATGACCAATGAGGAAATATAACGATTTAAAGTTGGTTAGCAACCCGTTGTCACTAAATTTTCATTTCATTGTAATAAATCTGTGCAAGCTTCTCAATAACCCCCACGATAAATATTGCGAAATTTACTGACTTATAATTTTAACTAAAAAGTATAAAATAAAAATAATAATTAAAAAACAAAAAGCCCGACTGCTTAAAAAAACTAAAAGGAAAAAAACAAGTCCAGTACTTCCCATGTTTGGGAAGATTTGCGTCGGTCTAGTTTTCTTATGGGTCCCGACTGATTAAAATCGCTATGTTCCAAATTAGAATTTATTATTTGTTTTATGTGAGTATCGATCATGAATCATAAAACATTTCCATTATAACTTAACAAGGGTAGTTACTGGACTTGTTTTTTTCTTTTTAGTTTTTTTTTATCTAACTACCTCTTTCATCGGGATATAAGACAGAATGACAATAAGAAAAAGTTGATACACCCAATAGCTGTTAATTGATCTTGGATCTTATTTTCTACAACTTGATGCCCCGACTCGCGCTTCACCGCTTTTGCAACAAGTAACAATCAGTTTTCTCTAACAAGGATACTTTGTGAGATGTTGTTGTTTACGCAGAGAACCTCATTACAGCACCTTGTTATTTGAATCTCATTTTGAATTATCAACTTGCAAATAAAAATTATAGGTTTCTTATTATCTAAGCAGTGATAGAACCATTTATACACCGTGCTCGCGAGGATGGGAATCGTACATTATGATACGAGTGTGGTAAGTTGGTAATTACACTCGAGGCTATGTCTTGCAGCACGAGTCGTAGATGAGTGCTTTATAAAGAGTGTAATGACCAATGCACACGAGACACAAGAAAAAACAATCGTAAGTTACTCAAATTTTCATGTAGGTTATACGTGCGTGCGTAACCAATCCTGTAGTCGTACACGTCACACATTAATATAATAAACTGAATAATTATATCAATTTAATATAATCAAAATATTATTTTATTTAGAAAACTTTAATTAATTGCTTTTTACAAGTACCAGTTTAGATTTATTAAAATAACCTAAAATATTTTTTGTACCTAAAACCTATTTACTGATGTTTAAAAAAAATGTAATGAAAAGGCACTAGTGCGATTATGTAATGTAAAAAACACACGTTTGTAATGGATTACAGCCATACAAACGGTGTAATAAGAGCCACTTTACGAACAAGTGTGTTGAAAAGATTTTATCCACGCATTCCTTAGATCATTAAGAGCAAAACATGAAACTCATGAAACATGAACTCCAGGCAAATCGGGCTTAGGTTTGAAGATATTATCAATTTTCATGTAAACAATTTATTGTGATTACTAGGTACATTAAGCTCTTTAGATCATGACGTTGTCACTAATGAGGCCAAGTTTCGCGTCGCTATATGACAGAAATCAAAGTGACAGCTACTACTCACTAAAATCATTTGTTTTGGAATATAATCGTAACCATTTTATTAAAACGGATATTTTTCATAGAGAAGCGAAATTTATTTAATTTTTAATGTACAAAAATCGACTGAACAAGTTTTTTTTTATGCTGAATTTGACTTGGGTATAACATTTTTTACTCCTTATGGCCTCTGGGATGCGTGGTTAAAAGAATTCATATTCCTCGCAGACACCGTGCTATGTCATCCACAAATTATTATAAGAGTAAGTATTTATATATTTTCTAAGAGGTCCCCCCATTCAAGCAAGACTATATGCTTAATCCTACTAATCGTATCCTATTTAACTTTCTATTAATTCTATCCTATTTAAATAATAATATTTATTAATTTACTTGAACTTTATTGCATAAAACAAAAGCAAGTACAAATGGCATTTTTCTACCAGTCAACTATAGGGGCAAAGAGAGATGCATGAATTTGATGCAGTGGGAAAAATCAACTGAGAGCGGTAGGACAAACAAGTGAATAATGCATACATACTAACTTATACATACATACTATATACGATACAACTCCTTGGCACTGTGTAGAGATGTAGCCTCGCTCTGCATTTTCTATCTCTTGTATTTATGTTCGGATTGATCCCTATAGCATTTTTCCACCATCATCCTACGCGACAATATTTCCATCCTCACCACATAGATGGGTGGTAGTCCACAACTAGGTTTTGCTAGGAATTTTCTGCCTCGCACGACTGAACTGTGACACAAATTGTCGCCGGCAGTATTTCCGGACCAATTCGACCCTGGAAGAAATGAGCGTACTCCCAGCTGAAAGGCAACGCACTTTTATTTTTTTATGACATAGGAGGCAAACGAGCAGACGGGTCGCCTGATGGCAAGCCATCACCGTCGCCCATAGACACTTGCATCACCGGAGGAGTCACAAGTGCGTTGCCGGCCTTTCAGGTGGGAGTACCTCTTTTCTTGAAGGCTTGAGGTCCCATCGGTCCGGAAATACTGCAGGCGGCAATTTATTCCACAGTTCAGTCGTGCGAGGCAGAAAATCTCAAGAAAAACGCACATTTGTGGACTGCCAACCATCTAAGTGGTGACTCTCTCTGGTGTTGCAGGTGTCTCTGGGCGACGGTGATCGCTTACTACCACGCGATCCCTATGCTCCTTTGTCATCTATTACATATAAAGAAACTGTATATATGTATGTAGTATATATGTGTAGTTCCGGGGCAATCTGCCGAATCCTAAATTAGATCAGACGACGCATCGTAGCCATGGAGTAACGTCTCCTAAATCGAACTAGTTTTAAGTTTTTCTATACGTTTTTGTTTTTTGTAGTTCACAGTGCTTTAGTTTTTACTATAATGATGTGTAACTTTTTGAATAATAAATAAATAAATATATATATCAAATATAATTAATGTGAAAGTTTGTAAAGATGTTCTTGGATGTGTGTTAGGTGCTACAACACGTCAGTTATTAAACTTTATAAACTTACTCTTGATACAAAAACGAACAACGTCATTCTATGCCCAAAACCATGTTTTTAGGTTGTTTTGTTTTTGAAACAGGGTCTGGTATTCTTATGTGGTATTTAGTATAAGCCTAAATATTTTTAAGCATTTATAATACTTTGATCGTTTTTGAATCAGAGGGCACATAAGGAACCAATCAAAGACAAAGTTCGGGGCATGTAGGGGTTAAACGCGTTTACTTATAAGAAAGGAACACAAATAATACCCGGATAATACTAGCCTTTTATAAGCTATTTCAAATTATTGTTATACGCGCCTTAACAACTTTATTAGCAACATGGCTTTTATGCACCTTATTGCCTAAGTATGTTTACTTAAATCAGGTTCTGTCCAAAAAATGCTAAAAAATTTTTGCTACAAGCTTTTATTTCCGACTGTACTTGTCTTTGAATATCGATGAACAACTCATAGAGAAGATTTTAAAGAGCGCAAACCCGGTAGGTTTGCATTATTTTATTACAGAGTTCTTTTGACTGTTCTGTGTTCTAAATTAAAGTCCGTATTAAGAAACACAGGTTGTATTGTATTCTATATTTTTAAATCTTCGAATTTAATCGTTCGCCATTACCATTCTCACGAATGACAGCTTATACTAGGGATGTTCCATGCGTGTGCATAGACCAACTAGTGTTTTGAACTCTACAATGACCACCTTCCGAGTGCAGACCAGATTAAATGGCAGGTCAAGTTGTCCCCGGGAAGTTGTTTAAATCTTCCTTGCAAGATTTGTTAAATGAAAACTGGTAAAAAAACACACTCTATCGACTAAATCTGTGTGTTGCAATCACTTAGGTACACTGTTGTTATGTGCAATAAAATGTTACATACAAATTATTATACAAGTACGAAGAACTCGGACTATAAACGTACTCACATTAAATGAAATGACGTATATTGCACTGGTTTCTATGAAGACACTTGCATGATATATGATTAGTGCTAAACTAGACGGTGCTTCGTCTTTTGTTCGCTGAGGAGAAAAAGTCATAACCCTTCTTTTTGTCTCCTTAGTCGGGTTTATAGGATCCTAATAACCATCTTTAGATTAGATACCCAGCTACCCGTGTACCAAAAAATAGTCCGTATCACATTTTTTAAAATTTATCTAATGAGGAGACATAAGGTTAAAATAATAAAGATAATGTCGTTAATACAATACAATACATTTATAATACAATATTTTTTTACAGTACAGACATTAAATTTTTACAACTTTATAATAGTATAGAAGAGTACTAACTTAATAATAGAATACTTTATAATACATAGTTGGTTTTCAACAACAAACTTATTTTAAACTACAAGTATTTTTTTAACTTAGAAAAGCAGTTCTTGATTGAGACTCAACGAGACAGTTCTTTTTCAGTCTCGAGCCACGACAACCTTTAATACTACAATATACCAATTTATTTGCTCACCAAGTTATACTGATAATAGCGACTAACTACGAGTCTGTCTGTACACCCACCCAATCGTGAGCAGACGTCTACCACGTGGCGGGGTAATGAGGCTCACGTGACCCGTCACTGCCAGTCGCGACGCGCCATACAATTTCCTGACTCTGACGAACGCGTTTCCAATTTCAAACCTCGGTGAACCCTTAAATGAAGGCTCATTATTATGTTTACTTCTTAATTTGACTTTTAAGGAATCGAATGGCCTCCATAAACATACTACTTATGTATACTACTTTAAAGTTATGAAAATTGTATGTCTCTACATTGAAGATATTTAAAAAAAAAGTAATAAAAAAACCATCATTGATACGTTTTATTTTTTTGTATGTTTGTATGTGTCGTTGTGGCTGCGTCACGCCAAAATAGCTAAGCAGATTACAATATTTTTTGGTACACGGGTAGCTTAGCATCCACAGATGGTTATAGAATACTTTGTACTAGACTACACAGAAGAAAAAAAGAGGGTTTTGATTTCTTTTTCCTCCTCTGACGAATTTTATTCAATACCAGAAGGTAAGTAAGTATTCAATAAAATGTGTCTTTAATGACTTGCATCCTGGTCACGGCACCACGGTGAAAATAACAAGAAACATTTACGATTACAGAAAAAAGTCTCAGGCTAATTAATATTGGCAAAAAAGGCTTCCATATAGCGCTTGACTCAATAGGGTAGTCTCCTCTGATCAGAACTTCGATAGAAACTATGTCCTTCCCAGGGTTTCAGACTATTATTTATTTTGTACCAAATTTGATCTAAATTCCCATTTATTTACGGATTCCTTTTAAGGTATGTATTAACTGATTCTATAGGCACAATGTGGTGTGTGTAATGTGTATGCACGTTTACTTTTAATTGTTTACTATGATTTGAGAAAGTTAATCAATTCTGGCAGTTGGAGGCAAGGCAGGACTAAAGCTTCTATTCTAAGCCCACGAATAGATGGACGGATGATCTCGTAAGAGTCGCGGTCTATGCAGGATTACAATCTGTGGCGAGCTTCAAGGGGAAGCTTATGTTCAGAAGTGGACGTCCATGGCTGAAAAAAAGATTACCACAACCATAGGTAGTGGTAACTACATAAGATGCTTTGGTATTGCGAAATCAATAGTAATTAAAAAAAAAACAATGTTATGAAGTAAGTATATTTTCAAATGCAATGAATGCATTAATCAAATGCGATTCGATTCAAATTACTGATTACGTATGGAGCCATAAAATTTGATCTTAATATGCCTTTCAAAGGAGTACCTCCATTACTGGAGGCGAGATAATTTGCATATGAACAGCGTGGGTAACAATACTAACAAATAAGCAAATTTTGTTTTCCAAAATGTAAATTAAGTTAAGTTTTTTTCTGAAACCGACAAATTTTCAGAATTTCTGTAAAAAATCCTTAGGTTACCTATTAGGTTTTACGCAGTGGTTAAAAAAAACTAGATATTTCGGTTTTGATTTAAAGCACCTAATGGAAACGGAGGCAGTTTCGAAAATCAAAAAAGTAAAAAAAGATGGGGAATACGAAGGATCCACAGAGCCTCAAGTATCACAACAGATCGTCTCGATTTATATATCCCCTGTTAATCATTTAGGTACGTCATCATCATCATCAGCCTATACTTGTATACATCCCACTGCTGGGCGCAGGCCTCCTCTCAGGGAATGGGCTGTAGTCTCCACGCTGACCCACTGCAGATAGGAGACTTAACATACACCCTTGAATTTCTTCGCAGTTAGTACTTAAACAAGGTAAACAGCCACAAAGCCACGTGACTCACGTCGTTCAGCCAATTGCGCCGTACTCCATATACAAAAGATTACTTTGATTAGCAGAATGACAAGATAGAGTTACATGTTTGATTTGTTAACCTTCTTAAATACCTAAAAAAAACAGACTATAGAGCCGCACTTTGCCGCAAACATTGGTAATATCAGCCACGTAGTGGTCAAACGCCAGGATGATACAGATGATGACGCAGACGTACTAAAGGTAAAACCATTAATCTGGGGACTTAGTAATAAAAACTTGAGTTTGATTAGTGGTAATGGGCGAAATATATGTAACTTATTAAACCATGAGGAAAACCCACGCGATGATGCCATCAGATATCTGAATGTGCCTTTATGCAAAGTAATCCATAGAGCAACTAACAAGAAGGAAAGTGCTCAGACCGATCCGTTTTGATTTCGATGTCTTTCTTTGATTATTTACTGACGCATTTTGTTTGGTTTCATTATCGTTATCATATCAGTTGAAATATATCCACTGTTGGTCGAAGGCCTCTCCCAATTTCTGCAATGACCATTGTGCGTTACTTCGATTGAACTTCTTCTTCTGAACCAGATCGTTGGGGTCCACTTTCCCAAACTATATCGTCTGAATACGTTTTGCATAATGTTAAATGTGTTTACTAACTTGTTGGGCAGCGTTTAGGAAACTTCGTCAAGTCTTTTCGTCGTCAATACCGCAAAACTTAAAGACGAAATTATTTAATGAGTGCGTCCTTTCAGTTATGACATATGGAGCCCAGACGTGTACACTGACGGTGCAATTGGTTCCCCAATTTAAGGTCGCTCAGCGAGCTATGGAGAGGGCTATGCTCGGAATGTCTCTGAAGGATCAGATCCGAAATGAGGTGATCCGAAATAGAACCAAAGTTTTTGATATAACCCAAAAGATTAGCAGACTGAAGTGACAGTGGGCCAGTCACATTTGTCTTAGAACTAACAACCATTGGAGAAAACGTGTTTTAGAGTGGATACCGCGTCTTGGCAAACTGGTAGAGCGTCTTGGCAAACTGGATGCCAGCGCTTGGAAATAAAAAAAACTCAGGACCGAGCTCAGTGGCATGCCTTGAGAGAGGCCCATGTCCGGCAGTGGACGGAGATAGGCTGAAAAAGACTCTAATCAGTACAAATACTGTGTAATAAGTTTTTCTTTTACTATAGATATTGCGCTGCAAATCACCGGCCTAAGAGTATTGATTTGACGGAACAGCTTAGGAGTAATAAGTAAAATGTTGAATCAAAGCCGAGATTTCAAACAATAGAACACAATCGGCTGGAGGAAGACTTATTAAATTCGCGATTCTTGGTTTTCCATTAGTTGATTAAGCTTCCGTTGTTCATGTTTAATTCCAGTTCGCAATGAACATTTAAACGAGTTGGTCCATTCGTAGTCATACGCCGATTTAGGTTCTAATTTGGTTTTCCCAATCCAGACAGTTAAGAGCTTTGAATAACATAGTCATTCCTTTGGTAGTACTTGAATTGTTATAAAATATGACGTGTTCGGGCAGTTGTCGAATTTTCGGGGACAAAACTGCCTATACGAATACCTAGGTAGCCGTTTAAAATAATACTTTATATAGGTTTCGAGAAATGTTTGGTTTTTCTCGATTCGTTCAGAAACATAAATAATATGCTTCATCTTGTTTATTGTGGTACACAGGTAGCTGGGTTATCAACAGAAGTCGGGGTTTTTACTCAATCACACTGAAGAAAAAAAGTGGGTTTTGATTATGTTCTCCTCCGTTGATGAAGCTGCCTTTTCTACTGGTAGTAGTTAGATAATGCTATTCACATTTGTCCGAATATATGGGTCATTTAATATCGTCACGACCCCGCTGTCTAATCGTGTGCGAATATTAACTTCGTCCGAAGTTTGATCGGAATTGGCCATTTAATTAGAACCCGATATAGTTTCAATGTTGGCTTTCAGTCGAAGCGATCACTTGAAATTGTTGTATTTGACTTGATCTCATCTGGGATAGGCGCGCCAAGAAGCAAACTTCGCGATTTTGGCGTAGTTTTCTATCCCTTGGGATACTCATAGTCGCCCACTGACCCGCCCCCCTATTGCCTAACACATTTGACGCTCGCAATCAGAATCAAGTGTCATGATTTTGTATGGGCTATGACAGTTGATTCCGATACCAAGTGACAAAATTTTGTTAGGCAATAACCCCGCCGGTATATGTATGCTGCAGTTTAATATTCTTTTGCAGACGAAACGTTTCGTTGAAGTATTTCATGGAAGTATATTCATCTATACTATTATAAATTATTGAAGGTATGTCCGAAGAAATAAGTAATATGGACTGTTTAAAGGTCACCACTGACCTTAAAGTAGTCCTTTAAAAAAATTTGGATGGTTTTTTGTATGTTGGATATGTCGTTGTGGCTTTATCACGTCAAAGCGACTAAACAGATTTCAACTAAGTTCGTTTGGTATTACAGGTACACATACTTTTTACGTTTTCGCACAGGAGAAAAAGTCATTACCCCTATGTTTTCTTCAGCGTAGTCGAGTAAATAGAATCCCCAGCTACCAGTGAACCAAAAATAGTTGAAATCCGTACAGCCAATTTCACGTGATGAAGCTACAACGACACATACAAACATAAAAAAAAAATCGTTTTTGTGGCCTTCAGATAGTCCGTATCAGTATTTTTTGAAAATATCTTGAATGTACATTCTTAAGGATTTTTCCCAACACCATTAGCTTATTGAGATTATAATGAAACAATTACTTACTCTATCAAAAATCATTTTTAAATTTATGCTCGAGGTAAAAAATCTTTGTGGTTATTACTGAAGCGTTTCGACCGTCTCATTTTCGTGGACGTGGATCGTGTCGAAGTATCTGATGATTAAAAATAATTAATACATTCAGGCGTTACTTTGCGGAATTCCATACTACTATTTAGTACTATTTAGTTCGCGGAAAAGCAAAGGAACTATAATCCATTGATCTATCTGATGATTTTTGTGGCATCATATCAAACCTACAAACGAGAATGTCATCCGTGGCAACTTAGAGTAGAGCGGGGACGCGGTGCGCTGCCGCTGGGCACAGTGTGTGCTGTGGGTTGAACTGGTTAAGATTAAGGCATGGGAGGATGAGGAAAGAAGGTGGATAAAGATTTTTTGTGTCTATGCAGCGTTAAGCTTTTGTGTAGAGTATAAAATATAGGACGCATGAGTCACATGTGAATTGATAAAAAAAATGTTGCTTTTCTGACCCTTAACTCAGAAGATAATAATAAGGATTCATAAAAAGGCTATTAAAAAGGATCCACTCGTATATTGGCTAGAAAAAAAATCATTATTGTTGACTTTATATCGTTTCAAATCGTTATTTTGAAGAGTATTCCAGGAAACATAACTATAGTAACGATTTAGGTTCGCAGGCAACGTTACTCCCACTGAGCTAAACCAGTCGTTGAGCACTGGTGTGGTCTTTTATGTGTCCGTGATTCCAATAAAAGACCATCCAAATTATGTCAGACTGAAAATTCATAATCTCTTCGAAGTTTCTAGAAATCCGACCCGAAAGGGTCAGTTGGATCGCCAAAAACTTTATAACCTTATCTGATTTAGTTAACAAAGAGATTAATTAAAATCTCCAAGTTCCTTAATTAAATAGGTGAGATGTCTTAACGCGAGCCTCAGGGCAATAACCTTTAGTCTTCGGAAAACAGCATTAATTGTTTACCTACTTAAATTTCTACGAGGAAAATGTTTTAGGAACGTTATATAAATTAATGTGGAAAACAGGGTAGCTTGGGGGTAAATTTTAGATTAATCTCACTTTCTATCCTAGTTATATTATAAATGGGACCGCACCTTTTATTTTTGGATTTCTATAGGGGAGAAAAAGTGTATAAACTTACAAGATTCCTCTTGGTTCAAAACCCACTAAAATGATACGTACCGATTTTCAAATCAATCCGATGGCATTTAGAGGTCGTTCTAAGCAAGCAAGTTTTGTATAGTACCTATTATATATGCCTTTCAATAATATTATGTAGGACGAGGATCACGAAATATTTTGTAATTGATATTTTCGTCCACTATTTGAAGATACTTATTCGTCACCTCTTGGTTACATTTTACGAAATACATTTTGTATGAACATTATACATTTGGCTCACGCACAAGTCATTCGATAAAAGTGTCCAGTAAATCATTTTTTAAGTAATAATAATTAAGTACAATGATTACTTCTTGATAGCAGACCAAAATTAGCCATGTAGAGATAAGATTGTTTTTTTTTTTCATACAATAGTGAACCAATCTAGTACTTACTACTTATAGTCATCATTAAGAAATCCCTTTTGAAGAAGAAGTGAAAAGTTACATATAAATATAAATAAAGGTACAGTCAAGGGCACGGATAAATACATCACGATTATAAACATAAAAAATAACCCGATTCAAAAACCTCTATATAGCCTATTTTTTTTCTGGGAAATATCTTCAATACAGATACGAGTTTTTCATTTTTAAGTGACTCCGAAACAAGGAGGAGGTTGTACTTTTTGTTTTACAAATATCATGATAATAATCACAATTTTTGCAATTTATTAGTGGATCACTCCACTAGCGTTATTATTATAAACAAAGATCAGAAACAAATGAAAAATGTTTTCGACGATACTGACTTTTCCGACTCTTTAGCCGTTAGCACCGCCTAGTGCAGAACTATGAAGTTACTTTCACCCCGAGCAGATACCTTTACAGATACCTTTAGCCTTTACCGAGCAATGGTACCTGTAAAGGTATCTGCTCGGGGTGAAAGTAACTTCATAGTTCTGCACTAGGCGGCGCTAACGGCTAAAGAGTCGGATGCACCATACAGAGATCCATAAGCAAGAACAGATGACAAAATTCGTCGACTACTGGTGTGGACGATTGGCTCAGATGGTAGAGCGTGCTGCCCCGGTCGGCTCAAGGCACTGGTTCAAGTCCAGTATCGTCGAAAAAAAATTTCATTTGTTTCTGATCTTTGTTTATAATAAGGAGGAGGTTCTTCATTCGTCGCAGGGTCTTTTTTAGATGATCACTGATTACCCGAAGACTAATTTTATTGAGCGTTTAAAAAAAAAATATTACAGTTTTATAATACGTGCAGGTAACTTAGTCATATTATAACACCCATACTCATACTATAACTGCAATAATATTAATATAAAAATTAAATTTTTAATAGATAAACCGTGTGGGAATTTTGATGCGAACGGTTTGGAAGTGAAGTGTAAACTATGGTGGTGAAAACAGGCATGCCGACAAGAGGGTCGTGCTGTCACTCGCAGACCGGGCCCACAGACACGCGCCGCGTACAGAGCTCATGATGACCGAAACGTATAATTTTACTTTCATTACAGCAAACAATACCAAAATATAAAACCACAATAAAATCTTTCTGGCCTTGGCCTTTGACCGAAGATGTCCGCAATTTCATTTGAAGAGGAAAAAAACATTCATCAGTACAAATCCGTCCATCCGTTTTGACGTGACTTAGCCGCAAAGACACGTATGCGTACATGCATACACGCATACATTTTTCAATACAGTTTCCCTCAATTAGCCTAATAAATTTTTAAATATCGTAAAGGAAAAAAGAAATTTGATGAAGATTATTGAGAACAGGAGAGGTTGTCATGCCATATAATGCCTAAGATGTTCGGTCATCTTATATGGCATGACAACTGGATGAAGATAATAATAGAGAGAAAAAGTAGATGGCAAAAAGTAAAGAGGGAGACCTGGAAGGACATACATGGAGCAAATAAAAGAAAAATAAATGGTTCATCATACAAAGAAGTAAAGGACAAAGCAAAATGTAGAATATGCTGGAAATTACTCCAACAACAAGAGCTCTTAAATAGATGATGATTATTTTTTAATAGAATATTTTCATTGTATATTAAAATTTTACGGTTTTATAACTAAGTCATAATAGTAATATTATAGTATCCAAATCGATCCTAAAACAACACAAAGAAGAAATAACAGTTTCGAAATGTTGATGCGAACTATTCGGCTGTGGAGTGTAAGCTGTGGTGTTGAAAATAGACATGCTGACATGAGGGCCGTGCTGTCACCTGCAGCCCGCGCGGACCACAGACACGCGCCGCGTACAGAACTCGTGCTGACCGAGGCTTACTTTAGTTATAGCAAACAAATAATTGGCACTTCCTAGTTACAGAACTCTCAAATAACGATGTGACCGCAAAAACACATAGGTATGATGTAGGGTACATCATTCACATATATACTTCCAAATTATGCAAAAACTCGATTCAGGGCCCTCTGAATAGCCTGTTTCACTTATTTTCATGACAATCACTTCAAACAACGAACAATAGGCACTTCTCTATTAGAAAACTCACAAACACTGATATGATCGCAAAGATACATTACTACATACATGCAAACTTCTAAATAATAGAAAAAATCGATTCATGGACAATACGAACTCGTAGAAGTTGATATTTGATCTGGAAAAAAACTGATAACTTTCAGACGGCTGTAGCCCATCTCGTGAAAATTTTAATAGCCTAGATTACTAGGATTTTTCTACGTAACTGTCACTTTTGTCTCCTGCTTTACAATACAGAATAACGAAAAGAAAAAGTTCATCCTCCCCATAAATGAAATCACATCATTGACAAGAAAGAAAAATTTACAAGCTTAGCCATAGTTTGAGTGAATCAAAATAAATTTAGGCAGAATTTTTTTTTCCACAATTAACATAAACTAGACTAAAACGTTGCAACTTGTAACTAAAGAGAAACCGTGCCAGCCCTCGCAAAAATAAGTTAAAATAAAATTCCAATAATATTTTCTTCTGTTTCCGCGATTATTACTCATTGAAATATTATTATTATTATTATAAAACAATTTAACGGATTATATCGCGTATATTATCTCATTTTAGTTCCCGATGTTTCGGAAGCTTTCCAGCTTTCCATGGTAACGGGAGGACTCCTCCCGTGACCATGGAAAGCTGGAAAGCCCGAAACGTCGGGAACTAAAATTCCAATGTTATTTTATTTCACTATATTTTTATTCAACGAATATAACAAAAACGTTGACGCTGGACAAAATAATTGGGGATCCTAAGTTGATTACAATTTTCTACACGTGTATGTAAAAAAAATACCAAAGAATTTCATCATCATATTTTCATAAAATAAAACGGCCAAGTGCGAGTTGGACCCGCGCACCGAGGTTTCCGTACAAAATATATATGCTACAAAAATCCAGTGTTAGCAGAGCCCTATTCCTAAGCAAAATATACGCGGTGCTCGATCATTTTATAATGGTCATTATAGACAGACAGACATAAAAAAATGGTTTTTCAGATTAATTTTGTTGATTGTACATTTTGAAATTGATAGGTTACTTCCAGTTGTTCAAGTTCCAGTAGTTCAAAAAGTGTCGAAATATATACGTTTTTTGCGGCATAAATGCCGTATCTTTTTTTACGTTGACTTAGAAAATTCAATTGAAAACTGCACACCTGAATTTAAAAGCCAAAGGATTAAAAATAAACCCAATACACGTCTCTGTACTGCGACGTAAGACCACTCGACGTAGACGCTCTGGCCACTTGAGGTTTAGAAGATTGCCAAGCGGGAGCATAAATACTTTGTTCCGGAGGTTTTGTCTTATGCATGCACACTTGTCTTATAGCGGGGACTCAGGAGAGAAAATAAAGGAAAATCTTTTCTAAGTTGGCTTTTGTTTTCTGGAATAGCCTAGGTTTTGAACTGAGCTAAGCATTTTTGATTCCGTTATGAGGTTCTCAAAACCACGCACCAGCTGTAATAAAAGAGCTACGAGTATGAGAGCGTCATTTCATACATTTTCAAGAGATGATCTGGCGACGAATAAATTTAGAGGAATTATAAAAATGCACATCATCATCAATACATGGATCAATGTTATCTGATAAATATATAAATTTGAATATGAATTTGAAATTTGAATACTTCAGCCATAGGACGTCCACCGCTGGACACAGGCCTCGTCAATAGATTTCCACATAGGTCGGATAGTTAGGCGCGCTTGGTGCGCTTGCCGGTACGCGGTCTTTACTCGAGAACCTTTCTGCCCCAATGGCCATCGGTTCTTTGAACAATGTACCCTGCCTATTGTCACTTCAGTTTGCTTACCCTGTTAGCTATGTCGGTGACCTTCGTGATTATTAAAATGCATAGTACGAGTATAATCTGCTATAATATATTATATTTTTATATGAAACACAAATTTTGTATTTATTTTGTGTTTCTTAATGTGGGAAAAATAACACCACATTAGTATCTATTTTGGTAAGATACAAGTCAAAGCGCAATAGTACATTGTGCACCGTGGGCGGTAGAGAAGGAATTACAAACGAGAGCACATTGTAAGCTTTAATGTTTTTCATCACACTTGTCAGGAAACTAATAAATTATTAAGTCAGAAAAAGCTTGTTACTTTCAAGTCTCAGAAGTCGCAACATAGTGTCATAGTGTCATTTCGTGATTGATAGAATTTCATTCCATAGATAACATAAACAAAGGTTTCGTTTTTTTCGTTCGTCCAACAAAGGTTTCGTTCCGGAACTATTTTTTAATTTTGTTGCATACAATCTTTCACGTAAATTAATAATTGTAAAATAGTATAGACAAGCTATTTTAACGTATTTAACTATAGCGTCGACGAGTATTTATTGATATTGCATTATGTATAATTCAAATTTGTTGATTTACACTAATTCCTTTCGGTTCCGTTCTAAACCTGGCATATTAAAGCAGTGAATGCACTAAAAAAATAAAATAAAAGAAAGTCATTACGCCCATGGCGTTAATGGAATTAATAAAAAGCCCACGGTTTTAATTAAGACCTTGTCGCTCGTTTTGCTTGCGTGTAATGACACCGTTTACGAACAAGTGTGATGAAAAGAAAAATACGATTGCTCTCGCACGTGGTCACACCAGGAATCAAGCCTGGTACCTTTCATATAAAATATGTAATGCTAGAAGATTTGTTCGCGCAGGAGAAAAAGTTATAACCCCTCTTTTTTCTTTAGATACCCAGCTACACGTGTACCAAGAATAGTTGAAATCCGTTTAGCCGATTTAGCGTGATGAAGCCACAACGACACATACAAACATATCATTTTTATAACTTTACTAGAATAGATATATATTCATGAATTAAATTATATTAAATATATTCAAAGGCTACTAACCCAACCTCATATGATTAAAACGTGTCGCTCACTACACTTAACTGCCAAAAGTTCGATTTTCGTTGTAAAAAAATATACTCACTATTATTCAACTGATCTTATCCTAAAACACAGAAGGATATTGAAAAAAGAGGGCCTGGAGTGCTTAAACTGCCTTATTTAACGAATTAGCTTACCCAGAGGTTTATTAATCACCATCATCATAATAATTTATATGAAACACATTTTTTTTTTAAATTTAATGGATTATAACGCGTATATCATCTCATTTGAGTTACCGTAGTTTCGGAAGCCTTTCAGCTTTTTTTTGTGTTTCTGTGTTTTTATGGTGGGAAAATTAATGAGAATTATTATCCCCAGTGCTCGCTGGTGGAGAGGTGTCACGTTGGACACGTAATCCAAAGGTACCAGCTTCGATTCCTGGTGTGACCATGTGCGAGAGCAATCGTGTTTTTCTTTGCGCTTTGATTTATATCTATATTACGATCATCATCATAAGCCAAATGATATCCACTGCTGAACATAATTAAGCCTGTTCCAAGGAACACCCCCATGACCACCAAATACTGTCGATACCATCACCGGAATCCAAAGTAATCCAAACTTATATTATAAATCCGAAAGTGTGTCTGTCTATCTGTCTGTCTCTTACCCCTTCACGCTTAAACCACTGAACCGATTTGGATGAAAGACACTGAAAGATGAAAACCACTGAATCGATTGGTATGGAGATAGTTTAAGTCCCGAGGAAGGACATATGGTACTTCTTATCCCGGAAAAATACCCTTATCCACGATAAACGAATTTAAGGCGGTCGAAGTCGCAGGCAAAAGCTAGTTTTAGTACTTATCGCTGTGCATTTTGTGCCAAAAAAATAACAATATAGTGTCTTAAATTTTCGTTATTCAAATAGCTTAACAGAAATAGCTCCATGTTCTTCGAAGAGCAGTACTACTTTGTTTTATAAATTTGAACGCGTTCTGAAGCCTGTTTCCCAAATGTGGCAGGCGACGAGGACACGGACAGTTTGATATTTAGAGAAACTTGAATTTGCTGGCAACTACAAGTAGCTTATAATGATCACATTTATTAATGAACAACTTCTGCTAGGATTGGGTCTTATCGTGCATTTCAGCACTGGCATTTAAAACGCTGGGTTTTAAATACCAGTGCCAAATTGTTACATAAGTTCTATAAAATATGTGTTTAGTTAATTGTAATTTTATCAAAGAAGGTATAGAGCATCAACATTGTTCAAGGACCAAGCTGCATAAAATTAAGATTAAAAAAAACTTCTGATCAGCGGGCCTATAATGGTTACGTTTGTAACGCGATAGATAAAAAATGATATCGCTGCCATCACCTTCTGACACGTATGTGAGTACGAGAGTGACAGACGCGTTATCATATCATTTATCGCATGATAAACGCGACCATCGTAGGCCCGCAGATTGACGTACGTGAAGAAAGCTTAAAATTTTAATATCGTCAATGAAGAATTGAGACAAGTATAAAGTTGAACTTTAAATTGCTCACTAAGGGTACACACTACTACAGAGATTGATATACAGACAAACGAACGGATACAGATGATAAGACGGACAATAGGAATATCCCAATAAGATAGAAGAAGATAAGTATTCTGTAACAATGTTAAAATGCCTTAAAGCAAAAGCATTGCAAGCAGGTTCTGTTATTTTCTAGATTTTTCTGTGCTGTCTGGCGCTAGCTGTAGTCTGTTCCAGAAACTAAATGAATGAATCAATTGTAAGTGACTTGCGCGACTGTGATGAACGCGGTATGATGTACATTTATGTCTGCAGTTTACGACTGTTGGACTTCTGTCGTTCACTCCCTCAAACACGTAATATTTTGCATTTCCATGAATTTTAACTATAACACCTAATGGCAAAAACTAATTAATAGTACATTATTTGACAAGGGGCTAAAAGAAGCCATTATGATACGAAGAATAAAAAAAAAATCTGAGTGTCATAATGGCTTTTAGCCACCGTGCTAAACACTCTGTTTTTCACTTCAACTGCGAGAAAATAAAAAAGAGTTAACTTTAAAATTGTATATTTCATGAACAATTAAAAGTACAGTTTGAGCAATTCGATCAGAAATTTCGGCCAATCTGATCAGGTTGGTTTGTTTGTTTTTAATTATTTGTAAATGGTATGTAGCTGGCCGCAAGTTTTTTTTTCAGTTTCATAGACATTATTGTTTGGGATTATATGACTTTCTTTTAAACCTTTAGGGGGCTAGATGTACTATTTTAGTCCCGCTTCGCGAAGCTAATATGACGTGCTTTGTGAGCAGGAGAAGTGAAAAAGTAGTTTTTTTTTTTTAATATTTCAATAGAAAAGCACGCGAATGTTATAATATGAAATCCGCGAGAGTTATGCCTGTATGCATGAGAAAACAGTGAAATTTGAGTAAACGTACAAAATAACTCACATTTTTTTGATGTAACAACAAAAAATTAATAAAAATAAGGGAATGCCTTCCGAACAGATGTATTTTATTTCTCAAACTTTGTGCGAAGCAATTTGATAGTACAAATATTGACATGGATTTATCTATCACTGAAATATTTTAGCGTCCGTCTTTGATGAAGTAGCTGGTACGAGTATATACTTTGTTTTTGTTTATCATTCATCTTAATTGCTATAAGGTTGTAAAAATTGAATATCTGTACATTGAAAAAAAATCAGAGTCAAATTTCAAATGATAGTAACGGATTTTTTAGAGGTAACTGAATCTAAAAATATTTTGTTGTATGTATAGTTGTGGCTTTATCTCCAGATGGTTATAGGATACTTTTTACCCGACTGCGCTGAAGAAAAAAGAGGGTTATGACTTTTTCCCCTCCCCGTACAAAGACGCGGGCATCTTCTAGTTATAATTATGTAGATGTAAGTAATTATTAATGCATAACTTGCTTGTTGCGTGGTTGCGATAACCTGGTGAAGATCGTGTGAAACCGTTGGATGAGGGCGGCGCGGGAACGGTTGTTGTGGAGATCCTTTGTCCAGCAGTGGACGTCCTTCGGATGATATGATGATGACGATACAGAAAAAATACTGGACCAACTACAAGCCTGATAGAACCAGATCTAATATTGGAATAAATTTTCATGATTCAACTGTATGAACCAAGGTTCAAAAAGCAAAAGATTTCTTCGTACCTTATACAACCTTATATGACCTATGGGACCGAGACGTGGTCTCTGACTGTGGGCCTCTTAAGGATAAGCTCACAGTCAGCGAGCTATGGAAAGGACTATGCTCGGGATTTCTCTACGAGATCGAATCAGAAATGAGGAGATTCGTAGACGAACCAAGGTCATCGACATAGCAAACAGGGTAAGCAAACTGAAGTGGCAATGGGCAGGGCACTTAGTTCGAAGAACCGATGGCCGTTGGGGAGAAAACTTCTCGAGTGGAGACCGCGTACCGGCAAGCGCAGCGTGGTAAGGCCATCCGCAAGGTGCTCGGACGACCTGCTTAGGGTTGCGGGGACTCGCTGGATGCGGGTCGCCTCTGTTCGGCCCATGTGGAAACCTATTAAGGAGGCATGTGTCCAGCAGTGGGCGTCCTATGGCTTAAATGATGATGATGATGATGATGATGACCTTATATTGAAACTTCCCAATACTGCACTTAGTGCTTTTATCCCCAAATTCACAATAAGATAAAAATGAGGTTCACCCACATTTATAGTGGTTCCACATAAAATTAATGACGAATAAAATATTTCTGAAATGGCTCTAAAGTTTGAACATACATCACGTGAAAAGATCCTTTAAACGGAGCTCTTGAAACCGCGGCAGAAAAAAAACAAAATGCATTTGAGACGGTTAGGGCCGTTACAGACAGGCTGCATTTAAGCTACTCGTAGGCTGCAAATTTTAATGCAATTATTTGCAGTTGACATAACCGCACGCCTGCAGCTGCATGCGGTAATTAATGCAGTTATGTTGAAATGAGTATTAGTGCAATATAATGGCAATTGAACTGCCTCACAACTGAATCGAAACTGCAGTAGCCAGGTGGTTTTGCAAGATGAGGAGTGGGTTGGTTTACATTTATGATGTATTTACGTAAACTGCAAAAGAACTACACGTTTGCAGTCAGAAAGTCTGTGACGACCCTTAAACGTGGAATATTTAAATTTCCCTCCTTTTTTCAAATATAAACCGAGCGTTCATAAGCGATAGCGTCATAACGGCTGAAAAATAGCCCAAATCCGAGCAATTCCACCAAGGTAAAAGGAAGTAAGGATGTATAGGATTCATTTGTAGTTAAGGCGTTTTGGTCTTAGGTGGTAGGACGCGGCTCCAACCATCGCTGCGCACTTTAGATGAATTGTTTTCACTTGATGGTGAAATTCACTCCGCCGGATTAGGCGAGGAATGTTAAATTCAAGTCAGCTTTGTCTATTTTTCTGTCTGTTATACGCATTGTCAACACACATTTAAGAGCTACGCTTTTTTTGTTCTCACCTCGTAGAAAAGGGGTAATGAAAAAAAACCGGCCAAGTGCGAGTCGGACTCCCGCACTTAGGGTTCCGTACAAAATATACGCTACAAACAGCCTTATGTATGAAAATCCAGTGTTAGCAGAGCCCTACTCATAAGGAAAATGTACATGGTATTCGATCATTTTATATTGGTTATTGACATAGACAGGCAGACATACACTTATACTGTTTTTAGTATTTGTTATTATAGCGGCATCAGAAATACATCATCTGTGAAAATTTATACTGTCTAGCGATCACGGTTCATGAGATCTGGTGACAGACGGACAGACAGACGGAAAGCGGAGTCTAAGTAATAGGGCCCGTTTTACCCTTTGGGTACGGAACCCTAAAAATGTTTCGTAAAGTGAAGTGTTTCCACTTTTAGGTGTTTTTAAGAACCTGACTAACGTCTGGCTAGACTTCTTAATCAGCAATCTGACTCAGACACACTTAGGGAGCGCAAACCTACTAACAGGAATGACACCGCGGGCACTCATGGCAGGGGAGGGAAGCGATGCGGAAGGAACAAGGACTACGGAGGTAGGACGAGCTGGTTCCATCTGAATTGTGACGTGAGAGAGAAAAAAACTAGGTGCAGTCAGCTGCAAAAATACGCGATTAGTCCATTCAAAAATATCTTCTCTCAACTCTATTGACGGGTAAGAGTATCAGCGAAGATATTTTTTAACGGACTTAACATGTGTATAACTTTTTGCAGCTGATTGTCAGATTTTCTATTAGTTTCTACAGCTTGGTCTATTGCTGACGTCATCCCACATATTTTCCCCATGAATGAATAGACTATTACTGAATCAATGAGCTAAATGATGCGGGATTAATATAAATTATAGCGTCATGTAGGTATATGTATAATTATTATAACGAATACCTATTGAGGTATTATTATTATTTTAATCTTAATTGTTTTATATACTCATTTAGAATTTTATTCTAAACACTTTCTAGATTTTTTTTCTTTTTTATTGACAATCCATTTGGGATTTATCTTAAAAATTATTTTATTTTTTAAAATGATAATTTTTATCAATAATATTGTACTTAAGTTTAATGATCTGATTAGGTTTTTCTGGGTTTTCCCTAATCCTTGCAGCAAATGTTGGATCACATTGTATCTCTCCCAGTAAACACTTCTCTAATGTATTGTACCTGACAATTCGAAAGTGCTTGTACCTAGGCCTACTTGAATAATGCATTATTTGATTGATTGATTGAAAAAAATAAATTCGTTGGCGCGGGAAGAAAAGACATAACCCCTCTTTTTTTCGACAGCGTAGTCGGGTAACAAGTATCCTATAATCATCTGTAGATACCCAGCTAGCAGTGTAACAAAAAATATTTGAAATCATAGGCAATTTGGCGTGATGAAGCCACAATGAAGTTGCGGGCACCCTCTTGTTATTATATACGAGTAAGATGCATAAATTACTATGAAATGCAATAATATTATTTAATCTTCATCACACGCCACTCATTATCAAGCTATCCACGACTCCCTGACTTAAAAACATAGCGACCAACATTAGTTAATTTATTTAATCTTTATGACCCAAAAGTTAACATCACTTATCGTACAACAGGCAAACTTAATGCCATAAGGCATTCTCTAGCAGTCAATGTTAGGGCACAGAAGAAAAATTGTGGGCGGTGCTGAGACTTGTGTAACTACAAAAGCACATAAATGGACAAACTTAAATACATGAATAAAATAAATGTATATAATAACTATATATAAAATAAGTGTATATATAACGATGAATCGTATTAAGCAGATATACTTAGTCTTCGGTTTTGCATGCAAAGAAGTTGCTCATGGACTTTTTGAATGCAAACCTTTTCGGCCCTTTTTGATTTTGAGAAGAAGACCGTTCCAGAGGTGGGCAAACTGAACGGAGAAATAATTTTATTCAACTTATTCTTTGAATTACTAACTCCAGACAAAGCTTATTATCTTCAGATGATTTCTCGTTTATTCGTTTTTATTACGCAAAAGAAATAAATTGTCCAAAGCCAAGCTTTACAAAAAGAATTTGCTTATGGGCGTTATTATGTTTGCGATAGTAATAAATAACTGGCAATAAAAGTCCTCATTGTTTTGTGAGCTGTAAAATTTCCAAACGAAATTAAGTATTCGGTTTTATTATCGGACTTATTTTAATATGAAATGGAGTTGGTAATCACGGCTATGGAAGCTGAAAACTATATCTAACTAATATCTAACTCAGTCTTCTAGTATATATACTAGTTAACTCGTATCTATACTATTGTAGAGTTGTAAAATTAATATGTCTGTACATTGAAGATCTATCTATCTATCGCAGCCCTTGGTTTATTCGCCTTTCGACATAGGTCTCCTCCATAGCCTTCCATAACTTCCTGTCTCCTGCCACTTGCATCCAATTTGAACCCGCCACGTAGCGCCTAATATTGTTGACCCATTTTTCTGGTGGACGCTCTCTACTCCACGTGGTTTCTCTGGGTCTCTACTCCAGTGTTCTTCTGGTTCATCTTTCAGCATCCATACGAGCAATATGTCTAGCCCATTTCCATTACCTGCTTTCTATAGTTGTGATCACATCCACGGTCTTTGTCTTCTGCCTAATCCACAATACGTCGAAGATACGTAGTGTAAAAATATTGTAATGGACTATTTGGAGGGACGAAAATGAATTTATGTATTTTTCATTTTTTGTATGTTTACAAGTGTCGTTGTGGCTTCATCGCGCCAAATCGGCTTAACAGATTTCAACTATTTTTGGCACGTAGGTAGATGCGTATTCAGAGATGGTTATAGAATACATCGATATAGGATATTAGTCCGTAAAGCAAGCTGTCAAAACTGACTTAGAAAACGAAGCCAAAGGCGAGGCGTATGAAAAATTTAAAACGAATAGTTTATACTAGGGGTCATTGTATCGTAAGGCCGAAATCAACGCTGATGCACATTTTGTGAATGCCATAGCTGATCTGTCACTTACTTTTATGTCAAAACGCTCAGAATAAAAAAACTATTTTTATTGACGGTTCTCCCTGGAGGATACAGTATGGGGTTCTTCAAGAGGGGAGTGAATAGGTTCTTAAAGGGTCGGTAAGACGCACACACAAATAATATTGTGTCTTAGGTCCTATTTACTACAAACCGAGGAATAATTGGCAGCCAGTTGTGACGTATAACTGTATCGTGGATCCTCTGCCACAGTCTCTATGATTGCAAGAGTTTTATGTCTTTATTTCATGATATATGTCACTACATTTATCACAATATTTCGTATTAAGATATGTGACGGGAGAGTTACGAGCTTGCAGCGCACTATCGCGTCGCCACAGCGGTTAGAGACATCACAAATCATCAATGGATTGCAACATTTGTCATTAGGCAATTAGGTAAGACCATTAGTGCGATATATTCCTAATGATGTTCTACTACATTGTCTAACGGAGGGGTGAGGAGAGCAGTGCGGCACAAAGGCACTGCCTACCCTGAAAGACCATAGCTCCATATATGCACAGATAAACTGCCTACCCTTGGAGCCCTGAACGACCATGAATGAATGAATGTATGAATAAACGACCATGGCTTCATATAGGCACGGAAAAACTGCCTAATTTGGCCAAAAACCCTGTCCACGCCACTGTTGTCTAACATCCTCGCTAGTATCAAAATGGTGGCACAGCGGTCAATATTAGATTATCATCTCCTTGCACCTGTTGCTTCTGCTTCCAAATTTTGTAACACTTCTTTCGCTTCTCAAGCGATTCGGATGAGGAATACTTTGCCGTTGGACGTAAGGTTTTAAGCAGCACAATTTATCGCTCGCTTAAGTTGAGATGTTGATGTAGCTCAGTAAACTTTTGGTTATATGTATGTTTTTGTGCATTATACATATTTATATTTGTATATTGTTTATTTGTATTTCATATATTTATTTATTAGTATCTAGTATGTTTGTATGTATCTGAATAGTTCTTTTCTCTTTTTGTCTTACTGTATTTGACTTGTCTAATTTTCTCGTGCACCACTTACTTACTTATTGGTTGTTTACTTTGCGCCATCTCTACTGTTTTAAGGTTGTCTTAGCGATAAGACCGCCTATTGTTTACCATTTCTCATAGTGTTTTAGATTTAAGTGTCTGGTGTAATTTTCTTTTGGTGTGCAATAAAGGGAATTGTATTGTATTAAACGAACCATATTGGGTCGCTTTCTACCCAGCCATAACTTAACATCTATGTGACCAACATAAATTCTTGCCATTGTAAATGACTTGTTACCCTTATTATTAAACCAGAAATTTTAAAAAAACTTCTTGCTATTTTCGAGATAATGACGCAAAAATTGCTATTCATTAGAGTTCCGAACCTCAAAAGGAAAAAACCTATACAGGATCACTTTGCTGTCTGTCTGTTTGTCTGTCAAGACCTTTCTCGGGAACGCCTGGACGTATCAAGTTTACAGTAGTAAATGAACACAAAGTATGCTTAATGAAACCGATGGCCGTTGGGGCAGAAGAGTGGAGACCGCGTACCGGCAAGCGCAGCGTGGGAAGGCCACCCGCAAGGTGATCCGACGACCTAGTTACGGTTGCGGGGGCTCGCTGGATGCCGTTCGCCTCTATCCGGCCCATGTGGAAATCCATTGCGGAGGCCTGTGTCCAGCAGTGGACGTCCTACGGCTGAAATGATGATGCTTCATTAAATAATTAAATATTGAGGGACAATTTTACACAAATCGAACTAGTCCCATGGTAGGCTCAATAAGGATTGTGTTATGGGTACTAGACAACGATATATTTAATAGATATAGAGAAACAAATATTTATGCTCATCACACAAATATTTTCCCTTACCAGGACCTCAGCTTCGCAGGCAACGTTACTCCCACTAAGCTAAACCGGTCGTCAAAGCGGTCGTAAATTCATTATTTTTTTCTAATAGTAATATTTAATGGGATAATTGTAACTACCTTTAATGACATTTAATTTTAAATAATATATGACAGTAGCTAATAGTAATGATTAAATTTGTAATCAAAAATCTTTTGCATGCCACAATATGTAGTAGTAAATTGTACTGTCCTTGTGTCATTTTTTTCTCCACCAATATATACCCAACTAGCAAAAGTAAGTACTATAAAAGTCCATAGAACGTATCCAGAAACACTAACTAGTGTTTCATACATGTCCTATAACGTTGATGTAAACGTTTACCCAGGCAGGTTTTGGCACAGTTATATCGCAATTTCGTGACATAACAGTGTTATTGTGGCTCCATACATCACATTTTAGTGCTATAGTTATACTAAAACAGCGACGTGTAACACTTTTTAAGGTTTTAACAGTGATTGTTGAGCCATCTACATCACAAAAAAGTTACAAAAAAGTAATCAGAGTTCTGTTAATGGACTTTTAAGTCCTATATTAGAGATCAGGGAGCTATTATAGTTCATCCGTAAAGTTGATGTGAGTTGTGAGACGGTGCGTACTGCTCGGAACTAAAAATAAATAAAAAACAGTAAAACAGACTCCTTGGTAAGTAAATTGATTAAACTACACATTTAAAGCATAATGGCTGCTCACTGTTTGTGAAATTAGTGTTATTGTATTAGACTCCCATTTTTACTTGCGATTGAAGATTTACGTACAAAGTATACTAGTATTATAAACAATATTTTCATGCGCCCCCTTAATTATTAATATTTATGAAATTAAAATCGCGAAAGATATAAATTTCTCGATCGCTGGTATAAAAGTGTCTTCGTGCCTACTATAGGCTTACTATATAACATCTATCAGGTCAGTCATTTGCCGTCATGACAAAAATACGGTTCCTTGACACCTGTTAAACCGTATAAGAAACCTTTGATATCATTATGATATTATTTGGTGGTACATGTTCCTTCTATATATTTATATAATTTGCAATGTATGTTACAGCATCACTTTTCACAAGTAACTGTATTATTAACAAATTATTGGGTACCTACTTATACCAAGATCCAAGTTCAATATATTTTTTTTTTCTTTTCCAGTACGTACAGTAACATGGATTACGACTGCGTTTTACGAAAAGATGATTTTATGCGCCAATCTGATTTGGAATGGCCTTGGAAAATTACACATTCCATCGATGTTAATATTAAGTGAAATATTGTCTGGCGCGTCTGGAAGAATTGTCAGATAGTTTCTCAAAATATTTGCCAAACCATTATGGCAGTAATGGCCACCACCTAAAGGAATGATAGATATTTTTGTACATGCGTTCAACAGAGTCCGTGGATCCTTAGGTAAAACGTTTGGCAGACGCTTATTTATTATCTGAGATAGACTTCTATTAGCTTCATGAGGAATGTTCGACTCAATGGCCCATTTTTTTAGGGTGTCACGAAATTCTTCGTCTTAATCTTCCGTGAAGTCGTCTTCACTTTCAGAAAAATCAGTACACTTTTGATCACTATCGTCACTATTTATAACGTCACTAATCATAACTACGGAATCTTGGCCAGAAATATTACTTGCTGGGGTGGTTTCATGCGTATTATTATTTTGTACGGAACCCGGCCTTGCTTCGTTCGCTTCAGTTTGAAGGTTACTGTTGTCAATGGTCGAAACATTACGGGTGAAAGCTGACGATTGCTGGTATTTGTTCTTAACCTTATTTCTAAATGCACCACTCCTCTTGAATCTTTTCCAGTCTTTTAAATCCATTTTTTACTTTTTAAAGAACAACGTAGTAAGAGGATAGTACCATACACCAAAATGTCTGTCTTGTTCTAAAACACACTTTAAATTTCTACTATTGGACATTTTGGCTGATTATAAGTGGTCAAATGCTACTTTTATATATTAGAAAGGCCCATTAAAAGTATTTCAAACTCTTTCTTACCAAAACAATGATTTCAAGACTTTTTAGTGTTTTAACAGTGTCCTCGGGGCAACTACAGTATCTGTCCTATAGTAGCTATTTGGAAATCTTTATTTCACAAATACGATACATAACAGTGTTAAAGAAATCAATAATAGTACATTATTATCCTATAACAGTATTCTTTTAACAATTATAGTACTTGCACTATAACACTCATTTGGAAGCGACAATAACACATATTTGCCTTAAAACGGTAATATATGTTCCTTTAATAGGACAAGGAAGCTCTTTAGTGGGATAACGGAATCATTATAGTGTAGCGTTAAAGGCATGATTTAGGACTGTAATACACAAGACATAATACGTTTACATCACTATTAAACAGTACTAAAGTGCTGTATAATATTATACAGCTGAAAAGTGATATAAGTTGCTTTTATAAAACACATGGTCATAACAAAAACCTTAATAACGCTGTAATAGGACTCTTTAGTGATAAAATGATTTCTTAATGGACTATATTGCTGGTTGGGTATGTACCGCAATTTATGCAAATAAACACTTTGAATTTGAATTTGAATAAATACTTGTATCTGCGGTCCCTTGAAGCTGTACAATAATCAAGCTTCTAATCTAAGTAAATGCAATCCAAAGATACAGTCATTAAAAATGGTGTTTCCATACAAATTGCCATCCAAGGAAAACCCATAGTTTATTTCCAGGTGTCCTAGAAATTTGAAATTTGGTATGAAGTGAGCTCTTATAGCTCAACCCATGATATAAATCAAAATATCTTATATTTTTATATCTGTCTGTATATGTCAATAACCAATATAAAATAACCCTACCCCACACTGCCTTGCTTAAAAATAGGGCTCTGGTAACACTGGATTTTATAGATACAGACGTTATTAGCGTATATTTTGTACAGAAACCTCGTTGCACGAGTCCGACTCGCACTTAGCCGGTTTTTTTAGACGGACTGGTCATATGAATGTTTGGCTACTTTCAGTTGACTAAGGAAGTTGAAAATTGATATGGAGGTAGGTTGTGCCATGCATAAATCTAGAAAAGTCTGAAATCGTCGTCAGCGAAAACTGCACGGCATACGAAGTACAAAATCGCCATCCGCTGTTCCATTTGTTAACTCATTAGATGTTAAGATTGTGACGAGAGAGTTACGAGCTTGCAGAGCACTATCGCGGTGCCACGGTAGTTAGTGACGTCACAAATCATCACTGGATTGCAAAATTTGTCATTAGGCAATTAGGTAAGATCATTAGTGTGATATATATTCCTTATGATGTACAATGTTGTCTGAAGTCGGGGTTCTGAAATGACCTAAGTCACTTTATGTAGCTGGTCGATTATTAATTGATACGAATTATCTTAGTACTCGTAATACTTCTATTCGTATTAGCTTTTGATAAACAGTAAACGCCTTTCCTAACGAAGACTCCGAAGTTACGTAGTTGAAGTGACATTTCTGAAAAATTGTATGTGTATTTTGACCAACTATTTATTAAATTCACAACACAATTAATAAATAGTTGTTACACACATAACAAGGTTTATTTATGTATATACACAAATAAATAAAAATTACAGGACAATTTTACACAAATGGAACTAGTCCCATGGTAAGCTCAATAAGGTTTGTGTTACGGGTACTAGACAACTGGGCACTGAATTGCTGAAGCAGAGGCGACTACGTTGGTTAGGCCATATGCATCGCATGCACCCATTACGTTTGCCGCGGCGTGTTATGCTCGGTGCTGTAGCGAACGCCACAAGAGACATCGGTTGCCCGATGCTGCGTTATAAAGATTATGCCAAGCGTTTGCCATCCGTGTCCACAACTGGGAGGAGTGCGCAGTAGATAGGGACAAATGGCGCGAACTGGTTTTGGATTGCTGCAAGATTTTGGATGAGGCATGCTTCAAAACACTCGCAACCAAACCTGCCAAAAGAGATCGGCCCGACACTGGTTCACCGCGCACCGGCCATTCTTACATCTGTCAAGGTTGTGGTTGCGTGTGTGGTTCCCGTATTGGCTTACATAGCCACGAAAAGCATTGTTTTCCGACATGACACTGTTTCAATAGTCTGTAAAAGACTAAGAAGCCTTTGTTTGATTGACAATACGACGATATATTTAACATATATATATTACTTATATACATAGAAAATATCCAAGACTCAGGAACAAATATTTATGCTCATCACACGAATATTTGCCCTTATCAGAATTTGAATCCAGGACCTTCAGCTTCACGGGCAACGTTACTCCCGCTGAGCTAAACCGGTCGTCTATATTTTACACATATTGAGTAACTGGCAAACTTCATACCAGGTTTATGGTAGAAACATACGTAGGGGAGACCGGGTAAGGTTCTTTGCCGTGTTAAGCACAACTCTTCTATCTCGAAATAATCAAGTTTCGTTTAATCAGTGTAAAATGGTTTTAGACACCATACTTAACATTAACCATAAACAGAAATTCAAAAATTGTTATTAGTTACCGAAAAAATGAAAATGTCAAACTGGTTTAACTTTATTATAAACAAAGATCAAAAACAAATGAAAAAATTTTTCGACGATACTGGACTTGAACCAGTGCCTTGAGCCAGACCGGGGCAGCACGCTCTACCATCTGAGCTAATCGTCCACACCAGTAGTCGACGAATTTTGTCATCTGTTCTTGCTTATGGATCTCTGTATGGTGCATCCGACTCTTTAGCCGTTAGCGCCGCCTAGTGAAAGTAACTTCATAGTTCTTCACTGTAACTGATTTACCTACAAGTGTACATGTAAATGTGGAAAATTGCACGTTAATTAATGGTCAATAAAACTTGAGGCCACATTAGTGGTACTGCGCCGTTAAAGGCTATTTAACCCTTTAATGTATCGAAAAAACCGCCACCCGAGCTATCGCTTAACGTCTAACGTCAAACCACAATAAAAATGCCACATCCTTTTTAGGGCACCAAACTGTTGGCCACATCTGTGTAATGTCATGTTTAACGCCTTTATTAACGCGTTACGACGCAGTTGGAGCAGTAGCATTATACACTTGACCATGTAATCATAATTATAATATCGTTTATTGCACCATGGTAAAACCGTTGACACAGTTTTTTATACTACTGAGCAAACAAACGTACGGCCTGCCTGATGTTAAGCAGTCACCGCTGCCTGTGAACGCTTGCAACGCCAGGGGCATTACGTGTGTGTGCGTGAAATAATATTTTATTGATTTGAAATTTTCTTATAACTAGGTTCTTTATGATACATTATATTAAACATAAAGGGCTTACAGTAGGTCAAGATGCTCAAGCGTGTGGGAACAAAAATAAGAGCCATTATCGCGCAGTACGTTTTTTGTACAAACAGTCAACAATTGCAATACCCTCAAACTCGTAGCAACACACGAAATTCACGTATGTTGGCTTATATTCTAACAGAGCTTATGAATCACCTTTGTATCCGTTCAGCAAATTCGGATAATAATGATGGATGACATCGAATACCGTGCGCAATTTTGTTACATCTCTCTTCATTTAAATGCACATTAAATAAACAATATTCTTTCATTAATCTTAACGATACATGGATATATTATGTTAGAAAAAGTCTGATAGACTAAGGTTGAAACTTGATATTGAATGTAATTATACATTAATTTTGGGAATTCATTTCCAATTGAATTCAACGTCGAAATTAAAGTAAAGGTATGAACAACCATCTATGTTTGAAACCTACATGCAGGCCATGTCTCATTTTATTTACGTATACTGGCTAACGTCTAGGGCTTATGAATCATATCTTAGTATTCGTTCAGCAAATAATGATGGATGACATCGAACACCATGCGCAATTTTGTTATATCAATTTGAATTGAAATGCATTAAAAAACAATATTTTGTCATTAATTTAAATGATATATAATGACGTGTTTCTATTATACTTTAATTTTGTGCTTTTATTTCCACTTGAATCCAACATCAAAATTAAAGTAAATATAGGTTTGTACGTATTTTATTCACAAACTATGTAAAAGGTGCCCGCATTACCCTCTTCTTTCTTCAGCGTAGTCGGGTAAAAAGTATCTTATTATAATCTGGAGATATCTACCCTTTTTTGAACTATTTTTCAACTATTTTTGGTACACCAAAAATAGTTGAAATCCGTTTAGCCGATTTGGCGTGATGAATCCGCAGCGACACACAAGCTTACATACAAAAATCCAACAAAAATATTTTTCACGTCGGTGACCCACAAATAGTCCATTACAATATTTTTTTAAATTTCAAGTTTCAGGACTTTATAATAGTATAGATGTTGGCTAACGTCTAGTGCTTATGAATCATACCTTTGTATCCGTTCAGCAAATTCGGATAATAATGATGGATGACATCGAACGCCGCGCGCTATTTGTTCCGTGTCGACTACAGTATGGCAAAATAAATATCCAATTTACTTTTCCCCATTGATCATTGACGAGCCATTTAGTCTCCGTAAATAAGTAATTGGCTGCTTAACGGCTATGGGGAAAATCTTTAATAGCCATCCGGTAATTGTAATTGTGTTTTTTGGGAAAATGGGTGCGTTTTATACGACCATTGAAAGTAAAATATTTTTAAAGCATTCATGTTTTTATTGCTTCGCTCGTTGAGTCGCTTGGTACACATTGTCTCTTATATTGAATCATAAATATTGTAATCTGGTTAAAATTTGTGTTGAACTGATAAATTATAAATTAAAGAGATTTTAATCCAAATTAATATTTTAACTTAGTCTGATTGTAGAGGAAAAAAAACAATGCAACCCACTAAATTGCAAGCTGGATTTGTCCCCGTGACCTCTTCTGCAGAAGCGCTCTGACTAACTAAGCTCTCGCAACTTTACGTACGTGGCTTGAAATTTTCGAACAAAACCTGGTTAGCACTACTACCGCCCTCTGTATATTTCTTGTTTTTAAATGCCAAGCTCATTAGCCATCTTCCATGACATCATGCTTCGTCTTTGTCCCATTACTTCTCCAGCAAGTATCAGGACAGCGAGAGAGATGGCGCTGTTCTTCAATGAAGAAACTGTATTATAAAGTTGTAAAATTGAAATGTCTCTACATTGAAGATATTTAAAAATATATATTGTAGCGGACTATTTCGAGGTCACTGTTGAAAAATATTTTTTTTGGATTTCTTGAATGATTGTATGTTTCTATGTGTCGTTGTGGCTTCATTACGCTGAATCGGCAAAACGGATTTCCACTATTTTTGGTACACGAGTAGCTGCATCCCCAAATGGTTATAGGATACTTTTTACTCGACTGCGCTGAAGAAAAAGAGAGGATTATGATTTTTTTTCTCCTCCGCTGACGAAGTTGCGGACATCTTCTAGTTTTTTTTATAAATGTGGACTCTTTAACCGTTTTGGAACGAAACAATTACAAAAAATTTCAAATTTACTCCACAACAAGAAATACAATTTAAATGATAAATAAAATAAAAATAAATAAATAAATAAATATTTCGGGAGAAATTCACACAAATCGTTCTAGTCCCATGATAAGCTCAATAAGGCTTGTGTTATGGGTACTAGACGACGATATATTTAATAGATATATTACTTATATACATAGAAAACATCCAAGACTAAGGAATAAATATTTATGCTCATCACACAAATATTTGCTCGTACCGGGATTCGAACCCAGTGAACCTTTAAAGGACATAATTTGCCAAAGGCTAAATCGATTTTTATATAACATCCGTGAACCTTTAAAGGACATAATTTGCCAAAGGCTAAATCGATTTTTATTAACCGTTGCTAAGAAGATCACTTTCGTTAAAATTTAAATCAATATCAATCATCGGTTTTGGAGCTGTGGTTCCACAGACACATACGACACCTCTCTTTTTAGCCGGGTTACAAATATAAAATGAGCAACGAAAACGATGAAACCCGATTACACCGTTTCGCTCTAAGGTGAGTCTGCTAAGAAAGAATTTGTAGTTAGATTAACCTATAAAATTGGGTCCCCGATCAAAACCAGCAAAAAGAGGGAGTATTTTTCTCAAAACTTTCTGACATGGCAGTATCTTATTCACACTACGGTCGCCAGCACTTGACTTTGCATAATAATGCAAACTATATTCAAGATGGCTCGGATTTATGGTGAAACGCGGTGTTAGGGGACGTATAAATATCTAACAACGTCTCGCTTATTTGTATTTATTTCACTTTACTCGGTCAATACCTAACGCCAGTTTTAAGTACTTAGAAGGAGGTAAACAAATATGAAATAAATAAGCTGGCATGTATATACACTTTTATTTGTTTTGTCAAAGTGGGTAGTTTGCACAAATTGTACCTAACTTTGACAGAGGAAAATCTATATTTTTTCAGTCCACCTGAGACCATGGAAAGATGAACAGCTTCCGAAACGTCGGGAACTCAAATGAGATATACGCGATATAATTTTATTTAAATGAGTAATAATAAGCTACCTGTTTTGTGTCATTCCGCCAGTCAAGGTAATCTTTTATATCTGTGGCATGATGCCACGAGCTGAATGAGCGAAGTCCTTAGAGCATTTGAGTCACGGCAAGTTCTCGAATGGCGACCGAATGCAAGACGATGCAACGTGGGAAGGCCTCCGACAATCTGGTCAAGACCGCGGAAATCCGTTGGAGTAGGGCCACCACGACCGGTCGTTGTGGAGATCCTTGGGGGAAGGCCTTTGTCCAGCAATGGACGTCTTAACGCTGACTGACATGATAATGATGTTGAATAATAATATCCTCGATTTTTTATGTTTATTTATTTACATAGCTCGCCGCATAAGTCACTTAGTAGGTTGGTACGGTCGTACACCCATTCCAACTGTAAAAAAATCCGCTAAAGGTGCGTCCACATATGTATCATTTGCCCGTATCAGATCATCGTCGCGTGGCATGATCGCGTATCACGATCACGCGTTTGGACGTTGCGCCGCTCGGATCGCTCGAAATCCATTTTGCTACGCGTATCACACAGTTACATCGGACGAGTACGGCATGATCGGCGCGCCGACAGTAAGCGTCCAAGCAGCGCGATACGCAGTCATGCCACGGCATGGTGATCGGATACGAGCAAATGATACAAGTGTGGACGCACCTTTATATATAATGATACGTTGGCTATCAATGGATTATACTTCCTTTGCTATTTCACGTAATAGTGTATTGGTTAGATGTGATGGTAAGTTGTGCTCACATGCGCATAATTTTTACGCAATTTCCACAAAAAAATACGCATGCAAATACAATGAACCACCACCAAACAGAATCCTCAACTTCTTCCATTAATCTAATATAGAATTCCACAAAATAACCTGAGTCTATCAATTACGATACGTTGTTATTCACAAGAGAGAAAATATGAAAACAATTTCTTGTCCTTAATGGAAAAAGAACTCCAAAATTTCATATTTTATTCGTTTAAAAAATACAGAAGGTAAAGTAAAATTAAATGCATTAAAGTTATCATCACAGAAATCTGAGTGGCCTTTTTAAGCCGTAATATCCCGCGTTTTTTAATAAACGGGCCTTTGTAAAAACAATGAAAAGCCACAATCGAGAAAAGAATAGCAAATTGAGGGCGAGGCAATTTGTATCTCTTGTCATACTTTTTAATTTTATCCCAAGAAAAACAGATTAGTTTTGCTTGAGCACTTTGCATATTTACGAATCCTGAACAATATGAGTCTCCTTTATTCCCTTTTTGTATTATTTTTTTACAGCGGCTTCTGAAAGTGGACGATCCATTTATTAAATATGATTTATTTGAACGTAAATTATTTAAGCAATACGAATCTCTTTTGAAATGCGAATGTTTAATCATTGTTTTAAGAGAGGGTCAACACTGAAAGGAAAATAAACAATCAACAAGTTATTTTAAAATAACAAGATACTCGGAAATATGCTGCTTGAAAATGAATTTTGTTTAAGATTTAAAACTCCACTCTACAAATGCATGGTTGTTTTTAGGGTTCGTTCCGAAGGGTAAAATGGGACCTTATTACTAAGACTCCGCTGCTCCGTCTGTCACCAGGCTGTATCTCATGAACCGTGATGGTTAGACAGTTGAAATCTGGTTTCATCACATATGATGTATTTTTGTTGCCTCTATAAGAAAACATACTAAAAACAGATTTTTTTATGTTTGTGTACCAATAAAATGACCGAACTCCGCGTCTATTTTTCTTAGGAGTAGGGCTCGGCTAACACTGGATTTTCATAGATATTCCGTTTGTAGCGTATATTTGTACGGAACTCACGGTGGGCGAATCCAACTCACACTTGGCCGGTCTTTTTACAAAAGCGGGCAAGTGCGAATCGGTCTCGCCCATGAAGGGTTCCGCAGCCGTTTATACAAAAAAATGCACTATATATGAAAAAAAATACGACATGAAAAAAACACGAACAAACGAGCGTATCTCCCCGGCACTTAAGTCCTTTTGCTTCACATTTGTTGAACATACCGTTTAGAAAATAGACCAATTTTTGCTCATTTCGGAGCAAATATTTCGGAAAATGTTCACTAAATCATTTTTTTTTTCTACAAACCTCAAAGTGCTTTTAGAAGAACTGCCGAAATATGTGCCACACATTGATTGATATTTACTGAAAATTGTTTTTTCAGTTTCGGTTACATGTATGTAGTGTCCCCCCTAGAAATGAATATATCTTTTATTTAACTATCAAACTAAGTAGCGGTTTACACACGACACCTATGCTCCAAATTTGATCAATGTATATCTTATAATTTTTGAGTAAACTGCCTCTGACATACGGACGGACAGACAGACAGACAGACATACATGACGAATCTATAAGGGTTCCGTTTTTGCCATTTTGGCTACGGAACCCTAAAAATGAGTGTCTTAGCACGTCTGTACAACAGGCAAAAGGGGAAGAGGCAGACCCATAGCTATATATATGAATATGACTGTCAAGAAGGACATGAAACGCAACAATCTGCATGAAGCGTCCCCTGTAGTACGCCGTAGGGTACGATCTTGCGCAGACCGCATACATCGACTCCCCGCGACCCTTACAAGGTCATCCGTCCACCTAGTCGGGGGCCGTCCTATGCTGCACTCTCCGGTGTTCCCTTATTTCACAGATAGAATTTTCGTAGAATTTTGTTTCACAGAAATGTTTCATATAATGTTTAGTCCTTGTATTTTTTCTTGGAATATTATTGTTTCAACGACTATTTACTTCAATGAAACATTTTTTGAGGTGTGGAAATGGGTCAAAAACCGAAAACTGTAGATAAGGTTAGGTTTGTATTGTGACCATGCATCAAAATGGGTCCATTTTAGCACTTTTAATACTAGAAACATCACAATTATACGCATAATTCATTCGACAGTTGAATCTTAGCCACAACAAACGATAGGACAAATAATATTTAGGACAGACGACAATTTATAGGAACCACAATTTTGGCAAATAAAAAATATGCGGAATAAAGTTTATGCCATAAGTTATTCGGAAAAAAGACGTTACGCGACACAACAATAGGATCAACAATTTAACCAATTATATACTACACTATTTCAGGACCAACAAAAAGTAGTAAAAGTCTTAAAGTGATTTAATATTTTTAAATAAATTTAGGTTCAAACTGGAAGTCTACGATATGAATCATCTACGAAAAAAAAATCAAGTAAATATTCTGCGAATTGATTATTTTATGAAATGATAATATGGGAAAAAATATTCATCGGAATCAAAATCTGTTAAACATTTGTCTAAGTAATAAGTTTTACGTAAACTAAATAATATATGGGTCAAGAATATTTGAATTCAAAGTCTATGAAATGAATATTATGATATTAAATTTTCTTCGAAACAATAATCTATGATAAGAAATTCTATAAAGTAAGTATTCTACGAATAGATTTTTCTATGTAATGATAATATCGGAATCATTTTATGTAAAACGAAATTCTACCAAACTGTAGTCTATGAAACAACGTACAACCGCACTCTCCTCTTCACTTTAACTATAAATACTTCAGTCACTCTTCACTTTAACTTTTATATTGAATTCGTTTCCTTCGTACTTAAGTTCTTTTTACAAAGCGGATACTCGCATTTCATGTTTTTGTTCAACTGTATTTCATTTCATAGTTCATTAAAATGAAAGTAAGACTGCACTACCCTTTTTTATGCGCCAGTAATATGGTTGCACTTAAAGCATTGTGCTATCATATTTCAGAGATACAAAAAGGAACTTAAGAGGTTTTAGGGACTTCCATTAATTACGTGAAGCGTTTTTGTCGATGTACATTCTTTGGTGATATTTTGTGGGATTTGTCTCAACCCCTCTCCAATGACACATGAGATCGTTCAAAATATATGTTTTTAATATAATTACGATGGATTTGTTCTAAGAAAAACTTATTTGTATAAATATGTTTTTCTTAGAAAAGAAAGTTTTTTTGAGAAAAAATTACCTGTAATTAGCCCAGACCTCTCCTCTCCTCAAACTAAGATTTGATGAAATTTAGCTTGCTGCTTGATGATTCGACGATGACGATATTCCCACGGTACATTAAACAGTCTGTAACTTGTTAAAAAACCAAATCACAAGCACAGCGCCATCGATAAATTATGAAACATAAACGCGCAAACGTAACATAACACTCCACAAATTCTTTTAAAATTCGGGAACCTAAACCCAGCAAAACTTTATCACGAGCATCTATTCCGACGCGGCTGCAAATCGTCGTCGGTTGCATCGCATTATATTTTTATTCCTTTAGCTGCTGGAAACGTGTGCAGGATACGAATGGCTCGCGTGATTGGTCTCAGTCCGTGACCGAGGAATACAAAGCTTGAGTAACGTTTGCACTCGTAGACGAATTAAATATTGTGTTGTCAATTAATTCAGCTGTTATGCAGATTTAAAATAATTCAAATGCTGCGTTTATTTCTTGTAAGTGGATGAAAATATATTAATCGTCGTCGCTTGCATCGCAATATATGTTTAATACTACAGCTACACGGAACATGGGGAGGATACGAATGGCTCGTGTGATTGGTCTCAGTCCTAAACCGAGGAATACAAAGCTTGAGTAACGTTTGCACTCGTCGATGAATTCAATATTGTATAGTCAATTGAGTAATTCAGCGTTTTATCGTTGCAAGTGAAGGAAAATTGTATTAATCTACGTCGCTTGCAAGCATTTAATACTTTAGCTACACGGAACGTGGGCAGGATACAAATGGCTCGTGTGATTGGTCTCAGTACATGACCGAAGAATATTAAGATTGAGTAACGTTTGCACTTGTAGACGAATTCAATATTGTGTTGTCAATTAATTCAGCTGTTATGCAGATTTAAAATAATTCAAATTCTGCAATTCTGCGTTTTTTCGTTGAAAGTGAAAGCAAATTTATTAATCGTATTCGCTTGCATCGCATTATATGTTTAATAATTTTGCTACGCGGATTGTGGGGAGGTTTCGAATGGCTTGTGTGGTTGGTCTCAGTCCGTGGCCGAGGAATATAAAGCTTGAGTATCGTTTGCACTCGAAAATTAATTAAATATTGTGTTGCCAATTAATTCAGCTGATATGCAAATTTTCATTAACTCAAATGCTGCGTTTTTTTCTTTTAAGTGGATGAAAATTTATATACAAATCGTCTTTGCTTGCATCGCATTATATGTTTAATACTTTAGCTCCATGGAACGTGGAGAGTATAAGACCGGCCCGTGTGATTGGTCTTTAAAATAACTGGAGGCGAATTGAAACACATGATTTCGACATTTGTTTATTTCACAATTTGTTTCAACCACTCACAACAGAGTTTTTCTATCAAAAGCAATTACCCAAAGAGATTTTAGTAAATATGTTCAAATTTGAGAAAACGGGGGCAGGTATAAGATGTTCAATTATTCATGGGTTTGTTAGTATAGTAAACTTTGAATTGTGTTTCAAATTAACTCAGCTGTCATGCAGATTTTGTATTTATTCGTTTAGCTGCACGGAACGTGGGGCGGATGCAAAGTGCTCGTGTGATTAGTTTCAACCCGTGAACAAGGAATACATAGCTTGAGTAAAGCTTGCATTTCTAGACCAATTAAATATTGTGTTGCAAATCAACAGCTGAAATGCAGAGCCTTTAGGCTCGCGTAAGTTGCCAAGGCAACAAAACGTTTAGTTAAGTCATCCATTTTTGAAATAATAATCGTCACCATTTTAGTAAATGGGATAATTTTCGTAGAGAAGCGAAAGTTATAATTACAAAACGTCGCGTTACGTCCATGGTCTCGAAGGAACTTGAGCGGCGAATCAACGTCTTCTAGCCGCGCGAGTTTTTCGATCTACCAGTGCTTGATGTTTATTATTAGGTTGAAGTAGGTAGTGTTCAACCTACGGAAAGGTAATTAAATAAATCATATTTATACGCGATTAAGCCCCGTTTTGTTGTGTTGTGATAATTTATTTTAGCAATCCACAAAATTTGTTTTTTTTTTTTTTGCTGAATTTGACTTTTGTCATAGTACATTTTTTACTCCCAATGGCTTCGGAAATGAGTGGCTAAAATCTTTCGGATATCTCGCGGGCACCCTGTATATTTATCATTGTCTATACCCCATTATAGTTAGTGTTGCTTAGTGATGTAGGTACTATAGTAGGAACCGTTTTTGGAGACCGAAAGCAACTACTATTGTTTCCTTGAAAAAAAAAAACATCATCATTCCTCGTGAATGGTTAGGCCAATTGTTCCATTGTAAAAGAAGTTGGTAAGAACTCTAGAGGCCTTTATTATAACATACATCTGCTTGCCTTAATTATAAAGTTTTCCTACGCATGGCAACAGTGTTTGCATACAGTGGTATCTACGTAAAGTAAACAATTTTAGTTTTAGTCCACAATGGAGACAATAGCTTTTTAAGTAGTAATCGCTTTTGATTAAAAAAAAAGATTCCGTCTATAACTAGTTCGATGTGTGTAAGACTGTTTCCTGCTATTGTCAGTCAAAAACCGATATCTACTGGATTTAGACCTTGTTGGGTGAAAATTAGGAAATGTGGTTCATTATTTGCGTATTCGCTACGGTCTGTTATTTGTGTTTGCTCCATATTGGCCTGAGTGCGTTTCAAATCACTTGTTGAATTAGTTAGATGCTATCTAGCTAGTAAATCTTTTGAGCAAAATTTTAAATTTTATCATTATTGTCACTTGCTAATTAGAAAGTACTAACCGATTTGTATTCAGTTTATGTTTTACCAGAAATTGACCGCAACTTCGTTCGCGGAGAAGAAAAAGTCATAATGCTAGTCAAAGTCAGCGTCTGGTAAAAAGTATCCTATAACCATCTCTAGATTACCAGATACTCATGTGTTAAAGAATAATGCGTTATACATTTTTGACAGTTCGGCAAAAGCCGGTTTTACAAGAATTTTTATTTTTTAATAATTTTTCGGAAAGAAATAAAGAATGTTAATATTGTATGTTATAATATTTCCGCCGATTAGTATATTACTTGTTATCATAGTCGTAGCTCGCTTTAGGTCATTTGCCCCTATCCATGTTTCGTTTTAAAACTTAATAGTATCTATAGATATGAGCTTAAGAATGAACACAGCTAGAATTAAAAAAAAATACCGCAAGAGAAGAGGCGCCGTGGGTATGCCCCTACAAATTGGACTGATGACCTGGTGCAAGACCAGTTATGATGGAGATCTTTGTCAGTTGTGTTGACATTTCGGAGAGGTCTTTACACCACTGGACGTTATTTGGCTGAGGTGAAGACACCGGCACCACACATTGACGCAAATCGAGGCAAGGCCAAGATCTTCTTTGTCACTACACTCTACACTTGGCAGAGTGGTCGTGGTGATCGAATAACAACCTCGGCAGCTGACAGGACTCACCGCTTCCCGCCACCTCAAATTCAATTTTTTTTTTTATATGTCTGATAAAACCTCCTGCTATCTGATAAAACATCTACCTGCTTGTAGACATTCAGGTGCACTCACTTAGCGACCCACAGCCGCTTTTAATTGGTCTGTCCATCGCATTGGCGATCTGCCGCGTGGCTTTTTTCCCTCCACCTGCCCTTGCACGACGAGGGTTTCTATGGTGTTATTTCCGTGCCGATTCTCATAATCATAGTATTTAAGGATTCGCCTTCCCACCATACAGACAAACGCTCTTGATGCCCAGTTCAGGCCAAGATACATTGAAGTGAATTTAAAAAAGTTACAGGCCTCCCCTCGCACAGGTCTAGATGAAGTGATAACATGATAGTTGTAGCCAGTTGGCAAAGTTGCAGACTTTGACCGTACTTCAAAAGAAACGGGGAATTGTTATAGGAAATAGTGATGAGATAACACAGTCGATAATATAGCGGAACGTAACGTACAAAGTCAACATGACCGTATTAAAGCCCGCACGCAACAGAACTATTAGTCGATTATTAAAAGCATGGACATTGTTTAATGTACAATAGATATTAGTAGATCAATAAGGAGTGATTTATGTTTTGAAGACATGAAGGGTCACAAAAAGTTAATCTCGAAAGACCTAAAATAAACTAAAGGTTACATTAGAGACATTTTTCTTTGTCGTCACACTCTTTGGCTTAGTCGTGGTCGTCACATCAGGGTTTGTGGCAAGCTTCACAATCCGTCACCATTCCTCATGTACGCTCTTCTCGTACATTTGTGGAATCGACCATAGAGCAATTCTAACTTGGTCGGTCTTGTGTCTTCAACTTTTCCGTGCACTACAAGTCGTTCTACAGATGTGTCGTCTTGACGTATGATACATCCAAATGGAGAAATATCATATTGAATTTACATAAGTGAGTCCAAATTAATTATGCCTATAAAAGTAGACAGTTAATGGGTAAGCTACGAGTACTACAAATTGTATTTGCACAGTAGTTATTCACCAGAAAACCGACGAAGTACAACTTGGACCTACACAAGAAGAATTTTGCAATATCTTAACTATAATAAAGTTGTAAAAATAAAATGTCTGTACATAGAAGATAAAACATTTTTTTTTAATATCTTCAATAGTGTATTTGTATTTGGAGGTCACTGGAGCGAAACATATTTTTTTGGATTCTTTGTATGTTTGTATGTGTCCTTGCGGCTTCATCTCGCAAAATTGGCTAAACCAGTATCAACTATTTGCGGTACACGGGTAGCTGGGTATCTCCAGATTATAGGATACTTTTTACCCGACTGCGCTGAAGGAAAAAAGGGGGGTTATGACTTATTCTCCTCCGCGAACGAAGTTATACTAGAAGATGCCCTTCTAGTATATGCATAAATGCCTATAGAAAAACATGTCTCTTGTATGGTTTCCAGACAGTTAAAATCTTACTTTCATTTTGTTTATAAATTCAAATATATATTTATTACGTTTAACATGCTTAAAAAGTTTAGAATATTGAGCAAATCAGGTGGAAAAACACGTTTCTTGGTTGTGGACCCCGTGCAATATTATATCTAATTTTATAATTTTTTGCTAAAGCGGATACAGAAATCCACATGCTGGAAATATTTCAAGTGTTTATCTAGTTAAGGTCAAGAATTAGACTCATGTGACGGCTAGATAGACTCCTTAGGTTCAGTAAAAGGATTTTATTAATGTCTTTAGGCATTAATAAAATCCTTTTACTTTCGGTAACCCTGTATAAACGAAATTCATCAAACTATTAGTTTTTTCCTTTACAAAACTATCCTATAAACGAATTCATATTATATTATATTGTAATCTGTGCAAAAGTAAAATTTAAGCACAAAACAAACTCGAGTATTACCTATTGAAACGGTTTCGTTTCCACAATTGGAAAAAGGGAATCCAACAATCATTTCACAAATTCACATGGCTCCTGTATCCGAATATCCGGTCATGGAAACAGAACAGCGGAAAATGAATGAATTTACATAACGCCGCGTGATTGATTAGATCGAGGCACAGATTTCTGCTCAAAGAGATGATATTACTCCCGCGCTGACTGAAAATTGGTTTCGAGCTGAGCTAATGCACGCGGCTGCAGCAAACATTACGTATTTTGAGCTACAGCGGTTTGATGAATTACATGGACATACATAGTTAAGCGTAGGTATTACAGCCTCATGGCGTTGTTGCTGATATAATAACATAAGTGGATAAACAATACGCTAGGTATAAATTAGTAACACACAAATAAAAACAAATTCTAAAGTTTTTGAAGATGATTTGATTATTGGACTCAATAACAGTCCTTAACGCAGAAACGGGAAACCATAATACGAGTAGTGTTTGATGGTTCCTTTTCCACAATGTATACCTAGAATACTATTTTATACGAGTACGATTACATAGTTTTCACGTGCTGCGGTATGTCGTGATAAAAAGGTTTCATCATCATCATCATCATCATCATTTCAGCCATAGAACGTCCACTGCCACACAGGCTTCCTCAATAGATTTCCACATGGGCCGGTTAGAGGCAACCCGCATCCAGCGAGTCCCCGCACAACCCTAACCAGGTTGTCCTACCACAGGTGCCCTACCACGCTGCGCTTGCCGGTACGCGGTCTCCACTCAAGAACCTTTCTGCACCAACGGCCATCGGTTCATTGAACTATGTGCCCGCCCAAGTCACTTCAGTTTGTTTACCCTGTTTGTTATGTCCTTGTTCTTCTGTGTGTGACCTTGGTTCTTCTACGAATCTCTTCAAATCTCCTAAATAGGTTTGAAATTCGTTTTCGTAATTCATCAACAACTAAAAGACAACCACCGCTGGACATAGGCTTTCCCCAAAGAACGCCACCGATCGATCCTCCACTCCTTGCATCTAGCTGACTCCAGTAACCATCCCCAGATCATAAGTCCAACTTGTGCGAGGCCCACAGCCACTCGAGGATTTTTCGGCCCCAGCGGCCATCGATTATATCGGCTGTTTCTTACTCCGATTCTTCTACTGATTGTATGCACTTAGGATTAAGCCTCGAAGAGAAACTCAAAGCCCTTTTGAGTGACTTTGCGTACGAAAATGATCGTGGATCCAGTTTTTCTCATGTATCTGAGATCCTTTTTTTACTGTATATTAATGATTTGCCAGCAATTACTAAACATGATTGTACATTATTTGATGATGATATATCAATAGTCATTTCTAAGACACACCAGAACTTCAACGATGAAATCTTCTCATAGTAAAATAATAAAATGGTTAAAGGACTATAATCTGCAAGTAAACTTAGAAAAAACGAAATATATACAGTTAATCAATCATCGCGGAAGAAAAGAAACACTATCAGTAAAATATAATGATTAGATACTGGTGGAATGCGATAGCACTACATTTCTTGGTTTTGTGCTCGATGACCATTGAAATGGAAGCTTAATGTCGACAAGGTGTACTCCAAAATAAAGAGATTTGCATATGCTTTATGGCAACCATCGCGAATAACGGATAGAAAAACCGCTTTAAAAGCTCATCATGGTTTTGTGGCATCAAATCTACGTTATAGAATACTAATTTGGGGAAATTCTGTACATATTAATCGTGCCTTTATAGCTCAAAAACAATGCATTAGAGCCAATATTCCTTCTCGTACATCCTGTAAAAGCTCATTCATCGAACTTGGTTTGCTTACTGTGTACTCAATGTATATCTTTGAGGTCTGTATATTTGTAAAACTTCACGCTGATTTATTTAACATGAAAAGGGATGCTGTTAAATTTAATACTAGGTACCCTGACAGTCTGATGCCTCCCAACATGCATACGGCAATGAAGGGTAGAAATTGCTACGCCATGTGTATAAAGATTTTTAATCATCTGCCAAATCAGATCAAGCAACTACCTTCGAATAAATTTAAACACAAACTGTTCACTTGGCTCATTGGAAAATGTTTCTATAACATAAAAGAGTACTTTGATATAATTCACTGAATAGTACCCAGTACTTAATGTAGACTACTTGTTTCTTGGCATTTTTCACTTATTCTTTGTAATTATAAAAAAAACGACTTCCTTAAATATTTGCATGACTTACTTAAGTCTAGATGTATGATTCCAAATGTTAGATTTTAAGATCATTATGTTCACTATGTCTATTGCAAATAAATATGTTTCATTTCATTTCATGTCATTTCCTGAACTTAGGTTAGCTGTGAAAGATGCCTTATAGGGATAGGTTTTCATTTAAACTTGTATAACCTGCCTTGATTATATTTAACCCGTTATCAAGTACATACAGTGTTGACGATTAGGTACTTAGTAAAAATGTAAGTACTTCATCTTAATTACAAAGTTATCGTTGGAATGTCGGGTCTAACGTTTCTATCTATCTATCAGCCATGGACGTCCACTGTTGAACATCGACCTCACCTATAGTTCGCCACAGAGTGCGATCTTGCGCATATCGCATCCACTGACTCCCCACGGCCCCCGACGAGGTGGACAGATGACCTCGTAAGGGTCGCGGGTGTTGCCGTAGCAACAAATAAAATGTTATTTTCAGATTAATTCTGTTTTATTACATACGACATCGATTAAATAGATCCTATCGTGGCTAGATCGCTAAAAGAAAAGAGTTATGGAGTCGGTCCTGTTTTACAGCAGGTGACTCCCGTCGGTACGGCAGGATGCAAACGACATCTCGCGATCGGCCGACAACCCATCTCGTATTATATATAGGTTCGATTAGGGTTTAGTTAGTTTGGACTGAGACCGCCAGATGTCGCAAATTTACAATGTTTCAAAACAATGATTAAATCTATATCTGTACATACATCGTCTTATGTTTTTCAACATAATCAAATACTTACCTGCAAATCTAATTATAAATAGCTGTCACCCAAAGCCTTTGTTCCTGAATAAAGCAGGTTAATGAAATTGAAGTCATCTCGGAAGATAAAAGATACCAAATAAATTAAGAATGAGCTCGATCGCGTTTAGAAGGTAAACGTTACGCCATAATATCAAAGCGCAGGATTTCACCATACAATAATGAAATTTAGCGGGAAATTTTGCATAAAAAGGAAAGTTCAAATAAAGATTATTTACAATAAAGCTGGAACGAGAATCTCCGTTCCCTTTGATACAGTGAAACAAGGAAAACTCAAACGTGAAATTTTAACGTTGCGTTTGCTAAGATTGGTATAAAAAATGTGTTTGAATGCTCTGTAAAACGTAGAAAAAAAACTTTAGGCGGAGGAATAGGAAGAGTAAGAACAATAAAAGTAAATTGAAGTTGGATAGAATTTTCGCTTCGCGAGTTTTAGTGGCCGATTTGGAGTAACGAGTTTTTACCGCCTTTGCAACTTTGCACGTTTACACGCCAAAGTTCAGTTGGTACAACAGTTTTTGTAGCGACTCGTCCCATTCTAGGTCTCTGCGAGTTTTGCTCTGGTAATAACCGGGCTATTAGATACAGGTGCTGTTCAAATGTCCACGTTCGACGATTGTGTTCCATTGGTAAAGAGTAAGCTGATGCCGAACTAGTTTGTCTTCCTTTGCCTTACGTGAGACGGAAATAAAAAATATAAACACAAATAACGCGGTTTTGAAAAGGAAGTTAGTATATGGGTCTCTTCATTATTTATTTTTTGATATTTTTATAAAATCGCTTGTGATCTTAAGTTGACATAAATATTAGCAGTTAAGTTAATAGCCTCAAAATAAGAATTTAAAAAATCTTTTTAGATTGCTTGTTTTTAAAGATTTTTCATTAAAACGTCTTCATTATTGTTGTTATTTGTTAAGTTTAATTTTAATCTTCAATTACTTACCCGAAAACTAAATATATTTTAAATAGTTAAGTTATGATATAAACCAAGTAGCGTTATCATTATGTCTGCTGATATATCTGTCGCAGGGAAAAAGCCAAAACAGAGATTTGATCAAATCTCTAAGGGATATGACCTAATCACGCAGAATGTTAAAATGGCGAATCAATTTTATCATTTGTCTAGGAACAGTCAGTCATTTGATTAAATCCCTGAATCAGTTTGATGAAATGACGATATCAGACAAAGAAGGCAACTCGTTTTGTCATTTCTGAACGTGTCTAGTGAAATGATAAAACGAGTTGACTTTGCGAGTTCGTTTCGTCAAATCACTGGCATGTTTCAGGGATTTATCAAATCGCTAAACAAATCTGGTGAAATAAGAAAACAAGTTGCCTTTTTGTATGATTTCATCATTTCACTAAACTTATTCAGTGATTTAATCAAATGACTGACTTTTTCTGGACAAATGATAACATTGATTCGCCATTTTAACATCCTGCGTGATTTAGTCATATCCCTTAGAGATTTGATCAAATCTCTGTTTTGGCTATTTCCCTGCGACATATGTATTTATTAAGCCAAAATCAATTTCAGTTGCTAAATGGTACTTTATAGGTATCATTTTTTTTTAATATAACTAAAACTATGCATAAAAAATAAAACTATAAAACTAACATATGCTTTAGAATACGATTAATACAAATTATCATAAAATTCAAATTCTAAACAATATGCTACCACTAGGCCTCAAGGGTATTTAGATATCTGATTTAACAATTAGCATAAAAACATTATAAACCAAAGACGTAAGATTGGAATAGTAATTGAACAGTAAGGGCTATCCAGATAATTTCGATAAATTTCATCGTTTTAAAGTGATATAAAATTATTCCATTTGCTGCAAACCACGTAAATATATAAATTTATATATTGCAGGTTTGTATTTGACCTCTATTTTTGTCAACTGAAATGTTATAATACGTAATAAATCAAGAGAAAAAAAAGATTCGTAAAGTCGTTTGTCTATCTTACATTGGTATAGGCTCTAGCGACGCTTAGACATGGGACTAAAACCAATACGAGTAAGTGAGTAATAATGTTCACTTTAAAATTACCAACTGGTTTTTCAATCGATTCTTGTAAAAATAACAAATTTTGATGGCATTTATTTTGGTTTCGGTGACTCGTCAAGATGAACTGAAACAGTATATTGGTAACAACGGTGGTTGTCAACACAATGAGACATAATACAACAAAAAAAAAGGGTAGAGCTACGGATCTAAGGTCATTCGCGTATGCGGGCCCCTTAAGGTAATCATACACCTCCGATGCCGCGCGTACATAAACATTCATCAGGCATCCTGGCCGCGCTAATGTTTTATTCGCTTTAATCTCCTGGAGTGACTCCTAAATATTCACTCTGGAATAATAATAAATTAGTGAATAGGGAAGTAAATCCCCAAGTTAATTGGACAGGCAAAGTCGGCGATCTGTCTCTGCTAACAAGGTGCATACTTGGCTGTAGTTATAGCAATAGGGTAACGTCACTAGCTTTATAATATTCCCTAAGTTGGTTAATAGAATCTAAATTTAAACTGGAGCGTCCGTTCCGGAGGTAGAAATTAGTAGATTATACGTTAAGGGGCTTAAACAAGCTATTACAATGACATAATATGAGTGAATTTTCAATGCAATTCAACGTGCAATGAAAAGGGCTATGCTCAGAGTTTCTCAGGCAGCATTATATAATCACAAAGGACGATATCTGCAGAATACCAAGTAATCGATATAGCTCGCAGTAGTGCATGGTTGAAGTGGCAAATGGCGAGCCATGTAGCCCGGGGAAAGGAGGCCGTGTGGGCAGTAAATTCCTAGAGTGGCGACCACGCATAGGAAAGGGCAGCGTGGGACGCCCCCGACGAAGTAGACGGATGAACTCGTGAGGCTCGTGGGAAGTCAGTGGATGCGGTCTGTGCAGGAATGCACTCTGTGGCGAAAAATATGGACATAGGCCTTTCAGTAGTGAACGTCCGTGGCTGATGGATAGATAGAGTGACAAAAACAAACAAGCAATTGGTACAAATACTGTCTGAGTATTTAAAAGCTTTTGGGTCCGCTTTTAAACACATGCCACCAGGATAAAATAGGTCTCAGTTTTTTGCATCAATATGGTTTATGTATTTTCCACAATGGCTCGGACGTTTCATTCAAAAGGTCTCAATAGAAAAGTCTATTTCGATAACTCGTAAATATACTGAGGCAAGTGCAAAATCACGATTTTTTAAGAAAACCGTGCAAGATAAAACGTCACGAAATGTTGCTATCTTTAAAGATAATTTCATATATTTTTGCATTTATTAAAATAGGAGTACTTAGTATCAGGCTACATTCAAAAAAATTACAAATTTAATTACTGAGAAACAGGTAAATACTTCAGTACATGACTTTTACGATATATAGTCTCCTGGTAAATTGATGCAACTGGAAGTAGGTACCACTTATTCTTAATATAACATCGCCTTTTTCTTATATATGTGCTTAAATGTACTAATAATACAAAGAACAAGATTATTACTTTTTACTCGACTACACCAAAAGAAGAAGGAGGATTCTGTTTTTTTCTCCGCCGCTGATGAAGTTGCGGGCACTTTATATCTTCTTCTAAATATATAAAAGCAGAAACTGACTGACTGACTGACGTAACAACGCACAGACCAAACAACTGGTTCTAGATATTCCAAATTTGGCACGTAGGTTCCTTATAAGGTCAAGGGGTGCACTATGAAAGGATTTTCTAAAATTCACTCTCCAAGGGGATGAAATGGGGGTCCAATTTTTGTATGGGGAAAACTTGCAAAGAAGTACGCGGGCGAAGCCACGGGAAAAGCTAGTATTCAATAAATTTATCTTCTGCAGTGACGTTTAAGTATTCACTCTAGAATAATAATAAATTAGGGAATACGAAATCCCTTGCGTTAATTGGACAGGCGAAGTCAGCGTTCTGTCTCCACTAACGAGGTGCATGCTCGGCTTTAGTTCTATCAATAAGGTTAATGTCACTAGCTTAATAATATTCCCCCAGGTTTGAATTCAAAATGCAGTGTCTGGTTTGCAAACGTTGAAAATAATTGATTGCATGTTAAAAGTCATATTTATGTAGTGTATTTGCACTACGTGCACTTCAGCTCGTGTGTGGTGCGCGTGCCGCTGCAGCTGCGGGACACCATCGCAAGTGCAGACATTTGGCCGTAGGGTGCAGTGTTTCGGCAGTTCCGAGGCAATCTGCCGAATCCTACACCAGATCAGACGACGCAACGGAACCAGAGGGGCTACTCCGATATTCGAAAAGCGAAGTTTCTATGGCGCTATCTCGCTCACTCAAATACGGCATAACATGAGAGCGAGAGGGGCAGCACGTCACGAACTTCGTTTTTCGGGTTTCGTAGTAGGCCCTCAGGGAGTTATGTTGTCTAAATCGAACTAGTTTTAGGTTTTTCTATTTGTTTTCGTTGTAGTGCCTTGGTTTTTATTGTAATGATGTGTAACTTTCATAAATAAATATAATATATAAATACATAGGCTATTATGATTAAATCTGAGCTAAACTATTAAGCACGTAAAGAGGCACTAAGTAGATATGTGCAGGTCAAGTGATTTCAATGAACTGTGGCGTATTCGCTCACTGAAACTAAATAGATTGACGACTCTATTTTCTGCGAGTCTGTAATACTACATTGCGTTTGTCACGCGATGGACATCTGTCAAAGCTCTAGCTCGCACGACTGAATTTTGCACTTCAAGCCTCCAAGATGAGCTGATAGGAGTTCAGGTAGGAGCTGATAGGCTGGCAACGCACTTGTGACTTCTCTGGTGTTGCAGGTGTCTATGTGTGTGATCCGTCTGCTTGTTTGCCCCCTATAACATAAAAAAGCTAAACTGAAGCACTTTTATGAATACGAAGTGGAATACATAATATACACCGGTATAGTAATAATGTGCCTATTTCTGACTAGTGTTCACAGAAACACGTAAGTTAGGGACCACAATAAGTTATCATTTATTATAAATCGTCTTCTGAGCGTGCCCTTACTAGGAATTATTATTTTACGTCAATATCATTATCTGTGGGCGAGGCAACAAGACACCTTCAGAATAATCGACTGGAACTTACCGTTGTAGTGTATTTACTTTGTACTTGTTGCCAACGAAGAAATATATGTATGCCTGGCTTTGTAATAAGGCCGAGCTACACTGCATGCGTGTGCGTGACGTGCACGTTGTAATGCGCGTGGCGTTTGCGTTGTAAAGTACGAATCCTCATAAGTGATGACACACCGCTTGCGTGACGTGTGCGTGCCGTATGCGTACGCAGCGGCGTGTTATCTCTCATGACGATTCGTACTTTACAAAGCGCACACCACGCGAACGTCAAGTTGCAAGTCACGCACTCGCATTCGGTAAAGCTTGGCCTTTAATCGAATCACAAAGCAAGGTTTCTTAAACCTTATCTACCGATATATACGAATAGACTAGAGGATGAGGGGCGTTGTAAGAAATAGAGGCAGCTCATTCATCGGATCAAAAAACAAATTTTAACTATTATTAAAATAAAATGTATAAAGTTAAACAGACTACTCGAAATAATACACAAATGTGTTTTTGCGGCTTTATCAGGCCAAAACGGCTAAACAGATTTCAATAATATTTGATATACGGGTACAGAGCATCTGCAATTGGTTGTAAATTACTTTTTACCCGACTACACTGAAGCTAAAATTAGGGTTATGACTTTTTTCCTTCACGAAAAAATTGCTCTTCTACAAGTAGTAATTGTATAATATTTGAACATAAGTTATTTTATTTATTGGTCCGTAAGGTATCACTTTTCGATCGCAGAGGAACTAACGCTCAAACAATAAAAAAACCACGCACGTACTTACAACGCATGATCTTCAAAGGGCTGAAAGATAATATTTAATAAAACACTCAAATCAAGTGAAATTTCAAAGAAAAAACTAGATCGAAATCACTTTGTATGTGTAGGAGCTACCATGCCACAGACGTATACACAGACATACCTTACACACGTTAACATGCCTATTTTCCGTAGGAGGGTCGAAAATTGACACAATCCAAACTCAAACTATACTACATAAAGACATATTTCACAACTGTTTTATTGCAACCCATTACAATAACACTTCAATCCATTTTAAAATGGTCAAGCGTGGTATTTGTGAATGGTTGGAAACTATGTGTATCTCTGTCGGCGATTCCGTCGACCAAATGTGAACGCGACCGCAGGCTTCGGTAATTAGTACGCGCATTCGAACATTGCTTTTTGATTCAGTAAAAGAACAATCAGCTTCAAATCGGCCTATGTAACAGAATTAAATATTGGGATTCAAATGATTTGTGCTACAGCTTTGGTGATAATAACGAGAAGTCCCCCATCGTAAGAGAGAGTGGCGGTATGTGGCGACAAGAAATTGACGGCTAGCGGGCGGAAATCGTTTTGCCACGCAATCTCGTCATATCCACTGACTTTATTTTATCTCAAATGATGAAATTCTTCCATTTTACGAAAATTAATACACGCACAATAAAATAGACTAGCCCAGTATTTGTGTACGGTGAACCGTTGGAAACTATTGGCACGCCGAGTTCTGTACGCGACCGCAGGCTTCGGTAATCAGTACTTGCATTCGGATATTGCTTTTTGATACAGTAAAAGAACAATGAGCTTGAAATACCTATACAACGAAATTGTTTCCGTCATGATTGGGATTCAAATGATTTCAGATACAGTGGTTTTGGTGATAATAAAGAATATTTGCTGGCGGTAAAAAGGAGGCGCGGGAATATGGCGACAAGAGGTCAACAGGTTAAAGGCTAGTGGGCGGAAATCGTTTTACCACACACTTGCCTTGTAAACTATATTTCGCCACATGCGGTGAATCTGTTTCATCGCAGGAGACGACTCAATTTAAGGAGTTGACCTATAGTCATTCTTCCATTTTATCAACACACATATACAACAAAATGGTCTAGTATGGTATTTGTGAACGGTGAACGGTTGGAAATTGTTGGAAATCGCGATTCCCGCGACCGAACGTGAGCGCGACCGCAGGCTTTGGTAATTAGTACTTGCATTCGGATATTGCTTTTTGATTCAGTAAAAGAACAATACCGCACATCTGGAACTAATGCAATGGAATTATTGCCGTCATTACCTAAGTGAAAGTGGTTTCAGCTTCGCTGATTTCGAAGGCAATGACGGCATAAAAATTACTTATATGCACCGATTTGGAAACTTGAGTCATTTTTGTCAATCATTGGTAATTGGTATTCCGATTCCAATATTGCTTTTGGATTCAGTAAAAAGGCTTCAAATCTGGGACGCACGTAATGGAATTGTTACCGTAATTTATTGGATGAAAATGGTTTCAGCTACGCTGATTTCGGTGGCAATGACGAAATGCAAATGACTAATATGCACCGCTCAGGAAACATAAGTGATTTTAATCAAACATTCGTAATTGGTATTTGCATTCGGATATCGCTTTTTTATTCAGTAAAAAAACAATAGGTTTCAAATCTGGCAACTATGTAATGGAATTGTTTCCGGCATTGCCTAAGTGAAAATGGTTTTGGTTTCGCTGACTTCGGTGGCAATGACGAAAGAAAAATGACTAATATGCACCGATCAGGATATTAAGTGTTTTATCAAACATTAGTATTTAGCATTTTACATTATTATGAAATTTATTTTCTTATACCTTATATTATGTTTGCTCTTTTCCGTATACCATAAGTTATTAACCGGGCAAAACTTAAAAACTGTAATAAAATGCTTTGTTATTCCGCTATACGTATATTAAAATTAAATAACGCTTAATACTTCCTCGTTCTCTCTAATATAAAAAGTGCTCCTACTGCCTCACTAGATCTCTTAAGAGACAAAGTGCCGCGTTCTTAATGTTCTCCAGGGGAATTATTGTGAGTTATAGTGACATGAAGATAAATAATTCGAGTCATAGTGAGGAAGCCACCCAAATCGTTAAGTGTTTTTTAAGGTGCTGTGCCTTATAGAGTCACTCTGTTCGCAGTCTATCAGTCGAGACCCTATTTCTCAGTAACCTATTTCTCAGTGGAGGTATAATCAACTTTAAAAAAGGAAATAAAAATAACCTACAAATATATCTTACAAAAAATGTTAAAACCTACTTCAACAAACTGTTTCTTGAAGTAGTCGAAAGAAAGAGTTGCGATTTTTTATGAGATCTTTGCCCAGCAGTGGGACAAAACAGGCTCGCAAAATTTATGCCCGATACATGTAACCGAAGGGAGAAAAGTAGGCTCTAGGATCAATCGAGTATTATTTATCACCATCATCATGTCAGCCATGGAACGTCCACTACTGAACACAGGCCTTCGCAACTGACTTCCACATGTGCTGGAAAGAGGCGACCTACATGCAACGAGTCCCCGCAACCCTAACCAGGTCTTCCGACCACCTTGCGGAGTATTATTGCGTCAAACTTAAAAAAATAAAACAATTTATTTGCCTAAAATTTTATTAAATATAATAGAATAGAGTAGAGAATACAGCTTTATTCAGGATAACACATCATAACAAGTTCAACATGACAAAAGAAACATTACAATGTAAACGAAAAATGTGCACCTAAAATGGTTCCCACTGAACAATGCTGGCTTGGTTAGGTATACCACTGTCAAGCCAGCGGCTCGGTTGTGTGCGACTTGTTAATGGGAGCTCAAGTGAAAGTGTATATCGAAATTTATAAATATATAAACAATGTATAAAATCTTCTTCAATTTAAGAGCTACGCTCTTCGGTGTAGCAATCGCCAGCCGTTTCTTTCTTGGGCTTTCTCCTTGAGTTCTTGGTAAGACATAACTTTAACATTTTCTTTTATTTGCTCTAAGTAATTTAGTCTTGGCTTTCCTCTACCTCACTTTCCTTATATATATATACATATATATATATATATGGAGTTAATTATATAAGTAAACTATGTACAGAGTAAATGTAAATACCAAGTATTAAAGACGATACCGATACCTCATACGGAGGATACCTCAGTGCTTGAAGACGAAAGTCTTCAACCAGCACGTATTATGACCTACGCCGAGACGTGGTCTCTAACTATGAGCCTCTTAAGGAAGCTCAGAGTCACTCAGCGAGCTATGGAGAGGGCTATGCTCGGGATCTCTCTCCGAGATCGAATCAGAAATGAGGAGTTTCGTAGACAAACCAAGGTCAAAAACATAGCAAATAGGGTAAGCAAACTGAAGTTGCAATGGGCAGGGCACATTGTTCGAAGAACCGATGGCCGTTGGGGCAGCAAAGCTCTCGAGTGGAAACCGCGTACTGGCAAGCGCAGCGTGAAAAGGCCACCCACAAGGTAGTAGGAAGACCTGATTATGGTTGCGGGAAGTCGCTGGATGCGGGTCGCCTCTCGGCCCATGTGAAATTCTATTGAGGCAAGCCTCCTCAATAGATAGACATGGTAGTGGACGTCCTATGGCTGAAATGATGATGATGATGGACTATTACTTATAATTACAACGTAGACTGTGACGGTACATTTAAAATTACCTATTATTTTATTTCTTTGACTGGACTTTGGCGGTCGAAATGATATTCTGTAGGTCTCCGATGCCGACAGCGCTGCGGTCGCCGACCGATAACAAGCGCTCGCTGAATAAATGATTCTCGCCATTGGATTACAATTCATGCTTCGAATAATCTATTAGAATTAAATTGGCAACTTGGACACAAAATACGCTTCAGCGAATGTATACAGGGTGTTCCAGAAATCAACGATAATCCTACAAGGGCTGATATCGAGCAGCTCAAAAGCTACCGATTTGACCCCATATGTGTTCGGCGATTTTTTGTTGCAATTTTGTTTTTTTTTCTTTTTATCGTGTTAGAGAAAGTCGGTAAGTTTAAGTAAAATACGTTTTTTAAGGTTACGTACCCAAAGGGTAAAACGGGACCCTATTGCTAAGACTCCGCTGTCCGTCTGTCATCAGGCTGTATCTCATGAACTGTGATAGCTAGACACTTGAAATTTTCACAGATTATGTATTTTTGTTGTCGCTATAACAACAAATCCTAAAATAAGTATAATTTTATGTCTGTCTGTCTATGTCAGTAACCAATATAAAATGATCAAACACCGCGTATATTTTGCTTAGGGCTCTGCTAACACTGGATTTTAATAGATACGGCCGTTTGTTTGTAGTGTATATTTTGTATAGAACCTTCGATGCGCGAGTCCAATTCGCACTTGGACGGTTGTTTTTCATCAGCATCTTACATTATTTGAAACATGAGCAACTACTGAAGTTTTTAAAAACATTTTCCGGTTTTTTTTTCGGACGGTTCCTTGAGTAATCACACAAAGTTTGTTCATCTAAAGTAGCATTTTCCGTGTTTGGGTTATTTCGTAGTATGAGATACCTAAGTTTCCATGATTACTCAAAAAGATCACCCGTGAAAAAACTGCCATGTTTTAAAACTTCAGTATTTCGGTGGGTTAAAATGATATAGGATACTAATAAAAAAAAAAGGAATTTCACTTAAACTATAACACTATTATAACGAACTCAAAATTGTTCCTATACTTGTGAATATTTCGGAAACTACTAAAATTCGCATAAAATATGAGTTTTTGAGCTGCTCTATCAGCCCTCTTAGAATTATCGTCTTTTTCTGGGACACTTTGTATACACAGGAGGTAATCGTTAAGTGTGAGGTGATTATTCCGTAACTATTACCGATATCAAAATATTTATCACTTCTCCTGCCCAAAAAGTACGTCATATTAGCTTCGCGAAGCGAGACTAAAATAGCACATCTAGCCCCTAGAATTTAAAAGAAAGCCATATGATCCCATACAAATTTCTATGAAACTGAAAAAAAAATTGCGGCTAGCTACATACTTACGAATAATTGAATATGTATATTGGATGTTTCTCACGTCTATAAGTAAAATAGCTATTAAACATATCGTCGTCTAGTAGTCATACATAACAAAAGCTATAATTGAGCTTACCATGACGGGGACTAGTTCCATTTATGTCCAAACTGTTCTGTATCACTGTTACTTCTGAAGCAAGTGTAATATTACTTCACTCATTGCAATTACAGATGAATAATATGTGCATGTAAATTTCTTGTTTCTGTAAATTTCGTAAACTTTTCAATTCGTATTTCGTTTCGAAGGGTGAATTCTAATTCAATAGCTAGAATGATTTTATTAAGCGCCGGCTTGTTATTGGGCCTTACGACCGCAGCGCCGCTGTCTGTCCGCAGGAAAGCCACAGAATATAATTATCATCCATTTTAACTGCCGTAGTCCAGTCTTATCAAAATTGTAGTTAGGTACTTTACAAAATATTCAAACTTATTAAATTAGAAGCAATAACATGGCCTCTTATCGACGCCTCGTTAATTGCGGAAAGTCCAAATCCAGCTTTCATGGGATACACTAACTATAGGCGGATAAATATGTGGAGTATCACTTTCTTGTCTGTAAAGAGGCAGTATTATTTTCGACTCTTTATATAAAAATAATGAATAAATAAATATTACGGGTCAATTTTATACAAATCGAACTAGTCCCATGGTAAGCTCAATAAGGCTTGTGTTGGGTACTAGACGACGATATATTTAATAAATATATTACTCATATACAGAAAACATCCACGACTCAGGAACAAATATTTATGTTCAGCACACAAAAATTTGCCCTTACCGGGATTTGAACCCAGGACCTCAGCTTGGTAGGCAACGTTACTCCCACTGGGCTAAACCAAATAAAATAAATCTCTACATTATGTATTTACATATTTACCTATGTGATCAAACAATAAACTGTAATTTCTGATAGAGTATACCGGGTGTAATCGTTAAGTGTGACCAAGCGATTATTCCTTAACTACTTATTACAGATATAAAAAAACTTTAAACTGATATGATATTGTAAGTAAAATGAAATCAATCATTTTCATTTAATCAAACGAGAAGTATCCACAATTTGACAATAAGCACTCACATAATATTTAGTATGAGATTAGTAGAAAGGTTTTACTTTCCTTATTATAATTAGGCTAGTATTCATTTTACCTTATTCATGTTATTGATGTCATTTTACTGATTAGGTAACGTACTTTTGATATCAGTTTAATAGTACATTGTTTGAAAAAGGGCTAAAATAAGCCATAATGACACAAAGTAATTATGTGGACGAGCTCACGAAGTGAGCAAGGATGAATATGTCTGAGTGTCATTAATGGCTTTTAGCCACGTGTTAACACTCTGCTTTTCACTTCGACTGCGAGAAATTGTATATTTCACGAAAAATTCAAAGTACAGTCTGAGCAATTTGATCAGAAATTTGGCCAATCTGATCAGGTTGGTTTGTTTGTTTGTAATTATTCATCTGTGATGGATGCCGTAAAATCGTAATATTGCACTTGAGAGAACATAAACAATAAATAAATAATATAGGGCTATCTTTACATAAATCGAACTAGTGCCCGACATGGTAATCTCAATTAATGCTTATTTTATGAGAGACGACGATATATTTGATAGATATTTTAAAAAGAAACATACAAGACTCGGGAACAAATATTTATGCTCATCACACAAATATTTGCCCTTACCGGGATTTGAATCACTTCAGATTCGCAGGGATCGCTACTCCTGCTGAGCTAAGCCGGTCAATACATTTCGTAGTTTTTGAGTAAAATCTCTGTGATAATGAGACGGACGGACATGACAAAATTATAAGGGTGTCGTTTTGGTCATTTTGGCTACGGAACCCTAAAAAAATGGCTTGTGTAGTAGAAACAATTTTAATTGGACCAGACTGTGGTGGTCAGAATGATATTCTGTCAATTTTCAGTGGAGAGATTGCGCTGCGGTGGCTGCGTCCGATAACAAGCTGAATAAAGTAATAGAGATATTGACTGTACTTCAACGAAAAAAAAATGCGAAATGTTTGTTTCCATGATAGAAATCCTGAAAAACAATCTTGAGTTCGATACTTTACGCGTAGCTAACTTGATGAACCTTTAAAGTTGGGTGAGAAAGTCAATTTTACAAGGTTTTATTAACTTGCAATGTATATTCGGGTGGAAACTTGCAAGTTAAATTTGACCTATATCCCGGTTTCCAATTGAACTTAAAATTGGCATACTTAATTCGCCGTCAATACTGTATGATACCATCGAGCTGACAATGTGATTCTAAAATAGAATCCTGAGCGTTACGAGTATTTCAACACACGAGAACTAAAATACAACTTTGCACCCGTGTGTAACACAAAACTTTTCACCTCACTAAAGCGAGGAAATTGCAACATGCAAAAAACAGCTCATAAAAAAGAAGTCTTTATTTGTAGTCATTATAATCATCATCAGGTTAATTAGAATCATCATCAATAGAAGAGATTTAAATCTGACGATGGAGCAAGAAGGTGGCCGTGGGAACTCGGTAATAACATAAAGCAATCCTACCAAATTTGGGTTCTTTAAAATCATCTTGAGGTGCGTCCACACTTGTATCATTTGCTCGTATCCGATCACCGCCGTGGTGTGGCATGACTGCGTATCGCACTGCTTGGACGCTCACTGTCGGTGTGGCGATACACTCCACTTGTCCGATCTAAGTGTGTGATACGCGTAGCAACATGGATTTCGAGCGGTCGGATCGTTGCAACGTCCAAACGCGTGATCGTGACACGCGAGCATGCCACTGGACGAATATCTGATCGGGCAAATGATACACATGTGGACGCGTGTGAATATAGTTGATGGATTTTTAAAGAAAAGTACAGTCAGGAATCGAAGCTTGTTACAATAATGTAATTTTTGTAACAAGCTTATTTCAAATTTGAAAATATTACTTACTTTGTAATACCAATGAAAAATCCATGAAAGATACCATATAATCTTTCGTTATGAAACCCTTTTGGTAAGCGCCAGTTTTAACATAGCTGCAGAATAAAAAAAAAACTTGCCTTCGGCTCGTTTAATAAAACCACAATCATGCTTTAAGGCCGTTTATCATCAGTTGCCTAACCTACTATTCTTTGCAAAATAAATGTACCTTCTCCTTTTTGATAGAAATTCATAAAAGTAAATTATAAAAAGGGTATGAGACTTAACAAGAAACTCTTTTTTCTCAGAGTTTTGTGTTTGTGGCACTGATCCCTTCGTGCGCGTTACCGACTCGCTCTTAGCCAGTTTACAAAGTCGCACGTTATAGGGTTAATTAAGAATAATCGTCCCATCGCTCCAATTAACAAATTTTACTTATTAACACTACACAGTTGGTAAAACCAAATTAGATGTTAATTCAAGCTTCTAACAGTTTTTTGACGTGTCAGTAACATAAATTAAATTCTACGATTAATCGCGCGAAAGGTAACATTTAATTAATGTTGCATTTAAATAACATTTAATTTACGTTGCATTTACTAAAATTAAGTCCGAATTTATATCATGAAACACAATATTGTGCCATGTTTAAACAAGACCTGTTTACGTGTTTTTGTTAATTAACATGTACATATGTGCTAATAAATCAGATAAGTTAGGTGTATTTATAGTATTCTATAATTATAAAATGAAATAACTGTACATTCAAAATAAATCATATGTATCCTACTACTTTACACGAGCAATTCTTAAAAATGAAATGTCTGTAGATTGAAGATATAAAAAAAAACAAGTGATACGGTTTATTTGATGGTTGCTGAATCGAAAAATACACATCTAAGATTGATATAAAACCCTCAGGACGACTTCGTCATTTTCTTAAACTTGACACTTTCCCAACTTGTACCTTTTTTAGGTCGACATTATCTTATTTGGTAATTTTCTTAAACTTTGCTATTTTAAATTAACGAACGCGTTATCTTCTTTTCCTTGCCGAAATGAAGATGCTAGGTGCATGTGCGGCGTTAATAGGATAGATAAAATCCGCAACGAGTACCCGCGAGGAAGCCTAGGCGTACACGACATCGCCAATTAGCTGCAGGAGAGTAGGCTGCGATGGTATGGTTATGGTCACGTAAAAATATGACCACCTGACCATGTAGAGTCGACAGCATTCCGTCTCCGATCAAAGATCCGGGAGCAGACCCAAACGGGGTGGAAAGATGAAGTACAAAAGGATGCTAGTGAGTGTCTGACCCAATCAACATGTGGAATAATAGCTAAGAAGAGAGCGATTGATTAAAGTGACTTGTTACAGCACTATAGTGTTTATTACTTGGCGGAACACGCTAGTTGTTCATCCAGGTGAACTGAGTGACTACTACGAACACCGAAATTCGAAGTTCGTGTAGCACCGTCCTTCTCGATCGCTCTATGGTACGAACTACGAATTTCGGTGTTCGTGGTCCCGATAGCCTCTCTGATTCGGTGAACAATGGCTTAGGATAGGGGAAATACAGCAACTACGAAAATGAGGAGTTGAAAAAAAGCGCCAAGCTTAAGAAATAGATCAGTTAGGAAAGTGTCAAGTTCAAGAAAGAGACCAAATAAGATAATGCCGAGTTAAAAAGAGGCAATTTGGGAAAGTGTCCATATAAAGGAAATGACGAAGTGGTCTCGAACGATATAAAATACTGTTTAGCTGATTACGGTTTACGAAAAATAGAGATATATCTTTTGTTTTCTCCGTGCAAACGAAGCCTGCTAGTAACTTTTATATAAAATTGCAATATATAAGGGCGGTAAAATAGAAAATAATTCTATGTGGCGAAATGATATATTTTTACAAATAAAATTTTAAAAGAAACTAATGTTTGTATAATTATTTGAGCAAAGCAGAAATAGACGCCACTAGAATGAATTTAAGTCTGCATTTTAAAATCCTTTGAAAGCTTACTTACCGAGTACCTAACAATACGTGTAGTTTATTCAACAATGTTCATGGAAACAAGCTATTGAACTGTGTCTCTTCAGTTAAATGTCCACGTCACACAATGCTAGCTAGGCGAGTTGAATTAGACAGGGAAGGAGCGGACCACAAACAAGGATTTCATAAAAATTGTAGATTGTTTGACAAGCATTTCAGCATTTTGATTTAGTGAATATTTTCGGAAACAATAACTCTGAAAGTTGCATAAATAGTGCGGGGGCTGCACAATCTCCCCTCTTTTTTCTAAACGGTATGTCCAAAACATATGAAAAAAAATACAAAAATACAAAATTATCTATATTATGATCGAATATACCGTTTTTGAGTTATTTCCAAAAAACTGCGCTTGTCAGCTAAAGAACGAAAGTGCCGTCGAGATACGCTCTTTTTCTAGTGCACTTTTTTCATATTGTATTTTAGTATCAGAGCACATATATATATAGTACATTTTTTTATATGAACGGCTGTGTATCCCTACACTGACCATGGTCCGCCATGCTCTTGGCCTATTTTTTTGTCTCATTTGTACTTAACATCACATATCACTCGCTAGTTTTTAGTATCCCGTCCTTACATCAACCTACCGGGTCGAGTAGCCAGTTAGGAATGCGAGTGACTATCCCCCGCTGCGACAACAGCTCGCACTGTGTGCCTCGTCCTTAACAGTGTTTCCGTAAGCCGCCGACTGTCGCATTTGCCTCGGGCACTGTCGGCCAGCGATAAAAGGTTTAAATCTATGTCGTTATTTGGAAATTCCAATAGGTTTTGTTGGGAAGGCTAAGGTGTACGCAAAATTGCATTCTTTGCTATGTGCATGCATTGGTTTTTAAAGTTTGGTGATTTATTTTTACCAACCTGTTTCGTCTAGCGGTATCTGGCATTTTCCTCGAATCTCTTAGTTGGGTTATTATATATTGTTTTACTTTGAAATTTTTATGCGAATATAAACGCACAAGTTCTGTATAATACGATTCTTTTCATTTTCATGTTTTATGTCCTCAATATTCTCATTTTAGGTATGTTATTTTTTTTAAAGCGAAATAAGGCAATATTTATCTTTTTTCATAAAATCTATACACAATTATCAAATATATCTTTTAACAAAGAAAAGAAAACAAAATAATGATACAACCGTCTTAAGCAGCTCCTGTTTCAAAGTTATTTATATCTATCTATCAGCCACGGACGTCCACTGCTAAACAAAGGCCTCCCCTATCACTTGCCACAGAATGCGATCCTGCGTAAACCGCATCCACCGACTCCCTGCGACCCTTACCAGGTCATCCATCCACCTAGTCGGGAGCCGTCCCACGCTGCGCTTGGAAAAGATGAACAAAGTTTCTCTGCGTGATAGAATCATTAATGAGGATATCCGCAGAAGAACTTGAGTTACCGATAATAATTATGAGCGTAATTAATGGTAAACTTTAAGTAGACTCACAAACATGAGTGGAATAATCAAACGTATGCAAATTATAATTAAAATCATGTTAAATACTTGTTATTTGATGTATCAGCCTCATGTAAAATTAAATATGAAATTTCCTGCCTCGCACGGCGGAACTGTGGAATAAATTGCCGCTTGCAGTATTTCCGGGTCGATGCGACCTTCAAGCCTTCAAGAGAAGAGCGTACTCCCACCTGAAAGGCCGGCAACGCACTTGTGACTCCTGCGGTGATGCAAGTGTCTATGGGCGATGGTGATCGCTTACCATCAGGCGACTCGTCTGCTCGTTTGCCTCCTGTGTCATAAAAAAAACAAACCCTAGTGGGATCCAATGGGCAGATTATGTGCTTCCAACAAACTGTAACACTTTCACCAATGTGAATTTTCCATAATCGTGCAATTAAGTAACATTTCATTTCATTGATTTCATTTCATAGCTCGCAAGATTGCAAAATAATTGAAAATAGTTATATATACCGAGGAAAATGTCTTGTAAACTACAATAATTATTATTTCAATTAGAATGTCTTTGAATACTAACAATATTGTTATTTAATAACACACTGTGAGTTTAGTTTTCCGTTAAATGTTGTTATAACGTTATGCCATTGAATAGTGTACCTACTGAGGTACTAAATGTTATTGCATGCTTTCATTCTATAGACAAACCTTTCATTCGTAGATTGATTAATTTCTCATGATTTAGATTTCGTAAATAAACATTTTATGGTCAGTTATAAAAGCTTTAGTTAGGTTTATTTTATAACGGTTTAAAAGCTGTAATTAAACAAGTGTAGACCGAATATTGTATCCTCTCGTTAAATCTAAAAAACTGGCCAAGAGCGTGTCGGACTATGATCAGTGTTGAAAAAAAATGTGAAAATGTGCACCGGCAAAAGAACGTATCTATTTTCATGGCAATTACACCCTTTTGTTGACAATAACTCCAAAATCGTATATTCAATCAAGTTTTAATAAAAAAATTGTTGAAATTATTTATTTAGCGTTATTTACGCTCGTAATTCTATTTATGTTGTTTTGGCATACGGTTTTAAAGATAAAAGGGAGGGGGTCACAATTTATGCTACTTTAGGAGCGATTATTTTAGAAATTATCCACTGAATAAAAAAATTCTTAGAATCCTTGAAGTTTTTTAAAATTACTCTTCAAAATAAGTTTCACGTGTTGCTGAAAAAAAATCAGGTTCTGTTAGACATGCAGGGTGCCTCGCCGTTCCAACACAAGCAAATTTCATCATCATCATTTCAGCCACGGGAGGTCCACTGCTGGACAAAGGCCTCCTCAATTGACTTTCACGCGGACTGGATACAGGCGACCCGCATCCAGCGAGTCTCCGCAACCCTAACCAGGTCGTCCGAACACCTTGCGGGTGGCCTTCCCATGCTGCGCTTACTAGTACGCGGTCTCCATTCGAGAACCTTTCTGCCCCAACGACCATCGGTCCTACGTAGTCCGGCGTAGGTCATCAGTGGTGACTCATCACCGGTAATACGCACTGGTTGGAGACTTTTCGAGCAAAGTCAAAATCTGCAAAATGTGATTGGATAATTTCGCATATTTCAGCTTGAGTAGATTGGTAGCCTAAGGCACATTTCGAACCTATTCTAATTTTATTTAACAAAATGTCCAGGGTTTTGCGAAACAAACCGCTAATTATAGAAGACAGCTCATTCGTAAAATGGAACATAAATACGCTTCGCAATAATTTGCGAATATATTTCGAGGTTTATTCAAGTTGTGAGTTCTAGTCCGGCAGTGTTTCCAATGTAGTACTTTTATGGCTAAATATTAGCACAATTTTGTCAGTTTTGGCACAATTTTTTTTATTTCAGCGGTATAGTTTTTAGCGCTTTTATTTTCTAAAATCTGTGCAAAAAGTTAAATTATGACATCAAATCCTACATATTTTTTTATCAATAAAGTTTTTAGTAAAAACAGACCTACCATTTAGCGTCCCGTACCCAAAGGGTAAGACAGGACCATATTACTGAGAATCCGCTGTCCGTCCGTCTGTCCGTCTCTCCGTCTGTCACCAGGCACATCTCATGATCCGTGATAGCTAGACAATTGGAATTTTCACAGATGATGTATTTCTGTTGCCGCTAGAACAACCACTACTAAAAACAGTATAATTATATGTCTATGTAAGTAACCAATATATAATGATCTAACACCGAGTACATTATTGCTTAGAAGTAGGACTCTTCTAACACTGGACTTTCATAGATACGGCTATTTATACCGGTTATTTTCTACGGAACACTCGGTGCGCGTGACCGACTCGCACTTGGCCGGTTTTTTGGAACATTGTCGTCGGTCAAAATACCTCAGTAAATTGTGTTTTTAACACACAAAAATCTTTATTTACTTTGTAAGTATAGTTATCAGCATATGTATCTTATTGAAACAATGATTTATTCTTAATAATTGAAGTGGTATCTAATTATATTACACATATAAATATTATATTAAATCGAAGTTAAAAAAATATGTGTGTGTGTCTCCCTGTGTCGGATTTGCCCGCGTATCATTCCAAGATCTGTATCAGCTATATTACTAACTAGCTTCTGCCCGCGATTTCGTCCGCTTTAAATTCATTTATCGAAGATTAGGGTATTTTTCCGGGATAAAAAGTAGCGTTTGTCCTTCCCCGGGACTCAAACTATCTCCATACCAAATTACATCCAAATCGGTTCAGCGATTTAAGCGTGAAGAGGTAATAGACAGACAGACAGACACACTTTCGCATTTATAATATAAGTATGGATTATGATGTATAGGGTAATTTAGTTGAGCGATTGCCCTTGTCAAACTAAAAATTAAAGCAAATAAATAAACCTTTATTACTAAGCAACTAAACAATTTTGTATTTTAATTAAATAGTCTAATGAAAAAAAACGCAATGTAGCACAATCTCGTATATAATTTAGCCCTATGTTAAGTTCAGAGCTGGCAACACTGAGTGTGGGTAACCTAATGTCGAGTTATTTTTGTGCACCGTCTTTTGCTCGGAATATATTTCGGCGAATTTCATTTTGCAACCAACGGGACGCCGGATTTTCATTTTTCCAATTATCTTCGGGCATATTTTCACTTTGGCAATGTATTATGTTTCCTAACGTTCACTAAAAGCATCAATCCCGTTAGAATTTTGAAAAGCCCAGCCTTATCTATCGATATTACGATTCACAGAAAATATGACCTCCGTCATATAATGCCCGTATAGCAGTAATTTTAGTAAATACCGGCGTATCTCGCATCATAAAACCTAAGTTTGGGTAAGTTTTCCCAGGTCTTTTACCTCCTCGACACGCTGCCCCAGCATGTATTTGAAGTGAAATGGAGTTGAAAAGTGGTAGACCAATTTTTTGGTCGACTGTACGAGGCGAAGCGACAGCACCTACGAGGGTGCTCCTGTCACTGTCACCTTGTTGATACGAGTACGAGGATGGATACTAGTCCCCGCTGCAAACCGCACCTCTAACGTCTCGGCCACGACTTAAAACAGCTACGGCAGCCGCAGCGGTTTTTTTAATTCATTGCGTGTGATCCCAACTAACTAACAGTGCGTTGCACGTCTCGACCGCGCAATCAATTTTGGCGACACGTTTGTCTCAGTGGGTTGCACAAAAGCCTACGAAGCTAGCGGTCCCGGGTTTGAATCCTGGCCAGGTCAAGTGTTTGTGTGATGAGCACGAATGTTTGTTCTTGGGTCTGGGATGTTTCTTTAAGTATTATAATTTGTATTTTGTAATAAATCGTCGTCTAATACCCATACTCCAATCTTTGCTTAGTTTGGTACTAGGTTAATTTATGTAAGATAAGAGACAAAACGCTTTCCGCACCGCAATTTGTGCAATGTCGTGGACGGGTTCGTTACTACCCAGGGTCTGGTATTTTTTTACTTAATCTTTATTGCACAAAAGGAAACTTATGAAACGAACTTTATGCCATGAGCTTTTATTTACCATTATCGACCAGTCAACCTAAGGGTAAAGTAGAAAAAATATATTGGTATCTTGCTGGGCAATACTGTCACATTGCTGTTTCATATAAACTCGATTTCTTTTTACAACTATATAAGTAAACGGTTAATGTTTAGAATGCCACCAAGCCTTTTGCCCGTCTTGGAATATCAGAGTTTTGGGTGGATCCACTTTTTTCCTTTTGTTATTCTGTTCTGTAACTCAGGAATTTGTCCTAGCATACAAAGTTCTTTAGATAAACATTATATACTGACAAGATGGGTCCTTGAAAATGAACCTATATTTGCTACACAAAACCATCTGACTATCACTTTTTGCACAGGATACTTGTTAGGTAGTCAAGAAATTTAATTTATATACCATTTCGTACCTTGTCACAGTCAAAACCAATATGAAAGCCGATAGAGATTCCACATCAATGTCACTGTGACGAATTGAATTCCTTGACCGTAGGTAAAGATGTGAAGAAATAGCAGAATATAATCTTATAGCAGAATAGTCCAAACCTGAATAGGGTAGGGGAACTAAGTTCCGTACTTCGAGACTACTCGTAAATCCGATTTCATTTCCCGATAATTTGACGTTATAATCCGATCCGAGTTACGTCAAACGGCTGAGTTAGAATAGTGGCCTAAGTGCTGGATGCAAATAGCATTTCAATTCAATCCAGTAATTGATGGGTAATCCGCTGTGAAAAACGTCGGCCAAAGGATTTGTGGTACACGCCTATTGATGATCGCTGTGTAGGTGTCTAAGTACATAATATGTACATAGACACATACGACAGTGTACTATACTGTCAATCGCGATAATACCGTCGAACAAAGTTTACAGCATACTGTAGTTATATAAAAATACCAATTCATCATGAAATAGAGAAACAAATTGCAAATTTTGTGTATTTTTTTGTTGCAATTCAATTTAGAGCTTTTTCAGAATGTTTCTTATTTAATAAAACAATAATTGTAAGGGAACAATGTAATTTTTCGCGACCACAATAGCAAATTACTTTTTTCCAAATGTTGGTAAGCGTACTCAAATATGATGTCACACCTTAGTAGCAATTAGTCTGGAGCGTTTCCAGCGCTCATTTCGAAAACCGAACTACTATCATTAATCTTTTCATCATTTAGTCCCATGTACTCGTAGACATTTGATCCTTAACACTTTCGCAACCTACATTTTCGTAGCACTACGCTCTTAGCCAATAACATGGGAAAATCCATATGTAGAGAAAACTTGCAAAGAGCAGACCGCTGACCAAGCGGGCATGCGGTCGTGAATGTGTTAAGAAAATCAGAATTGATTGTTTCCTCGGTGGACTTGACTACGGTCATAAAACACGAACACAATACGCTGATCAATGGGCAAAAACCAATTTAGTAAAATTAGTATTTAATCGTATGATGAAATAGCATGTTTGCATTCAATACTCGATTGTTTCTTGTAGATAATCTTACATAATGTACTGAATAAATTATTTCCAACCAAGTCTGATGAATACTCCAATTGTTTATTTTTAAAACAATCCTAAAGGACATCACTGAGTGTCAGGTATCCGAAGATGATGTTGAGAACAGAGGCAGAGCGTAGAGAAGCGACCCCACCACCATGTCATTTAAAGATAACTTAAAAAGTTATGGCTTTCAGACCCCTGACCTTGTCTTTTAATATTTATCCGTTTGTGTATATTTATTATGTAAATAAATATATATTTACACACGTATATTTATTTATCTAGATGATATATATGCTATTATATAACTATTTATTATTTAGGGTTTATGTGTATGTGTATGCTACTTTAGCTTTTAAGTTTTAATGTCATTGTGCATATTAACTTGTTGGTTTGTCTATCTGCGTTGATGTTTACTCTTCTCTTTCATTTGCTCTAAAGTTAACTGGAAGAGATCCCTTAAAGGGATAAGTTCGCCTTTGTACAAATATGTTACTTTAATTTCTTTGTTTTATTGTTTTTATGTACAATTAAGTGTTTACAATACAATACAATACAATGTGGGATACTAGCCAGGATAAGAGAGAATATCGTCAGTTGACAACCAAAACTCACTAACTAACATATACCAGTATACCGATTTGAAATAAAGCTCGCATCTCAGTATCAATGTAGTACCGATATACGAGGTTTTGAAGAGCAATGACAGATATTTTAGTGAGTTTTGGCTGTCAGCAAGGGATAGTTTAGTTTCATTATTTCAAAAAAAAATTAAAGTGTTTTACAATTTAAGACTAAAAGGGTCGAATATACCAACATTAATGTACACTAGACTTTCTTCAGTATAACTTTACTCAATCGATTTACTCGATGGTTAACTTCAATTTCGTTTCACCACCCTAGTCTGCGAATAACTTATTCTCGCATAGTTACTCTGTAACGTTGAACGAATGAATGGAATGAAATCGTAATGCACCCAAGTAAGACCTATGCTTGAGCAATGCTTAACTAACAGTTTCTTCTTCTCCTTCAATTTAAGAGCTACGCTCTTGTCGGTGTAGCAATCGCCAGCCGTTTCTTTCTTGGGCTTTCGTCTTGAGTTCTTGGTAACACATGACTTTAACCTTTTCTTTTATTTGTTCAAAGCAATTTCGTCTTGGCCTTTCTACACCTCGCTTTCCCTCGATTTTACCTTCTCTGATATTTTGGAGGAAAAAATGATGTCCTAACAGATGGCCTATCATATTTCCTCTTCTATTTTCTATAAGTGTTAGTATTGCTCTTTTTTCTTCTATCCTATTCAAGACCTCTTCTTTTGATGTTTTTTCCGTCTAGCTTATACCTTCCATCCTCTTCCAGCACCACATCTCAAACGCCTCCAACCTCTTTCTATCCTTCTGTATCAGGGTCCACGTTTCGTTGCCATACAATGCTACACTCCATATATTATGATTTTATAAACTGACAGTTTACTCAGCCGAATTTCCGCCAATTTTAAAACATTTTACTCTAGTATTTTTTTATCCTTAGTGTAAATATTGGTGAAACGTAAAATAAGTTTACTCACGAGTAATTAATCCATACTTCAATACTAATATTATAAATGTGAAAGTGTGTCTGTCTGTCTATCTGTCTGTCTGTCTGTCTGTCTGTCTGTTACCACTTCACACTTAAACCGCTGAACTGATTTGGATCAAATTTGGTATGGAGATATTTTGAGTCCCGAGGAAGGAAATAGGCTACTTTTTATCCCGGAAAAATATCCTCATCCGCGATAAACGAATTTAAGGCGAACGAAGTCGCGGGCAGAAGCTAGTTATCTGTAATTGGAATAAGACTTTTACTACGTTTGCGTTTGTGGAATCGACCCTAAATCTATTATAGACAAGTCGACACCTAACACCGCGAACGTCACAAAAGGATAGCAAGCATCACACGGGTTATCACACACATTTGTACACACGCTACCTTTAAAACGACCCTCGACATTTTATAGAATCGTTACCCCACGACGAATGGACTTACATAAATAAAACTATGAAAAATGAATGGCTCAATTCCTTTATCCCTATTTTTTCTCCCATTGGACTCCAAATAACGTGCTCGTTTTCCATCCCGGGCTATAAATTTGGCGACTCTGGCCCCACGACCCATTTGCAATTGAAAGCGTTCTTTATAACAGGATATGTCCGGCGCACTTTTACGACCGACTGTACTCGTATAAGCCCGCCGCGAACGCCAATACAGCTAGCGGGTAGCTTGCTTTGTTTTATTATCTGTTATCTATTTGCTAGGAAACTGTATCTTCGCGGTTTATGGCCGAGTCTAGAAAATACTAAGCAACGGGTATGAATAGAAATTGTGATTGTGAAAACTTACTGCGCTGCGTTAAAGAAAATGCGTGGTAAACGAGTAATTCAATTTAAAATGTAATTAAAGTGAAGAAAGTAATAATTTAAATTTACACAGTGGAAGCAGGTCAAACGAATCAATAAAGCGAGAGTAAACTCTGAAATTATAAAAGATAGGAAAATGTCTTTTTCTTTGGACTTAACTACATGAAATGTTCATTTACTAAGAACATACCTATTCGGGTTTGAAAAACAAAAAAATACAAATGTGATGATTATAGCTTAGCGAGTTTGTTCGGGACACTCCAATGTTCTGCGGGCGACGGGGGGGGGGGGATATGAAGAGTCCGCGTGGTGGAGCACGTAGACCCTGCCGCACGCAGACTTTTTACCCGCCCCCGCTGTCTTTCCCCCCGTCGCCCGCAAATCATAGGAATGTCACGACAAAGTTGCCTAGCTATAGTTGCCGATTCGTCGGATTCTTGTTTCACCGGATTCTTGTTTCATCGGATTATTGTTTCTTCGGTATTATATATATATTATACCTACAATATAATCAGTTAGGTACAAAAACCGTTCACTTATATAGGTACGTGTATATGCCATATTGTTTTTGTACAATAGGACATGACTTCAACTGCGCAGAAACAGATTTTAAATGAACTGAATAATTTCAACGAAATATGAATCCTGCAAAATAAGAGTCCCACGAATCGGGCATTAGTTAAATTAATTATTCACACCTCATTTTATCGTATAACCAAGTAACCACGTTAAACCAAGTAAGCTGATCTGACCCTCGTATTCCGTGACAATGAACTTAAGGCTACATCTGATACATCTGATATTACAAAAAAATGATCAAACTTAGTATTTACGCAAATCCAACCAAGACATTTCGTATTGAAATCCGCATAAAAATATCATAGGTGTAGATAGTTGAATCTGCGGGCCTATGATGGTTGCGTTTGTCACGCGATAAATAAATGACATGGCTGCCGTCACCTTCTGACACGTACGTGAGTGCGAGAGTGACAGGCACGTTAACATATCATTTATCGAGTGATAAACGCGACCATCATAGGCCCGCTGTACTTCAAAAGCACCTATCTATCTAAAGTCTTTCTTTCATTCTACATTGCTAGCTGCTTAACCTCCACTCCAGTCCGATCTGATTAAATAAAATCCAGGTTCATAAACTGCAAATCTCTGCCCGAGGGCTGTAATAAGATCTCCAAGATATTGCATTAGCCGGCAATCGTTTCCGTTTATCTTAATAAAGTAACCAATTAAAGTTAGAGTAGAAGGTGTCGCTTTTCCTGTACGAGTATCTATTAAGAAAGCCCGAGGGATTAATTGCTTGCAGCTTGTGTTCATTATAGTTCGCTCGATAGTTAATAATTTATATAGGTTATAGCTTCAATGCGGGAGAGTAATGGAACATTAATACCTGATTGGTGTAAAGAGGTTACGCGGAGAGAGTTATTACATATGTTATGCTAATGATGTGTATCTACACCGATTTGCATTATTGTTATGGAGTGATGTGGGTGGGGTAAACAGCATAATATTATAGCTTCAAGAAATGTTTGGGTAGCAATAATTTATTGGACATTTTGATGAAATTACTGAATGTGCAATAATTTGAAGAGACAATTTAATTTCGTATCGAGACAATGATAGAGTGAATGATTATCATCGTGCTCTTTAATATTTTAAAATTTATTTTGGGGTACGCTTTTTACCATAATATGGAAAAAAATTACGATAAAAAGCATTAAGGCTACTTTACTTAAAATAATGGAAATTAGTTCCTTTGCATTTCCGCGAAATAGTATCTTGGTTAGATGTGAATTAATTGTGCTCACATGCGCATATTTTCATGCAGTTTCCACAAAAAATACGAATGCAAATACAACAAACCTAAAAACTATTTCGCGGAAAATCAAATTAACTATAATCCATTAATCTAATATGGAATTCCGCAAGGTAGCACCTGAATCTATCAATTACTTTAGTAAGCACAGAAATTTTTAAGTTTTCCAGAATACGATTTTATTCCATACCCAGTTCTTTGAGTCTCTCTTTATTTCTAAAATGCACGAAAAACTCACAACAGAAAAGCCAAAATAAATTTCAAAATTAAAAGCATGCCAATCAGTACTGAAATAAAATGTAAATCACTTTATATTCAATTAGCTGCCATCTATCACACATCACGTGTAATTAAGCACCACAGTTGAGCAAAATGCTCTGAAAATTTTAATACTAATACCTAGAAATGTCTATTGTAAAGTGTTTATATTATTTTATTGACCTTCAAAAAGAGTTATGCACGAATCTATTTTGAATAAAACAATAGACTTTTACTTTCAAGTTTAACTCAGAAAAGGTTTTATATAAGATTTTATTTCGTTTAATGCCCAATTCCACTCTATTATTAAAATCTTCGGTTGACTGATTAGCTCACAGACAGTTATAAAAAAAAAGCTTACCGACCGCTCGGATAATAAAATGTAAATATTTTTTTATTCAATTAGCCGCCGTCTCTCACACATCACGTGTAATTAAGCGCCATAGTTGAGCAAAGTGCTCTGAAAATGTTTAAATTATCGTTAGGTTTTTGCCGGCCACGTCATTAATCTCTCGTAATGGCGAAGCGACGTATCTAATGGACAGGGACAAAAATACGTCCGATAATTAATGAACTTGCCTGAAAAAACGGAACCTTGAAAATTTTGGCGATAGTTCCGTTATTTTCCTGGAAATTCTTAGCTGCGTATTACGTGAAGCTGAGGGGAAGGAAAGACTACCCTAATGAGCAAGAATATTTAAGCAATTATTAATTTGTTAATTATTTGGAAGAAATTACTCAATAAATATACAAAAAGTACCGAGAGACTTTTGTGTTGAGTCACTAAAGATTTGAATCAACATACCTTTTTGCTCTTTCTAACATTTATTTTGGGGTATGCTCTTAATGAATTTGTTTCATTAAATACCCAAGTCCATCTGGATCACGCTTTATTTTAAAAATGCTCCGCAGACTGATGAACTCATAGCCAGACATATAAAAAAAAGCTTACCGACCGCTCATATAGTAAAATGTAGATCATTTTTTATTTAATTAGCCGCCGTCTCTCACACATCACGTGTAATTAAGCGCCATAGTTGAGCAAAGTGCTTTAAAATGCAGCACTTTGCTCAACTATTACTATACTGAGCAAATGTTTAAATTATCTTTAGGTCATTGAAATAAAACAATTTAACGGATTATATCGCGTATATTATCTCATTTTAGTTCCCGACGTTTCGGAAGATTTCCAGCTTTCCATGGTCACGGGAGGACTGAGAAAAGATGTATTTTTCTCTGTCAAAGTTACAATTTGTGCAAACTACCCATTTATGAAAAAAACAAATAAAGGTCTACATACATGCCAGATGGGCCTAAGCTGTAAAGAAAGTTACACATGTGCCAGAAGAGCTTAATTATTTTATCCTAATAATTTACCAAGCAGCATTTCACAAATGAGGCGAACTGAGGAGAAAAGAAACGCTGCAAAGAAAAACTCCCGGGCTACTACATTACTAATTATAATATTAAAAAAAAACAGAGACTATTAAACTACTTTTTAAACAGATAAGATATTTTACACCGTTCGGAAATTAAGGTTTTGCAGTCCTGTGTCTCGCTTGTTCCTTGATCAGATGTATTACAGGATCCCAAGCTGGTGGTAGTGACAATCCATCTTCTCTATTGAAATTAGGATGCTTTTTAATCTCAATAGCCTCGCGTAGCATTCTGGGAAAATATCTTTTTTCTTTGGCAAGGATAGAAGGTTTATCAAACTTAATTGAGTGGTTTGGTTTATCAATGACATGTTCACAGACTGCAGACCTATAACACCGACGGTGCTTGACATCTGCTATGTGCTCCTTCACCCGGGTTCGACCACACTCGCAGTCCAGCTTATAAATGCCTGCACTCTGCAAAGGGCTGCTACTCTTCACGGGTCTAAGGTATTGAGACACCTTCTTCAACGGCTTGAAATATGTTTTTATAGAAGCACGCTTCAAGATGTTTCCGATCTTGTCTGTGACCCCTTTCACATATGGTAATACGGCATGTTTACGCTCGACTGTTGGTTTCTTTATACTGGGATTCTGCTTGGAACGTGGTATCTGGAGCTCGTTGGCTCAATGCGCACGTTTGCGTAAAATATTATCTTTAGGTTTTTGCGAACCACGTCATTAATCCCTCCTCATTAGGAACCGTCATTGCGAAGCGACGTATCTAACGGACAACCGGACCCTTTAAAATTTTGCCGATAGTTTCGTTATTTTCCGGGAAATTCTTAGCTGCGTCAGTTAAAAATAAATAATAAAAATACGTTAAAATTGTTTAATTGAAATCTTCACTGTAAGTGCGTTAAATTTGTTCCAATTTAACTATAAGTACTTTTATAAAATTGTAAAATGAAATGTCTGACATTGAAGATATTTTCAGGGAAATAAGTGATATGGATGGACTATTTGAAGGTCTCTCTCTGAATCGAAAAATATTTTTTCCGGATTCGTTTTATGTTTGTTTGTGTCATTATGGCTTCATCACGTCAAAACGGCTTAACAGATTTTATAGGATAATTTTATCCCACTACGCTATTGAAAAAAGAGGGTTTATGACTTTTTCTTCTCCTCGAGCGAAGTTGCGAAGACTTTTGTACATTTGATTGTACTATACGCTGTATTATATACATTACGTGTTAATATTTGCCTGCAATCCCAGTGTACATTGACCTGAACCCAATTAACAATAACGTTAATTGCAGATAATTATTATTATTGTGTAATAGTGAACTGGACATTAATCATGCGTCATCTGTTACCCATAAAGCAGGGCGCGTCGGGCGCTTAATTAATTTCACTATAAGCAAAAGTGATACACATTGAAACAAAATATGAATACAAAGTAGGGTCATGTGGTATACAGTGGCTGACTTACTTTCCAAAGACCATAGCTCCGAAATGAATAATCATAGGATGTTGCTATTAAAAATGGTTATAGTAAGTCCTATCTATTTCACATATGTGTTGTTCGTTTTTTGAAGAAAGCTACAGGTAAAATAATAAACACGTTTTTTTTTTAAGTCAGAAATGAGCCACTGTGTACGATGGGGTCGAAACAGTGGCTCGGCCTGATTTACACAGTGGTCCCCTGTTCCATCTGTCCCTACCGCCATATCCCCCCTGATAGGGATAGGTGGATTATTTTCCTTCCTTCCCCACCAGTAGGGATATATTTCCATATATCCCTACTAAAACTCACTGCAGTAGGGGCTCGTGGATTTTTTTCCAACCATTCATACCACTTTGCTGCCTGGTAGGGACTCGTGGAATTTCTTCCACCTTTCTCTACCACGGTACCCCTTAGTAGGGACAATTGGAATTTCTTCCACTTTTCTCTACCATCGTACCCCTTAAGTAGGGACAATTGGAATTTTTTCCACTCATCCCTACTAGCTAGCTTTTTGGTAGGGACTCGTGGATTTTATTCCAATCACCCCTACCAGATTGCCGCCTGGTAGGGACTCGTGGATTTTTTTCCAACCACCCCTACCAGATTGCCGCCTGGTAGGGACCTGTGGATTTCGTCGGACCATGCTCAGTGTAGTGTTCCGCAGCCGTTCATACGAAGAAATGCACTACAGATGAAAAAAATCGTTGAAATTATTTATTACGCTTTATTTTTGTAATTCTTAAAATCTCCGCTCCGAAAGTAGCATAAAACTTTCGGAGCGCTTATTTCCGAAAATAAAAAAATCTATTCTTATTATTTACCTCAAAATAATTGTAAAATAACTGTCGAAATATGTGCAACAAAATACATTTGCTAAAAAAAACTCGGTTTCGGTTACATGTATGGAGTGCCCCTTATACATTTTTTTATTATTTTTCAACCATCAAACCAAGTAGCGGCTTACGCAAGACACCTATAATCGAAATTTTATGGACATGATGAAACTATAAGGGATCCAATTTTGCCATTTTGGCTACGGAACCCGTCGAGACGTATATTATCGTTATCAGCAGCTTTACCATTGCTACCCTTTCACAAAATTAAGGAAGGGTGGTCATATACTAGTCGGGGTGGTTGGGAAAAATCCACGGGTCCCTACCAGGGGGCAATCTGGTAGGGGTGGTTGGAAAAAAAGCCACGAGTCCCTACCAGGGGGCAATCTGGTAGGGGTGGTTGGAAAAAAATCCACAAGTCCCTACCAGGCGGGAATCTGGTAGGGGTAATTGGAAAAAAATCCACAAGTCCCTACCAGGCGGTAATCTGGTAGGGGTGGTTGGAAAAAAATCCACGAGTCCCTACCAAAAAGCTAGCTAGTAGGGATGAGTGGAAGCAATTCCAATTGTCCCTACTAAGGGGTACCGTGGTAGAGAAAGGTGGAAGAAATTCCAACTGTCCCTACTAAAGGATACCGTGGTAGAGAAAGATAGAAGAAATTCCATCTACCCCTATCAGTGGGGCCTAGGAGGGATAAGTGGACGTATTATTTCCATATATCTCTATCCCTGTCCCTGGTGGGGAACAAAGGAAAAATATTCCACCCTTTTCCATCAGGGGGGATATAGCGGTAGGGATAGATGGAACAGGGGACAGTGGTTTGGGTTGGTACACAATGGATATATATTACAGTAAAATAAAATAACTAAGCCCTTCTGGAACATGTGTAATTGTCTTTACAGATTAGGCCCATATGACATGTATGTACACCTTTATTTATAAGTAGGCAGTTTGCACAAATTGTAACTTGGACAGAGAAAAATATATCTTTTCTCAGTCAACCCGTGAACATTGAAAGCTGAGAAGCTTCCGAAACGTCGGAAACTCAAATGAGATAATATACGCGATATGATGCGTTAAAATTATTTTACTTCAATGAGTAATCATCGCGGAAACAGAAGAAAATATTATAAATACAAAGATCAATAACATGGCATGAATTTAAATTTTCGCTTTAAAAAAGCTTTAATAAACTCTCGATGACGTTAACTTTCTAAAACAAAAGAAAATTATAGGTACAGTCAAGGGTTGGATGTATACACCACAGAATTTGAAAAATATGTATACAGGTCTTATTATTACGGCAGTGAGGTTTACGTATACATATTTTCGAACTTTATGTGGATATTTATCTTTGCCCTTGACTTACATAATGTATATTTCTTTGTGGCGTAATCGCATCAAAACGGCCGGGCGAATTTTAACCATATTTAGTCGTGGGTAGGTTATAGAATACTTCTCACCCGACAACGCTGAAGCAAAAAGAGGATGATAACTTTTTCCTCCTCCGTGAACGAAGTGGCTGGCACCTTTTTTTACTATTATAAGATTGTACAAATTAAGGAATTGTCATTAAATAACTGTGTTTTCCTTAAATACGTGAAATCTATTTGAAGGTCCCTAAATCTAGTGTGAGCGACGCAAATTCGGTTCTGTATAATGTTTGTCAAAGCTAGGGAGCACGCGGGGTGAGCGAGGTTGCAGGGGAGGTAAGCCGTTAGTTTACCGTCCAGTGACAAATTAAAAAGTCAGTCGATGTAAGCTTTTGCACTCGCCGCACGCTTCTATAGCTAGTATTTATTTTGATGTACCTTCCATTTTTTAAAATATAAGTTTATTGCGAAATTTGCCAATTTTTGTGAGTTAAGTGAACCCCGATCCCCCACATCTAGTATATGTCAATTTGGTACCCACAGATATAATCCAGCCGGTGAAAGAGAAAAAATAACCCGATCAAGCTGAAGCAAAATTTACCGTTAATTACTTTTTAAGGTTCCGTACTTAAAAAATAAAAAACGGAGTCCTTATAGGACTTTATTGTCCGTTTCTCGGTCTGTCAAGTACCTTTTTCTAAGCGCGTGGAGTTATCAATTTGAAATATACATCAAATACGTATGTCTGCGGTCCCTTGAAGCTGTAAAAAGGCTTCTAAGTCAACGCAATTCAAAGATACAGTAGGTAATTCTAAACGTGTTTCCATACAAATTGCCATCACGAAAAACCTGCCAGTTGTCGTAGAAACTTGAAATCTCGCATGAAGATAGCTCTTATAGCACAACCCACGAAATAAATCCGAAAATTTTAATTTATTCTGTCTCTGTCGAAAAAAAAAAAAAAAACAAAAACCCGACTGCTTAAAAAAACTAAAAAGAAAAAAACAAGTCCAGTACCTACCATTGTCAAGTTATAATGGAAATGTTTCATGATTCATGATCGATACTCACATAAAACAAATAATAAATTCTAATGTGAAACATAGCGATTTTAAACAGTCGGGACCCATAAGAAAACTAGACTGACGCAAATCTTCCCAACGATGAGTCCCGACTGATTGAAATCGCTATGTTCCACATTAGAATTTATTATTTGTTTTATGTGAGTATCGATCATGAATCATGAAACATTTCCATTATAACTGGACAATGGTAGGTACTGGACTTGTTTTTTTCTTTTTAGTTTCTTTAAGCAGTCGGGTTTTTTGTTTTCTTAATTATTATTTTTATTTTATACTTTTTAGTTAAAATTATAAGTCAGTAAATTTCGCAATCTTTATCATGGGGGTTATTGAGAAGCTTGCACAGATTTATTTACAATTAAATGAAAATTTAGTGAGAACGGGTTGCGAACCAACTTTCAATCGTTATAGTTCCTAACTGGTAATTCAAAATTAAAAATGATAAGAGAAATCTAATAATGATTTTCAATGATACCCCTCTCAACATAGTACGTCGATTTTCATTTTTTCTTTTTCACAATATGGCGTCTCATTATCGCCATTTTGAGTTTTCACTATTTTCATTTCTTTAATGACATTCGCCCAATTAAGACGAATCGATTGACGTATCAATCATCAAAATCGGTCCACGCGTTTGGTGTCTAGAGTGCCAGATAGGAACAAACAAACATACATACATACATACATACATACATACATACATACATACATACATACATAGACTGATAAACACATGACCCTCCTTTGCGTCGCGCAGTCGGGTATTGACCCCACACCGCGTTCATTTTACTTAGAATAGGGCTCTGCTAACACTGGATTGTCATAGACACGGAAGTTTTTAGCGTATATTTTGTACGGAACCCTCGGTGCGCAAGACCGACTCGCACTTGGCCAATTATTTTCCTCAGTTAACGATGTTGCGGGCATCTTCTATAGTTAATATAAACCAACGCCGTGCAGCAAACAACATGCATTATATCACAAAAAGTAACTGGTCCCACAAAATTTTCATAGATACGGCCTTTTTAGCGTATATTTGGACCGGAACCCTCGGTGCACGAGACCGACTCGCACTTGGCCTGTTTGTTTTACCTCCGTGAACGAAGTGGCGGGCACCTTCTACCAGCGCCGCGCACTAGCGCGAGCAACATGCATTATATCACAAAAAGCAACTGGTCCTACAAAGTTTCAAACAATGTATTTGTTTCATGTTGTTGACAACTCTAGTGAAAATAATGTTCCTAACTCACATATAGCTGCAGAGTTGGCATTATTTTGACTTTTTTAAAAACTTTCGCTCGGTTTATTGTTGGAAGTTCGGAGTTGGCGGCCATTGTGAACTGCGCGCTTGAGCGTTGAAATACTAACCATTTCAAGAGTAGTATTTGACGCAACGCAAAGCTTTTTGCGTTGTGAGATGATAACTCAGTCCATCAGCATCTATTTATCATTCCTGCCTAGAGTTTAGCCTTTCTGATTATCGAGAACGCCCCCCTACTGAGAACATTTTCGAATACAAGTGAGTATTAAAAAGATCGATGCCTGAGCTCTGGGGTTTTTTTTGTTTGTTTCCTTTTTTCTCATTTGGTCATGTCTAGTCAATTTTGAGGTTCTATAATACCAGGCACCGGAGTTCTGGGCTTACATGGACCAACTGGTAGGTCTCCAATGTTGGCCTTGTAAGTACCATTTTTCAATCAATCGAGAACATTTGCCATACAAAACAGGGAGTTTTTTTCCCTTTGGAAATGATAAAGGCTTCCTTTATGCTTGTCTACGTGAGAGTGGAATGAATGACGTGGAAAGCATGGCAAAGAGTGGCGCCAAACTGAAGTGAAATGATTATGATGACTGACACGAGTTAGGGCCTAGATACGTCACCTAGGCGCGTCGCCTTAAAAAAGTACGGTGCCTTTCTAAGCATTTACGCAACGCACACCCAGGTAGCACATAAACTCCTTCAAAAGTTTTTTTTTATATTACAACCAGTTTAAACGTTATTTTAGTTTTACTTATTTCAGGGATTTAGTTATTCGGCAGTTGTCAGTGCACATGGATTTCGGTCGAGCTTCAACCTTACTCTTACCATACCACCTAACAAGACACACACAACAACATCATCATCATCATCATCATCATCATCATCATCATCATCATCATCATCATCATCATCATTTCAGCCATAGGACGTTCATTGCTGGACACAGGCCTCCTTATTAGTTTTCCGCATGGGCCGAATAGAGACGGCTCGCATCTAGCGAGCAGTCGACAGCCAATTGTATCTAGGAGTGACGTCACGAGCCCCCACTCCTAATGTATGTACATATATAAATATATATTTACTGACGGATTTATTACAATTTTGATTTTCATACTCCGTCCTCATGCCTATTGTATACTTAGGCTACGTTATCCAAGCTGTCTAATATCGTCTACCCAGCGGAGGAGCAATATTTCGAGAGCTGAGGTGCTGTGTGTTTTGACTCGACATTTTAAACTTCAACGGATGACAGTGTCAATGATTAACAGTCAAAAAAATCCGTTTAAATTGCCACTATAACTAGGCCTCGAGTGGAGACCGCTCAATAGCCAGCACAGCGAAGGAAGGCCACCGGCAAGGTGTTCTGACGACCTGATTAGGGTTGCCAGAACTCCCTGGATGTGAGTCGCCTCTATCTAGCCTACGTGGAAATCTATTGAGGAGGTCTGTGTCCAGCAGTGGACGTCCTACGGCTGAAATGATGACGAAGATGATAACTGGCCTTACGCTAATTTTCTAGAACCTGACTTTAAACTGGGTAGTTTGGCTACAGAGTTGAGTTAAAACCGGTTCAACCTGACTTAAGTTGTAGAAGACAGAACGAAAGAATCGTGTGTAGGGGAGAGGAAAGAGCACGTTGCTGTAGTTATTTAGCATAACGATGTCGCTGAAAATGACAATCCTAAGATCAAACACATGCCTGGTATATTACTAACGTAATATATTACTTACTAAAACTATGCCCGATGTAATTTCCATATGAACCTTTGTCCCCAGTTCAATGCCTTTTGAGTTGAGAGAGATTATGGTTTTCCAAAATATAGAAACCTTGCCCTTCAAAAGTGATCCAGTAAAAACTATAACGAACTAGTCCGTACATTTTATCCCAGCCATCCCAATAGAGAGAATTTTCAGCGTGAAATATTTTAATAGAACTAAAAGCCGTGAAGGCATTATCGTCCCAGGCCCGAGCCAAAACGCTAAAAAACTATTGGCAACACTTCAAACTCCGACAGGAATTTGCCTAAGCCCGGCTCCACGTCGCTCCAATCAAAGGGGATCACTGATAACGCCTAGCCTTCAAGAGGTGGGTGATGACTAGTAAAAAAAGTCACAGGGAAAAAATCACAGTGATCGGCCGTCCAAATTAGCGATTAACGAGGACGGTCAAAAAGCGTCATGGAGGAAAGACGATACAAAATCACGAAGGTTGTTCCTGTGCCAGTCAGTCAGTCACAATTACTTTAAGGCACATTTTAAGGTAACATGTCAAATAACTTCGACCGGAATACTTATATCAGTAACAAGTGTGACAAATAACGATAATATCACTATCGAAATCTCATTACAGAAACGCTTACAGAAAACTATTGAGAACACTTCAAACTCGGACAGGAATTTGCCTAAGCCCGGCTTCACGTCGCTCCAATCAAAGGAGATCACTGATAATGCCTAGCCTCGAAGAGGTGGGTGATAACTGATAAATAAAGTCACAGGGATAAACACAGTGATCGGACGTCTTAAAGTATTTATTCTGATTTCATAACGCTTCGTTATTGTAGCCGACAAAATAACGAAGCATTATGATATCAGACTAAATACTTTAAGACGTCCGATCACTCAGTTTTAAAGCCACGCCATATAATCAGCCTTTATTCTGTGGCGACTATGGTGGGATAAAAAAGCATCAATGGGATTTGTCACGATGAAACGACGTGACGTTACAAAATCACTTAGGTCGTCCTCCGTGTGATAACCGTGAAGTCAAGCACTGAATTTAGTGTGTATTTTTTATGTTATAGAGAGCAAACGAGCAGACGGATCGCCTGATTGTAAGCAGACACCTGCAACGCCAGTGGAGTCACAAGTGCGTTGCCGGCCTTTCAGGTTGGAGTAAGCTCATTTCATGTGAATAGCAAGTGTGACAAAATTACAATAGTGACGTGGCTAGATCGTATCATTCATTCATGATGTGGCCACGAAATTACCTCCTCTCCACCTCCACTTGGTCGACCAGATGGTATGGATGGTGTTTTTTCCACTTAAGGGACAACTCCCTTAAGTGGAAAAAACACCGCTTTTCACCGAAGTCAGCTCGTTCGTTACTTTGTGTACCTCAGAGCAGAAATAAGAAGACTTCTCTGCGGGCCGTCAAAATGGTCGGCCACATCATGAAGAAACCAATTCTGAGGCCACGACAGTAATACCATTTATACCATTATCGGAAGCTGATTGCAGCAATGTTTACCGAAAACTATTGGCAACACTTCAATCCCGGACGGACCTTGCCTAATTTGCCTAAGTCCGGAATCACGTCGATTCAATCCTTACAAAAAACTAATCAAGTCCACAAGGAGTCACAGTTGCTATAAAACAGCTAAATAGCCGCTTCAAACATCATTATACAACTTAAATTTCGAGTAAAAGCATTTATGTGACTTTTATTCGGCTCATTCGTTGAGCTATGGTATTCATGACTGCTATTATTTTTTCTCACAACTTTTATGGAATCTTTTGGCTCCTCTTATGATAAACTTACGATAATTACAGCACTTGAGCAATTCGTAACCCAAATCCGGTCGAGTAAACTTTTAGTGGACATAGCTTTAGGTGAAATTAGAAACGTGCCCGTGACTTTCATTCGAGTAATTTTGCTAGTTGAACATACCCCGGTTACAGAGAGGTAAGTAAGCCATTCAACAACCCCCATGACCACGACTACTCTACCAAGAGTATACGACTAAGAGGTAAGTAACAACTATTAAGATATATCACAGTGATTTTTTTGGAACTGGAACAACTGTCACGGCGATTCTTGTCGTACCTACGTCGGACACTACCCGCACATTAGTTATACTGGCGTATAGGAAAGTGAACTATGTGCGGAACTCATAGAGTTTCTGTTTGAGCTAGTGTGGCTAGTATTATCGTAATTAAATATTAGTGATCTCACAAACATAACCTGGTTTATAGTATTAAAAACTTACTATTACTTAGTTGGTTATTTTAAACCATCTGTGCGGAAAGTTTGAGAATTTTTAATGGGATGACAGGAGTCTGTGTTCTTTTTAAGGTGCGTTAGTTTAAAATTAAGTCTATAAAATATGCTTCACAAATAAAGTTTCTTGCAAATGAAGTAGATTGAGGTTGTATATGTATTGTCCTTGTATAGATGTTTCCTGCAGCTTTTCTCGCGAAGCAAATGTCTTTTGCTATCTTTCGGGACATAAAGTTATTAATTATTTTGTAAACAATCCTATGCACTGATATGATATTTTTTGCCATAAATATACAATTTAAATGTAAAGTCTACGTATTACTTATGAATTAAACTAGTAAACTATATAGTAAAATATGTTTTGTTTACCTGATCTATTAAAAAGCCGTTTTATTCTTGAAAATATTTTTTTCATTGTTGTTTTATTTGCTGTGCTGCCATTCAAGTTGAAGACCTGAAAATCAATAGTCAAATGAATATTTAAAAATAGTGAAATGAACTATTTGAAATAAAAAATCTTCGTTTTTTTTCAAGTTTAGAACCTATCACAGAAAAAAATAATTAAAGTGTGATTTTAAATGTTCTGGTTTCTGTTAATTTTAAATTTGCCTAAATATATTACACGGTAAATAGCTCTCTAAAGTTTACGCTAAGCTCGACATTAAAAGTCTTTGTAATAAAATGTAAATAGATTTTTTGATACATATGTTTATTGTCAAAGATTGCCTAATTTCTCTTTTATCAAGTATAATATAGTTAAACATTTTCTAAATATCAGTATGAAATAATCGCTAAATAGACGTACTAAAACCAAAACTGACTCTTAATTCTTAACGACACACACAATTTAATGTGAATTATTAACAAAAAAATTTTTTTTGATCAATTATAAAATAAGCATCAGACGAAAACATGTCTTAAAAAACGTCAGTACAGTAAAAGACGTGGCCAGTAATGTAACTATTTAGACATCAAAATAAAAACTTCATAGTCAAAGACTTTTTAGCTTTTGACTATGAAGTTTTTAAGGTTATATATAGACTTTTAAGGTTTGGCTTTCATATGCTTTTATAGCCGCTTGTTTAAGTTGCCGTGTCAATGTTAGTATGTGTAGGTTAAATCTTGCAAGTTAAAGACCCACTTCCCAGTTTCCGATTGAGCTAAAATGTGGCATGTGAAAATGCAATATTATGACACCATCGAGCTGATCTTACGATGGAACCGGATGGTAGTCATAGCAACCTTGTAATGTAATAATATATCGTAATTGTATCAAGTTTGGGCTCATTCGAATTGTTTCGATCTCTCCGGCCGCCTACACGTAACAAGGGTTTCGTACCTGGTTTCAACCGATTTTTTTTTACTTCTATGTAACTAGCTGATTTTCGATGATATTACATTATCTCAACACAACAAAACGGGGCTTAATCGTGTATAAATATGATTTATTTCATTACCTTTTGTTCGTAAACATTTGCAAAAATGAATAAATGTCTTTTATTATTTATTTTTTTATCAACTTTAGTAGGTTCCAATTAGCAATTAAAATTAGACTTGTACGCAGCGTGGGCAACCTTGCTTCTTGACAACACCTTTACAACGTAATTAAATAAAACGCAGGTTCCCTACATTACTTTCGACTAGTGCATTCAGAATTTATATCAGGTGGCTAGAGATAGCGTAACTTGGAACTTAGGAATACCCACTATAAACAACTTTCTTACAGAAAGGGTTCATAAGTTCGGATTAGACCATCAGAATTTAATCGTGGGAAAAATAACATTCGTTGTGTTAAATAACCATGTTTTTGTTGAACCCACTCAACGGTTTTCCAAAATTGATTCTGATGGTCAAATGCGATCTTATGAACCGTTTCTGTAACAACAAAAAATAAACAGTCTGTGAAACAGTGTGTGCGGTGGAATATAGTCAAAAACGCGTTCCGATGTACTTAAGTACGATGACTCCATAACTATATTTTATCGTGTTCTGTTGATGAGATAATGCAATGTAACTATATAAAACAAAGGCTACCAACATTACTTCCGACTACTGCATTCCGAATTTATGTTCGGCGGCTAGAGATAGCTTAACGTGGGATTAAGTGGCTCAAGCGAAGACAAGTACATGGATTAATCAATGTCGCGGCTGCAATCTGCGGCCCACTGCTCCGAGTGTCAGGCCTGTGTGCTAATACTGATATTTTGTGACAGTCCTATTTGTGTTATTTTGGAAATACACTCTATAAACAACTCTTACAATAAATATCTATTTTGCGAACGAGACATGATAGAGGTGTAAGAGGAGTAGTCAAAAACGCGTTTTGTTGTTTTTCTAGAGTAGTTATAAAGTTATACTCATTTTAGACAACTTTCATAATATGTAGCTAGCTACCTGTAAACTAAACGTGATTATTGAAACCACTCAACGTTTTTCCACGATTAATTGTGATCGTAAAGTATGAACTTTTGAACCCTTTTTGTGACAACAAAAAATAAACGGTGTGTTACAGTGGAATAGTCAAAAACGCGTTTCGTTGTTAGTCCTCCATAACTATATTTTATCGTGTTCTGTTGGTGAGATAATGCAATATAACTATATAAAACAAAAGCTATCAGTCCCATTTGTGTTACTTTGGGAATACTCTTTATAAGCAACTCTCACAAGAAATATCTATTTTGCGAACGAAACCTGATAGAGCTGTAGAGGAATAGTCAAAAACGTGAAAAAAAAACCCGCAAGCTTATCTTATTATATTATGACTTCATGTTTGGCTCAGTGGATTGTACAACGGCCTACGAAGCTGGCGGTCTTGGGTTCAAATCCCGGCCAGGGCAAGTGTTTGTGCACGAATGTTTGTTCCTGGGTTTTGGATGTTTTCTATGTATTTAAGTATTTATAATTTATCTATATATTATGTATATCGTCGCCTAATACCCATACTACAAGCTTTGCTTAGTTTAGGACTAGGTCGATTTGTGTAAGATTGTTCCCGATATTTATTTATTTCTTTATTATTATATCAATAAAGATTTCAACACATGCGAAAAAATTGTTATATTATATCAATAAAGATTTCAACACATGCGAAAAAATCGTTATTTTTGTCGTCTGAAAAATCATAGTGGGATTAAGCGGCCCCAAGCAAAAACAAGTATATGGATTAAACAATGTCGCTGCTGCAATCTGCGGCTCACTGATCAGACTGTCAGGCCTGTGTGAAAATACTGATATTTTGTGACAGTCCCATTTATATTAGTCTGGAAATACTCTCGAGTTATCGTTGTAGTACGCGTAGTGTCGGGATGGGAATTAATACAAAAACTCGATGTTACTGGGCATGGTTTATCTCTAAACCTTACACTATTCACGTCTCCCCTAATGCTACAATTCTTAACTATATATATTATTAATCTACTTGTGATGACAGGAAATCCCTTATCGTATAGAGAGGAGTTTTATCTTGTTTTAATCATTCTATCTACGAACGTGTATATTAGGATATTTGCCTATCACACCTCCCCTGAAAAGGTAGGAGGTTCCCTCCCCTGAAAAGATCACTATTCATAATAAAATTTTGTTTTATTCTTATGAACTAAATAATCTTTATTATTCTTAATTATTCTATTATTATTCTCAAATTAGGACCTATAATATCTTTTATCTTATATCGACCTTAATATAAATCACCAAGCTCATTATAATTTTCATTTGTAATTAATACTAAATCTCCTATCTTAAAATTAACAATGTTGGACTTGCAGTCATACAACAGTTTTCTTTTAATTTTACTTTTTATTAAATTATCTCTTGCATCAGAATGTGCTTTTTATAACCTAACTACATGGCGACCGCTAAATTCGCAAACCTAGTAACTTCATCGTATCAAATTTTACAGGAGGCACAAAAAACTAAACTATAAATGGCGGTCTGTTATTGTGAGGTTTTCTGTTGTGGTTTTCAAACTTACACGGTTTTTCCCTAGCATTTAAGAGTTTTGCCTTTATATGCGTTTAGATTTGATCTATCAAATAGTGCTACAATATTAGTTTGAAAAAAAAAATGGAGTTTGCGTCTTTAGCCGACGATATAACACAGGGGGGAGTTAAATGCCATTACAACCTTTACGCTTCAAATCCGGGACCGGTTAGGCAGGTTATTAAAAGTATAATTTAAAATATTGTCGAATGTCACTTGTCTCACCTGTCACTGTCGAGAATAAGAGAGAATTAACATGATCGCCAATGAATAAGAAGTTCTCTATGATCGCGGTATTTTCTTGGAGCAGCATAGTTACGAAAAATGTTGGAGGTGCTTTCGGCTCATGGTGACTACGATTGCCCCATAACGTTATCAGTAACTAGACATTTTCATAAGGCTTATGTTTAACGGATCACCAAATATAACGCGAAAAAAACGATTTTTACCGCCAAAAATAGTAAACGATCACCAAAATCTAAACACCATTTTCATGTGAAATTATAGCCAAAATTATAACATATTACTATCTAATTAAAGATAATATCTCTAAATATATCATTGGTGACCCAAAAATAGGTGACGAGCGCCATGTAAACTCCTTTTTTTCCAAAATTATAACATTTTTCCATCCTATTAAAACACATGACTCCAAACTAATCATTGTAAAACGAAAAATGTTATATGGCCACCAGTATTTTAACCGAATATTAATCTTAAATCTCAAGCAAATATTTTAAATCTCATTATCCTAGTAGAGATAATTATGGTATGTAAATCATTATTTCTCCCAAACACAGTAAATAATCTCCTGAAATTTGATCCTTTAGAAATATATTGTAAGATGTTTACTAAACTGATGTTTATATTCTCTAAATTAAATTACCATGGCGAAAAACCTCACGCAAGCATGCAAGCATTTTGACGCTCCGCTTGCTCCGCTATACAAAACAATACAAACCTAACATACTCGTAACCCACAGTTTTCAGTTCTTGACCCATTTTGACGCTAGGCTTGCTTTGCTCGCTCCATACATGGTCACAATACAAACCTAACCTATACTTTTTGTTTTACAAATATCATGATAATAATCACAATTTTTGCAATTTATTAGTGGATCACTCCACTAGTGTTATTATTATAAACAAAGATCAGAAACAAATGAAAAAAAATTTCGACGATACTGGACTTGAACCAGTGCCTTGAGCCAGACCGGGGCAGCACGCTCTACCATCTGAGCTAATCGTCCACGACGTCGTAAATTTTTTTTCATTTGTTTCTGATCTTTGCTTATAATAACCTAACCTATAGTTTTCGGTTTTTGACATATTTTGACCCAGTGAATAATAGCATCATTATACTTTATTTCGTTATGCATTAATTTTATGGCAATCATGGTGGATTATTTAGGTAGATATAGCGTATTCATTTGGTATTTGAATACAATTTAATGCGCGGACCTTACTAAAACAGCTAGTACTATTGTAATGGTAGAATTATTATTTTGGTGTTCGGTATATTTTTTTGGTAAGAGAGCTTAAGGGTATCAAAGTATTTTTTGGTAGTCCTTATATTTAATCCCTTTTCATAATAACACTCACCCTCGAAAATCAGACTCACCAATTTCAGGGCTCTCTTTTGGTTTGTTTTGAACATTATTTTAATTAATATTTTCTTCTGTTTCCGCGATTTACTCATTTAAATAAACCAGTCCACCCTTGACCATGGAAAGCTGAAAAGCTTCCAAAACGTTGGGAACTCAAATGGGATAATAAACGCGATATAATCCGTAAAATTGTTTTATTTAATTCATTTTAATTTTCTCTCTTACATTTACGTACAAAGCAACAGCTTTAATAACAGTATCAAAACATTCGTAATTATATTTCACTTCATTGATAGATCCAGGCGTTACAATGCTGAATTCCATATTAGATTAACGGAATATAGTTCCTGTACTTTGCAACAAAATAATTTATTTGATTATAATCAATTTAAACTGTGATTTCCGTTCTTTTTGCTTTTCCGCACACAAGTGTACTGTCTGGTGATGTTTTTTTTTTGTGAAAACCGCATGAATTTATGCGTATGTCACCATAATTTACTGTTACAACTAACTAAGACACTATTTCGTGAAACAGCAAAGGAATTATAATTCATTAATTTATAATTCACTTCCCCGTTTACTCGCAAAATCATAAAATTGTTTACATCGTTATCACCCTCGTACAACGAAGGACCACCTTTGCTCACTTTCACACACCCAATACAATAAAAGTATATCGGCCTTAAGCCCCGTCGATCCTTCGATACAACCGTCTTAATTATATCGATTATTGGTCGGGTAGCCCGAATGGTACCCATTAGTCGGGACCGACAACACTTGATACCTTCAGCCGTTGAAACTTCTGTGTTGCCAGCTTATTACTCTTAGGGAAAAATTTAGCACACACTTCACAGATTTGGCACTGTCATTTGCCGGCATAAATCTACATAAACGAGACTTATTATATACCTAGTGAATAAAAAATAAACAAAATAAGTGCAAAGGATTTAAAGAGCAGTTATATAAAATCTGTAAAATATTCCCTACATTTAGATGTAAGTAGTACTTAGTAGCCTAGAAAATTATGGTACGAGACTTAAGAAGTTCTTGGTTCCGAAGATGTGTGATAATAATGAAATTCAGTGGTTAAGAGACAAAAAAAAATGCAGACATGTCGTAAAAAGTAGCTTAAAAATCCGGTCAAGTGCGAGTCTGTCTCACGCACTGGGGGTTCTGTAAAAAATCACTTATTCCGAGTTAACTTGCCGCTTGAGTTAAGTTTGCCTCTAGTATCTATGGCGTCACATACAAATGAGGGGCAAACTTAACCAAACCGGGTTATTCAAAAATGATTTTTGGTGATTAAAAAAAGTAAGACTAAAGAAAAAAGATATGGGGTCATAATTTTCGTGTAATATTCATATTCAATGACATAATTCCAGAAAATTCCAGATTTTTCGCTTGGTAAACTGGAGATAAAAGGGGGGTAGTGGTATTTTTTTCCACATTTTCCTTTAAGCACAACTTTCACGAAATTTAAGCACAATGAAACCATTGTTCAAAAATGTACAGATGAAACCCTTTCATATGATACCCTACTTGACCTAGTGACTAGACTTTTAATGTTTTGCCCCCCTCACCCCCTCATATTGGTCGTTTTTTTATGAAATAAAAATATATTTTATAGTGTTTCCTTTGCAATACATATGGGCTGACCATGTTTATAAATATTCCAAATTTCAAATAGATAGCATAGGTCGTTTTTGAGATAAGGCGCTATAGTCGGACAGACAGACAGAGTCACACCATGAGGGTTCCTTTTTTACCTTTTTGGTACGGAACCCTAAAAGGATATTTATGGAAAAATTGCCCTAGGACAGATTTTCCAAATTTATACTTATTACCCATGTTTGTTAGTAGTAAAATTGACTAATTGATATAATCGTAAGGTAATAAATAATATAAGGTGCATATAGCAAAAAAATAAAGGATATGAGCGCAATCTGGCCAGCAAACTGTCATAGCAGTTTGGCGAGTTAAATTTAAGTTACATGCGAGTTATGCACACTTTATAAAAATAAAAGATTCCATTCTAAATCTCATATTTCGGTCATTTCACGGGCGATTCAGCCCTTGCCGTTATCAGCACCTTGTCCTAAGTATCAAAGAAATGGGCCATAATATGCGTTAAATTCGATCGATAAACTGTATGAAAGTCTGCTGCTTCTTTCAATATTTATGACTAAATACTGGCGGCGGTTGAAACGCATGTGGAATCTGTGGAATCGCATATGAGCGCTGTTATAAAATGTCGTATATCATGATCAAAATAGTTAGCGGGGTTAAATATTTTGGTACATTATACGATATTTTGTTTAATAACTCATTTGTTTCTCATACCACTGCTGCGTAAAAAAATCCCTTAGAGGGAACGATAACACATTATTCCGGGAAAAATTCGTACCCTTACGCTCTCATTCTGTCTGTCTTATTTTAAAAAGACTGTCTCTTCTGAATGGTAATAGATAAGTGCTTGGATTTTTCATATAATACTAGAAGGTACCCGTAAGTACTGTCACTGTGTACTGTCTTAGCCATTTTGGAAAAATAAACTAAAAAAAAATAATAAGTTCGTCAGCAGAGAAGATTTTTTTTTTAGCTCGTTACCAACTGCTGGGCAAAGAGACAAAAATTATAACCCTCTTTTTTTTCTTGAGCGTATTTGGAAAAAAAGTACCCAATAACCACGGGTACCCACGGGTACCAAAAAGAGTTGAAATCCGTTTAGCCGTTTTGAAGTCACACATACAAACAATGAAAAAAAAATTGACTCAGTGACCTTCAAATAGTCCGTGTCACTTATTTTTTTGAAAACATCTGCAATCTACATACATTTTTTTAACTTTATAAAAGTATGCGAGATGTGTTATTATCGCATTAAATATTAAATTTGCAGCGATCATGGTTTTGCGCTATAGATGTGGAAAATGCCGATTTAAACAAATAGATAAAATTATATAACATAGTTAAAATTAATATTTTCTTCTGTATACGCGATTATTACTCATTTAAATAAAACAATTAAACAACGTTTCGGAAACTTTTCAGCTTGCCATTGTCACGGGTTAACTAAGAGAAGATATAAAATTTCCTCTGTCAAAGTTACAATTGACACAGTTAATATTGTCAAAAGTAACCCTAATCCATCATCCCCCCCCCCCCCCCCCCAGAAACCAGCAGTTCATGGAGCGTCTAGTGGTGCTGGGACAGGTTGACGGCAAAAGGTCTCGAGGGCGGTCTCCAACCCGATAGACGGATCTGATGAAAACTGTGACAGACACCAGCATCTGTGCTCGAAATGCTGCCAACAGAATAAAGTGGAGAATTGCAAAGGCGGCTGCCCAAGTTGAGAGGACCGAGGACGAAGATCTGCCGTGTACGATTACATCATCATCGCGACCACGACTACTCTGACAAGCGCGAGACGACTAGAAAGAAGAAAAAAGAAGCCAAAATGGCAAAAACAGAATCCTTTGACTTTCGTCATGTCTGCCCGTCCGTATGTCACAGGCACTCAAAATCTACAAGATGTATATTGATGAAATTATAGGTGTCTTGTGTAAGCCGCTTTTTAGTGTGATAGTTAAATAATAAAAATTAAATTCTAGGGGGAGCACTCCATACATATAACCGAAAGTGAGTTTGAATGGAACCCTACACTGAGCATGGTCCAACATGCCCTTGGCCGTATTTTAGCAAATAATTTTACTTATTTCTATAAGCTCTAAACGAATTCTACAGTTGGCAATACCGACACTTCGGGATAATCATTACTAATGAAATGGGCACGACTGAGGATCGTATTATCTGACCAGATGGATTGTTCGACATTCAATACACGACTCAAATACGATCCTATCTGATGAAACATTAATGCCACATTACGATTAAGTGATGTGTACGCGATGTTTGTGTCTAAAGGGATATTAATGGAGTTGGAAGTAGGTATTTCATAGTCGAAATTCCAAACCTATGTAGCCGATGTTAAGGGGATGCATCGAAAATTTAAGCAATTTTTAGTGAGATTTTGTCTAATCTGGTATATGAAACAGGCTGGTTTTTAGATATGTGTTTTTTGACTATATAACCTATTCAGTGATTAACGCGTAAACATGTTGGTTGAAAATTTCCTCGATAGAAAAGTTATCCGAAAACGCGTCTTCATTTTTCGTTTATTGTCTAGTTTGTACTAACGACAGATTAATAAATGGCATTCTCCCCTTTATCTTTTACGTGATTAACTTATATGTTAACAAAACGTAATAATATCTTCGATTTCATTGTACTTTTAAATCTGGCACTTATGCTGAAAAACCCCAAGCATGTAGGGTATTAGCTTTCTCTTTCTATGATGCGCGATAGCAATAAATGCATCCTTGATTACAAATTCTACTCATTGGCCCGCTCGGCGTTTGAGGCGTGGTTTACGAAAGACATTGCAGGCCCTTAATCCTCGGCTAGTAGTGGCTATATTGAGTGCAAGCACGTACACATACTTCAGTGTTCAAGCCGCATTTCAAGGATTTCTTGTCGTCTAAGACAGGCTAATAGCCAATCCATAATATTATAAAGTTGTAAAATGTACAGTGAAGATATTCCCAAAAAAAAAATAGAGATACGGACTATTTGAAAATCACTGATGAACATTTTTGTATGTTTGTATGTGTCGTAGTGGCTTCATCATACCAAAACGACTATACTGATTTCGACTATTTTTAGTACACATCTGGGAATCCACAGATGGTTATAGGATGAGAGTTATGATTTTTGAGAAAAAATGAGAGTTATGATTTTTTTCCTCCTCTGACGAAGTTATGGGCACATTCTAGTTTTCCCTATAAAACTCATCAGTGTGGCATTGCAGCCGGGCTTATGACTACTAAAATACATCAATTTGTTTCCTCTAATCATAACAATCTGCAACACGAACTAGTATATTTTGTCTTCTTATTTGTATTTAAATAAGTACTTATTACTATTTTTGGTATTTAATTACATTCAATCAATGGCTATAGTCTGTCACAGCCTATAAAAACAGAGCTGCAGTGTGATTAAAGGCGAAAACGTTTTTCTTGACGAAGTAAGCCAATATGAGAGCGGCATTCGCGACCACAGGCTTGGCAGATATAAAAACATCTTGCGCGCGGTCAACAAGTGCCAGGCTGATGTCTTGTCGCACGTTTGGTTTTGAGAATCCTTAACCATGCCTCCACGTTTGGTCTCCTGGTGTGTCCTGAACTACGCTTTGTTCAAAAAAGAAATAATGTAAAGACTGCGGAAAGCGAGACATGCAGGCTCTTAATATCCATGTCTATTAGACCTACTACGAGAAGTTCTCAGTGTATAGCGGCAGGTGCGGAAAATTAGTTTAGGATGGGCGTAAGATCTTAACTACGTAAGTACGGAACTTAACGCAATCAGTAAAAAATAAATTGAAAAAGAAAATAACTCAGAATAAATTTCAAATTTTAATATACAGTTTCTAGATTATCACCATTATCCTTTCACATCCTTCACCGAAAGGCAAATCGCTTTTCGTGCTAAGTAGCAAACGAGGTTGGAACTGCATAACCTACCCAAAAAACAGAAATTCGGAACAATATCACGCTATCTCACACCTTCAAACCTTATAGACTTCAGAGCGAAAGAGACAAAATAAGCGAGCGTCTAAACCCTAAACTTTTCAGTACTCCCGAACTAGTTACATAACGCACGCCTAATAAAACGATCTATTTCAAAATAACTCATTATCTATCTTGAACTCTACATCTATTGTTCACGACTGAATTTTCGACGTTGATGTTTTTGAGTTAAGCCTTTTTGTTAAGGCTCCGGAAACTTCTCAAGCGTCTGTCCGCAGTGTAAATCAGCCTTTAGTTGGAGGATTGATATGCGGTCTTGTTACATCTAACTACTGAAATGCATGAACTATTTCTGTGCATTTCGAGTAGGTATTCATTAATAGACATCCTGTCATGTTAGATGTGTGTTCTCCGTTTACATGAGGGATCGGTTACAACTTAAACGTATAGACGAGAGGGAATTATTTCCACATAGGTACACAATACACATTATTTCGCGTCTAGATTCGGAAGATACTTTGCGGCATTCCGTATTAGATTAATAGATTATTTTGCTATTCCGCGAAATAGTGTCTAGGTTAGATATAACAATAAATTGTGCTCACATGCGCATATTTTCATGCAGCTTCCACAAAAAATACGCATGCACACATGCATACGCATGCAAACCACAGCCAAACAGTAAATCCTCTAGAGGATTATACTGTTCATATTTGGAAACTGCATGAAAGAATGTGTATATGAGCGCACAATTTATTGTACATCTAACCAAGACACTATTTCGCGGAATGGCAAAGGAACTAGACTCTATTAATCTATACTACTATAAAATTGTAAAAACATTATGTCTGTACATTGAAAATATTTTCAAAAAGAATATTATAACTGACAACTTCGAGGTCACTAAATATTAAATAAGTACTAAAACAGTTGAAATCTGCTAAGCCATTTCGGCTTGATGAAGCCATGACACATACAAACAAACAAAACCTCATAAAAAATATTTTTCGATTCAGTAATCTACAAATAAATAGTCCGTTACAATATTTTTTTGTGAAAATATCTTCAATGTATAGACGTTTAATTTTTACAACTTTATAATTGTGTTTGATATTATAATAGGTTTCATGGGTAAAAATATTATACATTATTATTCTAATTAGCCCGTCAGTTACATTATCAAAAAGTATTGGACACGATTTTTCTTTTGTCAATCAAACAAAAAAAGACAAAGATAAAGTGCGTCAAATTTATCGAGAGGAGGCGCATGACGTCACGCCGTGCAAAAAACGGCCGCACGGCGTCACGTCTTAATTTAATGTATTAATCTTTATGCATATATGCACATTCACACAGGCACGTACATAAATGAGTAGGTACACAGCGTACATACACAGCACGCTGTCTCACATATGTCCTGTTCTGGATCTACGGAAGATCAGCGTCATGGCACTCATGAGTGCTCTGACATATGCTGAATGGACTCCATTTTTGTAGACACAAATATGATTGATTATAGCTCCTAAGTTTAGCTTTAAGTCTAGGTTAAGTCTATACATGTCACTTTTCCAATATACTGTATTTTTTGTTGTTTACAAAATAAATGTATCTACTTCTTCTTTTTCACGTCACGGGGAACTTTAACGGGCTTTATATATCTTCATAATTTACTGTCCAATATTTTCTGATAATGTTACTGCTGGACTAATTATATTTCTTAGGGCACAAGCCTATTATATTTGTATTCTGTACCGCCTCGTATGATGAAGCATTTGTTTTTTACTAGCTTCTGCCCGCGATTTCGTCTGCCTTAAATTCGTTTATCGCGGATAAGGGTATTTTTCCTGGATAAAAAGAAGCCTATGTCCTTCCCCGGGACTCAAACTATCTCCATACCAAATTTCATTCAAATCGGTTTAGCGGTTTAAGCGTGAAGAGGTAACAGACAGACAGACAGACAGACAGACAGACAGACAGACAGACAGACCGACAGACAGATAGACACACTTTCGGTTTTTTTCATTGATAATATTATAGTATGGATTTATTTGGACAAAGCGGAATCCATATCCATACTAATATTAAAAATGCGTAAGTGTGTCTGTCTGTCTGTCTGTCTGTCACCTTTTCACGCTTAAACCGCTTAACCGATTTGGATAAAATTTGGTATGGAGATAGTTTGAGTCCCGGGGAAGGACATAGGCTTCTTTTTAAATACCCTTATCCGCGATAAACAAATTTAAGGCGGACGAAGTCGCGGGCAAAAGCTAGTATAAAATAAGCTACAAATTACTGTATCGACAAAAGCTGTAACAGATGATGATGATGATGATGGTATTTGTTGTTGTCTCACTGCTGGGCTCAGTCCTCCCGTCTCCTTTTCCACTCCTCTTTATGCTGTGAAGATCCCACCAGTCCTTGACAAAAGCATCCAGATCATCCCGCCATCTCTTTGGTCTACTTCTACTACAATAACACTCTCAGGGATGCCAGCTCGTAAGTAATTTGGCCTATCTTTTATCGGGCATCAAGCATAAATGTTCAGTCCAGTCCAACTTCAGTCTGAAAGCACAAAATAAGACAAAAAAATACGTCTTTTGTGTAAAAAATTATCGTTTAATTTTAAACCCGAGAGGTTCAACCATTTAAAAATGCTAATTTAGTTTTAAAATTTTCGTCACTTTACCGTATCTACGAAAAAGAGTAACTTTTCTTGCCCCAGAGACTTATTCAAAAAGAAAATTTGATAGAAAGAGTTGAATGATTTACTCGGTGTATTTCAATATCTATGAGACAGTACCTGAGGATTTTTGTAAATATCAATTGTGTTTTTACTTTTTTTTGTTTCATATTTTTATAGGCATTCTAAAATAACACGACAATCATCTTGTAAGTTGCATCTTCATTGTAACCTCTATGAGGTTTGACATATATTTAACGACCTAAGTATATTATCTCTATTATTATAAAGTTGTAAAAATTAGATGTCTGTATATTAATTATATTTTCAAAAAAAACTATTCTAACGGACTATTTAGAGCACACTAAATTTAATTTTTTTTTTTGGATTTTTTGTATGTTTGTATGTGTCGTTGTGGCTTCATCACGCCAAATCGGCTAAACGGATTTCAACTATTTTTGGTACACGGGTAGCTGGGTATTTCCAGATGGTTATATGATACTTTTTACCCGACTACGCTAAAGAGACGGGTTATGACTTTTTCTCTTCCGAACGATGTTGCGGGCGCACTCTAGTTTTGTCTAAAATTAGTGCAATTTGTGCCTGAATAATGTATTTATACCGTATACTACATATATTAACGAGTAAACAAGAATGGGCCAGTTTGCTCGTAAAACCGATGACCGTTGGGGTAGAAGCATTCTGGAGTGGCCATCGCATACAGGACGATACAGCGTGGGAAGCCCCCAACAAGATGGACCGATTATCTGGTGAAGATCTCGGGAAACCGTTCAAGGACGGTCGTTATGGAGATCCTTGGGCGAAGTGCGAGGCCTTTGTCCAGCAGTGAACGTCCATGGCCTGGTAAATACGATGATGATGAAGATTTAACAAACTGAACTTATGCTCGCTAATTTCATTGATAGACGGGTCAAAAACAATATGGCCACATAAAACCTTTTTTTAACAATACCTTAAAGAAAAAAGTATAAACGAATGTATCGTTTCTATACGCAAAGAAAAGTCATAAAACGTCTTCGATTCGAGTATAAGTGGGACGCATTTCCCCTTAGAGACGTATCCACGCTCACCCATGGGATCCGGGATCCGCTCAGTCAACTTTATTGCCTGAATTTCAATGCTTTGTCGTCCATAATGTTATAGCAATTTATAACCGAACGATAGCTGAAATTTGCCCAGAATTTTTCAACGGAGTTGAGCAATTCAATATCACATCCATAACCAATTTTACGGCTTCAGTTTACGAGCTATGAGCTTTTAAATTAAGTAAGCTGATATTTATTTATGTTATACTAAAATGCAAAAGATCTTACTTGGAAATTTAATATTGAAATATTGAAGACTGATAAAATCTCTTTAGTAAAATGATTGCTGAATAAGGTATTCGTGTATGACTTTTACGCTGAAAATTAATAATAAGTTTCCCGTTTCATTTGAAATAGTACTTAGTAAAATGGAATTTAGAGTTGCATGACTGTCCACTTGTAAAGCATTTGGCCTGAAGTTCTGGTATTTATTTGTTATTTTTATTTATTAACGAAAACCAAATAGGAAATAAATGAATATATAACTAATTTAATACGAAATTAAACTCAAAACTAAATACTATTATAAAAAGAAAACCCCGTCTAAAAGTTCGCCTTGCGGCATGGTCCCCATCACGCTGGCGGCGTTACCTCTCTGAATTGCGAGAGAAATTCGTTGCGAGAGGTAGCGTTTGTTATTTAAAAAATATTTTATGATATTTGAAAATACTAAACACCATTAAATGGCTCATTAGGTGGTAAGACGACCTGGTTAGGGTTGCGGGGACTCGCTGGATGCGGGTCGCCTCTATCCGGCCCATGAGGAAATCTATTGAAGCGGCCTGTGTCCAGCAGTGGACGTCCTATGGCTGACCATTAAAACAAGAGGACTGACAATCTCCATACAAAAAACCGTCCCCCGATATATTTAACGCCATCTATGTATAAGAATAATTATTTACAAGTATTCAACTTTGCAAGAGTGACACAGTATTTAAGTGTTACGATTTATTTATTATTATCTATCTGTTTATGAACTGATTGTTACTGTCCTATGTTGCTTTGTTCAATTATAACATCGTGCAATGTTCAATTTTAAAGGGCCACTTAGTTTTGCCTGAAAAGCTCCTTGCGAGTCCTCTTCTTTTAATGGTCCTTGAAAATATTGATACCGGATTTGAAAATATGGATCCTTGAAACTGTTGCAAACAGGTTAACACACTTAATTTTCTTTTAGTTTGAAATTAAACATTCTGAAATATTAGATTTTCCCGCAGCTTTGCCCGCGTAAAAGAATGCGAATTTCACTTTTCTTAACATACAAAGTAGCATAAATATACCTTTTAGAGCCCATTTTCTAGTCGATACGTTGTTGGAGGAAAATCCAAAACATATATATGTATATATTAACTCAAAGAGTTTAGACTTAAGTGGCAGTGGGCGGGGCACATTGCTGGTAGCCATTACGGCCGCGGGGGCACAACCGTTCTTGAGTGGCGACCGCGCGCAGGACAACGCAGCGTGGTAAGACCTCCATCAAAATGGACTAATGTAGATGAAGGTGAAGATAGCGGGACACCGTTAGATAAGGGCGGCGTACGACTGATCGTTACTGAGATTTTTTGGGGCGGTCTTTATCCAGCACCGTCCTCGTGCTGATATGATGATGATAATGATGGTGTTGATAATATATGAACATAAGTTTAAATAAAACAATTTAACGGATTATATCGCGTATATTATCTCATTTGAGTTTGACAGAGGAAAATATATCTTTTCTCAGTCCACCCGTGACAATGGAAAGCTCAAATGAGATAATATACGCGATATAATCGGTTAAATTGCTTTATTTAAATGAGTAATAATCGCGGAAACAGAAGAAAATATAACATAAGTTTAAGCTTTATTGATTTAAACAAACACGATTTTCACTTATTATCACACCACAACAAACGGGGCTCAATCGAGTATAAATATGATATTATTTAATTACCTTTCGTTGGTAATTCTTCGACGTTTCGAACGTCACGTTACGCTCGTGGTCTCGAAGGAACTAGACAGGCGAGTATCAACATCTTCTAGCTACGTGGGTTTTCCGATCTACCCGCGCTTGGTCTTGATTATTCATTTCAACACTAAAGTTGTCACTATACCTATACACTACAGTTTGATATGAACGATTTTTCAACGTAAGTTTTTGACAATACCACATTTTTTTTATTTTGCCATTTTTCGGGTTCCGTAGCCAATATGGAAAAAATGAAATCCTTATAGTTTCGTGATGTCCGTCTGTCCGTCCGTCCGTCCGTCCGTATGTCACAGGCATTTTACGCAAACACTGCATGATGTAATTTGAAGTGTAGGTGCCTTGTATAAGCCGCTACTTAGTTTGATAGTTAAATTATAAAAAATATATATTTATAGGGTGTGTCCCCACTCCATACATGTAACCGAAACTGAAAAATAAAATCATAAAATATAAATGTGTGGTACATCTTTTTGTCGACAGATCTTTTAAAAACATTTTGATGCTTTAAATTTTTTTTTGATATAGCTAATATTTTCGGAGATAATCGCTCGTCGGAAACTTGCATAAATTGTGTCCCCCCCTCTATTTTCTAACCGTAAGTCCAAATAATATGAAAGAAATTACCAAGATAAAGCCTAATAAGACTTTCAACTAAAATTATTTTCAACATGATCGAATAATACCGTAATGAGTTATTGCCGAAAAACTGCGCTTCTCAGCAAAAGGGCGTAATTGCCGTGTAGATACGCTCTTTTGTAAGTGCTCTTTTTCATATCCTATTTTTTTCATCTGTAGTGCATTTTTTTGTATGAACGGCTCCGGGAACTAACACTGAGCATGGTCTGACATGCTCTTGGCCGGTTTTTTTCTTACAGTAAACAAGTCGTTTTGTTCTGTTAATGCTCGCGAAGTCTGACTCCCCGCGTTTGATCCCTGAGCAGCGACAAAGTAAAGTGGGTTCAATTTATAAATGAGTGGAACGCATCGCTCACAGGAGCGCCGAGCCGCGAGCCTGTGATATATCGCTTCAGTTTTCCCTTCTTGACGTAGTTTTTCAAAATATAACCCATTCATGTCGATCGATGCAATAACTAGTCGCCGTGAAATTAAAATAATACTTTTGGTGTTTTACAAGTTTGGTGTTTTTTCAAAGCAGAAAAGATAAAGGGGGTGCTTGGGCCAATCTTTAGCGTTTTTACAGCGATTATTTTTCGTCACTGTCGTCTTTAAAATAAATGATCTCAGAATTAACTTTTTTTGATGCCGAAAAACGGTCCCGAGGCTGAGTTTACTTTGGTCAAAGTTATCACGTCGCGTCTTTCCGTCGCAGCTATAATCGTGACTACGATGACTATTCAACCGAGCGGTTAAAACGCTTGGAGATTTGCCCGCCTGGACTTATACATAACTATACTAATACTACTCTACTCTTTCCGACTGTTCTCGGTCATGGCGACCACTTCAACTCCTAATCGGTCGGGCGCTTGTGCACCCGATGATGGCTTATGTAGCCGATCTTCGCATCAAATTCCTGTGAAGGAGGGCACATAACTATACATATCACATAAACGTAAGACTTTTTGATTATTATTTTTTATGTTATAGGGGGCAAGCGAGCAGATGGATCACCTGATCGTAAGTGTTCACTGTGGCCCACAGACACCTGCAACACCAAAGGAGTCACAATTGCATTGCCGATTGCAAACTTATTCGGAGCCTGTTTGACTTTGAAAGGAAGACCGTTTCAGAGGCGGGCAATTTGAATAGAAAAAAAAAATGGACATGAAACCAGTACGGTTAAATGGGATAGAAAGAGCAAGATTGCCGAAAATAACGGTAACGTGTGGATGTAATGTAACAGAAGACGTCGCTGACAGATTGAAAACCAGCCAAGCTGAGAGCGGAATAAGAAGTGTTCATACGACAGGATATGAAACGAACTTTTATTTTTAAGAAGTTGATCCAACTTATCAAGAAGATCATCTTTTAAGTCGTATAAGCTCGCATTTCCTCATTGCATTTATTTATCTTTTGTTTTTTTATGTTAGGGGGCAAACGAGCAGACAGATCGCCTGATGGTAAGCGATCACCGTTGCCCATAGACACCTGCAAGACCATAGTCACAAGTGCGTTACCGACCTTTCAGGTGGGAGTACACTCTTTCTCTTTTGTAGTAAACGAGTAGTTTTGTTCTGTCAATGCTTGGAAAAGCCTAGCTCACCGCGTTTGACCCTTGAGCAGTGGCGAAGTAAAGTGGGGTTAATCTTTAAATGACGGGAAGGAGCGCCGAGCCGCGGACCTTGATGTGTTGATGTATCGCTTTAAGTTTAACTTCTTGACGTTGTTTTTCAAACTATCATTTTGTGTAGTGGATAGATGGAATCATTAGTCAGCCTGAATTTGAACAGTATCAGTTTTGCCGTTCCATAAGTTTGCTTATTATTTGTTGAAGTAGTGCCACGGAGTAGACATAATAGGGTATTTGACAGGAGTAAAAATTATACAAGATCCTGATAAAATAAGCCAAATAAATAATTACGTAAGATACTTCAAAATCGATTTTTTTACACAAATTTAAGGGCTTATGAAATTAAGCTACACGTAAAATATCGTACTCAAAATTTTTCGTAGTTCCTGTTTTGCTTGTATTATTCAGATCGTATATTTTTTTTCAATTTTTGAGATTAGGCAAAATCCCTATAGAAAATAGTCTCTGTCTGCTTTGTATTGCCTTACCGATAACCTAAAAATATTCAATCTCATCGGTTCGCTTATTGATTTTATTTTTTATTTACCATAGAAGACAGCCGCAACTTCGCTCGTGGAAGAGAAAAAGTTAAAACCCCTCTTTTTTTCGACAGCGTAGTTGAGTAAAAAGTATCCTTTAACCATCTTCGGATACCTAGCTACCCGTGTACCAAAAAAAGTTGAAATCTGTTTAGCCAATTTGGCGTGATGAAGCCACAACGACACATATAAACAAACAAAAAATCCAAAAATTTTTTTTTACATTCAGTGACCTCTAAATAGTCCGTTACAATATTTTTTAGGGTTCTGTACCCAAATGGTAAAACGGGACCCTATCACTAAGACTTCTGTCCGTCTCTTTGTCTGTCACCAGGCTGTATATCATGAACCGTGATAGCTAGACGGTTGTAATTTTTACAGGTGATGTATTTCTGTTGCCTCTATCTAACAACAAATACTAAAAACTGTGTGAACACCGAGTATATTTTCCTTAGGAGTAGGGATCTGTTAACAGTGGATATTCATAGATATAATTATTTTAACGAATACAATTGAGGTATTATAATTATTTTAATCTTACTTGTTTTATATACTCGGACACTTAGAATTTTATTCTAGACACATTCTAGATTATATTTTTTTTTTCTTTATTATTCGCAATTCATTTGGGATTTATCTTATTAATTATTTTAATTTTTAAAATGATGATTTTATCAATAATATTATGCTTAAGTTTAATGATCTGATTAGGTTTTTCTGGGTTTTCCCTAATCCTTGCAACAAATGTTGGATCATATTGTGTATAGCAAACACTTCTATAATGTACTGTACCTTACAATTCAAAAGTGCTTGTACCTAGGCCTACTTGAATAAAGCATTATTTGATTGATTGATTGATTGATACGGCCGTTTGTAAAGTATATTTTGTTCAGAACCTTCGATGCGCGAGTCCGACTCGCACTTGGCCGGTATTTTTTTAAATATTTATATCAAGTAAAGATGAAGTAAGCAAGTTGTGTTATGTCAGTGCTTGGAGTATCCTAGCTCGCCGCGTTCGATCCTTGAGCGGTGACGAGGTAAAGTGGGGTCAATCTATAAATGAGTGGAAAGCATCGTTCACAGGAGCGCCGAGCGGACCTGTGATATATTGCTTTAGCTTTACCTTCTTGACGTATTTTAGGGTTCCGTACCCAAAGGGTGTTAACGGGACCCTATTTAAAGGCTTCGCTTTCCGTCAGTTCATTAGTTTGTCTATTAAAGAGATGATTTTTTTTAAACCGTAATAGGTTAGGCACTTTTTTACCTGGAAAGCTATGGTGCGACTTATATAATGTGTTATTATAGCGGCCTCACATACTTGGTGAAAATTGGAAACTTATTATCAGACATAAAATGTTACGGTTCAAATTATAAGACACCAAAAATAATTATTCAATTTCTGTTTTTTTTTACTATACTGTACAGTCAGCGTCAAATAGCCTGTAGCATCCAAAGCGTCAAATACATCGTCACACATCTTTATACCTATAGTTATAAAGATGTATAGTGATATATTTGGTGCAAAAATGTATCCTATAACTATCTATACGGGTACGCATCAGCTACCCGTGTACCATCACTAGTTGAAATCCGTTAAGCCGATTTGGCATGACGACAAACAAATCTACAAAAAAAAAACATTTGACCTCCAAATAGCCCGTTATATTTTTTTTTGTACATATTTCAACAAATACAAATGTCTTTATTTGCTTAAAAATGTGGTACACAAAGTTGGGATAAATTATCGTGGTCCCACACATTCCACCAGATACTGGCATGCAAAAATTATCACCTAATAACGTGATTACATTAACATTTAATTACAATTTAATTACTAATACACAATGTATGTCAAAATTAAATAAGCACTGAAAGCGTTAAAACGAATTATATAATAAATTGTCAATTCAAATCTTTAAAATAATCAAAATATTCTTGAACAGAGTAAAAACATTATTGTTGCAGCCAGTTCCTAAGTTTATGCTTCAATGATGCTCAACATTTCATTTTTACAACTTTATACTAGTAAAGATTAAGTAACGACAAAAATTATAGTCCCGTTTCCGTTTTTTGCATACGTTGGTACGGAACCCTATGTGTGCGAGCCTATCTCACACTATGTATTTTTTTTCCCATGCACCATTTCGTTTAATCAATAGATGACGTAACTACTTAGTTAGCACGAACTTAAACGATTTCACTTTTAATGGTTTTCAATTAAAGTTTTCAGATGCGAGAAGTTTGATAACTCAAATTCTATTGAAAGACCCGCTAATGACGTTCGGCATTCCATAAATTTACACTTCATTTTAATGACTCTTGAGTGTTTCATTTGATTACAGCGATAAGTGGTTCGATTTAATTTATTGTTAGGTCGATATTTCTGTTCAATTTATACTGGTAAATAAAATTATTTTATTTAAGTTTTTGAAGTACATTCAGCGGCCCTATGATGGTTGCATTTGTCACGCGATAAATAAGTGTCATTGCTGCCATCACCTTCTGACACGTATGTGAGTGAGAGAGTGACAGACGCGTTATCATATCATTTATCGCGTGATAAATGTGACCATCATAGGCCCCCAGGAAACATTTAGATTTCGAAACCATTTTAGGATTTTATTGACTGAATAGGAGTAGTGTTTGAAGGAGCCCGCAACTTCGTCAGCGGACCCCTTCTTTCTTCAGGGTAGTCGGGTAAAAGTATCCTATAACCATCAGTAAAAAATAATTGAAATCCGTTTAGCTGATGAAGCCACAACGATATCAACTAAGTGGTTGACATGACAGAGATACCCAGCTACTCGTGTACCAAAAGTAAGTACTTTATTGTACAATATCAAAATAACTAAACTAATATCGAAAGTACGTCACCTAATGAGTAAAATGGTATCAATAACTTTTTAAAAATCAAACGAGGAGTAGCCAAAATGTTGACATTAAACACTCCCTCCCATCTATTTAGTGTGAGATTAATATTTATTGTCCAAATTTTGGATACTTCTTGTTTGATTAAAAAAAATATTGATGCCATTTTACTTATTAGATAACGTACTTTCGATATCAGTTTAAAGTTTTTTTAATATCTGTATAAGTTATGGAATAATCGCCTGGTAACACTTAACTATTACACCATGTATATGGTATTTCTAATCTCAGCCTATTGGAGGGTTATCACACAAACGATTTAGAGAAAAAAAAACTTAAAATTAATTCTGAAACAAAAAGTTAATGTAGGTACACTTTTATATAAAGTCACGTAAAGTTGTATTTATGTCTAAAAAAGGTCTTAAAAGCGTAGCGTCGCACTACAAGTACAGTCATCGCACCTCTTAGTGTAGATTAAAAACATAAATACTGCTTCCACCCAGTAACCGCGCGCAGGCTTTCTTATCGAGTAGTTAAAGAGCACAACGTTGTACTGCTGACACGCGAACCGGCGATTAAGCGACTTATACTAAAACACCCCTTTTTAAGGGTTCCTCTGACCATATTTAAGGTTACAGAACCCCTTATGTAGTTATCTGCGTAGGAAATTTACTGGGGACACTAGTTGCGTGTGGTTGTGGGAGGGTTTGGGGGAGACTGTGATCAGCGGCGAACTACTTTGGGCTGAAATGATGATGAACATGTGCAATTCAGTACTTTCCTGTAGTAAATATATATCTCTCGTAAAACATTTCATTTCAATTGGCAGCCCAGACTCACAAGCTCAAAACGCTTTCGCTGTCAAAAAGTTATCAGATCCCAGGAAAAGTCAAGCCCCTAAGCCCTGATTTTACTAACCCTGCACCGTGGTTTCAAATGTATAGCCTGGTTTCATAGAGTGGAATTCAAATTAATAATATAATGACAATATTGAAGACAGATATACAGATTATGACTTACTTGATTTAATGTCCTATGTCCCCTGGATGGGGCAGAGAGCGTCCACAGTACAACACGATCTTGAGCTTCGCACTTTACTTCGCTCCAGGTCATTCTTATATCCTTCACTTCTGCAGTGGTCGTCCGCCACTAGGATTGCTTAGGGCGGCCACGTATCCGCTTTCCTTGGGGATTCCAGTTTTGCCTCGGTAAGTGATCGCGTTCCCTTCAGGTGCGTCCACATTTGTATCATTTGCCCGTATCAGATCATCGTCGCGTAGCATGATCGCGTGTCACGATCACGCGTTTGGACGTTGCGCCGATCCGATCATTCGAAATCCATTTGCTACGCGTATCACACACTTGTATCGGAAGAGTGCGGCATTATCGGCGCGCCGACAGTAAGCGTCCAAGCAGCGCGATACGCAGTCATGCTACGGCACGGTGATCGGATACGAGCAAATGATACAAGTGTGGACGCACCTTTCGGAGCGTATGACCGATCCAGGCCCACTTGCGGCGCTTGATCTGCTGGTCGATCGGAGACTCAGAATAGCGTTCCCACAGATCTACGTTGGAGATTCTCTGGCAAGTAGGTATACACTGAGGATACGGCGAAGACAGCGGTTGATGAAGACTTGAAAATATATTATGCTTACAGTTAAATTCTATTTCTGAAAATATGCAGAAAATACTTTACAGGCGATTTTAAAATGAACAAAATTCCATTTAATTTATGTCGATTTATGACGGCATTATGTTATACAAGCTTCTGCCCGCGACTTCGTCCGCCTTAAATTCGTTTATCGCGGACAAGGGTATTTTTCCGGGATAAAAAGTAGCCTATATCCTTTCCCGGGACCCAAACTATCTCCATACCAAATTTCATCCAAATCGGTTCAGCGGTTTAAGCGTGAAGAGGTAACAGTCAGACAGACAGACAGACACACTTTCGCATTTATAATATTATAGTATGGATTATAACATAATGACGTCATAAAATAAGCTGATTTGATTTGTCAATCAAATACCTATAAATAATATGCAGTATACGAAATAACACTCACAAGTATATTTTAGGCAGGAGAATGGTACTTTCATTCGTTTTAAACTTTATATGAAGCATTATAATTACAAAATGGGACAGACAATCCGTCATAGTTTTTTTATGTTGTAACTATAATGAAATAAATGTCAAGAGCAACACTTCAAAATCAACTCAGGAACGTTAAGAATGGACCAATTTACACGCCCTATAATATAACTTCAAATTTCATTTATGTTTAGTGTGAATATTATATCATATCATTATCATTTATCTGCCAAAATCATCATCATTTCAGCCATAGGACATCCGTCCACTGCCGGACACTGGCCTCGTCAATATATTTCTTCATGGGCCGGATAGAGGCGGCCCGCATCCAGCTAGTACCCACAAAACTAAACAGGTCATCCGACCACCTTGCGGGTGGCCTTTAAGGCATTAACATCGAAGCACTGAACCCACACTCTACAACTAGAACATAGCTTCACGTTCAATTTTAAATTCTTTGCCAGTTGCGTTCAAATGCCTATAGCTAGCGTGTACTTATAATAAACGTGTACCAACATTAAGGGGAATTAAGTCCCCCAAATGGATTAATCAAAAGTTTGCGTTACTTCGGACATTAACGTTGAATTCCTAGCTGAAGTTGTTTTGGTTTTGTCCGCATATTGTTTTCAAGTTTTCGAATATTGTTTCATTAATGCTTTCGTTGGTTGGTTGTTAATAATGTCGTGCAGAGGGTTATTCGTGGCTAATCCTTATCCACTTACTCATCATCAGTGGCGTGCACAGGGTTTTTGGCCAAGGTAGGCAGTTTTGCTGTACCTATATGGAGCCATGGTCGTTCGGGGCTTTAGGGTAGGCAGTGCCTTTGTGCCAAATGGATCGCACGGCACTACCCATCATCTTATTTATACTATACTAGAATGTGCCCGCGATGTTGTTTTCGTTTTGTCCGCATATTGTTGTCAAGTTTTCGAATATTGTTTAATTAATGTATTCGTTCGTTGGTTGTCAATAAGGTCGTACAGAGGGTTCATCGAGGGTAATCCTTATCTACTTACCCATCATCTTATTATATTATACTAGAATGTGCCCGCGATGTTGTTGTTTTCGTTTTATCCGCATATTATTTTCAAGTTTTCGAATAATATTTCATTAATGCACTCTTTGGTGGTTGTTAATAAAGTCGTGCATAGGTTTCTTCGTGGGTAATCCTTATCACGTTAACCATTATCTTATTTTTACTATACTAGAAGGTACCATCGACTGCGTTCGCGCAAGAGAAAAAGTCATTGCCCCTTATGTTTTTCTTCAGCATAGTGAGACAAAAAATATCCTTTAACCACTTGTACCAAAAATAGTTTATTTCGTTTAACCAATTTGTCGGGATGAAGCCACAACAAAGACACATTCAAACATTAAAAAAAAACGGACGAACATTTTTCGATACAGTGACCTCGAAATAGTCTGTTGCAATCATTTTTTAGACAATATCTTCAATGTACAGACATTTCAATTTTACAACTTCATAATCGTATAGATTATAAAATGATTTAATCCAGGGCAAGAAAGCTAAAAAGTGCGATCCATGAACTTTCGTACAAAGTATGAAAATTGGTAACAATGCCATATCTTGGTCAGAATTTCTCTGCAACGTCATCATCTCAACATGGCTCGACGGATTTCAACTAGTTTACAAGGTTTTATTTAACTTGCAATGAAACTAAGTATGGATGTATTGCGGAATGTTGCAAGTTAAATTTGACCTTCTTCCTGGTAAAATTGGGTATACTTATGTAAGTTCATAAGTATGATACCATCGAGCTTATGCAATGATGGTGCAGGAAGGTGGTCATAGGAACTCTTTCTACAATCCTACCGAGTTTAGGCTCTTTAGAATCGTCTCGGTATGTAGTTGATGGATGTTGAGAGAAAAGTCCAGTCGGCAATAGAAGCTGGTCACAAAAATGTCATTTTTTACAGAAACTTATATTTGGTACAAGAAACTAAACAAGCTGAATATCTGATGATGGTTACAAGGTACTTTTTACTTCAATATGTACGTTTAAACAAAATAAAAGGGTTGTGACTTTTTCCTGCTCCGAGAACGCAATTGTTTGGATGTGAAAGTGTTTTTATTGATTTTTTAAATGATTAATGCCCCATAGAAATTGCGGGAACATACTTACTGAAAAAACTAGTTAAAATGCCTGATTTCATACTGAAAAACTCCAAAATGGATTCCAAACCACCTTTCACATTTTACGATGCAAACATTTCAATACTCGACTATTTCGACGTGAAGTATTTTTTATGGAATGTACGTTTCGTTTATGATAAATAAAACAGTTTTTCATTCCATATCTGTCACCAGATCTTTATTGACGAGGGTTAACAAACCTTCAAAATATAACGTCAGTACCAATCTACCGAGTCTGGGCCATTGTGTCAGTCTCTGCAAACGATTCGGATAACGAAACCTTACGCTAATGACACACTGTCCTGTCTTCTACTACTAACAATATTGCCAAAGGTCATAAGTAGTGTCTATTTACCTAAACATCGAGGAAGGACTTAATTAAGATTGGTTACAACCACCACAAATCTTTATTTTATCGTCACACTCTTGGCAGAGTGGTCGTGGTCACATCAGAGTTTGTGGCTAGCTTCACAATCCGTCGCCATTCTTCTCGTACTGTAGCTTTTCTCGTACATTCTTGGAATAGACCATTGCGTGCAGTTTTAATTTGATCGGTAGAACGCATTGGTGACCTGCCTCGCGCTCTTGTGCCTTACTTTTCCCTGCACTACAAGTCGTTCCACAGATGTGTCTTCTCGATGTGTGATATGTCCAAAGAAAGTTAAAAAAGACATTAGATGATGGAAGATAGACGTTACTTGATACCAAGTTGTTGGAAGATTGACACGTTGGTTCCGAACATTGGTATCTTCTAATCAAACGTAATAATCAAATAATTGAAACACAAACGTCGCACGTCGTTTGTCACCAAAATGTTCATGTTCTAAAAAAAATTATGCACAGGTTTATGTTACAGTTACAGTTTTATCGGAAAGAAGATCATTTAGAATCATTTGATGGCTACGTCTATTTGATTTAGTAAAACAAATATTTCTACTTTCTCGGAAGCTATTCGTAGGCGTTATGGGTGAGGAAATTACTGAATAAATTCGATTGACTGTGGCGTCGGCGTACTTGTATTGGTGGTTGATCGCCGATTCGCGTGACGAGGCCAGTCCTCTACTTACCAAACCTCATAATCCAAATTGCACTTAAGCTTTAATATAAACTTTATCACCTAGGGAGCGAAGTTGCTTTTGCGAAAAAAACAAATGACTGTAATACTGGCTGCTAAAACTAGCAGACGCTGGGTAACGCCATTTTTCAAATATATGCTTCAAAACCAGTAAGGTGTATGTCTATTAAAATTAACCGACATTTTTGACTTACGGTTGCTGAGATAAATTTGTTTCTGTAGTGCATGTACTGGCTGTTTATAATAACTAATGCCGTATTTGAAACTACAGGATATTATGGCCTGGCACGTTTCAGTTTTAATAGAATGATTATAATTAAGAAAATGATTCTTTATTATATAATTGACTGCAATGCACTCGATGGGAGTAAATAAAATACGTATGGACGATTTCAGAAAAATTGTTGGTGACATGTTTTTGCATTTCGGGTCATTTTAGATTATTTTTACTTACTCATAATTACGTGGAAACTTTAGAAACAAGAAAAACAATAACGAAATATTATTTTCGTCAAATAATTTGGATTTTATTTATTTATTTAATTATTTATTTATTAGGCTCACACAACAAGTTACAGTCTCATAAAAATCAACATAGAAAGCTTAAAGTTAAGGTCTGGACTATAACTCTAAACAATGTGTGCACAGAAAGACTAATAAGATTTCGTGAAAATTAATCGCTAGAGACAAATTATATAAAATTTATTAATATTTAGGGATAACAACAATTTAACATTGTGTTTACAGTATTAACTAATTAAACTTTACATATTATACATTTGCGTAAAACTAAATGACCTAAAATATTTTTTTAACAGTGTTTTTAAATGAGGGTAAGCTGTTTTTAAAAATGTCCAAAGAAGGATGTTCAGACACAGTTTCATTATACAATCGGTACATTCGTATAATAGGGTTATAGAATGAGGTGTTATTTAAAAAAAAAATTGAAGCAGGATTAATTTATGCGAGGGGTTACGTGATTTATATCGGGTAATGAAGTTCAGAAGAGAAAGAAGGGAAGGACAGTCAGTATGTGAGTGTGTAATTTTATAAAGTATAATTAAATCATTGCATTTTCCGCGGGATGACAGGGATGATACGTTGAACCTACTGGCATATGATCTATGCTCTCGGCCGAGCTGGAGCCTTTAGCAAAGGATGTTGAGGAACTGCTTTTAAACTTTCTCAATTCTGTCCATATGTAATTTGTAATAAGGTGACCATATCGCACACCCGTATTCTAAGGTACTTCGTACTAGAGAATAATATAAATATTTCAAGGTATTAACGTTTTTGAAGTCTCTGGTGGTACGAGATATAAAACCGATTAGTTTAATACTTTTGGAAATTAGTTTATTATAATGAAAATGGAAGGTAAATTTTTCATCGAAATTAACGCCAAGGTCACGGATAACAGATGTGCGATTTAATGTGTAATTGTTAAGGGAATAATCGAATAAGAATTTTTGTTTTGACGACGTAAAGGAAATAATGAAGCATTTTTTGGAGTTTAAAAACATACGGTTTTCAATACACTATTTCACTACTGCATTAAGGTTATTCTGTGGAATTGTACAGTCCTCAATATTTTTTATAATTGAAAAGATTTTAAGATCATCTGCATAAAATAAAAAAGGACATGACAAACGTTCAACCAGGTCGTTAATAAAGACAACAAACAAGGAGGTCCTAGATGTGATCCTTGCGGTACACCAGATGTTATAGTAATTGCCGCAGAAAGATGTCCTTTAATATTAATAAGCTGACTTCTATTACTCAGATAAGAATCCACCCATCTAAGCAAATTACCCTGAATACCGTATCCTTCGAGTTTTTTAATGAGTATGGTGTGATCGACTTTGTCGAAAGCCTTCGAAAAATCCGTATAAATTGAGTCGACTTGCTAAAAAAACTCATTTTTTAACAAAAGCACTGCAGAGATAGTTTTTGTAGACCAATAGGTTACTGACAGCGGACCTATTAGAAACAAAGCCATGTTGACTGGGAGAAATCATCATTTTAAAATGTGAATAAAAACAATTGTACATAACTGATTCAAATAACTTCGAGAAAATCGATAAGATACTTATAGGCCTATAATTTTGACATTGGCTTTTGTCACCTGATTTGTGTATGGGTATTCTGTGGGCAATTTTCCAGAGAGTAGGAAAAACACCCGACTTTATAGATTTGTTAAAAATAATAGAGAGAGGCGCGCAAAGTTCATCACAACAAGTTTTTATAAACAATGGAGGTATGCCATCAGAACCAGCACCCTTGTCACAGTCTAGTCCTTGTATTTTAGTTCTTATGTCATCAATACTTACATTTGTATCGCATAAGCCAAAGTTATGTGAGAGTGTATGTGTGTCGGGAGATATGTAAGTATTAGAATCAGTTGATTTTTCAAAAATTGAACCAAAATAGCTTGAAAACATTTCACATACTTCTGTGGGATTTGATGACACTAAGTTGTTATACTTCATAGTGACAGGGACAGAGTTAGAGCCTTTTTTATCATTAACATATCTCCAAAAATGTTTAACGTTATGTTGAATAGAATTTTGTACTGACTTGATGTGTACGTTGTAAAGAATGACCCCAAGTCGGAATTTATGTAAAATTATACACAAAATCTCGGATTGTGGTGAAAAACGTCAGAAGCAGATGGGGCCCTGACTTAATGTCCAGTGGTTATATTACGAGTATCTCTTGTTGCAACCGCATCTGTTATCATTTAAATAAATCATTAAAGATATTTCTTCACACTTTCGCTGTATTCAGTGAAAGTGTAGAATTGTCTTTGACGCAAAATTAAACAAATGAGAGGGTTTATTTCTGAACTACCAAAGAGTTACTGAGTTCTAAAGTAGAATTAGAGAGTTATGATGTAACACTTTTAAACCCACAGTAATGTATATTGCAAGTAAATAATAGTTATCGATATATGTTTATTAGTTTACTTTAGAAGCGTAAAGGACAACAATTTCGAGAACTTCGTGAGAACTACCTGATAAGTGCCTCAATCCAGAATTAGGCTAGAATGCAAATACAATATGTTTAACGGTTTACGCGAGATACACTAAACATCTTCACAAACTTTGTCACACTTTCATAGTAACAATGTGAAGTGAAAGGTAAGATATATTCATTGTTGTTGATATTTTGTAAATACGAATTAAATTCGATAAATTCTCATTTTCATTACGGGCAAACTTTATGATTATAAAGCTGTACTTGTAATCCATGTGTGAATTAATTTATTTAGGTACAAACTTTTAGAGTAATCTTCATTCAAGTAAGACAATACAAGGGCAGAACTATTTTAATTTGATCCCTCAACTTGACGAAGCTGTTTGTAATAGGAGGGCTCGGTTTAACAAAGTAAATTTATCTACATTATTACTTCATAAGCAAACCAAGATACTACTGTGATATTATTAACTTATTACTGCGTACTGTTGTGAATAAAAAAGCACACATGAGTACTCGCTCTTTTATCTTTATGATACTTAAAGCTTTTAAGAAACGTTTCCGAGTCAGCTATTGAAGTAAATTAAAATTTAAAAATGCCTTTTAAAACGGTACATAAAATGCTACATTCCATTGCGATAGCGACTTCGTAACATAAATGTAGGAAACATCTTTTAAAACGTACACAATTTATAAAAGCGGAAACTTCAGAAAGAAAACAGCGTTTAACTTTATTATCTTGTAGAGACTGCAAGAATAATGTAGAAGACTGCATTCTAAACTAGAGCAAACATAGTGCAGTCGGGTTAGTGGGGAACCGTGTGTAAAGAATTGTACTTAGCGTTTCCATTTGACGGGGCCCTTGCTTTATAGATGTGGTGCACTGTTTGTGTACGGTGCGGGGCAAGGAAGGGCAAAATCGCGATTCACAATCCGCTTTTACGACACTTTATACTTTTAAGTAAAGGACCGGAGTCTACAGAGAGAAAAATAAGTAAACAATTTACATTAAATAGTACTCTAAAAGAATGCATAAAAACTAACCAACCTACGATACCTTATGTATTATCATCTTGCAAACCGGTTAGGCTGTAAAAACGGAATGCAATCGGTTATGTTTTGTTTCAAAACCGAGTTTTAATCGACACTGGGCAGCAGGGTAGGTATGAAGTATGCGCGCGGCGAGCACGATGACCTTGCCGCGTGCACACTTCTTACTTGCCTCCGCTGTCGTTCCCCCCGTCGCCCGCAGGCCATGGAAGTGTCACAAAAGAACTTGTCAAGCCATAATTATCTAGTTCAACACAAACAAACGAGCAACCTGCTGAGAAATTGCTCGCTTCTAGAACAACCCAATGTTTAAGCGCTCATTCCACAGCTACCAACAAATTCAAAATAGGAATGCTAAAATAGCGAAAATTTAATTAAAAACTAGCAATATCCGTTCGTTCCAACTGCGCCACACTTGTGGGGCAAATCCATGAAATATTCAGAGGTAATGCGCCACGGCCTCCGCTATCACATTACCCGATTGCTTCCAAATACTACTGTATTCTTTTTTCAAAATCTACCAATATTCCGTCATATTGTTTTCAATATTAAAACGAAAGCTCTAGCCGTTTCAATGAATTTTCTGTACACCGTATTCGATAAAGTGATATTTGAAATTGTAAAAGTGATTGTGTGTTTGCTTTATTTTATTGCGAATAAATCGTGTGCTCTCATTCGAATAGGCTTGTTTAGTTTTGAAATCTTCGTTTTTCTCCATTTAGTGGTTTAATGAATTGTCATTGTGTTATTTGATAATATTGCACAAGACAAATATTTTCTAAGACTGTTGTGAGCCAGTTTGGAATATTTTAATTCTAAGTAAATTGTCTTCTTCAAATATAGATTATGTAAGGAAAGCTTGTTATAAACATTAAAACAAAAGGGACTGTCAACCACCATACAAAAAACCGTATCCTTATATTTTCAACGCCATCTTTGTTTGAAAATTGTTATTTACAATAATTATTCACCTTTGCAAGCGTGACACAGCATTTATGTTCCGATTTATTGATTATTAGATGTTCACTTTATGAACTAGTTATTACTATACTATGTTTCTTTGTTCAATCCATACTAATATTATAAATGTGAAAGTGTGTCTGTCTGTCTGTCTGTCTGTTACCTCTTCACGCTTAAACCGCTAAACCGATTTGAATGAAATTTCGTATGGAGATAGTTTGAGTCCCGGGGAAGGACATAGGCTACTTTTTATCCCGGCAAAATGCCCTTATCCGCGATAAACGAATTTAAGGCGGACGAAGTCGCGGGCAGAAGCTAGTAATAAATTAATGAATAAATATACGGCACATTTTTAACACAAATCGGACTTGTCCTATGGTAAACTCAAGGCTTGTGTTATGAGTACTAGACGACATTACACAACATTTAATAGATATACAGGGTGTCCCAAGAAGTAGTGATATACTGTAGCTGGGAGGTAGAGGACCTAGAGGGCCTCCTAAGACCTCGTCCACTCAAGAGAATGCCGCAATTTGGACGAGTTAACCCGGAAATTGAGAGTAGCAGAAGAAACCATTAAAAATAATAGAAGTGCATTCAGACGTTTAAAAGACAACTTTTTTCGGCGATGTCGCACTTGCATTGGAGCAACAAGGAGGCCGTTTTGAAAATTTCTTGTAATTAAACACCTTGTAATTGGTTTTACTTTGTTTGTATTAATCATCATGTAAATTAAAATTTTGCACTTACCACATTTAGATTTCAATTTTTTGATTAAAGCCTTATGAATATAAAATTAAATTTTCAGGGTAGCTACCTGATAGATAGAGCAAGTTTTAAAAGCCAAATGGTATTTTTTTTATGTGATTTTATCTTTTTAAAGCCCCTTGAAGTTGTGAACATATTGGGTAATTTTATCATTCTTGGCATTTAATTTTTTTTTATTCCATTCAAAGATCTAACGATAGTAAATATTACCATACTGAATTGGCCTATCTATCAGCTTAGCACACTAAAAAATCAAGCATCTACCGCAATAATTCACGTCACCATAAATAAAAATCTCGTCGTACTCGGCGATAGGTGAAAAATTAAAAAAAAAGTCATAACTCCGAAAATACGAAAAATCGCGGAACATACATGGGGGTAATTTAGATAGCCCTCTAGGTCCTCTACTTCCCAGCTTCAGTATACTCCTTCTTGGGACACCCTGTATACTTACATAGAAAACATTCAATACTCAGGAACAAATATTTATTGCTCATCATAAAAATACTTGCCTTTACCGGGATTTGAACCCAGGGCCTTCAGCTTTGCAGGCAGCGTTACTTCCGCTGAGCTAAACCAGTCGGTATGGAGATTGACAGCCCTCTTCTTTTAATGGTCCTTGATAAAAAGGGAAAACCTATTTGTTCTCTTTTCTTCAACTCGTTAATAAATGATTAAAAAATAGGCATTTTTGTTTCGCCTCAGCAAACATAAATTAAGGAAACGTGGTGAGCTTCATAATTTTTTTGATTAAAATGAACATTATTAAAACAAACATTGCATTATGTTAAAAGTACTCACCTTATTGTGCATTGTTATGAGATCTACGAGTACATATGCATGTCCAATTTTAAGACGGTCAATCACAAACCAGAAGTGAGTAAAAATATACAAAATCTTTACCGGCTAGCTGTTTAATTTTTCTATACTATTATAAATTTGTAAACATGAAAATATCTACATTAAAGATATTTTTATTTTTTGTATGTTTGTTTGTGTCGTTGCGGCTTCATCACGCCAAATCGGCTAAGAAAAATCTAGGGGTAATGATTTTTTTTCCTCCGCGAACGAAATTCATCAGTTTCATCACCCGTCTCACCCTGTCACTGTTTGGAATAAGGTGGTATAGGAGCAAGATAGTTCCGATAGTACCTACACTCTATGTACTAAAATGCATCACACAAAACACCCTGAATTCGTTTTGACTTATCGTTTTCATCACTAATACATCTCCGTGCAAAGAAAACTTTTAATCGCTCCGGTACACAAAACACTACCCCACTTTCAATTGAAAAACTTATCCATGCCGCATAAGTTTGTTATATTCGCAAATCCCTTATAAATCCAAGATATGTTCTCCCTAACTTTGCAAACCCAAAGTAATCTAAAACAGATAAAGACGAGAGGGACTCGCGACGTTGTGTGCATGTCAAAATGCCTATGTTCTTTTTATGTGGATAAGCACTTTCTGTGGGACCCGCTTCGGAGGCGTATAACGCTCTATCCGATTAGTAAATGGGATGATTTCGATGCTAGATTTACTTTAGTGTGTAGATTGAGTTCCTATGTGATTGTTACCTGTGTCGCTCAAGTATTGTAAATACATTTAAAATCGGCCAAGAGCATGTCGGACCATGCTCAGTGCAGGGATCCGCATCTGTTCATACAAAAAAAACACTACAGATTAAAAAAAACTGATATGAAAACGTGCACTAGCAAAAGAGCGCATGTACAAGGCACACAAGTCGTCTTGCTGAGAAGTGGAGTTTTAGGCGATTACTCAAAAACGGTATATTCGTTAGTGTTAAAAATAATTTTCCTTGATAGTATTTATTAAGCTTTCTTCTAGATTTTTTTTCATAAGTTTTTTGCATTTGTGATTATTTTGCGACAGTATTCATTAAGTAAAAAAAAAGTCGTGGAACATTTACGATTTTAGTGAAGTTCTTGCAAGGCGCCACTGACACTAAAATAAGTTTGATTGTATACGATATATTGTATAGATTGAGTAGCAAAGCATCGTCCGACCACCTTGCGGATGGACCACGCTGTGCTTGCCGGTACGCGGTCTCCACTCGAGAACCTATCTGCCTCAACTGCCATCGGTTCTTCGAACTATGTGCCCTGCCCATTTGCCACTTCAGTTAATTTTAAATATATTTTGAAATAACAATTATATTCGACGATTGACTCGAACAATTATTACAATTGGGTCACTGAATGGACATTTACTTATTATATGTACCAATTAGTACTTAATCGGTGAAAATAGTACGTATTACAATTTCAATAAAACGTTGTATGTGAGTGGAATGTATTAAAGTTATAGCTAGCGCTTGCTATAGTTACCCTGCCGTGATAATTACACAAAGAAATAAAAATTGACCTCCCTATTTAAAAGTAAGGTCGTCTTGCACACAAAAGAAATTTGCTTTTAGTAATTTCCATAATAGTTACTCGAGTTCCAGTCTGTATTATGAAATTTAGGCTACGTTGTTATAAAATGAGACTGACAAAAGACGAAAATATATTCAGGTAAAAGTTTCATCAAGAGGAAGATATTTATGGACGAAATATGATTTCATTTTCCCATTTATATTAAATACGTATGCCTTTCAAGACAATATTGATGTATTTAATTTAAATACTAAATGTTACTGCTCCATCTCTCTCTCTCTATCGCGCAAAGGCCGTCCGTGTGTCATACGCATCCTACCGGAGCGACCAAATTATTTAAGTTTGTATTTGTCCCATAAATTTCCTTCTTTATGTTTAACTAGAAGACAACTTGCAACTTCTTTCGCGGAAGAGACAAAGTCATAACCCCTCTTTTTTTTGACAGCGTAGACGGGTTAAAAGTATCCAATAACCACCTGGAAATTCGTTTAGCCGATTTGGCATGATGAAGCCACAAACATACAATCATATAAAAAAGTATTATTAAATTTTTCGAACCAGTGTCCTCAAAATAGTTCGTTACAATCCTTGTTTTGAAAATTTCTTTTTCTTCTTCTTTCTTCAATGAACTGACATTTCATTTTTGCAACTTTATAATAGTATAGATTAATTGCATGGTTCTCTGTGGCAGTCTGTTGCACATAATACAGAAAACGATATTTTACAGTAAATGGTCTGAGGTTTTATTGCAACGTTTTTATAACGTTACGGCTCACTCAGAAATGGTTTTATTACTTTATCCTATTTTGCAGTATCTAATAAATAAATACTCGTACGTATCTAAATAGTTCAAACTTAAACTTAATATTTTTTTACTAAAATTTATTAATTTCAACTACATCACCTAATCTTAAGTTTGATTTTGTACTAAAAGGTATTATCTCTAAATATACATTTATCTTATAAAAAGTTGTCAAATAAACTGAATAATTTCGGAAAAAATATCGATATAATCTCTGATTCGAGTGTCTACGACTAGTTTTCAAGTACACATCAAACACACACACATTCAAGGTTACATTCCAAGGAAAGACGGTGGCAACCTCGAGAAGCTTATCATTACCGGCAAAGTAGAAGAGAAAAGGCCTTGTGGATGCAGAACTTGCCGCTGAGCTGATCTGATCAGATCCGCACCTCACAGTTCACAACGCCCTCCACGCCGTTTGAGACAGAAACAGAAGGAGAAAGATCGTTCGAGAGAAAGTGACACAGAACTACGTGACGAGATTAGGGGAGACCGGGGATGGTTGTCTAAATTTCGAGTTAAGATATTTAGTCTACTTGCCCTAAACAAAAATAGCCGACCAGCCCCAGATAGCATTTCGGATTTCTACCGCATGGCTAGCCTAAACGCTGATGCTGGCTTGGAAGCAAAGCTATGTAATATACAGAAAAAACTATGACACTAATGTTTGAGATAACAAAAATATTGTTTCGATTCAATATACAGGCGCATCAACAAAAAATACATGAAAGCAAAAACATACTTATAAAGGAAAAAAAATACATCACATATTGTAATTTTGAAAACTATGCGCGTCTGCGATAACGCACTTCACACAAGTAAGCGGAGCGCAGAGAGCAATCTTTAGTCGTGATTGGTTGACGAAAATCTCATGAAAATGATGAGTTATTGCTGATTAGTCTACCTACCTCTATAGTCAACCATCCCCGGTCTCCCCTACGAGGAGGTGCCATAAAGGCTAAGTCCAGCTCGCCAACCAGTAGGAACATGACTGAAGCTAGCTAAAATTTATTTAAAAATGACGTGTGCATTTTTTTGCAGCTAAACGCAGCACGTAGTATCTCTTTTGATACGTTATTTAAGTCAGTATAAGAAAGAGACCCGATAATGCTATTAGTAATAAACCGTTATAACACAAAAAAATATATATATGCGAATTATGAGTTAATATCATTTATTACCAAGCGTGCGATATTATAGTATTATATCAAGTAAATATAAGCTGAATACATTAACCGACCATTAAAGCCCTACCTAAGGTATTATTCCTCAGTAAAATGTTCTCAACGGCGTGTTTTCCTTCCATTTCCGAGGGAGCTCTTCAACATAATTACGTAGGATAACTGAATGTATCATTTCATTACCACCTCGCCGTTCCGCTGCTTTGAAAAACGAACTAGGAATCTATTAAGAGGCTACCCGTAATATAAACTAGTTTTTTATGCATCGTCACTCGCATTTCGCTCGCGGTTGAAATGATCAAATAATGTCCAATAGACATTGTTTTTTATTTGGAATTTACATTATGGTTTTTTTTTAATTACTATCTTCTTAATACATTCACGACCGGAAACCGGTCAGCGGGTGCTCTGCTCGTAAAGTTTCTGCTAACTTCGCTACACACGGGTTTTCCAATGTTGATGGCTATGAGCGTAGCGCTACGAAAATGTCGGTTGTGAAAGTGTGAATGTAACTAACTGTACTGTAATTGGGTAAATACTTTAAAATGTTAAGTATCTAATTGTAAAAATGTATACCTATAACTATTGTATATATACTATTGTACCTGTTGGCAAACCTTATAAATAAATAAATATTTGTGTGATGAGCATACATATTTCTTCAAGAGTCTTGTATGTTTACTACGAATATCATCAAATTCAAATTCAAAATTGTTTATTTGTTAAAACACAGTAATATACATTGTCTTAAGGGATAATATAAAAGTCCTCGTATTCAACATGCAAGTATAAATAAGTAACATTTCAATACAATACAACAATTATTTATTGCACACCAACAACAGAAACAGTACAATAGAGCCTTAACATAAAATACGGTAGACAATAGGCGGTCTTATCGCTAAAGAGCGATTTCAATTTGGTATTGTTAATTAATTATTATAATAATGGCACATGTCAAACATTTTTAACCGACTCCCAAAAAGGAGAAGGTTCTCTAGTAGTCGGAATCTTTTTCATAATTTAAATAATCTTTGACACTGTACAAGCATTTGTACAGTAACCATTTCGCCAAGTGTTTGTTGTCTAGTACTCCTAGCATACGCCTTAATGAATTTACCGTGAGACTTCTCGTAGTTCGATTTGTGTAAATTGTCCCCAAATATTTAATTATTTATGCACTAATTTTTTCAACCGCTCAAATTGCAAAACAAACTACTCATTATTTATGAAACGTCGGAAATTAATATGAAATAATTTACGCGATATCCAATACGATTATATTTATGTAACAGAAATAATAAATTAAAATAAGCTCACAGTCACTCAGCTCGGGATCTCTCTACGAGATCGAATCAGACATGAGGATCAACAAATAGACAAATCAAGATCACCGACATAGGGTAAGCAAAGTGAAGAGGTATGGGCAGGGCACGTAGTTTGACGAACCGATGGCCGTTGGGGCAAAAAGATTCTCAAGTGGAGATCGGGTACTGGCAAGCGCAGCGTGGGTAGGCCACCCACCAGGTGGGCGGATGACCTGATTAGGCTTGCGGGAGCTCGCTGGATGCGGGTCGCCTCTATCCGGCCCATGTGGAAATCTATTGAGGAGGTCTGTGTCCAGCAGTGGAGGTCCTATGGCTGAAATGATTATGAAGCTTAAAGATATCGTTCAGAATGAAATCGAGGGTCAGTTGAAAATGACAATACTCCTTTTCCATCACATGTATGGAAATTCGGTAGGGTTTGTTTCAAACCATCCTCACGTGGGTATTTTTCGAGACTATTGATGGTATTAAAAAGCTATTTGAGCACTATCCATTTTCCTATACTAACAGATCGGTTTGCATGTCCACACGAATATTGACTGAGCATTTGCGAGTATTTTTTTAGTTTTTTTAAGTTTCTGTAGTCAAAGCAACGGTTTTATGCATCCCTGAATGTATATCTTGCCTCCCTGCCAGAATAAAATAGAATAACTATTGTAAGTTTTCAGGAAAAGTATTTTCTATATTATTATTTTTTATTATCTAAACATTGCAATGATGACTAAATTAAAATAATTAGTCCGTCATAAGAATTAAAAAAAATATTGGAGATGTATATTTTCTTATTGAAATAGAACAATTTAACGGATTATATCGCGTATATTATCTCATTTTAGTTCCCGACGTTTCGGAAGCCTGTCAAAGTTACAATTTGTGCAAACTACCCATTTTTGAAAAAAACAAATAAAGGTGTACATACATGCCAGATGGGCCTAAGCTTGTTACGCCATGAGGCTCCCACGCCCTTGACAGTCATCATTGAGTCACCGCTTTCCGGATAACCGTTCGACCGGCTCCCACGATAATACTGCTGGCTGGAAGATCACCATCGAGTCACCGTTTTCCCAATAATCAATTAATCAATTGTCACGATAATGGTGAGTGGATAATTAGTCAGCCCCAGATATTAAATCGATGTGTAGTGAAAAGAGGGTGCTTTTTGTCTTCTATCGCGGTAGCAAACAGTCGTGATCGATCGTGATCAGTAATTTTAAGTAATTAGTAATTAATAATCACTGTATCTGCACCTACGTAACAATTAAAGGACACTTCAAAAATCAAGTGTTGTTTAACTATTCCCGACAGCGGCCACCTACATAATTAGCTGTAAAGACGGTCACACATGTGCCAGAAGAGCTTAATTATTTTATTCTAATAATTTACCAAGCAGCATTTCACAAATAAGGCGTACTGAGGAGAAAAGAAACGCTGCAAAGAAAAACTCCCAGGCTACCTCATTACTAATTATAATATTTTAAAAACAGAGACTATTAAACTACTTTTTAAAACAGATAAGATATTTTACACCGTTCAAAAATTAAGGTTTTGCAGTCCTGTGTCTCTCTTGTTCCTTGATGAGATGTATTACAGGATCCCAAGCTGGGGGTAGTGACAATTCATCTTCTCTATTGAAATTAGGATGCTTTTTAATCTCAATAGCCTCGCGTAGCATTCTGGGAAAATATATTTTTTCTTTGGCAAGGATAGAAGGTTTATCAAAGTTAATTGAGTGGTTTGGTTTGTCAATGACACGTTCACAGACTGCAGACCTATTACACCGACGGTGCTTGACATCCGCTTTGTGCTCCTTCACCCGGGTTGATACATTGAGTTTCGTTTGACCAATGTATGAAAGACCACACTCGCAGTCCAGCTTATAAATGCCTGCACTCTGCAAAGGGGTGCTACTCTTCACGGGTCTAAGGTATTGAGACACCTTCTTCAACGGCTTGAAATATATTTTTATAGAAGCACGCTTCAAGATGTTTCCGATCTTGTCTGTGACCCCTTTCACATATGGTAATACGGCAGTTTTTTCATACTGGGATTCTGCTTGGAACGTGGTATCTGGAGCTCGTTGGCTCGAAGCGCACGTTTGACATTCTGCAACTCAGCAGTCAGATGTTGATCGTCGCAGATACCCCTGGCTCTCTGAAACAAAGATTTACCCACTGTAGCAAGTTGACAGGGATGGTGGTGAGATTTGATATAATCCGTTAAATTGTTTTATTTTAATGACTATTAATCGCGGAAACAGAAAAAAATATTACATGTTTTCTTCTTACTTAATTTAAAAATAAAACGCGATACATATAGTGTCAAAATGTAGCGCAACGTCAGACGGACGGACGGACATAAATAAAATAAATAAATAATATAGCCTGTTCACGTGTCCCACTATTGGGCAAAGGCCTGCCCTCTTTTCCACCATCCTTATCCAGCGCATACTCCTGCAAGCCCATACAAAATGTGTCCAAATCGTCCTGCCATCTCCTTTTCGGTCTGCCTCGGTTCCGGTAGCCATCCTGGGGGATCCAGTCGGTACTTACCTTGGCCCACCGGTCCGGGTTCATACGGCAGACATGCCCAGCCCAATCCCATTTGAGTCTGGCGGTTTTTACACCAACGTCTGTGATACGCGTTAATGAAGGACGACTTTCCAATAATAATAAAACGCAAACTTATTGACATGTGCCTCCTGCCTATCCTTACCTACGGCGCCCAGACTTGATCACGGCGCACAGACTGAAACCAAAAAGTCCAGACTCAAGATCTGCCAGCGAGCGATCGAGCGCAGCATACTAGGTGTTCGAAGAACTGATCGCATCAGAATCACCGACCTGCACTCCAGAACTGGAACTGGAAGGACATAACGAAACCAAAAAAATATGCATATACCTACGGTGAAGTCATAGTTGGCAACACCGAAGGAAAGAGAGCACGCGGCCGGTCGCCAACGCAATAGTTTGACCAAGTGAAAAGGGCCACCTCATCGTCAAAATTTTATCAGGTGGTAAGGGCTACTTCGGACCGGAATCGATGGAGACAAATTGTCCATTTGGGAGGCAGGTGTTTCATAAGTTTTTACAAGTGACCACGATCCTCAGTAATGAGGGACCGATTGGAGAGAAAGACGGTGAAGTACGATAATACCCACTGCGGTTGACTTGAGCATTAAGTTTAACACCAATGGACAGGAGTAATCAGCCGTTAACGTTAACAGAGACTGGTGATTTTAAAATTGGCTTATTATCATAACTAATCAGGTAGTTTAATTACTAAAAATTAAAATTAAAGACAGGATCATTATGTCTTTAATAGTAAAATAGTACTGTACAAATCGCCAGTTTTACGTGTTATAATTTTATATTATTATTATAAGTGCCGCTGAACAGTCCGACAGTGTATGAATTAAATATTAAGAGATGTTGTTCATTCCAAGTATTTACCCGTGGCATCGCGTGCGTTACTAGTAGCCATTTCACATTAAACATGAATTTTCAGGGTTCGGTGCTACAAAAAGAAAAACGAAACCGTTATAGGACGTGTTGTCCGTCCGTCTGTCAGTCTGTCTGTCTGTCTATCAAGACCCCTTTATCTCGGGAACGCGTAAAGGTATCGAGTTGAGATTGAAATTATATACTCAAGTCTACAGTCTCTTGATGCTGTGAAACAATCAAACTTTTAAGTTTACGTAAAAAAAGATACGGCCGTTTATGCAGCAATAAAAGTATGTTTCTACACTTTTTAAAATTGGTAGGGTACTTTCAGTTGTACTAGAAACTTGAAAATTGATATGCATCAAAATGAATCTTAAAAACTTTTTTTTTTATATCTGTCTGTCTATATGAGTAACCAATATAAAATGATCGAGGACCGCGTACATTTTGCTTAGGAATAGGTCTCTGCTAACACCACTGGATTTTCATAGATACGGCCATCTGTAGCGTATATTTTGTACGGAACCTTTGGTGTACGAGTCCGACTCGCACTTGGCCGGTATTTTATGTAATGAGTGGCAAACGGGCAGATGAGCCACCTGATGGAAGGTGGAAAGTGGTCATCGTCGCCCATGGATATGTGCACAACACCTGAGGAATCGCCCATATATTGCCAACCTTTGAGTACCCTGTTACTTCTTGAATCCCATGTTATAGCGTCTTTGAAACACCTCAGGGGTGACCTGGGGTTGCATTCTTAAATTACGCTCTCGACGGCCTTAGTAATATAACTTTACACGGGAAGTAGTGGTACATGCTCCAGATCATATAAAAATTTCTCCCAGTAAACACCAAAAAGATACTTGTACAGACACTGGTGTTACCTGTCATAGATTATGCTGATGCGTGCCTCACCAACATTACCCAAGACTCCCTCAATAAGCTAGATCGTCTCCTTAACAATGGCATACGTTTCATCTTCGGCCTTCGTAAATATGACCACGTTTCATTCTTTCGCCGTCAGCTCAATTGGCTTCCCATACGTGGTCGCAGGTCTCTTAGAATCCTTTGTTTCCTATTTTCTATCCTGTTCGAGCCTTCCACTCCAGGATACCTCAAAAGCAAATTCGCTTTTCAAACTCCCCGTCCAGGCTGTGAACTACGTTCCTCCCGAATTCTCAAACTTTCAATTCCTTGACACCACACCGGTTTCATGTCAAATTCTTTCGCCGTTCAGGCAAGCCGTCTCTGGAATTCGCTCCCTCTATCTATCAGACAAGCCCCAAGCAAGGTAGTTTTCAAGCGGATGCTACGTAGGCATCTGCTGGAACAAGAACTCAAGTAGCGTCCATCTTCCATGCAGTAGCTGGTATATTTAGTATTTATTATTTATATGTAATATATATATATTGTATACCATATATAGTATAGGTATAAGAAATTATGTATGCATTATTTGCTTGTGTGTCCTAACGCTCTCAGTACTGAATGTTTTTCGCCACTGCACCATTTTCATGCTTCTCTGTTTGGCCCTATGGTTGACTGGTAGAGAATGCCTTTTGGCATTAAGTTCGCCATTTGTACTTACTTTTGTTTTGTGCAATAAAGTTTAAATAAATAAATAAATCACGGGTCAAAATATATTGGTCCATCAAGCAGGTTCTCAAAACTGACTTAAGAAAACGAAGCCAAGGGCGACACCTATGGGAACGGATAGTTTACTCGTATAACGTGTCTAGGAGTCATATTATTTGACGACACGTTTGGTTCAGTGGGTTGTACAACAGCCTACGAAGCTGGCGATCCCGGGTTCGAATCCCGGTCAGGGCAAGTATTTGTGTGATGAGCACGAATATTTGTTCTTGGGTGTTGGATGTTTTCTATGTATTTAAGTATTATTATTTATCGTTATATTATGTATATCGTCGATTAGTACCCATAGCACAAGCTTTGCTTAGTTTGGGGTTAAGTTGATTTTATTTATTATTTATTTATATTATAGAAGCGACGTGTACGTCAGCGCTGCGTTTTGTAAATGCTATAGCTTGTCTATCCGTATGCCAAGTTGCACGCATACACCTTTTTTTTAGGGTGCCGTACCTCAAAAAGAGAAAACGGTACCCTTATACGATTACTTTGTTGTGCGTCTGTCCGTCCGTCTGTCAGTCTGTGTGTCGATACCCTTTTTCTCAAAAACGCGTTGAGACTATCAAAATGAAATTAACATCAAATACTACTACATCTGCAGTCTCTTGAAGCTGTAAAAAAAATTAAGGTTCTTAAAAATGGTTTTCCATGCAAATTGCCGTCCACGGTGGATGTAAAAAATAAGTAGACTTTTTAGTCGCTAGCATCCTGGAATATTGTGGCATAATATAATCGCTTTTATATAAAACGCATATCCTACGCATCTAAAACACTCGGACGAGCTTCGTTCGTCTTTTCTGTTCCAAATTTGACCTCAGAAAATGTGTCCTTACGTACGAAAGACTAAGATATTTTATTTCGTGGCCCTAGAAACTCGATGCAAAATGGCTGATCTAGTAACTTTTTACGAAATTCTAAATCATAAAATTGACACGCTCGACCTGTTAAGCCAATTTCGCATTTCGTGTTGCTAATAAAGCTAGTCGCACTCAGCAACCCTTTTCTGTGCCAAGAGCCACTAATAATGTATTTAACAATAGCCTCATAACACGCATGACACGTTCTTGTACTGAGTTTTTAAAGAAAAATTCAAGGCAAGAATCTTCACAACCAAAATCAGTGTTCTTCTTAGTGACGTTAGCTAGGCAACAAATTATCTATCAGTCTATCAGCCACGGACGTCCACTGCTGAACATAGGCTTCTCCTATAGCTCGCCACAGAGTGCGATCCTGGGCAGACCGCATCCAGTGACTCCCCGTGACCCTTACGAGGTAATCCATCCACCTAGTTGGGGCCGTCCTAAGCTGCACTTTCATATGCGTAGTAGCTAGTAGGTACTTTATTACCCAAAATTATTTAGTTAATATACATTAACAAAATGATTTAGTTCTTAGTTGCATGCACTTTACAAACACTCTCAAAATGTTGTGCGTAGTTGTGATTGAGTTAAAACTACAAACGTACCTATGTATGTCTCACACACTGTTTTCCTTATTTCGATCTGAGTTTGTGACTATGTCTTCTCTAAATGAAACAAAATAATCTCTTGAAGTATCTCACTTTTAAAGATGGCGATTAAACGAAGCATAAAATATGACAAAAACTTAGGATTTTAAGCTTTACGATATCAATAGTGATCGTTTAGAGGTCCCATATCAACAGGCTCAGATAATTATTAACGGTTAATTACCTACGTCAAAATAAACTATTTGTCGGGAGTAATAAGGCCAAAAAAAAATATTGTTTTTTTTTTTTACATTTACATAATACATGCCAATTTGTATATTTATCTGACAACTGGAATTAGACCAAACACTTGAAAGTTTTTATTAAAAACAGACGCCGAGCCAGGTAAAATCTTGCAAAAAAGCTTGCCTTACTGACCCAAAAACTCAAATTCTCGCTGACCCAAACCGCCTTTTTCTAAGACAGTAAACGAATTACGTTTAAGTATCAAACAGAGGTCCGAACGTAAATATGTAAATAGAGAGCAGACCGCATTCGGGCCCAGTTCCATTCTGCTTAATCTTGCAAATTTATGCAAGTCGTCGGCAACACGTCAAACTGTCTTCGCTCCGAGAACGTGATCCAAATCCGATTCGGCGTCATTTCGGTTGTAAAACGCTTAGCAGTTGGCACATTTGCCGCATAATTCCGACCTCCTTGGAGGCCTATTCCTTGTAACGTAGTCACTTATTATTCATACCTCACGTTGGCAAATATGTGTACCTTTATAGGGCGTAATTTCGGCAGATCGCTTCAGAACTGGGGGTTTGAGAGGCTGTTACATTTAGTTTTATTATTATGACTAGGCACAGTTATCTATAAAATTAGAGCATCAGCTTAGAGGGAAACAATGGTACATTGTTTTACAAGGGGCGAAAATAATCCATTTTGATACGAATTGATTATCTGCACGAGCGCACGAAACGAGCAAGGAACAAATACAATCTTAGTGTCACAACGGCTTTTGTTTTAATCTTTCTTTAATCCAGCATACCGTCAAACACATTTTATAGTCAATATAGGAAAGAGTAAGTACTACACCCTTCCAACAATGGCAAACTGCCAGCTCATCTTGTTAGATATCTCTCTATATCTTATCTTATCTCTGAGCTATAACGACGAAACTGGTTCTTATGCATGCGTTTTTGAGTGTGGACTCGGGTACGTCCTGATAATTAGTCCAAGACCACCGTAGGAGGGGCAGCAGCATCCTCATCCCTGTTGTATCTATCCGCTAACACCTTCAAAAACTGTTTAGATTCTCACACGGTCCATTAACGATGCAATTTTTCTTATCATGATCGTATGGAACCAATATGTAAAGTCTCACTCACAAAAAGATTATATTATGGGTTTTTATAACGTCAACGATCATAACTTGAAATGAAATACATCGATAGGTTGTTATTTCTGAAAATATCAAAAGAAACACATAAGGAAAAGAAAGACATAAATCTTCTAAGATAAAAAGCTGACATGTTACGAGCTTGGTTTCTTTTATGCTTTATTTTGTGAATCGCGACATTTATAATACATTGAGGGTAGTTTTAAGAATGACAATACCGAGTTAAATTTTACGAGGTCCCCGAAAAAGGTTGTAGGTATGTATATTTGAAGTGGTTGCGGTCAGAAAACTCCAGTGCGACCAGATTTGAGTACCTAGTGTAAATATTTTTTACATACGAGCTTTTCATTTAAGGTTTTAGCAACTGTTTAAATTATAAAAGCGGATAGGGGTCGGGTTGCATAAAGTTTAAAGTCATATTTTTGATAGGCACACGTGGATAATTGTAAATAGTCATATATTTAAGCGCATAACGTTTTTATTAATCATAATGTTTAAGAACATACTGTGTAATGGATATAAATTTGATGCGCATAAAATGATTTAAGCATTCTTTGTAAAGGTCATAAATTGGTTACTCATAAAACAATGCAACCATACTTTAGGTAGGTAGGTTCTCGAGTGGAGACCACGTATCAGCAAGCGCAGCGTGGAAAGGCCACTCGCAAGAGTCACACGACCTGGTTACGGTTGCGGGGGCTCGATGGATGCGGGTCGCCTCTATCCGGCCCATGTGAAAATCTATTGATATAATCCTGTGTCCAGCAGTGGACGTCCTATGGCTGAAATGATGATGATGATGATGATACTTTATAAACGCATACATTGCAACACGCATAAGTCTACGTTTTTCTTAGTACGTGAGTGAGTGAACGTAAAACGAGGATTTACCTCCGCGGTTCGCTCGCTCGTTAGGGTCGCAGTCCAACCTAAGACTCCTCCTCGCTTCGCTCGTCATCGTACCTAACCTAAGCCAAGTCGGATTTGCCTTAGAACTATATTAATGGGTTAGGTTGAGTAGGGGACACAGTTCTAACCTAATCTACTTTTGTTATAATCTAATGTATGGAGTAGTTATTAAAAATACTTACTTAATATAATTTTTCGTTCCTATTTTTTAAGAACCCTCACTTTCGCAAATCCGTTTCCATAATTTTAGCAATACGATTGTTATGATTAAAAATAATTATAATTATCAATGTTATGACTTGATAAGTGTATGAAATTTGCAGTTATTACTTAAAATAATTAATTATCAATAATATGACTAAATGATTGTATGACATACGACAGCGAACAATTATGACATCGTACAATTTATGCCAAAAAAAATATGGGCAGCAACTTTATGCGTTAAGTGTTATGACAATAGTTGACATGCGACTAGAGGGTCCCCTTGTAAAAGCATTTAATAATGTCGCACAATACTTTAGCTTCAGAAATCTGTCGCTGCCTTATAATCAGTGATCGTAAAGGTAGCATTTTTGATGCAGCGACTATGGTATTTGGTTATTATCATCATCATCATCATCATTTCAGCCATAGGAGGTCCACTGCTGGACACATGCCTCCTCAATAGATTTCCACATGGGCCGGATAGAGGCGACCTGCATCCAGCGAGTCCCCGCAACCCTAACCAAGTCGTCCGACCACTTCTCCTTGCCCAGCCGCTGGGCATTCACACGTTACAGGATCGAGTACACTAAAGCAAAAAAGAGAGTTATGACTTTTATTTATGTATTTATTTAAACTTTATTGCACAATACAAGAAAGTACAAATGACGGACTTAATGCCATAAAGGCTAAACAGAGAAATTATTGATGCGGGATATCGGTATCAGACTTGTACAAAATAATAATTACAAGGGCGAGACACCCAAGTTACATAGTATACAAAATATACATAATACATAATTTATATAAACATGATACATATTTACATAGATATATATACATACATACTCACATAATTAATTATAAACATATAGATATTTGTCTCCTTCATGAACATAAGCGAAATAGTTATTTGTTATACAAGGGTGTATTTTACCCGCGAGTGTTTCAACACACGAGAAGTAAAATACAACTTTACACCCGTGTGTAACACAAAACTTTTCACCTCACTATAGCGAGGAAAGTGCAACATGCAAAAACACAGGTCATAAAAAATAAGTCTTTATTGTACACATTATAATCATATTTAATGATAATTAATACATAACGAACCATTGTTATGAGCGTTTAACGTTTTGTTATTTGTCAAAAGCTACTTTAACATGATCCAAGGTCAAATTACTTTTCCCACTAGTGGATAAAATGCGTTTTAACCCGAGCTAGTGAGGGGAAAAAACATTTTTCGTTTCTGAAATGTATTCCACAATGTTATGTTTGCTTGGGCTACTAGTCCAGCTCCCATTTCTTTATGAAGAAATTGCATGAACCTTTATAGGTACTTTTATTATTTAGGTAGCAATACATAATAAAATTGCAATTCACGTTTTTGAAACATTTTCATTGGATTTAGAGCCCGTCAAACCAACCACAAACACCTATTATTTACTCTGCAGCGTGTTAGCTGCTCTGTTCAAACAATTTTATTATTTTGTTTTTCAGGGCATCACATTTAAATTGGAATGGATATATTCAAATGCCCGCTCGCCCGGGCAATACGCAAGCGGCACAAATCACATTAGTTTTGTCAATTGATCCACCAACCGGAGGGACATTTTTTTTAACACTAAAATTTTCTAGTGACCTTATCATTCTACGCATCTATTTTATTTACGCATGCGATAATAGTTCGCTCACGATGGGTCTCATAAACAAAATCTAAGTTATTTAAAGGCATTAGAGCGAGCTTTGCTCGGAGTTTCTTTGCGCGATCGAATCAGAAAACAGAAGATTCGGTGGAAAATCAAGGTCGCCGACTTAGCTCAGAGGGTTGCCAAAATTAAGACATATGCAAAGGCATATTATAGGGTAGAGGATTATTTAACAGATAAAAATGCATGGCCCAAAGAAACCAAATAATTTACTTTTACCGGGTCACGGTTTTTATAAGATGGCATATCAAACGTACGTAAGTTCTTTTGCAACACATCATTGAAAGAAAACAATTTAAACTGATTATATTGCGTATATATTTTTACACAGACACAACAGGAAACAGGACAGAGGAAAATATATCTTTTCTTAGTCTACCCGTGAACACGAAAGGTGAAAAGCTTCCCAAACGTCGGGTACACAAATGATACAATACACGAGATACAATCCGTTTAAATTGTTTTATTTCATTTCATATTTTGCTTTTTCTTTTATTATATTTTTACTTCTATAAGTTATAAACATAAATATAAACTACTCAAAACAATATAGGGGCCACTTTTGTGCGTAAAAATTCTATTCAGTTTTTGTGGTTACAATAAACTAATCTTATCTCAATTAAAACAAATAAAGCAATTGACTGTTTCATTAATCGATTATTAGCTAAACAAAAGCGCCTTTTTATCAGCCACGGACAACCACTGCTGAACATAGGCCTCCCGCATAGCTCACCACGATCCTGCGCAGACCGCATTCACTGACTCCCTGCGACCCTTACGAGGTCATCCGTCCAAGACTGTGATTACAAACAAGGAATATAATCAATACGATTTATGAAACAGTCCTTATAGAATGACAGATCGGCAGGTTGGCAGAAGTTGTATGCACAGCAACAACATCTATACTATTATAAAGCTGTAAAAATAAAATGTTTGTATGTGTCATTGTGGCTTCATCACGCTAAATCGGCTAAACGGATTTCAACTATTTTTGGTACACGGGTAGCTGGGTATCTCCGGATGGTTATAGAATACTTTTTACCTGACTATGCTAAAGAAAAAAGAGGTGTTATGACTTTTTTACCTTCGCGAACGAAGTTACGGGCGCCTTCTAGTAGGTATTTAATATGCCAGTCTGAAAAGAAAATTGACAGGATCCGTATTGCTCTAAACATGAAACTTTATGTCAGCACTACATATTGTCGCGAGTCGTAGCAAGGCTTAAATACATTGACGTTAATCTGAAAGTGATGTAGTTCTGTTTTTTATTTACAAACTGCAATGTATCTCGGCTTTATCTCGACTCGCTCCGACGTATATAGCCCCGGTAGGACAGTCATTTATTCGTGAATCATGCAAGCGGCAGCCGACGAATCAACACCTAATTTGCATATACGCAGGCAAAAGGGTTAGATTTACATATAGTTTGATAAACACGCTTAATTTTAATACTAAACCGGGGTACCTTGTACTGCTTAGTAGTACATGGTAACGGTAAACACCCTTCTATGCTAAACAAGGGCTGGTTCTAACTACGTTACGCTACAAAATGTAATACGTTAATAGATTAGACACTAATAACTATAGGTGGATAATGAAACGGTAAACTGTGGAGAATAACTAGACAGATACATCTTAAGGAAAGTGAAAATAGTAGAGAGATCTCTCTGGCGGGTGTTATGCCTGGTTAACGAAGTCCAATGAGAGTTGTTTGGAAGTTAGACCATGTCAGAATTGAAAAATGTCAGAAGCGACGCCAAAATCTCTTTACACACCTCGATAAAAAGAAAAAAAAAACTAACAATGATATCATGTAACTGCAGATGTAAATAGAAACAGGTCTTATAGCCAAAAGCGATTGCTTCCCGACCACCATTAAAATTTCCGATTAGCGTCTTGTGATATTAAAACACACTAATGGACTCATTATCACATCGCGTTACGTCCATGGGCTCAAAGGAACTCTCTCGCCCAGTTCCTTACGTAACGCGACGTCCGAAACGTCGAAAAATTACCGACCAAAGGTAAAATAAATCATATTTACTTGTATACGCATAAAAAATCTTTTTTGGGTTTTTTTGTATGTTTTTAGATATGTGACAATGTGGCTTCATCACGCCAAATCGGCATAACGGATTTCGACTATTTTTCGTACACGTGTAGCTTCATATCCACAGATGGTTATTAGATACTTTTTATCCGATGACGTTGTTGAAAAAAGAGGGGTTATGACTTTTTCTCCTCCAAGAACAAAGAATAGATGCCTTCTAGTACATAATAAATTAATAATTGTCCAAAATATTCTCATTTTTCCTCTAGAGGAGGTATTTGCGCTTTTACAACCCAGAAAACAATTGAATAAAGATCGTGTTTCGCAAAATCGAACGCACCGTACAAAAACACGGCAACAAAGGCTTTTAACATGGACATTTTTTTTTGACGTAAACAAATTCGGCTATTTAATTTTTAGGCGGGTAAATTCTTGTCGGAATTTGAATTAACTCGCAAATTTCGCTTTATCGGACTCCGTCTGGGGGCGACACGGCTTTTTGATACGTGATAGGAATGCCTACCAATTATTGGGCGAGCAGGCTATGGTTTGAATGAATAGTAAACAGCGGGGATAATGCAGTGGTCGGCTATTGAAAAAAGGCACTCGACGGGCCAAAAATTGGGTTTCTGCACGTTCGTGTTTGTTCAGCACTGCTACTGTATAAGTGGAGTGAAACCAAAAAGTATTGAGTCATAATTGGTTACTGAAAAATTGTGGGTAAATGGTTCCTTTTGCTTTTCCGCGAAATACTGTTTTGGTTAGATGTGACAATAAATGCTGCTCGCACGTGTCTATTTTCATGCTGTTTCCACAAAAAAATATGCATACAAATACAACAAACCACCACCAGACAGTAAACCTCCACACGTTTCGGTTCTCTACAAGGATCCGGTTCGGATAGCCCTGGATATTATTTCTAGAAAAAAATGGAAACACGCGTAACAACGGTGATCACATATGATCAAATAGTTCACATGCGTGGTCCGAAGGAGGGTGGAGAGGGATCGCAGGGGACATGGCCCCCTTCCCCCCTAAATTGTACACGTCAAATTTCCTAAAAAATAGAAGTCTTCCATTTGTTTTATAATATGTGCAATAAAATTGTGTATTGTGGAATAAAGTCTGATCTCGGCATAATTTATTATTAATGACCCCCTCCAAACTTTCTGGCTGCAACCGCGCATGGTTGGTCCTTAATAATTAAACCTCTATTGCTGTTCCTAATTATTTCCAACTGTTCAAGCACACATTGTCTGGGTGTTCGACCATGAGGTCGTTGCTAGGTATACTCAGAGGCAGTTCCAACAGTATCCTGAATGGCATTGCAGACAGACTGCGCAATTTTACATCATTGGATCAATCAAACGAGGGCGGTTGCTCAATTTAAGAATAGATAGATAGTTTGCAAGTTTGTTGTACGTTACTAACATAGGTTAAGTTCTACTAACACTCTATGGATGTAAAAAAAGTCCGAAATAAAGATTAATTATTATAAGCAAGTCTCTTTTTCTCATATACCACTGGTGCGCTCCTTTTGATTTGAGAGTATTGGGCTCTATAACAGGGTCGTGACTAGTAAACACAAACCGGGCTAGCCTAAATTGGGGAGGAAAATTATGGACGTGTTCAACGAGGTCTTGTGAAATTCGAAAGAAATGAAAAGATTCAGAAGGCGAAAGGAATATTCTAATAACATGTAGAAGTATTGGGAAAAAAGGCATCTTGTCAGACCTAGACTGCATTCAGCACGCGTTAAAACTGTTGAAAAATGTTGTTCCGTTTTATCACCCATTTCTAGAGTTCCGTACCAAAAAGATACAAAAGGAACCCTTATGGTGCGACTCTGTCTGTCTGTCTGTCTGTCTGTCCGACTATAGAACGCAATATTTTAAAAAGTACTTAAGTTATATATTTGAAATTTGGAATATTTACAATCATGTATTGCACAGGAAATATTCAAAAATGTATTTTAATTTTCTAAAAAACGACAAACATGAAGCCCCCCTCATGTTTGTCGTTTTTGTGAGAACTGAAAGTCTAGCTATTGGGTCAAATAGGTTATCATATGAAAGATCTTAATCTGCACATTTTCGATAATTTTTTTATTTTTTTTTATTGTGATTACATTTTGTTTTATTACGGAAAATGTGGAAACAAACAACGAATCGCACTTGGCCGCTTTTTTACGCTGTTCTAAATGTATCTTTTAATTTTTGTGAAACATTTCATTGATATTCTGTTTTTTTTTTTTTAACATGAACATGACCTATCTATTCTTTAATAGCGTTCTATACAAAAGACTCTATGCACAGGTTTTGAACAAATACCAGTGCTTCGTTAAGAATATGCAATCCTGATACACTCCAGGATATATTGATAGGTATACTTAGTCAAACATAAAACAGTTCTATTTGAACAATTTTAGTCTGTACCGTTAGCCCGGCATAACACGATAAATTTATGTTTTGTGTCAACTTACTAAATATTCAGTTTCCGTGAATTGCTACAACTATTAGCATAAAACGTTATAACATGCATCTGTTTACATTTATGAATGACTGTGAGCAGCAAAATTAAATGGATAATTATTTTTCAATAAATAAATAGTAATAAATAAATATCAGGGACAATCTTACACAAATCAGCGGGGGTTATTGCTTAACGTAATTTTGACAATTGGTATCCGAATCAACATAGCCCATACAAAATCATGACACTTGATTTTGATTCCGAGCGTCAAACGCGTTAGGCGGTCGGGGGGCTAGTCCCAAAGCAAAGCTTGTACTAACTATGGGTATTAGGCGACGATATACTCGTACATAATATATAGATATAAATAATGATACTTAAATACAGAGAAAACATCCATGACCCAGGAACAAACATTCATGCTCATCACACAAACACTTGCCCTAGCCGGGATTCGAACCCGGGACAGCTAGCTTCGTACAACCCATTGAGCCAAACGTGTCGTCAAATTAAAATTTATCCACGCAATTTTGCTGCTCATTGTACATAGCAGCTCATTCAGATCGGCATGATTTTAAAGCCCGCAAATGGAGGCAAATGGTGCAAAATCGGGATAATTGACGGAAACTCCTGAGGGAGGCCAAGACTCGCTTTGGTCACTGATCCATTGAGTTGTAATTCCTATTACAACGGCTAGCGGCGAGCAGGCTTTTATGGTAGATTTTTGTGAGTTTCTGATGAAAATGAAGTACTTGTATAACCGTAATTTTTCAGGTAAATTCGTGTTAGTTGAAGCGTTTTTACAAGAAATCTCTGACTAAGGAAGTATACGAGCTTAGTTAAAAAGTTATATATTTATTTATTATTTTAAACAAACTATATACAGCTTTACAGTAAAAAAACCAAAGCGCTGCATGAATTAGATAGTAACTACAAGAATAATACACAGAAAAAAAAGAAGTATAAATATGCTATGAAACACTATAAGTACTCATTGAAATAAAACAATTTAACGGATTAAACGTCGGGAACTAAAATGAGATAATATACGCGATATAATCCGTTAAATTGTTTTATTTCAATGAGTAAGAATCGCGGAAACAGAAGAAAATACTATAAGTACTGCCATCCATTGCTTCGCAGTACCTCAGATATGCGCGACATACATATGAGCAATGTGCCAAAAGTAAAGAACTCTCTGCTAGAAGATGGTAGGCAGTTTACTCCGAAATCCAAGTTTACTAACGTTATTGGTCCAGGATTAAAATATGATATCTTGTTAATTACGGTCTAGTACTTACGAAACGTAACAAACTGGAATATTCCCGTAACAAAACGTCAATGTCAACAGCGACAATCTTGATCACCTGTTTCACTAGGCTGATAAGTAATACGGGCCTCGCGTGACGCTCGGCGGGGTTGACTGCTGAAGTGCTGACTAAGGCTGCCTATCCATTGAAGAGTAGCGGAGTGGAGCTAAACAAAATGAACCAATCACGTTCCGTAGATTCAAATTTGCTTGTGTGGGGTTTAACAGCGTAGCACCTTGATTGGTCGATTTCGCTCAGCTCCGCTTCAATAAATAGACAGCCCTATGATTATGAAGCATCACAGATTTGTTTTCTGAACTGTATTGTGCAAAAGTCTAAGTTTGCACTACGATAAATCGACCTACTTGATCAAGATTTAGTACAGTTTATGCCATAAGCTAGCAGAGAGCTACAAAGTTCATCATATTCTCATTTGCTAGTCTGCTACAAAAATATAGTTTTATATTCATTCAGTTTAGCTATTGAATCGCTTCTTTTTAATTTTTGTTTGTATGCAACATATATAATAAGATAAGATGTAGGCATCATTTACTCTGACACCGCAGATAGCTTGCCAAGAGACCTTTCTTTTAATCTGACGCCGGTGAAACAAACACATACATTTGACTCCTGGGCAAAGTCTTAATACTTATGGTATCCGTAGCTCTTAATTTTGTCCTTGTTGTATAATATTTGTCGTATTGATAACAATCATCTTTATGTAACGGCTGAAACAGTATATTGGTTAATATATTATACTGTTTCAGTTTATTTTGAAACCAAATTGAACGCCATCAAACTTTGTTACTTTTACGACGAAAAACCAATTTTTGCTACATATCTTAAAAAGTACTTTTTAAAAATAAAATCTTGCTTCGCGGGTTAGGTGTTTTTGTAATTAATAATTAGATTTTGACTTAATTAAAGGTTTATTGACAGACTAGATACGAATCTTTATTTTTGTATACTTCTATGTAAAAAATCATAAGTATATACATAAAATACTAAAGGATTATATTTAGATCCTTTGCTTTTCCAAAAAATAGTTTCTTGGTTAGATGTGTACTTCAACTGTCAAATACCCTTCCACAAAAAATACGCATGCAAATACAACAAACCACCACCAGACAGTATAATTCTCGACACGTGTTTCGCCTCTACGAGGCATCATCAGGAGATACAAGACACGTTGATGGTCCAGCGTCTGCAAAAAGCATGATTATTATTATAATAAGGACGATGACTAAATTTCAACAATAAGTCCGTTAAATGAAACTATTGAAGACAGATTTTGTTTTCTTTTTTTATGTAATAAAAAAATAAAGGCGATACATTGAGTCAAAATATCGCGTCACGTCAATCCTAAGTACAGTTTGTCCCTAGTATTATGGTACGACGTCACGAGCCCTCCTAAACTTTAATGCGATATATCTTAGTATTCTTTTTTAATTTGAAAAAGTGAAAATACGCGTCCAATATTTTTTTAATTATCGAACTGACTAATAATTAAAATAATACAATCTTGTGGGGTCTGAGGTGCCGTACTACAAGTACACACCGATGCCAGTTCTTGAAAATGGTCGTGCCACGCTTTATTGGGATCGATCTATCATCACGGACAGGTATTGTAGCCAATAAGCCTAATATCGTGGTGGTAGATCGATCTAAGCGTGCAATGCTCGTCGACATCACCATCCCACATGACGAGAACCTCGTGAAGGCCGAGAAGGACATACTCAGCAACTACCTTGACTTGGCTCACGAGGTGACCGCCATGTGCGATGTTGATTCGACGATCATTGTCCTGATAGTCGTTTCGGCAAACTATATTATAGCAAAAAGTCTTGACTATCATCGTAGGAGACTCTCGTTAGATGGCTGGATCAAGGGTCAGATGCAGAAGGCAGTAATCCTGGACACGGCGCGCATCATCAGGAGGTTCCTCTCTGTGCAGCCCTAACCACCGTTAGCTTGGGCCCTGCCCTGCTGCCGGCGGCACTGTAAGTAGGTTTTTTTTATAATGTGTTTATATTTTGTATAATATGCTTTAAGGACAGAACCGCTAAAGAAGTAGCAAGACGAATAACCCTTAGTTGGAAAAAATACTGGTCACTAAAAGCTATATTCAAAGGAAATTTTCCAGCACATATCAAAAAGAAAGTTATGGACTCAAACGTTCTACCGACTCTTACATATGGCTGTCAGACGTGGACCTCCACAGCAGACTCCAGGATAAAGAGTAGGTCATTTCAGAGAGCGATAGAGCGCAGTACGCCGACATAAGAAAAAAGACACAAATTATCGACGCGCTCGAAATGATCCCTAAACTGAAGTGGAAATGGGCTGGACACATTGCGAGATTAAAGGACAGCCGATGGAGCCAGCTCGTTCTACATTGGTGTCTGATGGCAAACGAGAACGAGGCCGCCCCGTTCGCCGGTGGAGAGATAATATTGTTACAGTAGCTGGTAATCTCTGGGTCCGGCGGGCTTAAAATCGGAAAGACTGGCATGAGATGGAGGAGGCCTTCATCCAGAAATGGAAGGTCCCCATGTAGTTTTAAAATTAAGTATTTTAAGCTATATATATATATACATAAAAAAAAAAAAATCTACTTTGCTATCAATTTACTTATTTTTTCATTTTTATTTTATCGCAAGTGTGTAAATGGGGAATATAGGCTATTTTCATTTTTTTTATTTTTATTTTTATTTATATTTTGTATTTGCTTTTTGTATTTTACTTTTTATATATTATATTGTAAAAGAAACCTAGCTTAAGAAATAAGATGAATAAAGAGAAAAATAATATTAATTTTGATCTTCGTACCCCGTCAACATACTTTAGTACTTCAACAAAGAAAAATATTAGTCCCGTAACAACACGTCAATGTCAACAGCGACAATCTTGATCACTTGTAAAGTGTGACCCGGCTGATAATACGAGCCTCGCGTGACGCTCGCCGAGCTAACTACTGACTAATGAAGCTACACAGATTTTTAAATGAAACTCCTGTGTCACGCCACGGTTATGTCACGACGATAAACGGGTTAAGCGCCGTGGTAATATTCGAGAATTAAGACTTTATAGTATAAGTAGGGTTAGGTTTATTTAAAAGTAACCTTTCGTCCGACCTGCCTAGGTTCTTGAGGTCGTCGGATTGTGTTTAAAAGTTATTTTCAACTATATCAATAAAATATCAGTAAGTTCTATAAAATAAGTTATATAAAAATAGTCTAGCTTTACTTTGGCTTCATGCCCTTTCATTTGTTATTCGTTTTCCCTGCGGCTTTGTCCACGTGACCAAGGATTTTTGCAGAACTGTTGGGATACGTATATTCGTGGAAGATAAATGTATAGTCAATGTCTCGCTCCAGTTATTTATTTCTTCCTTTATCGGAAATCGATAATCATCAAAATAGATCTATATCGGAATCTCTAACGTCGTTTGCCGTAATGTATCGTTTGTCGTAAAGCATATTTTTTTTATAAAACTGTAAAATTTTCAGTGTGCCTACCATGAGCTGAGTTTACGATCGGCGCTAACGAGTATCACGTATCGAGAGTCAGTGCATCTCTCTCGCACGCGCTAATAGCGCGAAAGAGATAGACCGTCATCGAGCGCTCGGTACTCGCTCGTGCCGAACTCATGGTAGACGCACAGGATAGTTATAAATCAAACCTAACCTAACCTAATCTATACGATGATCTCTTAAAAAAATCCTGAAAAATTTACGGTTTCAAAAAAAAATTCTCTATATCAAAATTACCTTAGGTTGTTCATTGCTGTTGAACATAAAATGGACGAAAAACAAATTAATGTTAAACAGTTTCTTCCATCGTAATTTGTTTTTTCATAAATCCGAAATCAAGTTTTTATTTGTATTTACTAAGCAGCTGCGTAGGTTTGACTTCTATACTATTATAAAGTTGTAAAAATGAAATATCTGTACATTGAATATATCAAAGAAATTATTGAAACGGAGTAAGTATTTGAAGGTCACTGAATGGACAATTTTTTTTATTTTTTGTATAACGTGTCGTTGTGACTTCATCACGGCAAATCCGCTTTCAATTATTTTTGGTACACGGGTAGCTGGTCATCCGCAGATGGTTATAAGATACTTTTTATTGCGCTGAAGAAAAAAAGGGTTATGACTTTATCGCTTCAGCGAACGAAGTTCGCTCGGTTTGCGAACTCGTCACACAAATAGTTGAGTTATATATAATAAAAAGTTAGAACCCCGAAATTAGATTTACCCTCATCACTTTATTTTTGGTTAGTTTTATGTATTGCCGAAAGTATAGAGTGTAGAAAGGTAAGGAACACAATCTCTAATGGCGGAACTGGTGCAAAAGTGTGCAGTGGTAAGCAGTTGATATTAGTTCCAAATAGGGATGTTGACTGTACTCAAATAAAAGTAAAATTTTGATGCGAAATGGTAGTTTCTATGATAGAAATCCAAAAAAATTGTAGCTTGTTTTATGAGCCTTTAAAGTTAGGTGGGAAAGTCCATTTTTAAAGCATGAAAACATGAATAACTAATAATACCATTGAATAACCCATGAAATGTCTAGTAACTTTACCGTATCGATATACGCAAGTTTTAACATAGCTGCAGAACAAAATTCTTAATTTCCCCATACAAAGAGTCTTGGTGTGACGTCAGACTTATCTTTTGTATGGAGCGTTTTTGGGAAAGTCCAAAAATGTGATTTTAACATTGTTGTATCTGGGCGAGTTTTTATGAGATTGAAATAGTTTTTTCACCAATATATTAATTATTGAGAAGTCGTTCTATAACATACCATAGAAATAAATTGACTACAAGTCAATTCCTCCAAAATTGCGCTAGAGTAGCAATAGAGTACGAAATGAATATAGCCGTTGTTTCGCAGTTCCGATCATGTTAACAACCAATTTCAAAACATTGTTATCAAAATTATTTTCAATCCTGCGTTCTTCTTCTGATGTAAATATCTATTAGTGATCAAAATGATTTTTCTTGGATCACTGTGATTTTTTTGGCATTATTATAGTAAATTCTTTTGCAATGGCGAAATGTCTTTCAACGGTTTTATTGTCAAATACATATTGTTGCCAGTGAAATAAAAGTACACCTGTGCTACTGTGGCTGCATCAATGAGGACGGGCCAATTTTTTACAAGGTACGGTCATTCAAAAACCATTTCGAGGAATAGGGTTCATAAACCGCTTGCAGTTATCCAATTTTAAAAATATAATTACAGTGATAAGTCATTCGTATTTTTAATTTTGACTTTATTATCCGTCAGTACAAGTTAGTCAGTAGGGACGTCACTCAAAATATCTCCTAAGCAATAAAAAAATAAACGCATTGAAATGTAAAAAAACATGAAATTAGTATCTAAAATGTCCTATTTTAATGATAAAAAATTAAAACAATGACATTTTCTTTGAGCTCAAAATTGGGAAATTTAACGCATAGATTATGCTCCTTACCTTTTACACTCCATGGCCGAAAGGTTAAAAAAGTAAGTGTCATCAGTTGCGTACGTGGCGGGCGTAGTAAGGGGTTTGTTAAAAATAATAATGTGAAAGAGGCATTTTAGCTTGTTTGTTGGTTTATAATTTGCGAAATGTACCATGGCGCAGGTTTTTTGATGCTAGTGGAAAATGGGGTGTATAATTAAAATGTATATGAAAAAAAGACTTGCATATGAGGAAGCTAAAAGCCTGTTTGTCACTCTGTTGCTATGAGTAGGCTTGTGTCCTAAAAAAATATAATTAGTCTGTCAGTATCGGAAAATATTGGACACGTATTTTTTCGTTTGCCAATTAAACAAAAAATGATGAAGATATAGCCGGTTAAAGTTCCCCGTGACGTCCCGCCGTGCGACCGTTTTCCGTACGGCCTGACGTCATGCGCTCCCATGCCCAAACTATGATGCGCTTTATCATTATCTTTTTTTGTTTGATTGACAAAAGAAAAAATATGTGTCCGATATTTTTTGATAATCGAACTGACAGACTAATTAGAATAATATTTTTTTTACCCAGGAAATTACCCTATAGTAAAGGTGCCGACTAATGGGTTAGTGTGGAGCACTGGGTGATTAACCTTGCGTTCGTAATAAGTGATTCTATTTTGCTAAGTATAAGCAAGGACCATTAAACGAACAAAAACAACTGACAATCTCCATACAAAAAGCCGTTCCCAGATATGTACAACGCCATCTAAGTGTAAGAATTATTATTTGCAATTATTCAAGTTTGGAAGCGTCACTCATTCATTATTTTAATGTTACGATTTATTTACTACTAGCTTCTGCCCGCGACTTCGTCCGACTTAAGTTCGTTTATCGCGGATAAGGGTATTTTTCCGGGATAAAAAGTAGCCTATGTCCTTCCCCGGGACTCAAACTATCTCCATACCAAATTTCATCCAAATCGGTTCAGCGTGATGCGGTTTAAGCGTGAAGAGGTAACAGACAGACAGACAGACAGACAGACACACTTTCGCATTTATAATATTATTATGGATTGGCTGTTTAAGAACTAATTTTTACTGCACTATGTTTCTTTGTACAATTATAATACCGTTAAATATTTAATGTTAAAGCGCCATCTAGTTTTTGCCAGAATATCTCCTTGCGATCGGGGCAGGAACCAATGTGTGGTAAATTAAAATCCTCTTGTTTTAATGGTCCTTGGTATAATAAACAATCACTACAGGACATCTGCTTAGATACGACTGCATGACTAAACGATTCAATGGGAGATCAAAGAAAATAAAATAAAAGTATAATAGAAATAAAAAATAAGTGGAAAACAGGCCGAGGTTATTCTATAGACAAGAGCATAGCTCAGAAATCAAAGAAGAACTATTTTATGTTTAATTCTGTTACCGAACATTCCAAATGTTTTAAAAGCCGTTTAAAGTTACCCTTAGACAGTTATCATTTTCAGGGTTGTCTATTGTTTGCCCGAAATATATATGCAATAATATTGATTAACTCGAATTTATTTTGCCTGAATTTCATTTGCCCGAATGTTTCGTTTACTAGAAAAGACATACTCCTGTTTTCTCGAATATTAGAAGCCATAATGATGCAATTGCCGTAAGTATTGTTTTCCATATTATTAAGCGCCATAATATTATTTAATATTATATTTAATCGTACTAAATACTAATTCTGTCCGAATATGTTCACTCTCTATAGCTGTAGGGTCGCAGTTCAAACCTAACCTAACCTAGTTTACTGGCACAAGTTCGGTTCTGGCGCTTCGCCGGCCGCTGCCGCGGCACGCTCGCTTCGCTCGCTCGGTTTGCGCACTGAAGGGTTGCAGTTCAAACCTAACCTAACCTAGTTTACTGGCACATTTTCGGTTCTGGCGCTTTTAGTTTATGTTTGTTTAGTTATGGCATATGATATTAGGGCATGTGATAATTATGGATAACAATGATTATGGAAAATGTGATTATTGGAATTGATATTATGGAAAACAAAGATTCTGGCATATGATTAATACAGTAAACAATGATTACAGGAAACGAAATTCTACGAAACAAGATTCGGGCAGTTGTATATTATGGCTGATAGAATTCGGGCAAATGAAATTCTGGCATGTAAGAGTATACCCATTTTCAGTGTCTTTGTGTTTACTGGTTTCGCCTGAATTACAATTCTCCCGCAAGATGGCGCTAGTAACCTAAAAAAATCTAAATCACGCTCTTTATGTTTTTCTTATAATCATGATCTTGGCAGTGTGGAAAATAATTTACATATACATTACAGTATCATTATATCAGCCAACGGACGTCCACTTCTAGACAAAGGCCTCACCTTATGATCTCCACAACGACATCCAACGGTATCCCGTAATCTTTACCAAATCATCCGTCCATCTTATTGGGGGCCTTTCCACGCTGCGTCGTCCTGTATGCGGTCGCCACTTAAGAACTTTTCTGCCCCAGCAGCTATCGGATTTAAGTGCGAGCAATGTGCCCCGTAAGTCTAACAACTCTCTGAGCTATGTCAACGAGCTTGATTTTTCTGCGGATCACCTCATTCCTGATTTCATCACGCAAGGAGACTCCGAGCGTAGCTCGGTCTAGTGTCCTTTGAGTTTCGGTATAGAACACTAAAAAAACTGCATTATTCAAAGTTGTACCCGCTAACGGCAAACTATGAAAGTAATTAAACATTCGGTAAGGAAGTAATCGTGTAATACGTAGCACATATGTTGAAGATGTTGTGTGCACCAACATAATACGTCACGTTCGCCGGTCCCGTCAAGCTTTGCTGGGGGGAGCCATTGCAATATTGCACTCAAGGAATAAACGGTTACTAGAAATGGCAAGGGTAGCGAAAATTTAACACGTTACTTAACCTTACGTAATGTATAAGATAAAACACTATAACGGTTGATTACGCCTATCAAATGACATAGTGAATGTGTTAATTGTAAATATTAATTGATTTAATTTTAAATAAGCGTCCACACCTGTACAGGTAGGGTTCGGTATTTATAATCATATAATAATTATTAAATTATTTATTACTTAATTCATGCATTATCTCATTTATTCATTATTTTTACTATTTTATTCATTTGTTCATTCATTCATTCACTCAGACGTCGGGAGGCCTAATCGGCTGCCTAATCAAGTGGAACATGGTGAAATTGAGGTAAAAAATGATTATAAATATACATCACAGAAAAACCGACTTATTAATAATTTGGTGCTGCAGCAGTTATGTAACACACACAACAGAATATGCAGCACACATGTTTAACATGTTGTGTGCACCTAAGACCCCTATAATATCCATTAGAATATAAAATAGCAATATGTTATAAATGCCAAATTCTGATTTGACGTATCATTCTGCTGCAGTTTATATGTGATATTTAACTCAGTGTTATTATAACTTCGCAACGACTTGATGATATTTTTTTTCTATTTCATAATTCGTCACATTCGATGGTGCCGTCAAGTCTTACTGTGCCATTGCAATATTGCACTCAAGGAATAGACGGTTTTTGCAATGGAAAGCTTAAAATATTTTTTTATAGAGGGAAGATTTCACTCATAAATGTGCGTACACTTGTATCATTTGCTCGTATCCGATCACCGTGGCGTGGCATGACTGCGTATCGCGCTGCTTGGACGCTCACTGTCGGCGCGGCGATCATGCCTTGCTTGTCCGATCTAAGTGTGTGATACGCGTAACAACATGGATTTCAAAAGCGCAACGTCCAAACGCGTGATCGTGACACGCGATCATGCCACGGGACGAAGATCTGATCGGGCAAATAATACAAATGTGGACGCACCATAACATAACTAATAATACTAAGCAATCCTTATATCTACTTATTAGCCATTATGTCTACTGGTACACCTACGACTACCATACTTAATGTTGTGCGATCCAAAGCTAGTCTTGCCTCCGACACTGACTTTGCGCCACTTCTTGTCCCTATCTTGCACCTTTTCCCTCCATTACCTACTGGCTTGAAGATCCCTCAGTTGTTGGTTCTTCATTTATGATCGATCACATTAGCAATTTAAAAAGAATGAGGAATTGATGTCACCATATAATTTCCTTCAAATGACTCCTTAAATTTACTTTAAGAAACGGTCTCTTTTGAAAAATTTCGCAAGAATTTATTTCTCATATTTTACTTACCTAATAAGAACGTTCTTTGAAATAAAATAATTTAAACGGATTATATTGGGTATAATATATCTCATTTTAATTCCCCACGTTTCGGAAGCCACACGGACTACCGTGTACTACTGTACACTTTGAGAAAACAAATAAAATTTTTCATACATGTTAGGTATGCTCAATATGATAATGTGTAAAGATAGTTTTAGAAAGAGCTTATATAATTTGTTTTTATTTAAAAACTTCCAGCGTTCCACAAAATGAGGCTTACTGAAGTCTACCCTGTAAACACGGAAGCTGTAGCTTCTGAAACAACAAATATAATCCGTTACAATTTTTAAATTTTTTTTTTAATTCATAATCCAATTTCCGGGATTTAGGCGTTTTCGCCGACCACTTTACTACAGATTTCTTCGAAATGCTTGAAGTTTTGCGATTACGACGAGTAAAGATCTTTTTATCAACTTATGTTTTCATTTCATCTAAAAGATTATTATCTTGATTTCAATGTTTTTTCCCGCTTCCAAGGTGATGAGAAGAATGCCAAAAACGTGGCTTTAAGAGCTCGCTGCTAACACTATCCCTTTATAAATTAATAAATCACATGCCTCATTGGCTAAAACCAAAACAGTGAAACATCTGTACTTCGAACTACAAATAATCAGAGAAAAATGGTTTTAATGAAAAGGACCGATTATTATAATACAAACTTAGCTTAATGGATTATACATAGTTTCTTTGTTTTACCGAGAAATTAGTGTCTTAGTTCGAAGTGACAGTAAATTGTGCTTACATATATTCATGCGCATGCATATATTCATGAAGTTTCCTCAAATAATACGCATGCAAATAAAACAAACTACCAAACCACCAATATAGTATAATCCTTGACACCTGTTTCGCCTCCCTACGAGGCATCATCAGAAGAGGAAGAAACTATAATCCATTAATTTCATATGGAATTCCGCAAAGTAAGTCCTGAATCGGTGAATTATTTAAAAACTTAGCCGATGTCATCTGCATCTATACCATCTACTGGCTCCGTGCACGAATTCAGCTCCACCTAGCGTCCACAACTTTATTGGCTCTGACGTTTTGACATTTAATTGCGACGTTGTGACAAAATATTATTATAATCCAAAATTGTCTATTAATTTATTTCCAAAATTACTGTGATACCTTAATTCGGGTGGAAAAAGGGTTTTGATATCAATTTTCGTCATTCAAATCAAATGGGGTAAGTAAAATTGATTCAAAAAGTGTGTTTTATTTTGAATATGTCGGAGTTTGTTTACTTGATTTTAAGTTGTAGGTTTACTGTAAAACAAGAAGCTAAAGCTACTTTAATGGTTTCATTCAATCATATAAAATATATATAATTGTTCCTGCATCGCTAGCGATAAATTAAATATCGTTTTCAGATCGAAATGAGCATTATTTTTTTAATTGAAGGACAAGCCCCCGTATTGCCTAACGCGTTTGACGCTCGCAATCGGAATCAAGTGTCATAATTTTGTATGGGCTATGACAGTTGATTCCGATACCAAGTGTCAAAATTTCGTTACGCAATAACCCCGCGGGTTTATTCAAATTAGGTAACCGGCGGGGTTATTGCCTAACAAAGTTTTGACACTTGGTATCGGAATGAACTGTCATAGCCCATACAAAATCATGACACTTGATTCCGATTGCGAGCGTCAAACGCGTTAGGCAATACGGGGGCATGTCTAAACAGATTACTTTGAGATATGACAGACAACAGTGCCAACATTAGTTTTACTTTTGGCCACTATGAGCGCCCGACCTAGCACTTCGCACCCAGCGAAAACCTTAAATATATTCAGAAAAAAAAACGTCGAAGAAATTAAACATTTTACTTAAATTTTGCGAGAAAAATTTAAGGACACCGTTATTGTCTATTCTATGAGACTTAAACCTAATGATATAATATAAAAAGAGGTTAGATAGGTTACCTACACTATAATCCATGTGTAAAAATGGCCAGGCTTATGCACAGATAAATCTGATAATATTGCAATAACACACTAATGGTAAATGCTTTTATACGCTTTTATTGAGTAATTAGTGCCAAATCTCATTATGCATGACGGCATTATTGTTTTTTTGACGCATTATTCAATATATAGCAAAGTACTCTATGCACGAAACCGAGTTAAGATTTGCTAATAGGGAATATGCATGAATTTAAATTTTTGCTCAATTTCACATTTTGAAATAGTTTTTACAGTATTTTGATATTTAGTTAAAAAAAGAGATAAAAAAATGTCATGCATGTATCCTTTTTGTTTGGTGTGCCATTTTCGGAGCCCATATAACCTATCTACCTTTTTTTATGTTATATCATTGCCTAAACCCCTACCGGTGAACCTAGGCATTCAGTGCCTCAATATCTAGCTTTATTTCCATGATCGCAGACTGAGTCGTCGCCAGCACGTGCGCTCTGAATGTTTATTGCATTGAGATTGCGGCATAACTTGTCCTAGTTATAATAAGGAGATTTGAACGTCTTAAGGGAATCTTGCTAATCAGGATATAGAGGTTCCATCCCAAGGGAAACTGGAGTCAAACTCGCTTCGATCGGTATCTTGCAGGGCAGTCATTTGTGGAACAATAACAATCTGACGTAAAGTTAAGCGGTGGCATACCTATAGTACACATATTGGTTAGAAATTTAGCGAAAGAGCTTTTGCAGTGATATTTGATTAGTAAAATGTTTACCACGCGTTGTTTTGCAACATTTTAAAACCACGGCCATATTAAATATTTTTTTTGATATGTCGCAATGAAATGGCTAACTACCAAATATAGTTGAAATCACTTTAGCCGATTTGGAGTTATGAAGCCGCAACACATACAAACAAACAAAAATCCGAAAATATATTTTTGGTAATTATCTTTCATTTTCACAGACATTTCAGTTTCTCAAGTTTATAATATGTGAAGACCAATAAATTCATTCTGCTCCCCGATGTCCAATTGGTACAAAGTCCATTGTCCTGGAATGACTAATTCCTCGGATGTCCATTTGCCTTAAATGTCTACGCATGAACAAATTGTATAAATACAATACAATAAAATACAATACAACACAAATACGCTTTATTGCACACCTCACAAATATATAGGGTGGGCCATACATTTTTGCAAATAGCAACACTGAATTTTTCGGACACAGTTAAAGTGAGCGGCGGGATATTGGCGGGAAACTATAGGTCACTTCGTGCAATTTTATTTGTAATGGAGCGCTTCACGGGAAAACAACGGGCTTTTTGTGTTAAGCAGTTTTATTAAAAGATGATGAGATAGCCGCGATCCGTTGTTGTATGTGTCGGGGAGTTTTCCACGGTTTTCCTATATGATTGCAGGAGTGCCAACGACGAGACAGAGGACATCTGGATAAAGTATTTTTTTAAAAAGTAAATTGCATTTATCTGTAACTAGGTTAAATAAATAAAATATAGAAAAACATATATAGTTAATTTTTTATCGATGTTTCATAAGTGCAAAAAATTTTGGCCCACCCTATACAAGGATTTACAAATAACGCATTTCAAAAACACAATTAGAGGTAAACAACATACCATTAAATACTGCTATTTACGTTTTATTTATTTTGCGACCAAAACTGTTCACTGTTTATTGTTGAGGAATTATACAATTATGGAAAATAAGGGAATAATGTTAATCAGAATATGAAGTTAAGTACTATCCCGGAGCGAAATAATTCGCTTCGATCCATATCTTGCAGGGCAGTAATTTGTGGAACTATAACAGGGTTCCGTAAAGTTAAACGGTTGTTAGACTTAGTTATAGGGGTGTAGTGTTACGCTTCGTTGGAAGTTTTGCTAAGGATGCACCGATATTTGAACGGAAGTTATTTAAGTTTTAAATGACTTTGAAACAGGAAGGAAAATATTAAAAAATTGCTCCGTAACTTTGTTGGCTTTTTAGGGTTCCGTAGCCATAATAGCAAAAAGGGAACCCTTATAGTTACGTCTGTCCGTCCGACCGTATGTCACACGCATTTTACTCAAAAACTACATGATGTATATTGATGACATTTGAAGTATAGCTGTCTTGTAAGCCACTACTTGGTTTGATAGTTAAATAACAAAAACATATAATTATGGGAGGGGACACTCCATACCTCTATTTAACCATATATTTTGCAAATATTTTGACAGTTCTTTTTAAAAGACTGAGGTTTCTGAAAAATAAAAATGATTTAGTAAATAATAGCTCTGAAAGTAGCATAAATTGTGTTCCTCTATTTTCTAAACGATAGGAAAGTCCAAAAATACGACATAAATGAAACTTAGTTTTAACTTGTTCGGATATACCGTTTTTGAGTTATCGCCAAAAAACAGCGCTTCTCAGCAAAAGTGCCGTGGAGATACACACTTTTGGTAGTGCACTTTTTTATATTATATTTTTTTCGTCTGTAGTGCATTTTTTTATATGAACCGCTGCGGAACCCTTCACTGAGCATAGTCCGACATGCTCTTGACCGGTTTTATATTTCAGTGCACGTTATTAGATTAACTTTCTTTATCCACGTGCCAGTCGAGACGACGGTGAGACGCGTTGCCGTTCTTAACTCAAAAGAAAAAAAGGGGGCTGTCATAAGTTTGATGTGTGTGTATCTGCGGCATTGCAGCTTCCGACCAAGTGTATCAATTCGGATTTTGTTTTTAAGTTTGTAAGGCAACTTTATTAAGAGTGTTACTTAGCTCTGGCTGGAGAAAATCAGTTTAGCGCAGCTATTTGTGAATAACCATCTTTTTTTATAGGACTTTTTCTGATTCGCACTGTATTTATTAAATTCACGTACGATTGCAACTTTACGCTTTACGTAAATGTATCGACCTAGCCTCGTAAGGGTCGCGGAGAGTCAGTGGTTGCGGTCTGCGCACATATAAATATAACTGAGTGGGCCATACAAATGGAGGGATATGATGAAGTCTAACACAAACTATGGATAAAGTGTTAACGTCGACTGGAGCGAAATTAACCATCACATTTTGTAGATTCAAATTTGCTTGTGTGGGTTTCAACAGCAACGCACCTTGATTGATCCATATCGCACGGCTCAACTCCACAGTGGATCGGCAACCTAATTGTTTCATGAATAATTTTATGTGTTTGTCAGTTTATGTTTAGCAGGGCGTATATACTTCCATTGGCTTGTTTCAATAAAATTCCTTTATAATGTTGTTTTTATTTTGACTTTAATTTACCCGCAATTTCGTATTCGGAAGCTGAAAAAAAGTAACTGTAGATTTGATAACAAGCCGGCTCTATAATAAAAACTAAGTTTGATTAGGGTTCCGTACCAAAAAAGTACAAAAGGAACCCTTATGGTGCGACTCTGTATGTTTGTCTCACTGTCTGTCTGTCAGTCCGACTATTTAAGCGCCATATCTCAAAAACTACTTATGCTAACTATTTTAATTTTGGAATATTTATAAACATGGTCAGCCTTAATGTATTGCACGGGAAATATTTAAAAATTATTTGTTTTATTTTCTAAAAAAAAACGACTATGAGGGGGGTAAAAATTAAAAGTCTAGCTACTGGGTCAAATGGGTTATCATATACCTGCACATTTTTGAACGATTTTTTTATTGTGATTAGTTTTTGTTTTACTAAGGAAAATGTGAAAAAAAAACACCATCCTCCCCCCCAGGGGAGGGGTCCCCTTTATCTCCGAAGTTTAGTAATCGAAAATTTTGAAATTTTTACAATTTGTATTAACATAAATAGTTATTACACGAAAATTATATCCATGTCTCTAACTAGCTAATTTATTTGTTTTAATTTGCAAAAAACCTATTTGAACAACCCGGCTGCGTTAAGAGTGCACCTGATTTGTATGCAATACTATAGTTATCAGGTGCAAACTAAACTACCGGGTAATAAAGTTAGGGTAAGTAAAAAACTCGCACTTAGCCGGTTTTATTTCTAAACTAAGTTACCGTTATTTGTTCTCATTCTCATGTAAGTATGATTTTAATTAATGTTTTCGTTTTTAAATATAGTATTTAAGAATCATTCATAGTTCATGCAATGGCCACGCCCAAAATTAAGAAAATAAAATTTACTCAACCCAATCAGAAGTAAACAGTTTTAAAACTAGTCCTATACTCCCGAAACATTATGTACGCATTTCAAAGCAGACAACAGTCGGTATTGATTTTATACCAATATTTCAGTACGAACCATCGCTTTTAGTAATAAATCTAAACTGTCAACAAGTTGTTGAACAAAACATAAGTAGTAGTTGCTGAAAAAGAGTGTAGACGACTATTCGTCTTCATTTGACGCACGTTGCTTTCTGCCAACATACCAATGAATTTACTTTAAAACGGTCTCATACCGACGGTGGAAAGGAAAAACCTGAAAAGCCCAACTCGCATTGGACCCAATAGATAACCCATATAAATGAGATTAAATATAAATTAATAAGCGTTGCGAAGCTTTCGAGGTACGAGAAGCTAATTTTTGCAGGTAAACAAATACACATATTATTAAAATTTATAGGAACATTCGGACTTCAAATTACTTTTCTTCGTCATAAGCTATTGTAGTGAAAATGCTTTATAAAATCGATATTTGTTCCTGTTACATATGTTCTTGTGCCAAGTCTCGTTTACAACCGATTGTTTCGTTTCGAAACAACTCGATGACAGTAGAGTGAAGGAACGTTGGCAGTGTTAGGCCCGTCTAAATTTCACTCACGTAGTCTACAGAATCACAGCTGTCTGCAGTATGATAGCTCTGTACAACCCGCCTTGAGTTTCAGGATTACAGATACAGCATTATGCATTTGTTAATTCAAATTGCACTATACTAATTTTTGCCCGAGACTTTGTGCACGTATTGTTTGAATTAAAAAATTCTTCCTTTGTGCACGTGCACTGAGAAAGGATTTTTTGAAATGTGAGGAGGTCCTGGACAGAAACATGTTTTATTCTTATGAAAACGAATTCTAAGCAGCAAATTAACCGGGCCATCCACCAACTTGGAACGACGCGATTTGGTATACTACATAATAAATAAATTCATAAATTGAAATGTGTTTTCATTATTTGTAATCGTCATAAAACACACTTTCTCTAGGTAAAACTTTCATAGTTGTAAGTTATATAATTTTTGAGAAAATCAGATTAGAGTGCAGAAGGTGGGTGGCCCGGTTTATTTGCTGTCGAGTGTAGTATGGATGTGTAAAAAGCTACTGTGTAAGATGGTGACAAGTAGTTAAAAAAAACATTAAATTAATTTTATATTATTATCATTATATAGACTCTGAAAAAATTGTTAGTCAATGATATAAAGTTTGACACCCTAAACTAAATAACTGTCACCCTGGGATGTCATTGTTAAATTTCGCAATCAGCCGACTGTATGTATCCTATTATAAAGTTACATGTCCGAACATTTAAGATATTCTCAAAAAAATAAGTGGTACGGACTATTTGAAGGTCACAGTGCATTTTTTTTTTAATTTGTATGTGCTTGTGTGTGTCGTTATAGCTTTATCACTCCAAAACGGCTTAACAGATTTTAACTATTTTTGGTAAACGGTGGCTAGGCATCCACCGATGGCCATAGGAAATTTTTTAGTCGACTATGCTAAAGATAAAAAGAAGGTTCTGATTTTTTCGCCTTCGCTGACGAAGTTGCGGGCCCCTTCTAGTCCTTAATATCCATCCTTCCTTAATGTCCATTAGACACGTGAAGTGGTACCTATATGTTCTAGGTTACAGGTCGTAATTTAATGGTCCGACAAGCAGGTTGTCGAAACTGACTTACGGGGATGCATCGAATATTTAAGCAATTGTTTAGTGAGATTTTTGTCAAATCTAGTATATGAAACGGGCTGGTTTTTAGACATGTGTTTTTTGGCTATGTAACCAATTCAGTGAATAACGCGGTTACATGTTTGTTGAAAATGTCCTAGATTGAAAAGTTATCTGAAAACGCGTCTTCATTTTTAGTTTTTTGTCTAGTTTGTACAAACGACAGGTTAATAAATGGCTTAATTATGTAAACATGTCATTCTTCCCTTTATATTTTACGAGATTAACTTAAATGTTAACAAAACATAATGATATCTTTGATTTCATTGTACTTTTACACCTGGCGCTTACGCAAAAAAACCCCAAGCATGTACAGTATGTTGCAGGGTATAAGCTTTCTCGTTCTTTGATGCGCGCGAGCAATAAACGCGTCCCTTATTACAAATTCCGCTCATTCACCGGCTCGGCGTTTTGGGGCGTGGTTTACGAATAGGCATTCCTTGACGATGCAGGCTCTGAACAAAACGAAGCCAACGGCGAGACCTATGACTATGATATATGAAACGTGTATAAACTAGGGTGTCTAGGGGTCATATTATAGTTGTGACGAGTCCGTTACCGCTGTGTTTGACACTGACGCACATTTTGTGCATCTTAATTTTATAATGGTCCTTGATGCCAATATTGGGCCCCGAAAACTGGACATAAATATAAAAAAATCTAACCCGTTTTACTCCTGTTATGTTTATTGTATGAACTGAGGGTGTTTATTTTAGGAATATGTTTTTTTTTCAATGATACCAATTGAATGTGTCTAATGAGTAAGGAATTTATATAGGATACCTATCAAAATTTAGACACTAGAAACGTTAAAATCGAGATTCAAAGCCATAACGGCTGGGCGGTATAATGCCTGGGCGCACGCCATACAAATCGTGCGTGTCGCGTGACGTCATACGACTGACAACACGGACAACTGTATGAAGAAACCAGCATTTTTAATTTTGGCCGTTAAGTGTGTTTAAAACTTTTTTTAGGAAAAATCACAAATTTTTGTTTAATACAGTTTTTGACGTGATAACGTCTTATTATCACAACACAACTTTCGTTGGTAATTCTTCGAAACGTCGAAGAATTACCAACGAAAGGTAATTAAATAAATCATATTTATACGGAATTAAGCCCCGTTTTGCTGTGTTGTGATAATGAGTGAAGATCGTGTAAGTTTAAATCAATGTGATAACGTCTTATAAATCGATGAAAGCTTGCTGCACGCACGGAAAACCGTGACTCCGTGTTCGGCTGTCACGTTCCGGCTGAGCCGAGCATGCAAGCGAGAGCGCGGAACAAGCGATAGGGAGGCACTATCGGCCTAAGCGTTCGGCTTGTGAATTCATAAAATATGTCAATTTTTATCAATGTTTTCTTATGTTGATGTCACTTAAAATTATCGTCCGTAAACCGATTTTACAGACAACCAATTTATGAATACTAAATGTATTGCATATATTATTCCCCTTAGCAGGACGACAGGCTTAGGCTGGCATCGAATGACTGAGCACGTTTCTATACAAATGTGCGAGTTTGTTTGCCTAAATAAAAGTCTGGCTCTGCTTACCTGCTTAAACCTCCTCGGACGATGGATACAAAATGTGTAAGCGGATTGAAACACATTGCGCGGCTTGTAACTTTCAATTCGCTTTATACGAGGACTATCTCGTAAGCTCGTATTTAGTAGCTAGTTTTGAGGCTACCAATCCATCAAAGCAAAGCGGAGCTGTGCGAAATAGACATACTTATCAGGGTGCGTAGACTGCGTAGTTTGAAACCAAAACGACCAAATTTAAATCTGTGAAATGTGAATGTATGTAAACACTTTATTGTACATAGTTACCAATGCAATGTTACAAATGCAATCAACTTAAAATATATAAATACAAAGGCGAGCTTATCCCTGTTAGGGATCTCTTCCAGTTAACCTTTGAGCAAGTGAGTGAAGATATAAGGAAGAATGTACGAAGATGTACAAATTATATAAAACACTGAACTAAACGCATGTACCTATATATATATATTAATAAAAAAAAATTTACTACTCAAAACAATATAGGGGCCATTGTTGCGCGGAGAATTTCCGTTCAGTTTTTGCGGTTACAATAAACTAATCTTATTTCAATTAAAACTAATAAAACAATTGACTATTTAATTAATCAATTATTAGCTAAACAATAACAAAAGCTTTTGTAGCTGCAGAGTGTGTAAAATAAATTTTAACAACTAATATACATTGTCACGTTACGATCAAATTTTTTAATGGCCCCTATTTATTTTTGAGTAGTATGTAAATAAATCAATAAATACATGTACATCTGCATAATATACATATAACTTAATAAAATATAATAATTATATTCATAAATAAAAATTGAATTCCACCATTTTACTTAGAAACCCACAACTTATTTAATTTACTCTTGAGTGATGCTACAGACTGCGACTGTCTTAAAGATAACGGCATCGGCAGCTCGTTTCACAACTTAACCGCGTGAACCGTGAAAGACCTGGAATATGTTCGCGTCTTGTTAGATAGTATGGCAAGAATCAGGTGGGTGCTTGACCGCAAGCGATGTTCACTGCCAACAGCCATATGACTAAATCTCTCAGAAAGGTAAGGAGTAGAAGCCGGATTAAAAAGTATTTTAAAGAGAAATTACAGGATATGTACGTCTTTGCGCCGGCAGAATTTGATTGGTTAATTACGCATAACTCTGCTCCGCTCCGTTTCAATGGATTGACAGCTAATAAGGTGCTTTACATGAGAAGCTTGCTTTTATTGTAGGGTATTTTTAATTAATGTTTTTTTGACATGTGATAAAGTATCAATATTTTTACCGCATTTTATTCAACTATTTTCATTGGTTTCATTTTTGCAAGCTTACTTTTGAGATGCAGTTTAAGTTAAAGTTTATTTTATTTTAATTAAAACATGATTTCGTGGAAGATTTTATAATATTACAAAATTTCGATATTCTTATTTTTGGACTACAATAAATCGGCAAACACGTTGAATATTAAACGTTTAATTCAACACTTGACTCGGATATACTTACCGATCACTGAATCAATCTTAACGCAAACGCACAAATTAGTAAGAACGGGCGGGCCGGAGGCGGTCGGAAACTTTGTATTTGTTATAAATAAAAAGACAAACGGCTTTGCAACGCAACTTACTAAATGCGCCTGACTATACTTGAATTTTTATTCTAACCTTTTTTTGACAGCCGTCATCCCAGTAAAAATTATGCAAAAATATGCGAATGGGTCAGTAGCTTTCTAGCAGACAGATGCATAAAGGTCGTAGTTGACGGTCCGTGCTCTGAATCCATGTCTGTGAATGCTAGTGTCCCTCAAGGCTGTGTGTTATCGCCCACGCCGTTCCTTCTGCGTATCAACGATATGTTGCAAATTTGTTGCATTCACTGTTATGCGGATGATAGCACGAGTGATGCCTCCTACACTGGCCGCGCCAATATTTCTCGGGGTAACGTCATCAAGGGCCGTAACATACTTGTGTCTGAAGTTGAAACTTCCTTAAAAGAAGTTTCAGAATGGGGTCGACTTAATTTAGTCCGTTTTAACCCTACAAAGACACAGGTTTGCGTTTTCACCGCTAAAAAGTCTGCATTTGTTGCATCACCTCGTTGCAGTGAAGTCCAGTTCCGCGGCCATCTAGAGGGTAAGGCCAAATTAGCCTCTAAGAAGCTCGGCGTGCTCAACAGATCGAGACTGTATTTCACTCCGGCCCACCTCCTACAGCTTTACAAGGCGCAGGTCCGACCACACATGGAATACTGTTGTCATCTGTGGGCTGGAGATGCGCAGTGCCAGCTTCTCCCTCTAGACCGCATTCAACGGAGAGCGACTCATATCAACGGTTGCCAGCGTATTTTAGATCAGCTTTATTCCTTGGCTCTGCGTAGAGATGTAGCCTCGCTCTGCATATTCTATCGCGTGTATAACTGGGACTGCTCCGAGGAATTGTTCGGGTTGATCCCAGCTGCATCTTTCCGCCATCGTCCTACGCGACAAAATTTCCACCCTCACCACTTAGATGGTTGGTAGTCCTCAACTGTGCGTTTTTCTAGAAATTTCCTGCCTCGCACGACTAAACTGTGGAATAAATTGCCGCCTGCAGTATTTCCGGACCGATGCGACCTTCAAGCCTTCAAGAAAAGAGCGTGACTTCAAGAAAGGACCTGAAAGGCTGGCAAAGCACTTGTGACTCCTCCGGTGATGCAAATGTCTATGGGCGACGGTGATCGCTTACCATCAGGCGACCCGACTACTCGTTTGCAATATATGTCATAAAAAAAAGTACATTTACGCTTTCGCGCCATTGCGATTGTTCTTGGCCGTTAGGGGTATAGCCGTCAGGCTATCATAAAACGGTTATAAGAAAAATCTAATATAAAATAAAAACTGAGCGCTGTATGGTTAAAAAATAGTGAGCGTTGATATGTTGGTTAAGAGAGCTTTTTCGAAATTACCCCAACAATACACATAAACAGATAATAATTATAAATAATTGACAATGTACGTTAACGTTTTTTTTTTTGACTTGTGATAAAGTATCAATATTTTTAAATCGTTTTATTTAAACTTTCTTTATAAAATTGGTTTAATTAGTTCAGTCTCTCACAACAGTCTAGGTAATTAAAGTTTCTTTTATTTTGATTATAACATGATGTCTAAGGATTCGTTTAGTGTACGATTTTATACTTAAAGATCTCGTCAAATACGATTAAAAGTAAAAAAGGCTTTTTGTTGTCATTATATAGAGATTTCATAACGATATTATTATTTTTGGACGACAATAAATGGGCAAACACGTTGAATATTAGACGTTTAATTCAACAATTGACTCGGATTGAAAACAAACAAATTTGTAGGAACGGGTTCCCGGCCCGAGGCGTTCGGAAACTTTGTATTTGCCTAATTAACTACATTGAGGGGCCTTTCTTGATTAGATCACGTATCGGAGGGATCAAAACGGATCTCTTGGTAAATAGAAACTTTCTTTTATTGTTGTTTCGCTTTCGATAAAACAGTCAACTGCCAAATTACGGTTGACATTGCTATGAATAGGATAAATTTAAATGTATCTCGTAATTTATTTTCTCCGGAGCCGGAGAGTCGGTAGCCGAGTGGTTCGAGTGCGAGTGGTGAGTAAAAGTTTAATACATCCACGTCAGTTTAGACAGAGGAGACTGCAATGCATATCTTCTGCTTTTGTGGACCACTCATGAATAAAATTTATGTACTTAAAATATTGTCAATTGTTTTTAGCTTGTGTACTGAATCTTTTGAAAGTACTTATAATTGTTGTCAATAAATTGTATACTTGTTAATTAAGTAATCTGGTTTCACGGTGAATTGGTTCGCTGTAATACCGTGTAAATAAATTGAATAATAAATAAATAAATAAATAAATGAGGACAAGAAGTATCTATCTAGGGCAACATGTCGTGCCCCCGGAAGAGATACAAGATACAACATTACACTGCCCAAAGACTTTGAGAATTCCTAGACTCAACGGGCCTCAGTAGTGAACTCTGATAAAGGGCTGCCACAATATATCAAATCTGGTCGAGGCGGCATACAGAAGGCCCACAAATCAACAATAATAATAATGGTGTAGAATTAATCTTTATTTTATTTATTTATACTTACACAAATCGACCTAGCCCCAAAATAAGCAAAGCTTGTACAGTCAGCATCAAAAAAATAGTGGCACCCATAGTCGCAAAATACTTCGGAATATAATCTTATTTCAACTGTCATAAAGAAGTGTCCTAACTATTCGGTGACTTTGGGTGTCACCAACAGAACTATTTTATGCTGACTGTACTATGGGTAACAGGCGTCGATATACTTTTACATAATATATTAATAGATGAATTGTATTATTTCAATACATAGAAAACATCTAAGACCCTGGAACAAACATTCATGCTCATCACACAAAAAATTGCCCTGGCTGGGATTCGAACCCAAGACGTCCAGCTTCGTAGGCCGTTGGGCAAATATTTGAGTCCAACGTATCAGTCGTCAATTCGGATTTGGGTTAATTTTTCGTCTGAAAGGTGACTTAATCGCGAATGTTTTCAGTTATGATTCAAGAAAATCTATTCAGCAATTTGAGAATAATTAGTTTTTTGTAGACGTATCGGGTTTTTTTATTCGGTTCAATTCAAACATTAGTAGTTAGGTAGTTTACCTTGTTGAAAAAGCTAACACGTATATTGGAATTGGTAATGTAAAGTTTCTCACAGGTGTAAATATTATATTTTTTTCCCGATTATACTTTATGAGAACTTTGAATGTACAGATACCTTATTTTGGAACCGAATTGCTTTATGGATATATAACAAAAATAATTAAAAAGCTGTCAATGACTTTTTTTTTATTTTTTAGAACCAGGCACCTCTTAAATAATGTGTTTCAATTGTGTTTAATTTAATCTGTATGTTACTAATTATAAGTTATAAACTGACAAAAAATTTAAGCCTAATGTAACTAACACCTTATATGGGTCGGTAATGACCTGAACCTTATTCTAACTATTTGGTGTATAATTTTTAGTTTAAACAATTATACAACGGAATATACAGAACGTGCAAAATGGAGGTTAAATTTAGGTCAGATGTAAAATGAATTGGCAAGCCGGCGCCGAGCTGACGCGGCGTGAATGCTCGGTAATGAAGCGATGTTTCACATTCTATGGGAAGTTTTTCAAGCTAAGCTTAAATGCTTGCGTTTGATTCACTGTAGTTGAAACAGCGGATTGGTGATTTTCTAGCTTTGGTATGACATTTGTTTTAAATATTTAGAAATGGAACGCGCTCCCGCGTTCGATATTTTTTTTTCTTAGGGACCAAATTCGAAACATGTAATGGGCTATTAGACAACATTTTTTATTGTATGTTATAGAATGACCTCTGAATAATATATATACTTCAATCTTTTAATAACTCCCCGGGATAGAACAATGATAAAATCACTTTTTGGATTTTCCCAAAAAAAATGCTTCATACAAAAGCTTGTAACGTCACACGGTTAGTACCTTGTATGGGAAAATAAAGAACTTTGTTCTGCAGCTATGTTTAAACTTGCGTTTATCGAAACAGTTCCATAGCAAAAGTTACCATTCATTTTATGGGTTATTGAATGGTATTATTATGAAACCCTCAGTGCGCGAGTTCGACTCGCACTTGGCCGATTTTGTTGGTAAGCGACGATGAAGCCGACGATGGAGCATGCTTTTGGTAAGCAAGAAAGAAAACTGTCGATAAATTTCGAACTGTACATACCAACTGTTAAGAATTATAACGTATATTACTTTTCAACCGTTTATTTAGGCCTGGGACTTTTGGGTGCATTACCTTGGCTCTAGAATCCACGCAGGCGTCATTATGTTAAAATATTTTTTTCGAATTCATCAATGACCGACTATGCTCAGCCTTTACTTTTAGGTTTTTTAATAGAAAATAGACTAGCATTCAACTTCGCTCTCACCAGATCGTTGGTCCATATTGTTAGGGGTCCATAGGCATCTTCCGTGCGACTTATCTACTTAATATGTTTTAATACATTACACATTACCAAAAAAACTTCGCAAAATTCGGTAAAAGAAACAGCGAATTGACAAAAGAAATTGGTGCCGTAATATTTAACCGAGCAAAAACGACGTAACTGGCGTGTTTTTCTCATTAACATAGACCTTTTCGTTAGCAGCAAAAAGCTCCTTTCTCGTGAAGGAGACATCTGCATGTAATTTCGATAAAAACTACAATCCGCTCCGACTGGGTTTTTGCTAATGAGCCAATATCCGTGTTCCTTGGCGTTGTGCGTTTCCTGATGTTTCAAGCCTTAATTGAACTAAGATTGGATTAAGTGCATAGTTTTCAAGTGATTAATAATTTCTACTACTGAGAATTCTCACATACTTCTTTCCCATAATACATGATGGGTATATGAAAACAAAATTTGAATTAGTGTGTTAGTCAGACAATAAAAAAAATATACACGTTTTATTTCCTTGTTCAAAATAATAAGAAAATACTCAAATAAATCGCAATAAAGTTGAAGAGTGACGTCACGCGATATTGTGACTTAATTTATCGCCTTTTTTATGATTACGTAGAAAAGGAAAAAAATACGTCTCCAGTACTTTTTCTATTCTACATAATGGACTTATTATTATTTAGTCATCATCCCTAATTTGACTTTTTTAATCACAAAACAAAATTTAAAACAGGATACCAAGAAGTGGTGTTTGGGTTATGTTTTCCGTTACTTTTAAAACATGTTTTAAGCTTATACACGAGACATTTTCAGCAATTCACATTCAAATTTTAAAATTCAAACACTGACACTGCGCTTACTAGCTGTTGCCCGCAACGTCATCCACGTAGAATTGCAATGTATAGCCTAAATGTTATACTGATGTCTACTACTCGTTGCGTCTTCATCACGCTAAAGCGGCTAAACGGATTTTAACTTTTTTTGGTACATGGGTAGTTGGGTATCCAGAGATGGTTATAGAATACTTACTTTTTACCCAACTACGCCGACGAAAATTAGAGAAGTTATTACTTTTTCTCCTGCACGAATGTAGTTACTTCTAGTTTATGTACATAATTATTTGTATAAAGGTCCTGAAACAATAAATAAAAAACCGGCCAAGTGCGGGTCGGACTCGCGCACCGAGGATTCCTTACAAAATATACGCTACAAACGGCCGTATCTATGAAAATACAGTGTTAGCAGATTCCTACTCCTAAGCAAAATGTACGCGGTGTTCGATCATTTTATATTGGTTACTGACATATATACAGACTGACATAAAATTATACTGTTTCTAGTATTTGTTATAGTGGCAACAGAAATACATCATCTGTAATCATTTCAACTGTCTAGCTATCACGGTTCATGAGATACAGCGTGGTGACAGACGGAAAGACAAAGAGACAGAGAAACAGACGGCGGAGTCTTAGTAATTGAGTCATGTTTTATTTTTTAGGTACGGAACCCTGAAAAAAGGATTTATCTTTATTTCATAAAAAGAAACTTCACAGCATATTATGATACAACAAAAGCTTTAATATGCAGCGATATCGAGCATAAACAATGTCGATTCGCGCGGAATGTCGATTCCCAGTGCGGTCCAATTGCGCTAAATAATACGTAGAATAGTTGGCAAAGTGGTAGTTTTTGTCAGCATACGTTGTAGGTTTGATTAAAGCCATAAATCGAGCCGGGTTATCTGGCTGGTCGGAATTAACGCTCCGACTAGGGGATTCTGTCGTAAATTGTCCCTCAAACGTACAACGTTCCTCTGGGCCGTCTTACAAGTGTTACGACAAAAGGAGACGCGATGCGCTATAATGGGCATGGTGACGGAGTATGAAAATCATAGTAGATTGTTTGACAAGGGGCTAAAGTAAGCCATTATGACACGAAGTGATTATTTGGATGAGCTCACGAGGTGAGCGAGGACAAATACGTCTTAGTATCATAATGGCTTTTAGCCACGTGTTAAACACTCTGCTTTTCACTTCGACTGCGAGAAAATAAAAAAGACTTAACATTAAAATTGTATATTTCATGAAAAACTAAAAGTACAGTTTGAGCAATTCTATCAGAAAATTTGGCCAATCTGATCAGGTTGGTTTTTTGCTTTTAATTAATCGTAAGGAGTATGTAGCTGGCCGCAAGTTTTTGTTTTTCAGTGTCATAGAAATTTGTATGGGATTATATGGCTTTCTTTGAAACCCTAGGCGCTAAATGTACTATTTTAGGCTCGCTTCGCGAAGCTAATATGACCTACTTTTTGAACAGAAGTGAAAAAATTGTAATCAGTTCGTCAGTTAGATAATCCTTACTATATTATAAACGTGAAAGTATGTTTGTACGTTCCACTTAGTCTTAAAAACTACCGGACGATTTTTTTTGAAACTTACAGTAATGTACCTTATATATCGGAATAAGACATAGGCTATAATTTATGTAAAATTTCATCCCTTTTAGGGACGAAAAAGGGGATAAAAAAAATATGTTTGTATAGTAAATATTTTTTTAAGCTAGGAACTTGAAATCTTCGTAATATGCTTCACTTTTAAATTAGTAAAATATCCCGGATTTTATCCCGGAATAATAACTATTATCCGCGATAAACGAATGTAAGGTGGACGAAGTCGCGGGCGGCTGCTAGTAAAACAATATCGGACACGTATTTTTTGCTATTTCAAAATAATAAAAAAATACTCAGATAAATCGCATTAAGGATCAGAAGTGGGGTTTCGTCACGCGACATTTTGACTCAATGTAACGCTATCGCCTTCATGTCTTGATTATGAAACATAAAAAAACACGTACTTAGTATTTTTTATTAATTTATATGAAGGATTAATTATTATGATTTAGTTATCATCCCCATTTCCCAGTTTATTCAGAAACTTTGAAGAGCTGAATGAATTTGGGTTGATAATAAAACACTAGCAATACACTTTTTATTCATTTAAATTGTTAAGTAAGTTAGAAGTAAATTATAAATACCAAATATCTATACTATTACGAGTTGAAAAAATGAAATGTCTGTATATTGAAGATATTTAAAACGGACTATTTAAAGGTCCCTGGATCGAAAAATATATTTTTTAGATTTTTTGTACGTTTGTACGTGTGGTTGTGGCTTCGTCACGCTAAAACGGCTGAACGGATTTCAACTATTTTCTATATCTATTTAAGCTGGGCATCCAGATCCACAGACGCTTAAAGGATATTTTTTACAGGCTTATACAACGGTTTCTTAAAACGCACTATGTAGAGGATCCCGCAACCTCGTTCGCAGAGGAGAAAAAATCATAACCCCTTTATATCCTTTTTGTTATTTTGTTCCTTTGTTATATCCTATAACCATCTGTGAATATATAGCTACCTGTGTATCAAAAATATTTGAAATTTGTTTACACGTTTTGGCGTGATATGCATGCTTCACTCGGTCCATACGGCTTACGACCGCACCCATTGGAGACAAGCAATATGTGGTCGCGATCCTCAGCATTGAGGGAAACAGGAAAAAGAAGATGTTGACTTATATCAGTCGTTTCATGGTAATATATACATATATAGTCCTCCTCATCGTATGGGACCACGGCGACTCTTGCAACCTCCGTTCATGTGCAAGGATGTGGCTTGCATAGCCAAACTTGGTCCTGAAAATCCGGTCACACTGTGCGCAGTAGAGCAGTCCCTGGTTATTGAATGTGTAATTGTAGGCCGCTTTGGGTCGAGTTTTCCGTAAATGGCGTTTTTGGTCCAGGTGTTCGAGTCTGGCTTCTTCAAATGAAGCAACACCTTTATTTACTCTATTGCGCCACTCCGGTCTCCTCGACGCAAGCTCCTCCCAACGCTCTGGTGGGATGTCACAAGATTTTAAATGACGTTTTAAGACATCCTTGTAGCGCTGGAACTGCCCCCCCATGACTACGTTTCCCGCTAGCAAGCTCCGAGTAGAAAACGGTTTTTGGGAGTCTTCAGTCTTCCATGCGGCTAACGCGGCCAGACCATCTCAGTTGGTGTCGCATAAGTAAAGCATAAACGGGTAAACAAAGTATAGCAAACTGCCAGGATATTAAAATCCCTGTCTGTGTCTGTATTTCCGACAAATTATATCCTACTAGCTTCTGCCCGCGACTTCTTCCGCCTTAAATTCGTTTATTGCGGATAAGGGCATTTTTCCGGGATAAATGTCACATGTGAGAGACAGACAGACGGACAGCGAATTGATAGAGTTCCATTTTAGGTCCCTTTATTGGTTACGGAACCCTAAAAACTGACACGCCCTTATCCCTCTCAGGAATTATTACATTTCCAAAGACTATTATTTTTTACAAACTTTATTTAGATTGCCTGTGTAAATTTGATTAATTGAATCCCCGTAAGCTGTATATGTTATATTATATGTCATTCACTATTAATACTTTTGTAAAGTTGCCATCTTATTCATTCTACATACGAGTAATATGTTCCCCATAATTCGTCAAACGGAAGTCTCATCCTGAATGAAATAATATCGAGTCCCAATGACAGATATTTGTACCCAAGTCCATTAATTCTCGTGGAAATTCAGGGAGCAATTTGCTTGATTTTTCCTTACGAGTCGGCGGTACTTTTTCCTGTCTTCTCTGCACGACAAAGCTTGCCTTGGTTACGCAAAAAAATCCTATGTGTAAACTTCAGCCGCGTTACTTAAGTCTTTCTTAAGGACGAGGGCACAAAGGTTTTTACAAGCTGCGACACCAACTGCGTTTTAATCTGGAACCCGCTGTTACGTGACGTTTTATGTCATTATCATTTGTAAAAGGATGTATTTTGTCAAAGACGTAAAGTTAATACGTAATATACGTATTTACGTTCTGCCGAGAACAAAGCCTTTCGTGTGCGTGTTTAAGATTCGGATTTTATGCAGTCTTGTGTAGTCTACCCTCATATGCCATAAACTTTTTTGTCATAACCATAATTTGGCATAATTTATCATTTGGCATAATGCAGTTTTTTCTAAACACGTAAACTGTTGAGGTTTGTTATAAAACAAACCTCACCTAAGCGAATGTATTTAACAAAATGATGCCTCTGGGTAATTTTGTAGTCATGAGCCGCAGTGATAGAGGTGATGGGGAGGGTCACACTGAGCAACTTTAAGTATGGGGCCAACCACGAAATTGTGAAAAAAAGTCAGCTAATTAAGTTAGTTGATGTATGGAACAGCTGATTTCTTATTTCGTTATTTCGTGTGACATTTTTTATCACCCCTTATCTCAAAATAACCCAGTATATCGAAAGATAATGCTATCTCTTTCACACTGAATGACACCACTCAAGTGTGAAAGAGATTATGAACAAACAGACAAGAGTGCTACAAAACCACACAAAGCTGGCTCCCACGTAACTCTCATCTTGCGCAGCGTGCACGATCGCTCGAAGGTCTTCGTTCGGACACTAGGCGCCGGTCACAATCCACCTCCTGTTAATTAAATCAGTCGAAATCATAATGCTATCTCTTCTACACTTAATGGCACTGCTCAAGTGTGAAAAGGACAATATTATTAAAAAACAGGTGAGTGTGCAATTGCTACAAAACTACACTAAACTGGCCCCCGCGTAACGTCTCGCGCAGAGTGCACGGTCGCTCGAGGGCTCTCATGCGGACACTCTGCTTTGGACACAATCCACTTGTACTTAATTAGCGACAAAACTCTTTAGTCTTCTTGTTATAGTATCAATAAAGGAATTTAAACGTGTAATAATAAACGAAGAGATGGTTTGTCTCCTCGAAACTTAGTTTTTAGGGTTCCGTGCGAAAAAGGTAAAAGAGAACCCTTATGGTGCGACTCTTTCTGTCTGTCTGTTTTACATACACCTTAACTAAGCGAGAAATCTTTTAACTCCACAGAATTTGAAGAAAATATTATTAAGTTATTATTTTAAGGCATTTCTACATTGCAGACTTACTCTTTATGCACACCTCCGATACACAGAAATACAGAACACGACAGTATCATTCGAATAAGCAGAGGTAAACAACAGGCCGTCTTATCGCTAAATAGCAATCTCTTCCAGACAAGCTTTGGGTAGCGAAGTGTTTAAAAGACAACATTTTTTATTGAGTAGGTGGCGAGGAACAGCTTTGAAGTAAAAAAATGTTATCATCCCGTTATTGTAACGATTGTAGAAAATTACGTTCATAACCTTATTTCTTCTCAAAGTTAATAAAATTTTCTTAAAAAGCTTTACAATAATTAATGCGTTGCATTAGTATTACGAGTGAGCGAAGGCTATATTGCGGTATCAAAGCCATTAAGTTTGTAGCCACAACTGGCACGCAAACCAAACACCGAATAGGGAATATACATTTTTGTTTTTGCTTTATTAAAAGCTCAATCATGTAACAAACAGTAGAGATTTTTTTTTTCGAATAACTTTAAAAATAACCAAGATTTAAGCCATCAAAAATTTCACTCCATCTCTTTCTAGCAAACAGAAATTAATATGGAGTATATATACGGCCGGAGTGAACTGTGACGTAACCGTACATGTCAGACCTCTTTGACATACCGTGAATTGGGGTTACTTTGATCAACGGGGTAACATTGATCACTTGTTTTTAATCCATAAGAAATTTGTTTGTAAACGCGTTTATGAGAGTTTATTGTTAAGGATGGCAACCTCGTTAAAAAAACTTTTTTGACGCGGTCAGAAATACACTCCTTCTTGTTTAAAAAATAATGATCATTGTTACCCCGTTGATTAAAGTAACCCCAATTCACGGTATTGGTATCTAGAGTCTCCTTTGGAATCCCTAATGTCGTTTGTCCTAATGTGTCGTTTGTCCTAACGCATTTTTTCAAAAACCTGAAATATTTCAGGATTTTTTAAAAGATCATCTGATAGATTAGGTTAGGTACGGTTTCTTTTATAACCATCCTGATAAGTTTACAGCTTCATAAAAAAAATGCGTCAGGTCAAACAATGCATTAGGACAGATGACACATTAGGACAAACGACGATAGAGATTCTGATATAGATCCCGCTATGTAATTAGTAGTTTAATTCTCATAAGTATCATGCGCATTTCTTGGCCGATATTAATTTTTATTTCAGTTTTGAAATCTTTTTTACGGTATGTTCATATTTTATTAAGAAAAGCGAAAAAAAATTCACGCGTGTCCGTTACCCTTTTGCTCGAACGTTGACGTTTCTCTAGTGCTCGCGGTAATCGAAGTTCCTTTATTGCTCCAGTCTCAATGGGTCATCGTTATCTTGAGTGCCACTAGTACTGCTTCTTGCGTGTTGCTACCTCACTGGATCTGTATTTTATACACAGCGCAAGAGCAATTAGCTACTGTTTGGTTGTAGTTTGTGACACACTTCCATGAGTTAGCCCCAACTTTGTGATGTCATTTTGGTATTTAAATTGAAACTTATGGAATACTAGCGGCTGCCCGTGATTTCGTCCGCCTTAAATTCATTTATCGCAGATAAGGGTATTTTTCCGGGATATAAAGAAGCCTATGACCTTCCCTGGGGCTCAAACTATCTCCATACCAAATTTCATTCAAATCAGTTAAGCGGTTTAAGCGTGTAGAGGTAACAGATAGACAGACAGAGATACAGACACACTTTCACATTTATAATATTAGTATGGATTAAAACAGAATCTCAAAAGTAGTCAGAATCCTTGTTAAACACAGACGAAGGGTTAAATGAGGTAAAGGCGAGTCGTCTATATACGTATATGCAGAGGGACCCCATATAATTATGGTTTAGGTCCTAAATAATCGAGTTGGTATATATTTCTACCTGTCGATTTATGTACTTAAAAAATTCTACCTTTGCAAATTAATGAAAAATAATGATTCTGTGCCAGCGGGGCTCTTTGTTAACACTTTCGCAACCAACATTTTTGTAGCGCTACGCTCGTAGCCAATAACATGAGAAAAACCGTAGGTAGCGAAAACTTGCTACGTGCAGAGCGCCCGGCGACCGGGCTCGCGGTGCTGAATGTGTTTGTAAGTTTACAGACTAAATAAATGAATTACTATTCATTGAGCCTCGTATTTCTACCTTCCAAATAAGTTTTCACTACACCCTAGATATAAATAGTTTTTGAGAAATACGCGTTCGAAGATTTTGCCCTTCTAGCAGGGCTCTTTGGTACTTAGTGACTTACATGAAAACAGGTAATTTTTTTAAAAAATAGCCGATTTTTTCTACTTACTACACTAACAAATTCCGTGTTAAAGTTACGCGATTCGGACGTGAATGTAACCACCGAGTTCAGAGCAAAAAATCTTGAAGCAATAACCATTTTTACTTCGGGAATTATACAAATATACAACGCGATGCTAATGACGTTTTTCAGCGAAATTTTCACTCTGCTAGTCGCAATATCTTTATATAAACTTAGCGTGATAATTGAATGGCAGTTTTCCTATGAAATAATAAGCGATCGAAAGCTGGAGCGGTCGGTAGAACTCGAGAATCTCATTATAATTACTAGAAATGTTATTTTAAATTCATAAATAAAGTAGCCATTTTCTTTTAAGATTTCTGTGAACCTAACTGCAATAGTAACGATACGCCTCTAAGACACTTCATCGAAATGCCCTGCAGAATTTTAACGTTCATGTAGGCACCGAAGTCAGTACTATCAAAATACTTGTAGTAAAACATAAATTTTAGTACGTTTTGGGTATCCAGCGGACCGTTTGCTTTAAGGATAGCAGTGGTCTTCATACTCACCTAGCAGGACGATTGAATTCGGTCTTTGTGTTCGAAAGCGGAGTGGAGCTATCAAAATGCCGCTTGAAAAATTACATTTTTTGTCTATTTTCCATTACAAACATTAAAGTTGCTATAAAATACTGGCCAAGTGCGAGTTGGACTCACGCACAACTGGTTCTGTACCCATGTATGCAAAATAATTTAAAAAAAATATGTGTCTTGTGTAGCCTCCTTGCGTCTTAATTTTTTACATTATTAAATTTTTATTATTTTTGATACAGCAGCCTTTAGTAACAGTCTATGAAAAAATAAAGTTTGTCTATTAAGGTTCAAAATTAAGAGCTTTTTAAGACCGATTGATGGACAGACAGACAGCTGAGGCTGAGTAATGGGGTTCCGCTGGTACCTTTTGGGTACGACACCGTATTAAATTAAGTAATTATGACATGCCCATGCCGTCCTTACGCACAAAATATAATATAGTCTGTGTTCTAATGTACGAAACACTCAAGATAAGAAACGCTAATTAACTTAGAACGCTTCAAGTTATCTCTTTATCAGTAATCGTTTTCAGCGGGAGCGTAAATTCACAAACGGAAATGACCAATACGACCACTCGTAGAAGGGTGCTCAGAAATATTTTATGTTACAGGATTAAACATTAAGAATTAAAGCGAAATTATATTTGCCAGTATTATTGGTCTGTTCTCTACTTATGACCACGATTTAGACATACGTAGCTAGACTTTATCTAACAAGCTTCAAACCGACGTCATTAGAAATATTAGCAATTCTGATTATATTATTGGTCTGTTCTCTACTTATGACCACGATTTAGACATACGTAGCTAGACTTTATCTAACAAGCTTCAAACCGACGTCACTAGAAATATTAGCAATTCTGATTATATTATTGGTCTGTTCTCTACTTATGACCACGATTTAGACATACGTAGCTAGACTTTATCTAACAAGCTTCAAACCGACGTCACTAGAAATATTAGCAATTCTGATTATATTATTGGTCTGTTCTCTACTTATGACCACGATTTAGACATACGTAGCTAGACTTTATCTAACAAGCTTCAAACCAACGTCACTAGAAATATTAGCAATTCTGATTATATTATTGGTCTGTTCTCTACTTATGACCACGATTTAGACATACGTAGCTAGACTTTATCTAACAAGCTTCAAACCGAAGTCACTAGAAATATAAGCTTTTCTGATTATATTTCTCACTAAATTTGACTTTCGGTTTCGCCCGCGTGGATTTTGAAGATAAATAAAAGCTTATTTGTACTTTCCAGCCTTTTTGTTAACTTTTTTGAGAAAATCACGGTTGGTCGGTTATGGCGTGAAAGACGAACAAACAAACACACTTTCACCTGTATAAAATAAGTATGATATGATGTCATCCTAGTTCTTTCATGCATGTAACCAAAACCGTAAGTATGAGCGGGACGAAAGTATTTGACTTCGAGTAGACTCGAATTGAGCATCGCTGGTAATGACATTGTCTTACTTTTAAGATTTATCGTTTAGATTTAATTCTGCTTTAGATTGAGATAAACGGAGTGTATATTTTTCTTAATATATCACGTCCAACGACTTCAGTATGGCGTACGCCTTCAGTCCAATTACAAACTCTGTAATAGGTTTTTCAAACTGGGTTTTTAATACGCACTTGTGGAAGTTTATAAATTATTCTTACTCTTACGGTGGTAATAATCAAATAGAATCGGTAGGTTAAGTAAATTTGTTTTATTTTGTAATATATCCTCGATGTGGCCAATATATAGCGTAATTAGAGATATTAATAATACCTCATCCAGGCATCGGTTACTAAAAAATTCGAATCAATTTTGCTCATAGTTACCTATTTTTTTTTGGTCTTTTGTCTACTGATATTATTGCTGACGGTATAACTATCACTATTTTACCCGCTCTTTTAAGAAAATCCTTTTATTCTCTAAAAGAAAGATATTGTATGAAACCCCGCAATGAATTAAAGAAAAAATCCTCGTGTATGTTTTTATCAAAGGTGTCGAGTGCGTTATCTGGCCGCGTCGCCAGAATTAACGGCCTCAGAGTCTCGCCGGCGATAAATTACCGCCCGACTTGATCCCACTCCTCGGATAAATCATGTGTGAGGACGGAATGAGAATTCGATGAAGCTCTGTTTATTTGGATTTACAGAACAACCTCCAACTGTTTCTGACGTCTTTTATTTATGAGGGTTCAAATAAATTGACCATGAAATTTACAGTAACTCCGGAATCTTGCAAAGTTTAACACATTATTTACCGGCCGATGGGATTTAAGTAATAGAACTAGTGAATAAAGGCCCAAGATAAAACACAATACACACATTCTGGGGTATTCCTAAAAGTTTTCACATAAATCAGCGGGCTAACTTTATTCAAACGACTCTCTGGCGACATCCGTTTGGATTCTACGTCAAGCGAAACTTTGTGCGGAGTAGCTTCTTTGTAAAAGTGCGGCTAGTTACTTCGCTCCTACATTGGGTTGGTGTCGGGAACACATATGTGACTGAGGTGCACAATATTTTCAAGTGACAAATTGAACTAGTATTTTGCCGTTCGAGTTTAAAACTGGCTGGCGTCGTCGAGTCGTTTTGTGATACATTTTAGAACTGTGCAATTCTAAAATGTATAGAATTTTTTTATATCAAAATTCGTCCACAACTTCGTGTTGTTTAGATTCTTCATGGATTAGCAGGTTACCCTGCTTTTAATTGTAATGTTTCAGTAAAACCACCATTATATAACCCTTTCATAATATATAACATAACAAATGAGTACTAGTTAACGTGCTCCAAGTGAAATCAGCAGTAGGTATGTATTCTCTGTAAAACAACTTAAATCAACGTATTCTTGCTCACAGCAAGTTGCGAGTATTATTACATATATTATATATTTATTATTTCAGAAAATTAAAAGCAATATAGAATTCGTACGATTATGTAAAAAAACTAGTTTGATAAACCTAAGAAAAGTTTATAATTGGGCTGGAGGTGTACGCCATATAGGAGTTATGAGGTCGTTGGCAGCGAGACATGGATTATGACATAACGGGACGAGTTTGAGGCGTTTCAGATGTGGTACGGGCAGAGAATGAAGGAAATAAGTTGGACAGAGAGAGTCACCAATGAGGAAATGTTGGGAAGGGTAAAAGAAAAAATAAGTATAGGTACTACGTGGTATAGAATTTTAAAGAGGGATTACGATAAAACATTTAATACGACACGACAAACTAATACGAAAGAGCATAGAGGGAAAAACTGACGGAAGAAAAGGAAGGGGAAGGCCATGAATCAGTTTTATAGACCAAATAAAGGGAACGGTAGTCGTCAGTATAACATAAAAAGCAAGAGTAATAAAAAAACAAATGTAAACTACTTTTACTGGCAACTTGACCGCTCGGCTCTTGACCGCTTATTACTTCATACAAAGGCTGCAATCCAATCGCCGTTCCGTTAAGTGCATGTGAAGATCACTGTGACTTTCAAAGCAAACGGGCCGCTGGAAATCCTAAGGCACTTGTCCCACCGTTAACGATAAACGAGAAGCGAGTAGAACTAGAAACTAGATACAAGTTGGCGAGCAGCGAGAAGCGAGTGTGTGGTTCCGATAGTTATGTCGCTGGGTTTTGAGCGACTTTACGAGTGCAACGGGCGATTACTCGTACCATTCGTTTGGAAAGAAATAAACATAGGGAGTGGTGAGTAAAGTAATTGTTGGTTAATCTCGTCACGTGAGTTCTGACCGCCAAGCGAGCATCACTGAGCGAGTTTTATTTTTGATTCATTTTGTGGCTGCGACAAACTACAGTACAGGAGTTCTTGTCGGCAGTCATCAATCAATTATTAATATATGTATCTCTTTTATTGACAAGAAATCTGCATCCATTGTTCGTTTCTCGAGCGGGAAAATAGTCTATAACTAATCGCTTCCTCGTCGGCGGTGGGACAAGTGCCTAAACGTCGCTAAGTAACATTTCCGTAATAAGATTTCAACAAACTTTTTAAGGCTCTGGCTTCGGTGGTTACATGTTGGTGATTTTTTTGTAGCAAACCTCGATATCTCGTGTCACTGTATTAAAAAACTCTTTTTTGAGAAAATATTAAAAGAACAAAAGTTAAGTCCGTGAAAATATTCTTATCTAATATAGAACTGGACAGTAAGTATTAAGAAAATTTTGATGCCATTTTATTCTGTTCCACGTTAACATGATTATCATTTACTGAAATTTAATAAATTCTACCACGCATCATTATTTTCATTGAGGCAATTCACGATAATATTGTGGCCGCATCGGGTGTTTAAATTATTATATTTAAATATATAATAATTTAAACACCCGACACAATAACTAAAATATATGTCAGTATTTTAGTTATTGTGTAGGAGTTCTACCTGTAAGTATTTCAGAACTTTGCCGATAATAGAACTCATAAACTAAAAGCTTTGAAATATTCATAGAAATGCTTAAGTACTATCAATCTTAGTTTAAATCCAGAAAATGGATCAATTAACTTTTTTTTCCTCCCCGTTGCCTTGGTTACGTTATTTGAGTCACTTTTTAAACTACGATTTTAAACGATATAAAGGCAACATGTTTATTTTAGCCAAAATTACCTTTTTTAAAAACTCTGTCACTTTTTGACTGACCTGAGGATAGAATAATAAGAAGAAAAAGTTGATCCACCTAATTAAAGCTGTTAACACCACAGAAATCAAGACCACATGTCTTTACCCACGAAATTGTGTCACAAACTACAACGAATAGTAGCTAATTGCTTTTGCTTTGTGATAGCAATACGGATATAGCGAGGTAACACAACGCCAGAAGCGGTACTAGCGACACCCAACATAACGATGTGCTATTGAGACTGGAGCGATAAAGGAACTTCGATTACCGCGACCATTAGAGAAACGTCAACGGACGAGCAATTCGGTGTTTGGTTTGCGTGCCAAATTGTGGTTACAAACTTAATGGCTTTGATACAGCAGTATAGCAGTTGCTAAATCGTAATAACTAACGCATTAGTTATTGTAGAAACTTTAACAGAAATTTTGTAAGCTTGAATAAAGGATAAAAACACAAAATTAAGGTCACGGAGAGCATTTCTATGAGAATTACAGGAAATGAAAAAATTTAGCGTGGTATTTTTTGTTTGGTAGATGAGTGATTTGCAGGCATAATATATGTTTATTTTAAGGTGTGTTATAAAGTATAACGAAACTGAGTTGAAAAATTCAGATACAAAATGTCGCAAAATTTTGTGTATAGATAAAAATAAAAAATCGTTGATACAAAAATGTAATGAAACTGAGATTCAAATTTGGGACATAGTTTTCATACTTTATATAAGGTTTGAATGTATGTACGGTTTTGAGTAGGTTAAGCACAATCAATCAATAATGTAAGGAGAAAAAAACTTAAGTTTATTTTTTTATGCAAATCAAATCAAATCAAAATATTCTTTATTCAAGTAGGCCTAGTTAAAAGCACTTTCGAAATGTCAGTTACATGAGAGTGAATGTTTGCTGGGAGAAATACAATATGATCCAACATTTGCTGCAAGGATTAGGGAAACCCAGAAAAACCTAATCAGATCATTTAACTTAAGTGTAATATTATTGATAAAATCATCATTTTAAAAATTAAGTAATCAATAAGATAAATCGCAAAAGGATTGTCAATAAAAAATAAATACTCTAGAATGTGTCTAAAATAAACTTCTAAATGTCAGAGTATATAAAACAATTAAGATTGAAATAATAATAATAGCTTAAGTATTCGTTAATATAAATATTCATATACCTACATGACGCTATAATTTACATTAATCCCACGCGGCTTCATCATTCATGTAGTCTTGTGTGCTATAATAAGCTTTAGAAAATAATTTTCGTTTCACAATATTTTAAAATTTACCAATAGACAACTCAGTTATGCTGCTAGGAAGTTTATTATAAAATCTCACACAGTTACCCATGAATGATCTCCTTATTTTATGGAGCCTAGTAGCAGGCACTGCAAGCTTATGCTTATTTCTAGTATTAATATTATGTATATCACAGTTCTTCTTAAAGTCGGTAATATTTTTATGTACATACATAATATTCTCATAAATATATTGACAATGCACTGTCATTACATTAATGTCCTTAAACTTATCTCTAAGCGAGTCTCTAGAGTTCATTTTATATATCGCACGAACAGCCCCCAATCACTCAGAAATAGCCATTACAAAGGCTACTTGAATGTGACCACGGAAGTCAGAGCGGCTAAAAAGAAAGAAATGTCCCGTATTTAGTAAATACTCTGTAGGTTTTCAAACTCTTCTAACTAATTATCTTCTAAAAAATCATCGATTACGTACTAAATTAAGGTAAATTTTGGCCTTCTCTTCACACAAAGAGACCTTTTAACAAAAGGAAAATAGATATTTTAACTCGCGGCTCAGAAAGAAGGATGTTGTAAATTTTACATGTGTATCTGTGTATATGTATGTGTGTTCATTTGAATGCATGTTAAGGGTTCCATGCCCAAAGGAAATGAATAAACGAAAAAAAAAACTTAATTAATTAATGAGATATATTTATGCAAATATGGTGGTACATGGATACAAGATGATAACTTAGTCTCACATATTTGGCCGCTGACAAGATGTGTAAATAAAATTTCATGGTGACAAGTGTCAAATTAAATTGAATTACTAAATTATGTATACGAGTACTATTAAAAAGTTGTAAAAATGAAATGTCTGTACATCAAAGATATAAAAAAATAAAAATGTACTATTAGAAAGTCACTGAAAATGAAAACAAAAATTGAAGTTATTGTATGAGTCATGACTTTACCACGCCAAAACGCCGAACGGATAAAAACTGTTTGTGGTACAAGGGTAGCTAGGTATCCATTTATTATTTTATCTTCAATGTACAGACATTTAATATTTATAACTTTATAGTAGTATAGATGAAGAACAAAGAACTAAAGAAATAAATAAAGCATCGCAAAGTGAGAAAATGTGTTAAACTTTTTGCCTTTCAGAAATAAAATATGGTTTTCCCTTTTAATATTCTTTAACAACTAGGGCATTCTAGTTTCAGGAACGCCACCAATATAAATTAATTTGTTACTGGAAATATTTCTTTTCATTCAGTAACAGTTTTATTCTAGAAATATTTTCACTACGAGTAGTCCATTAAGTTAAACGGTTGACCAGAAGCACGGTCACAGAATAATATCAATGTATGGTTTCTGACAGAAATGTTCGAAATAAAAGATTAATTTCACCACGTTTCACTTTTGCTCCGGGAATGTTGAATCTGCGAATACGAGGGCTGTCTTTTAAGTCTTATTGTTTACAAACTTCCCACGAGTATTTTATAAAAACTTACAGCGTTTTAAACTTTTTGAATTTGGAAGCAGAAAACAAAATATATTTTTTTTAATGTTCGAATCGTTTTATTGTAGCATCTTGTCAAAGTAAACAAATCTGTTGTGAAGACGGAAATCTCCAAGGAAAAGCGTTCTATAATTTTCTCTGATTTTCGAAATGCTTTGAGGAGCCGGACTTCTGTGTTTAGTGCCAAAGTGTGTTAGGATTGTAAAACGCTGGTCTTTAGAATTTCAATGTAGGCAGTCCAGTCTCAATGTCAAACCATGTGAAGGACGTCAAAAACCGCCGTGACCCAGCAACGCCGTAAACATCGACGCTGTGCGACAGCTGATCATCGAAGATCGTCACGTTACAAATCGTGAAATAGAGACATCTCTAGGCATTTTGACCACTGCGATTTAAAAGCTCATGCATGAAGAACTCGGCGTAATAAAGTTGTTTTCGAGAAGGATATAACATTTGTTGAACGATGATCAAAAAACAGCCCGTGTTAGATGGTGACGCAAAACTCTGCTAAGGTTTGGCGCAGGGGAATCAAAACACATCCTTGATATTATCAGTGGTGATGAGTGACGAATCGTATGCGTATGATCTAGATTCCAAGCAGCAGTCAATTGTTTGGGTCTTCCAAGATGAACCAAAACCGACAAACACTCGCGAAGCACTACAAAGAAAATTATCGCGTCATTTGTGACTGGTCATGTTGCCGCTACTGTTTTAGAAAATAGTAAGACACCTAGCGCTGATTGGTATACAACAGTTTACTAGCCACAAGTTATCACAGGGTTCCGAAAAAACAATATCAAACGCCGTATGACACTGCACCACGACAACGCAAGCATACACACTTCTGGAATAAAAAAAAAGCATTTTTCAATGGCGAAATTGACGAATTATTAGACCACCTTGTGTACAGCTTTGAGTTAAGCCCTAATGATTTTTCGTACACAATTTAATTAGCACTGCTAGGCTCCTTCGTATCTTATTATTTACGTCATCATACAAATCAGCAATCAAACAAGGCAAAACCCAATCTCAGAGACGCACAAGTATTTCCAAAACTGGTTCGAACTTATGAAAAAGTGTATCTTGGCGAATTCTACGCACAAACAATACAGCTTCATTAATTTTAAGATTTTGGATGCTTATTTCAAACGATAAATCTTAAATATCAAGTTCTTTAGCCTAAACATGGGCTACAATATATACCAGTATGTATAACAGAAGGTGATGAGCTACTTTTATGATAAAACCGCATGGTTAAAAAAAAAAGCCCGTATTTTTTTTGTCAATTTTACACGTAACCACAAAACTTGTGTTATGGGTAATAATATGATACTTTCATATATAGAACGCAGATAGAATTTCAAGTTCAAACCTAAAGATCAATAAAATGACGATACGTTTGGCTACGTTGGCTTACGAAGCTGGCGGTCCCGGGTTTGAATCCCGGCCAGGGCAAGTATTTGTGTGATGAGCTCAAATACTTCCCTGGCCGGGATTCAAACCGATGGTGTCGTCATTTTATTGATCTTTAGTTTTGAACATGAAATTCTATCTGCGAGTACACTAGTTCATTAAGTTGCATTAGCTGGCAATTGAAAACGCGTTTGAGCTGCGAGCGCGGCGTCTAATCTGAGCCTTCGAGCGATTGGAGTCGGTGGGAACCCGGACACTTGTTCGATTGAAACCCGTGGCTAATTTGCGAACCTACAGACAAAATTACCGGAGCATTTCCCCGGTAGAGTGCGGAAATTGCGACCTTAAATATTTGCTCGCGATGTTTTACCCTCATCTGGCATAAACTTTTTAGTCATAATCATCATTTGGTGTAATGCATTTTATTTTCAGAACATGTATACTTTTCAGGTTTGTTATAAACTAATCGAATGTATTAACAGAATGATGAATTAAAAAGTCATGTAAATTCTACAGTTTCTGAAAAAAATAATTATGTAAGTGATGAATTATGCCAAATAATGATTATGACATAAAAGTTTATGCCAGATGAGGGAACCAACTCGGGACATAATAACTCCATGTTCAAAATTGACATGTTCAAAAAAGACAGTATGTGTTTCGGATTTATGTTAAAAAAAGGCCTATGGACGGTCATGGCTTTAGACATGCAGATTTAATATTTACCGGAAACTAACATTGTATTATTTACAACTTACATGTATGCCCAACAAATGCATGATTTTCCAAGGATATAGGACTCGAAATAAAACATTTAATTTCACCAAGCCCCCGGCCATTTTGCGAACCTAAAGAGTATACCGACCGAGACACGTAACCGCGCTAATAGTTTCTTTAGAAGTGTAAAAAAAATAGTCACCATGATATACATCACTGGGTGTGTAAAGTATACCAAAAGTTGCCCATGCCGGCAGACGAGTGCATCAAGTCAACTTTTAGTAAACTTGATGCACTCACTGGGTGCACAAAGTAAATAAAGGGTACTATTAGTATAATTGATTCACCCAGGTGAATCAAGCTAAGTGTTTCAAGACTTTCAAGTATATTATAGGTAATATTCTGTTTCCGCGATTGTCATTCATTCAAATAAAATAATTGAAGTCAAATCATATAATATTCGCGATATAATCCGTTTAAGTTGTTTTATTTAAATAATAACATAATAACGTAATTTCGAATGTGTTTCTATTTAACTGCGTTAAGTTATAGATCGATATGATTTTAGGCATCCAGATAGAAAACATACTAGAGGGTAACGAAAAATGCAGTGTCTGAAAGAAACAGGAGCGGAAAATAATAATTTTAATTTCACCGTGGAGAATATTTCAATTTGCCAGTTGCTCATTCAATTCCAATAGCTTCCAAAAACTCGTCCGTGACGGGAGCGCAGTGTCTAATCTGAGCCGTAGAGCCACTGAAACCGATGAGAAACCGAATACTTGCTCGACTGTAATCCATGGTCAAATTGCGAACGTACAGTCAGCGACAAAAACTCTGTAGCATCCAAAGTGCCAAAAATATTGACACACATTTTTATTATAAGAATAAAAATGTGTCATCAAAGTCAAAGTTTTATACAAATTCTTTTACATTTATGTTGTAGAAGTTTTGCTTTTACGCGATATAATCCGTTAAATTGTTTTATTTCAATGAGTAATAATCGCGGAAACAGAAGAAAATATTATGTTCACCAGTACGGACTGGATGTTGCTAACCAAATCAGTATTGTTAAGCGAGATCCAACGGCGAAAGTAGTAAAAACGACAGCCGAGCTGATAAGTAAGCACTCTGAAAATCTTAATCTGGAAGTGAAAAGTTTAGTGCCTTCTTGCCCGGTGCCACCAAAGTTGTACGGGTTACCAAAGATACATAAACCTGGTGCTCCGTTACGCCCTATAGTGAGTCAAATCGATGCTCCTACCTATCGATTAGCTCGGCACTTAGCAGGTGTACTTTCTTTACTTGCGAGGGAAGACGGAAGCATACACAAGGGACTCATACCATTTTGTCAGTGAGATTAAGGATTTGAGACTAACTGATGATGAAGTTATGGTCAGTTTTGATGTCCAGTCTCTCTTCACATGCCTACCAGTTCAAGAATGTATCGAAATTGTGAAAAGAAAATTGGGTGAACAACAGATGGCAATAGAATATGCTGAGTTATTACAACACTGCCTTACATCTGGCTATATGCTATGGAATGGTGAATTCTATGGGCAAGTTGATGGTGTGTGGCAATGGGGTCTCCGATGTCTCCTGTCGTCGCCGATATTTTCATGGAAGACTTCGAGGAGAGAGCGCTTTCATTGGCACCTGTCAAGCCGAGGATCTTTAAAAGATACGTAGATGATACCTTTACTATTTTACCTAGATCTAGTGTTTCAGCTTTCTTAGACCATCTGAACTCCATGCATAGTAAAATTAAATTCACTATGGAGTTGGAAAATCAAAATTTACTTGCATTCTTAGATGTGCTAGTAATTAGAGGTCCTAAAAATGACATAGGTCGTACTGTATATAGGAAACCTACGCATACAGATAGGTATTTGAATGGCAAATCTCACCACCATCCCTGTCAACTTGCTACAGTGGGTAAATCTTTGTTTCAGAGAGCCAGGGGTATCTGTGACAATCAACATCTGACTACTGAGTTACAGAATGTCAAACGTGCGCTTCGAGCCAACGAGCTCCAGATACCACGTTCCAAGCAGAATCCCAGTATGAAGAAACCAACAGACGAGCGTAAACCTGCCGTATTACCATATGTGAAAGGGGTCACAGACAAGATCGGAAACATCTTGAAGCGTGCTTCTATAAAAACATATTTCAAGCCGTTGAAGAAGGTGTCTCAATACCTTAGACCCGTGAAGAGTAGCACCCCTTTGCAGAGTGCAGGCATTTATAAGCTGGACTGCGAGTGTGGTCTTTCATACATTGGTCAAACGAAACGCAGTGTATCAACCCGGGTGAAGGAGCACATAGCAGATGTCAAGCCCCGTCGGTGTAATAGGTCTGCAGTCTGTGAACATGTCATTGACAAACCAAACCACTCAATTAAGTTTGATAAACCTTCTATCCTTGCCAAAGAAAAAAGATATTTTCCTAGGATGTTACGCGAGGCTATTGAGATTAAAAAGCATCCTAATTTCAATAGAGAAGATGGATTGTCACTACCACCCGCTTGGGATCCTGTAATACATCTCATCAAGGAACAAGCGGGACACAGGACTGCAAAACATTAATTTCCGAACGGTGTAAAATATCTTATCTGTTTAAAAGTAGTTTAATAGTCTCTGTTTTTTTAAATATTATAATTAGTAATGAGGTAGCCTGGGAGTTTTTCTTTGCAGCGTTTCTTTTCTCCTCAGTACGCCACATTTGTGAAATGCTGCTTGGTAAATTATTAGAATAAAATTATTAAGCCCTTCTGGCACATGTGTAACTGTCTTTACAGCTTAGGCCCATCTGGCATGTATGTACACCTTTATTTGTGTTTTTTAAAAAAATAATGGGTAGTTTGCACAAATTGTAACTTTGACAGAGTAAAATACATCTTTTTTCAGTCCTCCCGTGACCATGGAAAGCTGGAAAGCTTCCGAAACGTCGGGAACTTAAATGAGATTATATACGCGATATAATCCGTTAGATTGTTTTATTTCAATATTATATGGTTGTAAAAATTAAATGTCTGTACATTGAAGATATTCTCAAAAATATGATTGTTATGGACTATTTGGAGGTCACTTAAACGGGAAATATTTTTTTTTGGATTTTATGTATCTCTTTATGTGTCATTGAGGCTTCATCACGCAAAATCGGCTAAACGGATTTCAACTGTTTTTGGTACACGACTACGATGAAGAAAAAACCAAGGGTTATGACTTTTTCTCCTCCGCGAACGAAGTTGCGGGCACCTTCTAGTAATATTATAAACATGAAAGTTTGTGCTAATGTATGTATCTACGTTTCTCTTAATTTTAAAAACTACTGAAGCGGATCTCAATGAAACTTCTCAGTAATGTTGTTTAGACGTGATAATTAGACAAAGGCTATAAATTCTCTATTGTATCGTAAAATCTTGTAAAAAGTTCCATTTTTACCACGGAGGTCAGATATATCGTTGGAAAATGTTGGAATCCGAATTTCGATTATATAAGTAGTAGCCCTCGTACTTATTATTTTTCCTAATTTTAACTTATTTACAAGTATTGTTATCTGTAACATAAGGCAGCCTACAGGTTTTTATATGAATGTATTATTGTCAACAATATAACTGTTTAGTATTCGTAAAACCAAACACTAAACACCCAATCTCTATTCAAACGAACTGGGTTAGGTATGCCACTGTGAAAACCGCTCCGTTAAAAGTCATAATTCAGTATTCTAGTTGCGCATAGCGGAGCCTATTTTAAACAGAGAACTGAAATATTTCATGTGAAATGAATAAAATAGCTTAACGAGTGCCCAATTTTCGCACCAAGAGATAATCAATGAAACAGAACATTTTTTAACAAAACAAATACGATTTCCACCTCACTCGCTATCATGGAAATATCATTTGAAGTTTGAATTTTATTTTATTCTCAAAACCGACCTATGGGTGAGAACTTAATTTGTGACAAGAAGTTAAGTCATTTCATTTGCCTTAGTTTAATTAATTCCGTTGTGACACGAAAGTTTGCCTACAAATTGTATGAATAAGTTCCTTTCACAACGGAGTCAATTAAAATTAGGCAAATAAAATGCCTTAACTACATGCCAAATTTCGGTTCGCCCCCCTACAAAGACTAAAGATGGGAGAGCGATGAAGTCGTATATAAATTCAAAAAGTCAATATTAGAAAAATGTTCAAAGAATTTGTATGAAATATGAATGTGTGTGAACGTCACAAAACTGGCGATCTCATTCGTAGCGAAAAATTGTAACAAACCTGACTTTTTTGACACATATTTTTCATCACAATTGAAAGTACTCTTTATTCTGAACATAATGAATTCAAAAAGTCAATACTCTGGGAACACAAGTGTGTTTTTTTTTCAAATGGCTATACACAGATACATCTAAAACTTATAACACTACTTATTTAGCGAGACCCGCGCGGCACTATCGCGGCAACTCCACTTTGTTATAGCTCGAGAAAAAATAGTCGAAAAAACTACAAAATTTAATATCTTAGAATTGTGACATATATTAATATAAAGTGAAAAGAATACCCTGAAATCAGTTTTTAAATATTAAAAAAAAGCTGACGGATATCTTCTCATAGAGATACGTCAAATACGTCCATCTTTCATGCAGCTGATATATATTTTGTATTTATTATTTATATGTAATAGGTATAAGTAATTATGTATGCATTATTTGCTTGTGTCCTAACGCTCTGAATGATTTTTCTCACTGCACCATCCGTAGCCAAAATTGCAAAAACGGAACCCTTATAGTTTCGTCATGTCCGTCCGTCCGTATGTCACAGGCATTTTACTTAAAAACTATTACATGTATATTGATGAAATTTGGAACATAGGTGTCTTGTGTGAGCCGCTACTTAGTTTGATAAATAAATAAAAAATATATAAATCTAGGGGGGCACTCCATATATTATGTAACCGAAACTGAAAAAAAAACAGCAAATATCAATGTGTGGCCCGTCATTCGACAGATCTTCTAAAAACACTGAAGTTTTTAAAAAAAAATTGATTGAGTGAATATTTTCGGAAATATGCGCTCCGAAAGTAGCAAAAATTGTGTTAACCCCCTCTTTATTTTCTAAACGGTATGTTAAAAAAATATGAAAAAATGTACAAATATAAAACTTAATAAACACTTCCAAGGAAAATTGTTTTCAACATTATCAGACATACCGTTTTTAAGTTATTGCCAAAAAACTGCACTTCTCAGCAAAAGGACGTAAGTGCTGGGAAGATACTCTCTTTTGTTAGTGTTTTGTTTTCATATCGTATTTCTGTCATCTGTAGTGCTTTTTTTTGAGTAAACGGCTGCGGACCCCTACATTGAGCATGGTCCGACATGCTCTTGGCCGGTTTTTTCTGTTCCGCGATATGTTTGACTGGGAGTTTATATATTTGTTTTAATATTGTATTATTATATTAAGTCCGCCATTTGTACTTACTTTTGTTTTGTGCAATAGAGCAAATAAATAAATATAATAGAGCAAATATACACGGTGGGAACGAATGACCTGACAGACTTGAACCATCGAGTTTGTGTACCTCATTGGTGTACCGTTCAGTTAACACTTTCACAACCAGGTACCCTAGGCTGGGCTGGTGCTCTACTCGTAATAAGTTTTCGCTACATACGCATTTTCCCATGGCTACGCGCTACAAAAACTTTGGTCGTGAATGTGTTAAAAATACGTTTTATGAGAATTTTTATTTTTATAAATTCGCGTATAATGAAACGTAAAGCTGAGATAAAAGTAGTATTCGACACAAATTACCCTCAATAAAAAAAAAATGGCGAAGTGCGAGCCAGGCTCGCGCACCGAGGGTTCCGTACAAAATAAACGCTATGGCCGTATCTATGAAAAGCCAGTGTTAGCAGAGCCCTACTTCTAAACAAAATGTACGCGGTGCTCGATCATTTTATATTGGATATTGATATAGACAGACATCAATTTATACTGTTTTTAGTATTTAGTATTGCGACACCAGAAATACATCATTTGTGAAAGTTTCAACTGTCTAGCTATCACGGTTCATGAGATACAGCCTGGTGACAGACAGACAGACAGACAGCGAAGTCTAAGTAATAGGGTCCCGCTTTACCCTTTGGGTGCGGAACCCAAAAATAATGTAAATGAATACCAAACTTAGCGTAAAACCTAATACAAACTAACCTAAAAGCATGCATGTACTATTAAATAAGTGGCTACATCACATCAATAAGGCGTGATAATCATAATTTGAGATTTATGAAATTATAAAAATGATTCGTTATTGGACTACAATGTTATACCACTTTTTATGCTACATTCGTCTGATGGGTTGTGCGGTCCTACCATATAGTACGAATTTTAGCTTACGTAACATACAATTAGAGACTCTTTGAAACAAGAACCCAAGTAAAAGTAACGAATCAACCAAAATTAACACAAAAAACCTCAACTCTTTACCAAAAGATTCCAAGCTGTACACAAGTTCCCTTTCCAAATACAAACTCCATTTTGCGACCATCCGAATATGTTTCCTTCCTTCCGAGACTTTTAAGAGATAACTTTCCAAATAAATCAGACCACTGCAGCTAGACACAGCGCTTACGTAGGTACAAGCTTTGTTATCAGAGGAGTACTCGGCTACCAATTCAACTTTCGGCGATTATTCAAAAATTTATATCATTGTTTTGGGAGCTTACTCCAAGTTATTAAAACGAAGCGAATAATTTATTGAATTCGCCGTCTTTGTAAACGCTTTTTCCGTCTTCGTTGTGCATTTGTAGATTATAACAGTTCTTATTATTAACTTAAATCGACTGTGGAACATATCATCATTTTTCGTTTACAAGTTATGGGTAGTTGTTGGCAGCGATTTTGATAGTTTCTGAGTAACAATTTGCATATTTCTTATTATAATTCCTGATGGAAAGAAAAGGCTTTTAGAAGGTAACTTTTCAAATAAATCAGAAGCCTTTGCGGCTCTAGCTGCAGCGCTTACGGCAGCTTTGCTAACAGCGGAGTAGGTCGGCTACCAATTCAACTTTAGGCATTTATTAAAAAATGTAATCATTGTTTGAGGAGCTTATTTCAAGTTATTAAAACGGAGGGAATAATTAATTAAATCCGTTGATTGTATTGGGGTGAAAAAAGTAGGTACGTAAAAATTGATATTTTGCGCTTATCTTACTCAGGATCGTACATACATTCAAACCTCACACTTACAAGAAAAAAGTGTCCAAAATTGAGTATTATAAAAATATTTCTGTTTCGTTACCTTCATAGAAATAATGAAAAACATAATACTCAAATGTAACAAAACTGAAATGGGGATTACGGATGTACAATTCTGAGTCAGATAAGCCCAAAAACCAATGAACTGAAAAAAAAAAAGTTGATTCGAATTAAGTTGCTTCGCAACTCGAATCAACTCGTCGACTCCACCTGACGGTTTGACTCGCGTATCTAACTCGGATCGGAGTCACCAACTCGACGAGTATTCTAACTTGGAGCTCGAATTGGCAAGTCAACGCACATTTCAACATAAACGGCGATTATATACGTGGCAGCGATGTAGCGGAGGCTCCCGAACTCGGCTCGGCTCGCGGACACGGCTGAGGCCGCGAGCGGCGGCCATCCGGTTGATCCGAGTTGAGTCAACCCGAGTTTTGACTCGAATTAGCAGCCGAATCAACTTGAGTCATTCGAGTTGAAAAAAAATCGACTCGTAACATTGCTAATGTAACAGCCCGAACAACTTAATTAGAACCATAAACATATAACGAAGATCGAAAAATAACAATAGGTACTTATATATATATATATATAGTCGTATATTTGTACTTATGTTTAGATTTTTATTTATTTCGGTATTATTTATAATCTTATCTCATCATCTACTCGTTCCTACCTATTCTGTGTCATTTCCGCTACCCATAGGTTGTCTGGAAGAGATCGCTCTTTAGCGATAAGCCCGCCTATTGAAGGCTCTATTATACTATTTTTGGTGTGCATTAAAGAATTGTTGTATTGTACTTTAGTAACAATTTCAGTTCCATTTTTAAGTTTAATTTAGATTTAGTTTGTTTCAGTTTAATTATATTTTTAAGGTTATTTGGTTTATTGTACTGTTTAAATAATAATATTATGTTTAGTTAAAAAAAGTAATAATGGGCCTGGCATATTTCTCGTACAACCAACGGCCACAGGACCGGTCGGGATGATGTCTTTTTGGCTATACCTACGTCCAAAATAAGCGATCATGACTTTATGCTCAGCAAAACCTAAACAATTCGCGCATATTTACTTACAAAATACTTGTACATAAAAAGGAAAAGAAATAAAGGCAACTTTGAACGTAATTTCCATACTTCCAGGCACGTGACTCTAAATTTAAATTTTCCCCTTATTTTTATTACGCGAATTATCGTATTGGCCTGCCATTGACAGGGTTCCAAACTCCAGAATCCATGTGGAACACGGGTCCAAAGTTTGTGAGTCTTATTGAATAAATTAACTTGTATTAAAATTCTGTTTGAGATCCAATCGTCCCAATTCCGTAGGTACCGATTCCCTTATAATAACGACGAAAATGTATAATATAATTATTTACATAATCTACTATGTATGTTTCATGCTCTAGGGTAAATTATAAAACGAAACTAGAAATTGCAAAACACTATGGTTTTTTGCCACAGGGTGGATTATATTTTTCATTGGTTGTTTTTTTACGAAAATCTTGATGTTTTTACCATCACAATCTTCGTGAGTTTTAAAGTGAATGTCTTCACTGAGAAACTATATTCTTATACATAAAAAGAAGACAAGCTGACTGGACTCTATAGCTCAATTGGCAGAGCGAGCGCCTTAGCAAGGCCGAAAGCACTGGTTCAAATGCAGTCGGAGCCTTGAATTTTTTATTATTATTTGGATATTTGTATTTATAAGAATATAATTTTCATGTTAGATTTTAAATATCTCTTAACTCTATTACTTGGTCTCATGACTAAGCTCCTCGAATTTGTCAAACTATAACGGAAACTGTTTCGTGATTTACGATACATAATTCGCCATGCGCTCAGTGTGATACGTGTGTCAGATTATATATAAATAATTATTTCTAGTGCTTTACTGAATATAATAATTTAACAAAAACGGGCCTATGCCAAACGTACCGATTACAGGCAGTTACGCAATGCTTTACGAAGAAGACTGCTAACCCAGCGGACACGGCTTGACCTGGAAAGCGGACTGGCTTCAACGGCAACAGCACGAGGCGACGCATCAGCACAACGTGCCTCGCATTTACCACATTGCAATTGTGTAACTTTGACTTCACTTTTTGTTCACACTTCGAACAATGGTCATATATTCTTAACTGTAATTTTAATTAATTAAATTAGTATTAAACTTAGTTTTGGTTTGCAGAATTCGTTTGTAGGCTGTTTACCTAATTAAACATATCACAGTGTCTCACATTTGTTGTTGATGATAGAATCAAATAGAAAAGAATAGAATATATTTATGATCAACGTGGCATACTTGTATCGTGATGCACTACTTCATGTTTCTTAATTAGTTTAAATATTTACCATATTGTTGCATGCGTTGTTTACCTTTAAGAGATTATTACACTAATTTACAAAAAAAAACATGGAAATTTGTTGTTGTATTGGTGTAATCTTAATAAATTAATAAAATAAAACTTACTACGAGCGTAGCGCCCACCTAGTGGTTTCCCGGCCATAAAAGTGTTAATAATTGCGGTAGCTTAGACGTTTTACCTTTTGTATCGTTACGCTACTTAAAGACGGGAGAGCATAAATACATGAACCTTTGTCTCAATTCTCAACAAGTTATTATGATAAAAAGTAATTATTCTAAGCACCCTTAACCTAAGCTCGAGTGGACTCCAAGAGGAGACCGGGCGGAGTGTGTATTGTTTCGGTAAGTTTTGAGGAGTATCATCGTCATTATACTCCTCTCTGCCCCTCCTTATAGAGGTGGGTGATAATGAAAAAATCACAGTGATCGGCCGTCTGAAAATCACTGTGACTTTTCAGGAAGGAACAACGTATCACAAGTAAGGTAAATGTTCCAAGTTCCTGATGTCTAATAGGTTGCAGGTTGATTGTTGTTTCATTGTATGCGAGAGTGGCCCAGGCTCGTTCAGTCTGTTTTTTAAAATGCGTGTTTCTCTAAACGGCCTTCTTCAAACCAACATCTCTTTCCTTTAATGTCTGCTATTTTTTTCCTATGATGGCACTTTAAAATGCTCGCTTCCTATTATCTCTATTTTCAAATATGGCTGTTTTTTTTAATGTAACGAGTGGCAAAAGGGCAGACGAGCCACCTGATGGAAAGTAGTCATTGTCGCCCATGGGTATATGCAACACCGGAGGAATCGCCCATATTTTGCCAACCTTTGACAGCCCTGCTAACTCGCGTCTTGAAGAATCCCATGTTATAGCGCTCTGGAAATACCTTAAGGGAAAGGTTATTCCACACCTTGCAAGTGCGTGGTAAAAATGAGCGTGATGCCCGTTTATTTTTGGGATGCCAAGCATCCAGATAGTGGGCATGTATACTTTGTTTCTGAGGCGGCGGGAGGTGCGGTGAGATGGTAGAAACGTGACGGTGGCACCAACTCAAAAAGTTCTTCAGAACATTCCCCATTGTACAAACGGTCGAACAAATACGGCGAGCCAACATCTCTCCGGAAGCTCAGTGGTTGTAGGTCGTTTGTCAATTCGGGATCATCGACAATACGAATATGTTTCCTGTATTTTCCGCTTATTATGATGTCTAAATCATGTATCCCATCATTAGAACTGAACTAACTTAAAAACAAAATAGGACAAATGCGACCTTTAGACTAAAATCGGTTCATACTTACTATTCATTTGTTTTCGGTGAACATATATATACAAACAAAAGAAGATTTCACCGAATTGAGAAACAGACACTGTAAAAATCATCAAAATATCATTTTGTGAAATGTTGCTGGTAAATTATAAAGATAAAATAATTAAGCCTTTCTGGCACATGCGTAATTGTTTGCCCATCTGGTATGTATGTACACCTTTATTTGTTTTCTCAAAGTGGGTAAGATATATATTTATTTGGAAAATTGTAACTTTGAGAAATAAATATATATCTTTTCTCTGTCAACCCGTGAAGACGAAAGCTGAAAAGCATCCAAAACGTCGGGAACTCAAATGAGAAAATATACGCGACATAATCCGTTTAAATTGTTTTATTTAAATGTGTTTATATCTTTAAAAATCGCAGTTTTAAAGAGTGACTCGGAAGACATAACTTTGGCAACAAAGTACAAAAAAAAGTTATTTAACCCATTTCACAGTGATATTTTTGGAACTGGAGCAACAGTCACGTCGAAATGTAACCCTTTCCCATCTCTACCTCTTTACTCTTGTGCAGTCAAAATTGCCCTAAACGCATAATACACAACTAGTGATTATCCCAAACTTTATCGATGTTTGTATTCCGTAATAGGGGTTAAAGGGATTAAATTATTTTGATTGGGCTCTTTACGAAATCCTTTTCATGTGACAAAATGCCCCTATTCAATTTATTATGACACCCATTACTGAGGCCAGTGGATGTTTTAATTAGGTCATAATGAGTTCAACTATTTCATTGTGTTATTATGAAGGTCGTTGTTACTATTTTACTCTCATAAAAACCTGTTTAAAATCTAAAGGCTTTTTCCAGGGTTTTTGGTTTTAGGGAATATAGTCGGTTAATGTAAGCGTTTTCTTTTGGGATTACATTTTGGCCTTGAAGTTACTAATATTTTGACCTCAGTGACCCATGTGACAAGGAATCAGATCATGGTAACACATTCGGTTAGTCTAATATGCAGGTTTTGTAGTATTCGATATTTTTAGTTTTCTTCTATGTCCTCATTGTTGAGGATCGCGATAACATATTCCTTTCCACTCAGTGCGGTTATATGCTGCGTGGATCGCCCGGTGCATGCTGCCACCGACTGCCTTCCTCAGTGCATCAGACGATCGAGTAGGTGCCCTTCCTTGCGCACGTCTGCCATCAATTTGCTCTACAATAATCTGCTTCTTCAGACAGTGATTGAGGACCGCATAATATGTCCGAAGAAATTCAGGGCTCGTTGACGGCATATCGTGGAGAGTCGCGCCGCACTACATCATAGTATGCGCGTTTTGCTAGAAAACTCCTGCCTCGCAAGACTGAACTGTGGAATAAATTCTCACCTGCAGTATTTCCGTACCAACGCGACCTTCAACCTTTCAAGAATAGAGCGTACTCTTGAAAGTCTAGCAACTTGTGACTCCTCTGGTGTTGCAGGTGTCTATGAGCGATAGTGATCGCTTACCATCAGGAACAGTACTAAAATAGCAACTTCAAGCAGGTTCTAAAATATTTTGTTATCAACTCGAACCACAGCTATAACAGAACCAAAAGTTCAATATTTTTACAATCCTGGAAGAAGTGAGTGTTAATTACTTTTTATCTATATATACTCTCCTAACACTAATAGCTTAGAAAATGCGGCATCAAAGAGCTGCTTATGAAAATCACGCCCTTGTGCTATTTTCACCTCCACGGTTAATTACAAGCCTACCTCACCTTGTGTATTCACTCACATGCTTGTGATATTGGGTTGAATTCTATTTATATTTCGGTTTAAAGAATTGTTTTCTTATTGAGACTAAACATAGTTACATTATCAAGCCTGAATTATACAATACGCCCGTGTGCGTTTACACATGGGAGTGAAAAATAACAACGTTTGTTATTTGTTAATAAGTACAAAAGTGGGTAATTGTTGGATCGGTAACAAATAAAATATCGGGTAACGTTATCTAGCGATACAATACACTCGCGGTACTCGCATGGCGATCACCCGCCATGATGACATGGGCCTTTAGTTTGTTTTTAAACATTTGAAATGATTTTGCCATTTTAATATCATTTGGTAAGTTATTATATATACGTAGTCCCTCAAATGTTATGCTTTTAGTACCGTAGGTTTTTGTTCGGGGGAACGGTACGCATAAATTATCCGCATTTCGAAGAATCTTGCACCCCTTCTGCCTATTAGTAACAAATGTTGTTTAGCAATGAATCTGTTTTTTAATGATTTTCCTTATCAAAATACACGTGTTAAATATATACAATTGGTTAAGACTCAAGAGTTTGGTTTCTACATAGACTTTTTTACTAGAAGTAAGAAAATCATAATGAAATAAAACCTCAATTTATTTATTTTGTGTGGTTTGGATATCTTTTAAATTAGTTTTCGCGACACTACCCCATATCTCAATGAGATAGTCAAGGTGAGATTTGACTAGAGAATCGTAGATATTCAAACGAATCTTACGCGGAAGATATTTTACTATGCTGCGTAGTAAATTTAACAATGATGATAATTTTGACTTATTTTTTTTATATGTGGCTTCCACGTCAGGTCACTGTCAAATATTAAATATATTATCGATACATAAAGGATTGTGGTGGCTGATTTTCTTATTTTTACCTTTTAAAATTACATAAGACGTTTTGGCAGTGTTTATGGTTAGTAGATTGCTCTGAAACCACCTGTTCATGTTGTCAAGATCTTTCTGTGCCATTTCAAGTATATTTTCTATGGAATGTCCGAAGTAAAAAATGCAAGTGTCATATGCATATAAATAAATCTCACCGTGCAATGTTAGTTCACTAATTGAGTTAACATAAGTCAAAAACAGAAGCTAAGAAAAACTAGCTTCTGCCCGCGACGTCGTTTGCCCTAAATTCGTTTATCACGGATAAGGGTATTTTTCCGGAATAAAAAGTAGCCTATGTCCTTCTCCGGGACTCAAACTATCTCCATACCAAATTTCATCCTAATCAGTTCAGCGGTTTAAGCGTGAAGAGGTAAAAGACAGACAGACAGACAGACAGACACACTTTCGCATTTATAATATTAGTATGGACTAGAAGATGCCCGTAACTTCGTTCGCGGAGGAGAAAAGGTCATAACCCCTCATTTTTTCTTCAGCGTAGTCAATTCAATTCAATTTTTTATTCATAACATGCGTTTAAGTAATTTTATATATAAATTTGACATTTACCAATTAATTTATGTAACATTTTTGTTTTTACTAAAATCAATTCTATTATTACAACATATCATATATCTAAACGTTAGATCCCTACCATCAAATTTTATATAAAACTAATTGGTTTGACTTCAAAATTTATCTAGTGAGTAGAATGCATTTTCTATCAAATACTCCTTAAGCTTGTCGGAAAAAAAGTATCCTATAAACATCTAGAAATACCCAGCTATCCGTGTACCAAAAACTGTTGAAATCTGTTAAGCCGATTTTGCGCGATGAAGCCACAACGACACATACAAACATACAAAAAATCATAAAAAAATATTTTTCGTTTTAGTGACCTCCAAATCCGTAACAATCTTTTTTTTTCAAAATATCTTGAATCTACAGACATTTCATTATTTAAACTTTACAATAGTATAGACAAGAAGGGGCCCGCAACTTCTTTCGCGGAGGCTGAAAAATCATAACCCGCATTTTTGCTTCAGCACTCACAAGCACATGATTGTATATTAAACACCATGAAGACTTAAGCCTCTGAATACGTTACAATATATTGGCCAAAAAGCGCCAAAATAATAAGCGCCAAATATATTTGAAGATAGCAAAATGACATATTTGTAGTAATTCTACGCAACAGCATGCATTTTTTCTCTTTTCTAATAGCTTTATCTTCATAGCTTGCCCCCTTCGTGCTTTTTACATTTCTACAGTTAATTTTCAAGACTAAAATGGGAAGGAAACGATAGAACTGTGAGAAAACTATTATTAGGCCATGTCAGTTTCTTTTAACCCCAGACAAAATAGAGGGGTGTTATAAGTTTTACGCGTCTGTGGCTCTGCGTGACTCTGTGTATCTGTGTATCTGTCTGTGGCATCGTAGCGTCCATACGGATGGACCGATTTGAGTGCGGCTTTTTTTGTGTCATAGATAATTTAATCCCGAGTGCTCTTAGTTTTTTGATTTATTTATTGTGTTTGAAACGACCATCACAGCGCTTCCAATTGTTTTATCGACATCATCCCAACACTATGCGCTTAGGAAGTGCGGCCCCGCTGTGGTGCCAAAGAGCTGCTTAAAACAATCACGCCCTTCAAGCTTGCTATTTACACCTACACCGTTAATTCGTGTACAGTCAGCATCAAATAGTCTGTAACAGCCAGAGCACCAAATATATCGCCACACATCTTTGTGTCTATAGTAATATTTAAAGATGTGTTGTGATATATTTGGCGCTTTAGATGTTACACACTATTTGACGCTGACTGTACTAGACACAACGAAGTTTCATGCATTTATAAGGCTTATAGAGGCTTATGTATGTATGTAAACAGTTTATTGTACATAGTAACCAGTTACAAAAGCAATAAACTTAAAAGGTATAAGTACAAAGGTGCACTTATCCCTATTGGGGATCTCTTCCATTTAACCTTTGAGCAAGTAAGTGAAGATATAAGGAAGATAGACAAACTAACACCATGTACAAACTATATATATATGAATAAAAAATATAAATAAATAGATATATATCTAAATAATATTTTCTTCTGTTTCCGCGATTATTACTCATTGAAATAAAACAATTTAACGGATTATATCGCGTATATTATCTCATTTTAGTTCCCGACGTTTCGGAAGCTTTCCAGCTTTCCATGGTCACGGGAGGACCATGACCATGACCCCGTGTCCTCCCGTGACCATGGAAAGCTGGAAAGCTTCCGAAACGTCGGGAACTAAAATGAGATAATATACGCGAGATATATATCTACATAATATATAACAAAATAAACTATAACAATAATATTTAATAAATATAATTAATATTCAACCATTTTACAAATCACTGGAAAGCCACAACTTATTCAATTTATTCTTTTAAGGGTGCTCATGCAAACTTCAACCCTATATGCAAACCTCAGGGTTTCTCAGCACCGAGACGAGAATGGTGTCAATTAAATAGAATCCGCACTGGACACGGCCGTTGTGGCGAGTTTATGTTCAGGTGTGGGTGGCGTGAAACACCGAAGTGTGATTGCGGGGCACCGGTTCAGTCCATGCACCACATAGTCCGTGAGTGCCCACAACATAAATACCCTGGAGACCCTCTGAACTTACTATCACTAAGTGGAAACGCAGCCCAGTGGGTGAAGAACTTAGATATTAATTTGTAAACAGACTCAAAAACAAGAAAGCTTTACGATACTAATAACAGAGGCTTTTTTTGCTTAAAAGCTACATACGATAGCTGCTGTCGGAGGCTCGAAAAAAAAACCAAAAACTTTACAAACTACTTTTAATTAAAATAAAATTACATTAATTATAGCCTATAGGTGACAAACGCTCGAAGTATGAACAGAAAGTGAAAATCTAATTAACTGCACTATTGAGGTAAGCGCGTGCCGTGCTGATGCGGCGCCTCGTGCCTTCGCAGTTGCTTTCTGAGTCAGGCAGTTTGTGTGCTGAATTGGCGATCCTCCTTATGGTGCAATATCTAACTCCTCCATCCGCAAATCGGCAATTATTTTCCAACGTTTAGTGAAAAAATTGCCGGAATTTCATTCTTGGGAGGACAGATTCCAATTTTTTCAGGATCTTCGTGTTGGCTCTGGCTGCTTGGCTCTGGTTCCGGGACGCTTGTAGCTGCGTGGCTGCGTTTGTAGTATTGCTTTATGACGGCGATCGTGAGTGCACATGCACCTATTATGAATACATACAATGGTATGGTTGTATGATATAGGCTGATGGATTGCCCCGCGTCTATCTGAACAGAATTCTGGGAAATAAGCCTATTCTGTGCGTCATGTAATCCTTTCAGGTCTATAGTCTTTAGATTGATGTGGCCGGAGACTGCGGTTCGCTTCTCGAAGTCGTGTGTGATTTCGGCTAGCTTCAGGGGGTGTCCCTGTATTTCGTCCTTGTCGTTGGCAATAGTGAAGTGCGATGTCCGTAGGTAGCAGTTGAGTGGGATGGTGACGAGGTAGCTTCCGTGTAGTGAGGTATAATCTTCTCTATTACAAGATAGCTGTACTTTTGTTGGCTGAGGTAGTGAGATGACGTAGTGCTGATCATCGAGCTTCTCCATGGCTGGTTTTGAAAGTGATACCGTCGTCAACTGGCAGGTTGTTTGGGGGTCTTCATTTTTGATTAGCCGGTGTATGCAATCTGAAGAGGTACGGAGTTGGAGGCTGGTTCCTTTCTCGCAGATGTAGTGAAGACTGAACTTCGGGCATTCTGCCTCCATGTACACGAATGCATTCCCGTGTGTTGCTAAGAAGGGATATGGCGGGATAAGGGCGAGTTGGTTTTTATTAGGTACTATGGATAATTTGAATATGTCATATACTTCTGATGCAACTATGGGAAATTGAAATACGATAACTATCTGCTTATCGGTGTAATAGGATCCCGGGCGTATTATATCGTAATATTCTCGTAATTCTAAGTCTAAGATTCTATCCTGGCCGTATAAGGACTTTAACCTATCTAACATGTTTTTTAAGACACTAATTTCTATCATAGAATGGTGCGTACTAGAACTACGTATAAAAGCTAAACTATTCTCTATTCTTATAAGTTCCTGATTTAAATCTTCTACATTTTCGCTCAAGATTATTAAGAGCTGGGCTAGTTTTGCGTATTTAATTAAGCTATTTTCTCTATAGGCATTACTTTCTAGGATTATTTCTAGGGTGGAATTAATTTTCCTTTGATTTTCCACTAAGGTTTCCACTATATTGTCGTGACGACTTGCCCAATCTTTGCTTAGACTCACGTGACTATTGAGTTCTGAAACTATTTTATTCTGGTTAAGCTGTAAATTTTTTAACAAGTTGTTATAGTAAATGGCATCTGTTTGGTCAAGATTTCCGCTAATACTTTTTATGATTGACCCAAGTCCGTCTACAAGGCCTCTTTTGGCTCGGGTTGGCTCTAGAGTTCTTAATTGGTTCGATACCTTTCCTAATTTATCTAAGAGATAGTTGATCTGGCTTTCATAAAGGAGGTACGTGTCATTAACTAATCTAGTTTTGTATGTCTGTAGCTGTCCAGAAGTTAAGCTAATTTTGTCTTCGATATCGCCAAGCTGTATGTACTGTAGGTAAGTGTGGTAATGGGTCGTAAGTCGCATTGGTCCAAGCTTGTAGGGTAGAAGTCCGGGTCCGTCGGCTAAGCTCTCAAGTCTTATCTCTGAGCCTTTCGTCAGAAGGGCCGTCAGCAGCAAAAGAATCCTGTAACAAGGTGTTTGTCTTAGGAGTGCGTTTCAGCCGCGATTTTGCTACTGGTCCGCGTTTCTTAGAGGTATATATGTGTATAGGGAGATCTGCTAGAACTGTATCCTGGGTATAACGTGGGGCAGTTTTTTGTCGGCTCGCTAAAGGGTTCCTTATAAATACTTGCTGTTGTGGAGTGTATTCTACTTCGGGTTCTCGGTTTTTGTTCCTACTTTCTATTAGAGAGGTTCGGTTGGCAAGAGATGAGTCATTAATTATATTATAGACCTGTTGCATCTGTTCTTTATGGTTTTGAACGTATTGTTGTAATAAACGCTCGGTGATATCAATATCGAGCGGAGTCCTTGGGTCAAAGTGTCCTGTCAGTAGATCAAAAGGTCTGCATTTAGTGAAACTATGAATAGAACTGTTATAGGCTATAAGGGCATAGGGCATGAGATTTACAATGGGTTCATCTTTTTGTTTTAATTTTAGGATACGGAGGTGTTCAAGAAGGGTTGAATGAAAGCGTTCTATAATACCGTTGTCATTTGGAGAATGAGCTAGGATTTTATGATGATTTATTTTATGGACTCGGGAAAATTCGGCAAATAGCTGGTTAGTAAATTCGGTACCGTTATCTGTAGTTATAGTAATAGGGACGCCGTGGTGTGTGCAATATTGCAAAAGGGCTTGAATTACGCTAACCGCGGTGCCGTCACGCAGATGATACGCTTGGCCATACTTCGTGAATACATCCATAAATGTAACGTATTTTTCGTTATGGACGGTAAAGAGGTCCATATGGACTGTCTCGAAAGGTTTGGTTGCTGGGGGTACAATATTAAATTTTGGTCTAATCGGGTTCCTATCATATTTGGCTTGGCCACAAGTGGTACATTCGTTAATAAATTTAGTAACCTGATCTTTCATTTTTGGCCAATAAAACTTCCTGGAGAGGGCTAGGTAGCACTCTGTAATGCCGCGGTGGTTAGTTCTACCGTCATGGTAGTTACTAATTATCTCTTGTTGTCTAAGATAATCTTTGACATTTTCGAGTTCTAATTTAGCGAGCATGAGGTTCATTGTGGAGCTTTTGAACTTATTCTGGATAATGGGAATGATCTTATACATGGCGAGTGGGGGCTGTATAAGGAGGCCTGTTTTAACCTTAGGATTTACATATTCTTTAAGGGCATTCACTAAGTCGGTTTCTAAGTTTGAATGGGATATTTGAACTGATATACGTGTATGAGTGTCAAACGGCTTGGTTACGGCTGGTTTTCTTTTCACGTCATCCACCATAGTGAGTATAATTTGCCTATGAAATCTGTTCAGTGGTTCATCAGTGATTGGAACTTCTAGTATGGGGTTCTCTTCGCTGGTGTGAACAGTTTCGGTAGAAGAATCTCCTATAGTTCCAGGTATTTCTGTGGGGTTAGGTAGTATCGAACAAAGCTCGTCAGCTACTAGGGACTCAACTTCCTCGTTATGGATCTCTACTCTGGATAGGGCGTCCGCGTTGGTATTGGATTTCCCTTTCTTATATACAACTGTATAGTCGTACTCACTGAGTTTTAATCTCCATCTTGTGAGACGTGAGTTAGGCTCCTTTATATTAACGATCCATTGCAGAGGTTTGTGATCTGTAACGATCTTGAATTTTCGTCCATAGAGATAAGGGCGGAAGTATTTGGTCGCCCAAACTATAGAGAGCAGCTCCCTCTCTATCGTGCTATAGTGAATTTCGCTCTCATTAAGAGTGCGGGAGGCGTAGCATATTGGTCGATCAGACCCTATGGGACCCTGGGATAGTACAGCGCCCAAAGCGACGTTGGAGGCGTCTGTCGTAAGAACAAATTCTTTGGAAAAGTCTGGGTATTGTAAGAGCGGATCGTTCGTAAGAAGGGTTTTGCATTTTTCGAAACAATTGATGTAATCGGAGTTAAGAGATACCCTATTACCTTTCTTAAGGCACCTAGTGAGGGGCTTTGTTATGTGGGCGAAATCGGGAATGAATTTTCGGTAGTATCCGAGAAGGCCTAAAAATTGCTTAATTTCCCTTGGCGTTTTGGGTATGGGATACTTTTGAATTGCCAAGACCTTTTCAGGATTTGGCTTGATACCTTCATTGCTAATTATATGACCAAGGTAGGCAGTTTCAAGCTTCAGGAATTCAGATTTGTCCATCTGAATCTTGAAATTGGAGTCTCTTAATCTTTGAAAAACTCTCTCAAGGTTTACCATATGTTCTTGGAGGGATGTACTGAATACTATGATGTCGTCAAGGTAGACGAGGCAAATTTCGTTTTGGAGACCTCTCAGGACGTTGTCCATGACCCGCTGAAATGTACTTGGTGAGTTTTTCAAGCCCATGGGCATCCTGAGGTACTCAAAATGACCCTGTTCTACGTTAAAGGCTGTCTTAGGGATATCCTGGGGGTCCATTTCGACTTGATAAAATCCGCTGGCCAAATCCAGTGTAGTAAAGTAGTGACACTTTCCTAGTTTGTCGAGTACATCAGTAATGTTCGGGATCGGGTATTTGTCGTCTATTGTCTTGTCGTTTAATTTACGAAAGTCGACTACCAAACGCCATTTTTGTTTCCCTGAGGCATCCACCTTTTTGGGTACAACCCAAATGGGGGAACTCCAAGCGGAGTCTGAAGGTCGAATGATTCCCTGATCGAGCATTTTAGTTATTTGGTCTCTGACTTCCTGTCTATGCACAAAGGGGTAGCGGTAACTTTTGGTGTAAACGGGTACTTCATCGGTGGTTCTTATTCGATGCTTGATTTTATTTGTGAAGGTGAGTGGTTCCCCTTCAATATAAAAAACGTCTGCATAGCGGGAGCAAAGTAATTCTAAATTAGTTCGCTCTTCCCTATTTAAATGGTCGGTACGTAATCGCGATACTACGTCGCGTGCGCGCGTATTATTACAATGCTCCGTGCGCATGCACTCGATACTGTATAGGTCAGCTTGCGCTGGCTGGTCGAGTGAAAAGATTACGTCATTCGGAGATGGGTTTTCGACTTCTATATATCCGCGGTTATTTTTAACTATTGTAAAGCAGGGATGGATCATGCAATTACTAATTATTTGTTGTCTTACTAAAACTTCTCCGTCAGAGGTATTAATTGGTACTCTTATTATCTTAGACGTGCCGGCTGGAATCATTTCTTCGAAGTAGTTAACATTATTCGAGCTATACATGCGTATTGGGTTACTCGAGGCTCGTGTCTGTAAGGTATTATTTTTTAGATCAATTTGAGCTTCCCATTTTGTTAATAAATCTAATCCTATAAGGCCATCAAAGTAGTCATGGAAACGATATATGAATAACTTGATATTGTTCGTATCGTTAAATTCCGGAAAACAAGGTAAGGTCACGGAATAGTTATTCCTAGTCACAGCGTGAACGTTGGTGACCTCAAACGGGTCATAGTTAAGCGGGTAATTTGAAAAATAACGCTCTACGGCCTCTGGGCTAATAAAAGATTGATTAGCGCCTGTATCTATCAGGAATTTAAGCGGGGGGTCACTAATCTGGATAAAAGGTAATTGCCTCTGGGATTGTAAATTTATTTCTATTTTGGCTTTTGTGACTGCTGGTCCGAGTGAAAATCCGACTCCTCGCTAGTACTGGGCAGCGCTACGTCATTCTGCTGACAATCGTAAGTTATTTCCTCGTATTGCCCGGCGGCGGGGTCATGATCAATGTACGAGTAATTGTCGTAGGGCGTACCGTCATAGCATTCTGGTTGCATATAAAAGTCCGTGTAATAAGAGTCGGTCGTGAAGGGTGCGCATTCATTAACATTCATCTCGCGGGAATTATAAAAAGTTTGATTTGACTGGGGCAAGGCTTTCGGTGTGTAGGTTTGAACTCCACTCATAGGTTTGGGGGTTGAGTTGAATTGCGGGTTGTTCCTAGGGGGCAATCGGAAAACGTTGCTCTGTGGATTATAATTGGGTGGACGGGCACTGAACATTTGCTGAGTCCTGGACGGCATACGGTTTTGCGGTCGTGGTTGTATCGAGTTGAATTTAAAGGGTTGCGGGGATGGCTGTACAGGACGTTGTCCAGCAGGAGCTGGCCAATTCTGCATCTGAGGCTGGAATAATGGTCGAGGCGGCAAATATCCTACGTTAGGGAAGGGTGCGGTCACCCTAACTGGTTGTGAGGGTTTTGCTGGTTCGCTATGCTGTTGCAAATATATTACGTTTAGCTCCTCTTGAACGAACTCAAGGGCCTTCTCTATGGATTCGGGACGCATGCATCTAATACGTGACCCTAAAGGTTCTTTTAAGCCGCGTACAAAGGCTTGCATAGCTACCTTTTTATAAAGTGTCCGCTTAGCTTCTATCGTGGTGTTAATGCTCTCATGTAACGAAACGTAAGTCATAATTGTGCTGAGAAGTGTCTGGCAGTGGTCATAGAACTCTTGGGGTGTCCTATTACCCTGACTGGCTTTTGAAAGGTCATTGTACAGTGCGGTTTCGTCACGTTGATCGGAAAAGTTATTAATAAGGGCGGTCCTAATACCTATCCAATTTTCGGGGATGCCATTACTATTGATAGTACTTGCAGCTGTACCAGAGATCTTATTAAGAATACCATTTAGAAGGCATAGGTTGGACAATTCATTTCCGACTTCGTTACTCATATAAGCTTCTACTATCTGGTCGCATATTCTAACAAATCTTGTAAGAATATTGGGGTTGCCGTCAAAGTCTGGGACTAGGCGTAGGGCCTTGTAAATATCGTCCGGGTTTCTAGCCATTATAATATCACTCTCAAACAAATTACCTAAAGAAATATCTAAATCTGAGCTATCCAGATTCCTAAATAAATCTATTCTGTCCCAGCGAGCCTGACTCGATGCAGGTTCCCGGGGTCCCGAATTCTTGGGATGAAAAATCTTAGAAGGATATTAGGACTAAGAATTAAGGAAGCAAGCAACACGAGAACGATTCAAGTGTACTTACATATGCTTCATTTCTGGTCTTCTTCGAAAGATCGATTGCTGGATACACCTCCGGTCTGCAGCACGTAGATTCTTCTCTTGATGAAGCTTTAAGAAGCCAGCTGCCCGCGATCGCACGCGCTCGTTTGCGATTTTAATTTCGGCGGTCGCGAAAAGCCTCGAGATCCGTAAGACTGCGCCACATACGATAGCTGCTGTCGGAGGCTCGAAAAAAAACCAAAAACTTTACAAACTACTTTTAATTAAAATAAAATTACATTAATTATAGCCTATAGGTGACAAACGCTCGAAGTATGAACAGAAAGTGAAAATCTAATTAACTGCACTATTGAGGTAAGCGCGTGCCGTGCTGATGCGGCGCCTCGTGCCTTCGCAGTTGCTTTCTGAGTCAGGCAGTTTGTGTGCTGAATTGGCGATCCTCCTTATGGTGCAATATCTAACTAGCTGTCAACCTAAGATGTTATTGCGAAACCATATAATTCTTGGAATAGACTATTTAACAACTTTTATCTATGGTATGTTACAGGAGGACCTCTTAATAATAAAAATATTGGTGAAATAACTACATCAATGACCTAAACACTCCCCGAGATATAGGACTTTTCCAAAAAAATGCTTCAAACTAAAGCCCAAGCTTATTGACGTTACAACGGTTAGTAGCTTGTATGGGGAAATTAAGAACTTTATTTTGCAGCTATGTTGCGTTCTCGAACTTGCGTTTATTGAAAAGGTTTTGTTACAAAGGTCACCATACATTTCATGGGTTATTCAATAGTATTATTAGTTATTAATACTTTCATACTTTAAAATGGACTTTCCTACCCAATTTTAAGGGCTCATAAAAAAGCTACACGTTTCAGTTAGAAATTTTAACGTAGTTCCTTATTTTTCTTGTTTTATCAGGATCTTATGTAATTTAAATAAAACAATTTAACGGATAATATCGCGTATATTATCTCATTTGAGTTTCTGACATTTCGGATGCTTTTCAGCTTTCCATGGTCACGGGTTGACAGAGAAAAGACATATTTCCCTCTGTCAAAGTTACAACTTTTGCAAACTACCAACTTTGAGAAAACAATAAAGGTGTACATGCCAGGTGGGCCTAATCTGTAAAGACAGTTACACATGTGCTAGAAGGGCGTAATTATTTTATTTATTTTAATAATTTACCAAGCATTTATATTTCCAAAACGTCGGAAACTCAAATACGCGATATAAGTCGTTAAATTGTTTTATTTAAATGAGTAATAATCGCGGAAAAAGATGAAAATATTATCTTATATAATTTTCACAAATTTTGAGATCAGGCAACTTTCCTTTTCTATTAAAACCCGTATTTGAGCCAGCGAGAGTAGGTTTTTTATTTATTTATATAACGTACAACTAAACTGTTCAGCTCGTATACGTGGCCTATACATCTACATTACATACCTATCTACATTTGTGATCCACCCTTTTACTAATATGCAAATCATGTAAGTAAATGCTTTAAAAAAAAAATGAATCCTACCCTTTTTTTGTCCATGTCCATCTCTATATTTTAGAGACCTATATTCTTGTAATAATGTATGATGTACTATGTACTTATTTTAGATAGCCAAAGACGTATTTTCAAATTGCTCAAGAAATACGGGACGTCTAGCACATGATTATACACTTAGTACTGAATTGTACATGAAACAGTGTTATGCAATGTGCATGAAGATATGTAATATGTTGCCGAAATGGAACACATTCTCTGCCAAGAACCCGCCTAGCGGGCGCTCTGCTTATAGAAGCGTAGCCGATACCATGTGTTTTCTAAAATCATTCAAAGTCGCCCATCGCTATAGTAAAGGAAAATGCGTAGCGCAACGAAAAGCTTAGCAGCGAAAGTGTTCATAAGTTAAAAATACCATCAAAATAATCATGATAATTATATATCCTGTCTACTGCATAGTTAACATAAACTATATAAGAGGCTGTTGACAACTCACTGTACTTATTCTATGTAAATAAAGTTGTTCTTATTCTTAACATATACTACCAGTGAATTAGCCAAGAACTAATATTGTATATACAATCGGTTACCCGATAACTGACGGTGTCAGTGTGCCTACCATGAGCTGAGTTTACGATCGGCGCTAGCGAGTTTCTCGTATCGAGAGTCAGTGCACCTCTCTCGCACGCGCTAATAGTGCGAAAGAGATAGACCGTCATCGAGTGCTCGATACTCACTCGTGCCGAACTCATGGTAGGCGTACTGGACGATGCATCTGTTTAAAATGTTGAAATTATTATATTTAAACTGCTGTTCACCAGCTGTCGCACGTCAGTAATCACGGTATACCGCAGCGGTTTGCCTATTTAAAGTCACTTCAAGTATCGTTTCCTATTTAATTATGATCAAGGCTAAGTTAACCTAGTATAAGAGGGATGACAATACGAAATGCATACTCTCTGCTAAGCGACTTATATAGATCCAAAGCAATCGAGCTATAGATGTCTGTAAAAGGACAAAACCACTTGAAAACCTTAATTAAAGGATTCAAGCAAAGCTCTCTATAGATTTACTACGGCTCAAAAGACCAAAACCTGGCGCGATGGCCAGAATCCTGACTGGTCACTGTAAACTGAACAAACACTTATATCAAATACCTATGAAACAGAACGCAGTATGCAGATTCTGCCAAGAGACAGAGGAGACCCAATGCATATCCTCTGCTCCTGTGGACCACTCACGCCAAAAAGAAATATCTGCCTAGGGCAACATACCTCGGAAGAGCTACAAGACTTCATTGCCCAAAGAATCTGGGAATTCCTAGTCTCAACGGGTAACCGAATAAGAACTTCTAAAAAGGGCTTCTACAGTATATCAAGTCGATGCGGCATACAAAGACCCCATTACTACTACTTAATGCCTAATATAGGCAGCCTAAGCGAATCAAAGCGAGTTTTAGCCTCCAACACGAGTTTGCGTCACTTGTCCCGATCTTGAACCATTTCTCTCCAGTTGCCAGTTTGAAGGTCACACAGATCTGGCTCACTTTTATTCATCCACTGATGCCTGCGACGGCCGACCGACCTTCGCCCTTTTGGTCATCCTAAATTCACCATTTTAACTAGCTTCGCGATCTTCACCCATTCCACCGACGTGGCCGAGCCTGCGGAGTCGGTGAGCTTTCGTTTCAACGATAATATTGGGCACAGCTATCATCTCCTTAATTTCGGCGTTCTTCTGTATTCTGAAGCTTCCATTCTCTCTCCGTACCGGTCCCAGAATCTTTCGAAGGAGAACAACTTACCAATAGCTTTTTTCCTTAAGTGTTAGTATGCAAGTCTCGCATGCATATACAAAAGTATGGCTCATTAAACAATAATAATAAGTTCACTAAGTTTACTCGCGCCCGTATCATTATCGAACGCTGAAATTATTACGTTCAAACTGCAATACACCACCCATTAGTAATCGCGTCAATACAAATACATTTGATTTATGCCGGCAAACATTGATGTTAATAGCTTGTCGTTTGCTACCTAAAGTAATTACAGTTGAAATATGAACCTTTCATAATAATAATAATCATAATTATAACGTTTATTGCACACCATGGTAACAAGTTCTTGCAAAATGTATAGGTGAACCCTGAAAGTGTGGTTATGTCTGGCATGACATAACCACACTTTGGCATGAAAGGCATACTCTCTCCTAGTGTTGACAAACGGATCGTAGTTTTAAAACTAGGTATAAAGAACATGTTTCTTCTTACAGACTCTTCTCGGAAAAATCCAATTTCGCAAAACATTTATTAGAAAACAGCCATTAAGCCATTAGTTGGAAATAATTAGGTACAGCAACAGAGGTTTGATCATTAATGAACAGGTATACTCTTACTTGCCAGAATTTCATTTTCCCGAATATCATCTGCACTACTAATCAACGGCCATAAAGTTGTTTCTCATAATTTCATATGCCATACTCATTGTTTAACATATTAATCATATGCCAGAATCTTTGTTTCCCGTAATATAAATTTCAATAATCTAATTTTCCATAATCATTGTAATCCATAACAATCACATGCCATAATGTCATTTGCCATCCATCTTAATTGTTTGAATTGGACAAAATGGAAAATGGGTCCAAAACCGAAAACTGTAGGTTAGGTTAGTTAGTTAGTATAGCGGAGCGAGCGAAGCGAGCGGAGCGTCAAAATGCTTGCATGCTTGCAACTGCGACAGAATGGAAAATGGGTTCATAACCGATAACAGTAGGTTAGGTTAGGTTTGTATTGTGACCAAGTACAGCGGAGCGAGCGAAGCGAGCGGTGCGTCAACAAATACTTGCAAACAGCGAATTATTGCTCGAGTATCTAAACAATTGACAGTAAATATTAGTTGCAAAATCCACTGCATACCCACCAACATGTTAAAAACACTTCCCCACACCGCAATATTGAACAATTTTCGAGCGCCTGCGGATAACATATGCATAGCCAGGATAAATTCGGAAAGAAACAATATTTAGTATAACGTTTGAATATTCTATTAAATAAATTTATTGCACTTAATTATATGGAAAACAATACGTATGTCATTCGATTCATTCTGGCATCTAATATTCGAGAATAAAAGAGTATGTCAAATAACTTATCTAGTAAATGAAGCATTTGGGCCACTGAAATTTGGGCAAATGAAACACGAGCAAATAAATATTATTGCATGTGTATGTCGGGCAAACAATAGATAACCTAAATGAACAACTTAATGTTACGTCATCACCGTTGTTACGTGTTTTTCCATCTCTTTCTAGAAATCATATTCAGGCTATACTCGTAAATAAGGCCAACTGTTAAATGTAATGTAATCTTGTGAGCATTTTAAAATACAAAAGCAATAACACAAGGTGTCAAACATGCAAAAACATTTTTTTAATAGTCTCTATCATCAAGTTACAATAAAAAAAAAGTTTCTTAGACCTCTATGAAATGTAATGTTAAAAATTGGTTTCGAGGATAGTTTTAGGTGTGCGTTTTACATTTTTCCCCAATAGTTTATGTGAACTCAGTTAGATAGTTTCAGTTTTTTAAGTTATAATTTGAAAAACTTAATGTTAAAACTGAGAAACTTAATTTTCGCAATTGCCATTGGTTTGTTTATTTTAAAATACCTACTTAACATATTTACATACTTAATAATATCCTCGGTTAAGTTTACTCTGGGTAGCTCAATTATATCTAGTATCTACTAAAACGTCTCTGTATCTCTGTAAAGCGTCTATATCATTATATAACGCTGGAATTATTATGTGCAAACTGCAGTACACCAGCCGTCGGTAATCGCGTCAGTTCAAATACAAACACATCTGATGTATGGCGGCAAACATTGATGCGAATAGCTTGTCGTTCGGTACCTGGAGCATTGACAGATGAAATAATAGTTGTGCATAACACATTTCAGTTGTATCTTACCTTACGTCAATTTTGAGATTATTTGTTCTCAAACATGCAATGAAATATTGACTTTGTGTTCCTTAGAATAGACCCCGAAGTCTCACGGTTCGGGTGCGGCGCGACGAGACGTGCATAATGATATTTCATACAAAATTTACGGCCTTCAAAGCGACCTTCATTTGTTTCAATTCGCTATTAGCGCCGCCGCGCTGGCTATAAACGTTTTCATTCGAAACTTTTATGGATTTCATTTGCTGTTTTGTTATATTTTATTTTATTGCATATTTGTGAATAGCACTATACATATCTCTGCGTGAAAATTGATTGCCAGCCTCTGCAGTAATGTATGTTTTGACGTGACTTGCTTGAACCGACAATTAAGCCAGATCCTGGTCATGTTTACAATTTCAAAGGATGCTCTCAAATGTATTAACGATCCTACAACAAGAAGGTGCATGTATTTAGGTATTTTGGGCGTCGTAATATTGTTTATATCTAAAGGCATACTTGCTATTTTTGTCTTTGCTCGCAATCGTCTATGATCCATGAATAAGAACCAAATTTGTATCTGTTTGCCTATTCTGAGATACTTCAAGCATCTATACGTACTAACATCCAAGACTTAGTGTATGGCGGCAAACATTGATGGGAAAAGCTTGTGATGCTGATGGTACAGTCAGCGTGAAATAGTCTGTAGCATCCAAAGCGCCAAATAGGTATAACGTCACACAACATGATGCCCAAAAGAATAAAGATATTCTGTGATATTTTTGGCACTTTGGATGCTACAGACTATTTGACGCTGACTGTACCTGGAAGAACGCCAGATGCATTAATAACTATATGTTTTATTTCTTTAATACGTTTTCCACGTATAGTTAACTAGTAACATTTGATTATATTGATATCAGTTGTAAGTGATACTTAAAATATCTGTACTATCAGATTTTTATTGTAATATAATGGTAATAGTTACGTCGGAATAGGTAGAGCCTATTTACCTAAACTTCGCGGGAGGACATAGTAAAGAGTGATTATAACCACCAAATTAATGTTTTTTTTTTATATTTAATGCGGGAGATCTCGGATGAGCTAAATTCAATCAATTCAATTTCTTTATTTGCAAGTATCTGACCAAGTCATGCACATACAATTATAAAATATACAAATAGGATTACAAAGACACAGAAAAAGGAAACCAGGTCAAAATGGTTACATAGTAAAATTTACATACAAGATATACAATTATGTCAACAGAGTATTAAAACTGAAAAATAAAAGTGCTTATAAAAGTTAGGTAATAATATTATTTCAATTAGATTATCATTTTATCATTTATGACACAGTTTACCTCCTAAAAATAATAAGAAAAGTAAAAAAAACACAACGTCAGTCAAATAGTCTAGTATAATATTTATCTAGGCTGTAAATACTTAATACACATTAATCAATATCTGGGTCAGTCCTACGAGTATGATCGACGGACCTATATGCCCTCTTCTGGGTCGTCAATGTATTTTGATTGCACTGGGCAATTGTTATTCATGAGTAATCTGACTATGAGAGTAAATTATTAGTAATTAACTAATCCGAGAAATCCCGCATTCAATAAAATTTAAACATTATTTTGGTGGTGATAGCTACTCCTAATTATGTTCTCCCTCGAAGTTTAAATTAAAAGCCACTACAAATTCCGACCTCTGGTAATAGTAAATATTTCTTATTTTTAAATATGCCACCTAATTTTCTTTATTTTACCCAAATTGGTACTGACCGCTTTGGTTGAACGACTAAGCCCCATATCATATAAGGACTAATTTTCACGTAACTCAAGTCAAAATCAATTAGACTAGAGTTTCATGTAAATATTAATTCATTTTAATTCAGTACCTCGACGTACGTCACAATAAAATTAATTTAATTCAGTACTTAAACTTATCCTCGGAACAGTCACAAACAGAACATTTAACTCAGTACTTTGACTTGCAGAACCGCGTGTAAACAAAACACAGTCGTGATGCGGCGTTACATGCACTAATGAGTTGCACTTCGGGATTGCCTTGGAGGTGACGTCGTAGATCATTTAACCACTAGAAGTGACAAGCCGTGTTATTATCAAACAAATTTTCCAAGCATTTTTAATGGGAGGTGAGTTAAACACGTATATGACTGCAGAAATAATCCTATTTGTACAAATGCACACAATAAAAAATACAAATACACTCACATACACATATTTATTGACAGTTAACCATACAAACTGATTTGGTTTTTCTGTTATTTTTTGACAGAGGCGAATGCGTCTATATGACATTTCCAGTGATTAAATGCTCTAAGCACGCGGCGGAACCAATCTTTAAACTGAGTGTCATTAAACGTCAGCAACTTAAATTGAATCTAATACAGAGAAACAATTGTTTAGAGTTCCGTAGCCGAAATGGAAAAATGGGAATACTTTTGACTTTTTTTGCTAGTTAAAAGTTGTTTTAGTATAAGAATAAGAATGATTAATTTATTTTGTAAAACATAGGTAGGTACATGGGTGTTTTATAAATTGTTTAGGAACACTATGTTTTGCCGAAAGGCATATAAATTAGAGAGTGCAGCATGCATAATACAAAAAATAGTCGATATTCATTAATATTCATTATTATTACCATTAACAATATATTATCTATTCAATATTATTATTATCATTTTAATATTTAACTACACATTTATACAACGATTTTTGCAACATGTCAATATCGTGCAAATATAGAAGGGAAAACTCTTTACTGTGACATATTTAATAGTCACCCGGCTCTCTCACACCGCGCTACATAGAAATAGAAATGATATTGCGTAGTTCCAAGACATTAACAGGACAGGCTCACAGTAAATTCAATCCGATTCAAGTGATACTATCTGAAATCATCATTTATTGCGTAAATCCCAAACACGGTCAACGCTCCGCATTCCCCACGTGAAATAGCTAGCACTAATCCGTTTCCAAATATCTCGGCAGTGTCTGACTCTCCGCAAAGCGTTATCTTGTTTCACGGACTGCCTGCTCTATCTCGAATTAGTGATGTCCTGCTTTATGCAGACATGCAGTTTAACGAGTTAATGCAATCGCGTCCAAGTAAATTTGATTAATAAATTGATATAATTATGAAAGAAAATGGAGTGACAGAACAATTATCATGTGGCTGCCCTGCGATAGGGTGCCCATAAGGCCGGCTACATTTATCCGCTAGCTGTCAATTCTGGACAGCCTTAGCCGAGGAATGAGTGAGCCGTGACTCAGCCTTATGGTTTTGTACCTGTTTGTGAATAAATTTCAATGCACATTCCATAGTCAGTTCAAGCAAGTAAAATTCAGCTTGAAGTACAATACAATTGGTTAATTTTACAGGCATTTCAACTGCTCTCAGTTTCCTGTAAAAACTAAAAAACTACTGGGTAAAGATATATAGATGACATTTGGGAATCTATATTTCTAGGGGGGGGGGGGGGGGCAGGGCAATCCATAATATTTAAGTACAGAAACTATCGATCCGTACGCGTGCCCCGATGTCATCCCGATGTACGACCCCCCCCCACCACCTTATAAAAACCGTATGTCCAAAAAATATGAAAAGAAAACAGGGATAAAGCTTGATAAATACTTGAAACTAAAATTATTTCTAATATATGTACCGATATATGTACCGTTTTTGAGTTGTGGGTGCAATACTGCGCTTCTCAGCAAAAAGACGTAAGTGCCACGAAAATACTTCACCGGTATTTTTTTCAACTGTATCGGATAAAATCGCGGTTTAAATCTAGCTCTTAATAAACTTGTAGGTTGCGTAGGCGAGTTAAATTAAGTAATTTTCACACAGAACTGCAAGCAAAGGTCTAGAATAGCGTAGGTGGGAATGGTTTGAATACTCTAAACGTATTTGTCTATACGTCTCGTCCCTAGTGAATGTGATACAATTTTGGATAACTCAGCTCAGCTCACCACTAGACTGTTTGCGTTTAGATGCGAGAGATACTCGAATCGTTTTAACTGTTGTTCATGGCCGTAATTTCAGGGGGCATATGATATAATACGTCTGAGTTATCAGCAATATATTTTTTTATATTCACTTTTATTGTATGACTATTTAGTTGTTTCATACAATATTATAAAATTGAAAAAATTAAATGTCCGTACATTAGAGATATTTAGAAAAAATGATTGTAACGAACTAGTTGGAGGTCATTGAATCGAAAAAAAATATATATATATATTTTTAATGTTAAATATGCCAAAGTTTAACTTAACCGGAAACCGGAAAGTGGATCAAATTTAACTTGCAAGATTTGACCCATACATACTAACACGGCAAATTAAGTACAAATTTGTAATAATGGCGGTCTATATTGACTGTCATAATATAGACAGTTATTTAATCTTTGTCCGAATTATCGTTAGTCATAATAGCATTTTCCACGAAACAGTTTTATTTCAGGCTTTAGCTGTAATGGATAAACTTTATAAAGATCCAAATGATTTTATGACTTACAGTACATTATGACTAATGTGATTATGGTTAACAAAGGGATCTGAAAATATGGCTGCTTGTCCATAATAAGGCCTATATGTCGCTAAATTGGAAATATTGCAACGGCTTGTCAAATTAGGGCCTTAGTGATATCTCAGACAAATAAGTACGCAATTTACCACGTCGAATTAGGGCACAGCTCGATGGGATATTCAGTATATGTAATTAGAGTAGGAGTTCCAGGATCATGTTGAGATGCTCTTGAAATTGTATTAGTGTTGCAAAGACATTCTGAGTAACATGCAACACAATTTTTGACTACCATTACTCCAAGATGTACGTCGCTTTGTTGGTAAATTATGTAAATTTTGATTACTATTTGTGTCATTTAAGTTCTGTTTGTTTTAAATGATATCTTTGATCAAGCACTCAGTCATAAATTTAACATTTTTGGTATGTTATGACAGGATAATCATTAACATTCATACATACATACCTACTCACGTCACTCAATCAACTATTCCCCGCGATCTGGACAAGATCGTCGGTCTATCTTGTTGGAAGCCTCCAAACACTGTGTCATCCTGTATGCGGTCACCACTGGAGAAACTTCCTCCTCCAGCTGACTTCGGTTCTACGAACGATGTTCTCCGCTCATTGGCGCTTAAGTCTAATAGCTCTCTGAACTTAATGCATAGTACTTGCGGGTGTAATTAATAGACTTGTATCTTAATAGTACTACGCAGAAGCTCGGCCTTTCGTCTCGCATGAATTGACGCTCGCCTTAGGGCCTGCGGCGCTCTATCTAACTGCTATCCTAACAGCGTAAGACTTACACATTTTATGTATAACTTAGCTGTTAATTTAACAAACGTCCAAATTGATAAATTTTTATGTGCAAGAGCCTTTAAGTGGTATGTTTAACTAGTAGATTCATCCTATTCTCAAAATTTAAACTAAATCTAGTTATTGCTAACTCAGAGCTAAGACTTGACTAACTTGTCTGATCACGAGAGACACTAGGTCCCGCCGATAATCTCAGTAAGGCCGACTACAAAAGGGTTTAAAGGCGAGCATGTAACACGTAATGTGAGCGCCCGGTAAACCCCTCTTGTCTCCTCTCTTTTTCCGCAGGCGACGACTCATTTAAAAGGTAAGCCCTTTTAAAAGCTATATGCTGTGCTACAGGTCGGCCACGATCACACGCGAGGGGCGGCGCAGCAAGCGAATTCCTAATATATTACGTTTGATGCCTACTAACTGTTTTGCGATGAGCACCTCTCACCTCGAAAAGAGATCTCTCTCTATCTCTCGCCGCGCCGCTATAGTCACGCGTTGTTAAGGTCAGGCCGTTAAGAATTAACGGCTAATTTTGCTTGACAAAGTCAAGAATATGATACGTTAAACCTCCATTCATAACTCACAGAGAATAGTCAAACTGGGCATAGTAATGTCTAAGGATCTTAAGTGGCAAGCTACGTTTATCATCTTCCCGAATTCCAAACAGAATCTAGTTATTGGTAACTCAGAGCTAAGACTTGTCTGATTGGCAAACGTGCTTCGGTGGAGCCACTCGATCCCGCCGGTAATCTCACTAAGGCCGACTAGCTATGGGGCTTGGTGCCGTTCCGTGTCAATTAAATGCTTAATACATGATGGGAACGAGTAACTCAACAAACTTTAACTATCGAATGTAGATCCTAATTGGAGCGGTTTTCCTTTGGATTATCGACAAACTTTTTTATCGATTTTTAATTAGTGAAAATATTATTTAGTACATGGTTTATTTTGTAAAACTTGATTTCATGTTTTCTTATTTCATATATTTTTAATACTTGTAAATGACAAGTCTTAGAAAATCATCTGAAAATGTGTTTTTCCATTACAATAAATCATGCAGTGAACGCAATACGCTGTGGCGGACTATGGGTCTACCCCTACTCTTCAATAATCATGTATGTTTATGTTTGTTTGAAATTGTTTTTTTTTATGCTGGGGATGTGAGCGTGCCGGCGGCTTCTATTTCGGCTTTAAGGGACGCAATGGGTTCACTGTCGTTTTTTGTAATAATATAGTTACGAATAATTTATTTTAGCCAAAATAGCGATATGCATAATCATCTTTACGCATAAAATTAAACAGCATAAACATAGAAAGCATAATCCTCATTACGACTATCATCAAACAGCATAAATACAAAAAGTCGTAATAATAAATTAGCATGATTACAAATTCATAAGAGTATTGTCCTAAAAAATTGTTATGTACAAAATGAAATAATCAAGATAATCAGAAAAAAAATCCTATCCTCTACTTTCCTAACCCGAAATACCTAGGTAGTAATAGGAATTTTCGACCACTCGATATAGACCTCCGCGGCTCGCTCGCTTTGCTCGCTCGTTAGGGTTCATCCTAACACTCCTCCTCGCTTCGTTCGTCTCGTCGTACCTAACATAACCCAAGATGGACCTGCTGCCTTAAGGTGAAACTAAAGTTATGGTTAGTAAATCTGAGGTTTACAAGGTAACTAACAAACCTAACCAAGCCAAATAATGTTTATTTGGATTTATTTTTAATCTGTCCCGCCTTTTGTCTTTCCGTCGGTTTTAGAGAAGGAATGAGTTACATCTGGTCATTGTTATTTTCTCCATCTTATATCACCTGTCATCAATAATAATCCAGATCATATTATATAGCTATCATACAAACGAAATTTATAAATTAAGGCTAATTTGATTGATGAATTAAGGCTATAAAATAAAACATTTTTGTAACAATACATCGAAGAGACGAAAATCGGTGTTATGTTATTCATTTACTTGAATATTTAATGAAATGTATTTTTGAGCAAATAATAATCCTTGGTAAAATTTTAATGAATAGTCGATGAAACCATATTCCTTGAAAAGAAAATATGAGATCTGAATATTCTATTAATCGTTTTAGATGAAACGAAAATATTGGAGCACATGTAGTTCGAAAACGTAATTATTTTCATAAAGTTCAAAATCTCATGACTATCGAGCTTTAATGATGTGATGTAGCCAATTCTATAGTATCATAAAGTTGTAAAAATGAAATGACTGTATATTGTATATTAAAGATATTTTCAAGCGAATAAACGATACGGACTACTGAATCAAAAAACATTTATTTTGAATTTTTTGTAAGTTTATTTAAATGTGCTCCTGTTGTTTTCTTTTTTCCATTCTATCAATCTATCTATCAGCCACGAATGTCCACTGCCGAACATAGCCTCCCCCCCCCACCACTATAGTTCGCCACACAGGGTGCAATCTTGCGCATACCGCAATCACCGACCCCCCGCGACCCTTACAAGGTCATCCGTCCACGCTGTGCTTTTCCTATGCGTGGTCGCTACTCAAGGACTTTACTGCCCCAACTCTTGTGTTTTCCCATTGAAAAGGAACTATTCCTTATTTAAAACTATATTCCCCATTTAAAACTAAGAGAGTGACGATCGACTTATGATGTTTCTTATTAAGAGTGAATTTCAGTTGTTTAAGAAGTGTAATGCTTCAAACAAAGCAATTGCACTGATCACTCAGACACCTCTGCTGTGGTGGCTACTCCTGACGTTACGCTACAACAAAACCAAATTACTGATATGCCAGTGAAGCCTAAAGCTTGATTTACATCCTTTCGGACCGTTCTGTCCATTTCCCAAAACACCCGTTCTCATCCCTACAGGCTTCTCAATAAACGTTTCGCAATATATTTCCCACAATGTACCTAGTTTTCCCAAAAGATGCGTTTGGTTTGATAACCATTTCCCAAAACAACTAATCCCGAATCGACCGTTTCCGTCACTACCGTTTCCTAAATAATCCGTGTCCTAGAAAAACTTTACACCAAAAATTAAAAAACATTTATTTTTGTCTTTTTATTTTGTTTCCCTTTAATTCTCATTTTTTTACAATTTCAAAGGCTAAATGCTACATGTAGCAAATCGTTATAAAGATCAACCGACTAAAAAGTTTTCAAACACTTGAAATCCTGTCAGTGTCAGTTTATTTTCATTAATTTAAAGTTAAACTATCTTTCTTCTTTCTAGCTTATCTCAAACAAAACTGTTCCTTTTAAGGTATTTTACTAACGTATGTTAGGAATATAAACAAAAGAGACAGCTGAGATCGATACATGAAAACTTTGAAATTCATTTATTTTCTAATATTTTTCCGTTCTCCCTTTGACTGGCAAAGTGCTACATGTAGCATATCATTGTAAGGAATGATGACTAGATACATTTTTAAAACCACTTGAAGTCTTCTAGACAAAAGGTAAAAGACCACTAGCAATAGAAAGACAAAAGCTCTAGCTGCTTTCTTGCTTATCACATTAAACGGTTCCTTTTGTGGTATTTAACTAACGTAGGTTAAGAATTTAAACAAAAGTGACAACTGAGGTGGATTCATGACAAAAATTGAAATTAATTTATTTGTCTAATTTTGTTCCGTTCTCCCCTTGACGAAATTTTTTCATAAGTTTAGTAGGCAAAGGACTACGTGTAGCATATCATTGTAAAGAATGATGATAAGTTTTTTTTAAACCACCTGAAGTCCTCTAGACAGGAGGTAAGGGATCACGGTCTACGAGCAAGAGAGAGACGGAAGATCTGCCTCAGCTCTACCTGCTTTTTTTGCTTATCTCGCACAAAGCGGTTCCTTTTGTGGTATTTAACTAACGTAGGTTAAGAATTTAAACAAAAGAGACAGCTGAGGTGGATTCATGAAAAAATTGATATTCATTTATTTGTCTACTGTTCCGTTCTCCCTTTGACTCTAAATTTGTTTACAAGTTTAGTAGGCAAAGTGCTACGTGTAGCATATCATTGTAAAAAATGATAATTCCATTTTTTTAAGCCACCTGATGTCCTCTAGACAGAAGGTAAGGGACCACGGTCTACGAGCAAGAGAGAGACGGAAGATCTGCCTTAGCCCTACCTGATTTTTTGTTTAATATATTAAAGGGTTTCTTGTGTGGTATTTAACTAACGTAGGTTAGGAATTTAAACACTTAGAGACAGCTGAGGTGAATTCATGAAAAATTTAAAATTCATTAATTGTCTTATTTTGTTCCGTTCTCCCTTTGACTATTTTTTTTACAAGTTTAGTAGGCAAAGTGCTACATGTAGCATATCATTGTAAAGAGTGATAATTAGATTTTTTTAAACTACCTGAACTCCTATCACATTGAGTTTTTTTTAATCAGTTTAAAATTTAAATTTCTTTCTTTCTTTTACACTTTTTGAACTTTGACTGCTCATGACTCAATGTTTTAGATTATTTTACCCCAGAATGGCATTTATTAAATTGATCATTTATTAGACAATTAGAAACAGTAAATGTTAAACGTAGAAAATTAAAAATAATAATGTGTAGGGGTTTATAGTTAAAATTTCGGACGTTAAAAAAAAGGTAAAAATTATTTAAAATTTATTTGGGCCTCAATATCCATATTATTGAATTTGTAACTAAAACTTAACAGTTAACAAAATTGTCCTGATATTTTCTTCTGTTTCCGCGATAATTACTCATTGAAATAAAACAATAAGTGCAGGCATTTATAAGCTGGACTGCGAGTGTGGTCTTTCATACATTGGTCAAACGAAACGCAGTGTATCAACCCGGTTGAAGGAGCACATAGCAGATGTCAAGCACCTTCGGTGTAATAGGTCTGCAGTTTATGAACATGTCATTGACAAACCAAACCACTCAATTAAGTTTAATAAACCTTCTATCCTTGCCAAAGAAAAAAGATATTTTCCCAGGATGCTACGCGAGGCTATTGAGATTAAAAAGCATCCTAATTTCAATAGAGAAGATGGATTGTCACTACCACCAGCTTGGGATCTTGTAATACATCTCATCTAGGAACAAGCGAGACACAGGACTGCAAAACCTTAATTTCCGAACGGTGTAAAATATCTTATCTGCTTAAAAGTAGTTTAATAGTCTCTGTTTTTTTATATATCATAATTAGTAATGAGGTAGCCTGGGAGTTTTTCTTTGCAGCGTTTCTTTTCTCCTCAGTATGCCTTATTTGTGAAATGCTGCTTGGTAAATTATTAGAATAAAATAATTAAGCCCTTCTGGCACATGTGTAACTAACTGTCTTTACAGCTTAGGCCCATCTGGCATGTATGTACACCTTTATTTGTGTTTTTTCAAAAATGGGTAGTTTGCACAAATTGTAACTTTGACAGAGGAAAATACATCTTTTCTCAGTCCACCCGTGACCATGGAAAGCTGGAAAGCTTTCGAAACGTCGGGAACTAAAATGAGATAATATACGCGATATAATCCGTTAAATTGTTTTATTTCAAAATTGTCCTGCTTTTGTTTGTGTGGGTCGATGTGCCTTCATCACGCCAAAACGGCTAGCTTAAGAGATTTCAACTTTTTGGTACACGGGTAGCTGGGGATCCCTAAATCATTATAGGATACTTTTTACTCAACTAAGCTGAAGAAAAAAAAGTAATGATTTTTACACAGAAGCAGCTTGCATGATATTTGCCTAGTTTGTATTGAGTTAAGTTTGGTATCTAATTACATTATGTTATTTGTTTCAGCTTAGACCAGATGACGGAGGCGATCCCGTTGCAGAGAGGTGTGAGATAAGGAGATGTAATATCTCCGAAGCTCTTCACCAACGCAATGGAAGACGCCTTCAAGCTCTTGGAATGGCAAGGATTCGGCATCAGCATTAATGGCGAGTACATCACGCACCTTCGGTTTGCCGACGATATCGTGGTCATGGCAGAGACGCTGGAGGATCTCGGTACGATGCTCGAAGATCTCAACAGAGTATCTCAACTGGGCCTTAAGATGAACATGGACAAGACGAAGATCATGTCGAATGTCCATGTAGTGCCCACCCCAGTATTGGTTGGTAACTCGGTCCTCGAAGTTGTTGACGACTATGTCTATCTAGGACAAATAATCCAGTTAGGCAGGTCCAACTTCGAGAAAGAGATCAATCGACGGATCCAACTCGGATGGGCAGCGTTTGCGAAGTGTCTTCTCGTCCAGCATACCTCAGTGCTTGAAGACGAAAGTCTTCAACCAGTGCGAATTACCGGCGATGACCTACGGAGCCGAGACGTGGTCTCTGACTATGAGCCTCTTAAGGAAGCTCAGAGTTCTCAGCGAGCTATAGAAAGGGCTATGCTCGGTATTTCTCTACGAGATCGAATCCGGAATGAGGAGATCCGTAGACGAACCAAGGCCACCGACATATCATACAGGGTAAGCAAACTGACGTGGCAATGGGCAGGGCACATAGTTCGAAGAACCGACGGCCGTTGGGGCAGAAAGGTTCTAGAGTGGAGACTACGTACCGGCAAGCGCAGCGTGGGAAGGCCACCCGCAAGGTGGTCTGACGACCTGATTAGGGTTGCGGGGGCTCGCTGGATGCGGGTCGCCTCTATCCGGCCCATGTGGAAATCAATTGAGGAGGCCTGTGTCCAGCAGTGGACGTCCTACGGCTGACATGATGATGATGATGATGATGATGATTTGTTTCCATAGTGTATACTAAACCATTGTCAAAGCTGTTTCTTAAGATATTTCTTAGGATAAGAAATAATGGGAGTCAAAAGGCATGTTTGGCGGCATACGTTGCACAATGAACGTATTATATTCTCGACGACCGGTTTAGCTCAGTGGGAGTAACGTGACCTGCGAAGCTGAGGTCCTGGGTTCAAATCCCGGTAAGGGCAAATATATATGTGATGACCATAATATTTGTTCCTGTGTCTTGTGATGTTTTCTATGTATATAAGTAATAATATCGATTAAATATATCGTCATCCAGTACCCATAACAAAAGCCTTATTGTGCTTACCATGGGACTATTGCGATATGCGTAAAATTGTCCCAATTTTTTTTAAATATTATCATTATCACAATCTCTTATTGGAAGATGTCGTATTAAATAGTGTTCGTGACGTCATTTTTGTGTGTACTTGATTGATTTATAATGAATAGTGATGTATGTTACGCTGACTCTTTTTCGTGTCGGTGCCATATAAAGAATGTGTAAAACATTGAAAATTGACGATTTTAGTAAGTTGTGACACGATGGCACCGACTCCAAAATAATATTAATTGTATATACTATATAGATTGAGTATACAAACGGTTTCTTGTAAGTAATTTGAAGAAACTGAATTATGGCGTTATTTTTTACTTTTTCGTTTTTTTTGGAGTCGGTTTTATTTTTTTGTTTATAAGTTTATTTATTTTACACTTTTTAGTTAACCGTTACTTAAAAGTGTATCTCGTGACGATTCGAATAAGCCCAAACACGGCTAGGATACATTATTTTATTACATAGATCTGGTGCCTACCTTCCGGCTCCATAATCAAATCAATTCGATGGTACCATTCTCATCAGGAACATATAAATTTGTGACTATGAAGTTGCTTTGCTAAATTAATCAAGATATTTTGTCGCCACCCGTAAACCATTTATCATTGAGGAGTTCCGATGGCATTCTGTGGTCTTCTGCATCAGTTCTACTTCACCAAATTAGACTTTCTGAATGCAAATGCTTATTATGTTTCTTATAATACCAAAATCGCTATATGTATGCCTACAATATTTGAGGAGTTCCTTCAATTCCTCATGGTGAAATAAAGTACGGTAATCTATATATAAGATCTATTTGATTATTACTTCGAGCATTAAATGATTATGATTACATTATGGTGCAATTTCTTGAGTGTTAAATGGCCTTAATTAAATTACTGAAAATAGTCAAATAGAGCATAGCAATTTCTAAGACTTTTAAGTGGCATTAAAGGTACGGTTATAACAGTCCCGAAATCCAAACACAATATAGTTATTGACATCTCAGAGCTAAGACTTGTCTGATCGGCAAACGTGCTCCGGTGGAGACACTGGGTCTCGCCGGTAATCTCACTAAGGCCGACTCGCTATTCGGGAATTGGTGCCTCGTCACGTGACTCCTCTGCCCTTTGTGACAATTACAGGCTAATAATACTAGCTATCGTCAACGTGGTGTAATTATCTATAGATAATTCTTAGAATAAGTGATACGCAGTTAGTTTCTATTATACAGAATGAGTAATCTATACGATTATAAAGTTGTAAAAATTAAATGCCTGTACATTGAAGATACTTTTAAAAACTTGATTGTTACGGACTATTTGGAGGTCACTAACACGAAAAATTACTCTTTTGTTTTTTTTATATGTTTGTATGTGTCGTTGTGGCAACAATTTTTAGTACACGGGTAGCTGGGTATCTCCAGATGGTTGTAGAATACTTTTTACCCGGCTACGCTCAAGAAAAAACAAGGGGTTATGACTTTTTCTCCTCCACGAACGAAGTTGCGGGCATCTTCTAGTATAGTATATTTTAAGATAGTATAAATATCTACTTTGATACGTAATGTAACGGTTATAATTATTATTGACATTTGATTATTAAGTACCTACGCGTCAACTACGACGGTGCATTCGATGGCTGCTTGAGAACATCTAAAAATTATAAGAGGCAAGTCCAAATGTAAATATATATTTGATTGAAATAAAACAATTTAACGGATTATATCGCGTATATTATCTCATTTTAGTTCCCGACGTTTCGGAAGCTTTCCAGCTTTCCATGGTCACGGGAGGACATGTGGATAAGTTTGCACAGTAACTTTACACTAGCTTGGCGGAGAATGCGTTCACTACCGAAAATGTCCTTCTTCGGTGCTATTTTCACGCATGTAGGAATGAGATCTTCATCACGGCATTCTTTAAGGAAATTCAATGAACTTCGAGCTCGTGCGAGTCCCGTCCTGAGGTCTTCATACCGCCTGATTTGGTTAGCAACATCCAGTCCGTACTGGTGTACATAATATTTTCTTCTGTTTCCGCGATTATTACTCATTGAAATAAAACAATTTAACGGATTATATCGCGTATATTATCTCATTTTAGTTCCCGACGTTTCGGAAGCTTTCCAGCTTTCCATGGTCACGGGAGGACCATGTCCGTATTTCAATGAGTAATAATCGCGGAAACAGAAGAAAATATTATATATATTTGATGTCGACCGTACTTACACAGACAAAATATAAAATTTTAATTAATTATACAATTTTAATTCCTTACAAGTCAATGAAAAAGAACGACGAAGAGGAAAAATAAAAATTCTTCACAAATCATAGTTACAGTCAACAAAGAAACGCGTGGTTCTTGAATACGATCGCCGTCCATCTTCCATTTAACCCTCTGGGAAATTAGGACCGCCCTCTGTCACGACTGACACCGCATTGTGTTTAAGAATATCTCCTCTTATTACTGCTGGGCGTAAAATTATTAACTAACTATAGCCCGACAACTTCTTTTGTGACACTCACATCCCATCGTTTGCGGGCCACAGGGGGAGAGGGGAGGGGGATGGACAAAACAGCGGGGGCGCGTCTGAAGATGCTTGCTCCCGCTGTCTTTCCCCCCGTCGCCCGCAGACCATGGGAGTGTCACGAAAGAAGTTGCCGGGTTATAGAAGGCGGGCGCAACTGCGTACGCAGGAGTGGAAAATACTCATAACCCTCATATTTTCTCAGCGTTTATATGTAAATAGTACCTATCCTATAACCTAGAAATTAATTTCTACAAATCTCACTCATTTCGAGCTAAGAATTTGCCGAAACCGATGGCCGGGGCAGACCCTGAGGGAAATTATACCGTCACCGCCGCGGCCGGGCTGTGTTTAAAAATATTTCATCTGATTTACTACTCTGCGCAAATGCATGTGGACTTTATTAGCACAATGCTCAATCAATAAAAGTGTGTTTGTTAAATGTGTACGAGTATGTTACAATGTTTTTTTTTACAGGATATGAACCCATGTGTCCAACGACTCTGCGGACATTTTATTATGATGCTCAAGCTATGCGCCATTTCACTATTTTAGCGCCTCTATTTTTTCGTATCTTTACGTTAAAAGTATATTGTGCAAAAGGTGATGGTCACATTGTTTTGTAGCCTAATAATCTAAAATGTAGCGTTGTTAAGCTGTCATTTTATTTTTTTTGGTCACCCTTTATAACTATAAGGCAGGTATTGCAGTGGTCATCGATGCCCCCACTTTTGTATTAAAATATCTAAGATATTTACCGCCGCGTTACCACCTTTTTACGGCTATAATGGTCAGTGTATGACTATTCGTATATAAGAGTCCATAAATTGGTTACGGAACTTATAGCATGTTAATTTTATAAATCTTTTTTTGAATATTGGTTATTTATTTGAAAAACTAAAGTTGTTATTGTAAAAAAAAAGAGGTAACCGCTGAGACGGCTTTATTGAGACGTTCCCGGTGGCGTGGACAGGATTTTTTGGCCATGGTAGGCAGCTTTTCCTGTGCCTATATGGAGCCATGATCGTTCAGGGCTTCAAAATAGGCAGTTTCTTTGTACTTGTTTGGAGCCATGGTCGTTTAGGGTGTGTGTGTTTTTGTGCCTATATGGACCGCACGCCGGTGCATGTTCCATGTTCCTGTCACTACAAATTAGTAAGTAGTAAATATAATAATACATTTTACTTCGCGTACTTATACTATCTCATTTTAGTTTCGTAAGCTTTGTAGCTTAATTCTTTCCCAGTAACCCATAGAAAAGGGCGCTGACAGCAATCAATAATGCTGGGAACTCAAATGAGATAGTATGCTGCACTATATAATTGGCTGGGTAACACAATTGGAAAATGATGCCATTTGGTGCTAGTAATATTTATATATATTTTTCATTTTAGTTTCATATTCTTTTTTATACATTAAATACTATGTTTTGTAAGAAAATAGCGTAACAAAAACGTGAAAAAAATTACAAAAATTAAAAATCACCCAGTGTGGCTTACACAATATCTATAGTAATCTTTGAAGTGGAATCGGAAGATCAATTATAAATGCTATAAAAAATGTATAATACACGCTTTAATGTCGATGTGTACAGTCAGCTGCAGAGAAAAGTAACCCCCCTGCCATACTAACATTATATGGCAGAGGGGTCACGTTTTTCTGCTGCTGACTGTACCTTAAGGTACATACTTACATAGTTTTCGATATGCAACATAAAAAAACTAGATGTTTATTTTTCTCATACAAGAGTGACCCACCCTACTTTATAATTCATTTAAAATGTTTTATTTAAATGAGTAATGATCGCGGAAATCTCTGAGAATTTATATTTCGCTTGTGAACGTTCTACCTTAATAAAAATAAACACAAAGCGCCAGAAATAAAGTTACGCGAAATACCTTTCTAATAAATGAAAGGACACAAAGGAATCCATAACAATGTTAGCCCTTCATTTACTCTCATTATTCTCATACACGGTATTTCCGCCTATTAATATAACACAATTATATCCTCACTAGGAGGTGCCCGCAACTTCGTCAGCGAAGGAGAATATAACTGGCCAAGAGCATGTCGGACCATGCTCAGTATAGGGTTCCGCAGCCGTTCATACAAAAAAACTACTTCAAACGACTTCAAAATTAAAAATACATAAAAACGGACCTCATCCTATGTCAATAAAAATATTTAATAAACTACCTAACCACATAAAAAACGAGCCCAATAAAAACAAATTTCTCAAATCTTTAAAAACATTTCTTGCGGAACAAGCATACTACACTGTAAACGAATATTTAGAATAATTAAATACTTCTATTAGGTACCTACAATTAAGCACAAATAAATGTGTGTCTCTCTCCCCCATTTTAATTAATTTAAATAATCTAATGATGTATTTTTACTGATTTCATAATTTATTTATTTCTTCGTTCCAATAATGTTATTTTTAATGCATGATGATCATAATAATTCGATATTTATAATAAAATCTAATATTAGTTAAGTATATGTATTGCAGTGCCCTTACAGGGTTTGTGTTGGAACTACTTAGAAATTTAAGACCTTTGTACACACAAATGCATTGAATAAATGAATATGAATATGAATATGAAAATGCACTACAGATGAACAAACTACGATATGAAAAAGTGTACTAGCAAAAGAGCGTATCTTCATGGCACTTATGTTCTTTAGTTGAAAAGCGCATTTTTTTGGCAATTACCCTCATCTGGCATAAACTTTTTTCATTTGGCATAATTCATCACTTAGCATAATGCAATTTTTGTGACTAAAACATTACCCAACTGTCATGTGGTCGAAAATTATCCGCGCGAGCTCCAAGCCGTCGACTGGCGGGAGGGAAACAGCACGAGTCCAAGACCCGGTGGCGGTATTGGAGGCCAAGACTCACTTTGGGTCGCTCTCACTTTGGGTCACTACGTCAGAGGCGTAAGTAAGTAAGTGCATCTTAACTTGGCTTTCATTTTGACCTTGTTTTTTAGCGCTTCATAAATTTTATTAAGATAGCTCCCGTGGCCACCATAACCGTTACGCAAGCGGTGGAATACCTCTGCTGCATTCTTGTATCAAATTATTAATTCCAATATGAAGCATATGAAACGTAGCAAAATACAATTTCACTCTCAATTTAATAACATGTTGCCTTTAGTTTTACCTTTGCGGTCAAATTCTCTCATAAATTCACGGTTGGTATTATATTACAAAATTAAGGGCTTCATACAAACTAGAAGGACGCTCGATTTAGCAAAATAATTACGGTCATGATTTATGTACCTATGTGATTATTGGTCCGTATGGGTGGGTGGGCTGAAATATTATGAAAATGGCTTAAAAGATTGCTGTTGAAATTCATTGCTTAGCACTTTCATGACCAGGAACTCGCTAGGTGGCTTGTAGCTTGTAGTACTTAAGTTTTTTTTGTTGCATACGCGTTTTCATGTAATTGTTTGTGAATGTCTTCGTTTTAGACCAAATTTCGCCTGAAGATCGGTTTTTTTTATACTACTAAGGTGGCAAACAAGCGTACGGCCTGCCTGGTGCTAAGCAATCATTGCAGCCTATGAGCGCTTGCAACGCCATTACGTGCGTGTTGCCGACCCTTTAAGAACCTATTCATTCGCCTTTCGGAGAAACCCATACTGTAACCTCCTGGGAGAACCACTGAAGGGAGGTCATTCCACATTTGGACTGTGCGCGGTAAAAAAATCCTTTGATATCGCACGGTGCGCGACCATTTTGGTTGCAAGGTGTATGGATGAATATTCCGCCGATAGCGAGCGGTGCGATGGTAGAAGATGACTGTAGTTATCATGTCGAACAATTCCTCGGAACACAGCCCATTATTTAGTTACTTATTTATGGTTAATTAAGCATGTTATTGACGACTATTTGACTGAAGTAAGCAGCCGCTGACATACTGTGATGACAAACACTGACATACTATGATGGGATTTACTTTGAGGGCTTCCGCTGCGTTGAGCGGGAGTACAGCGCTGGCCCCCGTGACGGAGTAACGTACAAGAAGGAGCACGGCCTGTGTCCCCTCGACGGGAAATTTACCCAAGACGGAGCACGGAGTGACGGGACGCCGGGGGCGTAGACCCGCTGCGTGCAACTATGCAAGTTAGTAGAGGCCCTGAAGGTTTTTATATTCTCATATGATTGAGTGACTCGTCAAACTTACATGAAAATTAGTATAGAGGCATTTTGTGTTAACCTTAAATAAAAAGGCAACCGGTTGTTCAATCCTGGGGAAGTATTTATCCAGTATAATCATTGCTTTTGTAATTTTTTCGACTATTATACATCAATACGAAAAATACGTCGATTTTTTGGTCCATTGCAGTGTTATACCTGGACAAATCAACTAACACTCTTTTTATATACTAGATACTAGAGAAGGTGTCCGTCACTTCGTTTATCGAGAAGAATAAAGTTAAAACCCGTTTTTTGCTTCTGCTTCACCATGTCAAAGGTTTTCTACAGCCATCCTCGTATATTTAATTATTTTCATAACAAAACTGGTTTAGATTCGATCAACTGTTTTGACATGACAAGGGAGTAGAAATCATAGGTACATACAAAAAAATAGACTTATGCAAATATTTCGAATATTGTAAGAAAATCTTCAATTTAAATAATACAACTTTAAAATAGTATAGAAGCATAAAGATAACTATTTCTTACATTACAAAATGCACTGCACAATTTAATCCTCACAAGAAACCTGCATATGAAAATTCAAAGAAGTAAGAAGTGGTGAACATGATATTTCTCTTATCACTAAACATACAAATAATAACGTGCTACCATTTATGCAAGTATGATATTTGTGTACAAAATGTTTGGTGCATTTTAAATCAAATAGACCAAGATGCAACTGAGGAATCAGCTAGGTTATTTAAAGACACGATAATTTGGTAAGGTATACCCGGGATAAGACCGGACTATTTTTCGGCGAGTTGGAAGAGCATGACAAAAAAAAACTTAATTCTCACTAACTTTTACCCCAAGTTTTGAATGCGAATGATAAAAAGGAAAACAAGCTTTTATTATTAATTTATTTAATGCCCCTTTATAAAACAGCTTAGGAGTAATCTGCGCTCAAACTTGGTTCGTTTTTCAAGACACCAAACCGAAAAACCTTATTGGTCTAAGGTTGGACTAATAGCTAAATTCGATTCTAAAGCTAGGAAAAGAAGGTGCACACGTTGAAAATATTCGGTCTTTTATCATTATTGTTTTTTAAACGTTCGTAAAACACGACTGATACGACTGAGCAGTTACTACAAACTGGCGAGATGGGCGGGGTGAAATGGGGTCCCGTCCCTCGTGGTATTGCCAGTGAAGAAAAATAACTTCTATTTTAGTAGCAATTGCGACCATCCGACCTTAGATCCCATCCGATCTTACCCGGGTATACCTTATTAGATGGAATTGTCACCTGCTGTCTTTCTGGGCAGAGGCGACCTTGAAGCCTTCAAGTAAAGAGCGTACTTTCACCTGAAAGGCCGGCAATGCACTTAAGAATCCATTGGTGTTGCAAGTGTCTCCCGATAACAACGATCGCTTACCATTAGGCAATCCGTCAGTTCGTTTGCCCCCTACGACGAATAAAAAACCATCACGCATCCATCAAGTGCGAGTCTGACTCACACACCGAGGTTTCCGTACAAACAGTCACTTATTTCGACTTAACTGGCCGGTTGAGTTGAGTTTGCCTCTGGTATCTATGGCGTCACATACAAATGAGGGGCAAACTTAACCAAACCGGGTTATTCGAAAATGATTATTGGCGATGAAAAAAAATTACAGAGAGACATATGGTTATAATTTTTCTGTAATATTCATATTAAATTATAAAAATTAAGAAGATTTCAGATTTTTCGCTTCGTAAACTTCGGAAATAAATGGGAGGAATGGTATTTTCTTCCACATTTTCCTTAATAAAACAAAATTCAAGGACAATTAAAAAAATAGGTACTAAAAAAATTTGCGGATCAAGCCCTGTCATATGATACTCTACTTGACCTATTAGCTAGAACCCCTCATATTGATCGTGTTTATAGAAATACATTTTTTTAAATATATTTTCTTTGCCATACATTGGGCTGCTCATGTTTATAACTATTCAAAGTTTCAAATAAATCGCTTAAGCAGTTTTTGAGCCATGGGGCTCTTATATTCGGACAAATGGACAGACGGACGGATAGACGGACAGACAGTACTAGATAGATATACCAGAAAAAAACATGAATATGTTTACATTTGTTGAGTTGAAATGTTATATTATGCGAATATTAGGTACATTAGGTCAAACAACGTCATATCACACGTCGGGCACCGCAATAACACTCTTTTTTATCCTATTTCACACGATGTTTCTCCAAAACTATTAAGGCCCAGACCAAGTAACAGTAACAACGGTCGCTTCTCGGGCTAAAGTTTACTTTGCAGCTACACCGTAGATGAAACTTATCTAATTGTTCCCCACGATACTATACGAAGACATGATTCTAAAGAGAGAGCAGGGTCCAATGCAACCGAAGTTTAGTAAGTACGAACCGTATGAATGACGCATTAATAGTATTTTATGCCATCGTTATACCTATAATGTATGCTTTTCAGTCGAGTGGCCTAATTAAGGTACGAGATTTAAAGCTAATTATATAACTATCGTATACAATACTTTTTCTACGAGTAACCCACAAATAAAATACAGTAAATAAAACAGAGCTATAAAAATAATTGAAAAAGCACTGCGTTCTTTTTTTGAAATTCATTATAGTTCTGTGCGGAGTTGTATAATATGGGTATTACCTATAGTTCAGTGACATTGCCTTTTTAGTACGATTCGCTTAGTTTTTATTCACAGATTATACTCGTAGTTTACGAGTAAAAAGTATTAAAACTTATGCATGTTTCTTATCAATTTAATTGTAGGTGTAGGTACAATAAACAGCTCCCTCGGAATACGTAGACATCTGTACTATTATAAAACTAGGTATTAGGAAATGCCTGCAACTTTGTTCGCGGAGGAGAAATAGTCGTAAACCACTCGTCCTTTCTTCAGCATAGACAATTCAAGAGTATCATATACTTAACCATCTGGAGATGCCCAGCTATCCGCCTACGCTATGCGTACTAAATATCGTTGAAAACCGTTTAGCTGTTTTAGCTTGATGAACCCTTAAAGACACATAGAAACATACAAAAAAATCGATTCATTGACCTGCAAATAGTCCTTTTCATTTGGTTCTTTGAAAATATATTTAATTGAAATTTAATTCTTTCAACTTTATAATAGTATCGATAAAAAACTTGTTGTCCTACCGGTACCGGGATCAAGATTAAATAAAATAGCAGCAAGATCTTCACATCTTAAAATGCTACCTATGAACATTGATGATAGCGCCATCTCTCGCTCTCGCTTAGCGGATTACAACCATTATTAGGTTTTTTTTTAATAGATGTAAAATTATTCATCATAAGAGCTAGGCTCTTGTCGTTGGAGTAATTTCCAGTTTCAGCTTATTCTACATTCGGCTTTTTCTTTTTCATCTTTATATGATGAAACATATTTTTGTTTTAATACTATTATTTTTTTTATGACATAGGAGGCAAAAGACGGGTCGCTTGATGGTAAGCGATCACCGTCGCTCATAGACACTTGCATCACCAGAGGAGTCACAAGTGCGTTGCCGGCGTTTCAGGTCGGCGCACCTAGAGGTGCGTCCACATTTGTATCATTTGCCCGTATCAGATCATCGTCGCGTGGCATGATCGCGTGTCACGATCACGCGTTTGGACGTTGCGCTGATCGGATCGCACGAAATCCATTTTGCTACGCGTCTCACACAGTTATATCGGACGAGTACGGCATGATCGGCGCGCCAACAGTAAGCGTCCAAGCAGCACGATACGCAGTCATGCCACGGCACGGTGATCGGATACGAGCAAATGATACAAGTGTGGACGCACCTTACAATGTTTTCGTTTGAAATATGAGAAAAAGTATTATAATTATTTACCCGACATTCGAGAATTTTTTCAAGAAAGTTTTCAGTCTGCAACATAAACGATATACGAGTACTCTCTTTTCTTGAAGGCTTGAAGGTCGCATCGGTCCGGAAGTATTTGCTTCCTATAAGTCCTTCTTGGTCTTCCCCTTTATTTTGCCCTTCTATTTTTCTTTCTTTTATTAGTCTTAATGTAATTATCGTGACGCAAGAGATCACCTAACATTTTTCCTCTCCTGTTCTCAATTTTCAATTAAAATCTTGTTTCGTTAACTATATTTCAAACTTCTCATTTATTTATTTTTTTCTGTCCGACTGATCTTTTCCTCCTCCAACATCAAATAAAATTATAACAGCACCTTCACGTAATGTTTTAAAATAATTTATTTTTGTATTTTTTTTTTCTTCCGGTCATGCATGACCATTTTAGAGGTTCTGAATTAGTTGCCTCTGAGTTACTTAAGGGAAAACGGGACTTATTTGCGTGTAAATATTTTTTCACACAGGCAATACCCACTTAATTCGGACATGGCATCATAAGAAATACTATTAGGAGGCGCAATATTGATTAAAAGACTCCGGTACCTCGCTCCTTCACAATCTTAATTTTAAGATTGCGCCTTCTAGTATTTCTTTAGATGTCATGTCCGAATCAACTGAAGCAAATACGACGAACCCTCCAAATGACGCATTGAGATTGAGACCCGGTTTCTCTAATTACACTGTAGAATTCAATTTACCTTTGGGCTGTCTGATAATTCACGATTCCGAGCATTTCTCTTAATGTTGATTGAGCCGTCAAGAAACTACAGGGTTTGTTTTGGCCGACGCAATTGTGTTACTTTTGAATTAGATTTCCTTTGCTCTGATAACAAACATTAAAGGGAAATTGAGTTATTAAATGAAAATGAAGGCTGGAAATAATAACGTAGATGGAGATGTTTGATAGCGGAGATCAAAGTGATTATGGCTGCCGCTATGTATTTATTAGGGAAGGAGGGTAACGCTATGGCTATTATTAAATGGGTAAATTGATTTTGTTATACAGGACGATTCCCAAATCAAGAACAAAAATATGTTTCCAGTTGATGTTGTAAAAGTTGGTCAAGTTAACACGTGTATTTATATTTTCTATGAACGTTCCGTTGTGCGGCGAACAATTAACCAAACAACTGCATTGAATATTTGCGTGGCACATCGGAATATTTCACTTTCTTCACGTTTGTGTGTTTAGCCACGACTAACGATGTACCAACTTTTTGGGCTTCACTCTTCTAAGTTCTAACCTGCTAATATCTGCTTAGAGTCCTAATTTTATTAAGGCTACGAGGTAGAATAATATTTTATATCTGTGTCCTTTCTCTTTTATCTACTATACAACAAGCTACCTGCATTTATAACAGAATCTGACATGCCACAATTTAAAAGTTTATTATTGATTTTTTTAGGAGAAAACGCATTTTATACATTAAGGGAACACTTAGATTTTAATTGACGAATATTTTAGTATTTATCATTTTATTCATTAAGGGAACACTTAGATTTTAATTGACGAATATTTTAGTATTTATCATTTTATTCATTAAGGGAATACTTAGATTTTAATTGACGAATATTTTAGTATTTATTATTTGTATGCCACGAAATGGCTAAACATAGTGAAATTATTTTGTACCTCTGTATCATCCTTTGTTATGTTACCTATGTTTTACAAATAAATATTTACTTACTTACTTACTTGTAATCAATGTTTTATAATGCTGTTCCAAATAAATAACATAAAATAAATAGCAATAGACTGGTCATATGTATATAATTATTATTATTTTAAAACGATATCCTTGCAAATAACGTGTGGCCCATTATACTTGCATTTTTGTCAAATCTTTGTCAGGTTGACATTCCTGCAGCAGTTTTTGATCAAAATTAGTTAAACTCTTTGACGTTATTTAGGTATGGTGAAATTAAAAACAGACACAAAGTAACCTTCAAATAGTCCGTTACAATATTCTATTTAATATTTTTAATGTACAGAAAATTCATGTGTAGTGAAGAGGTAACAGACAGACAAGCAGACAGACACACTTTTGCATTTATAATACTAGTATGGATTCAAAAAAGTTACACAGCATTACAGTAAAAACGAAGGCACTGTGAACTACAAAAAAAAAAACAAATAGAAGAACATTTAGGCGACGTAACTCCGTGGCTCCGTTGCGTTGTCTGATCTGGTGTAGGATTCAGCAGATTGCCCCGGAACTGCCTAAACACTACACCCTTCGGTCAGAAGTATACACTTGCGATGGTGTCCTGCAGCGGCTGCGGCACGCGCACCACAAACGAGCTGAAGTGCACGTAGAGGCGGGACTGCAGCTGGTACACCCTTAGCGAAAAGCCAGTCTCCCGGCAGTATTTTTGACAGCTTTATCATAGTGAAGTATAGAGTAGGATTCTAGGTAGATTTTTTCACTGGTAAATGGAGCGCGCTTCATGCAGCTTAGCTTTTTAGCTGGTTAAACACAATATAGCGCAACTTGTTTGTCACTCAATACTCACCTGTCACTGTATTCAAAAGAACGAGATAAAGACGGGACATATTTGTCGCGCAACAAAGACTCGCGTGTGACAGCTGTATTAAAGGTTTTCCTGGCAATATTAAAGTGATGGGGATGTTTCTTTACATTAATATACACCGTGTTATTTTGTCGCCTTTAATTTTAACAAGTGTCAGTACCTATCAATATTAACAACTTTTTCTATGGAATTTCAGAAACGAAAAAGTAACTGTGACTCCTCGTTGCGGTTGCAGTATGGAAGAACAGGTTTTTTTTTTCGTTTCCGAAATAACCCCGTAAGAAAAGTATTTCGTATTGATTGTACTAATCTAACTCACTACTTAGGTACCACCGTGTTAAAATTAAAGAAAAACGAAAAAAACACACGGTGAGGTATATTGTAATTGTAACTCAAACGTCTGTACTATTTTAAAGTTAAATAAAACATGCAAAGCTGAAAAGCTTCCGAAACGTCGGGAACTCAAATGAGAATATATGCGATATAAACCGTTTCAATTGTTTTATTTAAATGAGGAATAATCAAGGAAACAGAAGAAAATATGATATTTTTAAAGTTGTAAAAACGAAATGACTGTATATTGAAGTGATTTTCATTAAAATAAGTGATACGGACTATATTGACGGTCACTTAATTTTTTGTTTGTATGTGTCGTTGTAGCTTCATCACGCCAAAACAACTGAACTGATTTCGAAAATGTTTGGTACACGGGTAGCTGAGCAACCACAGATAGTTTATAGGATCCATTTTACTCGACTACACTGAAGTAAAAATTGGATTGTGATTTTCTACTCCTGAGCTGAGGTAGTTGCATGCACCGTCTAGTTAAAAATACGCCTCAAAAGTGATTCAACTTACTATTAAACTAATACTACGTAATGCACTAGCAATCCCAAGTTTTAAGTATTCTAGAATACTCTAGATCGTATGTTTACGAGCTCGTGGTCGTAAGCCCACACTGCAAACAAGGGGTTGTAAAATCTGGTTACAACCACTCTGAAAGACATTTATTTCACTATTCTATAGCTCATTTTAAAAAGACTTATGTGATACAGGTTATCCTATCAAAGACTCACCTTTTGTATAAACAGGGCGAATGCCATGTGACTGAAACTGTAAATTTGCGCAAGTAACGTTTTAATAATTGAAAATTCGTTTTATGCGTTGCCTACGTATATTTTATTTCAACTGTGGCGAAACATGTTGTATCTACTCGTGTACATGTTTAATCTGTCAATAAGAACCGCGCGAATCTTACTAAAAAGGCATGCTTTTTAGATTGGAACGTCACTCTATACTTGTTGCATTATATGCCACTGAACTATAATGAAATATTATACAACTCCGCGCAGAACTATAATGAATTTCAAAAAAAGAACGCAGTGTTTTTGAAATTATTTCTTCAGCTGTGTTTCATTTATTGTAGTTTATGGGTAGAAAAAAGATTGCATAAAATTTTTATTTAAGTTGCTTTTTAAGTCACGTACCTTAATTAGGCCACTCAGCTTCGTGGCCTAAACACGGAATACAACTGAAAAAGCATACATTATTATATTATAACGATTGCATAATAGTTTTTTATGCATGGGATTTGCGGAGTTCTGTCTGGAATTCACAGATTATATATAGTTCACGAGTAGAAAAATACTATTAAACTCGTTTCTTACAGATTTTACTTGTTTACGCTCATTATGATCTTTATCACTCTGCCTAGGCAGAGTGATGGCAGGTGGGCCAAAATGTTAACGGAATGGTGGCCGCTTTCAGACGAAAGAAGTACCTGGTGGCCGTTGGCTCGTTGGGTGGACGATATTCGTAAGATTGCGGGTCACTTCTGGATGAGATTGGCTCGGGACCGAGATAAGTGGCGTGCACGAAGAGAGGCCTATGTGAGCAGTGGGCGATGAAGGGCTGATAGATGATGATGATGTTGATCTTTATCAGCCAAAATACGTCCAATGTAGGACTAAGGCCTTCCTCACAGAACGTCATCACGACCGGTCCTACACTGCCCGTGTCCAGCAGATTCCAGCGATCTCCACCAGGTGCATATGTATTTTTTTTTCTTGTGAATGGCTTTGGATGAAGTTCTTAGGCTCTTTGAAAAGCGGTCGCAAGCAAAAAGGAGTAATCTTATAACGCCCACTCAACGTGTAGACGACATTTCCGTTTCTTTAATTTAACTTATCCGAGTTTAACTACTAGGTGTAGGAAGTTTCCAGTTTTCTTGCAGTTTTTAAACTTAGTAACAACCATTTAAGTCAACTGAATTGCATATATTTTAGACTAGCCATAGTTTAATCTGTACTATTATAAATTTGTATAACTGAAATGTCCGTAAAATGAACATATTTAAAAAAAGTAATACGGACTATTTGAAGGCCCCTGAATCGTTTTTTTGTATGTTTGTATGTGGACTTGTGGCTTGATCACGCCAAAAAGGCTAAACAAATTTCATCTGTCTTTAGTATGCGTGGAGCTGGGCATAGATAGTTATACATACTTTTTACTCGACTACGCCAAAAAAGAGGGTTCGGTTTGTTTCTCCTCCACTTAGTTTATTATAATTTAGTTTAAGTCTATAAAGCTAAAACTCTACAAATAAAGCTAAAGACTAACTTTATTCGTTACTTGTGGAAACTTCTTGTTGTTTGAGTGTTTTCATACGAAAACAGACACGCGAGTGTAGGGAGCACCTCATTTGATCCAATTAGTACGCTAACGATCGTAACGTAACTATAGTTAGCCATGTTATTTGATGAGATTGGTTAGTTTCGGGAAACCTATTTGGTCGATTTACCTAGGCGTACGTTTACTGATCCGAAGTCCTTTGTTCTGCTGCAGCGGCACAGAAAATAAAGCCGGCCAAGTGCGAGTTGGACTCGCACACCGAGGGTTCCGTACAAACTAACTTAACCTAACCTAACTTGCCGGTTGAGTTAAGTTTGCACCTGATATCTATAGCGTTGCATACAAATACTGTGCAAACTTAACGCAACCAGCCAGTTGGGTTAGGTTACGAGAAAGTTGTTATTAAGCTATTAACAAATATCTATCGAAGAGCCTGACCGATAGGTACTGGAGTGGAGCCGTACCACTCGCCCTGTGGGACGCCCTCTCGCCAGGTGCACGGACAACCTGAAAAGGCGCTGGCGGGAAGCGGTTGGATGCGGAGAACTGACGACCGGGTATCGTGGCGTGAATTGGGGAAGGCCTATCTTCAGTATGGAACGACTCCGGGCTGACGATGATAAATAAGTAAATATTACAAGACAATTTTTACACAAATCAAACTAGTGCCATTGTAGGCTCAATAAGGCTTGTGTTATGAGACTTATGAGTGCTAGACGACAATACATTTACGTATAAAGATAGAAAACATCCAAGACTCAGGAAAAAATATTATGTTCATCATACAAATATTTTCCCTTACTAGGATTTGGACCCAGGACCTTCAGCTAAACTGGTTGTCAAAGGAAGATGATGATGAAGCCAATACCAAAGTCATGTTTTTTTAAGCGACCCTTAATTAACTATCTCCCATTTACAGAAACGAGGGCACCACCCGCTGGGGTTTACGAGTTCTTCAGTGGCGATCACGCACCGAAAGTCTGATGAACGTCGTTGGAGTCGGCAAAATGCGGCCAGCATAGTTATGATGGCCTTCTTTGGGGAGGATTGTCCAGCAGTACTCGTCTTTTGGCTGATGATGATGAATTAGTATGCGTTCTGTAAAAGCACTGTTTAATAATAACTTTGAATAAGTTTTTTTTTTCTTTAAGATAGTCAAGGCTTTTGACTTTAATCTCAACTGTTGGTAAGTGGTGATGAAGCCGGCGATTGAGCATGATTACCTAAGTGTACCAAAAGCGCGGATTAAAATATACAATACAATAAATCGTTACGGCACACCTTACAAAATACGTGATATGGACACCTCACAAGACAATACATTCAAGGAGAGGTAAACAACAGGCGGTCTTATCGCTAAACAGCGATCTCTTCCAGAAAAACTTTGGGTACCAAATGTACCATGTCGTCTACTACTTGTATCTTATGTAAGATGTATATTTTTATGGTGTTTAGTGTACATACTTCTCTTTTAGGCCAACTGTTACAAAATCTTATCATTCACAAAAATATCTGCCTAAGTTTATTTTTCCAAAACATTACAAAATTTTCTTTGAACCTATTCTCGACCGCTCGTAACTAGATTTTGATTGATTCGCTGATTTCAACATTAAAGGCATATTCTGTCTCTCGGCCCCCGTTCATGAATGCAAATTTTCATGTGCTTATAAACAGCAGGTACCCGTTTCAACCCACTTATCCCTGGAGTGATTCGTCCCCCCTGAAATATAAACATTTGCTTAACAGCGCCAGTTTCACCTAAACCAACCATAATGCATAATTTATTAGACCGAAAGACATTGAAATAAATTTAATTTCATAGAGGATAACAATTGTGGTTACTCGTAAATGCGTAGTGTGGTTGGTATTAGGTCATGTTTAAGACAGGTATCTGAAGATATTATCTAGAAAATGGACTGATGACCTGGGGAAATAAATATTACGTGTTAATTGCATAATAGACAAAACTTTTTCACTAGTGATTATGGTAAGACGGAGTTCAAGTACCATGGTTTATTTTACCTCGGATATGACGCTGTGCGTTGCGGAATAGTAGTTTTTTAACCAAGGGTTGAAAGTGACCCATTTCACCCGAAATATTTCTAGCCGCCAATAGTTCGAGGGTGAAATGGGTAATTGCACCCGAGTTAAGCATGGACATTTTATTAAACAGGTATATTAAGAATACTTACTCCTCTGGCGCAGCGACCCAAAGTAAGTCTTGGCCTCCAATACAAGTGCCCGCCACCGATCTCGGTCTCTTGCGTTTTCTCGCCAGTCGACAACTTGAAGCTCGCGCAGGTCATTTTCGACCACATCTGCGCACCGATATCTGGGGCGGCCTACCGGACGACGACCTGTTGGTTTTCCGTGGAACGCTCTTTTGGCCGCCCGGTCCTCACCCATACGGTCCAGGTGCCCAAGCCAGCGAAGTCTGTGTGCTTTGGTCACTCCCAGTATATTAAGAATAATCAGTTAAAATGAAAAATGAAAGCAATATAATAAATAAAACATATTTTCACTTATAGTTCGTAACAAACACGTCGTGTAATATAAAAAGCTGAGTTTCGATGAATGAAAAGCTTTTATTTTAATAATATGTATGTACGTCATATTATTCATCATCACGTCATTATTATCCCCTTGGGGGATGATTTTCGGGATAAAAATTAACCTATGTTCTTTCCAGGGTTTTCTAACTATCTCCATGTTAATTTTCATCTTAAGTAGTTCAGCAGTTTAAACGTGAAAAGGAAACAGACAGAGAGTTACTTTCTCATTAATAATAATATTATGGTATGGATAGACGTACTTTGGGGCTAGGCCGAAATGTGTAAGATTGTCCATGATACAAAATAAAGTTTATAAGACGTAAAAACATGACGTAATAACTACATTTGAAAGACTGATGATTAAAAAAAAATGTATACTCATGTTTCATAAACGAGAATATTTTATTTGAGGAGGGCGCCCCCATTTAGCACTCTCATGATGAATGATCCAAACACTGACACGGTGTACGAAAATGATAAATGTCTATTATATGCCAGCTGCTTGCCGGGTCAGTATTGTTTATAAAACTCGAGCAGTTTGGGATGCTGTGAACGGAATGCAGAGTATGAAAATTATAGACACTATTTAAGAAAATCACATGCATATAGTATATATATTTACAAATAGTAACACGTAGGATGAGGCATATTGTAGTACCTACTAACCAAATGAGACACAGTTACTGGAAATAATTAAATTTATTATTATAATATTATTATTATTGAGTAGGTTGAAAAAAGGTTGAATCGACTTTTAGGGTTATTCTACTTTCATTCTAAATAACCAGTATTCAAGAAAAGATTTACAAAATTAATGAACTGATTTATCAAATTGAACTTGCGAGACATCACCCGAATAAACATATTATAAGTACATTGCATGTTAAATAAAAGCTTGTAATATGACAAAATTGGAATGTCTGACCGATTCAGATTCTGATACACAATTGGAATTTGTTCTATTATTTTGATAAAGTTGGATTCTTACATTTTACGTTGCGTTAGTTTTTAGGGTTCCGTACCTAAAGGGACCTTATTACTAAGACTCCGCACTGTGCGTTCATCTGTCTGTCTATCCGCCTGTCACCAGGATGTATCTCATGAACCGTGATACAGTGTATTTCTGTTGCCGCTATAATAAAACATACTAAAAACACTATAATTTTAGGTCAGTCTGTTTATGTCAGTAACCAATATAAAATGATCGAACACCGCGTTTATTTCGTTTAGGTGTAGGGCTCTGCTAACACTGGATTTTCACAGATACGGCCGTTTGTAGCGTATATTTTGTACGGCACCCTCGGTGTGCGAGTCCGACTCGCACTAGGCCGGTATTTTTTTTCATAGCAAAAACGCGAATGGCATACTCAAGACGTATTGGTGTATAAACCTATTTTATAGAACCGTCAATTTGGTATGATGTACTTGCATATTGTTCATCTGAGATATAGAACAATGAATAAATAAATAAGTATTAGGGACAACTATACACAACTCAAAACTAGTCCCATATAATATTTTCTTCTAGAAGTAGTAGTCTCATCTATACTATTATAAAGTTGTAAAAAAGAAATGTCAGTACGTTGAAGATATTTTCAAAAAAATGTTTGTTATGGACTATTTTGGGGTCAAAAAACGAAAATTATTTTTTTGGATTTTATGTATGTTTGTATGTGTCATTGTGGCTTCATCACGCCAAATAGGGTAAACAGATTTCAACAATTTTTGGTACACGGGTAGCTGGGTATCTCGAGATGGTTATTGGATACTTTTTACCCGACTTTTCTAAAGGAAAAAAGAGGGGTTATGACTTTTTCTCCTCCGCGAACGAAGTTTGCGGGCACCTTCTTGTATGCTGAATAAGGCTTGTTTTATGAAGTTCTAGACTTCGAAAATAAGTTAAGCTTGATTCCAACAGGGGCTAATAAATCAATATCATCATCAACGAGTTGCAGTTCAGTGCTGGACATAAGTCTCTCCAAAGGTGCGCGACTGAGCACGATCCTCTGCCACTCTCCTCCAGACGCCGTCAACCAACCCTACTAATATCATCGCTCCACCTTGCCTGAGGACGTCCTCTGCATCTTTTGCTAAGACGCGGTCTCCACTCAAGAACACTTCTATTTCAACGGTTGACGGATCTTCGGCAAATATGACCAACTGTGCTTCATTGAGCTTGTGAAGTAGTCGGTCCGTATGTGTCCACGTAGCAATCAATATAAATATGATATATATCTAACACACTTTTTAATAACTGGGTGCCACCGGATTTTTTTTCGTATCATAATGTGAAAATGATACCTTTTTAGCTGAACGAAAAACAAATACTGTGGCCAGGATAGAGACAGCTTAACCATATTTTAATAAAGGATAATTTATTCAATAAATCTCTTTGTTAGTATGCCGTCATAACGAACGGGAAATGGAATATTGATGGTATCGAAATTGATTTTACCCTTTTAAATTTGCAGTATACAATTTTATTGTAATTTTGCCGAATAATTGCTCATTTTAGTTTTAGCTCAGGTTGCTTTAGTTATATGAGAACAACATAAGTATTTAATTACTAGTAAAATTTAACATAACGATATTCATGTTACCAATGCAAGCTTGGAGTTAAAATAGGGGCCAAAAAAATTATCAAATGTCAAAAATCATTATTACAAGTCACAAGTTGATACCCATTAGTAAATGAGAATTCCGAATAAGAGTTCCGCAGCCGTTCAAACATCAAAATGCACTACATTCGAAAAAAATACAGTAGGAAAAAGGGGACTAGCAAAAGAGCGTACCTCCACGGCACTTACGTCCTTTTGCTGAAAAGCGCAATTTTTTTGGCAATAACTCAAAAATGGTTAGGTAGTGGAATATCTGACCATTAAAATTACCGTTGAATTGTTTTATTTCAATGAGTAATAATGGCGGAAACAGAACAAAATATTATAATCTGATCATGTTGAAAATAATTTTCGTTGAAAGTATTTTTGTAATTATATTATCATATTTTTTGGAAACCTTGATTAGGAAATAAAGGGACATAATTTATGCTAGTAGGGATGATTTTAGAAAATTTTCAATAAATATTTTTTTTTATAAACATCAAAGTCTTTTTAGAGGAACTTTTGAAATATGTCTCACACATTGGTACCTATTTGCTGAAAATTTTATCAAGACACTCAAAAAAGACACCTCTTCTTCAAATTTCATCGAAAACATCATGTGGTTTTTGAATAAAATGCCTGTGACATACGGACGTACCGGCATTATTAAAAATGAATAAGGGTATAATGTTATACAATAATGATGACATTTTGTAGTTATATCATATTTTGCGTCATAAATAACAATACATTTTTGTTTTATTTGTTAGGGCAAGTGTTTGTGTGTTGAGCACTGATGTTTGTTCCTCTGTCTTAGATGTTTCCTTTGTATTTAAATATTATAATTTATATATATGTCGCAGGGAAATGGCCAAAAACAGAGATTTGAATAAATCTCTAACGTATATGACCAAATCACGCGAATTTGCCTAGAAAAAGTCAGTCATTTGATCAAATCCCTGAATCTGTTTAGTGAAATTATGAAATCAGCCAAGATTTTTCATTTCACCTGATTTGATTAGTGATGTGATAAAATATCTGAAACACGTCAATGAGTTGACGAAACGAACTCGCAAAGTCAACTCGTTTTATCATTTCACTAGACACGTTTAGTGATAATGATATGAATAATAAAGGTTTCGCCTATCTAAATACCGATAATAATTCGTCATGACATTTCACGGAATGAAACTCTACAAGTATACAAATACCGATTAACTGTAAGGGTTTTATTAATCCAATTGAGGCGCTTAGACCGCTTCAATTGGGTATTCTCTAGATAGCGCTATTATTGGTCCCATGACGAGATTACTCCATACAAAAGCAGAATTAAAGGGTTTATCAAAGCAAATATGAATGGAGTCTTTCCCTAGATAATACGCTCAATGGAGAGATAGGATTTATCCGTTAACAATTTCGTGTAATGGGCGGATTGCGAACGCGAACTAATGATGTTTGGTTAGTCGTGAATCATATTGTATGCTTCTTAGTATTTCCTTTATAATAGAAATAAGCCGGCACTGAATCACTATAATTAATTTAGCTAAATATCATCATTTCTTTATGAAATGGCTTTAGCGGCTTGTATCTGCTTCTTCCTGTTCATTACGTTTTCGGTAGTTAAGCTGGCGCAATGTAAAATTACAATTAAAACTCTAAAAATGAATACATGTTTAAATCTTGCTTTGTAAGAAAATCTTTATTTTCTTTATTGGCCTTTGCCAACGCGATATATGAATTAAACGCGATATAAGCGCTTAAAATATCGTGTGGGAAACGAAAGTTTAAGTTTCATTCAAATACTACAAAATAATGAAGTAAAAGGAAAAAATATGCAATATTGCCAGTTAAGCAGGTATATTTATTTGCTCTCTAGGGTTGAAAGAATAACTATATGGCTGTCATGAATAGACGGCGTTATAGACACCGGTCATTCTCTATCTATCTTTCAGCCACGGACGTCTAATGCAGAACATAGGCCTCCTCTATAGCTCGCCACAGGTTGCGATCCTGCGCAGACCGTATCTTGCGAGATCATCCGTCCATCTAGTATGGGGGCCGTCCTACGCTGCGCTTTCCTATACGCGGACGCCACTTCAGGACTTTTCTGCTCCAACGGCCATCCGTTCTCCAAGCTACATGGCCCGCCCATCGCCACTTCAATGATGCAATCCTGCAAGCTATGTCGGTTACGAGTATCTTGGTTCTTCTGCGGATATCCTCATTTCTGATTCTATTATGAAGAGAAATACCGAGAATGGCCCTTTCCATTACACTGAGACATGGTCGTTTACAATGGGACTCATAAGGAGGCTAAGTTATGCAACGGTCATTCTGAATATAAAGAATTATAGAGTTTTGAAAACTAAATAAAAAAGTCTCTATTTTATATCCAAAGTGTCAGTCAAATGGCGTTAAATTGGTGGCGCCACTGTAGCATGTCCGTAAAATTGATTACCATAGTAATGCCATGAAAATCTACAACGATGCAAAAACCTATTTTTTAACACGATTGTGTTATTAACATCAGAAGAAGAACGAAGGATTCAGTAGCATTTCGGTAAAAATGTTGCGTAATTGGTTGTTGACTTCATACTATCTTGCTACTATAGCGCCATTCTGGAAGAATTTGGAACTACTATTTACTGCTTTCCGCTGGACACTTTTTCATCTGTTTTCGTATATCCACTCAGTTAGGGGAAATTAAGGATTGCACTCTATATTAGAGTAAGAATAGTGACAGCTAAATATAGTTACCAAAAGCAAGTCAGTGGTTAAGAGATTGACCTCCTTACCTACCTACCTTATTCTATACTCCATGCAACGAAGGACATATCCTTGTGCTTGGTATACCACGTCCCCACTTTACACCAAGTGGCCGCGTATGGTATTCCCGTTTGTACCAGTTTGTTGTATCGAATTTCCAATGTCAGACATTTCCTTTTTACAAGTTTTATAATACAAAATAAAAGAACACGAGCAACCTTAGAAATATAATTGTTTTTTTAAGTTACCTGACACGGTTTCACAATAGAGAAGCCGTTAGATTTCCAAAGAGTTAAACTCGGTCATGCCCGCATCTTTGTTCAAGGAGAAACTCCTTCTATTAAGAAATTAACCTTCGTGTTGGAATCACTTTAAAGAGAGCGTATCAGGGGCGACCGAGTGGAAGACGTCCGGTCGGTCGGCCCAGATACCGCTGGAATGACGAGGTGTAAAAGGATTTGTGCGCACTAAATACCCCCAACTGGCAGGGAATGGCGCAAAACAGAGAAGAATGGCATTCTCTTGTGTCAGAGGCCAAGATCCTCTTCGGGTCACTGAGCCAGAATAGTAAGTAAGGAAGTTGGAATCACTTGTACAAGACTTGGCCTGATTTATATAATTCAAATATCTCCTATCGAACTCGAATTCCATAGTGTCAGGTAATACAATAACTTATTATATCTAATATCCTTTTGTATCCTTACTATATTATAAACGTGAAAATATGTATGTACGTTCCACTTAATCTCAAAAACTACACGAATTTTTATACCTTATATATATCAGAATAGGACATAGGCTATAATGTATGTCAAATTTCATCCCTTTAGAGACAAAAAAGGGGATGAAAATTTGTATGGACTGTAAATATTTTTTTACGCTAGAAACTTGAAATCTTGGTAATATGTTTCACATTTAAATCTATACTATTTTAAAGTTGTAAAAATGAAATGTCCGTACATTGAAGATATTTTCAAAAAATTGATTGTTACGGACTATTTGGAGGTCACTAAAACGAAAATATATTTTTTTGGATTTTATGTATGTTTGTATGTGTCGTTGTGGCTTCATCACGCAAAATCTTCTAAACAGATTTGCACAATTTTTGGTACGCGGGTAGATGGGTATCTCCAGATGGTTATAGGATACTTTTTACCCGACTACGCTGAACAAAAAACGGCTGGTTATCGACTTTTTCTCCTCCGCGAACGAATTTGCGGGCATCTTTTAGTTAGTAAATAAAATATCGAGTTTTGGGCAAACACATAAGCTACTTTTTATCCCGGAAAAATACCTTTCATCCGCGATTAACGAATCTAAGGCGGACGAAGTCGCGGGCGGCCGCTAGTTAGTGCTATAATTAAGACAAAATAAAACATTACACAACATTTATAGCCTTCGCGGCGGTACAGCGCATGCGTGTAGTTGCACGTTCCGCTCGACTAGGGGCGAGTCCCAACGCTGGGCCAGCATATTCATGATGCTGTTTGTGCTGCCTCGACTGCGTGTGAGGAGTGACGCACATGGTTTCCTCATGATGACGAAAAAGCAGTCTGTTTGAGCCTCAGCAAACATCGCCGAGGCACTACTAAACCTATTTTAACCTAAACAGCATCCTAAATTAATCGTTATACTCGACAATGCGTAAAGACAGCTCACAGACTGCACGTGTTTACTTAACGTCTTCATATAGACATAAAAAATAATAATACATAAATTGATATGATAGAACAACTAGCGGCCGCCTGTGACTTCGTCCGCGTACATTTTAGATGAAAACAAAAATGACAATTTTGTCTGTTAGTTTATGCTGTTAATCTTTGCAATAAAATACTTAGAAGATATTCAGCGACCAACGGATTTAAAGTTAGAAAATGGGAATATTGAACATCTATTCTATTATAAAGCAATAAAAATGGAATGTATGTACATTGAAGATATTTTCATTAAAATGTTTGTTATGGATTTAGTCACTAAATCGAAAAAAAACTTTTTTGGATTATTTGTATTTTTGTATGTGTCCTTGTGGCTTCATCACACCAAATCCACTTAACAGATTTCAACTATTTTTGGTACACGAGTAGCTGGGCATTTCGAAATGGTTAGGAGATACTTTTTATTTAACTATGCTGAAGTAAAAAAGAGGGTTATGACTTTCTTTACTTCCGCGAACAAAGTTATTTCTTCTAATTATTTCATAGAAGGCAAAACTGGCACTCATCTGCCAGACTATGAGAATAGAACAATAGCGGAAATCAGTAGCTATAATACACTCATACCTATCTATATCCATACTTCTGTGGTCTTCACTATAGAAAACACACCCACTTTCAAGACAGTTTGACATAGCACAAGATTTCCACTCTTTTCCCAAAGAAATATAGTCCACACAAGACGCAATGTAGACTCGCGAATACGTGAGTGAAATGCAAACAACCAAGCCGCGAGACATGTTTCGTCACTTTACGCTGAAAGGGCGAGACATTGGGAGCGGGCGACATTTTGAGAAAAAATTGCATGACGTACCTCAACCATTGAGAATGGCTGACGGGTGTGATCAAATTCAGTATTTGTAGTTTGTTACCCATTTTCGTACCATTACTGAGTGACTCGAGATTTGGTTTGTGGCTTTTTATCCGACTGCGACAGGTGGAGGATAACTTAATAATATTTCTCACAAGTACAATTTAACACAGTAGGTTAATAAACACAAACCTTATTAGATACTTCTCGTAACTATTGTTCTATTTTAAAAACAGGAAACAACAAGAAAAGCAGATGTAAATTTTATTCATTCAGCAGGAGCGTCTCTAACCTGTATTTACATTGTAATCGTGTTTGTAAATTAAAATGTAGGAATAAACAGCATATAACACTGTTCATCTTAATGAAAAGGTCGTTAAGCTTGCAATGACTGACTGTTGACTTTGTTTCGGCTTTCTTCTCAACAGTGGTCTCCTCTAGAGAAATGCCGTCAGACTTGTAAAAGTGCCTTTGCGGCCTACTTACAGAATAAAGATTATTATTTCATTAATACAATTTTAACAATTAGGAACATTTAGTTTCAAGGTATGCACATTTTTTTCCGATAGTATACGTTATAAAAACTCAGAATATACAAATATCTTATTTTTATATCAATTTTTTTTTGGATAATATATACTTAATTGTTTAAATACCCGATATGACATTTGTACAGTTTCTTCATATGAATTACATTTTTACTTTAGTCTACATAGGATAGTAAGAAAAATTAAAAGGTTTGCCGTGAAAGTTATGTGTGTATTTTAACCTAAAGAACTAGCTTATTTGCGAGAGCTATAGTTTTATTACTAAAGCAGGGGTCAGGTTACAACAGCCGATTCGGTAACGTCATAACGTCACGTACATATCACTGTTACATATTCGACTCTTTTTAACTCATCATTTTAAACCGTAATATTTTTTTTAGGATTCGAGAATCCTTACATGCGACATTTAATTGCGAAAACGTGTTTGTTAGTTTGTCTAACTTACACGCAATAACGGAGCAATGGAGTGACATTTTTAGTTGCGTTTAGCTAGAATATAGACTGACGAGTAACAGAGACTACTTTTTATCCTGGAACAGATCCTCGATTTACATTAAGAGGCTAAACGGTTTTTTTTTATTGTTGACCTTTATTTTTTCTTACTATTTCATAGTATTTATCTCAAGTAACAAGTCGGCTATTCATTTTCATTATATAAATACATATCAAATAAAGCTGTAAAAAATAAATGCCCGTACATTGAAGATATTTTCAAAATAAAATATTCTTTTATTTTTTTTATGTTGATATGGGAGGGAACCTGTGGCTCCATCACTCGAAAGCGGCTAAACTAATTTCAAAAAATTTTGGTACACAGGTAGCTAGGCTAGGCATTCACATTTTACTCAACTACGCTGAAGAAAAAAGGGGGTTATATTTTTTTTCCTCTTCTGACAAAGTTGCAGCTTCCACTCGAATAAAATTTCATTACCAACGTAAATGTTTCAACAGTAGTGTAAAGACATTTGATCAAGCGCAGAGAAATATCCCAACTCGCTTGAAAAACGACAAACTTTCAGTTCACAACAAGTTCCGATGGACCGGTGAGCCGGGGTAGTTTGCCGAACTGTAGTGGAAGTTTGTTATTATTTTCTTGTACAATTCAATCTTTGGCCACGATGGTTGCAATATCAAAAAAGTGTTTTTAAACTTGCGAACTGTTTATGTTTTCTGTTTGTTAACCAGAGATGTTTTTTTTTTTATTTAAATGTTATTGATATTATTTACACGGAATTTGATTGTAAAGGGATAAAACAATGCGATTTATAGCTTGACTGACACGCGCCTGAGGTATTCGAACGTTAGTCGAAATTAATGTTAGTATTTTGGGATTGTATTTTTATATTTTTTTTAATAAAAATCTGTTATTATATTTATGAACATTATTTCTGAAATAAAAAAAATATTTTTTACATTAAAAATTTGATTCCCATGATAAGACCGGGAAAATAACTAAACGCAGAGTCCATGTTAAAAAAATATTTGCGATTTAAAATGGGCTTATTATATTATTCAAAAACGGAGTTTGATTGTAAAGGGATAAAACAATGCGATTTATAGCTTGACTGACACGCGCCTGAGGTATTCGAACGTTAGTCGAAATTAATGTTAGTATTTTGGGATTGTATTTTTATATTTTTTTTGAAAAAAAATCAGTTCTTATATTTATGTACATTATTTCTGAAATAAAAAAATATTTTTTACATTAAAAATTTGATTCCCATGATAAGACCGGGAAAATAACTAAACGCAGAGTCCATGTTAAACAAATAATTGCGAATTAAAGCGGGCTTAGTATATTATTTAAAAAAACATTATATATGCTTCGACTGTAAATGCCATTCTGGCCTCGCATTATGTTATAATAGCCTACGACTCGGTCCGTCCGGTATTTCATACTCGACCAGTATAGCTTATTTACTGATATCTGCCATAATGTACCTGCTACTAATTTGTTTATTTGTTTGTCATGTTATAACTAGTATTAGTGTGTTTCGTGGGTTCATTGTTACTAGTTTGAAATGAAAAAAAATAGTTTATTTTTTTTATTTTAATAAATTTCATAGTTTTAGTACATCACACATTTCCTCGCTTTAGTGAGGAGAAAGTTGTGTGTTTTGCACGGCTGCAAAATTATTTGGCTTCTCGTGCCTTGAAAGACTCGCTACGCTCAGGAATCTATACTTGAACCACTTGCCCCGCTCGTGGTTCTTAGCTTCCTTCCCTAGCTCGGCTTTCAATTGAAGCACTCGTGTGAAATAACAACTTTGCAGCCTTGCTAAACAGCCTGGCTTAACAAATAACTACCGTATTAAAACTTTATTATAGTATACATGTTAATACAGTTCAATCCTAAATTGCAAGCAAGTTAGTATGATAATATAGCACAAATTATTTCGCAAGTGATTTAAAAGACAGACGTAGGCTTAAGTGGGTATATAGAGAGTCAGGTGATAACTCGCAAACTAAAACAACTGATATATGGCAATTCAGGGTTTTTGTAATATTTTCTAACTCAGACCTTGATAACTTTAACGGAGGTTTCTACATATTTCTAAAGCACTTAAATACATTTATATATAATAATAAACTTAGGTAGATGACCAGAAACTGTAAGATAAGTCCAGTTAATTTTAGGAGAAAAAGCGAAATCCAGAAAAAGGGAAACGAATATTGTAAAATGATGCTCTGGTAAAAACTCTTTTCACTTCTTCTGCTTAAGAAGTACATCATATAAGCTTCGAAGCGAGACTAAAATAATACATCTAGCCCCTAGGGTTAAAAAAAAACCATATAATTCCATAAAAAATTCTATGAAACTGAAAAAAAAAACTTGCAGCCGGCTACATACTCACAAAATTTCTGATCAAATTGCTTAAAAAGTTCTTTTATTTTTTTTTGAAATATACAATTATAATGTATTTATTTTTATTTTTTCACAGTCGAAGTAAAAAATAAAGTCTTTAACAGGTGGCTAAAAGCCATTATCACACTCAGACATAAGTGTCCTCGCTCACTCCGTGAGCTCGTCCAAATAATCACTTCGTGTCATAATGGCTAATTTTAGCCCCTTTTCAAACAATCTACTATTCTGTGCGTTTATGCGGCAAAATGTAAGGCGAAAATGTGACGCATAAGACACGTCATTGCGTATACGCAGCTTTAAGCTTCGTGTGGAAGACGTACGTAAAATCGTGACGCAGAAGGAACGCTACTGCGTTTATGGTAAGTATTTTAAGCCGGCGGCGTGTTCGATATTTTACTCTTTGAATCTGTATGTGCACCTTAATAGCATTTCAAATAAATAACCGCATCGTAGCGCCACGTACCGAACCTTACTCAGACGCAAATGCAAAACGATTTATCTTGCACCTCAGACCTGACCACAAACCAGCATCAGCATTAGGTATTCAACGGCACAAGACATCACTATTGGCGTACGGCCGTAGAGATTAATTTACATTCATGACCAAAACGGATCGTGACGCCATTTCGATGGTCGGTCCTATTTCCTGCTTATAGTCAACATGGAGACGGCACGTGCCCGGATCAAGCCGGGTCTGTACGCGCGCTCTAATCTGGCAATTTTCACCAATATCCGTTTGTAAGGATGTGTCAATTCGTTCAAGGGAATTTATGGTATCCTTGTTGATATACATAGATGTTCCTACTTATTACAGTACACTGTGTAACCAACTGGAGATAGTGAAAAAATACGTGTTATTTGGAAGGACGATGCACGAGGGCCGGATTTTCTGGAAATAAATGTTTATAATGGGAAGAAAGTTCTTCGCTGTTCAAGCAATTCGTTTATGGAACGACCTTCCTCTCTAAAGCAAGCTCAAAGCGTTTTGTCTTTCAAGCGCATGTTGCGCAATCGTCTCTTCAATAAATCTCAAGATTGATGGTCTGTGTGATGATTTGCAGGTGTAAGGGTACATATATATTTTATGATTGTATTTTATTTATCTATTTGTATTTTTATATAACGTGTGTGTATATAAATATATATATGTATGTAATGTGATTACACAATTTTTGTAGGTCACCCGAGTGGCGAAATAACTAAACTAGACTGAGTTGCTCTGAAAAGAGAAACAACATTAAAGCTATTATTCCACCAATTATGTACTGTACTTTCTCCTTAAATAATAACAAGTTTAATTATATCTGAATATTCTCATCTCATTACATTGCACTTCTTTACTTGTGTCAGCTGTCATTTTTTAATGACTGCCACAGATAGTTCCAAGCTCAATCTGAATGAAGTTAACACATTTTACTTCATTTACATGTATATATCCCCATATTGACTTATTGATTTGTGTCTCTTTTCTTTGCTTTTTTTTTAATTGTCAGCATTAATGATTCTGCACTTACTACTAGTTTCTGTTTGGCCCTATGGTTGACTGGTAGAGAATGCCCTCAGGCATTCAGTCCGCCATTTGTAAGGGTTTTTACTGTGGAAGAAAGTTTAAATAAATAACTAAATAAAGTTAGTATGAAAATTTGGGAATTGACGTAGACAAAGTCACAGTACAGAATATGGTTCTTGGATATAATCAATGCAAGTGTGTCTTATTGTTTCTATTATTTTCACTGACTGCTGAGCTGTCAAGTAGTGAACCAAAAAAAAAGTATTCGAAAAAAAATTTTTTTTTAAGGACCGACCGATTTAGCCCAGCGGGAGTCACACTGCCTGCGAAGCTGACGGTCCTGGGTTCAAATTTCGGTAAAGACAAGATATTTGTGTGATGGATGAGCATAAATAGTTGTTTCTGAGTCTTGGATGTTTTCAATACAGGTATATAAGTAATATATATATTAAATATATCGTCGTGTAGTACTCATAATACAAGTCTTATTGAGCTTTCACATAAGTCTTACTTACGCGTGATAACTGTTAATTATAATTATTTATCAATTAAAGGAGAAAAATTAAAGAAAATATTTAATTGATAAGGTATTATGTTTTCTGCCAACAAACTGCTTTACAGTTTGGCAAATATCGTAACGCGTAAAATGTATGTTGTTCTTTTTCTTGGAATAAATAATTTAAAAAAATGCGATATTTTTCCAGTATGTAAAATATAAAAATAAATCGTGATGAACTTGCATTTTACTTTACTACATAGTATTGCTTTTAATGATGCACCATGTATTTTGTCCTTTCAGATCAATACGATATCATTAACACATTGTTAATCTGCTGGTTTCATCTGGAAATTAGACACCATTTCACGAAAATCGTTTGAGCGTTAAATTGAAATATCTATTTATACGTATATTATTTACCTAAATTCTTTTCTTCACAAATAGCAATAAAGCAGTTAAACAAGTTTTAATTAAAACAAGCAATCGTTTAAACAAAGTTTAACGGAGCGTTCGTTCCACAGAATCAGAGTACAATGCAACGCTTTTCGTGGTATGCTGTGGTTACCATGGCGGAGTCATCATTTTGCAACAGACACTGGTCTATGGAGGGTAGAAAGTAAGAAGAGGAATCTCTGTGTATTCACAGTGTCCGACAAAGACGTTAAATTTGTGGCACCGCAGCAGCAAACACGAAATTTTATATAACTGGCAAGGATGTGTCTTTGACCACAGACGTTGAAAGTTATTTAACTACAAAAGCACATAAATGTAGACATGTAGGTACTAAAATACATTATATGCATTACATAAATACATTTACATTCAGGTACCTGCTTTTAATTTTAATTAACTATGAAGACAGAAATCTGTTTATCAGCCAAGGACGTCCACTGCTGAACAAACGCCTCTCCTGTAGCTCGCCACAGAGTACAATCCTACGCAGACCACCGCACCCGCAACCCTCACAAGGTCATCTCCACCTAATCCGCCCATGCTGCACATTCCTATACGTGGTCACCACTCCAGGACTTTGACGCCCCAACGGTCATCCGTTCTCTACATGGCCCGCCCATTGCCATTTCATGCAATCCGGGGTACGATTTGAACGTCGCAACGTCAACACTGCGCTCCCGTTAAAACTGCTTAAATAATTACAAAAACAGTGTACAAGCGATAATAGTGACTAATATCAATAGCCAACGCGATACGTGACGTGTTTTCATTATATTCAGCACTAAAAACGCGATTATTACTGTATATATTAATCAATAAATCCTAGTGCAACTGGTGTTTGTTTGTGTGCGTGCGCCGGCGCTGCTACAGTCTAACGCGGGCATTGTCTCGGGTCCCAACTACGTTACTTTACGCACACACGCTTACGTCCCTGCGGCTGCATACCCACTCGTATATCGTATTATCGATAAAATGTCTTGCCAAGGATGTACTGTGCCGTTCAAAACAATTCACGATGTGCTGCGCTGTTCCAGCTGTAAAGGCGACTACCACTACGGCTGTGTGAATATTACAAAGGACTACTATATTAAAAACAAAAGTGCCTTGCAGCAGTCTTGGAGGTGCCCGCCATGTGAAAACATTACAAAACGAGATAAAAAAAAAGGAGATGAAACCCCAGTTCGGACTCAGTTTCAATCAATGTTGCAGGATGTCCAAGACATGTCGTTTGGCGAACCCGGTTCACCACCGAGTCTACACGTCCAAAACAACTCGAGCGTGGAATCTATCCCGTATGACAGGTTCGAGAAGCTTCTAGAATGCAAACTATCACTACTATGTCGAGAACTAAAAAATGAGTTTAACTGTTCCATTGAACGGCTCAAGTCGGAGTTCACAGATACAACTGACTTTCTAGCGGGTTTAATCGCAGATTTAAAGAAAGAGTTCGACTGTTTAAAAAAAGACTATGTGTCTATTGTGTCTAATGTCAAAGCATTAGAGTATGAAAACGTAAGCCTCCGCAGTGGGCTGAACGATAAAGAGCAAGCCGAGCTAAGGGACGAGCTTGAGTTGTCAGGTATCCCGGAGTATCCCGGGGAGTCCGTCGTGAACATAGCAGTTAGTGTGGCATCAAAGCTTGGCATAACTATGGAGCCTCGTGATGTTGTCGGCGTGTTCCGTGAAGGAAAGGTGCGGGCGAACCTGGAGACAGCTGACGGAATGCCTCCTCGACCGCGGCGTCTAGTAGTGAAGCTGGCGAGGCGACCTCTTCGCGATCAGCTGTTAAAGGCAGCTCGAGGGCGACGTAGCTTCAATTCGGAGGATCTTGGTCTTCCCCAGCACGAACCCGTGACTGTATTCGTCAACGAGAGGCTCACCGCGCTAAACCGCCGCCTTCTGGGTAAGGCTCGCGAAGCGAAGCGTAATCTGGGGTGGAAGTACGTGTGAACCAGCGAAGGTCGTGTTCTCACTCGTCGAGATGACTCCGCCGAGGTACAACCGATTAAACACGAAAAGGATGTGGAACGTGTTTTTGGGAAAATCTTCGACTCAAAACGTAGTGTCTAAGTACGTGACTGATATGTATGTTATGCTTGCATGTGTCTTTATTATTCTAATTAATCTACTGTGTAAAAAACTTACTACGGAAATCATTTATGTGTTTAGCCTATCTTTTATTATGTCGTTATTTTTCAATGCGGTCAACTTATACCTGTGTTCCGTTCAAAACATTATACTATGTACTAAGCTCTTAAATTTAAGTCTATTTGTTTTTTGCATATTTCGTATCTCGGGTTTTGCTGCTGAAATATGTTGGCAAAGTAAATTTAGGTCCTTTCATTACAATCTCTCAACTATGTATGTTTAAAAATTTAGAGGAGTGTGTTTGGTGAAATGGCTATGTTATTATGCACTTAAAAGTATATTATGAAGGTGTCGTACTGAGTCCAGCAACAGGTGGTCGTCATATACCTACTATTAATGAAAATAAGCTTACTGTGAGCCTATCAATACAATCTACAATTGTCCGTCTACATATATGTACTTATTTTATCCCTAGATATACACTATATTATAATTGCAATATCTGGTATCTAACCGGCCATTATATTAATCTATGCATGTGTCCTATATATGTACTATCAGTGCATATAAACTAAGCACCGATATTTTAACTTTGTTTTTTTTATTTTCCTTTTCGAATCTAAATATCTGAAAATTTGCCTTTTCAACGCAGGATCACTTGGAACCCGACACGATGAATTTATTCTAGCTTTTGAAAATTTACAACCTGACATAATAGCTATAAACGAAACGTGGCTCAGGTCGGGCCAGGAAGGTCGAGCTCCTCGACTGCCCGGCTACCGACTGCGTCACGTCCCGCGCCCGCGCGCCGTGCGCGAGCGCGGCGGCGGGACAGGCTTCTATGTTCGGAATAGCATCCAGGCTCGGACGCAACCCCACCCACACTGTTCTGACGTAGAACAAATGTGGATTTCCACTAATATCAAATCTACGCGTTTCATAATAGGTACAGCGTACCGGCCGCCGTGGTTAGACGTCGACCTATTTATCGACGCGCTCACGGAATCGATTATGTCTTTTGCAAAATATGACCGGGTAATCCTTTTGGGTGACTTTAACATTGATCTTTTAAAGGTAAATGACTCTTCAACTGTTAAATTACTCAGATTTCTTCGATGTGTTAAACTTCTAAATCATGTCAAAAATGCGACACATTTCACGAAAACTAGCTCAACCCTCATTGACTTATTATGTACGGATGCCCCAGTTCTGAGTATTGATGTGAAACACATACCTGAACTTGGTGCTCATGCTATAGTCACAGCTGAACTTAAAATAAAAAAAAATGAAACCTGTCCCTATGTTACTTAAATATAGGCCGCTAAAGGACATTGACTTAGCCGGTTTTAATGTTGATCTAGCTTCGATTGATTGGAGTTCGATAATAAATATACTAGACATAGAGGATATGGTCTTGACTTACAATACCTACATAACTAGTTTGTTTGATATACACGCACCTCTAAAACAAATAACTATTCGACACAAGCCCACCCCTTGGTTTACTAGTAACTTACGCTACATAAAAGAACTCAGAGATAACGCTCATAAGAAGTACCGTAAATCTAACAGCGACGCGCATAGAGAACAATACAAATCTTTAAAACAACTGTTTAACGTTAGCCTATACTACGAAAAGCGAGCTTTCTATGAACACCAAGTAAATAGGCACTTAAACGACCCAAAGACTCTGTGGTCAAATTTAAAACGCTTTATTTTACCCTTTAATAATGAAGCGCAAGACCTTCCAAATCATTTAAGTAATCCCGAAAATATAAATAACCACTTTTTTAACGTTCCGGGTACAGCTTCTGTTGACATCTCTCAGCTGACTTTCTATGAGCATGAAAAATATGGGACTGAGGTTTTTAGCTTACGAACTGTCGACGAATCTGCCATATCTAAAATCATATTGGGAATGAAATCAAATGCTATGGGCCTTGACAGCATATCCATGGACATGGTATATCTTACCTTACCAGAAACCTTGACTATTGTCACTACCATCATAAATAAAGCTATTAAAACTTCAACCTTTCCTCAGATATGGAAAACTGCCCTGGTTCGGCCGATACCCAAAACTAGCAGTCCCGCCAGTGTTCGAGACCTACGTCCTATAAGCCTGCTACCATTTGTATCGAAAATTCTCGAGAAGGTGGTATATGATCAAGTACTACTCTTTTGTGAATCAAATAATATCCTAGCACAAAGGCAATCTGGTTTTCGAAAACATCATAGCACAAGTACAGCTCTTCTTGATGTTGTGGACAATATTCTTCATTCTCAAGATGACGGTAAAGGCACTATACTTACTCTTCTCGATTTCTCTAGGGCTTTCGACTCCATTAATATATCTCTTTTACTTTCAAAGCTATGTTATTACGGTTTCGACCATTCTTCAGTTTCATTCTTTAATAGCTATCTTTCTAATCGTCACCAACTTGTGGTAATAAAAAAATCGGATGCTTCAGTCCTAACTTCTCAAGCCCTTTCAGTCAATAGAGGTGTACCTCAAGGCTCTATTCTCGGCCCCCTACTGTTTATTATATATTCTTCAGATATTATAAATTATATAAAAAATTGCAAGTATCATTTATATGCCGATGACCTTCAACTGATGATGCCGTTTAATAATACCGATATAAATGAAGCCATACAGAGTATGAATGATGATCTTTCGAGCGTTGCTAAGTGGTCCTCAAAAAATTCTCTTGCTCTAAATCCAGATAAGTCCCAATATCTAGTTCTTGGAAGTAAAAAACAAATATCGGTATTTACTCAACACGATCATGAGGTGAAAATTGAAAATGTTTCCATTGAGCGCGTATACATTGCCCGAAATTTAGGTATTTTGATGGATAGTCACTTACGTTTCGAAGACCATGTACTCAACACTGTCAGTAATTGTTTTTATAAGCTTAAGGTTCTTTACAATATACGACAATATATTTCAATAGACCTCAGAATTAAATTATGCGAATCCCTCATTCTTTCTAAATTTAATTATTGTGACACTGTTCTCGGCCCTTGTCTTTACCAAAAGACCGGAAATTTAATTCAAAAGGTGCAAAACGCTTGTGCCCGCTTTTGTTTCTCCATCCCCCCGCGTACATCAGTATCACCATACCTAACCAACGCCAAGCTACTGAAGATGAAACAAAGACAACAACTTCATTTTGCCAGTCTTCTGTTTGGTGTCATTAAGTCAGATAAACCATCCTACTTATTATCCAAGCTTATTTGGCGACAGCAGCGGAGAACCGAGCGTCAAGGACAAGGATCTAACCATAAGCCACTCATCATCCCTCGGTACAAATGTGCAGCATTCCGGGGCAGTTTCCGGTTCCAGGCTACCAAATGCTGGAATGACTTGCCACCTCCGCTTAGAAATTGTGGCTCTAAATTTAGTTTCCAGCGAAAATTGCGACTTTTGTTGTTGGCTAGCCAGGCACTGGAATCGGGAATAAAGGGACCTATGCCTTCTTCATATTCTCAATATTTTTAATCCTTTTTATTTATTTACCTCTTAATTTTCATGTAGCAGTTGAAGCACCGAGTACCCTTTGTTCTCTCAATCTTCACACATCCCTACTATCATTACATATTTATTTTCATGACACTGATAACTATTTACTTGTATTTGTTTTCTATGGTATCGTTGATTTTTTTATATATTACCAAGCGTTGTCATGTTTAAATCGAGCTCCCTGTGGGCTTTGACAGAATAACAGCGTTGCAGTTCTGCCGCTCGCGAACTGCAACACCATGCTGAGTCGGAGCCTTTTCCTTAGCGCACACATTGCTGGACCCATTGCAGACAATTTACCTAATTAACCTAAAAACAATATTAATTTTATGCAAATGATGTCCTGTCTGTGTGTGCTTTCTATGGAATAAATATATTTTTCTTTCTTTCTTTCTTTCTATCAATCCTGCAAGCCATGTCGTTTACTTTGTCTCTTCTGCGCTATCCTCATTTCTGATTATATTATGAAGACAAACGCCGAAACTGAGACATGGCCGTTCATAATGGGACTCATAAGGCGGCTCAGAGTTACGCAACGGTCATCCTCAATACAAATAATTATGGAGTGTTGTTTATTTAATCGTATGGCAAAATTAAGGCAATCAAAGAATGACTTTAAGATTGTTAAGCCAGGCGGCTGCGTCAGGAGTCACATCATCCAGGTCTTCAGTGGGTCCATCGAAGGAATGAAGCGGGCAGCGTTGGATCAGATATGTTCAGCGGTCTGCTCTTCCTCACTGCACTCATAAAGAGGAGACTCTTTCCATCCCCACTTGTGTTTGAAAAAGTTGCAGCGGCCGTGTCCTGAGTCTGTTCAACCGGCACCAGCGCCTGCGAGAGATCGAATCCTGTTGGTTTTGCCGTCGGGTCAGTGATCGGGGTGGATTTTTCTTCTATGCCAGCTGTCCACTCAGCCTTCCAGCTATCCTCGATTTTGAACTATCCAGTTTCCTGGCTGTAATGTAGGGAGGTTTTAGGGACTTGAGTCGGCGTGGGGGAGGATGGCAAAACTCGTAGTGGGCTGGCAAAAAGGAATTGTTCGAAACATTATCGGCTTCCCTCTTCAAGGCGTGAAGTTTTCGAAGGTGGGTAGGAGCGATGTGACTCAAAATGGAGCAGTAACGGAGTGTTGAAAACTAAGGAAAACAATTTCTATTGTATAACCAAAATGTCATGTCACGCATTACGCAAGGAAACTCCGAGCATAGCGGCAATGGAAAGCTATTGCACGTGACTTTGAGTCTCTTACGACACCCTGAACTATAATTGGAGTTGGACACCTCACGGCACGGTTTTGACGTTCGTGTCCGATGTTTGATACCACAATTTCAATATAGGGTGAAAATCGAAAAAAAAAATACATAAAAAAGTTTTTATTTGTAGAAAAAAGTGTCCAAAATCTCCATCTCAGTTTTGTATCAATATTCTAAAAAAACATACGTAAACTTTTTTTGATTTTCACCCTAAATCGAAACCCAGTTTATGGACTTTTTAAAATTTAAGTTGAAGAGATGCTACTCCTAAATATTGGGACGGAGTAGAACAATAGGACAATTACATATAAAATAACACATGTAAAAAGTAGTTTCCTCTATTCAGTTTCCATGAAATATGTTGGAACATAGAGTAAAAATAAATTTTGCTGCAAAGGCCGTTACAGACAGATGCATTTAACTTTCACAATACTTTTCTGTTTGCTTGTCAACTTTTTTCTGTTGTACTCGTATGTTATAGAACGATGTCTTAATAATAGAAATATTGGTGAAAAAACTACTTCAATCTGGTAGAAGCTCCCCGAGATAGAACAATGTTAGAAGCACATTTTTAGACTTTCCCAAAAAACGCTTAATAAAGCGTAATACATTGTGACGTCACACTGACTGCAGCTATGTTAAAACGTGCGTTTATCAAAACAGTGTCATAACAAAAGTAACAATATGTTTTATGGGTTATTCAATTTCTTTCTTTCTTCTTTTTTTTCTTTAAATGCTCATAAAACGAGCTACACGTTAGGTATCGAACTCAAAATTTTGACTTAGATCCTTATTTTGCTTGATTTATCCGAATCATATATATAAGGTCCTAATTTATTAGTTGCAGATATTTTAACACATTATACTTTACATTAAAATAATTAACTTTAAATAGAAATTAAGAAATCTTTTGATATAACTTTTTTGATTTCATTTACCTAAGGAAAAAATTAATTATAATTTCGTCTAAAAAATATCACCATGTGCATTATCACATGTCACAATAACACTATCTGTCATGTCAACAATTGTTTGTCGTAAATGTCGTAACGGTTCGGCGGGAAAACTGCAAATGTCATTAGGATGGGATTGGGCCTGTCGAGTTAAAACTTGTCAAGAAAATCCACCCATAAGTACTCACTTATGGGTGGTAAAGTATTTTTAAAAAGAAGCATGAACAAAGTCATTCATTCATTCATTCATTCATTCATTCATGGCGACCCTGTCTTTCAATGCACAATAATGCTCGCTTTATGATATTTCTGTTCACACGCAACAAGGCCTCTCTTTCCCTTTTCATGATTTCAAAAGCGTTGGTAATGCGAGCCCGTAACTCTTCTGATGTTCGGATCGTGTGACCATCGTTTCCATACACCAGATCTTTGGCTCGTCCCCAAATATGGAAATCGAGCGGTGTCAAATCTGGGGAGCGAGCTGGCCAGTTCAATGCACCTGCTTGAGCCCCACCGCGACCTATCCACCGCAATCCGAATAGTTCCGTTAAGTACCTTCGTACGTTACGATCATAATGGGCGGGGGCACCGTCGGGTTGAAAGTACATTCTCATACGAAGACCCACTGGTACTTCCTCTAGCAATTCCGTTAGGTCTTCTTGTAAGAATTGTAGGAATTGTATCCTTCCATTTAGGCGATTAAGAAATACTGGACCCAACAAACAGTCTCCAAGTAACCCTGCCCACACATTGACGCTAAAGCGAGTTTGAAAGTGATCAGGTCGAGCTAAGTGGGGATTCACTTCTGACCAAAAGTGCGAATTGTGTAGGTCGAACAATCCCACCCTTGTAAATGTACACTCGTCGGTCCATAGTATGTTGCGTCTGGCGTTTCTTCTAAGCCACTGGCAAAATAAGACACGTGGTTCATAATCTTGAGGCTGCAGTTCTTGGACACGTGTGAAATGATACGGGTGCATACCTTCACGTTTTAGAAGTTTCCAAACGTAAATATCGCTTACATTAAACACATTCGCTGCATCTTTTGTACTACTCATGGGATGGCGATGAAAAAAATCCAAAATTGCATCTTCTAGACGCTGCGGATACCTAGGCCTACCGGCGTCACCTCTCGGCATAAATTGTCCTTCGCCACGTAATCTTCGCAGTGCTCCAGTGATAGTGCGAGGATCCACATTAACATTGTATCGTTGTAGATACAGCCTTGCAGCTCTCGCCGCACTGTAGTTTGCATCGTGATAACACGTTACCATATTACGATAATCATCATTTGTGTAACGGTAAGGCATTTCAAAATAAAATGTATTTTCAAACTACACAATCAAACGGAAAATAACATGACATTGACAATCAATTTAATTTATCGACGTGAAGTGGCCAGTTACAGTTAAGTGGTATGTAAAAGAGCTACTATGAGTTTTCATTTAGTAATCACATTAACAGGGTGTTTTTAGGTAGCAAATTTGTTTTTCCTTTTTCTTCAAAAAAACATCGTAAAAGCTATAATGTTTCATGCTTTAATATACTCCGGAGACCGAGTAATATCAGCTGTAAAAATATCTGCAATTAATAAATTAGGACCTTATACATTTTTTTCATTTTTTGAGATTAGTCATCAACCCTATTGCATTGAAACTACAAAATTACAATAGGCTGGGTGCGCTATTTGCAGTTCCAATGCAGTTGTGATGCACTTCTATTGCAGTTTTTTTGCGATGTACCAACTGTAACAGAACTTCATTATAACCAGTGGCATGCCCAGGATTTTTGGCCATGATAGGGAGTAAAGAGGATGCATTGAAAATTTAAGCTATTTTTTAGTGTGTTTTTTTTTGTGAAATCTAGGTTATGAAACAGGCTGGTTTTTAGATATGTGTTTTTTGACTATATACCTATTCAGTTATAACGTGGAAATATGTTTGTTAAAAATTTCCTCGATAGAAAAGTTATCCGAATACGCGTCTTGATTTACCGTTTTTTGTCTAATTCGTACATACGAAAGATTGATAAACGGCTAAATTATGTAAAAATATCATTCTTCCCTCTATCTTTTACGTAATTAACTTAAATGTTAACAAAACATAAATATCTTCGATTTTATTGTACTTTTACATCTGGCGCTTACGCCGAAAAATCCCAAGCATGTTATGTTAGCTTTATCTTTTTGTGATGCGCGCAAGCAATAAATGCGTCCCTTCTAATCTTCCGTCCGTTCAAATTCCGCTCATTGGCCGGCTAGGCGTGTGGGGCGTGGTGTACGAATAGGTATTACTTGACGATGCAGGCCCTTGAAATGTTATGTGATCAAATGGATAGGCAGTGACTCCGTGACTATAGGAACTATGGTCCTTCAGAGTAAGCAATGCCTTTGAGCTTATATGGACCACATGCCTCTGATTACCACTGAGCTGCTAGTTTCTAGTCAGAGTAAATCAGAACTGCATTAAGGGCCTGCGACGTCATTCGTAAACCAAGCCCCAAACGCTGAGCGGGCCAATAGGCATTATTTGTAATAAGGGACGCATTTATTGCTCACGTGCATCAAAGAAAAAGAAAGCTAATACACTACATGCTTGGGATCCGTCGTTTGTACAAACTAGACAAAAAAACGAAAAATTAAGACGCGTTATCGGATAATTTTTGTATCGAGGACATTTTCAACAAATATGTTTCCGCATAAATCTTTGATAAGGTTTTATAGTCAAAAAACACATATTTGAAAACCAGATGTGACAAAAAAACGCAAAAAATATAGCATTTTCGATGCATCCCCTTAAAACCGCACTCTTGCAGTCAAAAATGTAGCCCGTCGGTAACGGCCCTAAGTCTTTTACTGACAGGCCACATCAATCAATTGAGTTTCCGGCAAACCTCGGCAAAAAATACGGCTATTGGTTTACTGCGCTCTCGTGGGCTGCGGAACCGGTTTACGGTAGAAATATTACTATTTCATACGTTTTAATAGTATTCCATTTCATACGTTTTAGGGATCTGTACCCTAAGAGTGGCCACGAAACCATGCCCCCTTAGACTTTGCTATCTATTTGTCACAGTGAACCGTAATAAATAAACCTTGAAATTTCCACGGAATATGTGTTACTGATGTCGCGATAAAAATATTTTTTAGAAAGTTGTAAACATTATATCTCTTTACATACATTGAAGATATTAAAAAAAATAAGTTGATGGAAGTTCACTGTATCAAAAAACATGTTTTTGTGTGCATATATACAGTAGCGTGTTTCATTTAGGCACAAAGACACTGCCTACCGTGAACGACTTTGGCTCCATACAGGCACAGAGAAACTGCTTACCCTGAAGCCCTGAACGATCATGGCTCCATATAGGCACAGAAAAACTGCCTACCTTGGTCAAATACCCAATACACGCCACTGTTAAATATACCTTCAGCAGGGCTAAACGGCTAAACCAATTTCAATTATTTTCGTTAGCTGCGTGTGTGCCAGGATGTTAACTATGATATTTTTTACCCGTTTATTAGTCTGAATAAAAAAAGAGGATAATGATTCTTTTCCCCTACGTGAACGGTTGCGGACATATTCTAGTAATAAATACATAAGTTTTTATAATAAGTTTTTTTAATAATAAGTTTTTTGAAATAAAACAATTTAACGGATTATATCGCGTATATTATCTCATTTTAGTTCCCGACGTTTCGGAAGCTTTCCAGCTTTCCATGGTCGGGAACTAAAATGAAATAATATACGCGATATAATCCGTTAAATTGTTTTATTTCAATAAGTAATAATCGCGGAAACAGAAGAAAATAATAAGTTTTTTGTGGCCTGTCTGTGGCATCGTAGCGGTCACTTCATCCACGGACAAGGACGATTTTTTGCTTTCGTTTTTAGCTGGCTTGATGAAGTATTTGATGACAACACGTGTTATTGTTGTTGTTATATAGCTCGTTGTTCCTTTTGTTGTCCTCGTTCAGTACCTAATAATTTAATAGCAAAATATTTATCGTACGACTAGTAAACAAAAGTTATGCAAATCCAGGCTCCTCAGTTTTAAAATGAAGAAGAGATTTTGAAACGAAATTTAATACAAATTTATTTTTACCGTCAAAAATGCTGCAATTTTAGTTGTAAATCAAACGCACGCAAACAGAAAGCTCTTTTACTCAACCAACAATCACTCGGGGAAGTACTCTAAATTTAAAATGGAGAATAAAATGGATCCTAAGAATATTCGCCACGGCAGTAAGCTTTGAGAGAAACGTCTTTAGAAATAACCAACCACACTGTCGCGCGCAGTGCACTCACTCTGATTGTACTCACTTCTTGCTGTCAAAACTATAGATTAGGGTCGCGCTGAGAGAAAACATACCTCACAAGGTACGTAAATAGTACTCCCATAATTAGTAAAAATAAGCATTCTTGGTCGTGGTGTAGATTTCGTTACCTGGGAGCCTAGTCTCAATTCTTCTTCTTGTCAGTTGTTGCACGCTTTGCAGAGCGGTCATTATTAACAGCTTGTACTGTTAGGCGCAGATGTTACTCACCGTATACCTAATGTCCCGCCATCTCTCCCGATTTGCAAACGAATTCCAATTGGCAAATAGAATTTGTCCAAAATATGTTCGAGAGATTTCTTTTTCTTTACCGCTACATTCTTGCCAGAGTGGTCGTAGTCGTCACGTCAAGGTTTGTGGTCAGCTTTACAAAGCGCAGCCACTCGTCGCAGATAGCCGCTCTTCTTGTGCATTCGTGCAGATTACCTTCGACAGCGTAGCTGACTTGATCCGTCCACCTTTGCGAGAGATATAAATGACATTTATTTCTCATTGAGACGAATACCATCAAGCAAGAGTGTATATTATATGTAGACATACGTTTTCGGTTTCATTCGGTACCATACGGGTCACTATAAGGGTTCCGTAGCCAAAATGGCAAAAACGAAACCATTATAGTTTCGTCACGTCCGTCCCTCTAGTTTTTAAACGGTACGTGTAAAAAAAAATAAAAAAATTATAAGGATGTGCTTAGTAAATGTTTTCAATAAGATCGGATATACTGTTATTGAGTTACTTCCAAAAAACTGCGCTTCTCGGAAAAAGGACGAAGTGCCGTGGGGATACGCTCTTTTGCTAGTGCAATAACATGTATATCGTTTTTTTTTCATCTGTAGTACATTTTTTTGTATGAACTGCTGCGGAATTCTACATCGAGCATAGTCCAACATGCTCTTAGCCGGTTTTTCAATCATGTAGTTGCAGCTATGTCTCATTTATTTATCTCGTGAGGTAAGTTTTCTTGCAGTGGGATTCCGAGCTACTAGTTTCCAACTAGGCTTCCGTAATTCGATTTTGCTCCACCAAGGTGAAAAGTTTTATTAGTCGCATGATGACTTGTGGGTTAGCAATGGGTTTTGAAGTTTTGTTATGAAATATTGCACAGCAGTTGCTGTTATTTATCTTGCACGTGAAACTATGATTCTAGTTTTTTTTAGAATTAAGTACGTTTCTTTCTTAGGCAGAATCATCACTTTACTAGATGATAAATGATGTCGTGATTTATATTATGCTATCTCAAATCTACTTTAGCTTATGCATTATTGTTTGGAATTTATCGATTTCTAATTATTATTAGTGTATTGGCCACCTATGTTTTAACTCATACATTTAGGAAACTATAGGTCTTATTTTTCTGTTCTTGATTCCTTTGCAATTGTTTGCGTACGACTGTTTGTTTCTTAATAAAAAAACTCTACACAATTGTTGGATGGAGATAAAATAATTTTAAAATGTGTCTCACGAAAGTAAGATATTTTTTAGTATTATTACAAGAAGGGCATATTATTGCAAAAAGGAATGTAAAAGGATACTTTTTTCCCGATTTTGCTGAAGAAAAAAAGAGGGGTAATGAGTTTTTCTCCTCTGTGAATAATAATTCGCAAAAAAGTTGATCTAGGTACTAGGTATCGTCACTTCGGTGTCTATTATTTCCGGACGATCACCAAATTCAAAATGCCAGATTAATGGTTGAAATTTACACAAAGACGTGTAGAATTGTTGGGCGAATGGTGTGGCAGCCAACGGACAGGCTCAGCCCACGGTTGAGCGCACTAATTCACAATACGTCTGCATTAGCTTTCGACGCCTAGCGCACGCAGCAGTAGCCGCGTCGACAGATGAGTGAGAAGCGCTTTTTTGCATATTCCAATTCGGTATTTTGTTAACAACCTCATCCGGAAAATAAGTTTGAAGCTGTACTATTTGATTAGGGTAATCTTTTCCTGTTACATTTAGATCACGTGCTTGATAATATCTATGATTGAAATACGTATGGAAACTTCGTTATTTTATGGCGAAGTAATTAGTCATATCTATCGTCATTTCGGTATCTATTATTTCCGAACGAACACCAAATTTAGAGCCCGTTGCTAGATTAATGGTTGAAATGTAGACATTACACAGGCATGTAGAATTTTTGGGCAAATGGTGCGGCAGCTACCAGACAGGCTTGGCCTACGGCTGAGCGCACTAATTCACAATACATCAGCATCAGCTTTCGACGCATAGCGCACGCAGCAGCAGCCGTGTCAACAGATGAGTTAGAAGTCCTTTTTTGCATATTCCAAATCAATATTTGGTTAACAGCCTCATCCGGAAACTGATTGAGGTTTGGTCCTGTACTGTTTGATTAGGGTAATCTTTTCCAACTCTATTATATTATGGCGGAGTAATTAGTCATATTTGGCAAGACAATTATCTATCGTCATTTCGGTGTCTATTGTTTCCGAACGAACACCAAATTCAGATCGCGTTGCCAGATTAATGGTTGTAATTTAGACATTACACAGACATGTAGAATTATTAGGCAAATGTTGCGGCAGTCAACACACAGGCTCGACCTACGGTTGAGCGCACTAATTTACAATACATCTGCATCAGCTTTCAACGCATAGCGCACGCAGCAGAGGCGTCGACAGAGTGAGAGGCGCTTTTTAGCATATGCCAAATTGGTATTTTGTTAACAACCGCATTCAGAAATTGATCGAGCGTTGGTATTATTTGCTCTAAAAAATCTTTTCCTGTTGCATATAGGTTACATGATCAAATATAAACATGATTTAGGCCAAGACCATTATTTTATGGCAAAGTCATATTTAGCAAAAAAAAATTCTAGCGTCATCGCGGTGTCTATTATTTCCTCCGATTCCGAACTATCACCAAGTTCAAAGTACGTTGCCAGATTAATGGCTGAAATTTACACAAAGATCAGAAGAATCAGCTTTCAACTTATGTATTTTAAATAAAATTTTACTCGCGACTTCGCCTGCGAAGTCTTTCGGGAAAAAAGTAACCGATTTTTTTTATGGCATAGGAGGCAAACGAGCTGTAGGGTTAATGTGGATTCAGAAGCTTTACAGCTTGCGTGTACACGGGTAGACAGAGAAAAAAAAACTCTGTCAAAGTCACATTTGAGCTAACTACCTACTTTAAAAAATCTGCATTACAAATAAAGGTACATAAATGCCACATTGTGAGTTTCACAAGTGCTCTTTTGGGCATAATATTTTTTTTTAATTTCATTTAAAATATCCACCAGTGGCGCTTCGTAATGAGGTCTACTGAAGACAAAGTAGTGCTGCCAGAAAACTCTCGGACTGACTCATTTCAACACTACGTAATCTAAATATGTCCGAGTCTCGTGGTAGTTGTCTAGTCATCAATTAATTCATCATTCATCATCATCATTTCAGCCATAGGATGTCCACTGCTGGACTCAGGCCTCCTAAATTGATTTTCTCATCGGCCGGATAGAAGCATCTAGAGAGTCCCCGCAACCCTAACCAAGTCGTCCGACCACCTTGCGGGAGGCTTTGCCGTTACGCAGTATGCACTCGAGAACCTTCGCCCCAACAGCCATCGGTTATTCGAAGTATGTGCCCTGCACATTTTCACTTCAGTTTACTGGTTCATCTACGAATATCTTAATTTATAGGGTTCCATACCCAAAGGGTAAAACGGGACCCTATTAGGTACCTAATAGGCTAAGACTCCACGTCCGTCCGTCTGTCACCAGGCTGTATCTCATGAAGCTAAACAGTTGAAATGTTCACAGATGATGTATTTCTGTTGCCGCTATAACAACAAATACTAAAAACAGTATAATTTTATGTCTATTACCAATTTAAAATGATCGAACACTTTTTCACGCTGCGCTTGCCAGTACGCGGTCTCCACTCGAGAACCTATCAGCCCCAACGGCCATCGGTTGTCTAGTATTTACTCAAAAGTTTGGACTATAGTTCTTTTCCATAGTTCGCAGGTACCGTAAAACCAAATGTTCATTATTCAACAACATATTTCCGCGTCCAACAACATGCGAATCAACAGGGCAATTTACGTCGTTGCTTTCATTTCAATTAAATAAATGACTTTACAAAAGTGTCTCAAATTTACGGGGAGAATGCGGCCTTTAATGGAGGCAAGTCAGGTAAATGAACTCGGAACATTGCAGTTAAGTGGTTCCGTTAATGAAAAATCGTTCGAGAGACCGGGAATTTGTGTTGCGACATTTTGATACAGTTAACGGTCAACAGTCTGTCTTTTGACTTGAAGAGTTGGTACGTGAGGGCTTTACTTGTTTTCATGTTAGAGTATTCAGTACCTACATAATAAAATATATATTTGGCATAGGCAAGATGCCAAGTAAACTGCTCATGGTATGACTAGGTGGACGGATGACTTCGTCCGGGTCGCGGGGGGTCAGTGGATGCGGTCTGCGCAGGATCGCACCCTGTGGTGAACTATAGGCCATGACCCGTGAACCGTGTTCACCTCTCACTCTCTCTCCTTCTCTCCCTCCCTCCCTCTCTTCCTCTCTCTCTTTCTCCCCGTCTATCCCTCCATCACTCTCTTCCTCTCATCGTCTCTTTCTGTCTCTCCCTCCCTCCCTTGTTCAGCAGTGGACGTCCGTGGCTGATAGATAGATAGATAGGCTAGATGAATTACGTTTCTATCTAAATTTATAGTTAAACATATTTTTGTACGATTTCAGTAAATCCTGATTTAGATACAGGATAAAAGCTAATAGCGAGTTGTCGTCGCGAATTTTTCTACTATCGGTTTTTAATTTGTAAATGTTTAAATATGACTAACCTAAAATACAGATTTTGCTCTAGAGCCAAATATCAAACAAGCTTGTGTAAAATTGGCCTCTGGTATTTATATCATAACTCGTGTTATTTTAAATCATTGCTTTGTAATAGGTAGTAGGTAATTAAATATAATAATATTTATACGCAAATAAGCTCCGCTTCTTGTGTTGTGATAATGGGGTACAAAGGTTCTCTAGTACTGATAGCGTACAGGGCGACAGCTTATGGCGGTCCCGGGTTTGAATCCCCGCCACAACATGAGCACAAATGTTTGTCAAAGACCCACGTCTTGAATGTTTTCTATTTATTTCAATATTATATTTATCTACCGTAAAACCAACCAACTATATTTTAGTCACCCCAACTATGGTCCGGAAAGAAAATAACATGTAAATAATCATTATTATAAATTTTAACGATAAATACGTTAGCATTACAATCAAATCATTTTGCCTATGATCACATTCATCCTTACCCTTATCTTTACTATATTATAAACGTGAAAGTATGTAAGTACGTTCCACTTAATCTCAAAAACTACTGGACGAATTTGTTTGAAACTTTCCACTTTGATATGTACGTTATCAGAATAGGACATAGGCTATAACGTATGTCAAATTTCATCCCGTTTAGGGACGAAAAAGGGTATGAAAGTTTGTATGGACAGTAAATATTTTTTAACAAAAAAATCTTGGTAATATGCTTCACATTTAAATTAGTAAAATATCGCGTTTTGGGGAAGGCCATAAGCTACTTTTTATAACCTACTTTAAATACCTTTTATCCGCGATAAACGAATCTAAGGCGGACGAAGTCGCGGACGGCCGCTATTAATAATATAACCTTAACTAGGTAAGTAAAATTCGTTTTAATTTGGACCATAGTTAACGGTAGATTTTGGACAATAGTTGAGTGGTTTTACCGTACATTAGTATGTGAATCGCCCCCTGGTACCCATACAGCTTTGCTTAGTGTAGGACTACTTAGATCGATATTATGTAAGATTGTTGATTGATATGTGTAATATTCATTGTTATTTTTATTTAAACAATATATAGTAAAATACTAGCGACAAACTTAGATCCACTCCCACATTGGAATTCCAGCCATCCGTCATTGGGAATTCGTGATAGACCCACTCAATTCATGTCTGACTGACAAGCTGTTGTGCTCTAATCGGCGTCTCGCGTGACTCAGCTGACGCTTCAATTAACAAAATGGATAATTCCGACTGCGAGGCGACAAACTTATATTTCGTGATTAGCAAACTGCGCCCCGAGCCGTCTGGAGGGCGATGATTGTCAATTAACTGCGACTTTGATTACACACGTAATTTATTGCCTGTTAATGAATTTTGAGCGGCTTTTGTGTTTTGTGATATTGGAATTTTCGAGTTGTGATGGCATTTTGATTTGATCAATAAAAGTTTTCTGTTGATATTGATTGATGTTCAAACTGTCTGGCTTTTAGAATATTTATAGTCCTGTTTATTAGCTTTTGAGGTTTTTGGGGATTGATCGCAATCTGTCACGCCGCTTAGTCATAACGGAATGATAAATGTTTAAAGTCTGTCTGGTAGTTGAAATGATAACTATTGAGATGTATGGTTCGAAAAAGCGATGATAGGGCGTTTAAAGTTCTCTAATGGCGACCATAAATTGAGACTACAATGTGGATAGATCCCCCTCAAGATGGACTGATAAATATAGTGAATGGTCATCCAGAAAACGTGTAATCTTTCGTTATTGAAGTCTTTTGAAGATTCAACAGCAATGATAGGTAAAACATAAAACATTTGAATGAAACAAAATCGAAAAAACCGGTCAAATGCGAGCAGTGAGGGTTCCGTACAAAATATACTCTACAAACGGCCGTATCTAAATCAATTCAGTGTTAGCAGAGCCCTACTCCTAAGCAAAATGTACGCAGTGTTTGATTATTTTATATTAGTTATTTACATAGATAGAGGGACATAAAATTGTACTGTTTTGAATAACGACAATAATTTCTTGTAATAATGGCAACAAAAATACATCATATGTGAAAATTTTAACTGTCTAGTTATCACGGTTCATGAGATACAGCCAGGCCAGACAGACAGGTGGAAGGACGGATAGACGGAAGAACGGAGAGCCGAGTCTTAGTAATAGGGTCCTGTTCTACCCTTTGGGCACGGAACCCTAAAAATTAGGAGATTTGTAGATGAACCAGCAAACAGGGTAAGCAAACTGAATTGGCAATGGGCAATTGGGCAGGGCACATAGTTCGAAGAACTGATGACCTGTGGGGCAGAAAGGTTCTCAATGAGGGACCGCGTAACGGCAAGCGCAGCGTAGGAAGGGTGGTCTTCCTACGCAAGGTGATTAAAAGACCTGGTTAAGGTTACAAGGACTCACTGGATACGGGGTCGACTCTATGTGGAAATCTATTGAAGCCTGTGTCGAGCAGTGGTTGTTGAACATACTGAAATTCTAAAAAATAAGCACAACTCTTAAAACTTTCGTAAAGAAAATGTTGAAGAGAAACGGTCAAATTTCACTATAAATCTATATAATTAAAAATCTATATTAATCTCGCATAGTTACTACATTAAGCGAAAGAATGGAATGAAATCTTTATGCTCCCAAGTAAGGTAGTTTGTCCCGTGCTTAGGCAATGCTGCGGCGTATTTTTTGATTTGTTCGAGTAATAGTTTAATTGGGAAATAAGTATGGAATTCACTTGTTACTGACAATGACAAATACTAATCTACGTCTATCAGCTTACTACGCCGAAATTGGCGGTATAAGATTTTACTTTACGCACCAAGAATGCCTGGAGAAGCAAAATGGTCCATGAAGGAACATAATGAAGGGAAACCCTTCGATTTCATTAAAACGGAAACTCATGGACAATGCGTTCTTCCTATCCTGACCTATGGAGCACAGACTTAGTCTTTGACATGAGTTCAGAAATCTACCTTCAAGGTTTGCCAACTAAGAGCCATGGAGCGTTGTATTTAAGGCATGAAACTAACTGACCGGATCAAGAATACAGTACTACGGTCCAAAACCCGGATAGCCGACGTAGCCCAAACAGCTGCCAAGCTGAAGTGGGACTCAGCCGGACATGTCAGTCGCATGCCGGGCGACTTGTGGGCTAAAGTAGCCACCGAGTGGGTCCCACAAAATAGAGTCCGGCGTCGCGGTAGGCCTCGATGAACATGGCGGGACGAGCTTGACTCTTTCCTAAACAACTGGTGGGAGATTTCCCAAGAACGGGACACGTGGAAGAATGAGAAGGAGGCCTTTGTGCAGCAATGGGACACTCTAGGCTCTTAAAAAAATACAGATTTTATCCTAAGTGGTAAAACGTAAAATGAATTCAAGTAGTCACGTGTAACTAATGATTTATAATACCTGCGTTGATGAAATCGACCCTAAGAAATTTAAAAACATTGTCAAAGTAACCTGGTTTAATTGACCCTCAATTGATCGGGCTGAATTTGCCGGCTCTAATCAATCAGCCGAACACTTACGCGACAACGATGACGATGGAGTGTTTCGGTTCACACCATTATCCCTCTAACTGTCATTAGGCTGCGTAATGCTCTTGGAAATTCAATCAATAATATTCATTCAGTTTCAAGTATTAACTTAATAGTATATTACTGCAGAGGGCGGGAAAAGTCATTTCGTGGATGAGTACGGTTTTGAAGGACATGGCCTAGCCGAGTCCTTCAATAGATACGAATCCACGAAATTACATTCCTGCCGAGGCATGTATACTGCTTTTCTACAATTATGCGAGGAAATTTGACACATTTATGTTACTCATTTTCGTAAAAATAACACGACAGACAATCTTTGACAAAATGAAAAATGAAATTCATGTTCCCGCCTTATTTTTTTTAAGGATACGAAAGTTAAATGTTTTGGGTCCGCATTGTATATTTGGTTCCACATGAAATATAGTAATGAAAATAAATAAAAAGAAAACCCATAGCAATAATTAAAATAAACATATACATTATTACTTTTAGTTGAAGCGGCAATTCCTAAACGCACAGAATTAAAAAAAAACATACCTTTGCTACAAAATATTTATCAGTTCCAGAAGATCATTAAGACTAAATAAACTGTATTATGATTTGGACACAATATTTTTTTTTTCTTTTATTACTGGCATTAACCATGCAGTAACTAAACGCAGAAAACAATTCAAGTTTTTTTAAATCTCGGTTTTTGTACGTTACTATTGGCTGTATGGTGAATTTTTAAAGTCTTGGATGAAATTAAAAGTAAAAACCTGCACAATAATGAACACTTCCCGGGCCTATCCGGGAATGAATGCCACTTTTTTTAAAATTGATTATCGTATCAACGTATATAACGATGGACTTCGCGGTGTGTTTTTACTACATTAATGGGAACATTTCCGAGCAAGTTGGAGAAAAATTAATTAATAAACATAAAATAAACTAACGGCATATAAAAGAAAAGGCACATCTTTTCTTCTTTCAGATGTCATTTTAATATGAAACTTATTAAATTACTAGAAGTTGCCCGCAATTTCGTTCGCGGAGCACTCATTACTCCTTTTTTGCTTTAGCGCAGTCGGGTCAAAGTATCCTATAATCATCATGGAAACAAACAAAAAATAAATAAATGATTTTGTAACCTCCAAATAGTCGGATACAATCGTTTTTTTTAATATTTTCCATGTAGAGATATTTAATTTATACAATTTTATAAAAGTATACTTATTATTATAATTAACTGGCTCATCAAAGCCTATGTTAAAACCTTGGGCATAGAAAGCTTTAATCCTGCCCAGTTTTATCTTTAATTATGTAAACTAGAAAAAGCCACGAATTATTAAATGAATATGAATATGAATAAATGAATATTAGAAATTACCACAATAAATTCACAGTGAAATTAGTTCATAGAAATAAATTGTACAAACTTGTATAAGGAAAGGCCATTGAAAGAAACGAGCTAACCAATTGGAGACAATGTTAATGTTAACCCGATTGAATAGCACCAAATTGATCGGGCTAAACCTTCCGCCTCTAATCAATCAGTCCAATACTTACACAGCAACTCAGACCAATAATAATATGGACTTGACAGCTAAATAATAATACCATTACCTAATGAAATGGTCGTATACAAATTATAATAAGAGTGACAGAGAGAAATATATTATTTTTTGTATTTCTCATAGTTTCACTTTTCCACCGCTGCCACAACCGAGTTTATGGCAAGCTTCTAAACAAAACATTATTTGTAAAATGATCCACCCAAATTACGTAGGTTATTTATGGTAAGTTGTCAGCCATTTTTAAACGTGTTCGTAATTTACCTGCATAACAGTTGTGTCCGTCCCTTACGGGTGTATGCTGATGTCAAGCTATAGGATTCTTGGTCTGTGCTCAGACCAAGAATTGATAAAAATGGAGTATTTTATTTGGCATACGGCGGATGTAGCCTAGAAAATACTCGATGTTGAATACTAGTGTGAATGTGTACACAAGAGAACGTATGATTATTTATTTATTTATTATTAAAGTGCAGTCACATTGTATATTTTATAACATTCAAATTAAATTCATTTCTCCCAGTAAACACCAAAAAGATACTTGTACAGACTCTGGTGTTACCTCTCATAGATTATGCTGATGCGTGCCTCACCAACATTACCCAAGACTCCCTCAATAAGCTAGATCGTCTCCTTAACAATGGCATACGTTTCATCTTCGGCCTTCGTAAATATGACCACGTTTCATTCTTTCGCCGTCAGCTCAATTGGCTTCCCATTCGTGGTCGCAGGTCTCTTAGAATCCTTTGTTTCCTATTGTCTATCCTGTTCGAGCCTTCCGCTCCAGGATACCTCAAAAGCAAATTCGCTTTTCAAACTCCCCGTCCAGGCTGTGAACTACGTTCCTCCCAAATTCTCAAACTTTCAATTCCTTCACACCACACCGGTTTCATGTCAAATTCTTTCGCCGTTCAGGCAAGCCGTCTCTGGAATTCGCTCCCTCTTTCTATCAGACAAGCCCCAAGCAAGGTAGTTTTCAAGCGGATGCTACGTATGCATCTGCTGGAACAAGAACTCAAGTAGCATCCATCTTCCATGCAGTAGCTGGTATATTTTGTATTTATTATTTATATGTAATATATATATATTGTATACCATATATAGTATAGGTATAAGCAATTATGAATGCATTATTTGCTTGTGTGTCCTAACGCTCTCAGTACTGAATGTTTTTCCCCACTGCACCATTTTCATGCTTCTCTGTTTGACCCTATGGTTGACTGGTAGAGAATACTTTTGTTTTGTGCAATAAAGTTTAAATAAATAAATAAATATATTATTATAGGTATCTACATCTGATATACACAACACTGATATTCACGCGTAAATGTATGTGTAAGATACGCAGGGCTGCCTCGATCGTATCGCGACAACTAACTTACACATGATATGATAAGATAGAAGAAAATGTATAGCGTAACCATTTATTAAGGATACTATGTAGTTAAAATATAAGTAGTTTATATTATTTTGAAGTTTTGTTTTTCAAAAATAAGTAAAAAGATTCTCATTCTTTTTTTCTTTTTTCCAAGTATCCTTTTCCCAGGAGGTATTCAGTGGTTATGATGCAGTTTCAAACTAATATTTATTATGTTTTTATTGTTGTAAAATTTTGATTCATGAAAGAAAATGTATATAGAATACTCCCATTATCTCCGAAGTTTACCAAGCGAAAATTTTGAAATATTCTAGAATTATATAAAATTTAAAGTAAATACAAAAAATTATAAGCAAATCTTTTATGTTATTTGTTTTTTGCCTTTTGCCTTCATAAAATATTCTGGAATAACCCTATTATTATAACTTTGCTCATTAGAATACTAGGTACAAACTTTACTTAGCCGGTCAGTTAAGTTGGAAAAAGTGAAAGTTTGAACGGAACCCTGGGTGCACGAGTCAGACTTACACCGGGGTGGTTTTTTTCTAAGCTCTGATCTTATACTTGTTAAAGTTTTTACAAAGTAGGTATTTTTTATCTAAATAAACTATTTATACGGACGTTATATAATTGCGTCAAACTAAGTTCTCTGGACATTCGTTGATTAAATTCATTGAAAAAACATAAATCTGTCTATTTACATTTTAGTCTGAAAATACCGATCCGAAAATAAAACGTTCCGAGTTATGTATATCGCTTAAAAACCTAAATCTGTTTGGATGGGCACCCGAACCTTCCTGATTCCATATCATGGTTCCGCAACATAAGCAGATTAGTGATATTTGTGGGGAATTGGCCCAGGCAAATATCCTACTCTTTAATCGTGTATCGTCTCTTTTTAGCTTAAAGGATTAGACTGAGAGAAGAGACCATAGCACAGTATATTCAACTTAAAACAGTAACTCAAATAAATCGTTTGCGCCCTTTCGAAAGCCCCATTGATTAACCTCAGAAAATTGAAATTTTAGTTCGCAATTCTGTGAATCTATTTTATATTTCAAACGTTGAGCTTCGACTTGGACACGACACGACAAATTAACCAAAAAATAATGAATTTTTCATTGATTATATACGTGCAGTATGCATTATAATGCCCATTATGAAGTGATATTTTATTTATTATCATCACAACAGATAGTTAAAATGAGAAACATCAGCAGTACAAAAATGACAAGATTTTTTCAACGTGACACCCGCGCTGCTTGCAATGTCATGTTATACCTAAGGCCGTAGCGCATGTGTGTGTGAGTGTCCTGCCGTTTCTGTAAACTTAACACTTTTGCAACCAACATTACCGAAGCATTACTCTCGTCACCAATAACATGGAAAAACCGTTTGTATTCGTAGCGAAAATTTGCTACGATCAGAAAATGTGTTAAGTAACTGTTCAATCTGTGACTATGGGACGTTGCGTGGAAGCATACCGATTCGATTCAACAGACCGCAAATTCGCCGGAAGTAGCAATGAAATCGGATTACTGGAAAGTCGGCGGCTAGGGAGCGCTAACGAGCGAACACCATTACCAGACGTCAGGCGTCTTCAGACGAGAATTAAACTTGCCGACGGGTTTTATGCTCCATTTTCGATTCTGTGATTTTATACGCCAATAATCGTACGTTTCACTGTCTCATTGATCACGCTTATAGCGTTGGAGTTTTTGTGACACTTTAAAAACATAGTTAGCATATTAATAGTTATAATTATCATTAAATAAAGATAACGAAACTAAAAAGGCCATTTATTAATGTCAATCACAAATAAATACAAATGTGTTTTTATTGACACCGTAGCTGTTTACAATTCGACGTTGTACCCTAGATAGTATTGAAGCACGTGCATTGGTCTTTATATGAAATGAGGTAGGTAACTGCTTAAAGTTATTTAATCTGTGACCATGGGACGTTGCGTGGAAGCATACCGATTCGATTCAACGGACCGCAAATTTGCCGGAACTAGCAATGAAATCGGATTACTCGAGAGTCGGCGGCTAGGGAGCGCTAACGAGCGAACACCATTACCAGACGTCAGGCGTCTTTAGACGGGTATTAAACTTGCCGTCGAATGTCGCCTCCATTTGTAATTCTATAATAAATGTAAGTCACTTGTTTTAGTACTAATCTAGACACACGGCAGCGTGATCAGCCAAGTTCTAAAAAAAGGAACTGGCGACGCAGCAGACGTATGTAAACGCGAACCATTGCGAGCTACTTTCGACCACTTCACAATTTAAAACATATTCAACCGGCAAACCCCTTAGCTGGAGTAAAATCCGAAATTTAGTAGATTTAGCTCATACAGTTATTGATATATAAAATTTAAAAACCGGCATTTTTATGACAGGCTGTCTCACTCACTGACTGACTTATAAATCAAAAGCTTAACCTATTTCCAGATGACCTAGAAACTTGGTATTTGATATCAAGGTAGACTATTAGGCGTATACACAGGAAAAAATTAGGACACGTTATGATAATGATCATAGAAACTCTATGCGCCAGGTTGGATCGACGGTCCCCGGTTTCCCCTACATATGCAATATAGGTATAATCCCGATTACCTTTCAAATACTAAAAACTAAATTTTAATCTGTGCATCCGTTGAGGACCTACAATGCCACACAGGTACAAACATTAAACGTAATTATAACACATTGTTTTTTGTCTAGGTTAAAAAAACAAGTCAATAAACCAACAGACCAACATAACAATACCGCATTCTTAATTGGAGAGTATTGTTAAAATATGCAACAGTTTTATTTCCACCGTATGAATGAACTTCACTGGGATTGTTTCATCAAGTTCCGAGTATTTTTCGAAAAGTTGTCATTACATTTAGCTAAGTTGCATAACGGCTTACGTTTACACTGATTTAAACTTACACGATCTTCACTCATTATCACATCACAACAAAACGGGGCTTAATCGCGAATAAATATGATTTATTTAATTACCTTTCGTTGGTAATTCTTACTTACTTACGTTTTTTTTGGCTTACGTTTAACTGGCGATTCCGGGTTCGAATCCTTATCAGTACACATATTTAAGTGTTGAGCATGCGACTTCCTTGTTGAGCCTTGGATAATAATGTCTTTGTATTTAAATTTTATACGTTTCGTATAATTATGTAGCACCTGAGCAACCAAGCTTGGCAAGCAGGGTTCTATACCTCACAAGGATAGAAACGGAACCCTCAAAAGATCACTTTGTTGTCCGTCCGTCAGCCAGTCTGTCTATCTATCAAGACCCTTTTTCATAAAAACGCGTGGAGCCATAAAGTTGAATTATTTAACATCAAGTTCTTATGTCTGCGCTGTCAAACAAATAAAGCTTGTAAGTCAACGCATTCCAAAGATATAGTCATTAAAGAAAGTGTTTCCATACAAATTACCTTTAGGGTACTTCCAGTTGTAGTAGAAACTTGAAATTTTGCATAAAGGTAGCTCTTATAGCACAATCCGTCTATCCGTCTATGAAAATAGCCAATGTAAAGTAACCCCTAACCGCGTACATTTTGCTTGGGAGACCCCTAGGTCTGCTGATTTTATTCCACTGGATTTTCATAAATTATCAAATACGGCCGTTTTGAGCGTATCTTTTGTACGGGATCTTGGCCGGTTTTTTTGTTTTAGTTTTTTAGAACATGAAACGTAGACATATAATTTCTAGCTAGCGTTACCAATGCTACTTGTTAGACCCTAAAAATGTACGGTTACCGAAGGATACAAGTAAATCACAATATTTTCTTCTGCTTCCGCGATTATTACTCATTTAAATAAATCAATTTAACGGATTATATCGCGTATACTATCTTGTTCGTAAACCTGCCGTATTACCTATGTGAAAGGGGTCACAGACAAGATCTGCGAGTGTGGTCTTTCATACATTGGTAAAACGAAACGCAATGTATCAACCCGGGTGAAGGAGCACATAGCAGATGTTAAGCACCGTCGATGTAATACTCGTAGGTCTGCAGTCTGTGAACATGTCATTGACAAACCAACCCATTCAATTAAGTTTAATAATCCTTCTATCCTTGCCAGAGAGAAAAGATATTTTCCAAGAATGCTACGCGGGGCTATTGAGATTAAAAAGCATCCTTATTTCAATAGAGAGTATAGGTTGTCGCTACCACCAGCTTGGGATCCTGTAATACATCTCATCAAGGAACAAGCAAGACACAGGACTGCCAAACCTTAATTTCCGAACGGTGTAAAAATATCTTATCTGTTAAACAGAAGTTTAATAGTCTTTGTTTTTAAAATATTATAATTAGTAATGTGAGGTAGTCTGCGAGTTTTTCTTTGCAGCGTTTCTTTTCTCCTCAGTACGCCTCATTTGTGAAATGCTGCTTGGTAAATTATTAAAATAAAATGATTATGCCCTTCTGGCACATGTGTAACTGTCTTTGTAAAGACAGTCTGTAGATTAGGCCTATCTGGCATGTATGTACATCTTTATTTGTTTTTTCAAAGTATAGTTTGCACAAATTGTAACTTTGGCAGAGGAAAATCTATCTTTTCTCAGTCAACCCATGACTATGGAAAGCTGAAAAGCTTCCGAAATGACGGGAACTCAAATGGGATAATATACGCTATATAATCTGTTAAATTGTTTTATTTAAATATGTAAATCACATTTACCACACAGAAAAAGCCTAAAATATAATGTTGAAAGTATTTATTAACCTTTATCTTTGTATTTTTTTGTATATTTTTGGACATACCTACCGTTAAAAAATGAAGCGATTATTTCCGAAAACATCTACTGATGAATTTAATTTTAGAAATCTCGAAATGATTTTAAAATATTTTTCGAAATATGTGCTACACATTGATATTCACTCTTTTTTTTGCAGTCAAAATTTATTTCGCTATGCACTTTTTGTGATGGGGAAAAATGTTAAACTTGCCACAAAAAAATGTTAAGACGGACACGTGATTTGATCGAAAAACTGTTACAATGTCATTGACAATGCACATAATAAATGCACAACGTTAATATTAAAGTTTTCGCTTCTGACGGCACTCCCGGAGTGCAACCCGTTATTTTTTCAGTTTCGGTTACAGTATAGTGCCCCCCCCCCCTCTCCCCCATTTTATATTTTATTTTATTATTTACAACAAACTAAATAGTGGCTTCCACAAGAACCTATACTGCAAACATCAATATACGCTATGCAGTTTTTGAGTAAAATGCCTGTGACATACGGACGGACGGCCGGACGAAACCCTTAATAACCGGTCTAGTGCGAGACTGACTCGCCTACCGGGGGTTCCGCACAAAGTTTCACTTTTCCGCTTGATAAATTGCGGAGATATGGAGGGGGAAGGTATCATAATTTCACTATTTATGCGCAGTAAAAAAATAAAACAAGTTTATGAATGTACGAATCAAGTCTATCATATGATACCCCACTTGACCTAGTAGATAGACTTAAAATGTTTGGCCCCCTTCATATCGGTCGCTTTACATAGAAAAACAAAAGAAATATTTTTTATTTGCGATATACTTGGGCTAGCCATCTTTATAACTATTCTAAATTTCAAATAGTTAGCATAAGTACCTAGTTCCTGAGATATGGGGCTTTAGCAGTCGGACAAACAGTCTGACGCACAGAGTCACGCCATACAAGGGTTCCTTTTTTACCATTTTGGTATAGAAGCCTAATAAAAACACAAAACTTACCAAGTTTAACTTGACAGCTTTACCCACTTATATCAAAGTAAAGTCTGTAAACAAAAACCTCATTATAATTATAATTAAATTGGCAGCACAATTCTTACCATCGTAATCCGTTGGTGATGACGCCACGTACCATTAAGGACATATTTTTATCTCAAGGGAGTAAAGCAAATTGCACGGATTACCCGGTGTTCGTAGTAAAACTTCAGCAGTAAAGGACCGCGCGCGAAATATCCGCAAAGTGTTAGATGGCTTTATGACAGCCAACAGAGGAGTAAGCACGAACCGCAATTTGTGAGGTATTAGAAGATTTTGTTAGGTGTTATGAAAATGGTTTATGCCCAAGGATTTGGTGGCTTCTGGCGGCAAATTATGTGCGGGCAGTTTCACAAAACCGGCCAAGAGCATGCTCAGTGTAGGGTTCCGCAGCCTTTCAAACAAAAACATGCACTACAGATGAAAAAACTGGCCAAGAGCATGTCAGGTCATGCACATTGTAGGGTTTCACAGCCGTTCATACAAAAAATGCATAACAGATGAAAAAATACGATATAAGGGCATTAGCAAATGAGCGTACCTTCACGGCACTTGCGTGTTTTTGTTGAGAAGCGCAGTTTTTCGGAAATAACTCAAAAATGGTATACCTAATCATCTAAAACATTATTTTCGTTGAAAGTATATAATAACCGTTACCTTTGTATTTTTTTTAATAAATACAAAGGCGGTGATGGTGGTGGTAGTGTGGTGAAAAACATTTTTTCAACTTTGAAAATAATTTTATTGCGCCTTATAAGTGACACTCCGTCTTAATAACGGCAAACGTATATGCAACCATCGGCAAAAAACTTGGCCCACTCATTATTCACTCCATAGAATAGTATACAAAAAATATTGCGAGAATTATACTGCTAATGCCAAGACGGAGTGACTTGACAGGTTTGCGTGCAGTTTGTAGTTTTATTTAGCCTTATCGTGCTTCAAAATGGCATCTAGGATATCCAGCAGACAAACGTTTCAAATCCATGAACCTATTTCTAGTACCTACTTTTTCTTTTTTTTATCAAACAGTAAATTATGTTTTTTTTTAATCGCTGTATAATATAAACTGAGAATTTAAAACCGATGTCTCTAGGGCCAATTTGAGGCTCAGAATATTACCTAAATAAGAAAGTGTTACCAGTATCCAAAAGTATTCGCTACGATTATATAGCATGATTTTGAAACTCACTTTTATAATAGGGATAATGATGGTAACTTTTTCTGTGGTATGGTTATAGAACGACCTTTCTATAATATAACTATTGTTGAAAAAACTACTTTAATTTCATAAAAACTCTCCGTGATACTTGTAAAAATCACATTTTTGGACTTTCCCATAAACGCTTCATAAGTAAGGTAAGGTACTTAATATGTATATTATGAGTTATTAATATTTTCATACTTTGAAAATGGACTTTCCCACCCAACTTTAATGGCTCATAAAACCAGCTACACGTAAGGTCTCACATTATATCTTTCCCCACAATAATTTTGCACGATCGTGTGTTTATAAATATTTACTGACCGACACGATCGCGCAGAAAATTTTAATTTTAACTAGTAAAGCAGGAAGAAAGGGCTGGTTAAGAAGAAAAACACATAATATAAGGCGAAAAAAAAATACGATTAAATAGTACCTAAAATTAAAGTAAATTCGTAAGTTAAAGTTTACGGCCCGAACGGGATGGAAAACGATTGATCTTCTTGTAAATGACTACCTAAGTATTCGAAAGGTAACATCTCCAATTATTGGTAGATTCGTATAAAACTCCAAAAAATTGTGCTAAAAAGGAACTATTTACTTTATTTTAAACTCCATTTGACAGACTTAAAATTTGTTATTCTACCAAACTCCGATGTTTCAATTTAGGAAAACCCGCTATGCAATTAGATAGTTTTCAATGAGCTCTCTAAAACTATTTTGTTCATGTTTTGTACCGTTGATACCTTTCCATAAAAGTATTATTTCCAATATTGACTTTGGTTGTTATGAAATAATGGCTTAAATGGAGAGCACGTGTTTAATAAACTGTCGATTATTTGGTTCCAGTTCTTGGCAATGTTCCAGGAGTGCTATTATTAGGTCTGCTTTGATTCAGTGCAGTTTTCATTGAAAATGAATGGTATTTTTTGTGGGAAGGTTTAGCAAAGTTTTAAATTACGGATGTTTTGAAAATTCCTCTCTGCGTGCGCGATTCATCGAATAATATATCATACTTGGGTCATGATTCCAATAACGATCTAACAGCACTATTCACAAATGTCGTTAAAAGTATGAAGATTGATAAGACAGCGCTAAAAGTAGTCGGAATAGCTTTGCTGCTAACCTGAACACACCCTTACCTCGGCATTTAAATTAGCTACACGCTGGCCGGCGCCGAGAGGTTCAGTTGACATGTAATTTATTTATTTATTTATAAATATATTTACACAGCATTTCAGTAAATATGCCTAATACACTGTGAAATTAGGGAACATTAAAAAAATTAAATACTAGATATCCTGTCATCCATCTTCTCACAGAATCTCAGACATTCCTTACAAACAGCCGTCCATCGCCATGCAAGAAAGTCACACTACATGTAATAAGTAATTATCATTCTTCGATGCGTAACTTACTAACCTTAGTTTTTATGAGTACTTCTACTAACAGTGACGGAATGTACTATGTCCCCTGATGGGGCAGAGGGCGTCCACAGTACGTCGCCATCCCGAGCGGTCTTGAGCTTGGCGGTTTACTTTGCTCCAGGTCATTTCTATCGCCTTCGCTTCTGCAGAGACGGTCCGCCACTAGGATTGCTTAGGGCGGCCACGTTTCCGCTTTTCTTGGAGATTCTAGTCCAGGGCTTGCCTCGGTATGTGATCGGGGTCCTTTCGGAGCATGCGGCCGATCGAGTTCCACTTGCGGCGTTTGATCTGCTGGTCGATCGGAGTCTCACCACAGCGTTCCCACAGATCTACGTTGAAGATTTTATCGGGCCAGTATAAACCGGATACGGCAAAGACGAGATGTCTTAAGTGACCTTCCACATCTCTCATCGGTACAGCAGCAGATTGTCATACAATGATTTGATTACTTGTATGTTTCAACAACCACTTTAATTTGAGAACAACAAGATTTTATTGCCACCAAAGTGACACAGCAGCTTTACATTTCAACTTTTTCTGTATTAAGGTAAACGACCCAATTAATAATAGTTTGATTCCAATAATTCACACCCTGTTTGTCACCTCCATTGCTACTAATTAAACTTGAAGGTGCCAATTAAGGAACATGTGTCGGTCACTGGGACATTTACTTTACTTTTTTAAGTTCTACATATGGTTAATCTACAAACCAGCTAACCGATATATACTCGCATATATAAAATTAAATACAATATCACAAGAGTCGTATAAAACGAATGTAATTAAAATTCCAATTAGAACAAATCTTAGTAATGATAAAAGCTTAATTCGCTTAAAATTAGACTGCGATAATTACTGGCTAGTTTGTGATATAAATTAAATTTAAACGCTTCCAGAATAAGCGTACTAACCATTAAAAATCCCCTTTTATTTAAACCCATATCACACATGCAATATATATGAAATATCATTGCCTAGCCAAAATCCAAATGAAGAAACCACAGTTAAGAAGGAAAAGCAATTCTGGTGCTCTGAGGACACTAGATAATTTCAGCAAGTCTATTCGAACCTTTTCGATGCTTTGACAAATAAAAAAGGTTTCAATCGTATAGTACGCCATGACATCATTATGTTTCACGTTTGTGTATGGACATCGGTCTAAATGCCTTGATGACTCATATATCGGTCGTTGGCGTTGTGGTTGAAACTCTGGTGGATATATATGGGTCGTTTGCGTCCAAAAGGAACGTTTTCCCAGTTGCGTTCTCAGCTGCTGCTTCGAAGTCCGGGGTCCGCTTTCCGGCATTTTCTTCTCCACTTTGCACGGTCTTCTGCATACTGAGCTGTAAGGCCGTTGGCACGCATGTCATCCTTGGCGACGCCGAGCCAGGATCTCTTGGGTCTTCCTCTTTTACCCGGACCCAGCGGAGGCGGCATGGCTAGACATTTGTTTTCGATGTAACTTGCTGGTTTCCGTAAAACGTGTCCGTACCAACAAGTATTTTCTCCGAGTGCATTTCATTGGATATCTTTCTCTCTTTGGGAACAAAATTATGTTTTCTGAAAAACATTTTTTCGGAAACCATTTCACAAACATCAACTTTTCGTCAAGACCAATGAGTCCAAACTCGATTGGGCCTGCGTTAAGTAGACTGAAGATCCTGAAAATTGATTTTTTGGAAACATGTAGCCTCACCATGTGCTATAATGCTAATGTTATATATCCATATGCGACTTTTTTTTGCCACTTACGTTACAATAAGGTTTTGTCAAACATATTCTTGAATCTAGCTTTTATTACCTTTTATTTAAAAATGGCGCGAGTTCCCGACGTTTCAGAAGCTTTTCAGCTTTCCATGGTCACGGGTAGAAATGAGATAATATACGCGACATAATCAGTCAAATTGTTTTATTTAAATGAGTAATAATTGCGAAAACAGAAGAAAATATTATAAACGTTATTTTGTTTAAAAAAATAATATTTAATTGATACTGAGTATTATAAGTAATATTTATTAAAAAAGCATTTACTATTTTTTGCGCGTAAAACGCTTTGCTGGCAGTTAAAGAAACTGAAACGAAAAGGTGCTAGTGCGAATGTGTAATTTAAAAAATACGCGAGTTTAATGAAGTGGATTACAGCCATAAAAACGGTTCAATAAGAGCCACTATACAAGCAAGTGTGTTGAATAGACAATTTATAGGCTTCAAGAGTGGCGTGGAGCATGGTATTGGAAGGCAAGTGCAGCGCAGGCGCCGTGCCCGTTAAATTCAAACCTTTATCCTGCAAGTAGTCCTCAAGGGTACTTCTACATGACTGATTTTACAATAAACATAAAAAAGACGTTCACAATCGATGTTATGACATTATATTGCATTGTTTCCTAATCCTGCCCCGCCCCCTTGTCGACAGATTCTTGCGCCTTTCTTTTATGGTATTCATCGACATAGTTAAACGAGAGGACTATATAGTAATATACAGTCATTGCAAGTTAGACAAAAGCAAATACTATATGACTGTGCGGACGCAAATACCCTCTAAAAAGCTAAGTCTGTTACAGACTGATCGAATAGATACAATACCGGTTACAAAAAAATGCAAACTCAATTTTTTTTCAATACGTACAATATGGATGATGATCGATCTCAAAATTAAAAAAAATATATAACATCCTGATTAAACAAGTACAATATGGAACAAAGATAAGATTTTGAGTTTACGTGCGAGAGATGTTATACCACGTTCTTTTTGTGAAATTTGTTATGTCATCATCATCATCACTTAAGCTATAGGACGTCCACTGCTGGACACAGGCCTCCTCAATAAAATTTCGCATGGGCCGGATAGAGGCGACCCGCATCCAGCGAGTCCCTGGAACCCTAACAAGGTTGTCTGACTACTTTGCGGATAGCCTTCCCACGCTGCGCTTGCCAGTAGTACGCGATCTCCATTCGAGAACCTTTTCTGCCCCAACGGCCATCGGTTCTTTGAACTATGTGCCCTGCCCATTGCCACTTCAGTTTGCTTACCCTGTTTACTATGTGGGTGTTCTTGGTTCGTCTACGAATCTCCTTGTTTGTTATATATGTATTATATTAATTAATGACCCCATTGATTAAATACTTATTTAGTACTAGCTGTTGCCCGCGACTTCGTCCGCGTAGCAATGCAATTTCTAGCTTAAAAAGTTCACCCCCCTTCACGTCCCTAAAAGGGTTGAAATTTGACTTTAATTATAGCCTATGTTCTATTCTGATATATAATGTACATAACTGGAAAGTTTCATAAAATATCGTCCAGTAGTTTCTGAGATTAAGTGGAACGTACATATATACTTTCACGTTTATAATATAGTAAGAACTATTACGTGGAGGGACCTCTTGTAAACGATCACCACGCCCATAGACACCTGATACACCAGAGGAGTCACAAGTGCGTTTCCGTCCTGTCAGGTAAGAGTAACGTAACGTCCTATCGCGATAACTTTGATAAGCAAAACTAGATTCAAATAAATATAACAACACAGAGTTCGATTGTAAGGGAAGAAATCAATGCGAACTACTAAATTGAACCTCTTCTTTAACGCAGAAGTGCTCTAACCAACTGAGATATCGCAACTTTACAGTTGTACCACGAATATAAGTTACATCGGTAATCTTCAGCCACGCCGACAAGTGCTAACAAGTACCGAACGAAACCGAACGTGTGAACATTTAAATAAAGACCTTGTTGCACTATACGTACGGTATATATGCAATGACAGGTGAACTTGTGCTCTCGCTCATGGCTACTGACGCGACGCAAGACAAAATGGTGAGCGTTGAAGATTTTACCCGCGCAAACGCGCTGCCTCATAATTGGTAAATCTGTTTTCAAAAAATGCTTTCTGCGCAGGTACATCGTTGTAACTTTTATTTGTGGAACTACTGTACGTGCGTGGCTTGAAATTTTCGAACACAATCTAGCTTACACTAGTAGCGCCCTCTGTATCTTATTTATTTTTAAATGCTAAGCGCATACTCCAAGCCATGCGTATCACGCTACGTCTCTGTCTCATTGCTTTTCCAGCGAGTATTAGCACAGCGCGAGAGGTGGCGCCGTTCTTCAAAGAAGAAACTGAAGCAATATAATTTTACTATTGATTATTTTTTATATAAATGTGCAAATGATACAATTTTCATTAAAATACATATTATAACACAGAGATAGATTGTAAAGGAAAAAAGCAATGCTACCTACTTAATTGCGAGCAAACAAGACCCACAAATTTCATCCAATGCATTAGAGACGTTTCTGAGAAACCAATTACATATTCGGACGTTGAAAATAGTAGAATTTATTCATCAGCCCGCCAATTTTAATTTCAAACCCTGGAATTTTTTTCCTTCCACATTTCGTGCAAAAGTCAACACTGAATGAGAAAAACTAGTATATTATAACCCCCGAAAACCCGCAGAATAAAATGTCAGAACTAAAGCCAATTGTGAGATTCCCATTCAGGCTTCGCTCACAAAAGATATTTACATAGCTCTTGCAAGATCGGATGCAAATGCAGGGTGTTTTGAATTCATTTCCGGCCACTTAACGGAACCGGAAATAGAACGGCATATCGCCGGAAGCGCTATTCACGGACAGACATTGTGATCACTTGAAGCCTGAAGATATAATTAGATATCGTTACATGGTCTGGAAACTAGCTTTGTCAGAAAATTTACCGACTGTGAATAACTCCTCTTGTAAGGTCGGCTATCCATTAATTTGTACGGGAGATTTAGTTTGCACCAATTTATATGAGTATTCATGAATTTAAAAGTTTGTTTGATAAGTCGTTAATTATACGTTTTGAAATGATATATTATGACACTGAAATCTTTACATAAGAAATTTCTTAAATCTACTCTGTCATATTATAAAGTTTCACAGATGAATGTCACAAAAATATTATAATTATGCTATTTATTTAAAATCTTTAGATAGAAGTCTATTAAAACAGTTAATAATAAACTCAATCGCTGATTTAATCGGAAATTAAAACAATAATTAATTACTGAAGTAGCTACGCCATAATCCTTTGTTTATGTATTCAGCAAAGAGTTTCAGCCGAACTCGAGAACTTGGACCATAAATTTCAGCAATAAACAGCTGTTGATATTATTCATGACGTTTGTTAAGTTTGTTTTAACTGCCCCACCTTCATAATTACTTGATAAAGAATTCTTTTAAAACTTGGCACGAAACTGTGAGAAATGGTGCACATTTAGACATAAAACAGAAACTTTTATCTGCAGATCAAATTAACCTAAATAATTATGCGCAGTAAAAATGATAACCCCTTTTGAAAGTTTGATAGGATAAGAGATAATTACGTCCTCGTTCTTTGTTATAGCTTAAATTCAAATTTAATTTATTTTTACTCTGATGCCCGCAAATAGATTTAAGATATATTCTAAAAATGATGATTGTAACAGACTATTTGAAGGTTGCTAAATCGTTTCTTGTTTTTATTTTGCATATGTTTGGATGTGTTGTTGTGGCTTGACCATGCCAAATCAGATTAACGGATTTCAACTATTTTTGGTACACAGTTAGCTGAGTATACACGTATGCTTATAGGATACTTTTTAGTCGACTACGATAAAGAATATAAAAGGGTTATGATTGCTTTATCATCCGCTGACGAAGTTGCGGCCACTTTCAAGTAAAAAATAAAACTTACAAGATAAACTCAATAAACGCGATCCAGACACTTTTCACAAAAAACTGATGCAACCTCTTACTGCATTGTCTCTACTGCTCCATTCTTTTTACAATTAGGTGACGATACTTTCTTCAGGGCAGGGCGTTTAAGGTTTTGGGCGTAATGGCTACTGTAAATTGGAAACCACAGTGTTGATCGCTCCCCCACAAGATGGAGTGAGGATACGCGAACGGTGATACAGAAAACGTGTAATCGTTCGTTATTAAAAGTCTTTAGAAGATTCAACAGCGTGATTTAACAATTAATCCGGGCATTCATATTATTAAATGAATAATACATTTGTCAGAAGCTAGGAAAAATCAAACGTCATATTTGTAGACGAACCAGCAAACAGTGGCTGCAAGCATTCGTAGAAGTGGCAATGGGCAGGGCACATAGTTCGTAGAACCGGTGGCTGTTGGGGCAAAAAAGGTTCTCGAGTGGAGACAGCGCACCAGCAAGCGCAGCATGGCAAGGCCGCCCGCAAGATGTTCGGACGACCTGGTTAGGGTTGCGAGGACTCGCTGGATGTGGGTCGCCTCTATTCGGCCCATGTGGAAACTGTGAGGAGGCCTGTGTCCAGCACTGGACGTCCTATGGCTGAAATTATGACTTTCTTCATAATACTATACGTTGTCCAAAATCACAGATTGTAAAGTCCAATCTAGCATAATTAGATTAAGTGACAATCTGAAAGGCATTAACTAATTAATTAGCTATAACAGTCCCACCACATTTCATAATTTTAGCATTGTATAAATTGTGCCATTCGATACTCAATTTGGATATCAAGTTTATACTCTATTAGTTAAAACCACAAATATAATTGTTTCACTAACTAGATTCTATTTTTGATGCCAATCGCTAAAACTGACTAATGTATCAGCGTCCTTCCGTATAAGTAAAACAGTTACTGTAAAGTATTATCCGTAAGGACTATTTGGGTGGAACGTCAAATAAAACCGGCCCAGTGCGAGTCAGACTCGCGCACCGAGGGTTCCGTTCATACGTTCTATTAACCTAACCTAACTAAACATTGATTTAAACTTACACGATCTTCACTCATTAATGAGTTGTTGTGTTGGGATAATTATAACATCGTGTAAAAATATGATTTATATTTAACTACCTTTCGTTGGTAATTCTTCGGCGTTTCGGACATCGCGTTACGTCCATGGTATCGAAAGAACTGGAGTGGCGAATCAACGTCAGAAGACGTCCAGAATACCGCGCGAGTTTTTCGATACCTAACTCCTAACGATACCTAACTGGCTGGTTAAGTTAAGTTTGCACCTGATATCAATAGAGTTATATAAAAATGAGGTGCAAACTTAACGCAAACGGATTGCTCTAAACAGATTTTTGAAAATTTAAATAATATAGTGTATTTATTTTATTCTGTTTGGTGCCTCGGAAAGGGCTGTAATGATTTGAATGAAATTTTGTTTGTACTTAGGGACCTAATTTTGCTTATAAAATTTATCGAAATGGGTTTTGACCTTGAAAAACAAAATATTGTAAACTCACATAGTATATATAGCTCGGTCACTCAGGTTCGTTTTTATAAAGGAAAATATAGTAATGTTTTTACAGGAACAGGCTTCTTAAATATCCTCCTCAGGCTAAGTTTCACTGAGAATTCTTGATATTGCAATTGGTTAAAGCGATGAGAAAATAATGAGAAATTATAACTCTTTTTTTTCCAAATCCTCTTGTTTCAGTCTCAAGTGTCACTTCAGGCCTGTCAGACGACTTGACTTGTGCTAAATCAATAATTGGGGTTACTCACTTGTGTAAACTCACTTCAGTAACCCCAAATATTTAATCAAGTTGTAAAACTGTAATGTCTGTACATTGAAGACGACCGGTTTAGCTCAGTGGGAGTAACGTTGTCTGTGAAGCTGATGGTCCTGGGTTCAAATTCCGGTAAGGGCAAATATTTGTGTGATGAGCATAAATATTTGTTCCTGAGTCTTGGATGTTTTCTATCTATATAAGTAAATATTTATATTAAATATGTTATCGTCTAGTACTCATAACACAATCCTTTTTGAGCTTAGTATGGGACTATTTTGATTTGTGTAAAAAATGTGCTGTAATATTTATTTACTTATTTATTTAAGACATTTTGAAAAAACATTTTATTTTTGTATGTATGTATGTGTTGTTGTGGCTTCAACACGCCAAAATAGCTACACGGATTTCAACTATTTTTGGTACACGGGTAGCTAGGTAGGTATAAAACGATAATTTACTTTGCGAGTTCGTTTTGTCAAATCACTGACGTACTTCAGATATTTTATCAAAATACTAAACAAATCTAATGAAATGAAAAAACGAGTTGCATTTTTTGGCAGATTTTATAGGTTCAGGGATTTGATCAAATGACTGGGTTTTTCTAGGCAAATGATAAAATGGATTCGCCATTTTAACATAGTGCGTGATTTAGTCATATCCCTTAAAGATTTGTTCAATACTCTGTTGCGGCAATTTCTCTGCGACAGATATAACCCAAGGTACAAAAAAAATTGATTGACCCAGTTATTTATTACGAGAACTAAACCAAACTATTCATAGTACACGTCCTTTTTGTTGACGAGAATAAAACGCAGCGTATTCCCTCCAAAGCCTTCGTTACTTGATGGTTTTGCGAGTCTACATCCGGAACAAAGATTTCCCAAAGGTAACGCATATTTTATATACCTTGTAATTTAAGTGGCTGCTCTTTTATGACTGCTATGTTACAGGGGTCTGACTGTTACTCCATTAGTGACAACCTTCACCGTTTTGTTTTGGCCACGTTAGACTTTGAACAATCTGGAACTAATGTTTATATGTTGGTTTGGGTTTACCTATTTACTTATGGGCTTATTTTATTTTCCAAACTTTTCATTTTACCAAGTAAGTTTTTGCTGTAGCTGTTGATATTTTAGAACTTTTATATTAAAAAATAAACCTTACGTAACCTACTGGGTTACATAAAGCCAAGAAAAACAACATATAAGCATGAATTCAGTAATAAAATACTTTAAGGAAAATAGTCACGTTATGCGAAAAGAAAAAAAATCTCATGAGAGGATATACATATGCATTTATGGGAGCAACGTTATAAATGATAGCCAAAATCAAATGACTCGTTGTCTATTTCTAACATCTAGCCATATTGTACCTGAACTGGGAATTGCTACAATTTCCCACATTTAATTCCTCAGATCATTTTATATTTTTCTCTATAGTTTTATATATCTCTATAATATTGTTTTTTAGATACATTTTCATAAAAACTCGTCGTGACATTTGTACAGTTCCCTCGTATAAATAGATTTTACTTTGGTCCATATATTAGTCAGAAAAAGGAAAAAACATCGTGACATTGAGAGGCTACGTTCAAATTTTAACAAATTGTAACTTAATGCTCCCAAATGTTTTGGCGATTTAGTCATTAAATCGATGGGTTCAGCTTGTAATTTAATTCTATTTTTAGTTTAGATTGTGTTTACATAAAATTGTAGATTTATATTCATATTAAATTATTTTAATTCTCATTTCCCAGTCATGCATGTCCTGTCGAACTTCAAAACGACACACACAAAAGGTTAATGAAGTCATCCGTTAAGGTCAGGCTGTTAAACTGTATTGTAAAAAAGTTCTAGCTTTCGTGATCAAGTATGTAAATAGTAGTCACAATTTAATTTTAATACCACATAGGTACTATTTACTCGTTCAGATAATAAAAGATGCAGTAGAATTTTTTGGTCATATTTTAGTGATCAATTTTCAGGCCTGGATTATTCACATTTTCATGCAGAAAGTCTTCGTCAATCGTTTAAAAAACTGAACACAAAATAAGAATAGCCGCTTGTGTAAACACTGTACCTATTTTATGACGTTTATTTATGCAAGATCGCCATTATCAAAGATTGAGTCATTAGATAGGGTGAAAATCGGAAAAAGAAGTTAAAAATGCCTTGTAACTTCTTATTGACTGGATATCTCGGAAAGGCATTCGATGTTTATGAATTTGCTTACAACGGGCCCCATATATTTCACGCACCGTGTTGGTGACTGAGAATAATGGAGCGACGGTACGGGGATGGATACCTGGCTTATGATAAATCACAAACTTTTCGAATATGGCGTGCTCTTTTGATTACAAGTTTACATTACGCAGCAATATGCGTCGTCGCTTGAACGCTGCAGGTTTTTACACAAAATAGGTATTTGACTTAGTTACTTTTAAGGCCGAGCCACACCGGATGAACCACGCTGCCAAGCGGTATGCCATCTCTTATGAGGATTCGTACTTTACAACGCGTACCCCACGCGCACGTCACGCACACGCATCCGATGTGAATTAGCCTTTAAAAGGTGCCTGCAATAAAGTCCAAAGAGGAGAAAAAAGTTATAATCCTCTTTTTTGCTTAAGGGTAATGGAGTATTCTATAAAGTATATTTTGTCTGTGACCCGTGGCAGCTGTTTTGACCTGATGAAGCCTTAAATACTAATAAATAAATACTACAGGACAATTATTTAAACACATCGAAGTAGTCTCATTATAGAGCTTACTCAATAAGGCTTGTGTTATGAGTGCAAGACGACGATATATTTACTTATACATAGGAAACATCCAAGACGGAGGAACAAATATGTAGCTTATCGCACAAATATTTTCCCTTACCGGGATGTGAATCCCGTAAATATACATGTAATAACATAAAAAAAATTAAATATGTTTCGACTCATAGAATTATGGAACCATCGAGCTGATCTGACGATGGAGCCGGAAGGTGGTCATAGGAACTGTATAACAAAATAACGCAATCCTACCGAGTTTGGGCTTTTTAAAAATGTCTCAATGAGCAGTTGATAGGTGTTCAAAGAAATATATAGCCGGCAGTAAAAGCTTGTCTCAAAAATTAAATTTTTGATAAAATCTTTTTTTTATTTTTACCGTTGTTTCCATATGGCATTATATCGGAATAACAATATCAACTACCGATTATTCAAACATAAAAAATAATATATCTTAATTCACTTCTTTTATGACATATATTATACAGAGCTGTAAAATTCCTATCTAAACGATAAATAACAATTTTACTAGGGTCGTTGTAATAATTTCCGGGTATTATCTGCTCTCTAGACTTCCAACATTGTGATTTACTACAATCATATTTATACACGAATATGATTTTATGTTTCCATAGTATCCGAATCGTAAGTGCTCAGGGACTGTACAGCACCCTATTTTTTTCCAAACGTCATCATTCAAATTGCATGCGCTCCGTGCTTCGCAAAACCCACCTATCAATCACGAAAAAAATATTCGGCTCGGCTGTTTCTGAGCACTGCCAATAACTCGATCACCGCTGTTATACTATACCACAGCCTGAGCACCATGCTGTACCTAAATATGGATACATTTTATTGCTTCGTACAAATTGTAAGTTATCATTTTTATCTGTTGCGCAAATCTCAATTAATTTGAATCTGTACCTAGCCTTTTATTTGCCCCGCTCGCGGCATTATATATGTACATGTACAAATATTCCCAATTTGTTTTTTGAGGTTCCGTTGTCATTATGGCAAAAAAGGAACTCTTATAGTTTCGTCATGTCCGTCCGTCCGGCAGTATGTCACAGGTATTTTGCTCAAAAACTCTAAAATATATATCGATTGGAGTACTCGTAACAAAAATGAATATATCTAGGTTCAGGTAAGTTTTTCACAAATTCTGTGAATGCTGTTACTCGTGTTAGGAAAGTTAAAATAATGTTTCCTTTAAGTAAAATCCACTATCTTAAGGATTTAAGTTAGTTTCCTTCTAAGGCCCCTTATATTTTTCCCACCCTTTATCCACAGTCATACCCCGGGGTTTTCGGTGCGGGATTGATTTAATACCTAGTACTTGCCTATTGTAAAACTATTGCCGCGCCAAAATCCACGGGATATGCAAATCTACGCATTTTTAACCCGAAATTATGCACGTTTTCTAAACTTAGAACCGGATCGTTAATTATGGAAACGGGAAAAACATAGTCTGACTGTTGAGATGCGTATTATTTTGAACCACAATATTCTGAAAGTATGATCCGAAAAAATACGGCTAGATAAAGTTATATCCATTATTAATGATAAAGTCACGCTGTCCAAATTAGTATATTCGTGCAAATCATTGATTCGAATGGATGGGGTCCAAGTCTGCTTCATTTCACAGGAATACATTGCCTTTCAATGGCATTCGAGGATGCTTCTAAACTGCACGAGAGGGTATTGGATGCCAATGGAACCCAGTGTGTACTCCGGATCGCTTTTGGTGATTAAGGAATGGGGTTGATTTGGGAAACCAAAGCTAACACAGGATGGTATGGCTTACCTTGATAATGTTTGACTAAAATTGTAAAGGACAGATCATAGACATCAAATTGTATTACAAATGTCTTAACAAGACTTCAGCATACTATCAAGAAAACATGGTTCACTTAAAGAAACTATGGCTATTAGATTAATGTATGCTGTTTACTTTTCGGTATTGTAATCTTTAAAGATTTGGAATCCCGTCGATTACCTACTTACTTTATAAAGCTACAAGCCCGCAACTTCGTTCGCGGAGGAGAAAACGTCACAATTCCACTTTGTTTTGTCAGCGAAGTCAGGTAAGAAGTATACTATAACTATCTGCAGATACCCAGCTACTCGTGTGCCAAGAATAGTTCAAATCCGTTAGGCCGTTTTGGCGTGATGTAGCCACAACGACACATATAAACATACAAAAAATCCAAATAATATTTATTGGTACACAGGTAGTTGGTCATCCACAGATGGTTATTGTATACTTTTTATCCAACTACGCTGAAGAAAAAAGAGAGGTTATCACTTTTTCTCTTTTTCGAACGAAGTTTTTTTAACTTCGTCCGCCTTTAATTCGTTTATCGCGGATAAAGGTATTTTTCCGGGATATAAAGCCCATGTCCTTTCCCGCGACTCAAACTATCTCCATACCAAATTTCATCCAAATCGGTTCAGCGATTGAAGCGTGAAGAGGTAACAGACAGGCAGACAGACAGACAGACACACTTTCGCATCAATTATCAGTATGGATATTGTCGTCTAGTAACCATAACATAAGCCTTATTGAACTTACCATGGGACTAGTTCGATTTGGATAAAATTGATTTGTAATATTTATTATTCTAATATTAATTAATCGAAGTTGTTATGAGTAGATTCCACATAGCGTGTTTTCTTACTATCATAATAAAAGTAAACAAACTACTACTAACGAAAATAAACGTCTTGAGTGCTATTTCTTATTTATTTGTAACACGCAACCATCAATTTATATACTTTATTGCCCCATTTATAGAGAAAGCTGTAAATGAGAGTGATCGATATTAAATTAGATAATAAAACAATATAGGAATATATACACGGCTAACAAAACTAATTTGAGCAGAGTTTTCACTGTTATTTCACCGCCTTAATTAGGTTTAATGCGATAAGGAGCAGATTGTGCCAAACTAACGACATTACTCTTTGAAAAATACAGAGGACTCAGTCTTTTTAAATATTTAAACGTTGCGAAAATATAGCCTTTTCGCAAATGGGTGAGTGGAGAGCGCCTGCCGGCGGTATGTGAGACATGTTCGAGGGTTTTATGAAGTGCTTTTTATATATTTTAATAATCTATTTACGCTTTGAGCTTTGTTGGTGAATTTTCTACTTATAAAATGTTATGTTATAGTTTTAACGATTTAGATTTCATTATTTGTAAAAAAAAACAAGTAATACTAATATTGAAGAATGCATAAACATGTTACCAGAGCTTCTGTCATTATTTTAATGGCTTTGTCCCACCGTGCGTCTAGTATAAGCACCGTGTGCGTGCGGGTGTTTTAGTTTTAAGAGTCATTTAGATTATAATAACCATTGTGGTAATGTGAATATTTATATAAGTAATAGATAAATGGGATGTATATTTCCGGTGCAGAAAACATGGCTGTTTTATACTAAGCGTAACATAGTAGAAGCTATCTAAAAAGTCACCAATGAAATTGCGTCCGTAAATACGACACAAAAGCGTCGGATACGCATTAAAAGTCGTAATCAGGTGAGTCCACGGCTCCCCTGTGTGCATAAAACAGAGCTAACTTTAATTAAAAACCCGGATTCGCATACGGGGAAAAACACGAGTTAGAAGAGTCCCCTACTCTGGCGGCAAACAGTCGTAAATCTGATGCGCCGCTTCGGTAATGGGTTTTCTTATGTCAACAACGTATGTATGTGTGTTACATTAAGTACCTGAATACACGGTATGTACGTACGAGGAAAAACACGTTACGTCCGCTGGAGATTTAGTTTTTGTACGATAATCCATTTAAATTGAAGCTTTGCGGCGTTATTTTACGGTGTTCTTTTGACGTGATAACGTCTTATAAATCGATGAACGCCGGCTGTACGCACGAGTAAGTATGACTCGTTGTCACGTTCCGCTGTCACGTTTCAGCTGAACCGAGCGTGCAAGCGAGAGCGAGGCACGATCAGCCTAAGCGTTCGCCTTGCAATTTTTCATTAATGTTTTCTTATGACGTTACCACGTAAAATTATCGTCCGTTTACAGAATTTACAGACAACCAATTTTTATAGTTGACACATAAATGAACCATTGTATGACCAATAGTCTTGTACTTAGCGTCCCACCAATGTAAAGTAAGCTCACAGACGCATTGTGCCTTCAACTTACGTGGAAACTGCACGCCGTATGCTTGTTGAGGATTGCAGTTTTCATTGACGTTGCAGTTATAATGTAGTCCATTTGTTTTTTTACCAATTGCAAATTACCAATTGCCACTGCATCAATGAAGCCTATAAGATGGAGCAAAACGGTTTGGCAAAAAGTCACTAGGAGCAGACCGGCCCAGCTCGCGGGTTTCTTTTCGGTCGTGAAATTGTTAAACCCTAAAAGGAATAAATTCGCGTACCCCCGTAGAACCCTTCCGCTATGACATGCCACCGTCAGTCAAACTCGAGTGATAAGTCACGTTTTATATTCTATTTAATATTTTGTAATGTCCGTGGTGTATATTGGCAGAGGGTGGGGTACAATGCTCGTAGAACCGATAGTCGCTAAGGCAGAAACGGTCTCTTGTGGCGATCCCGTGTAAGATGACGCAGCGTGAGGATGAACCAACGATCTAGTGAAGATGGCGGGATCTCGTTGGAACGCGTGACCTGTGTGGCTCATGTCATGTGAGCACAATTTTATTAATTTGTTTGTTACAACTAAGAAACTATTTCTCGGAAATAGCATCATCATCATGATCGTCATCATTGGCCACTACATCCATAACGGATGTTTGTTGCAGCGACCGTAAAGGGTATCATTATCTTCAGATTCCGCATCTTCTTCGGTGACTGTAGAGTCTGTCGCAGGTATAACGGGAGTCTGGAATTGGAGTTGGAGCAGAAATGCGGTGTCTTTTCTGCTTCAAGCGGTCCAGCCATTCTTCGTCATGCTTCGCGGAAAAAGCAAAGGAGCTATAATCCATTCATGTAATTATTTTTTCCTACGAAAATTAATTTAGGATCTATTTTTCTCTCACCCTCTGAGCATGTTTCTTTTAAAGTCGTTATCACGAAATATCTAACAAATCCCTGTGTATTGACGTTCATTATCCGTCCTTCATATAATGTTTGTGTGAAAAATGGGGAAATGAAGTATCCGTCGAACTCAACGAAAAGGCTCTCTAGTCACTCAAGAGGCACTCCACAATGCACCCATCCGAGCCGTACCCACCGAAGCCACGTGTTTATCAATAAAGCTGGAGCCCTATTTGAGCGGGCTTGATAACTCCAATAAAATAAAACCAGCCAAGAGCATGAGGACCATGCCCAGTGTTGGGTTCCGCAGTCATTTTTACAAAAAAAATGCACTACAGATGAAAAAAATACGATATGAAAAAGTGCACTAGCAAAAGAGCGTATCTCCACGGCACACGTCCTTTTGTTGAGAATCGCCGTTTTTCGGCAATAACTCAAAAACGGTATATCCGATGATGTTGAAAACAATTTTCGTTGTAAGTAATTATTAAGATTTATTTTCGGGATTTCTTTGACATAAGATTTAATAGAAAGAGACACAATTTATGCTGCTTTTGGTGCGATTATGTCCGAAAATGTTCATTAAATCAAAAATTACTGTCGAATGGCACATACCACTCTACGCATATGACGAAACTATAAGGGTTCCATTTTTTCCATTTTGGCCACGGAACCCTAAAAAGAAAAATGTTTATTTGGTGGCAGAATATGCACTATTACTTATGTAAATACAACAGATGAGAAGGTCTCACCAGACGATGACTGGGTGACGGGTGGTAATGGAGAGCTGTACGCACGACTGCATTTAGGCAGGAATGGATTGCTTCCATACCATAATGCGCAAATGATGGCTAAGATGATGATGATGACGGTAATTTTGAGTCAATTTTTTATTTTTATTTAAGTACAGTCAACATCCCAATTACGTCACAGTTGGTAATGTATACCTCACTTAATTATGTCATCATAGCCATTACCGGAAGAACATACCTTATTTTATTGTACCACGGAAAACTCATCGGTGTTTTAGTTGACCGCAAAGAGGGCGACCGGGCGGGTATGAAGCCCATATATATCTTAGTTTAGAATGTTGCGGTAAACTTCTTGAGAACATTGTCTCAAGCGAGTTTCAACCAAGTAGATGCCCTATTTCAGTCACAGAATATTTACGTAAAAGTACAGAATGCTCACTATTTTTATAGGTATTGTAAAGTGCTTTGTTATGCGTGAAGTATTGTAACAACCAGGCATGTGCCGGCGAACATAAATAAAAAAAAAAAAATATTCATTTAGTCAGATAATAAAAATATTGGACTCATATTTCTTGCTTTTTCAGATTAATAATAAAATATATCGTATTAAGAATTAGAATAATTTTATTGCACAAAACTACATTAAAGTTTAGGAGACATGACGACATATTAAACTAAGTATAAATTGTACTTATGCGTCATACGACATTTTGACTCAATATATCGCCATATTTTTTTGATTACGTTAAAAAAGAGTAAATACGTCTGCTATATTTTTGACGTTATAAGACGTTATCACGATGAGACGTCATAAATCGATGAATGCCGACTGCACGCACTAAAAATCATGACTCATTGTCACGTTCCGCCTGAGCCGAGCGTGGTGCAAGCGAGAGCACGGACTAGGCGATAGACAGGCACGATCAGCGGAAGCGTTCGGCTTGTGACGCATCTGAGACAGCGCTAACACGCAACGACGTCATTACGTAAAAGTATCGTCCGTAAACCGACTTTACACGAAACTTTTTTTTTTATTATTCTACATGACGGTCTAGTTATAAAAAATTTAGTCATCATTCTTATTATGGAACTCAAAAAGTGAATGTTCGTGAATTACGCATGGTGCGCTTTAATCTATAGGTGGGCGGAGTTCTAAAAGTTGGACACGTTGACTCACGTCATTAAATTTCCTATGAACCGTTTTGCGACGGCCAATTAACCAGTATTTCATATTTTCGTCGCACCACGGAACAGTTGGTTCACTTTTATCGGGTTTCTATGGTTCACTACGGCCAACTATTGAAACAGAACGCAACTTATTCACCGTAAGTTTGAATATTAGGTTAATTTTAGGTTTCTAGGTTTAGGTTAAGTACGATCTCGCCAAAGCGGGACAAAGTTACCATACATAAGGGGAGACGATACCATCACCCGGACGATCACCCAAGTACCTAATATAGAATATGGGGAAGTAATAGTGAGTGCGCCTGGATTTCGGTTTATTGTGCACCTACTAAGGTTTTCAGTTTATAGCATACTTTCAAATAAGTTACGTAACAACATAATAAGGAATCAGAGCGTTGATCTCTACAAATATAAATTTGTAAAAATTAAATGTCAGTACATCGAGGATATAAAAAAAAAGTGAAATGGGTCTTCGGGTCACTGGAATACTGTTCTCGTCTGTGGGCTGGGGCTCCCCAGTGCCGGCTTCTCCCTTTAGACCACATTCAACGGAGAGCGACTCGTATCGTCGGTTGCCAGCGTATTTCAGATTGGCTTAACTGCTTGGGATTGCATAGAGATGTAGCCTCGCTCTGCATTTTCTATCGTTCGTATAAAGGGGAGTGCTCCTGGGAATTGTTTGGAACGATCCCTGCCGCATCTTTCCGCTATCGCGTCCTACGACAATATTTCCATCCTCATCACTTAGATGGTTGTCCACAGCTGTGCGTTTTGCTAGAAATTTCCTGCTTCGCACGACTAAAATGTGGAATAAATTGTCGCCGGCAGTATTTCCAGCCCGATGTGACCTTCAAAAAAAGAGCATAATCTCACCTGAAACGCTGGCAGCGCACTTGTTACTCCTCTGGTGTTGTAGGCGTCTATGGCAGACGGTGATCACTTACTAACAGGCGATCCATCTGCTCGTTTGCCCATTAAGATAAAAAAACAAAAAACAAAAATATATTGACGACACGTTTGGCTCAGTGGGTAGTAAATGGCCTACGCAGCTGGCGGTCCCGGGTTCAAATCCCGCCTAGGGCAAGTATTTGTGTGATGAGCTCGAATGTTTGTTCCCGGGTCATGGATGTCTTTTATTGTATTTAAGTATTATAATTTATCTATATATTTAACTTCTTTCTCCTCCGCGAACGAAGTTGCGGACATCTTTTAGTTTATTGATATAATTAAGACTTAGCAATTTACAAAAACCTTATTACACTTGTATCGCAATGTAATTTGCAGTTACTAAAAAAAAATTAAGTGATGCATCTCTGATGGTGCGCAAATGGTGACACAGCTTTAAGTTTTATACCTACACACCATGATTCTGTCCCACGCCTTAGAAAACAAGCTAACAAGAAATGTTATAATGACTCAATATTTACATGGAACGCGATTGTGAATAATTTTCTAACAAAATAAGAGGGGTGACCTACTAAGTTTGACGTTTGTTTCTGTGTTTGATGCGATAGACCGATACACAAATACACAGAGACAGAGGTACACAGACAAATATACACCCGTCAAATTAATTTCCTCGGGGGTTCAAAAACAGGTTTCAATTATTTTTGGTAAACGGCTAGCTGGGTTATTCCAGATGGTTAGGGCACTTTTTACCCGACCACGCTGAAGAAAAAAAAGGGGTTATGACTTTTTCTTCTCTGCGGACGAAGTTGCGCCTTCTAGTTTCATAACTAGAAAGAATCTTATCCTTTAAAACTTATCAGAATACCGTTTATTGCACTAAAACCTAAACCAAATTGTTTATGATATAGGTAGATGTATCAACATCATACATTAGAAAGTCGACCGCAGCTGATGAACTGACTTCACAGCAGTAAATGTACACCTAGGTAAATAGACCAATTAGGTTTCCCGAAACTGACCAATCTCATCAAATAACATAGCGAACTATAGTTACGTTACGATCGTTAGCGTACTAATTACATCTAAATAGGTGCTTCCTACACTCTCGTATCTGTTTTCGTATGAAAACACTCGAACAACTAGAAGTTTCACGACTGAAGTTAGTCTTCAGCTTTAACTTTATAGACTTAAACACTTAAATTATAAACTAGACCTGCACCTTACTTCGTCAGCGGAGGAGAAAAAAATCAGACCCTTCGTTTTTTTCTTCAGCATAGTCAGGTTGAAAGTATCATTTAACCATCTTTGGAGGCACGTGTATACCAAACATTATTGAAATCCCATTAGCCGTTTGGGTGTGATGAAGCTAAAATGGTATTTGTTGCGCGAGCCGGAGGCGATGCAAACTTTTTGCTATAAAAACATACAAAAACTTAAAAAAAATCGATTTACGCACCTTCGAATATTCAATATTTTTTTTGAAATATCTTAAATGTGTACATTTAATTTATACAACTTTATAAAAGTATCGATTAACAAAGAAATGTCTGTAGGTATATCAGGCGACCCGTCTGCTCGTTTGCCCATAAAAAAATCATTGGAGTTATAAAAAAATACTTAAACTGTGACTGTTTGTTTTTATAGCACAAAGTTTGCATCGCCTCCGGCTCGCGCAACAAATACCTGAAGTCTGAAACATTGTTTATTGAAAGTAAATTCATTGACTTGTTAACCAATCATTTATTTAAAAAAAAAATATCTTCATTTCAGACCGGATGATTCATCGCATGTTAGTAACAATTGAATACAACTAAGTTAATAACACTTACTGACTAACAAAATACGTTTTCTTTTAAATAATAATTTCGGCAACGGATAAATGAAGGGTTATCCGACCCAGAAGGATAAAATTGCACAATCGGATCCACACGCTATTGACTGTATTTTAATTCAATTCAATTCAATTCATTTATTTACAGACAACTACAAACGTCCATTTGGTGTTAGTAAAATTACGAGTCTATGTTAGTACTTAATTATTAACAATGATTTTAGCTGCTAATGTCTTATAACATTACACGTTTACCTACTATGTCCTATTTCAACGTAAAATTACAATTACAACGTGAAATGTTTTAAGTGTTTTCATCTGGTTACTTCTATTATTTAGACCCCAACAAGCAAAATAATCCTGGAGTGCGTACTTTATAGGGCTATTTGGATTTGTAAAGCTCCAATTATAGCATCAATATTTGCTGCTGCGCTTTTAACAGCATAAATAAATGCTGTTTTGACTTGAGCACATTTACTAGTATAACTTCACCTTGTAACCGTTTACAAGAACACATTTCCTGGCCATTATAAAGCGAAGGCTCTTATAAAAGCGAACACCAGGAGTATACTTAAGAGTAATCACCCCAGTTACTTAAATTTATAAACGATTACAAGAGAACATCTGCGGGCCGTTATAATCTCATGACCTCTATAAGAGCCAATACCAGGAGTATAGACACTGAGAAGTAATCATTCCGCTTACTTAGATTTATAAGCGCTTACAAGAGAACATCTGCAGGCCGTTATAATCTCATGACCTCTATAAGAGCCAATACCAGGAGTATAGACACTGAGGAGTAATCATTCCGCTTACTTAGATTTATAAGCGCTTACAAGAGAACATCTGCAGGCCGTTATAATCTCATGACTTCTATAAGAGCCAATACCAGGAGTATAGACACTGAGGAGTAATCACTCCGGTTACTTAGACTTATAAGCGCTTATAAGATAATATCTGCGGGCTCTTATATGTAAATATAAAGTTAAATTACTTAAAGTAATTTACAGTGTTTGTTTGTTTATACATTAGCCTAAAAGTGAGTAAGTTTCACATTCGAAACCGTTTGTCTACTCAATCTATACAGTAGGTATAATTTTTTTGACCTAGTGGACGTTTCTGCTTTTTGCCGTCGATATGTCGTTTTATATTTTGCATTGCTGAACCCTACATTTGATAAGAACATGGCGAGTTCTTTGGTTTGACACATGTCGTTATGAAACCAAGTGGTCCTATTATAGCACTATAACGGAATTCAAAATGCCAACTGCAAAAATGGCAGCTTCCTTCTATTATTTGCAAAAAAAATGGATAAATATTAATTTGTAAATATCCCAAATTCAAGAGGCGCGTTAAAATTTTAACTAAAAACGTGATAGATTTCACAGAAAATTCCTGTTCCCCTACATATACAGTACGCTTAAAATAGTAATTCAACAACACAATAATATAAAATTCAACTACATAGAAAGGTACTAATATAATTCGCATGAATTACTTACCTTACAATTCTTTTTAATATTTATAAGACAATAACTCTTTCGGGAATTGTCATTGAAACAATTGTGTTGCTCTGTAAACAAAGTTTTTTATTTTAGTTCTAACATACACACGGTGATAATAATAACACTGTTTAACTAACTTAACATCCTATAAACTTACCTGTAAACAAAGAAACGACAATTAAAGTTTCTTATTGAAATTATCACAATTCCCTCTTTAATTTATAATCACAAAATTATGCTCAGTCATTGAGGTTTTTGACAGCTCTCTATATAGGCTGTTTTACCGACCGTGTAGGCCGCCATTACTCACAGCGCACAGCGCCATCTATGTAGCACACGTACTACGCACATAGTGACTGCTTACCGACCGAGCGTGCTACACAGTACAACTTAAAGAAATAATATATTATTTTCTTTATATCTCCCTCCTCAAACAAGAAAATTTTCACAAAATTTTCACTTATCTACACTAATCATTTAAAACTAAATCTAAATTATATAATCTTATACACAACTATAGTTAATATCTGTATATTCATGTAGGTATCGGTATAAGCTTTGTAATATGAAAGAGATTTGACTTAGACTTTCTATGACCTGTATTAATTCTATATATTGAATTTGATATTTTTTCCATAATTTCAAAAGGGCCGATCCTTAGCTCATCTAATTTATTTCTATTGAGCCTATTCCCATTTTCTACATATACCATATCCCCTGTATTAAAATGAAATTGTGTTCTATTTTTATCAAAGATTTGTTTATTATAATTATGTGATTTTATTGAATTATCAAATGCAATTTTTCTATCTTTTATCCATTCAACTTCTGTTTTATCTCTTTTTAGTTCATTTGGCAAAAATGAAACATTTGTACCATCCATCAGGTATTTTGGGGCAAAGCCAGTAACTGTATGTTCTGTATTATTATATTTATCTACACAGTGATGGGCAATGGTTGTCCATGCTATCTTATTACATTTTTCATTTATTTTACATCTGATTTTGTTTACAAGTGTTTGATTAAGTCTTTCATTTAATCCGTTAGAAAAAGGGGCATTTACTGCAGTGAAGACTATTGTTATTGATTTTTCATTTAGAAATGTTTTAAATTCTTTGGAATTGATTCCCGGATATTGGTCGCAGAGAAGTAGGCCAATTGTGTTCGAATCTGTCACTTTATTGATTAATTTAATAAAATCATGAGCACTTTGCGTTTTTGAGGTAACAATATAAGCATATCGAGTAAAATGGTCTACTAGCAGATGTAAATATCTTTTAGTTGATCGTGAGCCACCAAAGCCTCCAATCGTGTCTATTGAGACTATTTGGAAAGGTTTTGTGGCTGGACCTAAATGTGACATTAGACCATACTTATTTTGTCCTCGCGTTTTATTTTTTATGCATATCTCACAGCTTTCACAATGCTTTTTAATATTTATAGTTAAATTTTTTGCTGTATATAATGTACTAAGTTTGTTTTGCATTTGTTTAACACCTAAATGACACATGTTTTCATGTACATCTTTAATAAGTTTTTTACTGAAATCTTCTGATAAAATAATTTTCTCACATTTTCTTACCGTTTTATAATAAACATTGTGTCTGGATATTAATTTTGATTTATTGTTTTGAATATCTTTATTGTTTTCCTGATCTGTAACAATATCAGTAAGTTTTACCATATTTACAATTTTTAATTGTTCATCTGTATCCTCACTTGCTGCCAACACCGGATTCCTACTTAAACAATCTGCTTCTATATTTTCTTTTCCCGGGGCGTATTTTATTTTAAAATCATACTGTGATAGGTAATATGTTAATTCTCCTAACTCATCATCTGTTCTAGATTTAATATTTAAATTTTCTAATGGTTTATGGTCAGAAAACACTGTAAAAGACTTACCTATTAGCCAGTATTGCCAGTATCTTATTGCTTCTTTAACAGCTAAGCATTCTAAATAAACAGCTTTTTACTTCTTTTGTACTTGATTTAGTTTTTTTGAGAAATATGCCACTGGTTTGTCTTTTCCATTTGGTTGTGTTTGTTTTAATACGGCCCCAATACCTTCCAAAGACGCGTCTGTATGAATATTTATCGGCAAATTCTGATCAAATATTTCCAAAATTGGCTGTGAACACAACAATGTTTTTATATTTTCAAAAGATTTTTGACAATCTGCTGTCCAAATAAACTTTTGATTTTTCCTAAGTAAATTATGCAGGGGTTCCAAAATTATCGCACTTTTTGGTATATACTCATGATAGAAGTTAATTTTCCCCAGAAATTGTCTAACATTTTTTTGAGTTTTCGGTATTGGAAAATCTTTAATTGAAACTAAATTATCTCTTACGGGTCGCACTGTATTATTATTTATTATGTGGCCGAGATATTTCACAGAATTCGAAGCAAATATACATTTTGTAAATTTTAATCTAAAACCTTCCTTTTTTATAGCTTGTAACAATTGTGTTAAATGGTTAATGTGTTCACTAAAAGATTTAGAAAATATTAAGATATCATCAATGTAGTTAACTGCAAAATCATTAAGCTTATATTTTCTTAAAATATTACCCAGTATCCTTTGAAAAATAGCCGGTGAAGTCTTCAAGCCAAATGGTAAACACGTCCACTGGAAATGTCCCTCCTGTGTTACAAATGCAGTTTTCTTTCTGTCTTCTATTTTAAGCGGAATTGACCAAAAGGCTGAATTGATGTCCAAAGTCGTAAAATATGTCGAGTCTCTTGTTTTTATCACTAGGTCGTCGATCAATGGAAAAGGTTGAGCTTGAGGAACCACAATTTTATTTAGATCTCTAAAATCTATACACAACCTTGATTTCCTATTGTCTTCTTTTTTGAAAGCCAGTGTTACCGGCGCCGCAAATGGACTATATGATTCCTCAATAAGATTTTTGTCAAGTAGCTTAGCAACTTGTTCTTCGATTTCCTTTTTGTCTTCAACTGAGCATCGATAGGGCCTTTTACTGCAGTATTTGTCAACGAGTAGATCGATGCGTGCTTCATAATCTCTGACCGTACCAATATCATATTTGTCTTTGGCAAATATTGATTTGTAATTGTCTATCAATTCGTATATCTCCGACTTTTGTTGAGTATTTAAATTACTCATGCTTATTTTGAAATCTTCTTCTTTTATATGTTCATTAAAATTAATTGAACATGAGTTTTCTTCATTCTTTTCTCCCTTAAAAATGGTCTTCTTATCGTTTTCCTTATCTATAGGATTATTTTCATCTTCAATTTTTATTTCTTCTCTCTTTTGAGTGATTTTCAAATTTTCATCTTGAACCAATCTAAATTGTTTTATGATATCCAATCCAATTAGAAAATCATATTTAAACTCTTCTCCATCTATTATATATACTTCAGCTTTTTCTTCAATATCAAAAATCTTTATTTTAATAGTTGTCAAACCAATCGTCTTTTTAACACCATTAATTGTGATTAAATTATCACTTTTATAATCACGTATTTCTTCTCCTTTCAGTCTTATCAATTTGGAATTTATTATAGAAACATTTGAGCCTGAATCGTATATTCCAAATATATCAATTTTTTTGTCTAATAATAGTTTGACTTTAATTAATGGTGTTATTATTCGTTTTTTTTATCCTCATAATTAAGTTCAACATCAATCACAGTATTATTGACAGTTTTCCCATTGTTTCTCTAATGGTTAAATTTATCTGTCTCTTTGAACCAGCATTTTTCTTCAGGATGGAACCGGACACCTTTATTTAAATTTTCACAAGTTTTGCATGGTTTAATTTTATCAGTCTTTACTTTATAATCATAGGTATATCTTTTATTCCTGCTAAAATTGGTTTTGTTCGCTACAAATTCATGCTTTCCAATTTCATTGTAGAGTGTCGCAGTTGATTTTACAGTTTCTTTATCTATCTTATCCATAATGTAATCTGGTAATCCCATAACAATAAGATTTATCATGGTTTGGGTATCAATGTGCTTGTTAACCTCTAAGAGTAGTCTTTCTTTTTTCGTGGCATACTCCAGTAAGGATCCAGCTTGAAATCTAAATGTAAATGCATATTTGACTTGGGACCAACCTTTATTTCCAAATGTTTCACAAAAGTTATTTTTCCAGACTGCCCATTTGGAATTCACCGTCAATTTTATTAACATACTACTATACCAATCTAGGCACTGTTTTACTGAAAGATGTTTTAAAATTTCAATTTTCTCTTCATCTTGTAGGATTTCGAATCGTCCACATTCACTTTCAAATTCATTAATCCATTGGTCAGCATTCGATGTTTTATTAGAAAATTTTTCAATCAAAAATCTCTCCGCAGTTTTACCTACATTTTTCACTTCCGGCACATAACTATTCGTACTATTGTGTGATGGCATTGTCCGTCCAGTGATCTCATCTAAATACTGGTCACCAAACTGTACGTTTTCACCCTCATCCAAATATATGGCTCTCAAATCCGTATTTAAAGGAATCCACACAGCGCGTGTTTGATGTCTTTTTTTTAATGATTTTTTTATTTTCCGATATACTTCTGAAGACAATATAGCAGCGTGCTTACTTGCGGGTTTTAAGTCATCTGGGAGCTCAAAAACCCGTCCTTCAGGTGTTTCAATGCTAGTTATGCATATCACATTTGTTTTTCCATCCGCTGATCCCAATACTACAAATTTAAATTGTAGTTTTTCCATATTTCTTCGTTTTTAACTAGAATTGTCGTTTTATAAGACAATAACTCTTTCGGGAATTGTCATTGAAACAATTGTGTTGCTCTGTAAACAAAGTTTTTTATTTTAGTTCTAACATACACACGGTGATAATAATAACACTGTTTAACTAACTTAACATCCTATAAACTTACCTGTAAACAAAGAAACGACAATTAAAGTTTTTTATTGAAATTATCACAATTCCCTCTTTAATTTATAATCACAAAATTATGCTCAGTCATTGAGGTTTTTGACAGCTCTCTATATAGGCTGTTTTACCGACCGTGTAGGCCGCCATTACTCACAGCGCACAGCGCCATCTATGTAGCACACGTACTACGCACATAGTGACTGCTTACCGACCGAGCGTGCTACACAGTACAACTTAAAGAAATAATATATTATTTTCTTTATATATTTTTTACAAAATCCACATATGCAACCACGTTCATCGTTCCACGACTTAGATTATAAAAGCATTGCATTGGTGAGAACGTATTAATCTCACTTTTTACTGTAACATACTTAAAGTAGTTTTTACAGGATTGTTTGGGTTAACGTAATTCTATTATAGGAATATTATTGGCGTAATAGGCATTGCAACGGGCCATTATAAACATCTTATAAGTGCAAATAGACTTATAAAATGGGCTCTTTTCTGGACTTGTAAGCGCTTATAAATCCCTTATAGTCCTGATAAAACGATGGTCTTGGGATAATTATAAAACCGTACTTTGCTTGTTGGGACTACATTAGCTGTTAATCACATCGTAAACACCGAGTACTACTTTACATATTTCGGTCCATTTTGAGAAACTTAGTTATGACGTCATGAGATACAACTGGACCCGGAACGTTGTTCTTCTCGCAATGAAACATTTAAAGCAATTATTTTACGACGTGAATAACCGCTAATGTAATTTAAATATATCTGAATGTTATGATATGATGTTGTTTGTGTTTTCTTGTTAAAATAATTTGAAATCATTTGTTTTCTTGGTGTTGCTTATCTAACATGATTTAAGAATGTCACAATTTTTACAAAGCAACCGCTCTGAACCAATTAAGATATAGTATCGAGATAGTTTTAGTTAGTCTGAGACATAGTCGTTCACAACGGGACTCATAAGGCGGCTGAGAGTTATGCAACGTGCAATGGAAAGGGCTCGGAGTTTCTCTTCGTGATAAAATCAGCAATGAGGATATCCGCAGAAAAACCAAAGTAACGGACGTAGCTCACGGGATTGCATCATTGAAGTGGCAATGGGCGGGCCATGTAGTCCGGAGAACGCATGGCCGTTGGTGCAGTAAAGTCCTGGAGTGGCGACCACGCATAGGCAAGCGCAGCATGGGACGCCCCCCCGACTAGGTGGACGCATGACCTCGTAAGGGTCGCGGGGAGTAAGTGGATGCGGTCTGCGCAGAATCGCACCCTGTGGCGAGCTATAGGGGAGGCCTATGTTCAGCAGTGGACGTCCGTGGCTGCAGAAAAGATATTAAATACATTGATCCCGAAAAAATGCACGGTTCCTAAGGGATATATATTTTGACGCCCGGTTTGGCTCAGTGGGAGTAACGTTGCCTGCGAAGCTGAGGTCCTGGGTTCAAATCCCGGTAAGGGCAAATATTTGTGTGATGAGCATAAATATTTGTTCCTGAGTCTTGGATGTTTTCTATGTATATAAGTAATATATCTATTAAATATATCGTCATCTAGTACCCATAAGACAAGCCTTATTGAGCTTACCATGGGACTCGTTCGATTTGTGTAAAATTGTCCCGTAATATTTATTTATTTATTTTATTGATATAAAATAGTAGTAGTAATAGAAAGGTTCTCGTGTGGCGACCACTTACAGGATGATAGCATAGGGAGGCCCCCAACAAGATTGACCGATGATCTGGTGAAGATCGCGGGAAACCATTGTTGAGGGCAGCGCGCGACCGGTCGTTGTGGAGATCCTTGGGGAAGGCCTTTGTCCAGCAGTGGACGTCCCTGGGCTGAAATGATGATGGTGATGATATAAAATAGTGGACCGCAGTAGACCCGCTGGAAATACCTTGTTAGGTAGAAAACTTGGCTAGAAATTCAAATTTATTTATTAATTAGAAATCAATGGTCCATTACTGTTAGCAACATTTGCGTATCTTAAAAATTTGAAATTAGAATTACAGATCTAACGCTTAATTGAGTCTGTTCTCGAGGTATGTGTGGTGACGTGACATGACGTGTCCTAACTGTCTCGCTATACAAGCCTGACGCCAGACTGAAGTTACGCGTCGTTTGACGTTTCGTAAACACACCCCTCCCCGTACCGGTCTCATACCTCAGGAACAGACTCAGTTCCGGTTAAGCCTATATACTTAATGATAATTATAATATATATATAACAAGCTTCTGCCCGCGACTTCGTCCGCCTTAAATTCGTTTATCGCGGATAAAGGTAGTTATCCGGGATAAAAAGTAGCCTATGTCCTTCCCCGGGACTCAAACTATCTCCATACCAAATTTCATCCAAATCGGTTCAGCGGTTTAAGCGTGAAGAGGTAACAGACAGACAGACAGACAGACAGACATACAGATAGACACACTCACTCACTCACTCACTTTCGCATTTATAATATTAGTATGGATAATGATAATCGTCGATGAAAAAAAAAATTATCCTAATAACATTTCGGATACTATTTTACATAACAAAATTACCTAAAGCGGCCCACCTGTGGGCCCAAAACTTGTGCAGACAGAGCTGGAAAGACGAGTGGTATATGAGCACAACTTACCCTGTCCTGCAAGTCCTTGATCCCACGGCTAAACCAGACGGTTTTACCCTTCCACGAAAGCTTTGGTGTCGCTTAAACAGACTAAGGACAGGTCATGGACGCTGCAACCACTTCCGTCACAGGTGCGGCTGGCGCGACTCTGCTCTTTGCAACTGCGGCGAAGAGGTTCAAACCATGGAGCACACTCTACATTGCTGCCCTACTCCTACTCGGGTTCCCCGAGAGATCTGTACGAGCTAACACCCTACACAATCTCGTGGCTTGGGACCCTGAATGTACATTTATAGTGTTTTGTTTTTCATATTATTATTTCTCATATGATTGTTGTCAAATGTGTTTGAAAAGTTAATGTATATACGCCATACGATTAAATAAATAACCTAAAGCGTTCATGACGAAGCGCCGCATTATAGCGGAGTTAAATCCTACTTCAGTCGTCAGGATGGAATTGGAGCTGCCCCGTACTAAGTACGTATAATATAAGTGTGATATTTTAAATATTATATCAGAGTCTAACATCCTGCATGAATTCCTCGTCGCAATATTCGAATCCCTAGTCGCAATTCGTAATGAAAGCCTTAACCAAAATGTATCGTCGACAGTCTCATATTTCTCAGAAACACGAAATCCTTTGGGACTTCCCCGCTTGCCCCGAAAGTAACTATATATTTACATCAGTGTATTTAATTCTTAACAAATTCTGATTATTACTTTGTGTCGTTCTACTAATTGGGAAGGCGTGGCGCCCCATAAGATGGACCAACAATCTGATCAAGATCGTGGGTAGCTGCTGGATGAGGACGGCGTACGACCGGTCGATGTGAATGTCATTGGGAAGACCTTTGTCCAGCAGTGGACGTTTTTCGGCTGATGTAGATGATGATGATCATAACAATTATTTCATTATTATTATTATATCCCAATCCAGAATTGCAATTTGTAATAAAATCCGAACCAAAATGTATCGTCAACAGACTCTTATTTCACTGCAAACGCAACCTCGTTTGGGACTTCCCCGTTTGCCCCAAAACTAACTTCACATTTACATAGCTGTATTTAGTTCATAACAAATTATGATTATTACTTTGTGTCGTTCTACTAAGTGGGAAGCCGTGGGATCCCCGACAAGCGCCCCGTAAGGTGGACCTATGATCTGGTCAAGATAGCACGTAACTGTTGGATGAGGATGACGCACAACCGGTCGATGGGAAGACCTTTGTCGGGCAGACGTCTTTTGGCTAATGATGGTGATCATAATAATCTTAAAAGTGCTTTCTTTACATCTGTATTTTAAACTATTTGAAATTTCCGAATTCCAAGTTCCAATTCGTAATGAAAGCCCTAACCAAAATGTACCGTCGTCAGTCTCATATTTCACTAAAACACACAATACTTTGGGACTTCCCCGCTTGCCCCAAACTTTATGTTTACATCACTGTATTTAGTTGTTAACAAATTCTGATCACTACTTTGTGTCGTTCAAATAAGTGGAAAAGTGTCACGGCGCACGACCGGTCGATATGAATATCACTGGGAAGACCTTTGTCCGGCAATACACGTCTTTTGGCTGATGATGATGATCATAGTAATTTTAAAACTGGCCAAAAGCATATCGGACCATGCGTGTGTATAGGGTTCCGTATCCGTTACTACAAAGAAATGCACTACAGATCACAAAAATACTGCAATAAGCGTATATTCCTGGCACTTACGTCCTATTGCTGCGAAGCGCAGCTTTTCACCAATAACTCAAAAACGGTACATCCTATCATGTTGAAAATAATTTTCGTTGAGTGTTATTGAGTTCTGTATTTCTAATTTTTGACATATGGTTTAGAAAATATTATACACCTTTCGGATTGATTATTTCCGCAAATATGTTCAAATACTCAAATTTTTTATTACGAATCTCAAGGTATTTAAAAAAAAACTGTCAAAACATGTGCCATTCTACACTGAAGAAAAAAAATCAGCTTCGGTTACATACATGGCATGTATGGAGTTCCGTGTAGATTTTGTTTTTATTACTTAACTAAGTAGAGGCTTATACAAGATACGTAAGTACTCCAAATTTCATCAATATATATATTTAGTAGGTTTTAAGTAAAATACCTGTGGTATATAGACGGATGGACGTACGGACGGACATTTCGAAATTATAAAGGTTCTTTTTTTGCCATTATAGCTACGGAACCCTAAAAAGTGCTTTCTTTACTTCCGAGTTGCAATTCGCAATGAAACCCGAACCAAAATATATCGTCGACAGACGTGTATTTTACTAGAACACAACCTCGTTTGGGACTTCTCCGTGTTCCCCAGAAGTAATATGCTATTTGCATCACTATTAAGTATGAGATATTTCTCATACTTAATATTACTGGGAGCTTGAAATTAAGGATGTTTTAACGTTTAATGTTTATTTGGGCATAAACGGTACATTGTTTTAAACCATATAACATCACCATCAGCAAACATTACATTGATTTACTTTGATAAACAATAGATACAGCTGGTACCAAAAATGTCCGCAGTCAAGGTCGATTCCTCCCGTGCAAAGCCGTAGAGTTTAAAGTTCGTCATTGTTCTTAAATACAATCAAATTATGTAGCACATTAACCAATGAAGTTGCTAATACTTACTGATACATACACATAACACATAAACTATCACTTATGTGATAACAATAAAAAAAACCGTGCAATTTTACAGTCTTCAGCAATAACTTAAGTTACTAGGGATTATAACTAATTAATGTTCTAATTAAGTTGCTGTGTATTTAAGAGGCAAAATACATTGTGATGAATTTGGTTAAATTTAAATTAAAAACATCGACATGTGAAAAAAATAAATTATGCGTTTTACATGCTCTATCAATGAAGGAGTTCGATTTATCTTTTTTTAAGAAATACCGAAATTGACGTTTCGAATTTCCAAGTTATAAAATCGACACTCAATTTTTTAATTCATAATTCTATACTAAATCTGCCTTAGTAATAGTGCTTCTGCATTATTTTCTATGCTGAGACTCCCACCTACGCTCTACTTGTCTCCTACGCCCGTTTAGAATGAGGAACTTTTGAAATTGTTTTTATATGAAATCGGGATATTTTCTCGGAATCTCGAACCGTGATCGAATCCGAATTGAGGTGATCCTCTGAAGAACTAAGGTTATCGACATAGTTCAGATAAACTTGTAGATCTGCTCGTCACTGTGGCAGTATGGTTGTTGAGTGACGACCGTGTACAGGACGATGCAGTGTGAGAAGGCTCCCAACTCCCAACAACGAACGGTACGGTACGTATTTTTCAATAGCACGAAACGACGAAGCAGCGCTTTAGAAAGCCACGGTGACTTGCCGTGCATTGACGCGACACGACACCGTAATATGGGTCTGTTTTATATGGTCCGGCGCCACACCGTGCTTTGTAACGCGCCGTGCGATTTCACGTTAACAACGTTACGCCATGGTGATTTGACCAGCATCTGTTTTACTGTCACTGTCGACTCTTTGCCGCGTGACAATGAATGTCCGTCTTTTTCCATTCCATACAATATGAGAAAGATGGGTGAAGCTCTGTCGCACGACAAGCGTAGTCGCGGAAAGTTGTGCGAGACCGGCAGGTACTGAAACTCAACTAGAGGCAAGCGTACGCGCTTAAGTCTAAAAAAGCACAAAACCTCTTCAACTTGCATTTAGCACTGTACTTATTTGAACGTTTTACCTAAAAATTAAAAATGTAAGCAAACGGTGTACGCTGCAGGTGTGAAAGAGGAGCTAAACTTTTTGAATAAGTAGACGAGTAGGTACTTATGTATTCATTTCTGAGTACTTGCCTACTTATGCCGTGTGTATAGCAATGAATGAGTTTTGCCTCTAAAGCTGTGTGTACACGCGCGTTCCAATTTGTTTGAAGTCTGCTTTGACGTATTACGGACTAGGATTGCTTAGTTCTGGGGGTAACAAGTAGCCGAAAACGCAAGTCACTTTCTGGGTATGATGAATTCAATGTGATTTTCCGATGTTGCGAATTGAGCGATATATAATTTATTAATAAAAACTAGAAGGGCACCTTCATTCGTAGAAGAGAGAAAATCATAACCCCTCCTTTTTTATTTACCGTTGTCGGGTAAAACGTATCCTATAACCATCTGGAGATACCCGTGTACCAAAAAATTTTGAAACCCGTGTAGCAGATTTAGCGTGATGAAGCCACAACGACATCTGCAAACATACAAAAATAATATTTTTCGGTTCAATAACCACCAAATAGTCTGTTACAATCTTTTTTTTTAAATTTCTCAATGTACAGACATTTGATTTTTACACGACTTCGTCCGCCTTAGATTCGTTCATCGCGGATAAAAGGTATTTTTCCAATAATCAAGATCAAGCCCGGATAGATCGAAAAACCAGAGCGGCAAGATGTTGATACTGGCCTCTCTAGTTCCTTTAAGACTACGAGTATAAACGTAATGCGACGTCCGAATCGTCGACGAATTACCAACGAAAGATAATTTAATAGGATATATAAATATAGCTGCCCGCGCCGTGACCCACGATGGCGAACCACGCTAATAACGGACGTGAGCCCTGATATGGTTTGCAAAGCCGAACTTATTCTCAAATATACGATTACACATAAAACGAGAAAGCCATACAAAACTGTTGTAGGTGTAATTGTAGGAGGGTTTGGGGCGACATTTTCGTTCTTGACGTCTTATATCAAGGTCAGTAAAAATCTTCAAAATCTTTGCCCCATTTCATGATACAAGAGCGCTATTCTAGGATGATATCACGTAACTATATGTGATATTATTGTTAAAAACTGAACTTGTCCAGACAATCTTTGCAAGAGTCATGTCAAGAGACTCATTTAGCATGCAAGCTTAGTTAGCATTTATAGGTGACTTCTGCGTCGCGAGTGACGGGCTGGTTGTACACTTAGGGTTTAAGTGTAGGTAGTAGGGGCTACCCGTGTAGGGTATACGAGCTCATTATATCTTCAAGGATGTTGCCTGTGGACCTTTAACCACTCCTATAGAAACTAGTTATGACGTCGGTTTGCCCTCATCTGGCATAAACTTTTTTGTCATAATCATTATTTGGTTTAATTCAACATTTGGCATAATGCATTTTCTCTAATTATGTACACTTCTCAGAGTTGTTATAAAAAAAAACCTAACCTAACCTAATGCATTTAACAGGATGATCCCTAAAAAAGTCCTGAAAATTCTTCATTAGCAAAAAAATGCATTATGCCCAATGATAAATTATGCCAAATGATTGATGATTATGACAAAAAAGTTTATGTCTGATGAGGGTAACCGTATGACGTCACCGAAGGTCAAGTAGGACAATTGCGTCTATGGGGAAAATGCGTCTTTTGATAAAGTCTTAGAAAGTGAACACTTTACATCGACCCTCGCTCTCTTTTCATTAGTAACAGTGCCAAACATTAAGAGCCCCCAGTAAGCTCGGTTCTCCATACAAACGTAAATAGGCTCTCATTCAAATGACCAGCTAGTTTGCTCTGAAAATTTGTACTTAGATATAAGTTAAGGTATATGCAGGCCTGTAATTAGTTTATGTAGCTTCAGATACCGTACTAAAAACATACAGCGAATTTAAGTTTTTCATACAAAGCTTTGTTTTTGCTGTATTTCGGTTGTTTTATAAACAGGAGCCATGTAAACTAAGTACAGGCCTAGATATACCTCATGTCATTGTACATGCAATGTTTCATTACAATCCAACACGTGGTTTTAAAATGAGAACGAAACTCCGTTTGTAAGTTAAGGTGAAATTCGGCCGAGCTTGCCGGGGACTCCTAAGTGGGGAAGTTAGGGGTTCTAAAGTGTTCGTATACCATCAAACTTTGACGTCCCAGTTGAACTTACGTCGTAATTGTTGTAGGATTGATAGAAAATAAAAGTTATCTATCTTCATAAATTGTAAAGCTGTCTTCGGAGCGAGACACTCACTACAGTAACTCTAAATTGGCTTCTCTGGCCAAAAATTCACAGAGGACAGACAAAAAAAAAAGAAAAGTACAGCTGTCTCTTTTTTAAACTTAACGAACGAAAGTCTTGAGGAATAATGAATCTATTCTTCTTGCAAGACCTAACTTTGGTAGCGTCAACTTTTCAAAATATTTGATACCTTTGGACTATATATAAATAAAAGAGCATGATACCTTCGCAAATTACTTTATATAATATGATTTCTTAATATGATGACTTTTTAAATTTTCAATTATGAAATCATTGGCATTTCAAGTGTCTATTTCTGTTCAAAAGAGACAAGCATATGACAGACACACGGACAGTTAGATAGACTGTGGAGCCTGTAGTAATTTATTACCAAATTACCGACGATTACGTATTTTGCCTTATTAAGGATTACATCACCTTTTCCTTTAATTATAAAAACACCGATCCCTAAAAATCTGAGCCAATCAGTAAGCGCTGTTTATTTTTCAGTGTTCCCTGATTGATTTGCTTAAGGCTTCTATCATTAATCTTAAAACTTTTCAGAGTTGAACCTGGAAAAAGGTTTTCAGATTAATGGTCGTGGTAAAGCTTTCGCCTACACTTAATTTAAAAAATTGGCACAAAGTTTAGGTATCGATACTGTCGGGCTAGCATAACTCTTCTACGACTTTGCTTGACTCACAACATGGCGTTATCCGTTTTTTTTTCTTGCTTTACTGCCAGTCTAGCACAACTGCGCGACTGCACTTGTCGTGTGACAAAGCATCACCGGTCCTTCTCACATTGCATTGAAAGGAAAGACATAGATAATCTTTGTCGCATGACAAAGAGTCGCTTATCACAGTTGTGCTAAAGGTGCTGAATGGAAAGGGATTGACAATAATTGTCGCACGGCCAAAGTCGCGTCTGATTACTGCGCTGAATAGCATGACTGGCCATGACTATGCACGCACCCAAACAATATCATCCGTCTCTCTCGTTGTTACATTTTTTGATCAAAAAAATGGCAAAAATGGAACCCTTATAGTTTCGTCATATCCGTCCGTCGTTTTACTCCAAAACACAAGATGTACAATTGTACATTGATGTTTAGAGTAATATACGAGTAGGTATCTTATGTGAGCCGCTACTTACTGTAATAGTAAAATAATAAATTTAAAAAAAACTAATCCTTTTACTCCATTTGTAACGAAAACTGAAAAAAAGCAAATATCATTGTGTGGCACATTATACCGACAGATGTTTTAAAATCATTTTGTGGTAAGTAGAAATCTTTCGATTTAGTGGACATTTTCGGAAAGAATCGCTCCTAAAGTAGCGTAAATTGTGTCCCGTCGCCCCAAAACATCTGAAAAAATTTAAGATGAACCTTAATGAATATTTTCGACGAAAATTGTTTTTGAGTTATTGCCAAAAAACGGCACTTCTCAACTAAAAGCACGTAAGTGCCGTGAAGATACGCTCTTTTGCTAGAGCACTTTATCATATAGCTTTTTTTTACTTGTAGTGTGTATTTTTTCGCTTTTGCTGCGGAATCCTACACTGAGCACGTTGCGACATGCTCTTAGTCGGTTTTTGAAATTGTACTTTAATAAAATTCTTTCACGTCAAATGTCACTTTAAAGTAAATGTCGTTCATTTTAGTTTTGTTTTTACTCTAGTCATTTTACGGACCGCTAGTATGGTAACTTGGAAATAATGGAAAATTAATAAACAGGCATCACGCTCAATTTACCACGGCCTTGCAAGTTGAGGAATGAGCTTCCCTCTGTGGTGTGTCCGGAGCCCTGTAGCACTGGATTCTTCAAGAAGCAAGTTAACAGAGCACTAAAAGGTTGGCGACGAATTGGGAATTCAAAAAAGGCTATGCTCGAGATCTCTCTACTAGATCGAATCAGAAATGAGGAGATTTGTAGACAAACCAAGGTCACCGATATAGCAAACAGGGTACAGAAGTACCACGAATATAAGTTACACCGGCAATCTTCGGTCATGCCGACAAGTGCTAACAAGTACCGAATGAAACCGAACGTGTGAACCTTTCAATAAAGACCTTGTTATGTGTACATATGCAATGAAAGGTGAACTCGTGCTCTCGCTCATGGCGACTGACGCGGCACCAGACAAAATGGCGGACGCCGGCGTCGCGCGCAAAATTTTGGCCAATGCGCGTTGAAGATTTTACCCGCGCAAACGAGCTGCCTTAGAATTGGTTAATCTGTTTTCAAAAAATGCTTTCTGCGCAAGTACATCGTTGTCACTTATATTTGTGGTATTACTGTAAGCAAACTAAAGCGGCAATGGGCAGGGTACATAGTTCGAATAACCGATAACCGTTTGGGCAAAAAGGTTCTCTAGTGGAGACCGCGTACTGGCAAGCGCAGCGTGGGTAGTCCATTCCACCAGCAAGTCGATTGGACGACCTGGTCCATGTGGAGGAGGCCTGTGTCCAGCAGTTAACGTCCTATGGCTGAAATGATGATGATGGTGATGATTCATTGAGTCATAATGTCGCGAGATGTCTCGCCTAACTACAGTTTATAATTAGTTTTTGTCGTCATGAGCCCCCAATCCTAAACTTCAACGCGATTGATATACATATGTTTTTTTATTGATTTGAAAAGCCAAAAAGTCATTGCACAATAAAGGAGGAAACCTCGAGTACCGCTCCTCGTGTTCACTGTTTACGTCCTCAATAATTACCGAGTCGACAATAAATTCCTTATTTATACCGGAATCTTTTCCCCTGCGGCCTGAACGAACTTATTATCAGTAATTCATCGGTATTTGGGGACCCGTAAGGAATATATTTCTACTTCGCAAATAATTTAAGAGCTTTAATAGTACATTGCGCTCACAAAAAAAACATAATTCATAACCTTATTTTCTTGAGCAAAGTCGGATAAAAAGTATTGGATAGATTGGTATCATTGAAAAAACTAATGTATCTTCCCTACTGTCTAAAGTATGGCATACTAAGTCATCTGCTTATTATCTTACGGGATGTTTTTCCTCACAATGCACAATGAGACCACTAAACTACTCGTATACCGTCAAAAAAAATTATTCTAAACGCTTAGCCAAATAAAAAAATAACTGTCGCCTAGTTGAAGCTAGGATATTTAGGACATCTAAATATATTAGTAAGTTGTAAAAATGAAATATCTGTACCTACAAAGAAGATATTTAAAAATTATATATTGTAAGGAACTCTATGGAGGTAAGCAAATCAAAAATATTTATTTTTTATATGATTGTATGTGACGTTGAGGCTTCATCAAGTCAAATTGGCTAAACGGATTTTGATTATTTTTGGTACACGGATAGCTGGATATTCACAGATAGTTATAGGATACTTTTTACCCGACTAAACTGACCAAAAACGAGAAGTTATGACTTTATCTTCTCTGCGAACGAAGTTACGGGCACCTTCTACTTTTGTATAAGACCTTTAAAGAATTATGCTCAACATTCACGTGAACTGTCTGAAAGGGAATAAACGCTTCAATTTTTAAATGTATCAAACTTTCTAATGGCCATTTGAGTATATAATGAGTATCATAATTCTCCAATTGTCATTAATTACATAATGAATTTGACGCTTCATTTAATTGCTGGCCTCGTAGATTGTTCAATTACCAATTGGTTGCAATTAGGACAAGTTGAGTTTAACTAATCTCATCGTAATTGTCTTTTTAACTTCTCGAGTCTCTTGAAATCGCTAGTCAATGAAGTAATTTACTACAATTTATAAAAAAAATTGCATTACAGTAAAAACCAAGGCACTGTGAACTACAAAAAACATAGACATACCGAAAAACTTAAAATTAGTTTCATTTACGTGACGTAGCTTCGTGGCTCCGTTGCGTCATCTGACCTAATGTAGTATTTGACAGATTGCCCCGGAACTTCCAAAACACTACACCCTTCGGCCAGAAGTCTGCACTTGCGCTGGTGTCCTGCAACGGCCGCGGCATGCGCACCACAAATGAGCTGAATTGCACGTAGTGGCGAGAGTGCAGCTGGTGCACCCTCAGCGAGAAGCCAGTCTTCTGGCGGACGAACTCCACCACATCATCAGCCACGACGGACTGATGCAAGCGCGACACGTACGTACACAACTTCCTAAGGAAAAAAATAACCTTTTTAATGCTAACATAACCGAATAATATTTTATTATCCTTAAATCATATTAGCGTGCTGGCAAAGATATTCCAACCGAGTTATCAAAGCCCATACATTTTTGGTAGGTTAGGTTTCATTTTGTATTTCTGACACTCGGTAAGACAACTGATATTATGTGATTTTAGTAGACGAGTCAATAGAACACTTATTTACAAAGAAACAATATAAACTCTCGAACTGTAAAATGTTAATAATAGTATTGTTGATATGAACCTACAGAGCGAGATTACCACAACGATTTCATTCTGTGAGAGGGATTTTGAGTAAAGATGCGTTCCCACCAGTAAGCGCTAGGCTAGTTACAGAAGATCGCCCGGCCATCAACCTACATTATGTCATACATATTTAATAATGACATTCTGGCCGCTGCACTGGTCAATCACTACACCAGAGCTAAACGGAAATCGGATACACTACACTGTGCTCAAATATTATCTACTACATGAAAATGAACGCTCAGACTAGAGATATCGGACCATCGGTTCGAATTTGCCAAATAAACGTGGAAGGTCGACCCAAATGTGAGTATATTTCAAGATTCCTCAAAGATTTTAATATCGACGTTCTGACCGTTCAGGAAATCCATACCAAGGATGATCTAGATATTGATAGGAGAGGCCAAATTCCCGGTTATAAACTACTTAAAGCTCTGAACCACCGTAGCTATGGTATTGCAATATACATCCGATCGGACCTGAAGGACGCCAGCGTCGTGATGTCAGACGCCTCTGAGGATAACTTCTTTATCGTCGTTCAAGTTAGTGAAATAAGGATAGTTTATAAACCGTTGCTTGCCACTTGGGCAAAAAACGGTCCTCCGGCCTTCGCACATCCATGCATATACACCGGCGACTTCAATAGTCACCATACGACATGGCGTTACTCTGCCGACGACATCAACGGGTTGTTTCTAGTGCAGTGGGCGGAAACGAATAATCTGTTTCTGATTTTCAATGTAAAGGACAGAGGTAGCTTCCACTCAGCTTGTTGGAAAAGAGATTACAATCCAGACCTCACCTTTGTCACCAAAGACGCCTCAGGCAGATGCCGTCCAACGAACCGGATTGTCCTGAAAGACTTCCCCAACAGCCAGCACAGGCCTGTGATCGTAGAGGCAGGCCCAAAGATACCTCACGCCAACTCTATGCTCCTTCCTCGGTGGAACTTCAGACGCGCTGACTGGAACTGTTTCCACATCCAGAGCAAAGGGCGACAAACTAGAGACCAAGAAAGTTACGAAAATGATGAAAAAACTTTAGTCTAATCGCAACCAAGATCCTGTATTGGCCAAACCTTTCACGGCCAAAGAAGTTCACATTGTTACCAAAGGGCTACAAACAGGGAAGGCTGCGGGAACTGATGGAATATACAACGAGTATCTGCTTAGACTTGGTCCAAATGCTATGAAATGGTTGTCAGTTACATTCTCAGCACCAATAAACTTCCCAGGGAGTTCAAGGAATCAAAAGTGATACCGCTTTTAAAACCAGGCAAAAGCGATGATGACCCTTGTAATTACCGTCCAATAGCATTGTTGAGTAACTGCTATAAGTTGTTGGAAAAGCTATATATAAGCGGATCTCGCCTCTTATTGACCTTGTCATGCCGGTGGAACAGGCGGGCTTCAGAGCAGGATGGAGCTGCACAGACCAGGTACTGGCCCTGACTACTCACATAGATGACTGGCTTCCAAAAAGGGCTGAAATCTGGAGCGGTGTTTGTTTACTTGACTGCAGCCTACGACACTGTATGGAGAGAAGGATTGCTTTTCAAGCTTTTGTCAGTGGTTCCTAGTCTGAAAATTGTAAATCTTGTTTCCAACATGCTCTGCCAGCGACGCTTCAATATGTACTTGGGTCCCAAGATTAGCCATGGTAAGCACCTGAACTACGTCTTGCCGCAGGGCTCCGTACTGGCTCCTATTTTATTCAATCTTTATATACACGACCTGCCAACTACTACCGCCAGGAAGTTCATCTAAGCGGACGATATATGCCTTGTCACTCAAGATAAGAACTTTGAACGCCTAGAAACCACCCTGTCAGCCGATATGGTACTGCTTTATAACTATTTTGAAACCTGGCGCCTGACTCCCAGTACAAGCAAAACAGAGACGTGCTGATTTTGTTTGCATAACCAATCCGCCAAGTGGGAGCTGAAAGTACACCTGAGTGGTTCCATGCTAAAGCATAATTGCAACCCAAAATACCTCGGCGTGGCTCTGGATCACTCCCACACATTCAAACAGCACCTAACCTGTACGGCGAACAAGCTACAAACACGTAACAATATAGTACAAAAATTTAGCGAAACCTCTTGGGGAGCAAGTGCTGATGTATTGCGCACTTCAGCGTTATCACTGGTGTACTCCACGGTCGAACACTGTGCGCCAGTGTGGCTCGGAAGCGCACACACGTCTAGAGTGGACGTCGAATTGGCATAATCCCAGGCATAATCCCAGGTTCCGATGTAACGGGGTTCACTTTACCAAGACGGGACTGGTGTAACCTCAACAGACTCCGAACCGGCCACGGTCGCTATGCTCACTATAAGCATCGCTGCGGCTGGGTGGACTCCCCTGCGTGCGTCTGCGGTGGGGAGGAGCAAACCATTCAGCATATTGCCCAATACTGCCTATAACTCGGTACAAAGATGGCCCTCTCGAAGATCTGATCACCCTCAACGACGCTGCCATCAAGTGGCTGAACAATCTTAGCCTTAACCTGTAAATTGTGTATCCGTCTTAAATAAAACCTTGTGCCATACGATTAAATAAATAATGACAAGATTTTTATTTTTGATCGAGTGTGCCTGATACTTAAAAAGGTTATCATAATTATACGTGAATGTTTATTAATTAAAAAAACATAATATTACGACTATTTTATTCAAGAGTTAGTCAACTCTTTCTGGTAGGATTACACCATAAAAGGAATATCTAGTTACGTGTCCAAAATTTAAGTGTTTCCTGCACCATACACGGCATTTTCTGATTCCTGCCGTAAATTAATAATTGACGATCCAGAAACTAACGATCAATTTTTCAATGTTCTATAAGTTAAAAATAGCTGATTACGTCTACTATTTGTAGACACTTAGACGGCCTTTTATCAGCTGGTAGAGCTAAATGAAGCATGATTTTATGGCACTTGTCCCACCGCCGATCAGCGAAAAGCGAGAAACTCAATACGATTTGGCAAGCAGTGAGAAGTGAGTTACAGTAGTTCCGATAATTTTGTCGCTGAGCTATGAACAAGTGTACAAGTGCGATGGGCAATTACTTGGTCCACTCACTCGAAAAAATCAGTCAGTAAGTTCAAAGTCAACGGCTTCAAAACAAAATAAAAGCGCACCCAAGTAACACAGCATTACATTGCTGCAAAATAGTATTCTTTCAATGGCACACAAAATATTTAACAACTTACCACTAACAATTGTAACAAGAAGGAGAAGTGACATTGATTTTAAAAGAGCTTTAAAAGAGTTTCTTATAGGAAAAGCCTATTATTCAATAAGAGAATTTTTGACTTATACCTATAATTGATAATTAAATTGACATACCTACTGAATTGCTTATATCCATCCACTTCTTTTTGTGTTTTCTTGTTTATACATTGAGTTTAATTGTTTAAATAATCTGTGTTGCATGTACATGTACACTAAGCATGTGATTTTATTTGTATGCCCAACGGCACCACATATTGGTACAAAAATGACGTAACAGCTATTCTTACCTATGTTGGACAAATAAACATTTATGACTTTGACCTTGAAAAAAAAACAAACATTAAGAATGATAAGTAAAATAATCGCTCGCTGATCTCTCCACGTGAATTCTGACCGCCAAGCAAGCATCGCCGAGCGAATTTTATCTTTGATAGCTTTTATCGCTGCCACAAACTAGTGGCGAGAGAGTTCTCACTCTCGCTTTATATATTGTATCTCTTTTATTGACACGGACTCTGCATGTACTGTTAATTTCTTGAGCGAGAAAATAGTCGATAACTAATCGCATCCTCGTTGGCGGTAAGACAATTGCTTAATATCTGACTTTCATTAGTTTGTTACATATGACTTCTAATGTTCTAACAAAGAGCATGTTTCTCAATCCCCTTCCCACTACAAGTTCCCACAGCAAAGCCCACATGAGCACACTTCCAGTCACAGGGTCAGTGAAGTCAAAATCATAATTAAACCACTTTAGGAACACCTAATATAATATTACAAATGCCTGCAGAATTCCCCACGCAAACAGCCATTACGCCTGACCGAATCTGAAGGCAACGAAATACGTGTGGCTATAAATTTACGTGTGCCCCTACGTTATGTAAATACGTCTTCAGCGCGACACCTGGTGAGGCCATAAATTATTAAGATATCGCCTGAGATTGCATGCTACTTCATTAATATACGACAAGAAGAACTCGGACACTAACGGACTGACTATAACGGTGTAAAAAGACGTAATCCACCCGGTTGTCCCGAGACGCTTTGCTAGAGTTATGTACATGAAATAAAAATGCTGTTTTGCTGAAGTTTGTGTTGAAATGATTATCATTACTGATGCTGTGCAAATTGCGGAAACTTTAACATAACTTAACACTAGACTTGAGACCTTTTTTAAGCATTTTGGAAAGTTTCCGCAATTTGCACATCAGTAATCATCATCATCATGTCGTGTGGCTTCTGTGTATTTTTATGTTTTGTAGCCAATTCTAACAACCTTCTACCTCCCGGCGATGTGGCGCCAATCCTGGGAAAACCATGACTACACCAAAAGGAACGGGTTTCAGAACCAGCAGATAAGCTTGCAGGCTTCGACACTCAACGTTCCGTATGGGTGAAACTAAATGGATTCCGTACAAGACACGGACGGTCCAACTAGCATCTCATCAAATGGGGACTAGAAAACTTTCCAGCTTGCGACTTTGGTGCCCAGGACCAAACTCTGCTCCATATAGTCTAAGAATGCCCGCTTCACCGTTTCCCTGGCGGTCTACCGGAGCTATATAAGCTTTCTACAGCAGCAGAGGATTGGTGGAATGATTGACAAGGAAAGCAAATATATCACTACCTACCTTTGTTTTCCAACCTTCAAAAATGTCAGTTGGCTTTTTATGAACGAATACGGCTTCGTATGATCTGGGATAGATCCCAGACGTAAATTATAATTAGTAATTAATACACCGTGTTTTAATTTTAACAGTTGATAGTATCCGTCAATACGAACAACTTTTCCTATGAGAAGAAATTTCGGAAACAAAAAAAAAACAGCCTTTCCCTATATTTTGGTATAAATACTAACACCAGTATAAAATGGCGGATTTTTTTTTCATTCTCTTATGTAATGTCACCCCGTAGTAAAAGTTACTCGTATTGACGCGTACTATCATCTGTTAAAATGAAAGGAAATCAATAAAAACACGGTGTATTTTTGCCGTAGTCTTATATAAAAAAGATTTGTTACTGAATCTAACAGCTAAATTCCACGTAATTATTATATGCCAAATCACACGTGATAATGATGATATTTCTCTGAGATTTTACCAGTCATATGTTTTGGCGATGTGCTCTATCTGAAGTAACCTTTATGACATTTCTTTCTCAATGAGATGGATATACTCTCCTTTGATAAGTGCAAAATTCGAGATGGCGAGTCATATCGCTAAAGTTAAAACGACAAACACAACCAATATATCCAATTTAAGTACATGGTCTCATGTTTGCTCTTTTAAGTTCCAACTGTTAACATATTGCGACCGCGAGCCCACTCGGCGGGTGCTCTGCTCGAAGCAAGTTTTCGCTACATACGTTTTCTCCCATTTTATTGGCTACGAGCGTAGCGCTATGAAAATTTCGGTCGCGACAGTGTTTATATCACTTAACGCAGATCCAAACTTAAAAAATCCGTAATGATCGTGCTATGTACTGACATTCATTCCAATTTAGCAATATAAATTGCTATTTTTATCAATTTGTCGAATCCGGGCCCACTTTTAAGAATACGCACATGTTGAGTATCTACTTGGTAGTGGAACCGTTAATAAGCTTTCCAGTTACCCAGAACAAAGTAGAAGCCAGACAATTTTGGAATGTTGATCTTAAGACTTAGATTATCCTTATTAGAGCAATTGAGCGTGGGGAAAGAATTTTATTGGACTTAAATGGTTTCATCTTTGTCTTATAATACTGGCGTTAACTTTTATTGAGAAAGTATTAAGAAGAAATTAAAGCCCTACAGATGTTCAGTTTAGACTACAGGTGACATACATATTTTCTAGGATGATATCTTAGATGAAAATTTTGGCTTGCAAACAACCACCAACCAACCTATTACTTTTTAAGTCGAAAGTAACGCTGCAATCCAATTTGCTTACTACATTTAGCTTGTTCGACATGCCAAATACACACTTGTAAAATAGCGGAGGTTCATTGTTAAACGGTTTGAAATGGCAAATTCAAATTGGCAACGTTCAAGTTGCACAGTGTTTTTCAGGTTTCGTAGCTTCTGTTAACACTTTCGACCAAAATTTTCGTAACGGCTGCCCGTTACGTAGGAGAATGCTTATGTAGCGAAAATTTACTACGGGCAGACCGCCCGCCCGCCAAGACTCGCCATTAAAGTTTTTTTTATCGTTCAACAAGTGGCAATCGAACAAGTATTCCACATCTACATTTTGATATCTAGTGAGCTAATATGAAGCATACACTATATTGGCATCCAAATTGCGGCATAATTCCATGACCCTCAAATTAAAATGCTCATGCTTAGCAGACCATTAGAACGCCCTGCTAACTCAACTAAGTGCGTTACTAATGTAGTATGCAAAATCAAGGAGGTGCCTATACTTTGCTGAGTTTGTAGTGTGCATATTCTCAAAGATTTACATTTAATTTTGTTCTGACAATGGCTCACAGGAGCTTATTATTTTAGATTATACTAGCTTTCATTGCGTTTTCTGTCAATAGTGAAGTCACGTAACTTTTTTGTAGGTAAATACTTACATCATTTGTTCTTAGAAAATAAAGTTTTAGTCGTTATTCTTACTTTGTTATATTAACAAAGCCGTCTATTCATATTCAACTACTAACTTCATGATAATATACACATAACCAGTTATGTTAATGCGATGATAGTTCGACCCGTAACAACTAGGTCATTGTACTCCAATTGTTGGAAAATCAAATAACCTTTGTACCATTAACTCTACAAATACAAAACGCCCAAGACAGGCTCAAAATAAAACGCAGCAAAGCAGCTCGCTCTAAGCGACATTTGAAGCCCGATGCATAAAAGCACTGTTGAAAACGGCGTATTTAACAGATATTTTTCGTTTTTCCTTTTTACTTAATAAGCGGCAAACCAGCTGAGGACCTTATGAATTAGCTTGGGACGTTAGTGCCCCAAGTGGGTCATGACGAAGAGACCCCCTCCCTCAGACGAAGAAAGTCTTCTGCGCTAGCAACTTAGCTAGCTTGGCGTTACATTAGGATGCTTAAAATCATTGTAGCTTTTATAATATTCAACTCTTGAAGAATTTTCATTGTGCACTAGAATTATCCCAGAGTTCACAATTTGCTGCAGAAAATAATATTTTAAGGCGCTCTTTCACTTTTTATTATAATTTAGATGTGATTAGTTAGTTAGTCTAACATAGTTTGGACCAAGACCTCATTAGCTAGCTTGAGACGTCAAATTGGCGCCCAACATGGGTCACGTACCGACGGTCCTATGACTGAGTTACGTGTACCTGCTAGCTTCTTAGCAAGTTAAACGATACATTAGGATGCTTTAAAGTCAGAAATAAATCTAATTCTCTACTGGAATCTTGAATTTATTTTATTATAAACTGCAACTGCAAATACATTCTACAAACTGACTGATTTTGAGACGCTATACTCACTTCACATTATTGATTTACGTGTGATTAATGAGATCAATAACCGGCTAACCAGGATTTCATGTACCGCAAAACATAACAGTGGTGCTCAACGTGGATCACGATCAGTTACTCACGACCCTCAGAGAGCGAACCTAACTTTTCTTTATTATTTTCAAGTTATTAATTAGTTCAACAAGCCGAAAACCAGGAAGGTGGCCTAAAACCCAACATTGGCGCCCAACGTGGGGCACGAAGTCATGACCCAACGAAAAGGCTCAGGGCACTACGAATTTAACTTACAACTAAGACATTTGACTCGAACGTTTGGAAAATCAAATAACCTTTGTACCATTAGTGTACAAACACGAAACGCCCAAGGCAGGCTCTAAATAAAACGCAGCGAAGCAGCCCGCTCAAAGCGACATGTGTAGCCCGATGGATAAAAGCACTATTAAAGATAGTGGGCGCGTAACAGTCGTCTCGGTAGGGTTTATTGCATCTTTGTTTGCCCGGGAAGGCAATAGCGGCCGCCCCGCCGTTCCGCCACTACTCGCTTCCGATTGTTATTACCCTGTAACTACACCGCTGGAGAATACGATGATTAATGTGCGGTTTTGTTCTGTTTATAAGTGACTGAACATTTTAGGCAGTTTTGCTCAAAATACTTTGCTGGAAACACGTTTTCTATTTGATTGAAGCAAAAGAGAAATGTATTCAATAACGAAGTAAGTGTATGTTATTTTCTGTATTTTGGTCGTCACCGATGTTCTAAAACAGTGTTCATACCTACATTGGTGACGGGCTTAGTTATTTTAGTGTTAGTATTCAGTGTCAATTGCGTATTGATATAATGTGTTTTTCAGGCGATTAAGACAAAATCCAAACAATGGTTAAGAGATATACGAATTTGTAATCATAAAAATAAATAAATATATAACATGTTTATTTTCACACATTGTACAAGGTAACGTTATTTTCATAATCCCCATCGCTACTGTAATAAATATGGATAATTTTAATATAATTTCATAGAGCAATATTAATTCAAATACAAAAAGTATTTATTTAAAGTCGAGTAAAACGATATACTAATAAAATATCGCTAGCAAACTTGAAAATATGGCTAATATTGATATCCTTATATTTGATGCTAAAATTTTACGATTTAAGCCGTAAAATTGGTTCTGCAGCTAATATCCGTACCGTAGCCCTGTTTCTATCGATTTTAAAATGGAATGCATTTTTCATGTACAAGCTAATACAAGTTTCACTGCAGTTTGAAGAGATTTGGCTCTCGTACACTAGCCATTACTTCGACCAGAAGTAGAAAATAAATGGGTTCACTCAAACGTACAGTCCACTGCAGTGAAAAGCTACTTTATATACCTATATGTTTGACTACTATACGTTACAAAGATATAAACACTTTTAGTACCTTTTCGTGGTACGTTCTTTGCGTGTTGAGCAACCCTAGTTATTACGTCTGTGGGGTCGTCTTTATCCCCAAGCATATGGTCGTTATCATAGAAACGCAATATTTGACAAACTTTGGGCAAGTTGGGTAAGGCTAGTTTCAAAGTGTTCTGATTGTATCTGTCGTAGCCATATCGCAGAATTGATTACTTCATGATGTGGCCGATCATTTCATAAAATTATTGTATTTCAAGATACCCCTGCCAAAAATTGGACGAGCTCATCTTCGTGGGGCTTCTTCCGCTCTGAGGGCCACAATGTAATGAAAGAACCTATCTCGGTGAAAAGCGAGCTTTTTTTTCTTAAGAGATTACGGTCCACCGTCAAGTCAGGGGAGCGGAGACGGAGAGGAGAATATGTTGTAGCCACATCATAAAATGATTAATTCTCATAATCTGACCACTAATAGGTTATCCTTGGTTCATTTATTGACACTAACAAGCAATCATATTGTGGTTGATAAGGATTCAGTAATATATCAACGTCAGCAGAAGATAGAACATGGGCTAGGATAACGGACCTTCGCTCGGAAAGATGATGCACCAAATGGTGACACCCCGACGAAAACATTAGTTGGATGTGTGTATTTGTATATCTGTGTATCTGTGTGTATGTCTGTGGCAACAAAGCGTTTGAACGGATGGACAGATTTTGTTTAATTTTGTGTTTGAAAGGGGAGTTTATTTGTTGGCATCCTCCTCGTTTCTGGGTAAATTCAACAAGTTTCAAGTTGGCTTCTTTAGGTGGACTTTTTCTGCGCCTGATTGTACACTCGTAAGATACTAAAAAGTGACTGCGTCCCAGTTCTGACACCTAGTGAGTTACCTTGGACACTTTAGAATATCCGGTCGCGTTACCAAGTGCGGCGTCCGATGCTGACACGTAACGAGAGACGGCGTGAGAACGAAGTCGAGAGAACTGAAAAAATCGAGAGGTGCATCGATAGGTACTCATCGGTTTAACCTTAACCGTACGCCAGATGCCAACCAATAAAGTAATGGTATCATATAGCAGATGGCTACGAGCGTAGCGCTAAAAAATTTCGGTTGCGAAAGTGTTTCTAAATGATTATGCAAGTTTTTTTGATGTGCCTGTTCAACTGTAATTAGTCGGATATTGATTTACAAATAATCATTTCTGTGCGAATATTAATTTGGCATCGTCATCCTATTTTTGGATAGTTAGGAAGCAAATCTAAGCTGATCTAATGGTTTCTGCAGGATATCCTCCTCAAAAATGCTATATAACATTTGATTAGTGTTAAATGTGAGCTCCAACATAATTTTACCTATGGTATGTTTCGAAAAAAGGTATTCGCCTGTGATACTAACATGTAGTTATGGCAGGAGGTTGTTCTTTCTGGCGCTGACTCTACAATGGTAAGATAATAAAATGTGATCGCGTCCCACTCTTGCCACCGAGTGAGTTATCTTAAATACCTTAGAATCCCCGGTCGCGTTATCAACAAAGGCGTCCGACGCCGACACGCAACGAGGGCCGGCGTGAGGGCAGATAAGATAAGAAAGAATTAAGAGGTCCATCGATGGGTACTCAATGATTGAATGAATGAATGTTCTCGTGTTTTATTTTGTTGTGACTTTCAAATTCATATTATTTATTTCGGATAACATGACCCATTTTTGTTAGTTTAAAAATAACTAACTTAATTTCTAATATTAGTACTTAGGGGTCGTCCGCAAATTACGTAACGCAAAATACTTAATTTTTTGACATGTCGCTGTAGTTTTTTACTTTTTTCTTACATTCGAAATGAAATAATGTGGGCTTTTTTTAACTCGAGGCTAAAATCCATTATGATAGCCAAATTTTATTTATCCATGCACGTTTCGCTTGCTCGTACAAACACTTCGTGTTAAAGTGGCTAAGAAATGTAAAATATATCACTTGTTCTTGGATATTGAAATTATCTATAAAATCATCAGTATGCTTTGAATATCCAACGAGACTTGTTTTATATATTGTAAATAAACAATTTCACACTGAAAATATTTACTTATTCATGTTCCGTGTAAACAGTAAACAATAAAATATGATTGTAATTCTTAAACATCATACTTATTTTGCATTCCACTTCCCTCTCGCAAATTTATTCGCTGCCTTGTCTGTACTTTTAGAAATTGTAGCTCTAATTAAAATGAAAAGTTCAATTTACGGTGTTTTATGTAAACGACCCCCACAAGTGCCGTAGCAAGAGTAAGCTTTTAAACCCTCGGTTATTATTACTTTTTCTTAATCTTGAGTGATGCCACCAAAATTCCCGTAATCCTGAACGTGTAATATATTATTCGCGGAGAAAATTAACGAAAATCCTGAGGAGTGTATGAAATATTAAGCCTATTAATTACGGAAGATTACAAAAGGCGCGCGGAGTAAGCACGAGTGGGAACAAGTTCCTCGATCTTAATGATCGTGTGATCCCCATTCGTAGGAGATTTGCCGACTCCTCAAAATTACCCGTCTTAGTGGCATGTACCGAACCTCTATTTATGAGCATTGAGACTACTCATGCCAACCGTGAGGACATTTTTGTAGCTGTAATACCATTTTAATTGGCTGTTAGGTGGTCTTAAGTGCCTTTCAAATTCGGAGCGTTAGTTGTTCATTAAGTTAGTGAGCGAAATGCCAAATATATACTCAATTGGGAGATTGTTGATATTTTTGTCCGTCACTGGGATATTTTAATATTTATAAATTTTTACTCCGATGAAGTTGGTTTTCATTGAAAATGTAGCATGAAAGTAATTGGCGTAAATACATTGCTTTTACTAAACTTATGTTTTCTTTTCATATTGAAACTCGTATATCCATTATGTGCTTGAGAAGAGTAATAGAATTTTTAGGCCATATTGCCTCGAAAGAAGGAAATACTTTCGAACAACTCATGGTGACTGGAAAGGTCGATAGGAAGCGTCCAAGGGGCCGGTCACCGATGAGGTGGTTTGACCAAATCCGCTCATCAATGGAGACCAAGCTACAAAATGCACTCCATGAAGCCAAGGACAGATCTCATCAGGTGGCGAAACACGGTCCGGAGCATAATGACCCAGCAACGGGGGAATCACGATCTTCAGTAATGAGCAAATCGACGCGAGGAGGAGGCTTTACAGAATATTTGAACGTACAGTACGCACTTACCTAATTGTTTTACCACAAAAACACGGGATCTTATCTATCAGCCACGGACGTCAACTGCTGAACATAGGCCTCCCCTAAAGTTCGCCACAGGTTGCGATTCTATGCAGACCGCATACACATACGCTGCGTTTCGTATTGCGTGGTCGCTACTCCAAGACTTTCCTGCCCTAAAGGCCATCCGCAGTGGCTTAGCGTTGACTAATCTAGATGTGGGCTCAGTCGCATCCGCGGGCCCTTTTTTCTTTCAAGAAATGGGCCCTATTAAGTGCGAGGCCGTGGGCGAGGGCCCGCTTCGTCTGCCTATCTACGCCACTGGCCATCCCTTATCCGGGCTACATGGCCCGCCCGTTGCCATTTCAACGATGCGATCCTATGAGCAGTGTGCTTCTTGCCATTGATGACCTATGGAACTGAGACTTGTTCGTTCACAATGATACTTATAGGGCGGGCGGCTCAGAGTCACGCCACGTGCAATGGAAAGAGCTATGCTCGGGGTTTCTCTTCGTTACAAAATAAGAAATAAAGATATCCGCAGAAGAATCTAGAAGTTTCGAATTACCCGTAAATAATTTCCTTGAATTAATGTCTCGTAAAGCTGAGGAGGGCCCACAATACTCCAACATTGTGTCCTTGGGCTGTGCGCTTTATTTCGAACCAGGTCAGCCGGATTTTACTCAGCTCCGATGACACAGAAAACTTCCTGGTCTATTAACACTTTCGCAACCGACATTTTCGTAGCGCTAAGCTCATAGCCAATAACATGGGAAAAACCGTATGTAGCGAAAACTTGCTTTTTCCTTAAAGACTTCATTCTAGAACTCAGCCTAGAAATGTGACTGGGAGCTTCTCTGAGAATGTGACTCTTTCACGTGCATTTTCGGAGCCTGATTAGTTACTTATTAGCATTTCACGACAAACACCCCACAGTTCTTCATCTGGTGTATTGAAATTTGTTGTTATTTTGTTAAAACATTATGTAAGTTTAAAATAAATGTAATACACAAACAGTTAAAAAAAAAATCTCTGCTGGATTATAATACATCCATACTATTATAAAGTTGTAAAAAACTGCCAAGAGTATGTCGGACCATGCTCAGTGCCTCCGCAGCCGTTCATACCAAAAAAAAATGCACTACAGATAAACAAAATACCATATGAAAAAGTGTACTAGCAAAAGAGCGTATCTCCACGGCACTTACGTCCTTTAGCTGACAAGCGCAGTTTTTTGGCATGAACTCAAAAACGGCTCGACTAATCTTATTTAATATAGTTCTCGTTGAAAGTTCTTTATAAGGCCTCTTTTTTATAATTTTTTCCATAATTTATTTGAAAAGTTAGGCCTGGGCGAATATTTACAAAACTGCTGACTTTATCAAAAAATAATATTTGGAGAATTAAATTATTTTTAAAAGACTAGTGTGGGAATGAAAAAAAATCACCCCCTTAGGTATAAGAGAGGTACCCGAAAATAAGTTTTTTTTATTTTAGCGTTTTGTCAGCGTGATACATACACATACTCATACCAAATTTAAACTTCTTAGTACTAATGCTAACGGAGCTAAGCCACGGACAGACAGACCGACGGACAGACGGACATGGCGAAACTATAAAGGTTCTTAGTTGAATACGGAACCATAAAAATGAATAGTCTGTGCGTTGAAGATATAAAAAAAGTGTTACGAACATTCATATTTTTTGAAGGCTTTCCAGCTTTCCATGGTCACGGGCTTCCGAAACGTCAGGAACTAAATATACGCGATAAAATCCGTTAAATTGTTTTATTTCAATGAGTAATCGCGGAAACAGAAGAAAAATATTATTCATTTTTTTTTTTTTTTTGTATGTATATTATGTCGTCGAGGCTTCATCACACCTTAACAGCTGAACAGAATTAAACTATTTTTGGTACACAAGTAGCTGAGCATCCCCAGATGGTTGTAGGATAATTTTTACTCGATCACGCTCGAGAAAAAGAAAGCGTTATGATTTTTTTCTCCTTCGCTAACCAAGTTGCAGACACCTCTAGTATACTATATAACACATATTACACTACAATTTACTGTGGTCTTATATTCACTCCTACAAAAGTATTGTAGTATTAGTACTGATTATACCAAAGTTAGCATAGTATCATGGTGCAAATCCTCTTTAAAGATTTAATAAGAGCTCCCTCATCGGGGTTAAATACAGCCGCGTGCTTCCATACATCCGCGAGCTGGAATTACTGAATAATGACTCCGGCGCTTGTTAGGACACATGTGTCGCCGTCACTCGCGGAAACTGAGACAAGCTTGAACTAGAGAACTAAATTGGGTTTTTTTTTACATAAATTTATTTAATATTTTCTTCCGTTTCCGCGATTATTACTCATTGAAATAAAACAATTTAACGGATTATATCGCGTATATTATCTCATTTTAGTTCCCGACGTTTCGGAAGCTTTCCAGCTTTCCATGGTCACGGGTGGACTGAGAAAAGATGTATTTTCTTCTGTCAAAGTTACAATTTGTGCAAACTACCCATTTTTTGATAAAACACAAATAAAGGTGTACATACATGCCAGATGGGCCTAAGCTTATTTATTTCACATTCATCAGTGTTCGAATATGAATGAAAAATTGTACCAGGATCAATTTTGAGCCATTTTTAATAAGATCGCTTTTAAGTATATTGAAGCAACTCAGGCGTAGCCTTTTCTTAGGTTACCCGGTGGGAATCGGCTTATATGGACGCTACGACACTGTAAGCTACTTACTCCTTAGGTGATCAAGGTGTATGAAGAGATTAAGTCCCCTCAAAGTATGAGTAGACTTCGGAAATGTACGAGTATATATGTCCAAGAGCTCATTATGCTTCAATGCTTCAATGATGAAACAACATCATTATAATTATTGTTTTTTTAGTAGATTTAGTATCAACGTAGAAATACCACAATTTTAATTTTAATTAATAACCATAAAACATAGTTCGATTATAAAGGAAAAAAATAATAGGACTTAGCAAGATTTGAACCTCGGGTCGCAGGCTCAAATCCTGTTTGCAATTTAGTAAGTCAAATTGGTTTTTTTTACAATCGAACTCTGGGTTATTTTCTGTCTGTCTTCAGTCTTACTCGCGCTATAATGCAAATCCTCTTTAAATATGCATTAACAGCTCACTTATTAGGGCTAGATAAAGCCGCATACATCCACTAGTCCCAGTTCAGCAGAAGAACAAGGTCGTTGATATAGCTCAAAGATTTGCTGTCTTGTATGTGGCAGTGGGCGGGGCACGTTAGGAGAGGCGGGTGTCAACATCTTTTTGCCATACGAGTTTTTCGATCCACCCGCGATTAGTGTTAATTCTTAAGTTAAACACTAAAGACGTAACGCGACGTCCGAAACGTCGAAGAATTACCAACGAAAGGTAATTAAATAAATCATATTCATACGCGATTAAGCCCCGTTTTGCTGTGTTTTGAAAATCGTATAAGTTTCAATCAAGATTGGAAATCCATTTAGATTTAAGTACAAAAGCGTGCTTCTGTACAACCGCGAGCTGCAATTACTACGGCGCTTGTTAGGGCAAATGCACCGTGGTCAAACGCGGCGACCAAGTCAAGCTTTGAACTGTCTAGCTTGAAGAGAGTGTAACTTATCATCTTTGAAATAAAGCCGTTTAACGGATTATCGCGTATTGTATCTTATTTTAGTTCTTTCTTCAGGTTCAATTAAATATTGTTATGTACATTTCTAAGTTGAACACGTCGTGTAAGAAAAATACGATTTACAGGCGCATCTTCCTTGAGATTTGTTATTTAAAGATTTTATTTAATACAGTAATAATAGTGCACGACACAGCCTTATTAGTTGGCATTTTCAACCCATGACCTTTGTCATTTTTTTCATTTGTTTTGGACATAACGGTTTTGATGCAAGAGACGGGGGAGGGGGCAATTTATGCTACTTTCAGACCGATTGTTTTCGTTTTAAAGAAACTTTAAAGTGTTTTTTAGAAGAAATGACGAAATATGTGCCATACGTTGACGTTCGCTGCAAAAATGTACATGTATGGATTGTCTCCTGGAAATATTAATTTTTCGTAGTGGCACATACAAGACGTCTAAGACTCCAAATCTCACCCTACTTTCATATCATTACTTCAACATAACCGACATTGAAATAAAACAATTAAAATGATATCGTATATGATATCATTTGAAGTACCGACGTTTCAGAAGCTTTAAAGATTTGGTGTTCAAAGTGTCATAGTTTTCGTGTTCACTTGGTCGACTGAGAAAAAACATATTTATCTCTGGCTTTTTTTTCTCAGTCGACGTCATGTACACGAAAGCTGTAAAGCTTTCAAAACTTTGGGAATTTAAATAAGATAATATACGCGATAAAATCTGTCTAAAGTATTTTATTAAATGAGTGATCATCGCGAAAATAAGGGAATATTATAACTGACATTGACAAATAAAAAATGCTTTTAGTTTTTTGCTGAAAAGGCTGACTTTGTACTATACCCGCAACATATCACGAGCGGCTGACAGTTTTAATGAACACATTGGAAACAATACTGAAAAATTGAACGTGTATCCGCAGTATGTCTATCTTCAATCTGATTACGTATAGGTCTACTTATGAATAGGTCTACTTATGTTAGGTCTACTTATGTATAGGTCTACTAATGTATAGGTCTACTTATGTATAGATCTACTTATGTATAGGTCTACTTATGTATGAATGGATGTACGTTTCTGCAAATCTATTTATACTATTATGCAAATCTATAAAATATTAAAAAAATAATTGAAACTGAGTATTTGGAGGTCACTGAATCTAAATATATTGGTTATTTTGTATGTTTGTATGTGTCGTTGTGGCTTTATCACGCCAAAATGCCTAAACGGATTTCAACTATTTTTGGTACACGGGTAGCTGGGTATCCACAGATGGTTATAGAATGTTTTTTGCCCTTTTCTCTATTGTTTTATGTGAGTATTTTCACGAAACTACAGAAGATAACAAGCTATTAATAGGTAACTTTCTATATCGAATATCTACATACTTTTAATAAATTGGAAATATGAAATGACTGTCCATTGAAGATATTTACAAAAAATAAGTGATACGGACTTGTTAATTCAATTTGGATTTTTCGTATGTTTGTATGTGTCGTACCGGCTTCATCACGCTAAATAAACACGCTAATCAGACACGAGTAGCTGGTCATCCACAGATGGTTGTACATTATATCCGACTACGCACAATAAAGAAGGTGATCATTTTTTCCCCTCCACTGACGAAGTATATTACTATAGTAAGTCTTTAATTTGGCGATTCCACGGATATTGCAACTGCCGTCTTCAGTCATAAGCATAAGTATTAAGACAAAGAGCTACGCTAAGCAGCAGACTTTCATACATATTCTTGTCATAATGTAAAATGACGATACGTTTGGCTCAGTGGGTTGCACAACGGCCTACGAAGCTGGCGGTCCCGGGTTCGAATCCCGGTCGGGGCAAGTGTTTGTGTGATGAGCACAAATGTTTGTTCCTAGGTCTTGGATGTTTTTTTATGTATTAAGGTATTATAATTTATATAGACATTATGTATATCGTCGCCTAGTACCCATAGTACAAGCTTTGCTTAGTGTGGGGTTAGGTCGATTTGTGTAAGCTTGTCCCTGTGTTATTTGTGTTATTATTAATTTGACGACACGTTTGGCTCCGTGGGTTGCACAACTTTTTTATCGAAATGAACGGATATTATGGCCCACTTCTTCAATACTTAGATTAGCTCGTAGAATCACCCATTTGTTTTAAAACCGTAGTTAGCGAAGCCCACGAAATAAAAACCGAATACTGGTCGATTCCTAAGACTAAGGTAAATGTTCCAATATTTGATCATCGTAATTTCAATAATTGAAACCATACTTGTCAGGTCTATTGCAATAGATTAAGGTTGAAGGTGCCAACTATTGGGATCAGACAATTCATTTCGATGGAGCTGCTTGTTTATCTCTAAAAAGTAATGAAATCTAGACAAAGTCGTGCCAAGTCTAAGGTTCTTTACTGCGATTCACATCATTGCACCAATTGTTGACGGTCGGACGTCGAACGGTGTCATGGAGCACCTGGTTTTGTACCCTTGTGTACCCTTCAACGGCCAAGTCACATGACATTAACTATATAATAAAAAAATCGCAGTAAAGAACCTTAGACTTGGCACGACTTTGTCTAGATCTTATTACTTTTTAGAGATAAACAAGCAGCTCCATCGAGACATGGCTAGTTTTTTACTGAATGTTTTTGGTGGGATTCCACTTGTTTTTGTAGAAACGTGGGCTGACTGCCGTGCCCCCTGATATAATTAAAAATAAAATCTGATTGCTTTAATTTTGAAAAAAAAAAACCATGTATGACACTGTGAAATTCAGCAATGAGATAAGGTTTTATTGCGGAAAAAATATTATGAGCTTTTGTAGGAAACGATTCAATATCGAATTAAGAGAAGAAGTGCAAAACTCTTGCGTCACCGTGACATTATGTGGACGATTGATTGTTGTTACTGCCAGGGTTAGAATTATTTTTTTACCAATTTAGTGGTTAATATTGCTACCATAAAAACACAATATGAAACAAATATTGATATAATCTGAGTTTCACAGTGCATTAGTGTTTAACTGTAATACTGTGTAATTATATCGATAAAAAAAAATTGCTAGAATGATTTGAATTACTAGTATGACACGTACACCATACAGAGCAAAATTAAAGGCTTTATATGATATATCTTGATCTAAATAAATATCACATGATCTAAGGCAAATGTTTATTTCTGATGAAAAAAATTAACTTGAATCTAATTAAACTAAACCAAATGTCTCTTAACCTTTGGAATGCGTTTCACTGATCAGTTCTAAAAAAGTTAAAATCTTAGTATTTTAGACTTCAAAGTAAACTGTTGTCCAACACTGATCAGTGCTTCCGCATACTAAAGGTTAATAAATAGCACCAAATAGCCTAAATAATCGAAGCGGACCCGCATTTTTCTAGAAGTTCGCGTGGAAAAAACTGTCGTTCGTGTCTCTTCTAAGAGCAGTGATCGATGGGCGAGCGGCACGCAGCGTGGCACGCCAACCGTTCTTTACCCCTGACAGAACCCCAGTCAACAACAACGGTCAATTTACAACCTTTAAATTTTTCAACCAGGTTTTTATTCATGATTTTTATTATTATAAAAAAATTCTAACCTCATTTTTAATTTTTCTAAAATATCATAATTTGATTATAAAAAAAACTGTTAGCAGAGAAGGTTAAAATATCAAACAAAACAACGACTACTATAAAGTTGATTTAGTATAGAAATAGTCACATTCTCCCAGTGATGTCATTTACAGGATAATATCCTTCTTTCACATTTTCCGGAATATTTTCAAACGTACTTTCTGTATTATTTTTTTAGTTTTATTTGATATTGAATTAACAAAATGGGCTTAATCCACTTACTGTGTGGTATCGTAGTTTCTAAACGGATGCTCGGATTTTCATTTATTCTATTTGTTTGAAAGGCCCTTGATTTAAAGAGTTCTTGGATATTAATCAGGGAAATCGAATAAGCCGTTTGAAAACCATTTTGTTTTTCAAAGTGTGTCGGTTTTTTTACAGACAGACAGTTAACGGTGAATGCTTTCCTTAAGTTTCTCTGACCTTTTGAAGTGTTTGTGTTCAAGACTCGATCTAAACTTGAGATACAAATGAGGAGTTTTTTTTTTATGATTTCGTGCTTAAAGTAAATCATCATACTAACGTCGGTTTTATCCCACGATGTCGTAAATTTCCTGTGGCATGGACCTAGATCAATCAACACACGCATTTCTTATTTTTATTCATGCTATAAAATTTTATGTTGAAGACAAAATATTCATCCTCAGAGCCAAATTACTGTCAAAGTTACCTTATAAAAATTTATTCTCGTTGATTGGGGTATTACTCTGACACTTTGCGTTGGACAAAGCGGACATTAAAATACCGACCAAGCCTCTTCATTACCGGCTAACGACGACATTTATAGGAACATTTTTACTGTATATTTAAGGCACTTTTCCGAGTGTCTATAATTAAGGGTGTTTCACATTGACTGCAGGCATATTTATAGGTACGTAGCTAGTACTAAAGTGCTACGTGCTACAGCGAATAACAGTTTTGATTCTGTCAGCTGCGTATTCACAGATGGTTAAAGAATACTTTTTACCCGACTACGCTATCGAACAAAAGAGGATTCTTGACTTTTACTCCTCTGCGTAAGAAGTTGCGGGCACCTTCTAGTACTTTTATAGATAAACTAGCGGCCGCCCGCGACTTCGTCCGCCTTAGATTCGTTTATCACGGATAAAAGGTATTTTTCCGGGATAAAAAGTAGCTTATGTCTTTCCCCAAAACTCGATATTATAATAATTTAAATGTGAGACATATTACCAAGATTTCAAGTTCCTAGCGTAAAAAAATATTTATTGCCCATACAAATTTTCATACCCTTTTTCGTCCCTAAAAGGGATGAAATTAGACATACATTATAGCCTATGTACAAAGTACATAACTGGAAAGTTTCATAAAAATTCGTCCAGTAGTTTTTGAGATTAAGTGGAGCGTACATACATACTTTCACGTTTATAATATAGTAAGGATTATCTAAGGAAGGAGACTATACCTATTTGTTGCGCAGCAAAACTTTTATCGGTAACCTATCAAAGTTCTGAAATACACTTTTCACACCGATTTTCACTTGTCCAAAAACGGTTGACCGAATTATTATAATCCATATACTTTGTTTACCATATTTTTTAAATGTCGCCAGTTTGTGAACAAAGGCCTTCTCTAAGGATCCCCATAACGACTGGTGTTGTGCCGACCATATCCAACGTTTTGCCGCGTCCATCGAGAGTCCATGTTATTTGGTTCCCCAAGCTGCCTTGTCGTATTCATTGGTCGGTTAAATAAAAATATGTGATTCTCGTAGCCACTATAGAAAATAAAAACAGTAGATGTAATAATACATTAGTGAGAGAATTCTTAGAGTTGGATGAGGACACTCGACTTTCGCGAATATGGCTCATCCAGAGCTCAATATTTCCTACAGCATTTAAAATTAAAAAATAACCTAAGAGGTGTAAATTGTGTCGTGGTTTCTAAAACAAAATAAGTGTGAATAACTCACAAACTTTTTTAATGATGTTTAATTAAGGAACTCTAAAAAGCCCGAAACAACTTGATAAAAAGAGGTTGAAGAAACGTTTAGGCTAGATTTTTCTAAATTTACTATTATTATAACTTTTTCAAGCTTTCAACGCTGCGTTCAAATCGTAATATTTTCCATTTATTACGGTCAACCGGAATCCTTTAGGAATATTTTGGTTTATTTATTGGCATATCTCGATTTTGGGTCGAATCAGCTCGCATTATGTAAGTGGCAATGTAACAGAGGGGCGAAATCACACATTGTAATCTCGGGCTATCGAGAGAAACCGTACTCTGCAATATTATTCAGTTCTTTGTAGGACGACATCTGCAAGGAATTACATTCTTTTGTGGTCCGACCCGGGTTTCATATTGTGTCTCAAAATAGAGGAGCAAAACATCTCTTTAGTAAGCACTCGGATATCGGCAATTTCTTAGGTCACTTAGCATCGAAATCGCAGCGGGCGGGGGTTATCAAACTAATATTGATCTTGTTTGCCATCGTAATATGTTTTAGAAAACGAATAAGTGTGATTCAAGACCTTGTTAGATTTTTGAGTCAAGTTTGATCCGTTGCTATTGCAAAATCCCATTCTTTTGAACGAGCAATTCTTGATGTACCAGAAATAAAGCGAAAATTTTAAGCGACGAGCGGTCTTTCAGTTCGGGGCTTCGATGAACTAATATAACTGGTAGGCCGCCTGCTTTAGTCCGGAGAGCCATTAGAGACGTGGCCTCGAATTCCGCTGGTAGCATAAAAATGTTCAACTTTGCGATTTACATTTAGATTCAGCTAGTAGACGTTACTACTTTTAATAAAAAATATGTAAATAAATTATTGTATTATTATCTATATTGACGATGGAAAGGAGATAAGGATAAGCGACATTTTCGAGACATTGAATTATACACTTTATAAAATTAGTTAAATGGGTATAGTGTAGTATGAGGCTAAAAGTAATTCATGTTTACGCAGTAACATAATAGTTTACTGCGACATAAAAACGAGTAATGCTTGTACAGCGCAACCTAAATGTATAAATACAAAATATCTATTAAAATAAATGTTCTTACTTTCACGTCTTCAACTGGGCTCCTCATTCAAAATCCCTACCCAAATCATTTAATATTTCATGGCGACCTTGCCTTCCGAACCGAGACGGAAACTTTAAGAATTACAAAACTGTCAGAACAAGGAAGAACCGAGAAGAAGCCCTGCAAACCAGACTTCATAACCATCAAAGCACCAACCAAGAACCAAAGTCAGCAAAAGGAACCTGAACAGAAATCTTCAAGTCTTCTGATATGGCAGCGCACCACTTTACCTCGAGCACCAGCCACACAACCGGAACCTCCAGCAGCACCACGGCCGCAGGAGCAGCGAACAGTGACAAGGCAGCCACTACAAGAGCACGGCCAAGGAAGAGCAGAACCACCACACGTGCCGCTACGCCAACCCTGGTATACTAGCCGCCACCAGGACACCAGAGCTCCGTCCGAAGGACGGGGTAGAGGATAGCGCCGAAGCAATTATAAACAGGTTCCGCGTTTTGTAACGTCATTTAAATATATATTTTTTCCCATTTCATTATGATATTTACATTTTTTTTTTGTTTCTGCATAGTAATTCAATAGTAAAGGTTGTTGCTAAAGTAACATCATCTAAATTTTATATTTTGTAGATTATTTTTTTGCATCCAGATAGTGTCACTTCTAAATCTAATTCCAAAAAAATATATAATAATTTCAATTAACTCAAACTGGTAAACAAGTAAAACTTTTCGTAATATCCGCGCACGGCAGTACATTTCGCGCGCGTAGACAAAAAATGTATTAAGGTCGCGCGTATTCGCCGCCCAGAACCTAACTTGTAATATTCAATGAATGAAATTTGACACGCGAACTTGGGAAATTTTAAAAAGTTTTGGTAAACAATTATTACACTTAAGCAAGTAATAGGATTGTTAAGTAGATTGAAGATTGTAAGATTAGTACCAAATTAAATAGTTAATAACAAAGCACAATAAAACTATTTAATTACTTTGAGGATAATGATAAATTAAATTAATATTCTCTTTTAAATCTAGTAGAATTCCTTTAGAGATTAGATTTTGGTACGGTACGTATTGTTTAAGTATAAAGTTTGGGCGCTAGTCCTTCTTGTTTGCTCATGGTGTTCTGGACTATCGTGCCCTCCGTGAAAACAGTTGGAGACTTATTAAGTCTTAATGTATTTGCGACTCCAGCTTACAGGCACATAATATTTGTAGCCTGATATGCCAAGTTTATTGAAGGGTGTCACAATGCCCATGTTTGTTCAATACGGATTTAGGAAAGGGATCGCAGATACGTAACCCATTGTGTGAGTAGTAGACACACGTTAAGGAGCATATGACTCCGATTTATGGCATTAGTTAATTATTATAAAGAAATTGCACCGATACCAAAATACCTAAAACGTTATAAACAAGCTATTAAAAGAGCTATTTTAAATCATAAAGTAAAGGCACATATTTTAAATCATAAAGTAAAGGCACATATTTTAAATCATAAAGTCAAGGCACATATTTTGCAATATAGCTCGTTGCACACGTCAGCGAAAACCTAAGTAGGTCGTGCATGAACGTCTACTTATCATAACTTTTAACAATTATTGAATGAAATTTGATATCATCACTTAGAATTTTTATAACCAGTGTATTTTTTTATTAATATTTAAATGACTGATCCTTTAACTAGCATTCGGATTGATCACCTGGAAACTAGTAAAGTTTCAAAACATTATTTTATCTTACCTCGATTAAATCCTATTTATTTTTCTTCTTAAGTGTGACACTAGAAAATAATTATAAATTGCATAGGGGAACCGACTTATTATTTTATTTCATTTCTTCCAGTTGTATAAACTTAACTTAAGTAATTAATTAAATAGTGATTCCTCTAGTTTTTTTCAGGGCACAGAATTGTAAACAAGTGTTATTCGTTTCTTTTTTTTTTATAGCACCGCGGGGGTAAAGGGATCTTTCGGGGGAGCTGTAGTATGAGGCTAAAAGTAATTAATGTTTACGCATTAACATAATAGTTTACTGCGACATAGAAACGAGTAATGCTTGTACAGCGCAACCTAAATGTATAAATACAAAATGTCTATTAAAATAAATGTTCTTACTTTCACGTCTTCAACTGGGCTCCTCATTCAAAATCCCTACTGAAATCATTTGATATTTCAATAGTACCAAATCTAACCAAGCTGTCGCTATATTCTTACTATTTTAAACAAGCAATTTTTGTATATAAACACATATAATATGAATATATACGTAATTCGTTTCTCCAATCCAGTTTTGCTTTCAAAATTTATGTAGACAGGTTTTAACTACAAAAGAATAATAATCCTGCACTCTCCATGCAAAGCTCAGGCACCCAGGATTCTAAGTATGGAACTAGACTGTTAACATAGGTGCAACTTTAAAGTTGAACAGTAAAGTTAGCACTACGTAGTACTTACTTGAAACAAACTTAATTGAAAGGCAGTTACGCGCAGATTAAGTTTGGAAATCTTGACTCAAAGGATCTATCTTGCGCAATAACTCAGTCACCAAACCTAACACAGTCTTAGAAGATTTAATCATTAGAGATGATTCATCACCAAACAATTTTTTATGCATTTTTAGCGGGTGGCGAGATATACACTACGAAAATATCATTATTTCTGTAAAGACATAAAAAAACACTTTCAAATAAAAAAACATCCACACTGACAATTTATTGCCTAATCCGACCGGTGCTTTCGCGAGTAATTTGGAAGATGCAAAATGAATTCAGCGGTTGAATACTCATTTTAATATTACATCTGCTGTACTAAATAACAACAAACATTTTATTTTCTTCTGTTTCCGCGATTATTACTCATTGAAATAAAACAATTTCAATAGAGAAGACGGATTGTCACTACCACCAGCTTGGGATCCTGTAATACATCTTCATCAAGGAACAAGCGAGACACAGGACTGCAAAACCTTAATTTTCCGAACGGTGTAAAATATCTTATCTATTTAAAAGTAGTTTAATAGTCTCTGTTTTTTAACTATTATAATTAGTAATGAGGTAGCCTGGGAGTTTTTCTTTGCAGCGTTTCATTTCTCCTCAGTACGCCTCATTTGTGAAATGCTGCTTGGTAAATTATTAGAATAAAATAATTAAGCCCTTCTGGCACATGTGTAACTGTCTTTACAGCTTAAGCTCATCTGGCATGTATGTACACCTTTATTTGTGTTTTTTTCAAAAAATGGGTAGTTTGCACAAATTGTAACTTTGACAGAGGAAAATACATCTTTTCTCAGTCCACCCGTGACCATGGAAAGCTGGAAAGCTTCCGAAACGTCGGGAACTAAAATGAGATAATATACGCGATATAATCCGCTAAATTGTTTTAATTCAATGAACAAACATTTTGATAATATCGATAACTCGGTGAGTAATATCAATAGACATTATTACTTTCGTTCGACTATCAATCATATACATGTATGTCGGAGCGTCCGGAGGCCTAGAAGGAATGTGCGGGGGCTGATCCAACATCTTGGGACTGCGTCAGGTCCCGGTGGGCGTGAACGAGCAGGTTTTCACAAAATAAAAGTCTTAGTAAGTAATCTGATCACTGTACTATTTATTTTCAATTAATACACACTAAAATTACACAAAGATTACAAGAATAACTTTGGATTAAAAGCAAATGGGTTTGCAAGCAACTATCTCGTCCGAGTCGCTGTCAACGAATGAAATCTCGCGCCACTCACCCGCCATGACACTTACAACTCTATTCGGTGTTACCCGCTCTTAAAATAAACAGTATTTCAAATAATCTCAAATCAACAAACTTAACTTAATCGCGCACCGTTATATAAACACAGAAAAAATGCATTATGCTAAATGATGAATTATCCCAAATGACAATTATTACAAAAAAGTTTATGCCAGATGAGGGTAGTCGCGAAAAAAAAATTTAACTTTAGAAGTAGTGGGTTTAGTTTTCTACCTTTTTTTAATACCTAAAAAGACAAAGTATACAGGCAAAGACAAAGTAAAGCATTATAAAGTTGTCAAAATGAAATATGTGTTCATTCAACATATAAAAAAAAAGATTGTAACGAACTCTTTGGAGGTCACTAAATCGTTTTTTTTTTGTATGTTTATAATATGTGCCATTGCGTCTTCATCACGCCTCATCCAGCTAAGCGGATTTCAACTGTTATTGGTACACGGGTACTGGGTATCCACAGATGGTTGTAGGACACTTTTACCTGACTACGTAGTGAAAAATAGGGGTGATGACTTTTCTCCTCCATGAACGAAGATGAGGGGCCTTCTAGTACTTGGATGATTTCGTAATCTCTAAAAAAAAATTATACCTAGAAATGCGTCCAACTAGTGAACAACGCTTCGTAAAACTTATCTGCAAGCAACATTGCGTGACAAAACTCGACTGTCGCAGTAATCAGATAATCTGACCATTCGACCGCCTTCGCAACTTGTCCGGCTATCGCCCCTATATACAGCCTTATATAAACTTGGGCCTATCAGCCCTTACACGCAGCCTTGCCCTCGTCAATTTGAATAAAGTAAGAGTAAAAAGTGAGACATACGAACGCCCTAAATCGGTCCCTGATTTTATCAGTCTGTTCCAATAAAATCTAAATGATTTTAACGTGGACGCTCGAAGTTTGTTGGGTGTTTTGTGTTGATAAAATGTGGGTAAATATGTTGCGAATCAATCAATAAACTTACAGAAAACAAGTAAGTTTTTGTTATTTTGTTTGTAATGAATAATAAAGTCATAAAACTATTAAACTAGAAGCTGCCAACTTTGGTAGCGGAAAAGAAAAAATTATAACCTGTTTTTTTTCTTCAGCGAAGTCGACTAAAAAGTATTCTATAAACATCTGTGGATCCTACCCGTATACCAAAACGAGTTGAAATCGGTTAAGACACATCTATACTATTATAAAGTAGTAAAAAGTTAAAGTCTGTACATTGAAGGTATTTTCAAAAATAATAAATTAACGGACTATTTGGAGGTCACTCCCCCTCCCCCTTTTTTATCTTCAGCATAATTGAGTATAAAGCATTCTGAAACCATCTGCATATACCCAACTACCCGTTGACCCAAAAAATAACACGGAGGACGCTCTTATATCTCATTGTTTTTTAAAAATCTACAATGTACAGTTGTTTATTTTCAGAATTTCAATATCAAATTTTGCTAACAACTTCTCTATCAAACTACACAATGCTCCATTATTAATACCAGACCGCCTATAATTATTGTATGACAATATAACAATTAATTATCAGAACGGGTGGGAGCCATTAACGGAGTTCTGTTTATTGTAGACATGTAGGGTAAGAAAGAGTAATTAATAATACATATAGCCATGTACAGTCGACGACAAACTTACTACTTTTGCACCTTATTACTATGATGAAAAAGTGGATACAAGCTCTTTGTAGCTCTGTACATCGAAGTATTGATTTTTTTTTCGAATGGCATATAAATAGACAGTCTTTTATATAGGTATATTTATAAATTAACATTGAGTTCATCAACCCAATGGATCGTGTTATTTTCCAGGGTGAATGAGTCTGCAGGCTTTCCTTTGTATTTGAAGAGTGGGCAGTCGCAGATGATATGCTTTACGTCTTGTACCGCAGCTCCACGGTCACGGGCCGGCAAAGTTCTCCAGCCACATTTGTTTATGAACGTACTGATCATTAACGGCCGCAATTTCAGAGTTGGCCTCATAATAAAAGTTCCTCAATGTGATTCTGCCCATTACCCCTGTCACTCCCTCTCAAGACCCCAAAATCACCCAGTAAGGCAGTAACTTATACTTGATACTGTACGTCATAATTTCTGCATACGTGACAGTGACAGGTTGCTATCATAAGTTATTGCCTAACGAAATTTTGACACTTGGTATCGGAATCAACTGTCATAGCCCATACAAAATCATGACACTTGATTCTGATTGCGAGCGTCAAATGCGTTAGGCAATAGGGGGGCTGGCCTCCTTGCCTTCTAAGGCTAGTGTAGTACGGGTTCCTGATAAGGCAAAGTCCTCCCGCACTGATGTGGATAAGGAGGGGTTCACACTGGTGGAAAGAAAAAGCAAACTCTTTGTAGCATTGCCGAGCCAGTTGGTTCTGGTCTTCGGATTGCTACACCGAGTAAGGCACTCTACTTGTCACGCTTGTATCACTCCGCCGTGGCTGATGACGCGGTGTTCGCCAAAAGACTAGCTTCTCGCTAAGGGTGCAATAGCTGCAGTCCCGCCACTACGTGCACTTCAGCTCGTTTGTGGTCGCTGCAGGACACCACCGCAAGTGCAGACATCTGGCCGAAGGTTTAGTGTTTCGGCAGTTCCGGGGCAATCTGCCAAATCCTACACCAGATCAGACGACGCAACGAACGTACGTCGCCTAAATCAAACTAATTTTAAATGTTTTATATGTGTTTGTATTTTGGAGTTCAGTGCCTTGGTTTTTGCTGTTTTTACATAATTTAATTTTTTACGTAACTTTATTTCAGTTATTCTATTTATTTCTTTATATAAGTAAGTATACCTATCATAGTCATACTTAGTTCACGCTTTGCGTAGTTTGGGACTACATCAGTTAGACCCTCATATACATATATTTTTTTATTTTTTGTTCTTATGATGCCCGTAGCCACGTTAGCACAGTAAATACTTTGAAAAATTCAGGTGTCTGCATAATAATTGTATTAACTAAACACTACTACACTATTCTCACAGTTGCGAGAAAACATTAGTAGAAAAATCTTTGAATCATTTGATGTGTTTCAGCGCGCAATATTTATGAAATTATGCCAGAAATCTATAAGTTGCATGGGTGTAGAATATCTTTGGTATCAAACTTGTCACTTTTCAAAATTTATAGCACTATAGTAGAGTGGGTGCGATAAATTGTTACAGTAACTTACGTCCTTGGCAAGTCTGCCTAAGCGAAGAAATAAATTATAGACGTAGCAAAATAACCGTAATTATTTTGAAACGATGCTTTAGTGGTCCTTTGTTGTTGAATAATTATTTTGTAATTTCGTCGTGAGTGGTTTTCACAGAGAGGGCGTATTTAGCTAAGTAGCACTTTTCGTTGGAAAACTTTTTGTCATATCTACTTAAATCAAACATAGTTTGTTATAAAACTCACCACCTATTTCTGATGTAGTAAACGAGTACGAATACGAGTAGAATTTGGAGGTGAGTTTTATCTACGAAGGTAGTAGGTTTATTAGAAAAGGGTGAAAGCTGCTGAAGAAATATAAATTACAAAATCGGTCTTTAAGTTAATAACCACAAGGTTTCGGGTATGTAATAGTTTTCTTATTCTTTTAATAGATAGCCATAGTTGAGAAAAGGAAGGGCAAATTAAGGAAAGACTTTCCTTTTTGCAAAACAACGCAAACGTTCACATCACTCGTGTTGCGAGACATGCTATAAAATAAGTCGGTTGCGATGAAATTGACCACCCACCCTACAGTCTACAACGAGTCCTTAGTGATTATTTTCTGTTCAGCAATTTGAAGAAAGAGTCAAGGGCAAAGCGATTTCGTAGCAAGTAGAAGTGACGAAGAGATGAAGGCGGCTGTATAGGTGAATCTTGAAGGGCAAAATAAGGAATATATTTTGAACGGGCTAAAAACACTGTATATACAATTGAAATAAAACAATTTAACGGATTATATCGCGTATATTATCTCATTTCAGTTCCCGACGTTTCGGAAGCTTTCCAGCTTTCCATGGTCACGGGAGGACTGAGAAAAGATGTATTTTCCTCTGTCAAAGTTACAATTTGTGCAAACTACCCATTTTTTGAAAAAACACAAATAAAGGTGTACATACATGCCAGATGGGCCTAAGCTGTAAAGACAGTTACACATGTGCCAGAAGGGCTTAATTATTTTATTCTAATAATTTACCAAGCAGCATTTCACAAATGAGGCGTACTGAGGAGAAAAGAAACGCTGCAAAGAAAAACTCCCAGGCTACCTCATTACTAATTATAATATTTTAAAAAACAGAGACTATTAAACTACTTTAAACAGATAAGATATTTTACACCGTTCGGAAATTAAGGTTTTGCAGTCCTGTGTCTCGCTTGTTCCTTGATGAGATGTATTACAGGATCCCAAGCTGGTGGTAGTGACAATCCATCTTCTCTATTGAAATTAGGATGCTTTTTAATCTCAATAGCCTCGCGTAGCATCCTGGGAAAATATCTTTTTTCTTTGGCAAGGATAGAAGGTTTATCAAACTTAATTGAGTGGTTTGGTTTGTCAATGACATGTTCACAGACTGCAGACCTATTACACCGACGGTGCTTGACATCTACTATGTGCGATATAATCCGTTAAATTGTTTTATTTCAATGAGTAATAATCGCGGAAACAGAAGAAAATATTACTGTATATACAATTTAAAAAAATGCATTATTTAACCATCTTCCAAAAAATAAGAAGGTTCTATGTTCGACTGTTTTTTTTTTATGTACGTATGTTCACCGATTACTCCATGTGGACCAATTAAAAAAAAAAACTTTATTAGGCGGGGATTAAATTAAAAAATAAACACAAGTAAATTTTTGTATATTGTTCTTTGCTAAGACTTAAAACTTTTCGGCCGCCCCTCGTATGTACGCTTGATACTTTCTTTGTGGCACTCTAGAGATCAAACGCGTGGTCCGATTTGGATAATTCTTACGACTAGCGATTTATCTTAATAGTCCGAATGTCACTAAAGACATGTTAGTAATCAAAAGTCAATATAGCGGCAATGAAACGCCATGTTGTAAAAAAATAGGGATGTGAAAATCATTATTGGGTTTCCTTAAGATATTTTAATTTTGAATTACCTAGACCTTCGTGGTATATTACGGGGACGGGTTGAGATACGTTTTTGTGGTGGTCAAAAATAGTGGAAAAGTTCCTTGACTGTTTGAAACGTTGTTAGTCGTCCGTCCCTTATACTAATTAATACTTTCACAATCGAGATTTTCATAGTGCTACTCTCGTAGCCAACAATAAAAACCGAATGTAGCGAATATTTGCATCGAGAGCCACTTGCCGAGGCTCGCGGTCATGAATGTGTTAACACTTTCAGTACATAATTTTTTAGATGGACTCGCTGCTCGTTGCAAGTTTTCGCTAAATACACATTTTCTGATGTCGTCCGCTACGCGCGCGTAGCGCTACGCAAATCTACCAAGATTTCGTAGCAAGTGTAACTGTTAACACTTTTGCAACCGACATTTTTGTAGCGCTACGCTCGTAGCTAATAACATGAGAAAACCATATGTAGCGAAAACTTCCTACGAGAAAAACGCCTGATCAGCGGGCTCGCGGTCGTGAATGTGCAGGAGCTACACAAGCTAAACTTTATAAAGCGATATACTCAAAGTTTTTGTCACGATCAAATTATTTTTATATTGGGTCTTTTATATTTAAGACTATGGAATGACAATTTGATATGAAATTGCGGCCTACGATATTTTAAAAGCATTAAATGACTCTGGTTATGTCATAGGATGCATTCCAATGTGCCAGAATATATGACAAAATGTCTGGTCTATTTATTTTATACGATAAACTGTCAGTGTGTTGTGTTTTTTGACCGAGCGAGAGCAGAAAACGGAGCGTCTCCGTTTCAGGTTGGGAAAAGCCTTTCGTATGACTGTCTGATTTTTCATTTCATTCCATTTCATTTTCATTTCATTTCTGTCTAGCAGCTATCCGTCAGTTCTCCTCTACAGCTCGCAGTTTTCAACCGATCGTTGTGAATTTTTGTACGCAGTTTGGATAATTATTTTTTTGTGTCTATACAGTTTTTGGATTTTTTTTAAATGGCGGAGATATGGAAGTTGAAAGACTTACGAGGTCTACAGCTTACAGAGCCACTAGTTAAATTTTGTCCTACCCTAGCTATTAAGCTACTAACGCTCCGATCTGGATTTATTTCAATACGGTATTCAATAGACTTCACTTTGAATCATAACCGAATGTTTATTCATTCCGCCCAACGACTCTTAATACGTCCCTACGGAGTATGAGAATATTCAAGCACGAATAAATTCCAGTTTTCTAATGAAAAACGGCGTAAGCGCGTAGTATTACTAAATAACTTAACCCCTTTTTCGAAGCTCCGGAATTAAGAACAATATTATGAGAGATAATTTATTTGCACAGCGTTCTCATGCTTAACACGTAATAGGCCACGCCTCTGCGTGTCCCTTGGCACTATACTGATGCGTGTTTCGCGACCAGTGAGGGAAGACCTTTAATTTTTCACCACAGTTATATTTGCACACTGAGTTTTATAGGAATTGAGGAAGAACGGGGCTCAGTGAATGCTGGTTTAGTTATAATTATTCTTGTGAATCTCACAGTCATAACACGTATGCAAATGATTCTTGGCACGTGACAAAATGGCCGGTGAACTGATGGAATGCTTTATGTTTGGCACGTCAGAATACGATTCGAACCATTGGGTGTTAATAGCATGTAAATTTGCTGATACTGAAGTTATAACTTTGTTTTTTTTTCTAAATACGAATTGAATACGTTTGTATTTCGTCAGGGTTTTTTTGGTTTATCAGATCCTTTCCGAAATTAAAACCAGGGACCCGTTTTACAAAAGCTTGTACCTAACTTGTATAACGCGCAGAAATATTTTTCCAACAATAGGTATGTATTAATTAAAAAGAGACTTCCACTTGTACTAATATTCGTACAAGTTACAAGCTTTTGTGAAAAGGGCCCCAGGTAGGATTGGCAGGTCTTTTTAAATATATATTTAAAGAGCTTTGTCGCCGAGCGACCATATCGGCCCGCAGGTCGTCTGCAAACAATAGATTGGTGAGTTTCCTTCCATCAATTATCAACTCTTTGAATATGCACTCTAGTGATAGGGTAAACAGCTTCGGTGATATTATTTCCCCTTTACGGACACCCCTCTCTATAACGTGCTCGTGAGGAACCCAAATAATTTTACCAGTATATCTGAGGTCATTAGGACCGAAAAATAAAAACTTAAATAACTTTCGCTTCTCTATGAAAATTATCCCTTTAAATAAAAGGGTAACGATTATTTTTCCAAAAAAGGATGGCTTTAATGAGTGGTAGCTGTAAATTTGAAGTCTGTCAATAGCGACGTGACATTTGGAAACATACGTGGCAATGTCGCAACCAAAAGAGCTTAATACATTTTGGCAATCACAAAAAATTGTTTACATGAAAATTAATGTTGCTAGATTTGCCTGGGGTTCGTGTAATTTTTTTTAGTCCTAATGATCTCAGGTAAACGCTGGTAAAATTATTTGGGTTCCCCACGAGCACGTTGTATATGAAAATTTTCAGTTTTCTTATGTAGAGAAATGCAGGCAGTAGAATTTCGATGGAGATGATTAATGATTTGTACCTTTCATCGGTGCCGTCTAACTAGGGCTCGCTCTATGAACCACCACTCAATAGAGTCAAATGCTTTCTCGTAATCAATGAAGGTTAAAGTGGTTTGCTGTACTTGTTACATTTCTTAATGGGAACATGCCGAAATCAAAAGTAAGCTTTTAACTTCTTACAAATAAACAGGGATGGTTGATACTAATCTGAGTATCTGCCTGTGGGTTCGTAGTTCCCAAATGGATTAACCGATTTTCACAAGTTTTATATTTGGTTCACATACACCTGTATATGTCAGTAACTATGAAAATAAATCTTGCAAGTAAAATTTGGCTCACTTCCAGGTTTCCGATTGAGCTAACATTTGGCATACTTGTGTTAATGTTTTTGTGTGCGGGAATATATTTTGAATTACAATAAATGCATTTCAAATAAAATATCTGGTCTTACTCGTATTTACCAAAACCCGGTTACTTTCAGTATGACCTAAGTAATATAAAGTAGATGTGACTCCAAACAAAAAAATATTTTAGTCGTTTTGTCTTGATGATCTGCAAAGCCACATTTTTACTTCAGCATAATTGAGTGACCCGTGAACCAAAAATAGTTGAAATGTGTATAGCCTGGTTGGTCTGATGAAGCCGCATCGTCACATACAAATATACAAAAAAAAAATCGATTTAGTGTCCTTCAAGTTCTCGTTTCACTTATTTTTTAATTTTTACAAGCTTATTATAGTATAAAATAACATATAAATAAATAAATAAATAATAAATAAATAAAAATTACGGGACAGTTGTACACAAATCGAACTAGTCCCATGGTAAGCTCAATAAGGCTTGTGTTATGGGTAATAGACATATATATGTCGGAAATCTGTTTGCGTAGCATCAAGAAGTGCAAATAAAATTATAGTAACATTTTGTATTATAAACATAACTGAAATGTAATAAATACAATAATATACAGGTACAAAAAAAAATCCCAAATAAATGATCACAATGAAAACATAAAGGAACATATAGACCTAAAATATATTAAAAAAGCCGGACTGTCTGTTCAAAGCTTCGCTTGAACGCACACTTCACGGATGAACTACCGCGTAACATACAGAGCTGACAAAAGAGTCTAAGAAAGCTTTGACGATCAGTACGAAATAGTCAGGACAAATTGTACTTTGTGCCTTGAGAAGATGTGTCTTAGCCAAGAGCCGCTCAGCCGTGTAGCTGAAGTAACACAGATACACCTAGAAACAGATTATCCGAATAAATGCGAAGTGTGTTTAATTTTTTCTAGAGATCTAAAACATCATTAATTTATCTTAAGCGCTTTTATAATTTACAGTTAAAAATACAACAAACCATTGTACCTCAAACAACAAACACTAGTAAAGTAAAAAAATAAAAAAGGAACCGACTTCAAAATAAGTGATAGTGCTACCATCGATATCTAAAAAAATTTAAAATAAAAAAGTAACCGACTTCAAAATAAACTAAAAAGCCAAAAATAATCTTTTATGTACGGTACGGATCACATTTGAATCACCTATTGAATTCGGTGCCAAACCATTCATTTGTTACTATTAACACAAATGACACGCAAGAATCGCGGCGGCGAGCCTTTAGATATTGTTATTACCTAAATTTAGTTATAGTTATTCGTATTTTTGTTGCATGAAGGACTTCACTTCAGGTTTGGCACCGTCTTCAAAAGGTGATTCAAATGTGATCCGTACCGTACATAAAAGATTATTTTTGGCTTTTTAGTTTATTTTGAAGTCGGTTACTTTTTTATTTTAAATTTTTTTAGATATCGATGGTAGCACTATCACTGGACCCCTTCAAATAGCGGAAGCCTTTAATAGCTAAGTCATAATAATATAAATAACTCTTTGAATACATCTGAATACAAATTAATTTTAGAAAAAGTCCATGAAATAAAAAAAAAATCTGTTCCCTTAGAAACAAAAAAAGTTCCGGTCATGATGGCATTCCAATGCATTTAATAAAATCATACATTGACTATATTATTGGTCCGCTTGTCCATAAAATAAATTTAATGTTAGATACTTGCATTTTTCCGGATGTCTTCAAAAAAACGCTTATAAAGCCACTTCATAAAAATGGCCCTCTTGATAAAATGAACAACTACCGGCCTATAGCTCTTTTGCCTAGTTTTACAAAAAAAATTGAAAAGGTAATTTATGTGAGACTAAGCGCGTTTCTAAACTCAAAAAAGATTTTGCTTCCAAACCAATTTGGTTTCCAAAAAGAAAAATCTACGTCCTTAGCTATTTTTAAAATGTTTAAAGACATGTGGGAAAAGGTTAATGATAAAAAACTTTGTGTATCTCTGTTATTAGATAAGTCTAAGGCATTCGATTGTGTTGTGCATGACATATTTTGAATCAACTTGAAAATATAGGAATAAGAGGACATGCATACAGATTATTCAAAAAATATCTAACAAACAGAGCAAGCGACTGTGGTTGTAAATTATAATAAAGAACTCAAGATTTTGAAGTGCACTCAGTCAAGCTATCAAATTGCTAATACAGGAGTTCCCCAAGGCAATGTTTTCGGACTGCTATTATTTTTAGTTTACGTCAATGAATTCCCAAAGTTGTCAATGAACTATGTGTGTTGTTCGCAGATGATGCCACAATACTTTTTACAGATGATAAGTCTAACGTTACAAATATGGAGCAGAATATTAATGACACATTGAATAAAGTGGTAATTTGATTTAGAACAATTAATCTTAAAGCTAACCAAATTAAAACGAAATTTATTCCGTTTAGAAACAATAAAATACTTCCTGCACTTTTTAACATAGAAGAAGCAGGAACGTCAGTACAAGAAGTCGACAATATTCGTTTTTTAGGAGTTACCATTGACACGCTTCTGAACTGGAAGGCACATATTGTAAAATTAAATAAATCCATTTCTAGTCAGTGTTGTGTTTTGTCAATTCTTTCAGGAACATTTTCTGAAGGTGTTGTTAGAAGTTCCTATTATGGAAACGTATTTCCACTGCTCATCTATGGAATAATTTTTTGGGGGAACTCGGTAGATGTGCAAAGCACATGTGTCCTTCAAAAGAGATGTATACGAACCGTATATCGAATGACTGCTGATCAATTTCTTCGTACGGTATTTAAAGATAAGCGCTATTTAACACTTACTGGAATATATATTCTGGAACTCTGTCTGTTTGTTAACAAAAATACTCAATATTCTACTAAAAAGTCATGGTTTAAAAATAATTTAAGAGATAAATACAAATATAATCTGCAGTGCCCTAAAGCCAATAACTCGATTTATTACAAAAGCGCTTTCAACACTGCAATACGCGTTTTTAACGCGCTACCTAATTCCATAAAAATGTTAGAGGGACATCCTTTTAAGACGAAGTGAAGGAACTGGTTAATTGAAAATGTGTTTTATAATTTAAATGTTTTTTTTTAATCAGTGTAACTGTTAATTGATGTATTTTCAGCTTAAGAATAATCATTGTATGCTCGAAATGAGCGACTGTTGATTCTTCTATCATCAAACTAACGAATTCCATCTTTTGTACACAGTTTACAGTGAATAAATACTTTACTTTAGTTAAAGACGAGATCAGCTGGAGGACGGGGAGCTCTCGGAAACCGTGTACGTAAAATTTGACGATGAAACTGTTGGTCTTAGGTTAAATGATAGTGACGGTTGCATACCCATACCTCCATCATGTACTACGTTTCAAGCGACAAGGGGATACGGAGATGTGGAGCGTAGTATTTTACTTTTAATATATTAAGTTGGGCTGTTACTGTTCATAAGCTACAAGGTACCCCAGAGAAAGCTGTGACTGTGATAGATCTTGATAAAAATAATTTCGCTAAATGGCAAATATATGTTGCACTGAGCCCTGTCAAAACTTTGGAAGCCATAGCGTTGTTAGATTTGGACACCAACAAATTATTAAATCGACTACATGATAACAAATCGTTAACCGAAATAACAAGACTACGAAATCTGCCTTCTGACGATCGAAGCCACACATAAAATAAGACTTTTATGACTTCTACGGCTTTTATACGACACTTACAGCCATAATGCATTCTAATGTCAATTGCTCACGACCTTCAGCTGAACGTTGCTATTTCAGAATCAGGGCCGTTAACCGTTGAGGAGTTCTCTGGTTCTCCACTTTGCTACCCTGATCTTTACCAACTTCTGCCTCTAAGCAAAATATGATAAATAATTATGTTGCGATTAGTGAATTAAATAACATTGGTTGAGCCCTAATTAGTGACTGGTGGCTTGTGTCTTCATCATCAGTTTTTCTTCACCAAATGATGATTTTCAAGTGTAAATGGTTGTTCTACTTTAATAAACACCAAAATTGCCATAGATATGCCCATAATATTTGAGGAATTCCTTCGATTCCTCATCTATCTCATCATCAGATCTTCACCAAAATTTTATGGGATCAACTTGGAGATTCCTACTCTTAACCAAAAAAAAATTTCAAAATCGACTTGCGATCCGCGAATTAAATAACACTGGTGGAGCCCACGGTGGTAGCTGATGGCTTGTGTCTGCATAATCGGTTTCTCTTCACCAAATGGTGATTTTCAAATATAAATGCTTAAAGTACTGTAATAAATACTGAAATCGCCATATATGTGCTCATAATATTCGAGGCATTCCTTCGATTCCTCATCAATCTCATCATCAGATCTTCACCAAAATTTTATGGGATCAACTTGGAGATTCCTACACTGAACCGCAAAAATAATTTTCAAAATCGACTTGCGATCCGCGAATTAAATAACACTCGTAGAGCCCTCAGTGCTAACTGATGGCTTGTGTCTTCATCATCGGTTTCTCTTCACCAAATGGTAATTTTCAAATGTAAATGCTTAAACTACTGTAATAAATACGGAAATCGCCATAGATGTGCTCATAATTTTCGAGGAATTCCTTCGATTCCTCATGGATCCCGGCGTCAGATCTTCACCAAAATTTTATGGGACCAACTTGAATATACTTAATTTTGAATAAAAAAATAATTTTCCAAATCGTCGTGTAAATGACGGAGTTCTGAGGTAACAAACATAAAAAAAATAACAAATAAAATACAAGATAATAACAAATAAAATAAGAGGTCCTAACAATGACATAGGTCATACTGTATATAGGAAACCTACGCATACAGATAGGTATTTGAATGGCAAATCTCACCACCATCCCTGTCAACTTGCTACAGTGGGTAAATCTTTGTTTCAGAGAGCCAGGGGTATCTGCGACAATCAACATCTGACTGCTGAGTTACAGAATGTCAAACGTGCGCTTCGAGCCAACGAGCTCCAGATACCACGTTCCAAGCAGAATCCCAGTATGAAGAAACCAACAGTCGAGCGTAAACCTGCCGTATTACCATATGTGAAAGGGGTCACAGACAAGATCGGAAACATCTTGAAGCGTGCTTCTATAAAAACATATTTCAAGCCGTTGAAGAAGGTGTCTCAATACCTTAGACCCGTGAAGAGTAGCACCCCTTTGCAGAGTGCAGGCATTTATAAGCTAGACTGCGAGTGTGGTCTTTCATACATTGGTCAAACGAAACGCAGTGTATCAACCCGGGTGAAGGAGCACATAGCAGATGTCAAGCACCGTCGGTGTAATAGGTCTGCAGTCTGTGAACATGTCATTGACAAACCAAACCACTCAATTAAGTTTGATAAACCTTCTATCCTTGCCAAAGAAAAAAGATATTTTCCCAGGATGCTACGCGAGGCTATTGAGATTAAAAAGCATCCTAATTTCAATAGAGAAGATGGATTGTCACTACCACCAGCTTGGGATCCTGTAATACATCTCATCAAGGAACAAGCAAGACACAGGACTGCAAAACCTTAATTTCCGAACGGTGTAAAATATCTTATCTATTTAAAAGTAGTTTAATAGTCTCTGTTTTTTAAATATTATAATTAGTAATGAGGTAGCCTGGGAGTTTTTCTTTGCAGCGTTTCTTTTCTCCTCAGTACGCCTCATTTGTGAAATGCTGCTTGGTAAATTATTAGAATAAAATAATTAAGCCCTTCTGGCACATGTGTAACTGTCTTTACAGCTTAGGCCCATCTGGCATGTATGTACACCTTTATTTGTGTTTTTTCAAAAAATGGGTAGTTTGCACAAATTGTAACTTTGACAGAGGAAAATACATCTTTTCTCAGTCCTCCCGTGACCATGGAAAGCTGGAAAGCTTCCGAAACGTCGGGAACTAAAATGAGATAGAGATAATATACGCGATATAATCCGTTAAATTGTTTTATTTCAATGAGTAATAATCGCGGAAACAGAAGAAAATATTAAATAAAATACAACCGAATTGAGAACCCCCTCCTTTTTTTGAAGTCGGTTAAAAAGTATGATAAATTGTCTAAATACTGCAGAATATGAAATGCATATGATAAAGCCAAACTGACAGTGATATTAGAATACAAACATAGCATACGAAAGCTAATTAGGTATGAGAGGCCGACCAACCTTAGAAAATTAGTATGTGGGTAAAATTATATTAAACCGAAAAGCAATAACTACTATGGCCGCACGGATCGGTCAAGCCAGTTGCCTCTTATCATAAATATTTACCCTAAAACTATAGTAGACTATACAATAGTTGAAAAAACACATAAAACTAAAAGTATCATTAAGAGAACACTGTTGGGTAAAATAATTGTATCTACCCACATATCATTAGTGCTCTAAAATGCGTTCAGAAACCGTAGGAAATGACGAGCATTATTACAACCAATTTTACTATGAGAACTTTCTTGTCTGTGGTAGTAGGTAAAATCTGTACTGTAATGTGTATTTCAGTATAGATTTTTGCGATTTTTGTAACGATATGAGTTTAAATTTGGAACAGCTGTCAAAACTCAAGTAGATCTCTATTCTAGTATCCATAGATATTAAAATAGTTATCGATATGAAACGTCAATTCAGTATGTTTTCTATATAAGCTGCACGACATCTGATCTCAAGTGATATGAGAATAAGGACTTCATTCTATGTCTATGATTTTAAAAAAAATACATTCGTTTTGACGGAGGATCGAATTGCCGCCATTAATGTTGTCATTCATTTGTTGATTTTTTGCTGTTACGAAAGTAGAATTGTGAAAAGTAGTTTCTAATTTCCATTTCAGTTGAAAATATGAGTAGAAGTAACTCCGAGAACTATATGAACACACCGCCGGATATTGTAAATGCAGCCACGATTGCAACAAATAACTTGTTGTCAGAAAAATCGATAGTCAAATTTAGTACTAGTAAAAAAGTGTAATTTTTTTAGATTGGAGAATGAACAAACGCACGAATTTATGTGAATAAATAATTTCTTTCCTTCTGTATTTGTTCAAGTTTATTTTTTATTGCATTATTTTAATATCTATGGCCTATTGATATTTTACAGGTAGCACTAGTCACAATGCAGGCTATTCCTGAACTCCCTACGGCTATTTCTAAACCCATCTTAGAGTACTTATGATATGTGTGTAGATAAAGTAGTGTATGCATCTGTACATAATTAGGCCTTAAAACACTCGTGTGATCCTATTATGAAACTCGCTGACGCTCGTTTAATAAAACCACACACGTATTTTAAGGCCTCTCATTATGTAGCAGTTGCACAAACTACTATAAATATTGTATAAGTAACTAAGCCAATTTGTTTTACATAAGTAATTGACTAAGGTATCGTAGCACTTCACTCAGCACACAATCTTTAATAATAAGATAAGCCAAGTAATATGTAATGTTACGAGCGTGGGGTATAGGATAGAGTTAAAACACCTTGACAGTTCCACGTTAGTTTATTTGCGACTTACAGTAGCAGTGATTCACTTTTAAACGCGTCCCGGTACCGATACTAGATTTCGTACCGTGTATAGCATACACTGAGTCACTGACACTGAACACTTTCTAGTTCACTGCCACTACTTCACTTTTATCACTTAACTTTTAACTTTCCTTCTTTCCACTTGTTTCTCCTTCGCTTGCCACTTTAAGACTGCCCCGCTCGCTTCAGTTTCACCGCCTTTTATACCCGTTAATTTCGCTCGTCTTTTGTCACTATTTATCGGCATAATTTCGGTATTCTGCTGTTTTTCAGTAGCGTCGTCTTTCTAGTAAATTGGGCTTTGTCGAAGGTTCTAGCATATTCCAATCCCATACATTTGTCCTTTAAACTTCTATGGCACGGAATGTTATTTTCTTCAAACATTCTAGAAACTTTAGTCTCATTTACTAAAATCTAAACATCCGAAAAAGACTTGCAAAGAGCTTGCCCATACTGGGATTAGAACCGCCGACCTCATGTTATTAAGCCACTGTCTTACGACGGCGCCATTTGGTTCTTAATTTAGTCTGCGAAAAACTGATACACATTTATTAACACTATTCGACGATTGATGACGTTATGGTATTCGCAACAGTAATAACTTGTTTGTTTTTTTCCTGAAATAAACAGTTGTTTGTTTTTTAAACAAATTAATTACACAGTCGGGCGAAACAGCGTCGATGCCTTTAAAACTTGTGCTAGCGGCGTCTGTTAAGGATTCTATGGACGGCACACTGGACTAACATCTCAGTCCTAGAAGAGCCCAAAAATGGAGGGCGTTCAACGTCTGCCTACCACCTTTCTGCAGCGCATAATGCGTTACTTTGGCCACGTCGCTTGCAGAGGTGCATATAATTTGGAACGTCTGATGGTCACAGGAAAGGTTGAAGGAAAACGACCTAGATGTCAGAGCCCAAAACGTTGGTCTGACCCGATCTTAGAGGTCTGCTAAAAGACTAAAGGAAATCTAACGAAAAAAACTACCAAATGTTTTTAAAAACTTCAGTAGCTCGTTATGATTTATATGATGTAGGATACTGTAACACGGTTATTTAAAAATCCCAAAATTGCTGCTAAAATTGTGAATATCTCGGAAACTACTAAAAATCTTAGAGCATACATGAAAGTCAAAATGATAGCTTTTGAGCTGTTCTATCACCTTTTTTCATTTTGGCGTTGGTTTTAGGGACATCCAGTATATAACAAATGACTGAATGTAGGTCATTTTATAAGGTATGGCACGAATTAATGAGTAAATGCTTAGAGCATTTAACCACTGGAAAAATCACATAAACGCATTCCCCTCTGCCAAAGTTTATGAGGAAAATATGGTCGGCTTTTACGATTAAAATTGTCAGTGTGTGTGTTTAATTGTTTGTGTTGTTTTTGTGTGCGTTTGTAAAAACATAAATATTTCCGTAGTGTACGTGTTTACCTCGCGTCAGTAAATGGTCACGATGATTTGTTCGGCAATGAGACGGCTTATAATCACCAGTGGTTAAATTTTGTGAATGAAATGTGTATAATTATAGAAAATTTAAAGTTTTAAAACCCCCCGGCAAATGAACATAACAAAATTTGGAGTTCCTAGCTTCAATATTGGCTATATCCGGTCACTTGTTCCACTAAAAGCTGAATATCTTGGAGATAAGTGCTCCGATTTTCATCTACTAAAGCTTAGAACACTTGGGATAAAATTATCTATACATAAAAAAACACACACAAATCGGTCCATCCGTATGGACGCTACGATGCCACAGACAGATACACAGATACACAGTCACTGACTCGTTAAACTTATAACACCTCTCTTTTTTGTCGAGGCTTGAAAGCTGACGATTTGTGAATAAAGACGGGTTTATTAAGGTTATTGTTTTCTGTAGAGTTTTCAACAATTGATCTATTGATAGAGAGAGACATTTAACTTATACTTTCAAGTTAAAATCTATACTGTTATCATGTTTTATTACACTCAAAATCTCTCTCTGTCTCTTCCCGCCTCTGTATCCCACATGGTGGTGGGGTCAGCCTTCCTTATCATCCTTCTCCACTTCGCCCTATCCCTGACGTCGTCTTCGGAAACATCGCATTCCTCATGTCTGTCAGCAATAAATTTGTCCAGCTGGTGTTAGGTCTCCCTCTAGGTCTTTTTCTGGTGACAGACAAATCGAGCACAACGTTGCTGATGTAATCGAGTGGCGTCCTTTTGATATGTCCATAACATACATAGTCCACCACCATACCACCATATTTTATTACACTTAAAATATAAAAAAAAAATTGAAACGGGTGATTGAATAACTCGTCATGCAAAACAGCTAAACAGACAGACAGACAGACAGACAGAGACACTTTCGCATTTATAATATAAGTATGGATAGTATGGATAAAGTGTTAATGTCATTTCGAAAAACTTGCAACTTGTTAGAAAATGCGTAAACCTCCCAAAATGATCGGTGAGCACGCGTTAACAGGGTAACATTAGTTTCGTTCAACCCATTCGTCGCCAGCTCGTAATAATTCACCTATACCATCCCAGTGGTCAGTTATTACCCTCTGAAAATTTGTACTCTGGGACGCTTGTCAATAAATTCGCGTTTTCATTTGTTTTCGTGCACGTGTTTACTACTAACTTTACCTTATAGAGGTCATAAAACGAATGGAATACTACATGGGCCAGAATTCAAAAGCGTATTTTTATACGAGTCGGGAAAACTACTCAGTTATTATAACGCTTGTTTTTTTGTCACGGTTATACTTTTACAGCTTAAAAATGAATAAAACAATGTGCTTATTTATGCAAACTAATATACCTACTGATATAGTGTATCTGGGGATACGGCAGTGTCCCCGTCAAGATGAACAAAAAAGAAAGCGAGGCACTACCTACCTTTTCTCGAACCGTATCTTCTGATTTTCAAATCCTCATAGCTTCATCTCATATACCACCCGAGAGCCTAAATTCACAGGATAAGAAATATTTTTACAATTTAGTGTTTATTGACTCACTCATTCAATCATCAAAATTTACTTCCCGATACCCTAGAAAGCTGAACTTTTTAACTTTTACCCTAGGATTTCTAAGCAAGGAGCAAAAAAAATAAAAATTGTATAACTTTCCCCCTTTAGGGGAACAGAAAGAGGGGTGAAGGTATGCACATAACTAGTAAAACTGGCTGATTTTTAGTATGAAGCTTAGATTTAAAGACATAAACTTAATTCACACAAGCATAAGAAAAACCAAAACATACAGATGTCACAGGTACCTAAAGGTAAACCATAGGATATAAATTACCTATAATATTTTTTCGAAGCCTGATTATGTAAAGTGAAGTATGTAACTAGTTACTCGGATGTTATTTGCATATATTTAGAAAGGTTAGGTTTTTGAGACTATGTTTGTATGTATCTATTTCTTTGGCACACACTTACAAACTACCAAGATCGCAAAATCTAAGTGATGTTTTGCCTAAAAATCTCACCAACAAACGGCATCCACGGGCGCAAATATTGACCAGCAGTGATAAACGCAATAACTGCAGCCATTGGTCAAAGAACTTAGAACCTTATTTCATTGGAATAAGGTTACAATTTTACTTGATCCTTCGACAAAACTGCTTTTATAGCTAACACGGCAGAATAGCAACCATGTCACGACTGTCCATTGTTTGTTCCGGATTGGGACAGGAGCATTCCTCGTGGCACATCACATTTTGTCCAAGATACGTTCGAGATATCACCTACTTTTAATATTGTTATTATGGAACATATTATATGTTTTTTTTAATATTATTTTGAATTATATTAAGCCTATACTATGGAACATATATTTGGACCCTACACTACATAAGTCGATACGCTCTACATTTATTAATTAGTATCATGTTGGCAGTGAACTATTTAGTTAAGAGTTTAGTAGTAGGTATTAAGTAATAGTTGGAGACTGAAAATCAGCGGTCTTGTTGAGTTTCAATTCAATTTACTGCTTAAGCTGCTTCATAAGCTACAAAATCTTTCTGTGTTGTGCGCTGAAGTAGCCGGTTTGACCTTTCTTTTTCTTTGTTAAATGATTATACTCTATATTGTGATAAAAGTAATAAAATAAAACTAAGCACTAACTGACCTAGCTGGCATGGACGGTGATGCGTATCTACCGTTAACATACCGGCCACTATACATCCATTTCCTAAATATTGTGGTAAGCAATCGCTCACCATAAGTACGCTTACATGCGACCAACATATCCAAAGACTAATAAAATAACTAGGTATATAACAATTCAACTAAGGTCTTCAAAATGGACTGAAACAAGTGGAGCAGAGCAGTACTCGGCGATGTCTGAGATGTTGCTCAATTGGAGGATATTGCAATGCCTCGTCGAATTTGGCCCCAAAAAAGGGGTCTGTTACACACAGTCGCAGGTTGGGGCAGAAAGGTTCTTAAGTGGAGACCGCGTACCTGGCAAGCGCAGCGTGAGAAGGCCACCCGTAAGGTGGTCGGACGATCTGATTAAGGTTGCAGGGACTCGCTGGATGCGGGTCGCCTCTATCCGGCCCACGTGAAAATCTGTTGAGGAGGCCTGTGTTCAGCAGTGGACGTCCTATGGCTGAAATGATGAGGATGATGACATACAGTCGGTCAAAAGCTGCATAGTTTTCAATGCCACTATAAGACAAAGTAAGACTTGGTGTAGGTTTTCTTCAGTATCAGTAGAAGAAAATTTTCAATTTTCTTTTACTAAGAAAATCAGTGGCTATCGGCCCCTATGCCTAGGTAGGTGCCAACATCTACCTATTGATAAGTTATCAGCGATAAAACACTTGCTTCTAACGTTACCACTAATCAATTAGGTTTATCTATGCTTTCCAATGAGAATATTGCATCTGGCATCGAGACAAGGAGTTAATCATCCTTCATTTGAAATATTTCGTTTCTTAGCTCTATAACGCTAATTGACACCAAAAACCGCAGAGCTAAAATTATTATCTTTAATATTTTATCTCCTATTGGTATCTTTAAAACTACAAATTTGATTTTGACCAAATAATCGTTTGCGGTTGTTATAAATAGGTATTGCAATAATTGCTATAACAGGAGGTTTCTTTGATTGAGACTCATAGCTTTTCCAGACCTAGAAAACAATCAAGATTGCTATTAAGAAATTTGCTCATCTAGTGTAATATTCACTTTTGACTTGATAAAATCCAATTTATATTGTTCACCAAAACGTTTTCTTTAAGAAAAAATATAATCAGGTGGCCAGTTTACCAATTGTAGCAAGGATTTGTCGGTATAATTTGTCTTCCACTAAACCTATCTGGAATGTTATTTTAGTTACAAGTTTAACTAAAACAGGAATGCTACAAGGTTCATATTGACTGCCATGAAATTGAAAGTCATCAGTCAGTCAAATGTGCTGTTCCCGTTTAAGACTCAATAAAGTTTTAGAGAAATGAATTCTATCAACTTGTTTTACGAGACGTAAAGGATTTAAAATCATGTACATATTAGAGAGATGGAAAGACAAGGGTGTACCTTCAGATGCAACTCCACTAGCGGGGATAACTCTATCCGTTGCCACTCACAGTAATCGTTTCTGGACGTACCCAAATATGGCCAAAATTATATATTTGATTTGTCCCTTGTTTCGATAACGATCAACATCTTACATTCTCACGACTAGGCTTATAATGAGTATCAGATGTGACTACTGTTTTGAAAAGCAACCGGATGAAATGAACAAAGTTATGGGAATACAATGATGTTTTTCGTTTTTGAATCAGGCAGGAGGCATATATGGGATAAATCTCCAGCAGTCAAGATGCCACCCACTAGATAGGAAAGCAACCGACTACCTTCCGATGACCCCTGATCCCTAGAGGATCTACTCCCCCGACGAGGATCTACTTCCCAGACGCCGACACCAAAGAGATCGGTATACCCGGCGTTCTAGGAACTCGTTATCTAATCCAGTCGACGAGATCACAGTTAGCTATCCTCTGCATTCCTTGTGCCTTGCGAACTGCGTCGCAACACAAAGTGTTCGTGAGTGAATCGGATTTCAGGTAAAGAATCCCAGCCTACCCAGTTCAAAGTCAGGTTCTAAAACATGGGTCAAGAAGTATGTTTTTTTTAAAGATATATACCACTTAAGTACTACTACATATTACTCCAGTACAATCGTCAGTTAGATTTCCCAATTTCATTCTCACTGATGATGATATTATATTCAAAGCATATCAATCAAAATATTCTTTATTCAAGTAGGTCTATTTAAAAGCACTTTCGAAATGTCAGTTACATGAGAGTGAAGTGTTTGCTGGGAGACATACAATATTATGATCCAACATTTGCTGCAAGGATTAGGAAAACCCAGACAAACCTAAACAGATCATTTAACTTAAGTATAATATATTATTGATAAATTCATCATTTTAAAAATTCAAATAATTAATAAGATAAATCCGAAATGAATTGTCAATAAAATAGAAAAAAAAATCTAGAATGTGTCAAAAATAAAATTCTAAATGTCAGAGTATATAAAACAATTAAGATTAAAATAATAATAATACCTTAGGTATTCGTTAAAATAATTATACATCTACCTACATGACGCTATAATTTACATTAATCCCATGCTGCTTCATCATTCATGTAGTCTTGTGTGCTATAATAAGCTTTAGAAAATAATTTTCGTTTCACAATATTTCTGAATTCACCAATAGACAACTCACTTATGCTGCTAGGAAGTTTATTATAGAACCTCACACAGTTACCCATGAATAATCTCCTTATTTTATGGAGCCTAGTAGCAGGCACTGCAAGCTTATGCTTATTTCTAGTATTAATATTATGTACATCACAGTTCTCCTTCAAGTGGGTAATATTTTTATGCATATACATAATATTCTCATAAATGTATTGACAATGCACTGTCATTATATTAATGTCCTTAAACTTATCTCTGAGCGAGTCTCTATGGTTCATTCTATATATCACACAAACAGCCGGTTTCTGCAGAACAAATATAGTATTAATGTCGGAAGCACTGCCCCATAGTAAGATGCCATATGACATAATGCTGTGGAAATAACTGAAATACACTTATCGAGCCGTTATCATGTCTGTTAATTGACGAATCTCACTTACTGCAAAAGTTGCAGAAGTCAGTCTATTCGAGAGATTAGCAATATGGGGACCCCATTGGAGCTTAGAATCTAATGTTATACCGAGAAAGACTGTACTATTAACTAGTTCCAGTTCCTCACCCTTAACAATAACGCTTGTTTGCGGGTGTTTAACGTTACTGGTGACAAACTTAATACATTTAGTATTTTTTCCATTCAACAATAATTTATATACATTAAACAAATTTACTACTTCACAAATAGCATTGTTTACGTCATTGTAGGATCGTTGATTTTGTACGACTTTGAAAAATAGAGACGTATCATCTGCAAACAAAACTATATCATGGTGGTCGTTTATGTAGATAAGGAACAGGAAAGGTCCCAATATTGATCCCTGCGGCACACCCATAGAGACTAATGCCAAAATAAACGAGAAAAGTATGATAGGATTTCAACTTCACCTTTTCATTGCCATAGTCATATAATGACGCCGTATGTGTTCCACATGCAAACGACCGTATTAGAGGACTTCATAACCCGACTGTTTTAGAAGGAGGGTTAGTTATGTTTTTTGAGAGTTTGTATGTGGGTATGTGGGTATTTGTGTTTATTTCTTTAACACATTTTGTCCCTAAATGGATTTATAGATTTTAACGTATGTGATGTCGTGTAAATAAGTGATATCCGTTCATTGAATTGAAATATATTGCTTTTGGATTTATAGTACGTTGGTATGTGTCGGTGCGGCTTCATCACGCCAAAACGGCTAAACGGATTTCAATTATTGTTGTTACACGGGATGATAAGTAACCCTCTTTTTTAGTTCAGCGTAGTCGAGTAAAAAGTATCGTACAACCATTTGTGAATGCCCAGCTACCAGTGTATTAAGAATAGTTGAAATCTGTTTAGCGGTTTTGACGATATGAAGCCGCAACGACAGATACAAAATAAAATCAATTCAGTGATGAAGGTCACACAATAGTCTGTTAATTTTTTTTATGTTATTTAATGTACAGATATTTCATTTTAACAACTTTATAATATCAGGTATAGATGTATGTATTTCATCTCCTGGTACCCAAAGCACAAGCTTTTCTTTCTTAGTTTGGGATTAAACCGATTTGTCTAAAATTGTCCCTGGTGTTGATTTTTTTATATCATATTTTTGTAATTTGGCCAGTTACCAGGCAACCAGTAAAAAGCCAATTTCCTCTATTTTGGGGAGATCGAGGTAAGTTGTGACAGAGGAGAATGAGGGCTTTCTAAAATACTAATATCACCAGTTGGCGCCACCGTGACGTAAGGTCTAATTGACAACAAGTGTTAAAATCTTGTGCTGTGATTGGTGGATGTTGACACTTCTTGTCAGTTAGACCATACGTTATCGTGGCGCCAACTGGTAATATTTCCATTTTAGAAAACCCCTTATTGTGACATCGTCGATTTATTGGAACCGATTACCTGATGGCGAGCTCGGGACTGTGCGCATTTGTTAGCTCAAAACTTGAACTCACAAACGCGCGCTGTTTCGTGTTCACTATCAGTTAATAGATTCCAAACTCTCTTCTGTCACAACACACTACGGTCTCCCCTACTTGTTTTCAGTGTATTTCTAGTCGCAGTAAGCGGGTTGAAATTTTTTAGGACTCCCAGGCTGATTACGGTCATAGGTCCTAATTTTTTGCCTTAGGGTGATTTGCAGAAAATATTATTTATACCGTTAAGTATCCCAAAAATTCAATGAAAAAATATTTATCACGTGCGGTAGGTATTGAAACAAAATCGTGAGGAAATCATTCATACTAAAATGTAACTAGACTGAAATCGAAATTTGGGATATATTTTTCTTATATGTGGTTCGAATGTATAAAAAACATTGAGTGAGATAGGGCCAAAAAATTTGAATCTGAAAAAAAGAAACTACAGGTACTTTTTTCTGCAAATTAGCCCTTGGCGATGAAGGCACAACTCGGTGCCTTTGGCGGTACAAAATTTGAAGAAATGAAACAAGACATTTTCAACAGATGTTGTTTATTGTAACATAAAACATGCTGGCATACTCATTACCTTAGCTTAACAACAAAAGCGAAAAGTGACTCAGAACAGTATATTTACATTTTGAGAATATGGAAATCAGCAACTTATTTGTAAAATGATAAGGAATACAAATAAATTTATTACCCTTTAATAAAATTCTTATTTTCTAGACAATTTTATCACGGTAGATAAATATTTGATATATCACGTCATCACGGAATTAAAAAATTATCATGAAAATGTTTTAGTACCAGCAATAGGACCCTGATTGCAAAACACTGTCATTAAATTTGCAGCTGTTTTTTTTTCCAATACGGTGATGATGAATTCAACAGAGCCCAGAGCAATATAGACATTGTCATGTCTAACTTCGGTGTTTAGATTACGATGACGTGGCATCTGAATGGTGTTTAATGTTTACCGTAGCGTATACAAGGCTTAGACAATTTTTTCGTGCTCACAAATTTCGTATTTTTATCAGTTTTCTTCATTACTTCAAGAATTTCTAATGATACTTAAATATGTGTTCTGTTCGATCGCTACTTTGTAGTCTTTAATGGAACAATGATTTTCTTTTCTGTCTTACAAAATGCAGTTTTATTAACATCATCATTGCTTCACTTTCACCTTTGTGAAAGTGAAGTAAAAAAAATTGTAAAAAAACAAAATGATAATTTTGGAGTTTGAATAAATAAGAGGCGTTCCTCTCTTATGTTATGTCGCAAAGTTATTTTTCATACTATTGTATTATGATATTATTGGTAGTAACTTTGCGACATAAAGTTAAGTCAAACAATATTAAATGAATTAATAAATATTTAACAATGCTGATGTTCGTCTCGTTTCAACGGTTTCAATGGTTTTCATCCTGAATTTGCCCTAATAATATCGTTTATAATACAACCATGAAGTTGCTTTTAATTTTCTACGGGTAATTTTTTACACAATCATTTATTTTGTAAGCAGTCAGTCCAGTAGCTTTAGTTTTTTTTACAAAATACAGCTTTATTAAAATTAACATAGTACCCGATATGTCGAATCTAAATGTACACTTGAGACAATTTTTGAAAGTGTCCACCTAATATTTACAACCATTTAGTACAAGCATTACTTGTACCGCGTATCTAAGAAGGCCTTTCTAAATTGTATGTACAATTCGTAACAAACATTATTTACAGGTATACGTCAAGTTACTGAATCTTGAAGAAAGTCAAAAATTCAACTTTGTAAGTCATTTTTTTACAGACATTGAAATCAGGAATTATCTATCGATGCTTGGAGATGAAAATGTATTTTAAAACTAAAAGTCAAAAATGATGTATTTCTGCAATAATGACTTTTAACCTATAATTTATTTACGCTGCTTTAATGTAGTAACGACTGTAGATAAATATGTTTTTTTTGTTTTGTTTCAAGAGGTAGTTGGTAATTTTTAGGATTCACATATTCTTGTTAAGGAAATACACTTGAAACTAAAATAATTAGGACGAATTCATCAGGAATCTTATTAACTATGACGTCATACCGTAATAATACAAGTACCCTTAATGCTTACCATTACAATTTACATAATCAACAGAAATCTATCTATAATTCTATTAATATATAGGTACGTTTATGACAAACTAAATTATCACTTTTAAATTAAATATTACTCTAAAATGCTTATTGTAATAGATATGTATCGAAGACATTGTCGTAAAAAAAAACAATTTCATTGACTAAGCAGTAAATTTAGATAAATTTAAACTTTTTTTTATTAAGTCTTGTACTCAGATCGTACCTAAGATGAACCTGCTATTTAATTGTCTAATAAAGTTTGCAATACACGAGAACTTTCGATTTAAAAAGGAGTCATTAAATGGCAGACAAAATAATTAGATATGATATAAAAGTAAAACTATCCGAAAAGACGGAAGGCTTATAAAAATATGATAGAACAAAAGTAAGGTGCAATGAATATAATTGTCTTGCAAAGTCAATTTTAGCTCAAGTTTTCACTGCTTCGGTGAATTTAATATTAGTTTGATAAAAACGGAGCCTTTGCTAAGTCTTCGCTCGGCAAAAGCTAGGCCAAGTTCTCATGAATTGCAAGTACTTGTAGTTCTTCCTGGTTCTAGACTGAGACCGGCGTAAGAAACCAACGTCATCAAGTATCGCCCAAATAATACAAAAGATTCTGTAAGTTTGAACTTATTTAGTGTGCAAGTAAGTGAAAAAAAAACATCATAATTTAATCATGTTCTAAAAAAACCTGAAGTAAAATTTCTTCAAAATGTTCTAAATTAATTTAAAACTACTAAGGGCATACATACTGTATTATTTGAAAATATTTATAATTATAAATTTGAACTTCGTTCAGCAAACATACCTACGTTCTAAAATGTATACATACTTTTAGAAGTTACTGTACAATTTTCTGTATAGTACGGTGATGATACGAATCCAATTCCATAAAAAAATCAAAAGTGGCAAAAAACATATGAATACATGATTTCAATTTTGTTTCACCATGTGCAAAATAACAATAATATTCATATACAATAACGTCAGTTTCTTTCACTGGTCCGCCTGTCTATTTGCTAAAGGAGTAATCTCGGAGCGTTACGCCTAAATCACGTTTGTTAATATAAGACCGGAGATAATTTATCACGTCCCAGATTGCGTCGGGGCGATGAGGAGGCCCAGAGATAGTGTTAACAGGATTACACTCAATGAAGACACCTCGCTCGAACTCTTCACTGGAAAAACAACAACTTTGTTAAATGACTTAGTCTAAAAATGCTACTGCGGAAATTAAATTGGTTTTGAGTATTAAATTTGACAGGGATACATTTCATTGTCACAATCATGCATGTTACTGGTTATTTAAAATAATAACGAATTTAAAGAGGATAAAAACTAAATATTCAAAGCCTTCTATAATTTGACGTTGCAGTTAAATATAAATAAATATATATTTCAGAATAACCAATAATATATTATCACTCCGACTTCTTAGTCTGAGTGATCAACTAGTTGGGTTGATTTTAGGCTACCATCTTTATGGACCGATCAAAAGAGATGCACGGATGTGTTAAAAAGAGACAGTGAATTAAATTTCCAATTCCAAAAAATAGGTGTGTCCACTTTGTTCAACGGATATATTAGAATTGTACAAAGGACCTAAATTAGAGAAATCAAAAAAATATAAATTTATTACATCCTGGTCACGGCACCAATTATTAGTCTCCCTTCCCTTCTATCATCATCTCATCTTATCAACATACTCAGTAAGATCAGGTGGAGTAAGGGAAACATGATTTATTTCGTGGGAAAAGGGAATCCATGCAAGTGGTCCAACTCTATTTCCATTGACACATATGTCCGTTTTCAGTATCACATTTACAACGTTTCTCTTACCCCGGTGTTTCTCTTCCCACGACTGACCTTACTTCTCGAATGGTATATAACCTTTACAATCGAATAGGTAAACTCTTAGTTCGTAACGAACAAGAATTAGCCGACGGAGTTCGATTTTCCAGTTTTCCAACTATTAAAATAGTGGATACCATGTCTTCATGAAGAACAAAGACCACGAGTATGAAAAAAATGTATACACAAAAAAGAGATTTAAATTTGCAGTCACGAATATTTTTGTAATGCATTGACTGTCGCGTATATACAAACTAAAGTCCCTGACCTTATATTTTATTGAAATCTAGAGCATTTTTAAAAACTTTCCTTTTTGCTACCAATTTTTGTAATGATCAAAAATACTATTCGTTATTTTTCACAAATTCATATTCTATTTAGCATAATAATAATAAGCATAAACTGCAATTGAGTGCAATAATTTCAACGAAAACAGTTAACAATCTACAGTTAAACATCGAGGTTTGATAAAAAAAAATTCTTTAACGGATATCGTATGGAAAAATCTTTATATTTTCAATCGCACTTCACGTGACATTATCTTTCTAGTTAGTGAATCCGCAGTGCCATCGCCGTTTTAAAGACAACTGACTAAAGTCTGCGTTTTGGAAAAGTTATTGGAAGTACAACAATGCCTCTTCAGTTATTATGGTAATCAAGCATATAATGTACATAATAAATAAATAATAAAATAAATATTACGGGACAATTTTACACAAATCGTACTAGCCCCATGGTAAGCTCAATAAGGCTTGTGTTATGGGTACTAGCCGACGATATATTAAATAGATATATTACTTATATTAAATAAATATATACATAGAAAACATCCAAGACTCAGGAACAAATATTTCTGCTCACTCCTATTTGGTCTGTTTTATTTTGTAAAATTGCCGTGGCAAAATTCTGAGTGACTTTTTTTTTAATTTAAAGGCGCTAGAAGAATTTAGCGCCATTCAATTTGTTGTATTTTTTTCTTATTTCTGCATATTTTTTTATGCCCATCCGCTGACTAAATATGTTTTCATTATTTTTTTATATATTAAACTATGTCTGTAGTCATCGTTTTCCTACACATTTGTATAATATATTGATGAGATAATTTTTCTTTTTGACTTTGATATTGATTTCTTGATTTACTGTAGTTTAATAGCATCACTCAGTTGTCTACTTAAGACAATAAGTGGCGTCGTAATCACGTCGATACACTTTTGCAAAATTGTACCAGCCTGATCACAGAAATCTAACAATACAAATGTATGACTATTTCTTTTTGTGTAATATTCGTTATTGTACTGTACACCAATAGGTATGCTGGCTATTTTCAGCTTGATTCACTACAGATACTTTAATTAATAAGACAATTCATTTGCCCTCTTAAGGTGCGTCCACACTTGTATTATTTTGCTCGTATCCGATCACCGTGGCGTGGCATGACTGCGTATCTCGCTGCTTGTACGCTCACTGTCGGCGCGCCGATCATGCCGGACTCTTCCGATATAAGTGTGTGATACGCGTAGCAAATGGATTTCGAGCAATCGGATCGGCGCAACGTCCAAACGCGTGATCGTGACATGCGATCATGCCACGCGACGATGATCTGATACGGGCAAATGATACAAATGTGGACGCACCTTTAACACAGTAAACTATCACCGTAATCGAGTCATTACAATTTTACAAAGTTGTCTCACAATTTTAATTGGTGCAAATATACCTTAGACTACCTCTAGTTTTGTGTAATATATGTTTTCCTACATATGTATTTCTTTTTTTTCTTCTTATATGCCTATTCCTTTTGCTTGGGGTCGATCCTCCTCGTTTAAGGCACCAAGATAGATCTTGAATTGTCTGTTCATCAACTTGTTCTCGTTCCATGGCCTTATCAACGATTGCTTATCAACGTGGTCTTTGGTGGTGGTTCTTCTACATATAATATTGAATTAAATTGATCAGTTTCACTTGAGCCAATATAGTTTAATAAGACCACTCATTTATCCACTTAAGACAGTAAGTAGCGCCGTGATCGCGTCGATACAATTTTGCAAAGTTGTCCCAGCTGGGCTCCATTTCCGTCACCCCGCGTTATTCGTCCGGGCCGAAATTACTTTCTCACAAAGTGCCGAACAAAACGCGCTTAGTGTCTTCAACGTAATCTATGTCGAAACTTACTTAGGTTTAATTTATTTCATTAAACTGGTAATTTTAGAGATTTTAACTTTGTAATTTTCTTTTTACACAGGGCGTACGTACCAAATGACTAGGGTAGGGACACCTACAATACATTTAGGGCCAATGAATACTAGTCCTGCCTATGAATTATATTGAATATAAGAAGGTGTCTGCTACTTCATTTGTGTAGGAATCGATCGCGGAGGAGAAAACAATAATTAGCGAGCCACTGGTTTTATAATAATATCGAAGAGTCCGTGTGACAAACATTTCTAAAGCCCTAGGGTAAATTTTTATGCAAACAACGTCTCCAACTTGTTTGACATAATGTCTTAAATAGAAAAAATGTACATGCGATCGACACTTTATATGGCGTTGGAAACTTACTCTTGAAGCTCACATTCACAGTCTATCCTCTTGCTTTATACTTATAACTGCAAATTCGTCAACAGCGGAGAAACATTCGTTACCCCTATTCTTTTCTTCAGTGTAGTTGGGTAAAAAGTATCCTATAACCACCTGTGGATCACTCGTGTACAAAAAAAAATTGAAATCCGTTCAACCGATGCAGCGTGATGAAGTCACAATGACAATCACAAACATACAAAAAATCCAAAAATAAAATAATGTAGTGACCTCCAAATAGTTTATTACAAGTAATTTGTTAATTTTTACATCTTTATTAGCCCAAAATGTGTTACAAGTTATCTACTCTAGTCTAGTGACCAGACAATCTCCTATATAACCTGTATAAAAGCAACCCGTCTGTTATAAAAGAAAATCCTATGCAATCATATAATAACAGTAAACCAGCAAAGTTAATTTGAAGTCGTTTTGAACGCGCTACTAATGCTCACAATTAGAAATTGAATTGTAATTTTCGTCTCATAAATTGTGTTAATTATAACTCAAATTGTAAAGAGTATACATAATTATATATAACTGTAACATTTTGTATTAGTTATACGCAAATCCCGAACTAAAAATACATGTACTAGTTTCGGTCGACTCAGTGTAATGAATTAAATATTGCTATTCAAACAAATAAACCCAGAAATACCTAAAATAATTGCGATTTAAATCCCTTTTAACAATGGCAACGGGCTCAGTATGAGCGCTGGTTTACCAACCGTGCCTTCCCACATTCTAATTGGCTGACTCTTTGCCAACATGCTGGTCGAATGCAAACGTATAAAGGATTCTCTTTGACGTCATTTCGTTAATTGAACTTTAATTTTTAGTATCGCGGTCGCTTTGTGATGCACAATGGAGGTAAAAAATATCGGCGAGATGCGAGTCGCGCAGAAAGAAGGATATGTATCACTGTAGTTTATAGTTTTAGTTTGTTTTGATTATTTGTTGTTATTGTTATCTGGTTAGCGTTCAGATTTAATTTCTCTTTCTGTGCGAACACTTGTATCAAATCACGCCAACAGGCAGATACAGATCCAGTAGGGCATCAGCCCTACTGGGTCTGCAACACAGGGAATCCTAGCTCAGAACCCATTTATGTCTTGTTCTTGTTTAATCAAATCAAATCAAAATATCCTTTTTCAAGTAGGCTTAGATACAAGCACTTTCGAATTGATAGTTACAATGAGAGAAGTCTTTGCTGGGAAACATACAATATGATCCAACATTTGTTGCAAGGATTAGGGAAACCCAGAAAAACCTAATCAGATCATTTAACTTAAGTATAATACTTACTTATTATTGATAATATCATCATTTTAAAAATAAAAATAATCAATAAGATAAATCCCCAAACATTGTCAATAAAAAAAAAGAATGTGTCAATAATAAAGTAATCATTTTCATTTTTCATTTTCTTTGGTACGATTAGATATACACTTTTTTTGAAGTCAAATACATTTATTTACGGGTCAAAAGACAATAAATATCAGGATTCGAGTAAAAAACGGTGAAAATGAAACCTCTTCTCTGGTATAGGGACCGCTTTTGCCCTTTTGACCGCCGCAGTTGACAAAGCACACCATCAAAAATTTGTGTCACTGACGCCAGCGTGGACATACTTATAACATGTCTACCAAATTTCATGGTTCAAAAACTCCAAATATAATATTACACCTCCAAATATATTATAACACTATTTTACTAACCGACTGCCAAAAAAGGAGGAGGTTCTCACTTTATCGGGACCTTTCGCGTCGTATTAGTTCGTAATAACTACGCAGCGAAAATTTCAATTAGCTATCTACCTAAGCATGACGGTTGAAGAGTCACAGATTTGTGAAAGACAGACTGCCACACAGAGGAGGCTTAGGAACATTCCATGGTACCTTACAGGTACAGAACCCAACAAATGTGGGAGCGACGAATTTATTTCTTCAGTCGATGACGTCACTGACATCGACGTGCAGTGACATATAGTTCATGACCCAGTTAATTCTAAATTGGTCCAACTGCAAAGATAAATTTGTGGTCGTGTAATTTTCTGGGAGGCCATTTAACTGACACTTCATTTCTGTCAGTGTCACTATTTCAAACATTTTCTAGCAGAGAAGTCTGCAGGACAATTTAAGAAAATATATTCACGGAGAAATACTATTGCTAGGATTTCATATAAACAAATCGAGCGATAAAATAAGAGGTTTTTGTTTAGTAGGAGAGAGCGGGGCTAAAAGTGCCGATTTTCATTAAATACAAAATTGAGCTATGAAAATAGTGTATAAATTGTGTGGCTTACGCACATATTTAGAATGATTATTTTCGTTTCTGAATAGTGATATTGTTGTGCAGCGTGAAACAGTTTTTTTATGAAAACATTTTTTGCGAGATCAAACGGAACGGAACAACTAACCCCCTTATGGGGTTGGTTGTGTCATCGATTCTAATTCAAACTTATCCTTGAAATAAAACAATTTAACGGATTATATCGCGTATATTATCTCATTAACCGACTTCAAAAAAGGAGGAGGTTCTCAATTCGAACAATTTTTTTTTGTATGTATGTTACTCGATATCTCCGAGAATCGTGAACCGATTTTCAATTTTTTTTTAATCGGAAGGGTATAACTCCGAGTTGGTCCCGTTGGCACTAATTCGGGATCTGATGATGGAATGTTGGAGAAATCGAGGGAACTCTTCAAATGTATGTATGTATGTAAACACTTTATTGTACATCGTAACCAGTTACAAAAGCAATAAACTTAAAAGATGTAAGTACAAAGGCGAACTTATCCCTATTAGGGATCTCTTCCAGTTAACCTTTGAGCGAGTGAGTGAAGATATAAGGAAGACAAACTAACACCATTTACAAATTATATGTCCATGGTGTTAGTTTGTTATAGGGACAAATGTTATAGGGACATGTACGGCGCTTTCGGTAATTTATTGATAAAGTCAAGAATTTACATTCATTAAATATGATTTGGTGTAAGGAAACTGATGATGAACACCACAGATGGCCACTAGAACTTTACTTCTAAACGGCCAGTGTTTCGAAGGTAGCGATTCGGATAGTTAAATTACTAGGAAAAAACAAATGTACATGGTGCTATTGAATACGGTACCATAAAACTGGTCTGATGCTGGAACCGTAAAGTACCCTACAGAACACGGTAACCAAACAACGTAACCGAGTCGTGTTTGGTGTTATTACTAAATCAATTCTTGTATATATACCAATATCAATATAGGGGCAGCGACCCTCGCTCGGGTTCTTACCTGGTCAACCCCGGATCTACGATTTTTTTCGAACCGGGACAAAACCTTGATGGCCCCCTCCCTTCAGTGTTTGAGAAAAACTGTTAAGGGCCTGCAACGTCTTTCGCAAACCACGCCCCAAACGCGGAGCCCGCCAATAAGCGTAATTTGTAATAAAGGACGCATTTTTTGCTCGCGTGCATCAAAGTAAGAGAAAGCTAAGTGCTTGGGGTTGGCGCCAGATGTAAAAGTACAATGAAATCAAAGATAGAGTAGCATTTAATGTGACCAAAACCTTTGAGATTGTAGGAAAAGAGGCTTCATTACTTAGTTCCATATTTCGAATTCTTGTCGCAAGGATTTGGCGCCCCCATGAAACTGCCGCCCGGGGCAAGTTCCCCGGTTTGCTCCCCTTCAGATCCGGTGCTGTACCTGATACAACAAATTTCTCTGGCAGCACAACGGGCGATCGCCGCCAGAATTTTTAGTACTTTTGGACAGGGCCGGATTAAGCAATACAGAGGTCTCCAGGCAATGTGAGTTTCGCGGCCCCTTTTTAACCGATTTTCAAGAAAAGGAGGAGGTTCTCAATTCGACGGAATGTTTTTTTTTTATGGATGTTCACCGATTACTCGAAGACTATTTGGCCGATTTCAATTTTTTTTTCTTTTATTGGAGGTTGATCCAAGTTGGTCCCATATAATTTTGGTTAAGATCTGATGATGCAATCCACGAGGAATTGAAGAAACTCCTCAAATATTGTAGGCATACATATATATATATATATATATATATATATATATATATATATATAAGAAACATAATAAGCATTTTCATTCAGAAAGTGTAAATTGGTGAAGTGAAACTGATGAAGAAGACCACAGAATGCCATTGGAACTCCTCAATGATAAATGATTTACGGGTGGCGATAAGATATCTTGATTAATTTAGCTAAGCAACTTCATAGTCACAAACTTAAATGCTCCTGATGAGAATGGTACCATCGAATTGATTTGATGATGGAGCCGAAAGGTAGGCACCAGATCTATGTAATAAAATAATGTATCCTAGCCGTGATTGGGCTTGTTCGAATCGTCACGAGATACACTTTTAAGTATCGAGTAACTAAAAAGTGTAAAATAAATAAACTTTTTAACAAAAAAATAAAACCGACTCCAAAAAAAAAACTAATAAGTAAAAAAATAACGCCATAATTCAGTTTCGTCAATTTACTTACAAGTAACCGTTTGTATACTCAATCTATACAGTATATACAATTAATGTTATTTTGGAGTCGGTGCCATCGTGTCACAACTTACTAAAATCGTCAATTTTCAATATTTTACACATTCTTTATATGGCACCGACGCCAAAATAAGATTAATTGTATATACTGTATAGATTGAGTATACAAACGGTTACTTGTAAGTAAATTGAAGAAACTGAATTATGGCGTTATTTTTTTACTTCTTAGTTTTTTTTTGGAGTCGGTTTTATTTATTTGTTCTATTGTTAAGCTTCCGAAACGTAGGGAACTAAAATGAGATAATATACGCGATATAATCCGTTAAATTGTTTTATTTCAATGAGTAATAATCGCGGAAACAGAAGAAAACTTATCCTTCAAAAAAGTCATCCCCGTTCACACAAGCCAAAAGCAGTGTTTTGTAGTTCGTCAAAATATATAATTATTTTTTGTGTACTATCAACAGTTAAAAAAAATCAAAGGCACAAATATATTCCATCGGTTGCTGTTCCCTCGATTTTGTTTTTTTTTTCACAACTAGCTTTCATAATGAAGCCATTAAAAGGGCTCCTGCAAAGGCAGTGTCATAACGTTTAGTTCCGCTCCGTTGTTTACTAGCGTTGCTATTCTCATCGGAACAACTTATCCCCGGCCGTTTAGCTCAGGTTTCCCCTACCTGAATTATCGGATCATGAGTAGTTATCATGAGCAGTCAGTCTGGATTAGAAATGTAGCATCTAGAACCACTAAGAAGGTAGTGATAAAGAGAGAAACATAAGTCTGAAACCAGATTGGACGCTTATCGTTTAGTTCATACGACTTACTAGTGTGCGGCAAAGTTTTCCTATTATACGAACACAATTTACATTTTGTATATCAAGTGCCACTAACAGAAGAGATTTAAGGACCACATTGACGTTTTTACCATTCTCGTGGCAAATCCAATTTGGTTGAACATGCCTCAATTCGCTACAAAAATATATTGACAATCGATTTCTCGGCAAAAACTGTTACATGCCATAAACTCATTGGTATTTTCTTTAAACACACCATCCCTAATAAATATTTAAAAGTGACCAGGATGTAAAAACTTTTCAGAGTAGTTATAATACGTTAAAACAAATTTGACTCTTTTTCACAATAAAATGAGGTATTCTCTTTCCGCAGATAGACCAGGATTATAGTGCACCGCGCAGCGGTTTAAGCACCGCTCCTAATGACGTCATCGAGCGGTGCTGATTGAACTGACACGGAAAGAACACTTGTTTTATACCATCAAAACTAACCGAGTAACATGGCTTCCTTGCTGTCTGCAAGCTGGCTGTTCCCAACAACAGCCTCACTGCCTTCGCGCCAGGCTGGAGCGACTCTCGCAGTACAGCGAACCTGCATCGTCCGTCCCACAGGCACTCGTAGCCCCAGAGCTGAGGACATCAGCCCGTGGGCGTGAAGAGTGGGGGGGTATTCTACCAGAAGGTCTGGATCTGTTACCTGTTGAAGAAAGACTGATTTGATCACCCGTCCAAAAGAAGTGGCAAATATCTACTACTTCATATATGTACGACGTCTTACAGTCTTATTAGTTAGATGTAAAATACCATGAATACCATCATAGATGAATCTCAAACGCGATAAAACTTATACTTAAGTACAATCACGATCAACAAAATGGATACACTAGAAATAAGTTGCAAAGTTTACTGTTTAAACACAACACTTTTAATCATAATTAAAAGTATATCCTCTATCCAGATTATTGATTATATTCCGTAGATAAGAAAAAGTCAGTCAACCACTAAAGATCTTAAAGACCTTTTAAGTTATTTATATGAGGTAAGGTTGTGTTAATTTGGTAGAAAACAGTTTTTATTTTTTTATTCCGTAATTTTACCATCGAAAAGCTAGTAAAATTGTACTTGTAACTTTACATTTCGTTATAATTCAGCTTCCAGCAAATGCCACGTAAAATCTGAAATTGTCCTAAGTGGTATTTATATAGAGTAACGAAGTTTGTAATGTGGTTCACAGGTCTAAAATTGAGCACGCGTCGCAGGAACTGAAATTTTCATTCCTATTCTCATCGGAACCACTTAGTCCCGGCGCTAAAGAATTACCCTCTTAAAGTAAAAAGATGACGATGATAATCATTATTCCACTTACTTTTTCTCCATCAATATCCCAACTGAGCAAAGCGGCCGGATACGAGCGGCCCGACGTGCAGTTTAAGAAAAGAGAATCCCCTCTTCTGTTCTCTTGCTCATTCCCAGTTATTCTTGGACCCTCTCGAGGTAAATCTAGGACAACAACGAATACAAATGTAATAAATTTATAATACATTGGTACATATGTGTTTTTTTAGCCTATTCTTGTTTTCCACTGCTTTTTCCATTATCTTTGTTGTGCAAGGTCCCACCAGTTTACAAAAGCATCCAGATCATTCGACCATCTCCTTCTTGGTCTCTTCCTGCTACGATAACCCTCTCGTGGATGACAGCTCGTGAGTAATTGGACACACGTTGGACATCCTATTTCAGTCTAGCAGTCTTCATGCCAACATCGACATTTCGGGTTTTAGAGCGCACTGCTGCGTTCCTCTATTGCACACCTCAAAAAAAGAGTACAAAGAACAATACACCCAAGGAGAGGTAAAAAACACATTTTATCGCTAAACAGCGATCTCTCCCAGAAAACTTTTAGGATAGGAAGGATGCATATGTCGATGAGCGTACGTTTTAATGTAATTGACAGATTGCCTTTTATGAGTCCCTTCATGGACAAGAAGATTCTTCAAGAATTCGCTGTCCTTCTAGAAAAAAAAGAATATCTAGCCCAAATAGGTATTCGTCTACATACAGCAAAATGTTCTCATCTCCTTCTTTCACAATTTGTGCGCTCATTCGCTGAGTTTTTCATCTGTATTTAAGATACAAAAAAAAGTCCAAGGCTATTTTGAGGATAAAAAATTAATTGTGCCATATTTAGGCAATATTTTCGATAGCTAATTATTGCCCTAGCGATTTTTTATTAACTTCTTCATATTACATGAAAAAAATGGTGTCATAGAGAAAAAATAGCATTAAGTCCGTATTACGATATGTTTATATTATGCATAAAAGATTTTTCAATAGAAAAACCAATATCGTTATTTCTGGCTAAAAAACTTCATTCATGTTATGCTATACATTTTACGTATATTATACTTTAAATTTCACAGCATTCTGAACAGCAGCTGATATATATATTTTGAGTAAATAATAAATAAATATTATAGGACAATTTCACACAAATCGAACTAGTCCCGTGGTAAGCTCAATTAATTAATAATGTATATATTTATATATATATATATATATGTATTGTATCATATATAGTGTAAGTATAAGTAATTATGTATCCATTATTTGCTTATGTGTCCTATTGTTTTCAGTACTGAAAGATTTGACTGGTAGAGAATGCGATCTGGCATTAAGTCCGCCCTTTGTACTTAAACTTAATAAAATAATAAATAAATGAATCTACACTTAAAATTCACTGCCAACACACGAGAACGGAAGATTATCCTATTTTAAAAGCGGACTTTATTTACCCACACAGCGATGCGCAAACAGGCTTTTCAGTTTTTGGCAAAAAGTTGTTCGGGCGTGGCGAATATCGATTGTTTGTTATACCTACTCAGGGTTTTATGATACTTGGAGTTTTGCTGCGTTTTATTACTTAACAACTGAATTTTAAAAACCTTGTTGTTTTATATTTTTGTAGTCATCAATTTCTATACTATTATAAAGTTGGAAAATAAAACATTGACAATATTTTCAAAAAATAAGTGTTGTGACTCATTCGGGTCACTGAATCTAAAAATATGTTTTATGGATTTCTTTTGTATTTCCTTGATCAAGGCAAAACGGCTACACGGATCTCAACTATTTTTGGTACACTATAGCTACCCCGCTGATCCGCTACAGATGGAAGTTAGATACTTTCTACTCGGCTACGCTTAAGTAAAAAAAAGGGGATTATGTTTTTTTTCTCCTCTGCGAACGAAGTTGCGGGCACCTTCAATTTTAAATACTAAATTAAGACATCCGTTTTGAATAATCCAATCTCATCTTATAGAAGAAACACTTTAACAAAGGAAAGTACGAGTCCGGCCCGTGCACCGAGGCTTCTGTACAACATATACGCTAAAAACGGTCGAATCTATGAAAATCCAGTGTAACCAGAGCCCTACTCCTAAGCACGTGTACGCGGTGTGGGGTCATTTTATATTGGTTACAGACATGATAAACAGTCATAAAAAAAAATAGATTTTAAGATTAATTTCGTAGGTTGCTATAAGAGCTACAGTCATGCCAAATTTCAAATTTCTAGGACAAACTGAAAAAACCCTACAGGTTTGCCATGGACGGCCATTTGTATGGAAAAACGCCTTTTTTAATGACTGTATCTTTGAATTACGTTTACTTAGAAGCTTGATTTTTTTACAACTTCAAGGGACCACAAACGTTAGTATTTGATTTTAATTTCAATTAAATACCTTTGCGCGTTCCAGAAATATGGTATTGACAGACAGACGGACAACAAAGTGATTCTAGGGTTCCGTTTTTTCGGTACGGAACCTTAAAAATATGTAAAATTCAAATCTTTATTCTTAAACATGGGTATTAAAAACACAATGGCATTCCAACGCTGCGCTTGCCAGTACGCGGTCTCCAATCGAGAACTTTGTTTGCCCCAACGGCCATCGGTTCTTCGAACTATGTGCCCTGACCCTTGCCACTTCAGTTTACTTATCCTGTTTGCTTTGTCGGCCACCTTGGTTCGTCTACGCATCTCCCCATTTCTGATTCGATCTCGTAGAAAGATTATGAAATTATTTGACAATCTTAATATATTTCACCGACTTCATCAGCTATACTTACAAATAACTTCTAGTTTTCCTTCACCAGCGGCCGAGGAGAAGCTCGGTGCTTCCGCAGAGACCTCGCAGCGGTACAACCCTGAAGTCTTCAGCATTACTTGGTGCAGGATCACTTTGCGGTCGTCTGATTTAGCTACCTGTTAAAATAAACAAGGTTTATTAATTGCCGAATATTAGCTTAATAGTGTATTTATAACTTCTTATAACCAGCGGTCCTATGATGGTTGCGTTTGTCACGCGATAAATAAATGTCATAGCTACCGTAACTTTCTGACACATATGTGAGTGCGAGAGTGACAGAAGCGTTATCATATCATTTATCGCGTGATAAACGCGACCATCATAGGCCCGCAGGGTTCGTAAAATGTGAAAAAATTCATTGAAGTTGTTCACTCACTAGTGTACGAGTATGCTCACTATACGTCATTTCATTCGATTTTGCTTACATTTTACGATCCCTGCTTATAATTGCACATTGAGATTATTTGATATATCGTTCATCTTCTTCTTTGTGTTCTTCATTACTGAATGATCCTGGCCGTGCTGTGGGCCTATGGTGGTTGCGTTTGTTACGCGATATATAAATGACATAGCGGCCGTCACCTTCTGACACGTATGTGAGTGCGAGAGTGACAGGCGCGTTGTCATATCATTTATCGCGTGATAAACGAAACCATCATAGGCCCGCTGTAACTCTTTGATGGACTCCGTGACGAGCTGTTTCCATGCCACTTTAGAGCAGTAGTGATAGTGAGTTCGGTTATATTTTGGATTTTGGTCAGTCCAGCGGGTAAGTGATCGCTCGCGGGGTCTTTTACCTGCTATTTTCCCTATTACAACCAGTTTATCGAAGCTATGTGGCCAAAGTAACTTAATACTTGGTAACATATTGTGGATACCCTAGTCCTATTCCTTAGCTGGTCAAGAACGGATTTATTAGTGCGTCGTGTTGTCCATGATATTTAAAGTATGCCAAAAATTATAAAAAAAAAACAAAACACTTAATTAAATATGTTCAATGTGTAAGTCCGTTCCTGGTATTTCTAGAAAATGTCTTGTATGTACAAATATTACATTTTTAAGAGTGTATAGTAAATAGTATACAATCTAATTTTATGTCATTTGACTGTCATCAGCACCAAAATTTGTGTGTTTGTAAATAGTGTTCTATTTAATATTTTCAAAAGGAAACTTCACAGGGTTTGAAAAACATCTAATGACTCGAATTAACCTAGCAGTCGTCATATGATAAGCGATATCGATTGAACCGAACTTGGCAAGCTGACAGCTTCACCAATTAGAGGTAGAATACTCTCATAATTTATCTGCAACTTATTCACACTTGATCCATACCATTCTTACTATATTATAAACATGAAAGTATGTATGTATGTTCCACTTAATCTCAAAAACTACTGAACGATTTTTTATAAAGCTTATTAGTTATGTACCTTATATATCAGATTAGGACATAGGCTATAATGTATGTCAAATTTCATCCCTTTTAGGGACGAAGAAGAGGATGAAAATTTGTAAGAACAGTAAATATTTTGTTACGCTAGGAACTTGAAATCTTGATAATGTGCTTCACATTTAAATTAGTAGAATATAGAGTTTTGGGGAAAGACATAAACTACTTTTTATTCCGGAAAAATCCCTTTTATCCGCGATAAACGAATCTAAGGCGGACGAAGTCACGGGCGGCCGCTAGTAATATTATAAATGCAAAAGGAACTCTGTCTGTATGTTATCTTATCACGCTTAAACAGCTAAACTGATTTAGATTAAAATAAGTTAGGAAAGTGCCCTTAAGGCTTACTTGCAGAATACAGTTTTGAAATTTTGAATTTAAAAAGAGATAAAATAGTTTTTATCCCGGAAGTCATCCCTTAAGAGGGTGAAAAGGGGGATGTACGTATATACATAGGTGTTATATCGATACCATATCATTAATTGAATAATTTGGTATCACATCGGTTTGGTATCGCATTACTAACAAAATGGATGACATTATCTGAATAAATAAAATTAATATTATTATTGAATAAAAAATTAACAAGGTATCAAAAGCTATAAATAAGGGATCTATATCGGAATTCCTAACGTCGTTTGTCCTAATGTATTGTTTGTCCTTATGTATCGTTTCTACTGACGCATTTTTTTATGAAATTGTAAACTTTCCACGATTATTATAAAACAAACCTAACCTAACCTAACCTATTCTATACGATCATTTTTTTAAACCCTGAAGAATTTATGGTCTCTGAAAAAAAATTCGTTAGGACAAACGATACATTAGGACAAAAGACATTAGAGATTCCTAAGGAGACCCATAAATGAGCTTCTTAACAATCTATCAAATATTCTACATAGAAATAAGATATCAAAAGGAAAATATCAATAGTTTTGAAAACGATCAGCCGACTCGAAACTTTACAGTCATCGTTTTAATAAATAATAAACGATATCAGTCGAACTAAACTTACAGTAGAAAGCAGACAGTTTCACCAATCAGATATAGTATTTTCAATAAATTCATTACAAAATTGAAATTAAACGAACTCTACTTTGCCCCGATATACGAAGTATTGCGTATATTTCGTCATTTCTTCCTAGCAGTTCGCAGCAGTAGAAGTCTTTTGGGAAAGATTATAAAAGTGTCCTTGCTACTTTCAGAATATAACCAATTTATTTAATAAACCGACCGTACGAAACTACATCTTAACCACTTATGCCAGTACTGCACATTCGCTGCAATACTTCTCGTATTTAAAACCGGTAATAATTAAATAAATAATTATCAGGGATAACCTTACACAATTAAACCTATTCCCAATCTAAGCAAAATTTTACAGTCTAGAAATTTAATTTACATACCATTTCGTACCTTGTCACCATCAAAATCAAAATTAAAGCCGATAGAGATTCCATATCAATGTCACTATGACAAGGTACGAAAGGGTACATAAATTAAATTCCTTGACCGTACGGGCATCATTAGCCACACATTTAACTGACCATTGGTAGATTATTGACATTGTTTGTACTACGCGACAATATAGGTACATGATATATAGATAAATTATAATACTTAAATACATAGAAAATATCCAAGACCCAGGATCAAACATTAGTGCTTATTACGCAAACATTTGCCATAACCGGGATTCGAACCCGGGACCGTCAGCTTCGTAGCCCGTTCTGCAACCAACTGAGCCAAACGTGTCGTTAATATATCTTAAAATCGTTTCCACTCTCGTCAATGTGAAGTACCAATAGGTACTTTAGTTTATGTAACGCATTAAATCGTACGGTGCATTGTGCATTATTTAACATTGCATAAAAAACAAATACTAGAAATGAAAAGTCATGAATGTACTTATTAACACTTTTCAAATATTCTACCAAGTGATACCAAACGGAAACTTCACTGGGTTTGAGACAGATCTGAGTCGACCTAACTTAGCAGTCGCATGATAAGCTATGCCAGTCCAATCAATTTGGCAAGCTAACAGTTCCACCAATTCGAGATAGATTTTTCACTTAATATGGATGGATCCAAATTTGTAATATTAATAGAAAATTTTGAATATCTTACTAGTAATTTGCACTGAAAAGTCGATCCCGGTGGGTATATGAAAAGATAGAGACTACCCGTCACTGTTTGACAGGTGTTTTGAATGTGAGAGTGGCAAATTGAATCATTTATTGCATCATTAACGACCATCATAAGCCAAATTACAACAACAAGACATGTTTTAATTTTAATACGTATAATTTATTTTGATCCTTTCTGATCTCTAATACTGATTTTTATGCTTCATTCTGGTATGTCATATGCAATGGCATAATTTATACCCACGTAATTCGTTTACTATGCTTTAATAATCAGAAAGAATTGTAGGATCTCGACATCGGGAACTAAAACTGGCTCTGGATCGAAATAAGTGGCGTATCGTACACTGGTATTAAAAGCTAAAATCGGTGTCATAAGTACTCTTTTATGAGCCTGGTGCGAACTTTTATAAATGCGGCCTTATAAAATGTATGTTTGTGTTCGTAGTCTCGTAATGTCTGCGCCCTATGCCTGTGCATCGCTGGCACCGCCCTATTTACGACACTGGTCAAAATCCACTTTGGGTCTTTGAGTTATTACAGTTAATTAGAAATCAAATGTTACGTGCCTGATCAGATAATAGACAACAGGGCAAGTGCAGTATGCTCTCTCTTTTTACAGGTCTAAGCGAATTGCGCAAACGAGAAATCAATTAATTATTTAGGCGCTCAATAAATTACCCTCGTGGATTAGGCACGATCCAGTAGATACTTTTTTCTACATGGCGTCATACAGTGCTTTGCGCTTGACCGCATTACAACATCGACCAATCATATTCGACCATAATACAAATTGAGAACCACAATAATATTTTCATCAATAACAACAAAGTCAAATAATGAAATAATGAGATTGCCTGTACAGGAATCCGGTACAGAAATCCTTTCAAATAAAGTAATTTCATTCAGAATACTCCAACCGGTCGGGATGACAGTGGCTGGAGAGGCATGTTCTTATCTTTTGTCTGGGTTTCGGCTCATTTATTTTGCGATCTTTTCACAATATTTTCCAAACGACGCTCACTATTGTTGTTCCCGATACATTAAAGAATTATGTTTTTTTGATGCCGATATTTTCAGATAACTAGACGTTTGTTGAGAGACAAAGTTTATTTAAATAGCGCGGTAAGAAAGTATTTTTGTACAAAAAAATGCTATCATTCGAGTACGTTATTATAACAGAAGTTTTATATTTTAATTAAGCGTCACACTATACATATGAATATTAAGAATAATGCTCAAATAGGTATACTGTTATGTATACGTTCACGACTGTTGCAACATACACTATATGTATGTTTTAAATACGTTATTAGTCCATTATGTACATGTATAAAAATTGACACATTTATGTAGGATGTTAGTTTTGTACGTAAGGTAAACATGTAAATGTTTATTTTAAGTACATTTTATATATGTGTGACACAATACATACATTGCATAAATTAAGCTAGAAGGTGCCTACTAATGTGTCGAGCACTGAAACATACTGATTTATATCTTACAGACATGTTTTGGTAAGTGGTGAACCTTAGATATTTACTGGCAGAACTATGTCAGTAGTAGTTTAAGCGATTCCTGGACATATTTTACAATAATTACTACTTATATCTGCTTTCTTTTCCTCTATCTTACATGCGCATGAACTTGAACATGTACCGGTAGGGCTCATTGCTATAGTGGTCCCATTTCATTGAGAACAGCGCGTCGGTACGCAAGTCATACTTAGTCGCAGTATATAGTTAGGCTGGTTGACCACGAACCCGGTAAGCGAGGACACTGTTACACCAACCATTCGTAGCTACTTTGATTTATGTTATAGGCATGCTTTGATGTGCCATGAATATATTAGACGTGTACCGGTAAACCTTTGCTGGCCAATACTAATGTTTACCGGTACATATTTAAAACTCATGCCATTACTTGACTGAGTAGCGTTCATTGACAACTAAGGCGTTAAACACTTTTTAAATAATATTTGATACTCACATCTACTTTAATTCCCTCTATCTTATACGCGTGCTTCGGCGGGTCGAACTTGGGCATGTACCGGTAGAACTCTTCGTTGTCCCGGTACCACTTGACTGAGTACAGTGCATCGTCACCCAGGTCATAGTCGCAGTCCAGCTGGGCTGGCTGACCACGTACTCTGTATGATGGCACTGACACCCGTACCATTCGAAGCAGCAATGATTCTGAAACAAAATCATTTTGTGAATACGAGAGAAAACACAAACCTAATCTTATATGGTACCACGTCCACATAACATCAGTAGACACTACAGTAACCAAACCTAAAGATTGGAAAAAGTGGTTTAAAGATGTCAAGAATTATTATCACGACATACCAAAACGGGGCTTAATCGCGTATAAATATGATTTACACGCGATTAAGCCCCGGTTTGTTGTCTTGTGATAATTAATGAAGATCGTGTGAGTTTAAATCTATGTAAAGAATTATATCACCAAATTGGCAATAAAATACAGAAAAAGCTTTATTTTTCAATATTCATGTTGAATTATTTTCTGCACGGTGTCTCTACCACTGAAACTTGGCAGAAATATATTTTATGGCAGGCATCGTCCAATTTTAAGCGGATTTTTATTTTTTTCTAGTGATATTCTCTCTTTCTTCCTCACGATGGATTAAGAGCGAGTAAAAGCAAGTCATAGGTGTTTAATAGTATTCTCTGTATTCATTTAAATTCCTAGATAAGATTGCTTACCATAATTATGTAAAAAGTAAAATAGAAATACAAATATAAAATAATATTATTAAGTGATGGGATTTAGGTCTAACTCTATAACGATACTTTTGAATGTAATAAAAAAAAATATAATTATTAAATATTTTCATTTACCGAAGAAGAGTAGGAACAGTTATTTTGTTTGAAATTTATTAAAATATTGCAATATCTTTATCAATTATGCTATGTTTTTTTTTGTAACAAGTTTAAAAAATATTAATTGTTATATATTTTATAAATTTTGAAGTACATGAGTTGAAGAGCGAATTTTGAAAGTCGGAATTCGGCAAAGGACTGACAATTACCTTCATTAAGAACCGTTTTTAATATTTGTCTTTATGACCTCCTAGTATTTGGAAATACGGATAAGCTTCAAAATTACTGAACAGGTATACTTGATAATTACCTAAATTAAACATGAGGATATCAAGTTACCCGCATTTCTTGGAATAACCCACAGGCATGTCAACAAAACGATTTCCACAAAAAAGACCTGAAACGAGCCCTCAAATAATGACCCGTTTACAACACAACTTTCCAGGAAATAAAAAAACAAATCTGACCTATTTCAATTCAATCCACACGTCAATGGCACAGCTTAATAAAAATACATTTTAAACTTTGAAAAAAGCATTAATTTAGTCTCAAGCCGGTAGAGCGGTAATGAAAAACAAATTCCGTCGAGTCGTGACTGAGCGGTCCGTGCAAATTTAATCTACTCTATCTACGTTTATTTCCCTAGAGGTCTCAGCAAACTGGACTCTACAACAATTATTTAAGACAAGTACCTAATACAGGGGTGAAACCTTGTTTAAACCTTAGCAAACTTCTGCTGTTTAATCTGTGAAGTTCTCGCCTTCAAGTTGATGGTACGAAGCACGTTAACTTGACTGTTTAAAGCCAGTAGTTAGTGGTATTCGTATATCAAGCTACTAAGCTAGAGATGTAGTTTTAAGTCTTTGGCCGGATGCAGTGAATTAATACAGCAGAATAACAGACACAACGCGACTGCATAAATGGACAGCAAACGTAAAATGTACAGTTTGTGTAAAAAACAAAGTGCATTTATTTCAGAAAAAAGTCGTCATCCAATAAAAAGCAAACTATTCCCGCCAAAGAAAAAAATCCACGTAAATAATGGATTTAAAGAAATTCATTTTACATTGGCATTCTTCACTAACGAGGTTTAAAATAAGTATTAAAAAAACATTAAAACATGTGTATGATTTTGCTGTATGGTATGTGGGTAAATTGTAAGCAGAAAGATTTACATACATCAAACTGGCACTAAGAGCACAAATACTGTCAATCTAGAAGGATGAATCCAATTATACATTAGTAGCAGTCAATTTACAAAGTTCGACATACCAAACATGTGTTATGTAACGCCAAGAACTACGGATAGGAAATCGAGGAGTAACGGAAAATAGACTTTAATGGAATAAAAGATTTAACAACTTATTTTACTATATGGCTCATAATTAGTTTGTTGATCCGAAACCAACTAGTACTCATACAGGGATGATTTGAGAGATACAAGAAATCTTATTCTACGTATGAATCGAACAAATATAGTAATACTATTCGCCGATAGATGTGGTTGGTAGTACTAGCGCTGCGCTTACGCCGTGGTGTGTTGTTTACAGTTCTATATAAGTATAATAACACGTAAAGCACTTTAGAATGTTTATATACACGCATTAAAGGTAAGTTAAGGTAAGAACGTGAACGTAAAATATAGCCTAAGATGTATTAAACTAAAACTTCTATTACCGGTGTTTTATTGTTGGTCATTACCGGAATCCCGATCGTTTTTCTAACAGACGAAACAACTTATGATTATGCTGATGGAGAACAAATCCAATAATATAAAGTTTATGCCAGTAAATTAACAAACTTTATCACGACAAAAATATATAACATTTATAGCTGTTAAGAATGTTTATAGCCATGCAATCAAAACTGCGAACCTAGACGCTACTCCAGTATAAAATATCGCCACCGATTCTTGCAACCACGCCAGTCCCCAGCGTCTGGCGTGGCGGTAGATTTTCTATTTTCATTCTATGCGGGTGCGACAACACCAGGATTAAAATATTGGACAGGGAATTCCACTAGACGGGTCTCACATCGCAGTTTCTGATATTTAATATTTCATTAGTTTTCAACATTACAATTCATATTTTCTTATCTCCGAAACTAATTTCGGCGAACAGGTTTCGCATATTTTGATTTCGCCGAATGTTCATCTCACCGAATCCTTATTTGTCAGAATCTAAATACGCATAATGTAGTATCGCCGAATTTAAATTAGCTGCAAATTCAACCTCTTACAATAAAATAACTGCTGCCGGTAAAGTAGGTTAGGTTCGGTTAGAACTGCAATCCCGAACAGAAGATGACTGCTGCCAGAAAAGTAGGTGTTTGGTATTAAAAAGTTATGCGTAAAGACCATTCGGCAAAAAAAGATTCTACAAAAACAGGATTCGGCGTTATGAAATTATGCTTTTAGATAATTATGCCTAGTGTGATTATGCGATATATAATTATGATAAAAAAATATGCGTAAACAAGGGGAACCATAAAATTACTTTGGGATTCGGTTGGAATATATTTCATTTTAAAATTAAGTATAAGTATACATTACGGGATACGTATCAAAATGTATCATTTTAAAACGTATAAGTTATCTCACATTTCGATACTTACACACCCAAGCAGCACACAAGCTGTGTAAGAGCTTATATCGCCATTTTACAGCCAGCTTGAGCGTTATAAGCGTTGTTTAAGCTTTAATACAGCTTGTGTGCTACTTTGGCATGCATTACTTGTGAAACTATTATGAGTACACAAATAAAGCACTACAAAAATATTAAACAATTCAATCAAATGCATATTATTATTGATTTTAAGGGAAATAACGGAACTCTAATTCGTCCGTTTATTCATCTGTCAAGACACCTATTTCTAACTACAGATTATAATGAAAATATGTATATATAAGTGTGTATTTATGATTTAGATTGTAACAGAATAGACAAAGCCAGTCATTTTAGTACATTTTAACATATCTCTTAGTATGATTCTGATAATACCCATTTAATTTTGCAATTTATTTTGACGATCTAGAAAAGTTATTTTTTTCTAAGTAATTTTTGCGAAACGCCTAAACATTTTGTGATACCTCGCTTAATCTTTTATTTCTCGTTTACATACCTTATAGTTTAAGAACCAAAATGTGTCTTTATATATTTCAAAGCAAATTCATTTTAATAATTAATGAAGACTTACGAGTCTAATGAATTGCTTAGAAAATTTCTACAAAATACCTACCTACTTTTAAACCGGCGCGCAATAGATCCATTTTAGCTTTACTGTAGACTAATAATGATTAACTCCTCAAATTCATAAATGCTTATAAAAAGGTTTCCATTACTTATTCAGAGTAGAGTATTATAGACCACTTTGCTAAATAACTGAGCTACTTAGGATCTTGTGCACATAAATATATTGAAACTAGAAGGTACCCGCAACTTCGCTCGCGTAGGAGAAAAAGTCATAGTCCCTCTTTTTTTCTTTAGAGAAGTCGGATAAAAAGTATCCTATAACCATCTGCGGATACCCAGCTATCCGTGTACCAAAAATAATTGAAATCCGTTTAGCCGATTTGGTGCGATGAGTCGTTATATAAAAAGAAACCAAAAAAAAATGTGACCTCCAAATAGTCCATCTCAATTTTTTTTTATATTTTCATATCATTTTTACAACTTTATAATAGTTAAAATGTTTTAAGGCGGGTAAAATCATGGTCCATGGTCAGTTATACCATCTCGTAAGGCATGTCGCCTTAACTCCCACTTAATGGACAGTGGACCTGGAGGGGCCTGCGTGTAACTTATAGCGTAGCTGCTTCTGGCTGTTTAATTTTTTTTTTAAATATATATTTGTTATGTATATTAGCTTTAGTCGTGATTTTAGCTTAATAGTCACTTGTTTGATGTATAATCTTTATATTTTAATTTTTGTTTTTGACATTTGAAGACACTTTTCACCTCCAATACATAATGCGTTGACCACGTAGACTTTTAATATCTCTAATTTATAGTTTTGACCACGGAGACACCTAATGTCTATTAAATGTAGTATAGGCTTCCTTATATACTATTAATTATTATTATTATTTCCTTTTTTTCACACCTAGAGACCCTTTAAACAAAGTATAGGTTAAGTTATATAATCGAATGGTCCCGGGTACAATATACTTGCAGTAGTATGCAGTAGTAGGTATTTGTCTGTTGCATAATTCATATTGTTGCTAACTATAATTTCATAATGTAGATTGTAAAACATATTCTATTTATTGTAAAATTACGCTTGTAAAAGTGCCCTTGAGGCCTACATGCAGAATAAAGTAATGAATTTGAAGTAACTGATAATATAAAGAAATGTTTTCATTACGACAGGTGAGAACAATTCTTACTACTTCAACCTAGCCCTTTACTAAATACTTAATAATTGCAGCGCACAAGCGTACATAATATCTGTTAATATGCTATTGGGTGACCAAGCCGAAGAATGATCCCTACCCAGTCCAAAACAAGTTTGAAGCAGGGTTACGTAAAAATGAGAAAAAATATGTTTCCCAAAGTGTTCTAGTTTCAAATATGAAATTAATTTCCCAACCTTAAAAATGTATACTTCACGACGACTTGTTGGTGAAATTGCGTGGACTTTGCGGACACACGAGTACATTGACGTGATTTTACGTCACTGAGGACACTGAGACAGGTGGTCGAGCTTTCGTTTGATCGCGTTTGGTGTCTAAATCAATGCACCGCATATTTTCAAAGTCATAAGTATGTCTTATGCAGTGGTTAAAAAATCCTGCTGTTTTTATTTTTGTTTTGAATGGAAGCGTCAGATGTTATATGGAACAGTTGTTAACTGGAACAGTAAGCAGGGTTACGTAAAAATACCCAACGTAATCCCGTGACGATATTATCGCAGCTTCAACCCACGCAATGCAGATATAAATACATGACCACGTCGTACAATTTCTGCAATAATAAATATACACCGTAACGGTAAATCTCTGCATAATAGGGCATTTCTATAAACGTCGTTTTAAAAAATAAAGGCATTGGTCTATGGGCCTTTGTTTCAAATCAGAGGGTAACCCTAATTTCTTTCGCGGTGGAGCGTAAAGCAGCCTCTAACAATTGCCGTTTAAAGTATTTATTATGTTTTTATCTCTCTATCTTGGATATACCGTTTAGAAAATAGAGGGGGGAGGGGAAACGGTGCCAACACTGGATTTTCATAGATCCGGCTGTTTTTAGCCTCTATTTTGTTAAAGCATGGTCGATAATAAGTATTTATTGGCCATCTGTGGATACCCCGGTATACCCGCGTCCCAAAAACAGTTGAAATCAGAAGTCCACGTATTTTGGCGTGATGAGCCCGCAAATATGCATAAATAAAAAAAAAAACTCGATTCAAGCACCTCCAATAAGCCTATTTTATAATATAGTCAATTTATTTGACAACTTTATAATACAACCCTTTTTTTGTAGTCTGAAGAAAAAGGAACTTGTAGGGTAATTTGACACTTAGTTATAGGAGGTGTAAATATAATTGGCCAAAAGACGAATGCAATATTCCATTTCAAGAAATATTTGTTTACTGAGTAGTTTAATTTAAATCCTACAAAAATGAAAATCCTTAATCTAATATTTTGTAATTTACGGAATACGGCTTTACCGGTACCGGTAATATTGGTAAATTGGTTAAGCGCTTGTGTTAATTACTGGTACAATAATTTATTCTTACGATACGAGTGCTAACGACTGGTTATCGTGCTCTTGTTCCAGTGTTCTGAGCCATGACCTTCGAGAATTACCTCATGGCGCATGAACATAATTATCATAAGCATATAACTAAGAAGCAAGATTTATTATTTGATATCAACAGGACTCTATCATTGAATAATTCAATGACTAAAGTAATTTGGAACGCAGTTAGAACCGGCTGATATCAATGCTATTATAATGTCTTTAAAAGGTTCTTACTTTTGTAGTTCCGTTAATGGAACGGTACTCTTCGTACCAATTTTTTACTTTATATTTTCGGGTATTACCGGTATACGGGTTAAACTTTTGCAGTATTATATGATATTGAATTATTTATTTATGTTGATATACATTATTATAGTCATAAATACATGTCAAAATAATAAAAATTAATAAAAATTAAAACGTAGGCAAAAAGAAAAAAAATGCTGCATTAAGTCAGGCAGTGGCTTGCGGTCCATATAGGCACAAAGGCACTGTCAATCCTAAAGGACCATCGCTCCACATAACCACAGACTCTATGGCATAGAGAAACTGCCTACCCGTGAGATCAAAACATTTTAACTGCCTACCTATGTAGACCCTACGCCTGCATGCAGGCTGAATGCTGCACAACACATATGTGTTATTGAAAGACCTGTATATCTGCATTCTAATAAATAAATAAATAATAAATAAATAAAAGAGTGGAAAGGAATGATTATCGTGGTCTTGTTTTATAATCTTTTGGCCTACTCAAATTGCCTCACGAAACAGCGACCATAAATGTTCTAAGTAAGGCAAGATTTATTTTATATCAACAGCCCAGGATAAAATGAGAACTTTTATTATTGCTGAATTCCACTCTCGTAGCTAACAGCTGAGGCGAGAGTTATTGGGACACGAGGTTAATTCAAAAACTGTATTTTTTCCTTCTGTAGGTCTGTTGTATTTGCTATCAACACTTATTACTTTTTTTGCATTATCGGTAACAAAACGGTACTGTGCTTTTACCGTTTGTATACCAGAATTGGGCCGGTGTTATCAGTAAACTGGCTCAGTCTTATTGACTCAGTTTGTGTAGCCCATACGTGTAAGTAAGCAAATATGTACAGATTGTCTAACTTGTATGTGCAAATTTAGATAAATCCTTAAGTTTACACGGGTTCACGCCCCATATATTATTATGATGCACTCCCGTATCAAATGTATCTCGTAATGCTTCCCTTGCGATGCATAAACAGAGAACGTGTTAACCAGTTTACTAGTAGGTAGGTAATACTGGTCAAATACCAGTATAGATTCGATAAAAAATGTTGGTACCAAAATTCTAACAAACAAAAGAAACCTTACTCGAGTTGACAGTGGAGCAAAAGGAATATTTCAGTTTTTGAATCAACTTCTTGTCCCGATAATTCTCGTCTCAGCTTTTAGCTACGAGACTGGAATACAGCACTAATACAACAACAATATTTCATTTTATCCTGGGCTGTCAATATAAAATAAATCTTACATTACTTAGGACACTTATGGTCGCTACTCTGTGAAACATGAATTCTGTGAAATTCGAGTTGCTCGTGGATCAGAATGCTGCACTCTCGTTGTTCATTGTAAAATAAATATTTCTAGAATGTTTCAGAACTGTATTTAGGACGAGACAAATATATTTAGATTCAGGTTTCAGAATTTTAACAAAATATACGATAATCTCGTAACTGAACGAAAAAGCCGGTTCTTTTGTTTTAAGTGAATACCGGTTTCCGAGCCCTGGTAAGAATACAGGAACGAATAACTCACACAAGTACACTGCAAACTCTGAGCCAGTTTACACGTAGAACGAGCATGCATGAATGGGGGGACTATTTCTAATTTTCAGATTATTTTTGTTGTAGCAGGCAAACGAGCAGACGGATCGCCTGATGGTAAGTGATCACCGTAACCCATACACACCTGCAACACCAGAGGAAGCACAAGTGTGACACCGGCCTTTGTACAATAGTTTATGGTTTAAGATATTTATTTTTCAAAAGATTGACATAAATCACTTACTGAGAACAATAATTTGCAATACTAAACAGGCGAGGGTAGTATGCAAAAAAGAACTTGACGACTTAGGTACAGAGGCGCTTGGCAACAAGCGCAATGCAAAGTGCAACAATGTAAAGATGTGCGTAGAGGCTAGTTAAATTGAACTACTCGTGTGACCACTGGTTAATTATGAGGTAAATACATGCGTGGTTCACACGAATTTGCACAACCAACGTGTTAAGAGTCCCGTAAAACTCGGTTCTCCATACAAACGTAGTTACGCTCTCATTTTAAAACGACTAGCTAGCTAGTTTGCTCTGAAAGTTCTGAAACTTTGTACTTAGATATGTTAAGGCAAATGAAGAGCTGAAATTAGATTATGTCGCTTCAGGTACCATAGTAAAAAAAAATACAGCTAATTTAACTTTTGTATAAAATCCTTATTTTTGCTTTTTTTATTTCTTTTATAAACTAGAGCCATATAAACTAATAATAGGCCTTGATATACCTTATATGCAAAGTTTCGTTACAATCCAAAACGTATTTATAAAATGAGAACGAAGCTCCGTTTGTATGGGAAGGTGCAATCCGGCCGAGCTTGCCGGGGACACTTAAATCGAACTACTCGTGTGACTACTGGTTAATTGTGAGATACATACATAAATGCGTGGTTTACACAAATTTGCACAACAAACGTGTTAAGCGTGTGCATTATCGTGCTTGTATCATCGTGTTCTGATCCATGACCTATTCGAATTGCCTCACGGAGCGGCGACCATAAATGTCCTAAGTAAGGTAAGATTTATTTTATATCGACAGCCCAGGATACAATGAGAAATTGTATTATTGCTGAATTCCACTCTCGTAGCTACATCGTGCACGGTAAGTACGTGATTGAAATTATTGCGGTTTTCTTATTTCGCTGGAGATAAACTTGTAACAGGGGTGCTAGCTTGGTTTATTTTGTCGTATAATTTTAACTGGAAAATTACTTACCCTGAGACTCAGACGTGTTTATATTATTACGTTAGCGTATACACAAACCGTAAAAGCCGGTGCGAGAAGGGCAGTAACTGAGCCTGTTTGGGTCCTTATTGTCATCGTGACAAGAGCGAATAAGGTACGTGTTTCAATTTACCTTACTGTACTTAGCTCGACGGAAACACGGATTGCCTGCCTCGTTTACTACTCGTCAGGCAATCCACTCTTTCGCGGCCTGTGTAGTAACGTTTTATTATATTTATCATTAATGCAAGCACTGCGGAAGAATGCATTAGCATGGGGAAATAGCGAGGAAATGCTAGAATCATCTTTGGGATCGTGCCGTGGGGGCACTGTTATTTACACCTATTTTAGATTTAGGTTGATATAATTAGCAAGTTTTAATATTTTCCATTGTTCTCTCGTATCTTTGTTCTGCACGAATTTATCAGGGGGTACGGCAGCGCCCCCGCCAAGTTGAGCGCGAAGCAAACACTGCCGTACCATCCTTTACTGGAACCATTTCGCCGCATTTTCAGCCCCCCATTTGAAAACTTCTGGATAGGACCAGAACGTAGAAATTTTCGTCATCCAGTAAGCTATAATCACATACTTGAAATGCAAAATTTCAAGTCTGTAGGTCATTTAATTCCGAAGTTAAGCGAAAGCAAAGTTTCGCATTTATGACACTCACTCACTCACTCAATGATCATCAGAATAGAACTAGTACTTCCCATACGCTCAGAGAGCTGAAATTTGGTACAGAGTTAGGGTTTAATGGCCACATAAATGGGAAACTATCAAACTAGGATAATCTAAGATCTGAAGTACCTGGTGACCCTGATTAGAAAACACAAAAGCCCAACCAAACTATTAGAGATCGACATACCGCCTTTACAAAAAATATTCAACTTGGTGGGCCATCATGTCATGTCCAAAATTGAAGGGTTATGCCCACGTTTCTACAAAAAGAAGTGAAATCCCACCAAAAACATTTTGTAAAAAACTAGCCAAGTCTCGATGGAGCTGCTTGTTTATCTCTAAAAAGTAATGAAATCTAGACAAAGTCGTGCCAAGTCCTAGGTTATTTACTGCGTTTTTTTTATTATTATAGTTAATGTTGTGTGACTAGGCCGTTGAAGGGTACACAAGGGTACAAAACCAGGTGCTCCATGACACCGTCCGACGCCCGACCGTCAACGATTGGTGCAATGGTGTCATGCTCCATCGAGACTTGGCTAGGTTTTTACAGAATGTTTTTGGTGGGATTTAACTATTATTTTATACATAAGTTAAGATCCGAGTCGCAGGCTTCATCAGGTGGGTTACAAAATAACTAACATTAATTAGCCACGCTATATTATATTTACTACAGAGTTGAAAATTGATTGATCAAAATAACGTAGTTCGAAACATTGAGCTTAAAAAATGATTATGTAAATTACTGAATTACTGCAATTGAAAATTAAATATGAAAATGAAATTATTGGAAACAAGCTTGTGCTTATATTAATTAAGTAGTAACAGGAATTATATTTTCAACTTCTCTGTATCCAATTTAAAACCGTTGTACTTTGACACAAAAACATTTATTTTTTGTAGTAATTGATTATACTTTTAATCCTTATTTTTAAATTAAAAATAAATTGCTTTGATAAAACTGGGACCCCAGTGTAAAAACAAACAACTAACAGCATTTCGGGCCATGCTCAGTGTAGGATTCCGCAGCCATTACTACGAAGGAATATATTACACAATGAAAAGATACGATATGAAAAAGTGCAACATCAAAAGAGCGTATCTTCATAGCACACGTTATTCTGTTGAAAGGCACAGTTTTTCGGCAATAATTTTATATTGACTTCTAACTACCAACCTGAGTCGCGGCTTATACAATAAACCTACTTATACTCCGGATTTAATCAATATCCATTTAGTAGTTTTTGAGTAAAATGCCTGTGGCATACATACGGATGGACGGTCGGACAGACATGCCGAAACTATAAGGTTTCAGAACGTCGGGAACTCAAATGAGATAATATACGTGATCTCTGTTTAAATTGTTTTATTCAAATGAGTGATGTTAACAAAAGTAATTTTCAACATGATCGGGTATACCGTTTTTGAATTATGCCAAAAAACTGCGCTTCTCAGCAATAGGAAATCAGTGCCGTGGAGATACGCTCTTTTGCTAGTGCACCTTTTCATATCGCATTTTTTCCATCTGTAGTGCATTTTTTTGTAAGAACAGCTGCGGAACCCTACATTGAGCGTGGTCTGACATGCTCCTGGCCGGTTTTTTTTCTTTTGAGTTACGGAACCCTAAATATGAACAACTTTTATTATTACGAGTATCAATCCAATTAGACTCGTTTATTCGTGTGTTAGTATCTGGCCTTACGTAATATGTTTAATGTGATGAAGGTTATCAATAATTGTTATAATATTCAATATATTCTATGTATCAGTATAAAAAAGTAATTAAAAAACAAACAAAAAACCCGACTGCGTAAAAAACTAAAAAGAAAAAAACAAGTCCAGTACCCCAGAAATTTGTTAAGTTATACATGATCGATACTCGCATTATAACAAATAATAAATTCTAATATGGAAAATAGCGATTTTGAACAGTCGGGACCCATAAGAAATCTAGATCGACGCAAATCTTCCCAACAATGGGTCCCGACTGTTTAAAATCGCTATGTTTATAACTTAACAAATTTCTGGGGTACTGGACTTGTTTTATTCTTTTTAGTTTTTTACGCAGTCGGGTTTTGTTTTGTAATTACTTTTTTTATTTTATACTTTTTAGTTAAAATTATAAAAGTCAGTTAATTTCGCAATCTTTATCGTGGGGGTTATTGAGAAGCTTGCACAGATTTATTACCATACCATGAAATGAAAATTTAGTGACAACGGCTTGCTAGCCAACTTTAAATGGTTATAGTTCCTAACTGGTAAGTCCAAATTAAAAATGATAAAAAAAAACCTAATAATGATTTTTAAATCCCTATTCATTGATATCCCACTCGATATAGTACATCGATTTTTTTTTTTTCTTTTTCACAATATGGCGTCTCATTATCGCCATTTTGAGTTTTCATCATTTTCATGTTTTCAGTGACATTTGGACAGTTAAGACAAATCGATTGACGTAAGAAGCATCAAAATCGGTCCACGCGTTTGGTCTCTAGAGTGCCAGATAGGAACAAACATGCATACATACATACATACATACATACATACATACATAGACTGATAAACACATTACCACTCCTTTGCGTCGCACAGTCAGGTAAAAAAGTAAGTCATAATGTCTATATATAAAGTAGTAAAAATTAAATGTCTGTACATTGAAGATATTTTCAAAAAGATGACTGTAACGGACTCTTTGAAATGACTAGTTGCGGGTACTTTTTAGTACTAAAACATTTTTATTTATTTTCAACAAAAGAAAACTTTTTATGGGCAAAATTTGCTTTCTACTTTATGTACTTCATAGGTATGCAATGATTTTGTTACGACTTTTCAATTTCAGAAAAAAAAGAAATATTAGTCAAGCATTTGGTGCTGCATTTTTTGTTGCACGTAGGTTAAGTTGACTTACAACGTTCAAGGATGGTGATAAAATACTTTTTACTCGACAACGGTGTGCGAAAAAGAGGGTTATGACTTTTCCTCCTCCGTAAACAAAGTTGCGGGCGCCTTCTAGTTGTGGTTGTGACTACTGATGTGCAATTTGTGGAAACTTTCCAAAATGCTTAAAAAAGGTCTTAAGTCTAGTGTTAACGTATATGTTTATAAGATTTTTTAAGATTTTTTTAGTATATAAAAGTCTAGTGTTAACCTACCTGTTTAAAAGACCTTTTTTAAGCATTTTGGAAAGTTTCCGCAATTTGCACATCAGTAGTTGTGACAAACATTTAACATTCGGTGCATTCAGTTTCGGAAAACGTTATAAAAATTAAAGAGTGCCAAGTCGCGACGTTGATGGGTGAAAATGTGAAAATTCTCGACATTTTTAAACGGAAATAATTTAACGTCTCACGGGATAGACGTTTTATTTAAGGCTTTCGTTGAAACTGCAAAATAATATACTATGCTTTGAAAAATAATGCACAAAAATGCATGAAAGGCGTACTAAACGTTAGAAGCAAATTTTATCGTGGCGTTTGAAATGCAATAAGAATTTCACAAGTTATACGGAACCCTTATGGATTCGTCATGTCTGTCTGTCTGTATGTCACAGGCATTTTATTCAAAAACTATAACATGTATATTGACGAAATTTGGAGCGTAGGTGTCTTGTGTAAACCGCTACTTACTTTAATAGTTAAATAAAAATATATATATTTCTAGGGGAGGCACTCCATACTTGTAACCGAAAGTGAAAAAAAATTTTTTCAGCAAATAATAATGTGAATGAACTAAAATGAGATAATATACGCGATGTAATCCGTTAAATTGTTTTATTTCAAATAATAATGTGTTGCACATATTTTGACAGTTCTTCTAAATACATTTTGAGGTTTTTTTTTTTAATGAAATCTATTTAGTGAACACTTTCCGAAATATTCGCTCCAAGCATACGGTTTTTAAGTTATTGCCAAAAAACTGCGCTTCTCAGCAAAAGGACGTAAGTGCCGGGAAGATACGCTCTTTTGTTAGTGTTGTTTTTCATATCGTATTTTTTTTCATCTGTAGTGCATTTTTTTGGATAAATGGCAGCGAAACCCTTCATGGGCGAGTGGCCGCTTTTTCTGTGAATGTTTTTTTATGCCGTAGGTATTAAATTTTGCAACGTTCGTATTTCAGTGTTGTACGATGTAAAATAAACTTTCAATAGTTTTACATTTATGATTTCCGACAAACCAAACTTCAAATTTTTGCAGTGTATATGGGCAAAAATTTCGGCAGATTAGTGTGCCAAATAAATAAAACGACATAAAAAAAATTGCTACTCTTTTCCTGGAAGCCGTGGCACTCAATCTCAATCAGAATTTAAGGATCATTAAAACAAGAGGACTGACCATCTCCATACAAAAAGCCGTGCCCCGGTATGTACAACGCCATCTATATATAAGAATATTTTTTTACAAAGATTCAACTTTGCAAGCGTGACACAGTATTTAAATGTTACGATTTATTTATTATTAGTTATTTTCGAACTAATTGTTACTATACTATGTTTCTTTATTCAATTATAACATCGTTAAATGTTAAGTTTTAAAGTGCCATCTAGTTTTTACCAGAATATCTCCTCACGATCGAAATACGACCCAAAGTATCGCAACTGTCAGTCCTCTTGTAAGTTCCTTGATCAGAATAAATAAAATATAACGTATCAAAAAAAAGCGTTTCTAAGGCTCAATTGTTAAAATTGTCGTAATTGATTAATAAAGTGGCCCTATTTTATAAACAGGAAAAACTTAATTTTTGTACAATCATTAAATGCTTTACAAGTCCCTATTTTTTATCTTTAAGTCCTTCTTTATTAGTTTCCTGAAATCCAACATACGCAGATGTATTTTTTTGTTTTATTCTCTATGATCTCATTTGGCCTGTAGATCCATTTTAGATTTACTGAAGTGAGCAGATGTAATACTCATTCTAATTGCATATTTACTTTCACAACTTAGGAATTCTTCGTTTTGTGTATAGGTAAAGAAAACCGGCCAAATGCGAGTTGGACTCGCGCTCCGAGTGTTTGCTACAAAATATACGCTACAAACGGCCGTGTCTATGTCGTATGAAAGTCCAGTGTTAGCAGAGCCCTACTCCTAAGCAAATCACCATCATCTCATTCATTATCATCAGATCATTTTATATTGGTTAGTGACATAGACAGGCAAACATAAAATTTATACTGTTGTTAGTATTTGTTAGTACAGCGGGTGCCGAAATACATCATCTATGAAAATTTCAACTGTCTAGGTATCACGGTTCATGAGATACAGCCTGGTGACAGACAGACAGACAGACGAACGGACAGCGGTACGGGTAATAGGTTCCCGTTTTACCCTTTGTTTGCGAAACCGTAAAAAAGATACACCATTTATTTAAACTTACACGATCTTCACTCATTATCACAACACAATAAAACGGGGCTTAATCGCGTATAAATACGAGTATGATTTATTTAATTACCTTTCGTTGGTAATTCTTCGACGTTTCAGACGTCGCGTTACGCGATTAAGCCCCGTTTTGTTGTGTTGTGACAATAAGATACACCATCTTTTGGATTAATCTCTCTCTTTTATAAATTTAATTTAAATATTTTCAAAATAGCGAAAACTATTACTAATGGAACCCGATTCACATAATTACATTAAATTTTCATCTGTTGCAGTCTGTCTGTCACAGGGCTTTAACTCTTGCATCATAACATTGTATTTGTCATAGAATCCGTGTTTTTATGACTCTTACAACAACAAATAATACAAATAAAATTAATAATATAATAATTATTATTTATTTATTTTAGTTTATTCTTGAACTAACTAGATATCATACTGCTTAATCTATATTAATAATATGTACGTCAAAAATTATATGTCTATACACTGCAGATATAAAAAAGTCAAATGGGCTATTTGGAGGTCAATTTGTGTTTGTACGTGTCGTTGTGGCTTCACTACGTGAAAACGGCTTTACGGATTTCATTAATTTTTGGAACACGAGTGGGCATCCATAGATGAATATAGGATAATTTTTGCTCCACTACGCTGAATAAAAATGGGGGTTATGATTTTTCACCTCCGCCTCATACATCAATAACGCAGGCTATAAATTGCAACCCTACGTGGACGAAGTCGTTGGCAACAGCTAGTAGATGATTGCAGAAAAATTGTACCTTTAGTTTTTTTTAGACTCTTATCATTTTTAGCCTATTCTAGCCTCATATAAGAAAAAAAATGTCCCAAATGTTGAGACATAAAATGTCCCCAATCTTTATTTCACTTTTGTTAAATTCCGGTATAATAATGTTTTTTTTTATGAACGTCGCACCTGAGAAACATTGTTTTTTACAAAATCTTGAAACTGGATCTCGGTGCATGTTTTCTGTAAATGACCCTAGTCTTAAATAATCCGGGACATGTGACGTCAAACTGCAATATTCAAATTCAACTAGAATTTCAGGGACTAAGCCCTAAAACGCACTGAGCCTCAAAATTCAGATCACAGACGGTTTTAAAGTAAATATTCATACACATGTTCAAATATTAACGGGGTTGAGTGGGCGGCGTATTTGACTTACCTACAGGGGCTTTGTACCGCGTGGTAAATTATATTTTGTCCGAGTTATATCTGAGGTATCACCAGTGGGTACACGTCTAAAACACAATCTATCATTGGTATGATTAATCCCCGACGTCTAAGCTATTATAAAGTTGCAAACGTAAAATGTCTGTGACATTGGAGATATAGAAGAAGTGATACGGTCTAATTAAAAATCACTGAATCGAAAATTATTTGTTTTATTTTTTGTGCATGTGTTTGTGTTGATGTGGATTCATTAAGCCAAAACGGCTAAACTGATTTCAACTATTTTTGGTATACGGGAATCTATGCATCGACAAATAGTTATAAAAGACTTATTATCTGTTTTTTTTTTTCTCCTTCACTGACGAAATTGTTAGTACAGACATAAAAGCTGTTGATCTTGACGGCTAAACCAACTGTTTTGTAACTTGCGTGAAACCTTGCGTGTTCAAACATGAAACATGTCTTAATCGCGTATAAATATGATTTATTCACCTTTCGTTGGTAATTCTTTGACGTTACGGACGTTGCGTTACAAAAACTAAATCGTATTTGTACGGGACTAAGCCCCATTTTGTTTTGGTGTATTCATTTAAGAGCTTTGATGCCACATATTTGCTCACTTGTGTATAAAAATATGATTTATTTATTTAATTTGCATTGGTCATTGCCTTGCGTTTCGAATGTCGCGTTACGTCCACAGTTATGATATTTTTGATGTTTTGTCTCTTATGTAGGTCTTGGGAAAAACAATTATACAATGTCAACTTGTCAATAATGCAGCTTGAATAGGGAAATCGATATAAATCCGCTATATGATCGTGATATGGCCAAGATATTACTCAATCGGAGTTATCATAATGCCTCGTTGAATTCGGGCCCCGTAAGCCCGGTAGTACCTTGAGTAAAACCCATACTATCTATTGAAATAAAACAATTTAACGGATTATATCGTGTATATTATCTCATTTTAGTTCCCGACGTTTCGGAAGCTTTCCAGCTCTCCATGGTCACATGTGGACCATTCTATCTACTTCAACAATAAACGAACATTTGTTTATGTCAGACTTCTTATCGAACGAATAGGCATAATGCTGCAAGTCAAATTTTGAAAATTATGATTTAAAAATATAATGGTTCTGAAATACAAAAATTCAGTTACGCAAATATAGTGACTTATTTGAAAGCTTTTTTCACAATACTTATAATTCATTAAAACAATAATTGTATGGCAGCCATATATACTTATACTAGCTTCTACCCGCGACTTCGTCCGCCTCAAATTCATTTATCGTGGATAAGGGTATTTTTCCAGATTAAAAAGTAGCCTATGTCCTTCCCCGGGACTCAAACTATCTCCATATCAAATTTCATCCAAATCGGTTCAGCGGTTTAAGCGTGAAGAGGTAACAGACAGACAGACAGACAGACGACAGACACACTTTCACTTTTATAATATTAGTAAGCATATGGTTGCCATACAATTACGCAGAGCTCTTACATATGTTAACGCAGTTTTTCAAGATCAAAATGCCAAAATACTTTTTTTTCCTATTAATTTGGTACACCTACTCAAGGATCACGTCACACCTTAGTAGCAATTAGTATGAAGTATTTTCAGCGTTCAGTTGGTAGGAATGCCGAACTTTAACAATTATTTCTGACTTTTAGAGTACTTATATTTAGTCCCAATAAACATCATCAACTCATTATTAGGAATAAGTTATACTTGTCCTAAGTGTTGATCGAGATCATAGTGCTATTTCTTTCGCTAAGATCATGCAAGTATGAACGAGATAGTATTTCGATCGCGTTCGTCATTTCGGTTAAGATTGATTGAGCAAGTATAGTCGGCGCAGCAAAACTTATAATTTTAATAGGTTTCCATAAAGTGATACGCGTGGAAGAAAATTATTTGGTTCATCGTTCTCTTTTATACCATTCTTAGATGCTGCAGTTATCCGTGTGCCAAATATAATTAAAATCAGCGCTGAAAATTCGACGTACCATGAAAACAACGAGATCTGATTGAATCACATTGAAGATATAAAAAAAAATACAAACTTTTTGAAGTTCACTGCATCGAATATTTTTTTTATTGCAAGTTCGCCAGCGGAGGAAAAAAAATATAACCCTCTTTTTTTTTCAGTGTAGTCAAGTAAAGAGTATCTAATAACCATCAGTGGATGCATATGCATATCTACCCGTGTACCAAAAAAAGTTGAAGTCTGTTTAATCGATTTGTCGTGATGAAGCCACAACGCCACATACAAACGGGCAAAAAGGATCGAAAAAAATTAAATCCTCAATTTTTTTTATAGAGTACAGACTGACAATTTTAATATGTTATAATATTAAAGAAGGCAGTATCGATCCAAATATGGACTCAGGTCACCTTCCATTACCACTGACAGATATTTCCAACTTTTGCCCGCAACTTTGCCCGCCGCGTACAATAGGGTACTCGACTGACGGATCAAATTAGAACTTTTTATGAACTGTCAAAATGCTCAGAGAGTAAAGTTTCAAAGGAAAAATAAATAAATAAATATAAGGAAACACTTATAAACCGGGACACGGTTTTTATAAGATGGCATATCAAACATACGTAAGTTGTTGAAAAGTAATATTTTTCTTTTTTTTTCTTTTATTATATTTTTACTTTCATAGGTGTTGATATGTTTTCATTGAGAACGAGGCATTGAACTTATACTTAAGATAGGCTAAATACTCATAATGTAATAGACAAGAGTTACTTGGAAAAAAATATTGACTGTTGAGTTTGTTACGGATTTCTTCTCAACAGTAATCTCCTTTTGGGAAATGCCGTACAGTCAGACTTGTAAAAGTGCCCTTACGGAATAAATATCATTATTTTATTACTAGCTTCTGCCCGCGACTTTGTCCGCCTTGAATTCGTTTATCACGGATAAGGGTATTTTTTCGGGATAAAAAGTAGCCTATTTCGTTCCCCGGGACTCAAACTATCTCCATACTAAATTTCATCCAAATCGGTTAAGCGGTTTAAGCGTGAAGAGGTAACAGACCGACAGACACCCAGACAGACAGACGGACACACTTTTGCAGTTATAATATCAGTATGGATTTCGAACAAATCGAAATATATAGCCACTGGTAAGTTCGATAGGGCTTTTTAGAAATAAGGGATAGAAAAAAGATGGACGGTGGACAAAATTTATGCTATTTTCAGAGTGATATTTCCGAAAATATTTAACTAGTCAATTTTACGGTTTTTTTGAGATACCTCATAATGTTTTGAAAAGGACTGTCGAAATATGTTCCACACATTGATATTTGATGGTTTTTTTTTAATTTCGGTTACATATATGGTATGTTTTGGTCCCACCAAGATATATGTTTTTTTTTTAACTATCAAACTAAGAGTGGCCTCTACAATAAGCACCTATACTCAAAATAGTATAAATATTAATATTGTAGTTATTAAATAAAATGCCTGTGATATACGGACGGATATGACGCAACCGTAAGGGTTCCTTTTTTGCCATTTTGGCTACGGAACCCTTAAAAATGTTACTATCAAAAGTTAGATCGTAAATATATTCCTCTGTACAGTGGAGCATTTTAAAAAAGACAGCATTGTTGGACATAACGAAGTTACAAGGTTCAAGCCTCGGCGTATCGGTTAGCGGATCTGAACGAAAGCGCACGTTGTACTAATTTCTCTGGCAGGTTTATGCACCTTTTCAGGCAACTAGATATGCACCCCATTGTATATTCATCAGTACTCTAAAAGCATTTTTGGTATTTTCTGGCCCAACACCATCACCAACCGCCTTTGGAAATTAGCGAACCAACGTCCTGTTCACGTAATCATCCTCAACAGAAAATGGCGTTCAAATCGCCACACACTACCGCAAGAATACTTCCGTCTCACTAAACAGGTATCCTGATATTCTCCCATCGGGAAAAGTAGGAGAGGGTGGCCAAAGTGTACTTAGAGGAGAACTGTGGCCCAGGAAGGCACCTCTATCGGCATGAGCTGGCAGGGGATATAATAAAAAACTGTTGTTTAGGCCCTATGGTCCTCGATGAGTTTAAGAATCCAAGAAGAAAAAGAGACCTCTAAAAAAAGCGCTTACAAAACAGCTTATATAGCAGCCCCTAGAACAGTTAAAAATCTATGGAGCCTGTGGCAAATAAAAAAAATGAGCCAATGACATGTCCGACTATGCACAGTGTAGGGCAGCCGTAAATATAAATACTTTTTACCAAAAAAATAAAACCGACTCCAAAAAAACTAAAAAGTAAAAAAATAACGCCATAATTCAGTTTCTTCAATTTACTTACAAGTAACCGTTTCTATACTCAATCTATACAGTATATACAATTAATCTTATTTTGGCGTCGGTGTTCATGTTTAATAAAACATTTTTTTTTAGTTGTCGAATGTAAATCTATGTCTTTAAATATCTCTATTACAAAGTTATGAAAATTATGTATACGTAGCTGCTCATGCAGGGATATTTAAAGGATTAAACAAAGAAAGTTATAACTTCTCCCTTATCCGCGGACGACGTGGTTTATTGTTTTTGTGTTTCTCTTCTTACACAAGAGTCTTGAATGGACATAATTCTTAGGGTACAAATTGCTGTCCGAGAAAAACATTAGTTACTATTTTATCCCGAAAAATATATAGTTTCATGAAGGATTATAGGAATATAGTATGATACGTTTACCATGCGGGAAGAACCGTGGAAAAAGTGGTAATATTATTATTATTTAAATTATTTTTACTGTAATATTAACATTGGCAGAAGGCATGTAAAATTAATGATCAAATAAAAAAATATACTTTTGACAACTGGTTTAGCTCAGTGAGAGTAAAGTTGCCTACGAAGCTGAAGGTCCTGGGTTCAAATGCTGGTAATGGCAAATATTTGTGTGATGAGCATAAATATTTGTTCCTGAGTCTTGGATGTTTTGTACCTATATAAATAAATATAAAATGTATATTTAATAAGTCGTCGTCTAGTAATTATATAACAATCCATACTGAGCATACCATGGGACTACTTCAATTTGAGTAAAAATTGTCCTGTAATATTTATAATAATTTATATTTATAATTTATTACTATCGGCACCCACCGCGGGACTAGAATTAAATACGACTAAAATATTATATTAGGTTAAAGCATGGATAATAGAAATAACCAACTTACTGGTTTATCGTTCAAAATATCCCATTCCTCTGTACAAAAAAAAATACTCATTATCACGCCGACACAACTCTCAAACTCGACGTATAAACAAATTCAAAATTCAAAGAAACTTCGGATTGTTTTCAACACAACGTTGATTACCTTGTATAAGTAAGCTGAGAACCGCTAAGACAAACATCCTGACGTAGTCCTTGCAAAAGTTTCATCACATCACATGAATTTAAATTAGAAACACTGTCATCACTATTGCAGATTTTTTTTTGCTTCGGAAGCTGTCACGTAATTTTACTTCGGGGTGGGAGAGCGCATAGCGAACGGCCTTCGTCTACCGTGACTGGCGCGCGACTGAGCTTAACTTGAGTGTACTCGGTCGCGCCCCGCACAACCGCCCCCACATTTTCATGACCTTATGGCCCATGTCAATATAACTTATGTATTACGTTATTATCAGTTCTTGAGTGACGATACGACAATTGCGTGGGATAAGAAGGATAATTATGAAGAAATTTAATTGTTTTTAACCTTGATACTTAATAGAAAAATGTTATAAGTTTAATTGTATTGTATGGCTCATGGCTCTGTTTATACTTTGTGTGTCTGTGACATTGTAGCGTCCAAGCCCGTGAAAGAAATTGAATAAGTACGGTTCTCTTTATTAGATAGCTGGTTTTCTTGAGGTGTTAAGGTATGTTTGATTTAGGAAGGTTAGCCAATTCGGAGATTCCAGGGAGTTTTCTTTTAGTAAAATATGATATTGTCGACTTTTTCAACAAATTCACTAAGCGTATAACTAGAAAAAAAGAGTCTCATGTCAATTAATATTTTTCACCTCAAAATATTCTTGGAGATCATATTGGGATTTCAGTTTCTCATAAATTAAAATAGTAACTTACGTGACACCATAGAGCTCATTTGCTGATGGCGCTGGAAGGTAGTCATAGGAATCTGTACTAAAATAAAGCAATCCTCCCGAGTTGGGCTCTTTAGAATTTTCTTTTTTTTTGTTTTGTTTTTTTTTAATTTATTTATAATATTCGCACATACTTAACAATATATTTACAGTACGCAAAACTGTAAAACAGTTTGTTGGCGAGTGTCTCGGTGAGTAGTTGATGGATGTATGAAAGTACAGTCGGAAAGAAAGCTTTTCATTATATATAGGTATTAAAACTGCTGTAGTATTTAATTTATTGTGTGGTTTCAATGATTGTATAAATTTTATAACTAACTAACTTCGCTGGTTCAGCGACCCAAAATTAGTCTTGACCTCCGGCGCAAGAGCATGCCACTTTATCCGCTCCTGCGCAATCTCTCGTCAGTTAATGGCTCCGAGCTCACGCAGATCCGCCTCCACCAGATCTATCCAGCGGTACTTAGGTCGACCGACTGGGCGTCGTCCAGTTGGTGGGTATAAAATTTATAATTTAATTAATTTTGTAGAGTTTAAAAATTTATTTGAGTTAAAGAAAGAGTATGTCTGTCGCAGTCTGTGACTTAAGACGGGTAAAATGCCGCAACATACTACTTCATTTAAACATTAATTTAAACTTTGATTAAAATTCATAAAGCGTGCAAATGGCAAAGCGGCATTATTCAAAGTGATTAAATTTTTAGTTAAGACTGAAATGTACATTAATTATTATTAAACGATTGTATTTAATTTTCCGTTTTCCATTTTGTTTCTTAATTGAAAATTCGTATATAGCCGCGTTGTTGAAAGGTTGGTTTACTGTAGGATTTTTATTGACATACGTAAGGTAATCGTCCTAACGCTTAGCATCTATAGTCCAATTATAGACACCGTGTTTGTCACCTCTTATGCTGTGAATGAAATGAAGGTGCCATCTAATGGAATTAAAAGACAAGCGCTGTTTATTTGCGTCATTTCTTTTGTCTGTACCACGTTGACAAAGTTACGCTTCTGAGTTATTCTTTGAAAGTACGATTTTGAACAATATCAATAAAGGCAGCAAAAGTATTTTTTTCTTGGCATTGTAGTTCTATTTTCGAGTAGTCATCTCTCATCAGTACAGTATATTAAAAGCATAGATTATTTGTATTTTCTAAGTGAATCTATCACTGTTGTCTCCCGAATTACCTGAAAAATATATATATTTGTACTTAGATTATAATAAATTAATATTATAAAAGCAACGAAGATTTATAGCAAATTACATTATACATTAGTACTTTGAAGTTTAACGGCTTTAGGTATAAAATAAATTAAATTAATGGACCTCGTGTAATACTTAGGGCGATGGAAAAATATTTCCTCAATTTCAAAATCGAACATAAATTCTTAACGTAATTAATTTTGGTAAGAAAGTAAGTATTATTAGGTTTGTACTGAGTAAAGATTTATGATCTCATTTACTTTGTTAATATTTAATTCACTGTAGTAATTATTGTGATCCGGGGTTACTTTGAAGACTGGATTGGTTAGATTAGATGGTATTAATAGAAAATACGATATGTAATTTATACGGTTCTGATGGTCCGTGTATTAGTAATTTCAGTTTCTAGATTCCTCCTTTCTTAATGCGGTTTTGGTATCAATATATATTCAAAGTCGTCTGATCTGGCAGTATATCTAACTTTTCACATTCGAACGCTGATTTTTGTGAAGTTTTTGAGCTGTTTATCTTAGTCTTACCCTTGTAAGACTAGAATTATATTTATTTTTACCTTCCGACCCAAAAAAAGATAATTAAAAAAGTTAATTATTTTAAGTGCATATTTGTCTGTTTGTATGTCGAGGCGTAATGTAACTCTGAAATGCATTAATTATTATGAATATTTTATATTTATTGTAGTAAGCCGGTAGCTAGTTTTTTCACAGTGGCTTCTAACGTTTCGCTCTTCAAAGTGGACCTATTCGAACAAAATCAGCCAATTTGATCATATCGGTTTTTATTTATTCGTAATACCTTGTTTAATTAAGCCAATTAAACTGTTGAGTATTATTTAATCAAAGTGCAAATGTTTTATAATTTCTATTAAATTTGATTTATTTATACTTGTTTCAAGTTATGATTCGTTTTTTTCTTGTTTTCTGCCAGAAAGAAATTACATACCAGAGACAAAACCTGAGTCAGAACCGCGTAATAAGCAACACCTACACGTTTTATTGAGCACCAATGTCGCCAACATTAGCTAACGTTTATAACTGAAACGTGTGTACGGCATTTTTTCCGCACATGGTCGTTCCGCTTTATCGTTATTGTACGATGCCATATTCGAGAATGGAGGAGGATCGTAAAATCATAAACACCTTCAGTTTACGTTATAACCCTTACAAAGCGAGATTAAAGCCGTCCGAGGCGCAAATTATATTTATTCGCTTAGTGACTACTATGTTAAGCTGTTTATCGAGCTATATAGTTCTAGCACAATGTAAACAACATTTATTTATTTATTTATTTATTTATTTATTTATTTATTTACAAATGTTTACATGACTTAACAGAATCATCCAAAGCGCCATGAAACTTAAACTTAGAAAATTGCATTAATGCAAATTTTCACACGAAGTATTACAAATTACTTTACACACACTCTTACATTACACTAGTAGGCCTAGCATCCATCATTTCGCAGAGTCTGGGGCATTCACTTCTAATAGCCGTCCATCGCCACGCAAACAGATCACACTCCGGTGCGGATGCCAGGAGCGCATTCATCAGTGCGAGAGCACGAAGGAGCGGAGAGTTCTTGTGCGACGCGGTGCGCGCCACTGGCACCGCCAACAGATCGCGTCGGCACGGTCTGAGGGCTATCCTGGGGACGTCTGGTACGTGCAGACGCACAAGTTGCGTCACCAGTTCCGGACAGTCCGAGTCACTACGCAGGGTCCGACACGCGAACGTCAGCAAGCCTAGGTTACGTCTCACCTCCAAAGAGTTGTAACCTAAGGTCCCAAGGAGATACTTAGTTGGGTAGAGAAACAAGTAGTACCCGTACATTTTCTTAAATAAAAACCTTAGAAATGCCTTTTGAATTTTTTCTAGAAGCAAAGCGTAAGTCGATTCATGAGGATGCCAAATAATGGACGCTGTCTCAAGCTTGCTTCTTACTAAGGCATTATAGACGACCTTGATGGCAACAGGATCGTTAAAGTGACGAAGGTTGCGGATAACGAAGCCCAGTCTTCGATAGCAGCCGGCAGCAAGCGACGAAATATGCTCATGAAAAGTTAGCCGCGTATCAAAGACCACACCCAGATCCCTAGCGGAGAGCACACGGTTTATGGGCTCGGACCCAAGCAAATATTGAGCCTGTATCGGCAAATGAGCTCGGCTAAAGGTGCAGACGCAACACTTAGTCAAGTTGAAGAGCAACTTGTTTTCCACACTCCACCGAAAAACCGAGTCGATGTCCCTTTGCAGCGACTCACAGTCACTAATCTGCTCCACTCCATACACCAACTTCAGGTCATCTGCATATAACAGACACTGAGCCGACTGAAGAACTGACTTGAGGTCGTTTATCATGATCCCAAACAAGAAAGGCCCCAATATAGAGCCCTGACTTACACCAGACCGGGTATGATATGGAGCCGAGACAAAGCATCCATGTTGGACGTACTGCTGTCGATCACGTAGGTAACTAGCGAAGAATGAGAACAATGCGGGAGAGAAACCAATCCGATCCAGTTTCGCCAGTAGCACATCGTTATCCACGCGATCGAAAGCCTTTCCGAAATCGAAATAAAGAACATCGACTTGGATGCCTCTATCCAGGTGCTCAGATATGCTATCAGCCAAGATTAATAAATTGGTGTCAACAGAGCGGCACCGTCTGAATCCATTTTGCGTGTCACATAAAAATGGTTTTACCTGTGACCATAGAGTTTGGTGGAGTATGGACTCAAAGAGCTTAGCCAGAGTGGAAAGGACAGCAATGGGCCTGTAGTTTTCCACGATAGTCACTTCATTTCCCATACAGCTGGCCGACGCCTTTGATGTTTGCGTAAATGACAATGACATGTCCCGAGCTACTAACTACTACGGACTTATGCAGCTCGGGCTAGCCCCACCCACGTCTCGCCCCTTGCACCCCGCACGATTGCCCTGTCTAGACGGCTTCTTCGGATGACTGTATTGATTTCTAGACTGTGGTTCTAGTATCATACATTTATTATGGCTGCGGTAAAGAAGAGTCCAAATAAATTAAGAAGCTATTAACTGTCCTATAAACCTTAAATATCTATAGTAGATTGGCATGGTCTATGTTTCAATCCATTCACGAATTTGTATGTAATGTAGTGTCATAACTTTAAGATGGTTTCAGTAAAGAGTCTGAATAGGCTTAGAAACATTATCTTAAATATGATAGATTGCCACATAGCCGAGGTTCGCTTATCCTGTGGTCTATGTATTAAATCATGACCAACTATATTTGTGTAATAAGTTCCATCGCAAAGCAACGCATGTGTCTATCCATCATCTGCATCTGTTTTACATTTTAAGCTTCATTTTCTTTCCACACTTCACTGTGTAGATTTGGGTAGTTCTACACAAGCATACAATAGTAGTCTTTAGTTCAGCAGGCTTTATACGCATACATTGAAAATACGTGTCATTTTAATAAACTAAGGTAGTTTTGCAAGCACAGTTTATCCTTTCACCAAATGTTTACCTTCATTGTGGCTTATTTCTTCAGAATACGCGACAGGAAAGTGATAGCGGTTGAAATGCCTGTCGAACAACCATTTATAGACCAGCTTGGTTAGCCTAATAGGATATATGCATGATTTTTATTATCGTTTTTCTTAACAAAATATCAAAACACCGTAAAAATGATTTCAAAAACTGGAACTAAAATTAAAATGGGCCAAGAAATACGTATGATATAGGCATTTTAAGCTACTAATTAGACAGCGATTTGACAGAAAGGTCCGACAGGTACATTCGTCATAGTCCTCGCCGGTCATATAAACTCAATACTAAATACTGTTTTGCCAGAATGAGATAAAATGAAATGTTTGATAGCTTATATCTTGGTTAATTTTATAGTTATTCGAAAAAATATATTTGTCTACCGTTTGTCACATGAATGGGCTTTTAATAAAGCAAACATAAAACTGGCCAAGAGCATGTTGGACCATGCTCAGTGTAGAGTTCCGCAGCCATTCATACAAAGAAATGTATTACAGATGATAAAAAAGTTCACTAGTAAAAAAGCGTATCTCCACGGCACTTACGTCCTGAAAAGCACAGTTTTTTGGCAATAACTAAAAAACGGTATATATTTGATTATATTGAATGCAATTTCCATTGAAAGTATTTATTAATCTCTATCTTTGTAATTTTCTTCATATTTTTTGGACATGCCGTTTAGAAAATAGAGGGGGGGGGGGGACCCAATTTCTTTATTTCCCAAAATATTCACTAAATCTATTTTTAGAAACCTCAAAGTTTTTTAAAAGACCTGTCGAAATAAGTGAACATTGACATTTGCTGAAAAAAAAACTGTTTCGGTTACATGTATGAAGTGCCCCTCCAGAAATATGTTTTATTATTATTTAACTATCAAACTAAGTAGCGGCTTATACAAGGCAGGCTTATACAGGATAGCTTCCAAATTTCATTAATATACATTCAGTAGTTTTTGAGTAAAATGCCTGTGACTTACGGACGGACGGATGAACATAAGGAAACTATAATGATTTCGTTTTTGCCATTTTGGCTACGGCACCCTAAAAAACCATGCATATTCCCTATTCTTTGCGACATCACTTATCGCGCGATAAAACATCGCCCGTCTTTCTCTTATTATATTGTAAGGAAAGAGACTGGCATCTTCGTTGCGAAAAAAGTTATAATATTAGAAAGTATTAGTACCTAATGTTTAGGTACACGTTATTTGCCATTCACGTCTAGGCGTACGGTACGTATAATTAAGCAAAGGGTTCTGCCATAAGTTAGCTGAGACCGAAGCTATGCGGGACTGCATGATTGCATAGAAATCGGGTACTCCCGTATCAGCAAACATGGCCTTGGCACTGCAGTAATGAGGTAGCTTCATGAGTATTCTGAACGCATCGTTATACTGAATCCGCGTTATGCTAGCGTAGCAGAATTAATTTTTCTCAGTGAAAAATGTCCATAACTTTCTCTATCTCAATTCTGTACTTTGACTAACAACTTATTATTTGCACCAGAAATATTAGATCTTGGAAATATTTTCGCAGACATTTTATTTTTCTTGATGTTTTTAATCAGTTTTAACAACTTTAAGCCTCAATTATTTGTCTCATTTAAGTATTCAAATTAATATAATTTAATTCGATACGTTTTGATTTTTTTATTCTCTAGATTATATAGAAATTAGAACTTTCTTGGACGGCACCAACGAAACCAACAAAAAACAGCAAATAACTTGTATTAGTTAGTATTCATTAATGAGGAAAAAAATCCTAAATACACATCATTTGTAATTCATAACATGTTTTATCCTTATTTCGGTGCTGATTTTACCAATCAAGAAATGGTTCTGAAATGTGTTATTACAAATAATTGTGAGGCATTTTTACGCCTCCCAAAATCACGTCTAGGGATGACTGCCAATATTTTATTATTTATTCGCATTTTTTTGTTTCCAGGATAGCACATTAAAGTAGCCATTATAAGTTACTAATAAATGAGGATGACTAGGTATACTCAAATAAAATAAAATTTTGATGCAAAATGGTAGTTACTATGATAAAAATCGTAAAAAAATAATTGAGTTCGATAACTTACGTGTAGCTTGTTCTATATGAGCCTATAAAGTTGTAAGTGGAAATCAATTTTTTAAGTATGTAAATTTTAATAACTAATAACGCCATTGAATTTGTATTGTATAGTAATTTCTGTAATGAAACGGTTACGATTAACGCAAATTTTAACATAGCCGCTGAACACGGTGAGAACCAAGTAACATTTTTAAATATATTCATTGCAGGCTAGCACTATACTGCAGCGCATTTGCTAAACATCAGTGATGCATCTCTTTCGTTTGACATAGAAATCAAAAGAGATAGGTACTCTTCGCAAAATTGTGGTTTCTTCCAGTTTATAAAATTACTGGAGGCCACCGTCTGCTTCGATCGCGAAGAAGAAAAAAAATGAGAGCCCTATTTTTTGCTTCAGCGTAAAAAGTATCCTATAACTATCCTCAGATGGCCCTTTATCAAAAATCTGTTTAGCCATTTTGAATTGATAAGGCCACAAAGGCATTCAAATACATAGTGTAATAATAAAAAAAAACAAGATATATAAGTGACCTTCAAATGGCCAGTTTCACTTTATATAGAAATAGTAGGATTGTATGAACTATCGAGCGCACGCACCGTTTGAAGAGGTTAAATTAAGTGACATTGACTTACCGCTGAAAAGTTCATTCACTCAACTAACTTCGCGGAGGAGGGTTGTAACTTTCCCAAATTAACACAAATGATTTAATTAAGCGTATCAGAGGTATTCATCAACACGCGTGGGTTTTGCACATGTTAATTATATCCACAAAATTTAAAGGTCGCAATTTCTTAATTGATATATTTGTTTTTCTTCTAATATCAACTTATACATGATATTATTGGTTTAGTTGTATTAAAATGTCGATCATTTCGAGTTTAAAATGAATGGGCACTCCGTCGGTAACGGATCCCAGTCATTTATTAATTTATAACTTGCTGTTGCCTGCAGTTTTGCCCTTGTAGATATGCAGAAAATAGCTTATGTATTATTTTGATGTCTAAACAATATTAGTGGAAAGTTTTGTTGAGATCCGTTCAGTCGTTTTTAAAGGTAAGAGGAAAGTACATACATACATCCAATGGCATTAACTTTCACATTTATAATACTGCTAGCTTCTGCCCGCGACTTCGTCTGCCTTAAATTCGCTTATCGCGGATAAGGGTATTTTTCCGGGATAAAAAATAGCCGGACATAAGCTACTTTTTATCCCGGAAATTTGGTATGGAGATAGTTTGAGTCCCGTGGCTTTCCACGGGACCCAACCTATCCTATAAAACGTGGAAAGCCACGGGACTCAAACTATCTCCATACCAAATTTCATCCAAATCAGTCCAGCGGTTTAAGCGGGAAGAGGTAACAGACAGACACACCTTCGCATTTATAATATTAGTATAGATAGTATAGATTAGGATAGGGTTATATCCGTAATTTACTATTAGTTGTTAGTCGTCATGATTTTATTGTTTACGCCATACGATAAAATAAATATTGTTACTAACGCCTTAATAATACAACGAAAAAATCTAATTCCGAAAGGGATCCGATGATCTAATCCTTAACCCTTGTGAATGTCAAACCAGATAAATATACGGTTACACATTCAGTTAAAGTTATCGTCTCAATGTTTGACAATCTAATTCTATTATTTGACACCTTGTTCTTTAACTTTTACTGGGAATTTATTTGTTTGGCTGGGTTCCGAACCAACCAAAGATAATAGAAATATCGCAGCAAAACACGAATTTGTCAATGGTAAGCCGAAGAGATTTCTGAATCTTTTGACAAAGTCAATTGGTAGCATACCACAGCGCAAGTCGCGGCAAAGTCACCGCGGTGGTAAAGTACCACCGCGCATAGGCTGCCATCCAATGTACTAGTATTAACCACTAAGACAATCCTTATTTCAATGTACAGATTTTGGCATTGACCTTATTTTTATCTGCCTCTTGCTGAAAGTAAGTTAAAAACTTATTATTACACATATTCTACTGGGATTCGAACCCGGAAACTTGAGATTAACTTTTATAAGCTATTTTTTTTTCATCTGTCTTTATTTGGTTCTGTTTGTGGTCCTTGTTTGTAAATTATCTAAACACTAGTTTTCTCAATGAAACAGAACATGTATGGAATTTTAGTATTTATGACTGCAATAAATTACGAGTAGATTGACAATTTGAGAATTACAAAGCAGTTCTGTAAAGTTGAATGCAGCACCCAGATTATTAAGTTTCACATTTCAAAACCGCGTTTGAAACAGTGCAACTACGAATTCTGTTTGATTTGATTACAACCCCTAGCATGAAACCAAAGTTTTAAAATGTGGAAGACGTTGGAAAGCTAGTTGAGGCACTTCTTTTGAGTTGGTTTCATCAGAGAATATGGAATTTATAGAGTGTTACGTGGTTCAAGCATGAATTAGAAATAAAGATATCCGCAGGAAAATCAAGCCTTAAGGCTTGGAGATATGCCTTAAGTGCTGCCATTCGAGCAGAAGACCACGTATCAAAAGACGTTACATGAATGCGAAAATTTTTATTCCGATATTCAGATAATACCGATTCTTTTAATTCCGAATGGATCAAAATTCCGAATATAACAATTTCGATAAACTATAAATCCAATTTTTATAAATCCGAAATTTAAAAATGTCTAACGTTTACATTTACGAATTTCAAAATTCCGAATTTCAATACACCGAACATTAAGAAGTCCGAATGAACAATAATCCAAAACATCAAAAGTACGAATTCCGAATACTAAAATGCCGAATTTCAAAATTCCGAATATCATTACACCGATCAGTAATAAATCGGACTACACAAAAGTCCGAAACATCAGAATAATCTAACATACAATTTTCGGATTTTGATCTATGTTCCATTTTGTCAATTGTGTAGGTACATGCAAGCAAGCATTTTGCCAATAAAAGATACAAGCAACGCCGTTGAGATCAGAAGCAAAACGCATTTATTTTGGAACTACCTACAACTGTCACTGCAAATCAATCCAATATCGGTCACAATACAAACCTAACCTAACCTACAGTTTTTGGTTTTTATTAAAGTTATTTTAGACCACTAAATTTATAGAACCGAATGTCAAAATTCCGACTATAAAAATCACGAACTTTATATTTCCGAATATCAAAATTCCGAATTATCAATGACATTTTGGATAGTTAAAATTCGGATTACCGTTTTTCGGAGCAAAAACACATCGGGCTTTTGATTTTTCGGGGTTTTAAACATAGGAATATTAAAAATTCGGATTTTTGATATTCGGTAAACTAAATTTTGGGCTTTTCAATAATCGATATTTTAATACAAAGGAAGTATAAAATTCGGAATTTTAACAATCGGAAAAAGCAAATTCGGAATAAAATATTTCGGATTATTTGGGTGTTCCCATCAAAAGACGAAGCGTGGGAAGACCCCGACAAAGTGAACCATACGAATGTTAGCTGTCGAAATTCTTGTGAGTAGCAGTGACCTACTTTCATCTGATATGACGATAACGTTGACAATCTTAGAAAAGATTTTTTCCATCTACCCTCACTGCAAAATCCCTATGGTAGTGGTAGTTTAAGCATTTTGGTTTTTTGCTATAAGGGAACCTACATACATTACTTATATAATATGTTGTTTATTTATGTAATAAAGAAACTGCTAAACTTTGCCACGCATGAGATACTTACACTCGTCTACTATGTCCTTTGTAAATCCATCCTGCAGTATGGAGTTGCCGTATGGGGATGTACCTACTGCAAAAAGTCACATGCCGCTTTTGGAACGTGCTCAGAGAGATGTAATTGACAAAAAAACCATACATGTATTCGACGAAGTTTGTGTTTTATTAAACAAAGGGACTAAATTGCCAAATAAAAGTTATGAGTTAATCAAATCAATATCACCCTGAGTTACACTGAAAAGGAATACATTATTAAAGCAATAATTAAGATAAAATAAACCCTTACCCGTAAACAAATACAAAGTGTGTGAGTACCCCCCCCCCCCCCCCCACTCACACACACATAGAGAGAGAGAAAAAGATATGAAGAGAGAGAAAGAGAGAGACACATGCTAAGTATTACTTACCTCTCATTGAGCTTCGAATCACTGGATTTGTCTTGTAGAGGAGTGTAGCATAGACTCGGTAAAACGGTTCACTTTCTGGATTTGAAGCTTTGGAGCTCAGTTTGAGCGATAGCCATGTTAAAGTCAAACCGACCACTCTATTATTTTATTCTCTCTGGTTTCATTCTGGGAAACTTAACAATCTGCATACTTTAAAATTGAGCGGCGATAGCGCAAATGACATTCATTTTGTCGTGATAATAATCCGTGATAACTTTGAACTTGTTTAGTAATTTCAAATTGAGTATTATATAACTTTGGATGCACTTCTTAACTCATAGTAGAGAGTTTTTTAGAAAAAACAAACATTGAAACTCAAACACAAAAAAAAAATGAAACATTCCGTCGAATTGAGAACCTCCTCCTTTTTTTGGAAGTCTGTTAAAAAGGGATAATTTGTATAAATTCACTAGTCTTTTTTTTAATACAAAGATCTAAGTGATAATAAAAAAAATGACTTATCTTGTCGCCTTCTGCCCTGGCTGGGTGCGTGCTCCGGGCCGTGGACATTCATTTTCCAAATAACCTACGCTGTGAGAAAATTCTAGTAGGTATTGAGTAAAAAATAACATTATACGAAGTTCCACCAGTGATTATAATGACATGAGTACAATTCCGCACTCAACGCCGCATCGCGACGTCAACTGCCAAGCCCCTTAATACTTCATTTATCACAACGAACTGACAAACTCATTGACTTTTACGTCAAGTTCGCTCCCCCATATCTTCCCGCACTCGAGCTACAAACGGAATCCCGATGTCCTCAGGCGGTTGTTGACGTCACAGTAAATCTTCTAAGCTCTTCTGTTTATAAAATATACAGTTTATAATTAGTAGAAAGCGATGTCGCTATAAATCTCACGCTCCGTATTTAGCTTTGTTTAAAATTAATGCAATTGGGCTGGGGACTGCTAAATTAACTGTTTACATGTTTTTGTGAAAGATATAATGTACCTAGTTAGCAAACACAAATATGTGAACAGTAAATTTTTCCACTAGACGAAAATTCAACTGTTGTGTTCAGTAAACACTTTTTAAATTGTGATAGTAATTATAATATAATAGTAATGATAATTTCGTTTGCCACGCAATATATCATTAAATGATAGTTAAAGTGCGTGTCCTAACACTACCATCATTATCATTTTCATTTCAGCCATAGGATGTCCACTGCATGACACAAGCCTCTCAATAGATTTCCACATTCCACACCGAGTCCCCGTAACCCTAACTAGGTCGTCCTACCACCTTTTGGGTGGTCTTCCCACGCTGCGCATGCCGGTACGCGGTGCCCACTTGAGAACTTTTCGGCCCCAACGACCATCGGTTCGTCGAACTACATATGTGCCCTGCCCATTACCACTTCAGTTTGCTTACCCTATTTGCTATGTCGGTAACCTTGGTTCGTCTACGAGTCTCCTCATTTCTGATTCGATCTTGCAGAGAAATCCCAAGCATAGCCCTTTCAATAGCTCGCTGAGTGACTCTGGGCTTCCTTAAGAGGCCCATAGTTAGAGACCACCGATTGTTGGAGTACGAAGGTTCTCGAGTGGAGACCGCGTAACGGCAAGCGCAGCGTTAGAAGGCCACCCGCAAGGTGGTAGGACGACCTGCTTGGACTTTCGGGGACTCGCTGGATGTGGGTCACCTGTATCCGGCCCATGTGGAAATCTATTGATGAGGCCTGTGTCCAGCAATAACTGCAAAGATGAATAAAAATATACTATTGAGACTAAAACTTAAATTATTTGAAGTTATTTAATTAAAACAATTCCGTTTCAATTGTGTTATCTAAATGAGTGATATCCCGGATATTATCGACCTTGCATGTAGATCGTCAACTTAGATGTTTTATCTTAAAGTGATTACCGTTATTTGTATTGCACTGTACGTTTAACTCTAAATTTAAGTTTATTAAGTACTAGAACATGCCCGCAACTTCATTCGCTGAGGAGAAAAAGTCATAACCGTCGTTTTTTCTTCAGCGTAGTCGGGTAAAAGGTATCCTATAACCATCTGGAGATACCCAGCTACCCGTGTACCAAAAATTGTGGAAATATGTTTAGCCGATTTTGCGTGATGAAGCCACAACGACACATACAAACATAGAAACATAGATAAAATCCAAAAAAAAACCTTTTAGTGACCTCCTAATAGTCCGTAACAATATATTTTTTTTAAATATCTTCAATGTACAGACATTTCATTTTTACAACTTTATAATAGTATACATGTTCTTATGTAAGTAAATTTGCAATTTTTATGAGAATAAAGATTCTTTAACCGTAATATTAAGATTAAATTAGTTCATTATAAATGTAAAGATACCTCCTATGAAACAAAAAAAAATTGAAGTCGGTCAAATAATCTTCGAGTAATCGGGCAACATACATAAAAAAACATCCCGACGAATTGAGAACTCCTCCTTTTTTGGGAGTCGGCTAAAACTGGCAAGTGCTGAAAAACGTTAAGTACATTTCAAATGTGAAACAGATCAGTTTCTACTTTTCCTATTCTAAGTTTGTTTGCCAATTGAAATAAAACAATTTAACGGATTATATCGCGTATATTATCTCATTTTAGTTCCCGACGTTTCGGAAGCTTTCCAGCTTTCCATGGTCACGGGTGGACTGAGAAAAGATGTATTTTCCTTTGTCAAAGTTACAATTTGTGCAAACTACCCATTTTTGAAAAAACAAATAAAGGTGTACATACATGCCAGATGGGCCTAAGCTGTAAAGACAGTTACACATGTGCCAGAAGGGCTTAAATATTTTATTCTAATAATTTACCAAGCAGCATTTCACAACAGAAGAAAATATTATTTGTTTGCCAAGTTTACCAACAATTCTTGGCAGCTAAAAAAATAGTTTTTACATTCATAACATTTTATATAAGCAGTAATTCGTGAGATTGATCTTTTAACACTCTAAGGAAACTTTTTTTAAGTTAATAAGTAAACTTTCGAGACGCTCTTATGAAATCTTTCTAAAATTGTATATAACTAACAAACAAACCGCTGTAAAACACTTTCGTTAAAAAAATAAGTTTCATTGGAAAGCAAATTGTAGAGAAGAAATGGAAACACTTACTTTCTTATTTATATTTTTTTTTCCCGACAGCATAACAAAACATAATGAACTAAATTTCGGTGTCTCAAAAATATTAGTTTATACCTACTATTATAAAGTTATAAAAATGAAATGATTTGTCAGTACATTGAAGATATTTAAAAAATAATAATTTGTAATGGTCTATTCAGAGGTCACTTAATCGAAGACTATTTTTTTGTTTTTTTTTTGTATTTTCGTATGTGTCTTTGTGGCTTCATCACGCCAAATCGGCTAAGCAGATTTCAACTATTTGGTACACGGTTAGCAGGCTACACAGAGATGGTTAAAATATACTTTTTACCCGATTAATCTGAAGAAAATTGAGTGGTTACTTTTTCTCCTCCGCGAACGAAGTTGCGGGCATTTTCTACTAGAGTAAATAAGGTTATATACAGGGTGTCCCAAGAAGTAGTGATATACTGAAGCTGGGACGTAGAGGACCTAGAGGGCTGTATGTATGTTCCGCGATTTTTCGTATTTTCGGAGTTATGACTTTTTTTTAATTCTTCACCTATCGCCGAGTACGATGAGATTTTTATGTATGGTGACGTGAATTATTGCGGTAGATGCTTGATTTTTTTTGTGTGCTAAGCTGATAGATAGGCCAATTCAGTATGGTAACATTTACTATCGTTAGATTTTTGAATGGAATAAAAAAATAATTAAATGCCAAGAATGATAAAATTACCCAATATGTTCACAACTTCAAGGGGCTTTAAAAAGATAAAATCACATAAAAAAAATACTGTTTAGCTTTTAAAACCTTGGTCTATCTATTAGGTAGCTACCGTGAAAATTTCATTTTATTATTTATAAGGCTTCAATCAAAAAATTGAAATCTAAATGTGGTAAGTGCAAAATTTTAATTTACATGATGATTAAAACAAACAAAGTAAAACCAATAACAAGGCGAGTTTCCCCGACTTCACTAGTCTGTGCCTAACTCCCACAAGTCTATGGGCATTCCGCAAATTGCGCCAGTGAATGTCTGCCCTTCTCACGTACTCGTCAAGGTGACACCGCACATTTGGTTTACACCACTTGGAGTATCACTACAGCTGGCAAAGTGAGTATTCGCAGAGACTTTAAGAACAGCCTCGCTGAAGTACTTTGGTTCACCTGTACGATAGCTCGGACAGCATTCTTCTGCATGCGGAAAACACGCTCCCAGTCGGCTGCGCGCCCCCACAGCTCCGCACCGTACTGGATGAGCGAGTGCACGGTGGCGAAATAACACGACCGCACCACACTTCTGGGCAAAACCCTGGCAAGACGTCGCAATGCGAAGCAAGCGCTCCCCATCTTATTGCACAATTTATTGATGTGATCCCCATTGTAGACCCCAATCCAGCTCAATTCGACGTAAATGATCTCTCAATGCCCAATTGTAATTTATATGCATTTTACTGAACAAATCACTACGCATACAGTTCAATGACCTGTGAAACCATTTATTCAATCATAAAAACATATAAACCGAAACGTAAACAAGCAAACGCGACGTTACTCGAGGGCGGCGCACACGTGGAATAATTTCCGAATTATTATAAGGCCAATAACTTTTGATCAATCAAGCGTTCGTGGTGAAAATTCGCCAAAGATATTTTCCACGCGTTTTCATCGATTGTATTTTGTTTCAAGTTCGGAACGATCGCTTTTATAAACCTTAAGGTGAATGTTCATGAGAATATAATGTTATTCAATATTATACAAGTATAAAAATGCTGCATTAAGGATATTTAAAAAAGGGGGAAACAGGCAATTTTTATTATTAAATATATATTATTTTTAGATGTGTGTATGTGTTTGTGCAGTTTCGCTACTTCAATACGGCTTTACGAATTTCAATGTTTGATACATTACTTTTACTCTACTACTCTAAAAAAAAACCATTTTGGCACCTATGTAAAAAGGGTCATGAGTTTTATTTCCCCCGCGAAAAAAATATTTTTAAAGGGGGGCACTCCACACATGTAGCCAAAACTGTCAAAATGTGGTACATATTTCGACAGGTGTTCTAAAAACACTTGGAGGATTCTCAAAATATTTAGTGAATATTTTCGTAAATAATCGCTCCGGGAGTAGCATAAATTCTAAGCGGTACGTCCAAAAAATATGAAAAATTGACAAATATAAAACTTAATAAATACTTTCAACGAAAATTGTTTTTAACATGATCGGACATGCATTATTGCTAAAAAACTGTGCTTCTCAGCAAAAGACGTAATTGCCGTGGAGATACGCTTTTTTGTTAGTGTTTTTTTTTTCATATCATATTTTTTTTCATCTGTAGTGCATTTTTTTGTATAAACGGCTGCGGAGCCCTACTGAGCATGGTCTTACACGCTCTTGGCCGGTTTTTTCATTGTTTCTGTGTTAGAACACAGGACATTACAAATTAGATAACTTATGTTATGATATTAATAGGTTTCGAGAAATATTAACAAACGCTTTTATTAATTTCAAAAGTCAGGAATACGTTTCGTAGCTGTTTGAAAAATTACAAATCCAGTATTGGAGTTTTAATTCACTTGAATTAAAGAATACGAGGCACATCGGACTCAAAAGGAATATGTCACCTTAAATCGCTTGAACATTCATAAATAGACGTAGCCTCGGTGTACGATTCTCCTGCATAATAAGTGTCAGCCGAGTTTATATTTCTCCTTTAATAATACGCGTTCCATATTTTCAGTTAAAGCGCTCCCGAAATGACAACCCTCACCTCCCTCTAAATCAAAGATGCATAAATCCAGGCCGTTCCCTTCACGCTATTATGTCACCCGAAGCGATTTATGATCGCGTCTAAGAGATTTCCAGGAGGGAGAATATCAGAGTAAATAGTATTGAGCGTAACTTTCGCGAATATTTTGCACGCGTTATTTGCCGTGATCCAACCATTTTGCAGTTTGGCGGATTTAGAATTATGTAGAACGGATCTGGCGTGGTGAATTCTTTTGGATGTAATCTGAGTTTCTTATCGAATACGTTTAACTAAGCAAGAAGTATTGAAAAAAGGATTTTGATAACTTTTGATTACTTTTTTTTCTGTGGTATGTCTGTGGTATATGTGCTACCATTCAGATATCGAAATACTGGTGAAAGAACTACTTCAATCTCATAAATACTCGCCTAGATATATCAATGTTTAAGTCACGTTAATGTACTTTCTCAAAAATGCTCCATACGAAAGGAACGTATTGCGTCACACGTTCCAACCTTGTATGGAGAAATTAAGAACTTTGTTTTGCAGCTATGTTAAAACTTGCGTTTATGTAAACGGTTTCATAACAAAAGTTATCATACATTTCATGGGTTATCAATTGGTATTATTAGTTATTCATATTTTCATACTTTGAAAATAGACTTTGACGCCCAACTTTAAATGCTAATAAAACAAGCTACACTGCTGTACTTTGTACAGAACTAAATGTTTATAGGATTTCTATCATAGAAACTACCATTTTGCATCATAATTGAATTTTAAATTGAATATAGTCAATGTCATCCCTACATATGATAAAATTATCTTTTTTATTTCCGTGAAAGAAATATGTTAAGATACTTTTTGACAGAATTGCCTGGAAAAGCTACACAAGATATTTATGTGTTATTTTGTCTGTCTGTCTGTCTGTCCGTCTCTCCGTCCGTCCGTCCGTCTGTCCGTCTGTCTGTCTGTCTGTTACCTCTTCACGCTTAAACCGCCGATAGTTTGGGTCCCGGGGAAGGGCATAGGCTACTTTTTATCCCGAAAAAGTACCCTTATCCGCAATAAATGAATTTAAGGCGCACAAAGTCGCGGGCAGAAGCTAGTATCAATTAAAATGATTCACCGCACCGCAATAATTTTGTGCGTTCAATGTAAACTGCTCACCCGAAAATAACTGTCTAAATAATGATATTTTGATATGGTAACAAACAATCACACTTAACAAGGTGTTATTATATAAGGTGTTTTGTCCTCAGGGGTCCAGAAACACCCGCGATGATAATGTAATTAATGTTTAACCTTTTTGTGCACACGTGCATAATTGAGTTTTTGTACACGCTTGTTTGGACTGCCGCGGATTCCGCAATTTTAAAGGACTTCAATTATAATGCATTATGAATTATTCGGCAAAATGGCGGACTCTTGGATATATTGCCAATATCCGTTCAGTGAAGCGAAATAAATTTAAAAGATAAAAACAGAAATGTTATTGCAATGGCTATAAGTAATCGGCCATTTTTGCGAGAACAACTACAGTAAACAAACCGTTAGTGGTCCATGATGAAAATGACGGTATTCAATGGTTTGGTACCCGAGTAAAATGTATATATTAAGTAACTATAACACATATTTAAATATATATTTAAGGATCTCTGAAAATCTTAACGCACATAGTTTGAAGAACCGATGACAGTTGGGGCAAAAAGGCTCTCGAGTGGAAGCCACGTACCGGCAAGCGCAGCGTGGAGGGTAAGCCACAAGGTGGTCGGACAACCTGCTTATGGATGCGGGGACTCGCTGGATGCGGGTCGCCTCTATCCAACCCATTTGAAAAGGCGGCCTGTGTGCAGTTTGTCCGCAGTGGAAATTCTATGACTGAAATGATGACGATGATGATGATGAAAATCTTTCAGGTTTTTAATGCCTTAAACCAGCCAGCTAATTAATTATTTTTATTGGTTCGTATCAGATTGAGAAATATGTTTATCTGTGATATATCTATATTGTGTTATGCCCATCGATACTTCTTACTCTAAGAAAGACAACGCAAACATCAAAACTTTTTTTTTAATAAATAAAACAGCATTTCTATTCAAAGTTTAGCTTTACTTTTAAACTAGTATCCATACGTGTTTGTCACACGTAAAATTGCTATATTTTTTCATGCAAATCATAATGGAATCACAAATTGGTCTCTTTACAACTAAACGATCGGAATTGATTTTATATTCAACATTGGGTATTGAGGCATATTTTAGGCCTACGTGATTTATTCAGCGATATTACGTGCCGCGGCCTGGCTTGAATGGCATTACGTTGACAGCTTATGAGGTCCTTTATTTATGTGTGATTTATGTAGTTGGGAGATACAGCGGTTTTAGGCGCGTTTAGTGAGCGTTTTGGGGTGCAAAGTGACGATTAGAACATTTTCAGAAGTTTTTTTGCTGATTGTACAGAATAAAGCGTCTCAGGATCCCGGTACTGTTGATAAATATAGAAGTGTAGAAGATAAAGACTTTATGTAAAGTAGTGCATTATAACTTGCAGAATTGGCTGAATGGCATTCGTTGATAGCTTAAGAGGTTAGAAGTTTTTTGCTGATAGTACAGACTAAAGCGTCTCAGGATCCCAGTGATTGTCCATAAATATACCGGTATTTCGAAGTATATTTCATAATATTATAAATAAATGAATATGAGTATAGAAGACTGACTCAATACTTTATGTAAAATTGTGCATTTCAACTTTCAGAGGCTGCCAAACGAAACGGCATGACTTTGACAGTTCACCTATAATGGTTGTTTATTTATATGTAGTTGAGTGATACAGCGGTTTTAGGAGCGTTTAGTGAGCGTTTAAAAGTGCAAAGAGACGACTAAGGAGCATAAATTGTAACGTTGTATTTAATAGTTTGAACATGGGAATAAGGGTAGATTAAAAAGGAGGCAGGGGATCCCATAAAAAATAGCAGTATTAAGGGATATAAAATATGTCCATGACCTTATGTAAAATTGTGCATTTTAACTATTAGTAACGGTAGCCACCGTTACTAATAGTTAAAATGCACAATTTATTTCTAAACGATTTATGTTATGCATACCAGTATGTTTTGTTTGATTGATAATAAAAAATAACGGTATTGTTGGTTCAGTCACCAGCATCAATATCTGCCGTAACAAAACGAACGAAAATATCTGACACTTCGTAAAGGGTAAGAGCTAAATAGGGTCGTGTCAGATATTTATGGGCGCTTTATTGTGGCAGATATTATTGCTGCGTGGTGTCTAAGATGTGTTTAACTCTTCTTGCAAATAAATGGGAAATCATCAGGCCTTAAGACCAGTTGCTGAGAAAGAAGTGGAAGAGAAGAAAGATAACCTTTAGCTCAATTACAGAATAGGATTCCATGAGCATACTTATAGAATCCGATGTAAGTGATCTTGTTCACAAGCATTTAAAGATTAATACGTAAATAAAGAATAATCCGATGGGCACTCAACTGTTTTCGAGCACTCTTCTGGCGAGTTACCGTTTTCCCTTCTAATTCATTTACGGTCAAGAGCGCGTGTCGGTAAGTGGATAATGCCCTTACACGGAATTAACAAGCGGGGACCACTCGGCCATAGAACAAATCGCATTTTTGGCCAGGCAATGTCATGCAAATTTCGGGACCTTCTGAATCCGGTTTACAAAACCGGCATTGTTATAAAAATAATTGGGGTCACGTTGTCGTTAGTCCCGCGACCATTGTTCCTTTTATATAATAATATAATTGTGTTATCCGAGAACATTCTTTTCAGTATTTGAGGTATTTTTTGCCAAGTCAAAATAAAGTTGGTACAGTGAAAAAAGGTTGAATTTCTTCCGCTGAAACGCGATGAAAATTGAGTATATTATAACGAGGGAGTTTTTTTGCAAGAACTTTTGCAATGTACCCGAAAAAGGCAATTAAATGATGTCATTAACTTTGAAATGCTGTTTTAGTAAAATTGTTAATTTAAATAATATATACTTACATAAGCATAGTGAACTGTCGCAACATAGCCTTATAGTTCGGTAGATGTTTAGACCACCCAAACTCTTCTAGAATATACTGAAAACAGACAGTGGCGTAATCAGGCACCGATCCTCACTTCATTAAAGTTTAGGTACTAACATGGTGATTTAAGTCTCTTGTGATACTAAAATAATATATATCAATAATTTACCGGAAATAAATTAATTCTATTTTTTTTTATATTGTTATAATAATTCTGTTGCAAACGGAAGTTCACTCGAGGCCCTGTACAGTCGAGCATCGAAATTCCTGCTTGCTATTATTCTTCTGTTTCCTTTATATACTAGGTACTAAGGTGACAAACAAGCATGCGGCTTGCCTTATGTAAAGCAGTCACCGTAGCGTTACGCTTGCAACGACAGCGGCATTACTTCTTCTTTTCTTTTCAATATCTCTACTCATTGTCATCATCATCATCATTTCAACCACAGGACGTTCACTTCTGGACACAAGCCTCCTTAATAGACTTCCACATGGGCCGGATAGAGGCGACCCGCATACAGCGATTCCCCGCAACCCGATTTAGGTCGTCCGACCACCTTGCGGTACGCGGTTTTTACTCAAGAAACTTTCTGCCCGTTGGGCCATCGGTTCTTCAAACTATGTGTCCTGCCTATTGCTTCTTTAGTTTGCTTACCCGGTTTGCTATGTCGGTGACGTGGGTTTTCCACGAATCTCCTCATTTCTGAATCGATCTCGTAGATCCCGAGCATAGACCTTTCCATAGCTCGCTGAGTGACTCTGAGCTTCCTTAAGAGTGTCTCTACTCTGCTGTACATTAAACTTACATCCATTATCAATTTATTGCAATATTAATCAATTTTACTTACATTTAGTTTTAAGAAAATTGTTACTAACAATACTATGGATCTAACAAATCACAAATAAATTAATATTTTATGGGTTACTAGCTTCTGCCCGCGACTTCGTCCGCCTTAAATTCGTTTATCGCGGATAAGCGTATTTTTCCGGGATGAAATGTAGCCTATGTCCTTCCCCGGGACTCAAACTATCTCCATACCAAATTTCATCCAAATCGGTTCAGCGGTTTAAGCGTGAAGAGGTAACAGACAGACAGACAGACACACTTTCGCGTTTTTTAATATTATAGTATGGATAGGATATTTGTTGTCCGACTATGCTGAAGTATAGGAAAATAAATATAATTAATCCCATGTAATACTAGAAGGTATGAAGGCGGAGGAGGGAAAAGCTGCAACTCTCCTTTCTGCTTCAGCGTAGTCGGATAAAAAGTATCCTATAATCATCTGCGGATGCCCAGCCTACTAGTGTACTAAAAATAGTCTACCATTATATTGAAATCGGCTAAGCCCTTTTGGCACGAAGCCACGACGACACAATGCAATCATACGACAAAATGTTTTTTTTCTACTCAACGTTCAAGTAGCATAAAAGAAAAAATAATATAAAAATGTTAATAATAAAGTAAAATTGTATAACCCCCATTAGAGTATGGATTCCATTATAACTTAAAAATGTATGCGGGGGCAGAGAACTTCAAAGAAAATCTTATCGATACCCGCCATTTTGTTTGTCAGTACCAAGATGAAAAAAAAATCCATTCATTACTAGTCTACCTTAGTACCTTTTTACTTTTGGGCTTGGAGATAACGCAGTTATATTGTTCAGGGAAAAGGTTCGTTTGGTGGCCATATATAAAATAACAACAATACGAGAGGAAATGAAATAAATACTTGTAAAAACACCACCAATATTATACATTATCATCGTTAAGTTAGGCAACGCGGAACGCAGCATTTCAAAAAATCCTATCCCTGTTTGTAAATCATGTGCCTTGCATCCTTCTGAAGTTGAAGAGTCGCATAAAGCGGTCAAGTAATAAAGAGTTGCGATGCCCACTGGAACAAAATAAAAAAATATTTACTATCGCCCGGAGCACACGGAGCTATCATTATTTACCTACTACCGAGATATTCTTGTGTTGCCAGTTTCTTTTGTTCTAGGCTTAATAAAACGTTGTATTATGGAATTAAGGCATTTGCAAACAGACATTTGATTGTGTACAGTGCTTGTGTTGTAGTTTTTAGATCAATCAAATGCCTACTCGTAGTAACATTTGACTGAGTACTGTATTTGTATGGTAGTTTTTAGAGCACTTAAATGCCTACCCGTACTAACATTTGACTGTGTACAGTATTTGTGTAGTAGTTTTTAGAGCTATCAAATGCCTACTCGTACTAACATTTGACTGTGTACAGTATTTGTGTAGTAGTTTTTAAAGCTATCAAATGCCTACTCGTACTAACATTTGACTGTGTACAGTATTTGTGTAGTCGTTTTTAGAGCTATCAAATGCCTACTCGTACTAACATTTGACTGTGTACAGTATTTGTGTAGTCGTTTTTAGAGCTATCAAATGCCTACTCGTACTAACATTTGACTGTGTACAGTATTTGTGTAGTAGTTTTTAGAGCTATCAAATGCCTACTCGTACTAACATTTGTCTGTGTACAGTATTTGTGTAGTAGTTTTAAGAGCTATCAAATGCCTACTCGTACTAACATTTGACTGTGTACAGTATTTGTGTAGTCGTTTTTAGAGCTATCAAATGCCTACTCGTACTAACATTTGACTGTGTACAGTATTTGTGTAGTCGTTTTTAGAGCTATCAAATGCCTACCCGTACTAACATTTGTGTACAGTATTTGTGTAGTAGTTTTTAGAGCTATCAAATGCCTACTCGTACTAACATTTGACTGTGTACAGTATTTGTGTAGTAGTTTTTAGAGCTATCAAATGCCTACTCGTACTAACATTTGTCTGTGTACAGTATTTGTGTAGTCGTTTTTAGAGCTATCAAATGCCTACTCGTACTAACATTTGACTGTGTACAGTATTTGTGTAGTAGTTTTTAGAGCTATCAAATGCCTACTCGTACTAGACACCCAAACGTGGGCCGTAACATGACAGACTATAACCGTTGTAAATGTAAGTTGTACTATACATTTTTGAATATGAATGCTACATTTAAAAACTAACAATAGAAAGGGATAAAAAAATATTAATGTACTTCCAACTGTTGAAAAAATTATGAAAAATCTAAATAGTTATAGATATTCATTAGTTTTGTGTTGCTAATATATTATTTAAAGCCTTGCACAGATAAATATGACTGTTGAAGTGTTTACAAATTTTTGACTGATCACGTACTTCTTCTACGTTCATTTATTTTTAAAGCCTTGTGTGGGTGTCACATATTAGAATAAGAATATGGATTTGCAAAAATGTAGTGGTACATACAGATGGAATAGAATATCATATAAGATGCGTACATGTTACTTAAAGAAGCATGCAAATTTTGTTTATTACTCAACGAAATACTTAAAGCCGTATGTTATATAAATACATTTATATTATACTACTAATAAATAAATAATAAAATTTCATTACTACAATATTGGTTTCATCTCAAATAATCATTAATACTATAATAATACGGGTCCAAACAAAATTTGTGTAGTTTGCATTTAAATTCAGGCATGGAATATTTTACTGTCATGCGTAAAATATTTCTTGCAAAGTAAGCTGTCTTTGAGTTCAAATTAATTCGCAAAGTGTTTATGAACTTGACTGTACATTGTATTGAATATAGCAAGTTTTACTTGACTAGTGTTTTTGTTTAAGCGAGATCTTATTTTTTTACAAAACACGTGGCTCATCAAAACTTTAAAGAAGTTATACCATTTCAACCGTAGTACAATTCGTCAAAGGATGACAGGATTTTAATGCATGCAAGTTAAATAGAAGCCCAAAATCAGTCACATGGCTTTTCCACTGTGTCAATCGCTGATAATAAAATTGTTCTATTTGCCTGAGAGCGGCGAGGCGTGTTGTCATCGGCTCGGTTAGAATTTGTTTCGAGCTCACTAGCTTTGATGGTTATAAACTATGCTGCTAAGCTTACCTGGTTTACTCGGTTTTTCTGCACTAGGGAGAGAGGAAAGCAAGTAAGGGAATTATCTAGTCTTAATACTTAATATTTGTTTCCTGTAGCTTATCCTTGAACTTCGTCTTCCTTGCTTGCCTTCAACCTTTCCTTCTGCGATGTTAATAATAAAAGGGTCCTGTCTTATAAGGTGACCAATCATGTTCCCTCTTCTATTTCCTGTCGTTATTACTAAGTTTCTCCTTTCCCCTTCCCTTCCGAATGCTTCTAAATCGTAGTAATATTTTTCTCTCAAACATGCAATGAAATTTCGTCCTTAAATTCGTTATAATAGGTTTCAAGGTATCACGTTTCGGACGGAGCAACTCGAGAGAACTGTAAAGGAATTTTATACAAATTTGAAGGCCTAGGCCGGAAAACTATTTTGTTTCATTTTTATGTAAATATGGCGTCTGTGTTCATGAAAATAAACGGCACAAGTAGTTTTCATGATAGCCTAGATAGATTTTGATGATATCTTCATCATCTTATCAGCCCAAGGACGTTCACTGCTGAACAAAGGCCTCTCCCAAGGACCTACATATTGACCGATCGTGTACCGCCCTCACCCGACGGTTTCCCGCGATATTTACCACATCTTCGGTCTATGTTGTGGGCAGCCTTCCCTCGCTTCGTCGTTCTGTACGTGATTTCCACTCAAAAACTTACCTTTCTGCCTCAGCAGCCTGATATTCTACGTGGAATACCCTACCCATTGCTACTAAAGTCTAGTAATTCTCTAAGCTATGTCGATTCTAATTGGTTCACGCAAGGAGTCTCCAAGCATAGCTCGCTTCTTTGCCCTTTGAGTGATTCTGAGCCTTTTTATGCAGCCCATTGTGAGTGACCACGTTTTAGTGACCTATTTTATCACTGGCAACACACACTGGTTAAAATTATTAATCTTAAGACACCGCCCAAGTAGCACAGATGCTGTATTAGAACTCATACAGCCCTTATAATGCTCAAACTGGCCATCTAAGCTCTTATACAGCTTCTGTGCTACCTGGGCGGTATTTGGGAAAAGAAGGTATTACGTAGCCTCCCAAACGCTGCCCAACCGAGTTGGATTCGCCGAGTGACCATTGGTCTCAGGTATATATAGTCACCTACAACTTCAAGCGTAGCATCTCCAACTTTCAAGAGAGTGGGCACTACGTTAGAGTTAGACATAACTTTCGTCTTCTCCATGTCCATATCGTAAGGTCCACTTCTTGAGAGACTATTGAGGTCTTTAATCTTTTTGCTAATGATTTAAAGAGTCTTAGCCATAACTAACTACGATATGATCTGCAAAGCGGAAGTTAATGAACTCGCCGTTAGTTTTGATGCCAAATCCATCTTAATCCAGGAGCTGCAAGAGTTGTTAATGAATCCACCTCGGTCTTTTATTTTATTAATATAATTTCCAAGACTGATCCGCAATGGCAATATACCTACTAAAAGCTGCAGTCGACATGACAACATCCTGTGCGGATTAACCTAAAGTGCGGATTAAACTCCATATTTGTATCATTTGCCCGTATCAGATCATCGTCGCGTAGCATGATCGCGTGTCACGATCACGCGTTTGGACGTTACGCCGATCCGATCACTCGAAATCCATTTGCTACGCGTATCACACACTTGTATTGAAAGAGTGCGGCATTATCGGCGCGCCGACAGTAAGCGTCCAAGCAGCGCGATACGCAGTCATGCTACGGCAGAGTGATCGGATACGAGCAAATGATACAAGTGTGGACGCACCTTAATTTACTTATGTTTAATTGAACCAGCAATTTACAGTCCAGGGAAAAAAGACAATTTTCATAAAGTCAGCGCATTATAGAAATTAGTTCAAGTAGCGTACAATTATTTTCCTTTAAGGTGTTGTATAGGTACCACATATGACTAACTTCAACATGCAACTAGCACGATTTACATAAGAGATTGTCTTTATGACTTAAGGCACGGCATCGATAATGATCAAATCATAGATTAGGTAATAGGTACTAGAAAGGGCTAGAGCTTATAGGTTATTATGTTTACGCAGGCTGATTTCCCACAACTCGACGTCCATGATGCGCCTATTTTGCGTGATGCGCTATGTTTCACCAATAAACTATATGTTTTTTTATGAAAAACACGCATTGTCGATTTTAGTGTAAAGTTCGCCAAGCTTAAATGGGACTGGATAGGCCACGTACGCCATATGCATCCTCAGAGGTAGGCTATAACAACCATGGAGTGGAAACATCAAGACGGGGACCGGCGTCGCCGTCGGCCGTGGAGGAAGTGACGGAACGACTTGAGGTGTGTCCACATGGACGCACCTTTGGATGTATTTCTCAGCGGCTGACCAAGTTAATATCTAATATTTTGACCCCCGATTTCTGGTATTCAGCAGGCAGATTGCAGAAATAATTTCGCGGTCCCGTTCAAATCTCTAACTGTCAATAACCATGCTTGCTCATTATAATGCTCAGTTCATTTGACATGGCATGGTAAAGTATTGATATGGCATTAAGTAATTTTTATGTTTTTCAAACTATTATGGAATATGTGCTTTTTAAGATATCGCGAACTCATAAAATATTACTTACTTGCGGCGATTTCAATGTAAATCTTTTGGAAGATTCAACACTAAGTATTCGATTGTTGAATATATTCAAATCTTTTCGTTTAAGCCACGTATTTATAGAACCAACTATGGTTAACCGATACCAGGGCCACCTGTATTGATAACATTTTCACTGATATTTCTCCTTCTAAACAAAGTATAATCAGTAAATTAAAATCAGATCATTTAGGCCAATCAATGGAAATTGAGATATTTAGGGAAAATATAGTGAAAAAACAAATTACTTTTGTACCGGTAACCACAGACCATGTGGAAAGAATGAAGCAACATTTGTTTCAGGCACTACCCGTTCTGTCTTCTGAAATGAGTCCTAATCACATGTATGATTCATTCTTTACAACTTTTATGAAACATTTTAATACAATATTTACTTCCAAAACGGTTCTGGCTGGCGGTGCACCAGTATTTAGCGAATGGGCTACTGCGGACTTACACAAACGTAGACAAGCACTGTATGACATGTATGAGGAACGGTGGTTTAATACGAGTGATGAATTTAAAAAACATGTAAAGCAATATTCGAAACAATTCAAAATTGATTGTCATATTACCAAACGTAATTATTTATCCCAAAAAATCAAAAATAGTTCTAATATTATCAAAACCACCTGGAAAGTGATTAATGCATAGACTGGTAGATCGAGGCACGCAATTAGTGATCTAGAATAAAAAATTGATGGTAAAATTATAGATTCTAGTTTAGATGTAGCAACAAGATTTGAAAATTTTTTCACCGATATATATCGGTGAAGATCCACAACAAAGTGTTTAAATTCATCACCTTCGTCTGTCGTTTTGTTGTTAAAAGAAAACGTCCCAGAATGTAGTAAGGAGTTTTTTTTTGAACATGTCAATCCTTCAGATGTAGTAAAGGCATTTAAATCAATTAATGTCAAAAAAAACAATGACCTATGGGGGGTCTCATTCCATGCTGTCAAATCCCTAATAGAAGTCATAGCGCCTGACTTATCAGATATATTCAATAACAGTGTTGACTGCGGTGAGTTTCCTGATCTGATGAAACATAGCAAAATAACTCCTTTATTTAAATCAGGTAGTACCTCTGACGCCACTAACTTTAGATCAATATCTGTACCTACATTTAGTAAAATTTTTGAAAAGCTTATTCTATATCAATTGTTAAATTATTAATAATTTGATGCATAGTAAGCAATTCGGTTTTATGCGGGGTCGCTTGACATCCAACGCCGGAGTTGAGCTCGTAAGACACATTTTCGATGCCTGGGAGGAATCGCGAGATGCTTTAGGTATCCTCTGTGATTTATCTAAGGCCTTCGATTGCGTTAATCATGAGACACTGATCACGAAGCTACACCACTACAGAGTTAAAGGATCAGCACTAAATTTATTAGAGTCTTATTTAAATGGTAGAATACAAAGGGTTGACGTGAATAGAAAGCGTTCACCGGATAAAAAATATCAAGAGAAAGAAATCTAAAGTAAGTTTAACTATTTTGGTCACATTTTTAAGAAAGCTATCAACAGCTTGATAAATCTCCTGGTGTTAAAAGAAAATAGATGAAACACATATTTTATCCTCTCATAAACTATGAAAACAGTAGTATCAATATCATAAGTCGGCCAACCGAAGTGCTTGGAAACAACTTTAGTTACACAAAATCACACACACTGGTATGTAATAACGTTCTTAGAATGCTTATGAGGACGACGGTGAAAAACACATATTTGTGAGCTTATGATACGATTTCCACCCTGAAATTCGATATTCAAAGTTCCTATTGCGCCATTTTGCTCACTCAAATACTGTTAAATATAAGAGCATGAAAGATGGCACGTAATAAACTTAGAATTTAGAGATTCGGAGTAACCCCTCTGCCCAACTTCGTTATTCTATGAGTGCGACGTCGTTTTGCGACGCCTACCCTCCTTAATTAGAGATCAAGGAATAAAACTACGCGAAAAGCTTTTAGAGCCCAGCGAACTGTTCACATCTCACCTTTAAGAGCCACCAGCAGTAATGGGAGGCAAGTTTTTATTTCCGTGGGCTTGAAATCGGCTGTAAAATCGATCCTTTTCATAGTTTTTAGAGTTCCGTACCCAAAGGGTACTAAGCCTCCGCTGTTCGATTGTCTATGAAAGAAATCTCGCGCATATTCTCGTGTCTATGGGCGACGGTGATCGCTTACCATCAGGCGACCCGTCTGCTCGTTTGCTTCCTATGTCATAAAAAAAATTGACATAATGTTTATTTCCGATGTAACAATAAATTATAAAGAACACATTCATAACCAATGATTTTTTCGCATTGTTACGAGCGTAGCCGATAACAGTGCAGCAAAAACTTGCTACGAGCAGACTGCGCACCTAGCGGGTTTCTGACCAAGAAGCCAGACCGTAGGTCATGAATGTGGTAACACTTTCACAACCGACAGTTTCGTCGCGCTGCGCTCGTAGTCAATAACATAGGAAACACCGTATGTAGCAAAAACTTGCTACGAGCAGAGCGCCCGTCGAGCGGGTTCACAGTCGTAAAGGTGTTAAAAAAAGTTAAGGGTAAAGAACCCTTTGAGAGCGAATCTGACTTACTCTTAGCCGCTTCTTACTTAATTTTCACACGTTACATTTCCATTTCACCAGTTCAATGTCGATCCAAGTGACAGTACTCTTGTTTTAATGGTTCCCGATAATACAGTGTGAAGAAAACGGGTGATGTTATGTGGCGTGACAAGCAAAGTCACAGTGTTAGACTAGCCCAGCAAGCCTAGCCACAAATAGTTTAAAATCAGTTCGTGACAAAAAAAGTTTAGTGGGTTACAGAGAAAAATCACCACTACAGTAAAACCAAAGTATTAACAGTACTCAGTTGCTTATTGTGAATAAAGAATGAATATATAACAGGCAGCCTAAATGTGGCACCCGTAGTCGATAAGCTAAATGGATGGACGCGTTATACAGAGGGATGAGAGTCATGTGACAAGAAGGGAGGAAATATGCATATGGAGATCTGTAAGAGAAGGGGTAGGCCAAGAAAAAGGTGGATGGATTGCGTAACAGATAAGATAAGATAAGATAATTATTTATTGTCACATATATTGTGACAGATGACATGAATAGAAAGGATATAGTGAAAAGATGACGGGTGACAGAGGGGTATGGAAGAAAAAAACCGGCCCTACTTCAAAGCATAATCTACGCGGTGTTCGATCATTTTATATTGGTTACTGAATACTGACATAGACAGACCGACATAAAATTATACTGTTTTTAGTATTTGTTTTTATAACTGTAACAGAAATACACCATCTGTGAAAATTTCAAGTGTCTAGCTATCACGGTTCATCAGATACAGCCTGGTGACAGACAGACTGTTTTCACTGTACATTATGTTTCCGAGCGAGATATAAGGGTTTTTTGACACCCATATACATGTTTACAAAATAATAGCAGTATGTATATGCCATGGTAAGTAGTTCTGCAAACAAGGCAGTCGCAACAATCTGCCATAATAAAGAATCTATGTAATCTACCCAAGTATCAAATTCGAAAAGTACATTCTATACAAATAACAGTGTCTTAAAAATGTGTTTATTTATATACTTTGTTTATAAGGTGGGTGGCTTTAAGAAATTGGCTAGTGGAATTTGAATCAAATTCGAACGAAAAACGAACGACAGTTTATATTGAATTCGAACGACAAAAAGAAAATACAACTTTATTCTGATAAAAAATCACTCAAAGTACAATAGGCCTCTGGGCGGCTAAAGGTTATTACATTCGAACCGGAATGCACTTTATTGTTTACTAATAGCATGATTTTAATTTAAATCTTAGTTCTCATTTCGAACTTGATGACACTGATATTATTTAATTAGTTTTAAGTTACAGGGCACCACCGAAAATCAGCGTCACAGCTTGCCGTGGCATAAAGCTGAGTGGTGACCCCTTTCAGCGTCGTCAATTCTTTTTGTTATTTGTATTTGTATTTCTTGTTGCTGGCGGTGAATAAATATGTTTTCTTTCTTTCTTTCTTTCTATTTTGCACACATCTGTAAGTATATCGTGTTCATTTCACCTTAGATTACATAATTAGCAAAGTTAAAATAACCAGTTTCCAGCATTTCCACAACCGTAACTCACTCACAAACGACATTTCATAACAAAATTACTGTCATAATTGCTCGTTGTCGCCATCAGCTAAATTTTTAGCGAAGAGATAAAAATACAACGTAATTAATCCCCTCAGATGAACTTGTTACGTTTTGCCTCGCATTACATTTCCCGCCACGGAAACGTGACGAGAAATATTTCACAAGGCGTGTTTAAAGGACACTGTGTTTATTACTGGACCGGGTTTAACATTGGCTGCTTATTAAGTGTTAATTTACTTAAAATTTGTTAATCTTTCAACGTGATAATCTTGCAATGTGAACAGCAAAATTTAAAACTCCGAGACTGTAAGACCTATTGAGAACATGAATGCCACTGCTCGCTTTTAGAATCAGGGAAAGCTAAAAACTAATCATACGATAAAAATTAAGGTTAGTTTTTATCCCAAAAATTATCCCTTAAGGGGCTATCATACGCGAATAACCTTCGATGCGTAGCACCTCACTTTTCTGTGTTGTTTATGCCTCATCGTGTTGACAACGACCGTTGTCACCAATATACTGTTTCAGTTTATCTTCACGAGTCACCGAAACCAACATAAACACCATCAAAACTTGTTATTTTTACGACAAAAAACCATTTTTCAAATCTATAGAACCTATTGAAAAATCAGTTGACAATTTTAAAGTAAACATCATTACTCACTTATTGGTTTTAATTCCATGTCTAAAGGTGCGTCCACACTTGTATCATTTGCTCGTATCCGATTACCGTGCCGTGGCAAGACTGCGTATCGCACTGCTTGGACGCACACTGTCGGCGCGGCGTGATCGCCCTTGCTTCTCCGATCTAAGTGTGTGATACGCGTAGCAATATGGATTTCGAGCGATTGGATCGACGCAACGTCCAAATGCGTGATCGTGAGCCGCGATCATGCCACGGAACGAAGATCTGATCGGGCAAATGATACAAATGTGGACGTACCTTAAGCGTCGCTTGACGAAGGAGCCTATACCATATTAAGATTATTTTTTTTCTTCTCTCTTGATTTATTAAGTATTATAACATTCCAGTCGATAAAAATATAGGCAAAATACCAAGCTACAATGTAAATATTGTTGACGTGGGTTGCTGCAAGAGGAATAAATTTATATCACTTTAAAAAGAGTGAAATCGATCGACATTTTTCGGGTATCCCCTTAAGAGGGTAAATAACGAGGAGAAAGAGATACGTCTGTGCATGGGATCTATAAGTAGTGGCGTTACCTTTTTCTCTCAGTTTTTAATTAGCAAAGTTAAAAGTTTCCAGAATTTCTACAATAGAGCTTCCACAACTCACAAACGACATTTCATAACAAAATTACTGCCGTACTTGTTCATTGTCGCCATAAGCTAAAATTTTAGAGAAGATATATTTATTTAATATGTAGAATTATTCTTATGAGTAACATTAGAGATTTCTCTTTTGCGTTAGATCGATTCTTAATCTAGACTAATACTAATCCATTAATCTCATATAATCTGTAAACAAGTTAGCTGTCTGTAAAGGCGCTAATTTTACGTGATAACGTCGTTGTGTGCTGCCGCTGTCTTATTTTTACCACCACGTACACTGGACAGCATAATTGCATAGACATTTGTTAAAAAGTTTGCTTTGCAGCGAAACGAGACACCATCTATCCGGTAACTACATTGGTTTCATAAGATCTTACTAGATGGCGGTGATAACATCAGAATATAAAAAAAAAATCTCGGTTGAACTTACGATTGCCAAACACACACGGCAAGTCACTCAAATATTCAATTTACTTTATGGAACTTATTTTCAGAATCCAGTATTTTTGAATGCACCTTCAATTAAATATTACTTAGATTTACCGTCATAACCAAAGCCATCGATGATTTTGCTATTTCAAACACAAAATACAAAAACGCTTTTTTCCTATACCGAGTTCGAGAGGATTTGAACCCGGAACATTCATCGTATAGATCAACTCATCAAACCCCTTAGTCATCAAGCCATATTGGACGTGAATAAAATGTATAACCGTATTTGTAGTCACTAATCACCTGCGTTTGCAAGGCATGCGTTTAATGTTAATAGTTTTATTTTATTTTATTTTTACTGAGATTAATTAACAGCTGCTTATACAAAACATTTTTATTTAAACAAATAAATATTTATAATTAAGTCACATGTTGAATAGTTGCTGAATAGTGCAACAATTATATAAAAGTAACCGCACATACTTAGAGGGTAGACTTAAGATTATGAATATACCGTAATAGTTTCTATACAAAGAAACTGTTCCTTCGTTCCATTGCAGCTGCCGTCCGTTCGATTGTATTTTATTTTGTAATAATGGGTTCTCGTTGCAATATTAACTTAGCCAAAATGTTTCAAATAATTACTTTGCATAGTCAAGGCAAACATTTGTCAGAAATTGCCACAGAATCCGGTGTGAGCGTAAGTATTATTGTTTACATTTCTTTCTAGATTTTTTATATTAGTTATATCTGTATCCTAATTTAAAAATGATGAAACATTTCTGAAAATTTTTACAGAGGAAAACAGTTGTGTTAGGTGTGTGTGGGTGCGAAAATTCACAGAGGAAGGATCATATAGGATCTGCACCGCCAAAGAACCGGTACAACCTCGGCTTATAAGCGCACAGCGGCGTCAAAGTATGGTCCAGGAATATAAAGAAAATGGTTTTCCACGAACAACCCATTACACCCGTTTATTTAACACAGGCGTGGACACAATTCGCCGTGTTCTCCACACAGTGAAGGTTTACACCCTCGCAAGCATGCAGTCAAACCCTCGCTGACTCCACAGCTTAAAGAAGCGAGACTAAAGTTTGCTCAAGAATGCTTAAATGCCGATTGAAGTATAATGTCATTTTCACTGACGAAAAAAAGTTTCACTAGTCAACACGGACGTTCAAGCTAGTGGAGTTGAAATAATACGCGTTATAATAACGATCACGTAGTCCCCAATGTGCAATCTGGTCGCATTACGGTGAATGTGGAGTTGGATGAGCGGGGCTAACCCGGGAGATCTCGTCAGAGTGCCCAGTCGGGCTAATTGCTGACTACGTCAATGTGCTGGAGGAGACCATGATTCGAAATGTGTATCTGGAGGAAGAATTACCCATAATTTCATTTGTGCAGGATAATTGTCTTATACATCGTTCCCAAAGTGTGAGTGAGTGTTTTCGCCGGCGTTACAACATAAATATCATTTCGTGGCCTGCTGGATTACCAGATTTAAATCCCATTAAAAACCTGTGGCTATACCAATTATGGACAGAAGTAAGTGGAGATAGGGTTACACTGATGTTTATTAGTAGTTAAACAGGGCGTCATTGCGTTAAGTATATTTTATTTTTATATTTACTATGATAGTAAATAACTACATTTTTATACTACAAAACGAAAATCAATCGCGTATTGTTTTTTGTTTTGCATATACGCAATTTTGTGACAGTATTTTACAATATTTTTGTTTCATCACTCAGTCTTTGAATTGTTAAGAAATGATAAGTTAGTAAAACAGTAAAAGGTAAATGTTAGAGTGCGTTCGCCTACAATCATAACCAGTCTCAGATTTGTGATTAATTGTATTCGCTTATAATACTGTTTTGTTCAAGGGAAGCTTCAATCCTCTTTCCAATTTTGGAAATGAATACTTAAGCTATACCCTCAACAAAATCTGAAGAAGAAATTTTACTTAAATTATATATTAACGAATTGTGTTATTTATCTTGAATAAAAACTGTGTAAGAAATAAAATTATTTTTTTCATTTCAAAGTTGTATTATTTCTAGTAGTAAGTATAGATAGTTATTAATTGGTTGTAATAAAAAAAAATAAAAAACCCTACTTTTGAGGAGTGTCATTATAAGAGAACTTGTGACCATTTTTCTTTTACCTTACCTTTAATTGTAAATTTTCTTGTAATAACTATATAACTTAATAATACTAATATTGAATTAGTATTTCGATTGCTATAAGTGTAGGTATTCATAGTCAATATTCAGGCAAAGATCCAGGCATAAACAATGATTATTTTCTTTCAGCCTAGTCTATGTATCAATTTATTATCTCTTCATATTATATGATATTATAATAGATTTTCATCCTTGATGACTTTTAAACAACGAGCAACGCATGTTTTTACGGAAATTTGCATCCAAAGTAGAGTATTCTCCAAAGGAGGGTATTCTAAAATTCCACCTTACTTATTATATTATTTTTATTAAAGTATAGTGCCGTAATATTCACGTCATCACATATGTTATTGAAGTGTTGATGAAGTTAAGTATGTTTAAAAATCTCGTAGTTTTATGAACAAACAAAGTATAAATGGTGGTATATTTGCAATGAGTTCTTGTTGCAGATCAGACTCTGTTCTGTTACTATAGTAACAATACGCTTGAAAGATGAATTTTAAAACAACCTAATTAAAATTATTAATTAATTTTAAATTATTCTGACGGATTGAGAACCTCCTCCTTTTTCGGGAAGTCGGTTATTAAGAAGTGTGTTCCAAAAGTTAAATACAGGTGCCGTTTTAATTTCAGTGGAAGCTTTTTTTTAATACTAATTATATTTCATCCATGTAGTAGATTATTCTTTTACAAAAGAATTTTAGTGCCTGTGAGACTTACATATCAACAAACAAAGCATTAAATTCTGTGTTCGTTTTGATAACAACGCCATCTAGTTTATTTTTTTGTAACCATCATGCAATGCTGAGAGCTACGTGCTCTCAGCATCTTAAGACAGACAAGCGATTATCGTCTATGCCATGTCCATGCAATTATGCTGTTGATAGTACTTGCAAGGGTTCTCCTTCGGAATTCCTAATGTCGTTTGTCCTCATGTATCGTTTGTCCGAACGCATTTTTTTCAGAAACCGTATTTTTCAAGATTTTTTAAAAGATCATCGTATAGATTAGGTTAGGTTACGTTAGGTTTGTATTATAACAATTTTGAAAACTTTTTACAGGTTTCATAAAATAATGTGTTATGACAAACGATACATTAGGACAAATAACGTTGGGGATTTCGATATAGATCCACTTGCAAGTTGTGGAATGCTCTTCCCCAGAGGTGTTTCCAAAGCGCTATAAAGTTGGATTCTTCAAGAAGGGAGTAAACAGGGCACTCACAGGTTAGCAATTTATGGGCGATTCCTCCAGTGTTTACACATATCCATGACTACTTTCCATCAGGTGGCTCGTCTGCCCATTTGCCACTTATTACTCAAAAATAAACATCCAAAAATATAACAAGTAAATAAATAAAGAAGGTTGTTCGCGACCGCAGAGATGCTTCGAGATGTGGTCTTAGAGGAAACTGCTTCAGATTCCTTGGACTACATTTATACTACATTATAAACACAAAAGTGTATTAAATTGATTCATTTGTGGGTTTCTCTGGCCTTCACGCAATAACGAGGAAACGAATTTACATGATTTTTTGCAAGGGATAGACTAAAGATGGAACAATGACAAGACTTATGTTTTATCCTAGTAAAATAAACAAGGGTTTCCAAGTGATAAACGAAAAAAAAAAAAAAAACATTAAATTCACAGATACGACTTCTCAATTATACACCGAGCAAAGCTCAAAAATTGAGCATTCGTAAAAACTACAGTAAAATCATTCCGTCCGTTTCCATTTCTTTGTTTCGTGTCCATTATGAATACGATATACAAATACGCAAACAAATAAATTGGATCAAAGTTTCACTTAAAACTGTCTTATTGAAACAAATTAAATGCTATTTTAAGCTTCTTTTAAATCATAATAATAACCTGCTAAATGACAGATACAATGGATATTCAGAATAATATGAATAAACCTCATAACAATATGGAATGTTCCTAAATAAATTTCAATGATGAAAAGCCCCTAACCACACACATAGAAAAAGGCTGATACAATTCAAAGAATGGTCTTGAAAGCTAAGAACACGTTTAAATTAAGTCACCTATAAAAATAAATACTGGTTCATACGTTCCAACCAAGATAGGCACAGATACAGAGAAGCAAACATAATATTTAAAACACCTTTTGTAAGTCAATGGGTAAGAATAACTCGTATCTCATATCTTTAAAATATTTATCTATTTACCAGAAAACAGGAGAAAACGTCATGTCCCCTCGTTTTCTCGACAGCGTAGTTGGTTCTTTGAAAATATCTTCAATGTAATTATAATAGTATAGTAGAGATCGAATCAGAAATGAGGAGATTCATAGACGAACCATGGTCACCAACATAGCAAACTGAAGTGGCAATGGGTAGGGCACATAGTTCGAAGAACCGATGGCCGTTGGGGCAGAAACGTTCTCGAGTGAAGACCGCGTACTTGCAAGCGCCGCGTGGGAAGGCCACCCGCAAGGTGGTCAAACGATCTTGTTAAGGTTGCGGGGACTCGCTGGATGCGGGTCGCCTCTATCCGGCCCATGTGGAAATCTATTGAGGAGGCCTGTGTCCAGCCCAGCAGTGGAAATCCTATGGCTGAAATGATGATAATGACGAATAGTATACAAGAAAAAAAGATACAAAAGATTTACCTTCTTAAAACAAAATCTTAAATTACAGCTTAATTTCTTCAAAACTCGTCGCATGTTCAAAAAGTACTGAGCTTTACGTTATAATAAAAATAATTCAATGATTTTTTCCTGTAATCTTATAATGAGGTTGCGGGTCGAACGAAATTGCTGTAGTCGATTAACTTGACGTCGCCTTAACGCCTTGGGGTAACAGACAAGCATTTTAGGGTTCCGCGTGAAGGGGGTGCATCGAAAGCTATTTTTATGTAAGATTTTTGTTAAATCTAGTTTTTGAAACAGGCTGGTTTTCAGATATGTCTTTTTTGGCTCCGCGTTTGTGGCGTGGTTTACGAATGACGATACAGGCCCTTAAGGCTCCATGCGAAAATGTACGATTTTTCATAGCTTTTTTATGTAGGTATCTAGTCTCTGGAATGGCTAAAATAACTTTCGAAACATGTTTTATATGATAGTTCAGTTTCTTTTTCACACTTTCTTGCATTTGGAAATTAGAATATATGTATGTATTTAACTATGGATTTTTACAAAGAGGTCTATAAATATAAAGTTAGCTGTGGCTCTAAATAAACCTTTATTAAACTCAAAACCTATGCTTAATTTTATTGTTTAAAATTATTGTTTATAAAAAGGCTTTACTCGCTACGCAAGACTTTTTTTTAAAAGCGTGTATTTTTTTAAAAAAAGTGGTTAAGACTTGTTTTTCCTCGTAAAACCCTTTTTGATGACCCTTCGCGCAGATACCGAGTCGCACTTGGCCGGATTTTAGACGTAATGTGATTAGTACGCAGGTCTTCGTAGCTAATATGAGCTTCATTTTTAAGCTTGTTACGTTATTAACATATTAACGGACCCGTTTCCATTTAACGTTTTTTCGTGTTATGATGCGAAACACGTTTTAAGAGCGTTGTTGACTTAATAACGTACTAGATCTCAAGGTCTGGTTAGGCTCTAAATTAGAACCTTCATTTCGTTCAAAACTTATTTGGACACATTTTAAAAATGGAATGTCTGTACATTGAAGATATTTTCATAAATAAATCAGACTATTTGAAGGAATAAAGCCCGACCAGGAAAATAAAAAACCTGCTCTGGGGGCGTTAAATTAGCAATAATTATAGCAACACTAAATATGACGTACCTACCAGTCATGTTGACAACATGGTCGGAGATGTTATTTAGAGGAATAGAGTCTAATCCTTTAGACTTTCTATCCGACAAATACTTCATCATATTGTAAATTACTTTTCTTAAGTGACTTTTAATATTTTTCGGCATTTTAACGCCCAAATAACTCACAATATCCCAAAAACAGACCACGCATAATCAACGCCTCACTTTGACAACAATTGACAGATGGCTTTAATGACTTTTTTTTTAAATGTTTTCATGACCATGGATCTTTAATGACTGTAAAGTTACCGCCAGTTGAAGAAATTAGTTCCAATAGTTTTCCGCAATAGGGCGAAGTTTTTATTTTCCCGGTCGGGCTTTAAATGGAAAAATATTTTATTTTCAATAATTGATAGATTCAGGCTAGGTTTTATTTTATTTTCTTTTTTTGTTTGGATGTATTTGTCGTTGTAGTTTATCACGTGAAAACGGCTTAATGGATTTCAACTATTTTTGCTACACGGATAGCTGGTCATACACAAATGGCTATAGAGTAGTTTTTTGCCTGACTACGCTGAAGAAAAGTGTCTTCTAGTGCTGTATAAATTTCTCTCAGTCCATTCAGTCAAAAATAATCTTATTTACATTTTTCAGATTTTTTTAATTTATCTTGTAGCTAAATGGTCTACTCGTAGAAAGTGGGCACAAACACCAACTTCGATCACGGCGGTAAAAAAGTCATATCCCCTTTTTAAGGGTCATTGAAACAGTAAATGAGTATAAGAAAGTATACTTCGATCTATTAAGTATGAGCAACTATTGTTAAGAATATGGAACATGTCAGAAGAGCTATAAAAACCGGCCAAGTGCGAGTCTGACTCGCGCAACGATGGTTAGTTACACAATATACGCTACAAACGGCCCTATCTATGACAATAAAGTATTAGCAGAGCCCTACACCTAAGCAAAATGTACGCGGTGTTCGATCATTTTACATTAGTTACTGACATAGAAAAATACACATACAATTATTCTGCTTTTAGTATTTGTTCTTATAGCCGCAGCAGAAATACATCATCTGTGAAAATTTCAACTGCCTAGCTATCATGGTTCATGAGATACAGCCTCGTGACAGACGGATAGACAGACAGACAGATGGACTTTGAAGTCTTAGTAGTAGGGTCCCGTTTTACCCTTTGCATACGGAACCCTAAAATAGAGGCACTCTAACACGCAATTTGCCTATACCTACTATTACAAAAATCCTTACAGCGCATTACACCATGCACCAGTTTACCATTTTAGTGCCCCTCCGTGTGCTCGTGTCCCAAAGGTGCCCGAATAATTGGAAAAGTAATGATATTCTCAACAACTGGTACCTATTTTTATTTTAAAGTTAATTTAAATACTCTGAAAATATCAAAATTAGTTGGATAACCAATTTTAACTAAGCACGATAACACCTCAGGGTAATTTAATGTATAGCTCTGCTGGTTGGTGTAAATTGTACAACGTATAAACTACTAATTAATTAATGTAGCCCTCTTCAGTGAATACAATTTTCTGCACGGATGTGTATTTGCTATCACGCTACTATTAGCAAAATTCTAACTCCATTTAAACCAGTTTGTATAGCTTTTCAAAGAACTATGATTTAGTCACACTTAATTAATTTGACGCTTTACACATTATTAAATATCAAAAATCTTCACACATTTTCATGTTTATAGTATTAGTGGAATTAAAAACATGTTTTTATCTATATTATTAAAAAGTTGTAAAAAATATGTCTAAGCGTTGAAGTTATTTTCAATAAAATATTTGTAACGGACTTATTTGGCGGTCACCGAAACGAAAAATATTTATTTTTTGTATGTTTGTGGCTTCATCACGCGAAAAGAACAAGTTAAACGGATTTTACCTATTTTTGGTAACGGGTGTAAATGTATTTTTTGAGTACAATGCCTGTGACATACGGACAGACGGACATGACGAAACCATAAGAATCCCGTTTTTGCCATTTTGGCTACGGAAGCTTAAAATCCGTTTGTCATATAGTCGGTGTTTTAAAGTGCATCAAAACATCCTCGAAACCATTGTTTATTAGAGGTTGTGAAAAAGCTATTAAGCTATATATTATTTCTCTATTCCTAAACACTTTTCAAATTCACCGCCATTTATTTTTAACACGCTATTATTAGGTCGACCTTTATTTAATGAAATCTAAGGTAACAAATTTAACCATCTTCTAAGGATCGTGGCGTCATGAAAATTGGCAGCTGTATATAGTTCTGATGACAATAATATGGTACTGTCGAACTGATCTGATGATGGAACCGGAAGATAGGAGCTGGAACTTCATGATGGAACATCGTATCATAGCTGTGTTTGGGTTTATTGGAAAAGTCTTGTAAAGCGTGTTTTTCTAGTGATTTTTAAACTATTTATTGCATTAGAGAGAAGACAAAGTTTGAAGTACTTATTATAACTATGTTTGGTTTGATTAAGCAGAATTTAACTAACTTCACAAATATTTATATTAGTTGGCATTCAAAGCTATTCTACTTAGTTTTAAAAAAACCGTATGTCATATTAGTGCTAATAGACTTAGGCTTTTTTCTCTCTAGCGTTGGTGTGTTTGAAAGCGCACCTAAAAAAAATATTATTCATTAGAGATTGTGAAAAAGCTATTGACCCTATATTGAACACCTTTCAAATTCTCCTCCATTTATTTTTCAATCAACTCACGAACGTGAAATTCGCATTTCACAAGTATTTACATATAACAGTTGGCATTCATAGCTATTCTATATAGATTTAAAAGAACCGTATGTCATTTTAGTGCTTATAGACTTAGGCCCTTTTCTATCTTGTGTCGTTGCGTTTTAAAGGGCTTCAAAGCACCTTGGGAAAAATAATTTATTAGACGCTGTGAAAATGCTATTAGGCCCATATTTCTCTATACCTGAACACTTTTCAAAGTCTGCGTCATTCATTTTTCCACCAAGAAAAGGAATAAAGTTTGAAGTACTTATAAAAAATATGTTTTGTTTGACTTGACACACTTCAACGAACGTGAAATTCGCATTCGCCATTTACGCCATAGCAAAATTTGATAAGTATTTATATCAGTTGGCATTCATAGCTATTCTGCCTAGTTTTAAAACAACCGTATGTCCTATTAGTGTTAATAGACTTAAGCCCTTTTCTGTCTAGTGTCGATGTGTTTTAAAGCGCGTCAAAGCACCTTAGGGAGCATTATTTGAGTGAGTTTGTGAACAGGCTCGTAAACCACTAACGACTGGCCAACCGCGATAATGAATTCGCTCCGTACTCAAACTGCCACCGCACATTTGATTCTAACGAGGTTGAATTCTGAATATACGTTTACTATGTAAGTTTTATATGACGGAACTTCGTGTTTGCCCGTGAATGCTTTTATCCGAGGATTTATTTAAGCGCGCGTATTTCGTTAACATTCTCTCTGAACTCGTTTTTTCTGAATTTTTACTAGTGAAAATGAGATTTCAGCTTTTTGATATTAAATCTAAGTGAAATAAAATCTATATACGTTATTACGTTTTAAAATACCGACTATATGAAGAGCACTGAAACGATTATTGTTTTACGCATGCGTCATTGTTGCTTTATCACGCCGAAACGGCTAAACGGATTTTAACTATTTTTAGTACAAGGCAGGGTAGCTTGGTATTCACAAATAGTTTAAGGATACTTTTTACTCGACTGCGCTGAAGAAAAAAAGAGTCTCCTAGTATCCTTTAGTCTGTACTATGTCTGTCAGTAAACAATATAAAATGAACCCACACCGCGTACATTTTGCTTAGGAGTAGGACTCTGCTAATACTGGATTTTCATAGATACAGCCATTTGTAACGTTATTTTTTAAATTCTAAGCTCATTAACCGCGTATTCGTATTGCCAAGGACCATTAAAACAAGAGGACTGACCATCTCCATACAAAAAGCCGTTCCCCGATATGTACAACGTCATCTATATATATATAAGAATGATTTTTTACAATTATTCAATTTTGCAAACGTGTTATTAAATGTTACGATTTATTTTATTATTAGCTATTTGCGAACTAATTGTTACTGTACTAAGTTTCTGTATTTAATAATAGCATAGTTAAATGTTTATTTATAAAGCGCCATCTAGTTTTTGCCAGAATATCTCCTTGCGATCGGAACACGAACCAAAGTATCGCAAGTGTCAGTCCTCTTATTTAAATAGTCCTTGGTATAAAGCTACGTACGTATTTTAGACAGACAGACAGAGAACAAAGTGATTTTATGGTTCCGATTTTTCCTTTTGAGGTACGGAACCCTAAAACACATTCGCTTTAAACAGTCTTAATCGACAGCGTGCTACTATCCGCATTCACCTTTTTGCGGTCCGCATGTTTCTAATTTGCATAGGTCACCTTAATGGGTACTGGAAGGTACTTGAATTTGATTATAGCTTCTGACATGCGAGCCTCTTTCACGCCCAGGAAACTATACATTTTACTGTTATTACACTCGCTGTCAAAAGAAAATGGCTCACAATAATGCTATTTGGGTAAGCGTGATTCATGGTATGCTTTGAGATTGGGAAATTTTAAAATATTCGTGAGGGGCGCGCGCTATTATAAAGTTGCCAGTGGCAAAAGGTATTAAAGATTCTCCAGTTACTAGGTGCAATCACCTTTATGTATCTATGATTTTACATTCATTTTGTTATGATAACGCACATATTTTTATGTATATTAGCCGGTACGGGGGTAATATTTAAACTTGTTAAGGACAGTGAGAATATACTTGCCAATTGTCTTTATGTATCGTGATGTTATAATAAAATATCAACATTATTTATTTTCTTCTTCCGTTAAAAAAAATATCATGCACTACAGTGAGCCAGAAAAGTGGTCTACCACTTTGCAACTTTAATATAATTGAAATAGAGTAGAAAAGTGGCCAATTTCGTGGCCGACCGTATAAGGTGTTCAATTTCATGAGGAGTATTTTATATTTAAAGTATATGTAATACACAATATAATTGATGTCAAGCATTTATTTACAAGTAGGTAACAAGTCGCTATTGATGACAAGCATAGGCATGTTGCCGGGGTATGAAGACCAAAACAAATTAGTCCGTCAGTGACATAATAAAAAAATAATAGGACACTTATTTTTTTCAAGTTAATAAAAGAAATACTCTGACACATCGATTTAAACTTTAGGAGTGGGGGCTCGTGATATGGCTTTAAGGAATACGACTCAAATAATTTTTATTAAATTACATGACGTACTAAAAATTTAAAAAATGACAAATTTCAATACACAGACACAAGTTGTTGTATGTGGATATTTTTTTTAGGTGCAATGAGAAGTGTGGGGATTAGCCAGACAATTTTTGAGGTGATAACGTCTTATAAATGGATGAACGCCGGCTGCATGCACGAAAAAGCATGACTGATTATCATGTTCCGCCTGAGCCGAGCGTGCAAGCGAGAGCGCAGAACAAGCGATAGAGAGGCCTAAGCGTACGACTTGTGAATTCACAAAAGTATGCAATTTTTTATCGATGTTTTCTTATGACGTTATCACGTACAATTATCGTCCGTAAACCGTCTTTACAGACCTCCAATTTTTTTTTAAATGTTTATTTAACAATAGAAAACTAATCGTATAAGAGGAATAGTCAATAGTAATATCATTCAAAAGTAAATTGTTTCAATCTTTAGTGGACAAAGCATATTATTCGGTAAATGAATTTTGTCAGACTGCAATTAACACTTTCGCTACCAACATTTTCGTAGCGCTACGCTCATAGCCAATAACGTGGGAAAAACCGTATGTAGCGAAAACTTGCTACGAGCAGAGGGCCCGCCGAGCGGGTTCACGGTGCTGAATGTGTAACTGTACACCCCAGTAGTATAGTCCATTAATAGCTAATAGTCCATTAATAGCTAAAATCTGTATGCCTTGCCCAACATGGTGATGTCTCTTTTATATTATAACATTATAAGATCTGTGCCTATTTATGTATAATTTTATCCATGTTGAACAAATAAACTATTTCTATTTGTAGTCAACCTTAAATACTGACCATAAGATACGCAGAACAGGGCTCGGACCGGTATTTAAAAGTCATTCACGTTATTTCTGAAGTGTTTTAAAACTGTAAAAATATCTTTGGAAACACCTGATTTAAGTTCTAGAATTAAAAAAAAAACGAATAAAAGAAGAAAAGAAATCGGTTATTTTGTATGAATATAATACCGGTTTCCGAGCCCTGCGGCAGAAGCAAGATTCATTCTTCAGACAACAGCTCAGCCCCAGAAATTTAATAACGCAATAATGCGAATGAATGGTCAACAACATCTACGAAATTAAGTCAGATCCCACGTCTGGAAGTCAAAAAGAAGTCAAACTTCCAAAACATCCAACTACCTGGAAAATAATAAACTTAGACCTTAACAAATCCTCAACATTTTACCTCATTTAAAACTTCCTTAGAAATTCTATTCCATAATTAAATTGCTTCTTTAATTATGGAATTTCAAAACTCCAAACAGGTAATTAATGATTTGGGTAACTATAGAGTAAATGATCATTTTTCGCCGGTTGTTTCGTGTTAAAAGCGGGTTGTTTGGTCCGTGTCAAAAGGTCACTGAACAGTATAATCAGCTTAAGCGGGCTTTGCTTTGGGGTCGGGAATCGTTAAATCAGTTTCATTTTCCCTTTTCAGGGGTGATTCTTGGCTCGTAAGGCCTTTTTTAGAATAATTGTTCGAGATTTGAATGCTTGGTTTTGTTTTTATTGCTGTTTTGATTGGAACGGTTAAATTGTGTAATTTTTTAAGGGATATTTGTTGATAGCTGAAACCAGAAGATTGTTCGCGGAAGAGATAAAAGTCACCTTCTTTTTAACATTAGCGTAGTTAGTTAAATTTTTACAACTTTATAATAGTTTAGATGTCTATACTATTACAAAGTTGTAAAAAATATTGTACGGGACTATTTGAAGGTCACTAAATCGAAAAATATTTTTTTTTTATTTTTTTTATGTTTGTATTTGTCGATGTGGCTTTATCATGCCAAAACGGCTCAACAGATTTCAACTATTTCTGGTACACAGGTAGCTAGGCATCTCCAAATCGTAATAGGATACTTTTTTCCCGACTACGCTGAAGTAAAAAAGAGGTTTATGCTTTTTTCTCCTCGTGAGTTGAAATCTGTTTAGCCGTTTTGGCGTGATGAAGTCACAACGACATATACGGACATAAAAAAGAAAACCTCCAAATACTGTTACGGTCGATACGGCCGTTTTTAGCGAATAATTTGAACAAAACTCTCGGTTTGCGAGTCCGACTCGCATTCGTCCAGTTTTTTCAGATGGCGAAACCGATTTTCTTGAACCAAGAATAAGAATACTCTTTAAAAAAAAAAGAATCGAAATCGTTCTATGAGTTTAAGGAGCTGCGATGGCCACAGTCAGACATACATATACACACCTTAAATTTATAACAGCACTCTTTTTCCTCGGGGGTAAAAACATAAAAGTTTTATGTACCTACTAAATATACTAAAACTAAATTATTTGTTTCATTCAATCTCCAACCAGTGAGGAGCAGTATTTGTATGTGATTACTATTTCTGCCCATGGCAATGGGTGAAACACTACGTTTTATTTAAATAGAAGAATCTTAACGGATTATATCGCGTATATTATCTCATTTGAGTTCTCGACGTTCCAGAAGCTTTTCAGCTTTCCATGTTCACGGGTTGACTGAGAAAAGATATATTTTTGGAGAACAGATAACGAGAGAACAAACAAAGGTGCATACATGCCAGATGGGCCTAATCTGTAAATACAGTTACACATGTGCCAAAAGGGCTTGATTATTTTAATAATTTACCAAGCAGCATTTTACAAAATGAGGCTTACGAAACCTTGGAAAAATGCTTGTAGCTGCTAAATACACAAATGAAACATTTCCCAACAAATGTCGAAATCCCAGCAGCTTACAACAGCACAGTTTGAATACAGTTCAAAAAATAAAACTGAAGACATCAAAAGAACAAAACACCAAGGGTCAATATTTAAACAATTGCTCACTCGTTCCACTAAAGTACGTTTGTCAGCCTTTAAGGCAGTCTGTCCAGGTGGGGTGCCTCCCCAACATTAAAGGAAAGTTTTCCTTAAAAATGACGTAAATGCCACATTTACCCAAAACTCTTATACCCTTTTGGCCAAGAAAGCGCCCAAGGCGCAAAGCCCGAACAATAAAAAGGCAACCCCCGTGCGTGACCAGCGGCTCATGCAAATTACACTTCCATCCATTTCATACAATAAAACCAAATGAGCCCTTTTAACGCAACATGAGAAATCGATAAAAAGTACAAGCTCGGGTTTTGTTAGTTAAGTGCATAAAATGTAAGTAGTGAACTAAGTACGTGAAAAGAAAAAATGGATATGTATTTTGTATCCAATGTATTTCTTCTTCTTCTTGGATCCTTTCACTCTTCGAGGAGCATGGCCGCGGCGATGGCACAATCTCCTGCCACTTCATGCCGATAGAAGCTGTTTCCTGTGCCAAGGTTTTCCTCCAAGTAGATTTTGGCCGACCTCTCTTTCTTTTCCCAACGGGAGAGTAACAGAGTACCTGGAGACTCCATTGTCACACCATCAACTTGCCCGTAGAATTCACCATTCCATAGCATATAGCCAGATGTAAGGCAGTGTTGTAATAACTCTAGAATATGCTGAGTTATTACAACATTGCCTTACATCTGGCTATATGCTATGGAATGGTGAATTCTACGGGCAAACAGAGTACCTGTTTAGTGAGACGGTAGTCTTCTAGCCGCAGTGTGTGGCCAATCCAACGCCACTTTTTGTACAGGATGATTACGTGAACAGAACGTTGGGTTTGTTAATTTCCAAAAGTTGTCCTCCACCAATGTATTTAGTTGTGGCTATTTAGTTAGCCCTCCCTCTTATACACCTCGTAAACGTACAACTTAGACAGCCAACTCTGCTGCCACGCGGGTTCAAGAGACTTTAAAAGTAAGTTCGAACTAGCCAGCCATATCAGAGCCCACAATGTTTTTTTTATATTATAGGGAGCTCCTGATGGCAAACGATCACGGTCGCCTATAGACACCTGTAACACCAGAGGAGTCACAAGTGGGTTGCGGGCTTTTCAGGGTGTACGTTATTCTCTTGGAGGCTTCAAGGTCGCATCCGTCTGGAAATACTGCAGGCCACAAATTATTGCACAGTGTAGTCAAAGGTATATATATATATAGTATTAAATACTCGTATGTATAATCAGTTATATGGCGCAGTTAGTTCGCAATTTGACAACAAAAAAGTGGACGCCACTGTTTGACTTTTGAGGTTAGAACCATTATAAAGTTGTGAAAGTGAAATGTTTACACACACCTACATTGCAGGTATTATTATAAAAAAAAAACTAAAAAGTAAAAAATAACGTCATAATTCAGTTCAAAATAACATTAATTGTATATACTGTATAGATTGAGTATACAAACGGTTACTTGTAAGTAATTTGAAGAAACTGAATTATGGCGTTATTTTTTACTTTTTAGTTTTTTTGGAGTCGGTTTTATATTTTTGTTTAAAGGTTTATTTATTTTACACTTTTTAGTTAATCGTTACTTAAAAGTGTATGTCGTGACGATTCGAACGAGCCCAAACACGGCTAGGATACATTATTTTATTACATAGATCTGGTGCCTACCTTCCGGCTCCATCATCAAATCTATTCGATGGTACCATTCTCATCAGGAATATTTAAATTTGTGACTATGAAGTTGCTTAGTTAAATTAATCAAGATATTTTGTCGCCACCCGTAAATAATTTATCATTGAGGAGTTCCGATGGCATTCTGTGGTCTTTTGCATCAGTTCCACTTCACCAATTTACATTTTCTGAATGCAAATGCTTATTATGTTTCTTATAATACCAAAATCGCTTTATGTATGCCTACAATATTTGAGGAGTTCCTTCAATTCCTCATGGATTCCATCATCAGATCTTCACCAAAATTAAATGGAACCAACTAGAAAGTACCTTCTATAAAACCAAAAAAAAAAATTTGAAATCGGTCAAATAGTCTTTGAGTAATCGGACAACATCCATAAAAAAAAAAAAAAAATTAACATTCCGTCGAATTGAGAACCTCCTCCTTTTTTTGGAAGTCGGTTAAAAATGGGATACCGTCAATTTGAAGGTGACTGTGTCGTTTTTTTACGTCTGTAGCGTCTGTATGTGTTGCTGTAGCTTCATCACGGATTTCAAAAATTTTTGGTATGTACCCATCCTTACCATACCCTTTTTTAGGGTTCCGTAGTCAACTAGGAACACTTATAGTTTCGCCCTGTCCGTCTATCTGTCTGTCCGTGGCTTAGCACCGTGATCATTAGCACTAGAAAGCTGAAGTGTTCGTATGAGTATGTGTATGTATCACGCCGACAAAACGGTAAAATAAAAAAAAAACTTTTTTACGGGTACCTCTCGTACACCTAAAGTGGTGGTGAATTTTTTTTTCGTTCCAACACTAGTGTCTTTGAATAGGTAGTTTAAAAATTATAAGGGTCTCCAAACATTATTTTATGATAAAGTCGGTAGTTTTGTAAATATCGCTCCGGAAATCCAAAAAATAGCCAGGGGTAAAGGGGGGGCCCTCTAACGATTCAACCACGTGTCAAAAATTACAGAAAAAAATCATGAAAATTAGGCATTATAAATACTTTCAATATAAACTATATTTAATAAAATCGGTCAAGCCGTTTTTGAGTATTTGCCTAAAAACTGCACTTCTCAACTAAAGGACGTAAGTGCCGAGAAGATACGCTCCTTTGCTAGTACACTTTTTCATATCGTATTTTGTTTATCTGTAGTGCATTTTATTGTATGAACGGCTGCGGAATTCCACACTGAGCATGGTCCGACATGCTCTTGGCCGGTTTTTTGATACACGGATAGGTGAACATCCATAGATGGTTATAGGATACTTGTCATCCAACTACTGTCAAGAAAAGAGAATTATATTATATTTTTTTATTCTCCGTTAACGAAGTTGAGGGCATCTTCTTGTAATTATACCTACTAAAGGACGCTTGATAATATAAATAAGTCAGTTTTTTAAGCCCCCATAGGTAAGCCAATTTTTTACAAGGTATGGTCATTCAAAAACCATTTCGAGGAATAGGTTTAATAAACCGCTTGCAATGGTTTGATTTTAAAAATATGATTTCGGGGTTATGTTTATTCGTGTTTTTAATTTTGACTTTTATTTCTCCTCGCCAAATCCTAGTACAGATGGTCGCCAGTAGTGACGTCACTCAAAATATTTCATAGGCAATAAAAAATTAAACGCATCCAAATATAAAACGCACGAAATTTGTATCGTAGAATAGCCTATTTTAACGAAGAAAATAATACAAGGGCATTTTTTGGCTCATCCCAATTGCGGACATTCGTCTACCCAAGAACCCTAAGAAGCAATAAAAACATCCAGCATCAAACAAGTTTTAACCGGTTACTGCGGCCTTCGCCGGCACAATACATCTCGGGTAATAAAGGGTTGTCCCACGGGACGTCGTGGTCACACGCGGTCATAACCCAATTACTGCCCTGCCGCGTTTTATGGACCCCCCACACTGGTGACATTGTCTGGCACGATTGTCAGTTGCATCGTATTGCCGCTATAAACTCGTAAAGTAACTTGTACTCTTGGGCCTTGGGAGTACTGTGGTTAAATAAAGAGTTTTCTGTGTAAGGTGCCCTCAATTTCGTTCGCGGTAGAGAAAAAGTCATAACCCCTTTATTCTTCTGCGTTGTCTTGCGTAGGGAGCAAACGAGCAGATGCAACACCTGATGGTAAGCGATCGCCGTCGTCCATAGACACCTACAATACCAAAGTAGTCATAATGTGTCGTCGGCCTTTAAGGTGGGAGTACACTCTTTTCTTGAAGGCTTGAAATAGTGCAGATTATGATGTTTTTAGAATACTATTCTAGTGCCAGTATTATTCAATTTCCTGCTTAACAAACGAATAATATAATATCTAGCTGTCGTACAGAATACAGTCAGCCACAGAGAAAAGTGCCTTGCCAAATATAATCTGGGATTGGATCTTTAATATCATTATCATCATCAACCCGGAGTTATTCACTGCTGAACATAGGCCTTTCCCCAATTTACACCATCACACCTGGTCCTCAGCTCTGCGCATCAAACCGCTTCCCGCCAGTCTCTTCAGATTGCCGATCTATCTGGCGAGTGGGTCGTCCCACAGCGTGAGTCTCGAGAACTCGTCTGCCCCATCGACCATCGGCTCTCCGACAAATATGTCCCGCCTACTGCCACTTCAGTTTGCTTATTCTGAGCGCTACGTCTGTGACTTTGGTTCTACGTCGGATATCCTGGTTCCAGATTTTGTCCTTCAGAGAAACTCCGAGCATAGCCCTCTCCATAGCTCTCTGGGCGACCTGGAATTTGTGGAGGAGTCCTTTTGTTAGTGTCCACGTCTCGGCCGTCAATATAATGACCGGAATGACGAATTGTTCAAAAGTTTATTGTTTATTTCGTCTTGAATCACTGAGGTGACTCAAAATGTGGCGAAGCTTTCCATATGCTCCCCAGCCTAACTGTATTCGTCTGTCAGCTTTCTTATCGAAATTGTTCCTATCTAGATTGATAATCTGTCCTAGGAAAGTGTACTCCTGCACAACTTCGATGGTAACACAATCAACGGTGATTGGTTGGTACTGGGTCCACAACATGTCTTTTGTATTATCTAAATTCATTCCTTGACCCTCCCGACTAAAAGAAAAACCTAAGCTCTGCATTAGCTCCGTCAAGCAGTCTCTTTAATATAGGAGAGGTATTCTGACTAAAATTCGAAATTGCCGAAAATCACCACTGTAGTGTTTTATCTATTCTATGCTAGAGTTATAAAACATCTGCTAAGACCAAACTCTGTCGTAACAACACGTAACAAAATTCAGTTCCAATTTCACAAGAGACAACCTTTTAAAACTTTTTCTTCAAACTCGTTCGAAGCACATAACAATATCAGGGCGAAGTGCGAAGTAAAATAGTGTTGTTCTTGCAATTACCTGGCCTGAGCTAATTCTGTTTTCTTGTTACGTTCATTAAAGTAACCTAGAAAGTTCGCAAACAGTTTAGTGACAAGTTAAATGCACTCCAAGCCATATCGCTTCATTTGTGTAGGTACGTAAGCTAACTCCGCGAGACTAAGTTCCGTCTAGTAACATATTACGTAAGTAATGGTAATATATCCTTATTGCTTTGAGCTCATTTCTGCTGAAATAAACTAAAGGCAATCTTGAATGGTGACCTGGTTCAAGCAGCCATTGTAGCGACACAACTTTTTATTCCTCCGTTCTTGTTGATCGAGAATTCTTTGGGAGAGGCTTACGTTTAAATGTAATTATGAAGCTTAATTGAGATCCTGGCTGCTATAATCTAGGAATATTTAATATTAATATTATATTGTAAACGTGTAAAAATCGCTTGAAGTATGTAACAACATTTCAATGGTTAGTAAGTATAATGATCATTAATTAAATCCGTGATGTTTTTATTTTGTTGTATACCACATCGTAGAAATCATTAAATTTTCAATTCATCGACAGCATTTGTTTATAAAACCAAAAAATTGTCCTGATTCTTAAAAAGGACATCGTATAGCATTGAGTTAGTTTAAAAAATCGGTTTGTTTTATAAAAACCCCAAAAAAGCGCTGACGGTTTAAGAGAAAAAATATTTCGATAAAATTGTATGTCGATGAAATGAATCATTCGATAAAACGTTGACAATAAAAAAACCTTTATTTGAGCATATAAAATAAAACTCCACAGAATCGATCAAGTAACTACTTAGTTCATACCAAAGCCCCTTTAAGCATCTTACAAATCCATAGGATGTGAAGAACTTTTCGGATATCGCTCACATTTTTGTTCCCAAAAATTATATTGAGTAGCAATATAATACGTGCGACCCTCCGCTGTGGAAGATGGAGTACAATATGTGATCGACTCTTTGACGTTGCAATCTACTGCTAATTTCCCTTGAGGCATACCTGCCGCCACAATGAAGAAACTATTTCATTGTTACACATTCCAATCACTTTCTAAAAGAATTTCGATACACGGTCGTGGTAAAAATGTGGTATCTACACTCACCGGCAAAAAACATTGGCCCACTCATTATTCCCTTCATACAATTGTATGCAGAAAATACTTTGAGAATCACACTGCTAAGTTGAAGTCACTTGACGGTCTTGCGTGCAGAATCCATTTTTTATTAAGCTGACTTATCGTGTTTCGTGTTAAAATGGTATCCAGGACATCCTTGTTAATGTTTTATTTGCCAGCAAACAAGCATTAAACAAATTATAAATGTTTCTGGTACAATATTAAACAATTTTATCAATAAAAATTAAACAACAACAATCATACAAAAAAATCCAAATGAATTATTTTTCGATTCAGGGACCTTCAATAGTATATTTTTAAGAGTAACGATGAATAATTTCTAAAGCCCCTACAAAGTAAGTATTTCACTTAAATAAAAGGTACATCGTAACGGTTTTATCCATATCGAATTAAACATAACACTGGCACCGTCTTCCGTCGTGTGGATCCAAAAAGTCGCAACTCAGTCTTAGTTTCTTACATTCGCAGTACAACACCAAAATGTAGTAAAGCAATGTGAGTCTCGTATCCTTCAAACGTTTTGACTTACAAGCGGCAGTGTTAAGATCTCGAATATTCCTTATTGCGTGCTTTCGGTTCTTGGTAATGGTAATGGAGGCACAATTTTGCTGACAAATAAATGCTTCGCCGGCCCTCGCTATTGCTTGGACGTAAATTATGGATGCTAGGTGACACAGGGTGTTCTTTTTTGTTTCTGAAAGCAGAGCGATGTAATGGGAACTTTTTGGTTCCGAAACTTTGCTACTTCAAAATGGGGTTTCGTATTGTCTAGGCTACAAAACTAGTATTCTGGTTCGCAAAAGTAGCTTTAGGTATTAAGATACTGTAAGATGTCGGAAAGATGTAAGCTTTCTTTGCATCGTATTTACCATGGAAATGTGTGACACCACGTCACTGACTCAGAGAGCAATGGAAAGTGCTATGCTCGGAGTTTCTTTGCTGGATCGAATCAGAAATGAAATAATTTATTGTTGAATGAGAAAAAGACTAAATGTGTTAAGTTTGTCACGAGTAACGTAAAACACGAGCAAGCAAGCGTTATGGTTAAAGGTGAGGAACTGGAACTAGTTAATAGTAAAGTCTTTCTCGGTATAACATTAGATTCTAAGCTCCAATGGGGTCCCCATATTGCTAATCTCTCGAATAGACTGAGTTCTGCAGCTTTTGCAGTAAGTAAGATTCGTCAATTAACAGACGTGATAACGGCTCGATTAGTGTATTTCAGTTATTTCCACAGTATTATGTCGTATGGCATCTTACTATGGGGCAGTGCTTCCGACATTAATACTATATTTGTTCTGCAGAAGCGGGCTGAACGTGCGATATATAAAATGAACTATAGAGAGTCGCTTAGAGATAAGTTTAAGGACATTAATATAATGACAGTGCATTGTCAATACATTTATGAGAATATTATGTATGTACATAAAAATATTACCCACTTTAAGAAGAACTGTGATATACATAATATTAATACTAGAAATAAGCATAAGCTCGCAGTGCCTGCTACTAGGCTCCATAAAATAAGGAGATCATTCATGGGTAACTGTGTGAGATTTTATAATAAACTTCCTAGCAGCATAACTGAGTTGTCTATTGGTAAATTCAAAAATATTGTGAAACGAGAATTATTTTCTAAAGCTTATTATAGCACACAAGACTACATGAATGATGAAGCCGCGTGGGATTAATGTAAATTATAGCGTCATGTAGGTATATGAATAATTATTTTAACGAATACCTAAGGTATTATTATTATTTTAATCTTAATTGTTTTATATACTCTGACATTTAGAATTTTATTCTAGACACATTCTAGATTATTTATTTTTTATTGACAATCCTTTTGGGATTTATCTTATTGATTATTTTAATTTTAAAAATGATGATTTTATCAATAATAATTACACTTAAGTTAAATGATCTGATTAGGTTTTTCTGGGTTTCCCTAATCCTTGCAGCAAATGTTGGATCATATTGTTTTTCTCCCAGCAAACATTCACTCTCATGTAACTGACATTTCGAAAGTGCTTGTAACTAGGCCTACTTGAATAAAGAATATTTTGATTTGATTTGATTTGATTTGAAGAGATACCAGGGTAATTGACATAGCTCTAAGGATATTAAAACTTATTGGGCAGGGCACATTGCTCGTAGAACCGATGGCCGCTGGGCCAACGAGATCTTGAGTGGCGACCACGGACTGGAAGACGCAGCATGGGTACGCGGTAGACCGATGATCTGGTGAAGGTCGGAGTCCGCTGGATGAAGTCTGTGTGGGTGTGTGAGCAGTGGACGTCTTTTGGCTGATGAAAATGATGAATAAATTAGACAAAAACAAAAGTAAAACTTTGGACTTATTATGTGTAGTTTTCCTATTTACGAGTTAAACTTACTTTTTTGCGTGAATTCACCAGCGTGGCAAGTTGTTTATCCTGCAGAATATGTACATTAAAGTAGAAAAAAATAATAATAACTTATATATACGAATAGAAAAATCACATCGATCAATGCGTTGGTGTGTTAGGGCGAGAAAGCAACACACTTTTACATTTAAATGAAGGTAAAGATATTTTAGTAAAACTCAGTTTTTTCGATATGAAGCAGACCGGGTAAGGTTGGCTCATGGGTTGGTTGTCACACAACGGCCATAACAGAGAGAACGAACGAATAAGTTCATCGAGCGGTGCCGAAAGATTGCGAGAGCGTTATCTAAAAGGGAGATACAGCTCTCGCGATCTTTCAACATCGGTTCAAAGTCCATCATGGCCGCTGTGACGATCGAGCCGGGTGACAACCGTACGCGCACACACACAGCCTGTTTTTATAATTTAGTGTTTTCAAGATGTCATTTAATTGTGTCATTTCTTTTTGACGTGATAATGTCTTATAAATCGATGAATGCAGGCTGCACGCACGAAAAAGTGTCATGTGCCACTCATTGTCACGAGCCGAGCGTTCGGCTTGTGACGCATCTATCTCTTTTCCACGTTATTACTTAAAATTATCGTCCGTAAACGGACTTTACAGACAACCAATTTTATTACAATTATTTTCATTCATTTTGTTATTTTTTACTTATACGAATAGTTCGGCGTCTAAAAGGGATACTTTGGTATTTTGTTCACATGTATCTATGAAATACATTTGTTTGTGTGCCCTAAAACAAAGTCCTGAATGTAACATTACTACCCATAAGTACAAACACCATTCTTCATAATTACCACGGATAATTAACTTAAAAAATCCCTCTGGGAAACATTATCTGCTTTTCGAACTGTAATGCAAGACATAATCATTTGCAAACCTTTTGCCATTGAGATAAAGTTCAAATGGTCACCAAATTGTCTTCGACTGTACATAAACTTTAATTAACTAGGATACCCCGGAGAGCCGTGTTTTAATAAAGCGATTTAAATATTTCGGACGTAAAATAAATTAGGTTTTTTTATGTAACAATAAAAGCGGGCGTTTTATGATTCAGGTGTCTAATGAAATACAGACTAGGAAACATTGTTTGGATGCTACAAAAAATTATGACGTAATTTAGACGTTAAATAAAATTTAGATGGGAGATCATTTAATCCTTTCTGGATGTAGAACAACATAGAACTTTTATCACGCATAATATGAAAGTCACAAGCATGCCAAGCTCCCTTACCTCTCCGTACCCAAAGGGTAAGACTGAAACCTATTACTAAGAATCCGCTGTCCGTCTGCCACCAGGCTGTATCTCATGAGCTGTGATTACTAGACAGTCGAAATTTTCACAGACGATGTATTTATGACGCCGCTATAATAACAAGTAATAAAAACAGTATAATTTTATATCCGTCTGTCTATGTCAGTAACCAATTTAAATGATCGAACACCGCGTACATTTTGCTTAGGAGTAGGGCTCTGCTAACACTGTATTTTCATAGATACGGCCGTTTGTAGCGTATATTTGTATTCCCTTGGTGCGCGAGTCTGACTCGTACTTGGCCGGTTTTTCTGTCTTTCTCCCACGCCCCAAGTTGGGCTGAACTGGTTCAACCCAGTTCCGCAGTCCTTGTGCCTTTCGTTGCGGACTGCGTCCAACTCTATTGCCGCGAATGGCATTTCCGTTTGTAGGTTTGTGCTCTCCCCAGTGAATCCGATTACTGGTAAGGAGGCCTTGCCAGAACCACACAGATTGAAGTCAGGTGCTAAAAAAATTACAAGTTCCTTTTTGGCTAAGTTGGCCGATTGGTGGGTCGAGTCACCCACAAAAAAAAACGAAACGGGTTATCTGAACCCGCAGGCTAAGTGGTATGTGGGCTCATTTGACCCAAAAAGACCCAAGCTTCACAGTTTTTTGCGAAGGCACCGCATTTTGTGCTGAAAACCCGAACTAGGCAGTAAATGTCTTACCTATTCCTGTGTTCCAAACAAAAGTTACCTGACTCGCGAAAGTACAGTTGACATAAAAGCCACGGGAATTCTTTAAGTAACAAAAGGACTGGCCAAATGTGCGTGACCAACGAAGCCCATGGAAAATTATATTTATTTTCGCTTCACGATATTAAACACGACAACCCAAAGCGAATCACTGAATTTGTTTATTCAAAGAATCACGAATACTAACGTTCTGACGCAAAAAGCGGTAATATCCATGAGTATTGTGGACAGTTAATGCGTTATCCTTAGGACGGTGAAATATACCTTTCGTTCATCGCTCGTGTGCGTTTGAATGCCAAGTTATACAATGCCTTTGCAAACTTTCATGGGAAGTTCGAGTTTCAAAGATTACGATTCGAATCTGTTTTTGAGCTATGTTAAACTCAGGTTGATTGAGATACTTAAAATAGCCACTTTAAGATTAGATGGCATCGTGAGGAGGTAACAAGATCTGGTCAAGAGAGGAAATCTTTGGTAGAGGCCTTTATCCAGCAGTGAATGTCTACAGACTGATATGATGATGATGACGAAAAAAAATCAAATCAATACGAAATAATGTACTTTTGATTTAAATGTACACGATTTTTAATCATTATCACAACACAACACGACAAAACTGGGTTTAATCGGGTATGAATATGATTTATTTTAATAAGCCTTCGTTGGTACTTTTGCGGGTAGATCGAAAAGCTTGTAAGGCAAGAAAATTCCGATACTCACCTCTCCATTCCCTTCGAGACTATGGACGTAACGCGATTTCCGAAACATCGAAGAATTACTAACGAAAGGTAATTAAATAAATCATATATGTATGATTGAGCCTCGTTTTGGTGTATTGTGATAATCTATGTAGTTTTGTTAGTCTGTAGAAATCACATTACAATCCACTGCTGTGCATAAATGGTCTCTTTGAGAATCTCCACTACGGCCGATTGTACCTTGATCATAAGCCCACGATTTTAGGAGCTTTTTTACACTTCGTTTCTTATATGTATCCACCACTTATGGACCCTTCTGCCCAAAGCTTCTATGTCTTAACTAAACAAATAATTAAATCCTTTTTCTTGTGCATAGGTCTTCCAGGGTTTTCAGTAGGTATGAAATCATTGCCGCACCGAAAACCCCAGGAGTACGATTATGTCCGTAATGCTTACCCTGAATTCCTGCTTGTAGTGCTACTTAAATATGTCTGCTTCTAGGCGGTTAACATTCACAGGGTTTTTGGCCAAAGTTGTTTTGTACCTATATGGAGCAATGATCGTTTAGGGCTTCAAGGTAGGCAGTTTCTCTGTGCCTGTATGGAGCCATGATCGTTCAGGGTAGGCAGTGTGGACCGCACGTCACTACTTCTAGGAAGTGTAGTGGAGAAAAATAAAACATTCGGTTGCAGTTTGGTAAAAAAAGAAAGTTTGTCCTCGTATTCAAAGTAACAGTTACCTTAGACAAAGTCGCTGTGTAGATACTAGTCAATGCCAACAATAAAGTAGTTTGCCCGCTCAATCAGTTGAGTAGATATTTTTATTGCAGTTATGCGGTGTGTGCCAGTTAGCTACCTTATTCCCCGGCGCCTGCGACCTTTACCCGTCTCCTTCTAATTTCCCTGGAGTCTCGCTGACCGCATACGAAGGTCAAGTCAAACTACATTGATTGGATACCTACCCGCTTGGACTGAGGTGTATTTTGATGGTGTTGTTAGAAGTTATTTAAGACGGCTTAATACTTTTGGATTGATAAGTTGCCATACATATTTTTTAATTTCATACGAATAATATTTGTATTATTGAAATTGTGATGATGATCCTTATTGGAAGATGAATTATTATTAGGGTTATCATTTTTTTTGTGTGTGTCATTATAATACTTGCTATTATTGGTTTAATTGTATGTTTATATTTAGACGAATTGATATGGAACTGGAATATGGAACGTCAAATTGTCCTTACCTACTGACATGTTATTTCAACAAATAATCTAACGGTATTTCTATTTTCTTTCCACCTATCTATCTCTATTATCTTAAGGTTAGCATTTTTTACAGTATGGATATAACAATACAAAACTATGAGTACTGCCTTCTGTATCTGACCCCTGATCCAGCCATCTAGCGAGAGTCGCTTGAGATGTTTGTCGAGACTCTTCACAATGAGGCTGAAAACGACTATCGGGATAATGATCTTTGAATCAACATTCCATATGGCGGTTACCTTGCGAGCTAAACCAAGCTACTCGCTAAGTTAGTAAAGTTGTAGCAAGCAACAGGCCAAGAAGTTTCGCGGCTTTCTTGTCGTGTGGGATAGTGATGTCGACAAGAAGCGCTTAGATCGATGTATAAAGATGATATCATACTAACATGCTTACTAAGCTTCAACTTTATGAGCTTGATCATAAAATTGAGGCGTACGTTAGCAAACTTTTCCAACGAGCTACTCATACCTATTTACGAATATTGTTTGTTCGGTCTGAAAATCGGCAACTTTTTTTTTATCTCACCCTGTGTCGGTTTTTCGAGTATGTATTTATTTGCGTATCATACGTATGTAAGAATGTATGTGTTTATTTTAGTCAACATTTTTAATAGGATGTGTAAAAGGTTTCCATGGTCAACTCATAATGTTTTGGAGGTGTTAAGTGTCTCTAAGTGACAATAACAGATATAAAAACATAAATATTACATTACAGACTCTATCTTACTGCTTATCCATACTTAATATTATAAATGCGAAAGTGTGTCTATCTGTCTGTCTGTTACCTCTTCACGCTTAATCCTCTGAACTGATCTGGATGAAATTTAGTATGGAGATAGTATGATTCTCGGTGAAGGACATAGGCTACTTTTTGTCCCGGAAAAAGACCCCTATTTGCGATAAACGAATTTAAAGCGGACGAAGCCGCGGGCAGAAGCTAGTATCCTATAAACTTTGCAACGTAAACACAGGAAATTTGGATGTTTCAGGTTATCACCACAATTGGCTGGTGTCGACTCGTTGGCTGCTTAGCTACAGATATAAAGCATTGGAGCCAGACAAACCACAACTTGCAACAAGCAAGTGTCAGCTTTCATTATATTGTCTCAGTCTCATCCCGGATTTTCGGGAGGCTTGCCCTGGGATATGGATTAGATGAAGTACAGGCCCTTTCGAGAAGTTTGCAGTGGCTGTTCTCCTGCTAGGACCCGATCTTGAGAATCTATCAAAGAGAGAATTTATCTATGAGCAGATCCGAGCAGATGTTGGCATAAGCAATTTCCTGACACGGAATAGTATTGCGATGCGTACCTCGTAATGAAAGTGAGCTAATAGTGGCTGGCAATGGATAATGTGTCGAGTGATTTGATAATGATATGTCATGTTTTAAAGGATGTGATATGATATGTCATTGTATTACAAAATACTTATTGGTGTTTGTCTCCATATACAGCTCCTGGTTAATTGTGAGTTGTACAGTGTCTGTACAACTCACAATTAACCAGGAGCTAGTAAGTATTTTGATCATAGTATGAAAATTACATTAATCAGTTTTTTTTTTAAGTCCATTGTTGACAAAAAAATTAAGCAAAAATTCTCCGCAAAACAAATGTGCCATGTTTTGTTTTGAATAGTTTAGGTATTCGTGTAACTCAATGTCTTCTTCTGAGTCGTTCACTCTTGACAGAGTGGTCGTGGTCATGGGGAGGCGTCTGCTTTTTCCACTGCTGCCTTCGCCAATCTTCTCCATAGCTTCCTGTTGGTTGCATGGCGCGCGCATTCTGCCACAGGAGTCTCAGTAACAGATTTGATGGTGTCTGTCCATCGAGTTGGTGATCGGCCACGAGGTCTGCTACCTTCCACTCTGCCCTGAATCACCAGCCGCTCCATTGAGTCACTTTTGCGGGTAACGTGTCGAAAGAATCTGAGGATTCGAACTCAATCGAACTCAATGTATGTACGACACAATGTAATGTTGAATGTAACACATTTTTGCTGAAACGGCTCATTTTTGTGGCTGTGTGTGTGATAAGGTATTGAACAGTAGTAAAATAGGCATGATAACTGGGTATGAAAATCAAAATTCTAATTAGTCCGTCACCTAGATAATAAAAAAATATTGGACAAGTATTTTTTTGTTTTTTGATAACAATAAACAAATACTCAGATAAATCGCATTAAAGTTCAGGAGTGGGGGCTTGTGATGTCACTAAGTAACATTTGTACTTAGGAGTCACGTCAGGCAACATTTTGACTCAATGTAACGTCTTTATGTTTCGATTATGTGAAAAAAGAAAAAATACGTGTCCAATATTTTTGTCACATGACGGACTATTTATCAATATTTAGTCATCATCCCTATTATCTATTGTGACATAGATAAAAGTCAAAGCGCAAAGAAAAATGCAATTGCTCACGCACGTGTTCACACCATACGTGTTCGCGACCTTACATGGTCATGGGAAATTCATTATTTTACGACCTCATATGGTCAAAGGAAACATAACATATCAATGTTATTCTGGAATAGAATCTCTAAAATGCGTGAAACAAATAAGTCGTGAGTTTAGAGCTCTTACATGCGTAAATTACCATGTAACAGCTCTTTTCGAGCGACGCTAACCATTTTTAACACATCTTTGAATAAACAGGTTATAGTCCATACTTTCACGCTTTGTTGTATAACTTAAATGTAATTAACGTAAATATCATAACCTGTTACGTAATTCTGTTTTAGTACGCTCGCTGTTTTGTATAAAGTCATTATGAGACGACGTTTAATAAAATACTTACAATTGATATCTTTTTATAGAAAATGTAACTTAACGTAAAAATGTTCACTAAAACACCCACATCTGGTTTGTTCTTTGTTTAAAATATACATACCTATTTTTGTATTATAAACCTCGTCATTCTGCATCTATACACATAAATAAAGATAAAATAACATAAGTAAATAATGTGCAATTTAATTATAAGTGCATTTGTGATAATGAAAATGTAATTAAAATGTTGTATTTTTGAAAAATAAAAGCGGCTCTCTTTATGGTAACGTTATCTCGTATATTAGAAGGGGCAGGCAATAAGCTGGTATCTCTCTCTCAACACTTCGCCTAAAAAATACTACAATCAAGAATCCAGCTGCCGGCGTCTTCTCACCAGAACTCTCATTACCATATCGAAGCCTTCAAGCCATCACCAGTGTTTTCAATCAAGCCTTAATCTACATTATCGTCCATTCTTCGAGAAGCAGTTCGTCGCTACGACCGCAGCTGTGTCACATACGGCTGCTCCTCAACGCAACGGCCTGTATACCCCCACTCCAGACCGCGATGAACCTGCCGCGGCTCTACGGAGTGGAGATACCGAGGTCGCTAGTTGCCAGCCTTCAAAGTATCGAAACGCAACAGTAACGGCAGACAGATGCCCGCACTGTTCAATACGTGTTCTCATAGATGGCGCTAAGGTTATAATACTTTTCAAAAAATAAAATAGGTACATGGGTCAAAGCGGATGCATAAATTCGAGGCGATTGGCACAGTGCTTGCTGGTGCAGGGGTTGACACGCTCGACGCGTAATCAAGAGGTAGTGGGTTTGAGTCCTGGTGTGACCACGTGCGAGAGCAATCGTATTTTTCTTCGCGCTTTAACTTGTATCTATGTCACAAGAGATAGTTATGTGGTGTTAGTTTTCCCACATTAAAAACACAGAAACACAAAAACTTGTGATTCATAGAAATTATAGTAAAATGTGTTAATTTTTATCGAACACCTCTACGAACTATTGTACTTTCTACGTTAAATCATTAAGAGTCTATTCAGACGTACCACAACCACACCACAACGAGAACCACGTGGTCGGGCGATAGTTTATATCAAATAAATAGTTTGAACCACATTTCTCTATCAAACGCAACCGTGTGGTCGGACCGACAACATCAAAGCAACTGCACAAAGCTGCAGCGCAACTATTCACACGTAACCACTACTTCACCACTTTTTGCCGCTGAGTTGGGGTATTGTTGTGGTCTGCGTGTATAGACCCTTAACGTTGATGGATTAATAGTCAAGACAAATATAGATAAAAGATAATATATTATTGTGTCAACAATTATGTTCTTAACTACTTACATAGTATAAACTTCACATGTAAACACAGAAAACTTGTATGTTGCAGTTTCTTACCGCAAATTGGCCTTTGTCGGCAAACTAACTCCTTAGATAGCGGTATTGAGGTGACAGGGTTTGCAACTAGTGTAACTTTAGATTATAAAGGATAGACTGGGGGAATTGGAGCCTACTAAGGGAAATTTACAGCGAAACTCATAATGTATGCAGTTAAAATTTGTATTAATTACTAGAAGTTGCCCACAACTTCGTTCGGAAAAAGCCATAACCCTCTTTTTTATTTCAGTGTAGTCAGGTATCCTGTAACTAACGGTGAATACCCACCTTCCCTACACTGCATTACAGTTATTATTTTTAAGCTTGCTGTTTACTTCTATAATACACATCTATACTATTTATACAGTTGTAAAAATGTTATGTCTTTGCTTGATAAATCTGCACAAAAACTTAAAAAAAAAGTTAAATTGATCCCTAAATAGTCCGTTACAATAATTATCTTGAACATATCTTAAATGTGCAGAGATTTAATTTTAACAAGTTATAATAGTAAAGGGGTGTCGACCAATTTTTTTGCAGGTAGTTAAGGCATTTTATTTGCCTAATTTTAATTGAGTCCGTTATGACACGGAAATTATTCATACAATTTATATGTCAACTTTCGTGTCAGGACGGAACCCATAGATGTCCTTAAAATTGCTTGATCTTTACGAGGTTATGGTACCTACATGCGACTTGTAATACTGAATCGTTGGAAAACAATGACTATCGCGTTAGACTCACTATACTTAAGTTTACAGACTTCTAATAAATAAATAAAATATAAA